>OV651820.1:29949558-31239785 GCA_927349885.1 Psylliodes chrysocephalus
TATACCAATACATAATATATATACAATAAAAATAAATAAACAGTAAAAAACATTTTTAAAAGCAAATCTATATTAAAATTCTCCAAAAAGAAGAAATTAAACTTTGAATCAAACCCATCAATTTATTACATTATACAATTTATATGATATAAAAGCTTGTCGCGAGTTTAACCTGTCTAAATTTATTTTATGAAATGCATAAATTTTTTTTAGAATTACCTGTATCAAGACTAAGTTACATAATTCATTCCAATTATGTTTATTGTGTCTTTTTCATGCAAAATGATTTAAAAAAACTCATTTTCTACACCCACATGGATATTAGCTTATATCTACGCACAGACTACAAAACAAAAAGTATGCTATTGCGTTCAACTGAACGAATATATTAATGTTTCTATTTAGTAAGAACACTGCAAAAAAAACTGAAATCCACCAATCATAGTTTATATTTTGGACACCCAATTATAATTATTTTTAAAATTTTAAATAAATGAGAATTCTGTCAAACTAATTATCAGTATATTTTTTTAGTTACTGAAATTAAATATACATTAAAATGAGTTATTTTTCTGTAAAATCGATACATTTAAATTTTTTTATTTAATTACGAGTATTAAAACTAAAATACCAAAAGTGGCGGTAGAGGTGATGACAGAGCGTCTTCGCCTTCCACGCCAAAATCTCGGGTTCGAATCTGGGCTGGGGACTAATTAAATTACCTTTTTTTTAAATTTTTATTTTATAAATTAGTAAAATTTATAAATTATTTTAAAATTAGTTATTTTGTCTTAATAACCTAAAGTAGTTCTTTAAATTTGAAGATTTTTGTTAGTGGGTCGTAGAAAAATATACTGTAGAACTTGAGTAAATTGTCCAAATTGCACTATCCTATCTTACTATCATCTTACCTATCATCAAATCTTTGGTGTTTTCTTTGTCTGATCTTTCTCTTGGGTAAGATTGCTCCAGTGAGTCTTCTTCCTTGTCTATCTCCTGAATTAGCAAATCTAAATTTATTTCATCAGGGTCCTCTTGGTCATTCTCCAGGTCCCCAATGTCTTCGTTTGGAGCGTTTTCACAGGTATTGTTGCATTGAAGGCATATCGCCGAACATCTTAGTCCACTTTTGCGGTAGCCGTATGCTGCTCGGAAATATTTGTTGTATTTACAAGATATGAGCTTCAAAAGCTGCGGTGAAGAGGTAGGCATGAAGTAGTGACTGGAGATTAGCTGAATAAATATTTGAGTCCTTACACAAACCTATCAAAAAACCGATAAATCTACGTTCTCGCCAATAATTATCATTCCTGAGATATGTTTTGACGCCTCTTCAATCGCCGTTTTAAAAATTAAGCAGTCCGCATCTTCCTTGGCTTGACGTACTTTTAAAGTTTTTGGTCAAGTTCACTCTTTGTTTGACAAACATTTGATTTAAGGAATTATGAGTATCATTGATGCATTAAAAATGATATCAACCGATGAGTGTTTTCGAGCTTCTTCTCATTTTTTTCGCAAATTTGGTGCTGACGCCATCTGGGATAGCCATCAAAGACGACGATGCAGTTTGTTGTGTATTTTGATTTTAACGTATTACATATATGCATCACAAATTGAAGAAAAAGGAAAATTTCGAGGTCAAACAATGCGATGAAGAAGGAATGCGCCGTTGATGACATATAATGCATCTTCTGCTTCTATTTCTTTATTAGCAAGTATTTTAAATTCCTTTTAAAGAAATGTCTTGGTTTTTTTGTGCAGATCTTCTTCATTTAAAAGAGATAAAGGGAACGGAGAGAGCTCATATTCCAGAAACTTTTCTAGCACAGCTTCTGACTTTTTTGCAATACAAATTTTTTAATAAATCACACCGTCCCGAGAAGTAATTACTATGCAATTACACTTAATAATAGCACAGTGTGTACAGGATAATTGGAAGGTACTTACTATGCAATTATATTTATTACAGTACAGTATGCACAGGGTAATTGGGAGGTACTTACTATTCAATTATACTAATTACAAGTTGTACAGAGTAATTTGGAGATACTCGCTAATTGCGCGAAAAGTGGGGGTACTTAGGGTAATTACTAATTACACATATTACCTTTCTCCTTTCTCATTACTTTTGACTCGGTCTAGCACTGGCTAATCCCATCTGATTTTGCCAAAAAAAAAGAACAAAAATAAAGTTGTTTTGAAACAAAAAATCGTTTTTGGCACCATTTTTCAAAATAGAGGTAGTTTCGGTGATATTTTTATTGGGAAGTGAACAATTTGGAATCAGCGTTCCAAAAAACATAAATTTATCCTATAATTCGAGACACGCTAAAATGGTGGTTCCCACCTTATCGAGACTGAAGCCCACAAGGGTAAACTCGTAACGTAACAAAAACGAGAAATGTTTTAACTTGGAACGAAAGACAGAAAGCCGATAGTAGTATTAGGACGTTGAATTTTTAGGTTTGTAAAGCATTGGCATTAATTAGGTTAAACCATGTGATGATTTTCACAAGCCTTGATTTTTAAAACCATTCTATATCGCCTTTTAATTTTACAAACTTGTTTGAGCAAGTTATCCAATAATAATTGGCCCCTTTACCTCTTAAGCCTGCTCATGTAAAATATTTGGGCTCCTTACTTCGCCTAGTTATATAATATTAATAAAAGACAGAATGATGAGTATTAAAATTATGCTAAAAGAAATAAATTGGCTTTCAGTTCAGAATTATATTCAGTACATGACTAATATTTATTTATAAAATAAAAATGACACTACCATCGCATCAGATCTATTAGAAAAAATTCAATATAATTCGCAATATCACAACTATAATACAAGAAGCCAATCTAACTTTCATGTACGGCAAGCCATCACTAAAAGTTCCCAAAAACAATTTTTATTAGAGGTTTAAAAACTTTAATAGACTGCCTACAGAAATAAAAAAAAAAAAACAACAATAAATGTATTCAAAAGTAACCTCAAACAATACTTGATAAATAAACAGAAAGGATATACTTTCTTGTGATAAAACTCTTTAAACCTGCCCTTTTTAAGTATTTCCCTTAATTTATTGTTATTTTACCCGTATTTATTATAAATTATTTCTGTTTTGAGATCATCTACTTTATTTTAAAAAATTACTTGATGTTATATTAATACTACTTACTATGTTTAATTATTAATAGTTTTGCGACGATAGGTTATAGCAACTTATAGCCACAAAACTATTTTTGGGTTAAAGTAGATCCATAGAGAGCAATGTAATTTACAAAGGCCTTCTTTCAACATACAAATAAATGACAACTTTATAATTAAAATAAAAACACAACAAAATACCTCGGTACCAAGGTAAGAAGATACATTTTTAAATTTTATTTATTGAGGAAATTTATGACTAGAAGTTTACTAATTATTATTTACAATTCGCTGGTTGAATATGTAATCCAATATCGTATAATAAAAAATTTCTACAAAAAAACCAGCATTATATCCTACCTCTCTTTTATATAATAAAAAAGTGCTTTGCATAAGAACAATTAATTAACTGTCTTGTATTACCTTTATTTATGGAAAGCCTGAATTGAGATACACTAAAAATTATTTGCAAAAAATATCAAAAGAAGTATACATTTTTAAATAATTTGTCATTTAAGAGCCATTCACACATCACAGTTGACATCTTGATACTTGACAGGCACAGCCAAGCATTATTCTGATTTTTGCCAAATAAAATGGCCGGTTAATTATTCTATGGGATTGCGACAGAGAGTCAGTAAATTTGATGAAGGTATTTTTGTGGCTAGGGGCGAAATAGTAGTACGCTTAAGTTAGCACCACCACAGTTAGCAAAAGTAATTTTTAAGAAAATGCTTATATATTTTTCATAAATTGGCAAGCTTGGCTACTAATTTCGAATAAAAATAGCCTTCAAAATGGCTATGGTTGCAAGTATGAAGGTCGCAACCTGCCTTAGAAATTTCACCTTTGCTATCAACAGCTGTTGTTTGACAGGTCGTTAGAGAATGTTTGCAATTTATGGAATTTTAAGAATGTTGACGTTAGAAATAATTGGATTTCCTAAAATTGTCACATAAGAAATGCATATGCGGATTTTAAGTAAATTGATATTAAAGTAGTATGGATGGACCGAAAATTCTGAAAATCAATAGAGTTCTGAGTTAGATGTAATTATTCAAGAAAATCAAAACCGCAAGTCAATCAGAACTTTCGTTCTAGAGTTAGACGACCAGACGAATTTGTTTTTGCATTTTCGGACGGAATGATCAGAAACATGAAAAAAGTTTTAAAAAATGAGGATAAGAAAATTTTTTCGTTTGCTCGAATGCAATACTGAGGCCCCATAGGAAGGGCCTCAAAAAAACTAAATCCTCCTTCTTAGGTGATTCCTTTATTTAGTCTGTACTGCCTGGAGTATTAGGAAAAGTTTATTTTTTGTACATTCAAGACCCACTAATAATACTTTATCGAAAACCTGAGCTGCGTCTAGAAACAGTGAAATTTAGATTTTAGTTTCTTTCAATGTTTTGTCTATTTCTTTCATTGTTCTGTCAATAGTGGAGAGCTTGGCCTAAATTTAAATTGTTGATATGGTATTATACACATTATTTTTATTGTCTATGATAGGTTTCAATATTTTACGTAAAAACTTTTCGAATAGTTTAGAAAGCCCTTAAGGATCTAGGCCAGTAATGTCAATTATTAAATTAAAATTGGTACTATGTTCAAATTTAATTTTAATTATTGGTTATATAAATATAAAAAAGTTTTCAAATATAATTTGGCTCGAAAGACCATGCAAAACAGGTGAGACTATATTTCAAAAATTCTTTTGAAAATAAAATATCACAAAACATCAATAAACTTGTAATAAATTAATAAACTTGAATATTTATTGTTTTTTATTAGGTTTAACATCTTACATTTCTTTTAGAGCGTTGCTGGTCGAATATCATTACATCCTGTATAAGAAATAACGTCTGTGTTTGCATAACTATTACAACTGAATAAGGGGTTGTATTTTAGAAATTATTGCGCTTTGTATAAGCCAACTCGCTTTTATTTTGTATAGTTTATTTAATATTCCAAACAGTTCCAAAACCATTTTGTTTTGCGCTTATTCCGGCGAAATTTCAAATGACACAGTAACACCAGCAAGAAGTTCAAAGCTGGAAATTTTAGTGTAGGAATAAGAAACATAATAGTACGAGTGCTGTTTTGCAAAACATAAGTTTCAAATAAATATCTTTTTTAATAATTTTGAAGTATAAGTAGTATTTTCAGTTTAAAAGTCAGAAAATTTTATTTTACAGAGTTGTATTTGTGTAAAAGAAAGAAGAATGAAAAGTTATAAAGTCAAAAAAATTTAAAAAAGCTATATAAATAAATTTTATTTAAAAAGTATTATAGAAAAAAAATACGAATCAGAATAAATAGTAGAGAGAAAACCGGCAGTGAAAGAAGTAATGTGAAAGAAGTAAAGCTGAACAGAACGAGGTAATAAAAACAAGAATATTTAGAGAAAATGGCAGATAAAAAAAATAGCAGAAATTGAAACAGAAGAAGCAAAGCGAAGCGAATTTTTTTTTAATTTATTTAGGCATTGATTTTTATAAATTATTATAGGAAGCCATTGGACCCGTAAATAATAGTGCTCGGAGAATTTTGGAATAGTTCTACCTTACACAGGGTGAATCCATTACAAATTGGCGCCCAATGTGGGAGTGGGACAAAAAGTTAGCAGAGGTAAGAGTGACAGAAGCAGGACAGCAAGGACCGGTAAGAGATTCTTCTATTTATTGTAATACACTGTGTTTGTTTTATAAGAAAGGTAATTTGAGAAAGTGAGGAAAGTAAATTGATGATTAAGAAGTAGTACAAGAATGAAAGTTCAGAAAGAAGGAGCGTAAAAAAGAAATGGATAATAAGATATGTTGGAGCTTTGGTAAAATAGAAATGAGAAAAAGTACACGAGAAATGAGAGAAAAAATCTGAAAGAGAAATGCCAAACAGGTTAGATAAAAATACAAAGAAATTAGATGATAATGCAGTGAAGCTAGATATGATTGTTGAAAAGATGGAGAATTTGATGGCGAAAATGGAGAAAATAAAGGAATAATAGGAAAATTACAATAAAATTTGAAATAAAAAAAGGAAAATAAAAAGTAGAAAAAAATAAAGAAAAAAGAGATAAACAAGAAAACGAAACTGAAAGTTAAAAATATAATAACTCTAATTGAAGAAAAAATTAATGGAGAAAATATATTTATAAAGAAATTAAAAGATAAAAATAAAAGAAATTAAAAGATAAAAATAAAAGAAATTAAAGAAAAATGAGTTATTGAAAAAAAACAGAGTTATAATGTAAAAAAAGGAAATAATTATCAAAAGAATTATTAGAAATAAGAGAAAACATTAAGAATTAAGAAGAAAATCAGAAAAACGTAACATTAAGAAAACAGAAAACTAATTCAAGAGGAAATAAGGAAACAGGATATAGAAACACAAAATCAATATACGATCAAGATAAAGAAATATAAATATACAGGGTGGGCCATTAATGCGTAGGTGGAAGATTGCAGGTTTATTAAAGTACATTTTTAAAATTAATTTTTGGGGCATGGTATAGGATCTCTAAGGCTACAACCTAAAAATATTTTCGATGAAATTGTTCTACAGGGTGATTTATATCAAAGTTATGTTTTTTTAATAGGAATTCCCTGTATGTTATTGCATATTTGGATTCCTCGGTCAATTTTAGTGTGACTTGATGTTAAAATGAGTCGTTAAGCAGCAATTCATTATTTTTTCAAAAAGTAGATGTCTAGTAAAAATTGAATATCGCAGTTATTATAAAACTTAGAGGGCCGTTACTAAGCATGAAATGTACTAACATTTGGCAGATGATCAAAGTCAAACCCTTTTCGTGTTTAAAAAATTGGAATTTCATCGAAAAAAATTTTAGGTTGTAGCCTTAAAGGTCCTACACCATGCCCTAAAAATGAATTTTAAAAATGTACCTTAATAAACCCGCAATCTTCCACCCACGCACTAATGGCCTACCCTGTATAACAAAGAGAAAAGAGAAAACTAGAAAAAATTAAAACAAACACAACCAGAAAGAGAAAATAGCGTAATATGTTAGAATAAAAATAAGGTTAAAATAAAAGTAAACCAAATACAGTATGAAACGAAAAGTCTAAGAGAAAATAAAAATAAAATGGGGATAAGAATGATGCGAAGCAAGTAAAAAAAGGAAAAAGAGATAAGGTAAAAATGAATGTAGAAAAATGTTGAAGAATCAAAGGTTGACTGAGAAGGAGAGAATGACGACAAAAGTGAAAAAAAAGGTGTAAAATTTTGAATGTGGGATGTAGTTTTAGAAATTAAAAATGGCGATAATATGAAAATTACCCAAGCAGCAAGGTGCCGTCATTATGACGTGATTTTTTGGGTTTACTCGTCAGAAACGTCACTATCCCAATTAATGACGTTACCTTGATGTCGTTTTTGCAACGTTAATTAGACGTCAATATAGACTCGTCATTATGACGTAATTTTTTAGTATTAATTTATCCGAAATACAATATCCTAATCAGTAACGTGTATTTGACGTCTCATTGATGACATAGAATAGACGTCACTTAGAATTCGTCATAATTACGTTATTTTTTCGTATATTTGTCATATTGTCAATTGTCATTGTCGTTTCCTGTTTCCTCCATCTTCATGATTCTCGTGAGTGACAGTCGTGACCTTGTGAACGTGGTGCATTTTTAATTTGTACTTTATTTAATAAGAAAAAGGTAAAAAATAGAATGTGACAAAATAATAAAGTATATTAAAGCGAATTTGGTATTTTACAGATGTATTGCATTGAGTTTGAAAAACCGGATGACGAAGGTCTGACGGTTATGAGGTGAGCAGAAAATGGCTGACGCTGCGTAAAAAACAAGTCCTTTGGTCGCCTTTATAAAGAAATATATAAAGAAATATACCTTAATATAAGACTGGTAAGTAATGTTATAGTTTTATTTTTTGGTTGTGAGTCCTTTCAGGGTATTTTTTTAATAGTTTATTTAAAAATAAAAGATTTGTAGGGGGTCACTTGATTTAGATACCTTTTATCATCTCACAGAATATATGGTTTTTTTATTAACTTTTATTATAAACTCAGACTATATGTATACCTCTGAGAAGGTAGTTTTTACAATTAGATACACAATTTACTTTCTATCTTTAAGAATTTTCAGTGGTCTGTATTTTAATAGTTGTTTTATTTTAGATGAAAATGATAAGTGATGTACCAAATTAAAATAAGTCGAAGTTACCCCAGATCTACATTCCAAGGCTGATAAAGTACCTACTAAAAGAAAACAGGTGCCAACTAGAAAGCTGTCATTCGATGATACTGAAGATGATGAAATCGTAAAGCATGCTACAATTTTAGGTATGTTGTGTCAGTTCTTCTAATATTCTTTTGTCATTTTATTCCTTTTGGTTTCTTGCTCATGACTTTTTTATTTACCAGTGTAATTTATTTTTTATAATATATTTTTCATGTGTTTTTTGGATTAAATAAATAACTTTCATCTGCTTAGTATTTTTATTAATTCCATTCAACCTTGGGACACCCAATATAGACGTCACTTTGACGTTAAGTAGATTCGTGATAATGACGTCAATTTGCCTAGCCTAGGACACCAGATATATACGTTACTTTAACGTGATATCGATTCATCAAAATGACGATATGGAATGACGTTATTTCGCTGTGACATTCTCAAGTTATCATAACGTTATTTTCACGCTATCAAATGACGTAACGCACACCAAAAAATCACGTCATAATGACGGCATGATGTTGCATGGGTAAGAAAATAAGTTGATAGATAAATGTGAAATAATATAGTGAATGAAAGAGGAAAATGGAAATTTGTTTCAGTAAAGGCATTTTACATAGCATGGAACTATTTTATTCTCCAATATGAGTTTGTTAAAATATGAAATGAGAGATTATTTATCTTGCTCGAAAATAGTATGTTGTTTTATAAGTGACGAACCAACAAGTAAAACAATATAATTTTTCTACAAACTCCATTATGCCACGTAATAAAATTAAAAATAAACAAAAGTAAAAAAATACTTTACTTTGTTTTAGAAGTAACAGAAAACGTTAACTATCAGTTCAATATTTAAACAATGACACTGACAGCTCTGAATAAAGAAGGATAAAACTTCCTAACAGACTACTAATGCCAGACATCTAAATTTGAATTATTTGACTTTCGTCATCAGAGACGAATGTTAATGTTATTTTCCTTTACTAGCAACGGAATATAGTTTTCTTTAAAAGTATTCTGTTTCCGAAAGATGTTTTTTTCACAAGTAGTCGCAGAAAAAATCAATTTCTCTGAGTTCTGAAGAGTAAAAATCAATTGTTCAATATTTGTGAACAGTATTTACGATTCAGAATAACATAAAACAAATTTAAAGAACACGTTCCTCGATGAGAAATATTATGAGTACGCCTATGTTTTCGGGTGTGTACCCGTTTACAATGTTGAAAGGGGTTTTTCCATAACTTCCGAATAAGTCCGTGCGGTTTACAGGTGTCTCTTACATAAAGGATATTGCCGACGGGGTACCAAGAACTATAGTTCAAAGCTAAGGAAGGAGGCTAGTTTAGAAACGGAAATTATTTTAATTAATTTTGGAAATTCACGACGTAATTAAAAATTTTAATTACTCGTTGAACTTATTTCAAAACGACAAAAGTCGTGCTTTTTTATTAAAGAAATTGTCAAATTATTGAATTTATAAAGAAAATGTCTACTATCTCTTATAATATGAATCAACTTAAATATGTTTGTATCAAAACAAATTTTTAAGTATTATATTCCTGGACAAAATTAACGCAATCATGTGAATTTTGTCAAGGGGTATATTTATATAATTATTTTTTTCTACTAAATTGAATTTAAAATAGTAAAAATAATACGAGAGGACAATAAGAGAGAGTGAATAAATTATAAGAGAGATAACGCTACAAACCTATTTAAAGGAATATCATAGGCGTCCGCCGGGTTTTAAGTAGTATGTTGTCCTGAGGTGATTCTCATACAGTGTCGCTTTACGTGTGAGGTAGTTATTATAGATTGAGTCACATTGAGTTTGTTTGTTTAGTACATGACTTATTTTTATTAATAAAATCGGAACATTCAGAAGTAATCAAAATGCATTTATCAAAATTTGGTACATCTATGTTCCTGTAGTAATTGATTTTAAATAAAAAAGTAATTTGCAGAGGATGTGTCGTCGAAATTAAAAACATTGCTATTTTATTTACACTTTCAAAGCATGATAAAGATAAATATAAGGAACAAAAAATATTACACAACAATAAATTTTTCATGGGTTTATTTTTTTTATATACAACCAACATAACATAAGATAAAGAACTGTGAACTTTTTTTATTATTAAAGATTTTCTGGAGCGTTATTCAAATAGTGCAAAATTTTAGGAAGATTTGTTAACTATAATATTATTAACAAATAAAATGTATTTAACACAAACAAAATAACAATTTTTTTTTTATTTTTATATTTTTTAAAAATTAAAAAGAGATAAATAATTGAACCCCATTCGCGAAATCCAAAATTGAATACCATAAAGGCTTAATGCCAAATGAATTATCTAATCAAATTTGTGTATTATTCAGAAAAACAAAACACAGATTCGGAAAATTAAACACGGACCATATAAATCTAATATATTAGGAACAAGCTTAAGCGTAAGCGGGAGTGAGGTGAAAGTCGTATGTACCGGTGCACTAGGCCACATAAGAATGCTCTGCTTTGGGAGCTTGGTTTCACACATGGTACTATTATATTTTGTCCAATTCCTTGTAAAATAAAGGATCGGCGTTTCAATTTCCGTATCTGTATACTTTATTATATATAATAAATATTTATGATCCAGTTAAATTAATGGGTAAACAATTTAAACAAATAATCTATTTTACTATTATTACAGTGTGTCTACGTAAGTTGGCTCCAATATGGAAATTTTTTTTATTATTAGTTTTAACAGAAAAAAAATTCTTTATATTAAAGTTCTGCATAGTCTAAAGCCTAAACATAAACCATCAGATATTAAATTTTTTGAGCCGTATACGAGATTATTTAGGAAATTTTATCATTGAAACTATAGGTTTATGGTAACTGAAATAAGAAACATAAGTTTGAGACTAATATCTATCCTCTAAATATCTGGAAAATACCGCGTCAATGGTGGTCCCATATTTTGTTGTGGATTCTTGTGAATCATTATTCATTTTCAAATTCAATTTTTCCGAAATTTTGTCTAAAAGAGATAGAATCAGTTATGAGCAGTTAGCAGCTAGTCTACACGCATACGTCTAGTCGCACGCACACAAACACCGTGCCGAAGTCTGCCGAACTGAAACGACGTTTCGAATTTTCGATTTTTCGATTTTTCGATTTTTTGATTTTTCGATTTTTCGATTTTTCGATTTTTTGATTTTTCGATTTTTCGATTTTTCGATTTTTCGATTTTTTGACTTTTCGATTTTTCGATTTTTCGATTTTTCGATTTTTCGATTTTTCGATTTTTCGATTTTTCGATTTTTCGATTTTTCGATTTTTCGATTTTTCGATTTTTCGATTTTTCGATTTTTCGATTTTTCGATTTTTCGATTTTTCGATTTTTCGATTTTTCGATTTTTCGATTTTTCGATTTTTCGATTTTTCGATTTTTCGATTTTTCGATTTTTCGATTTTTCGATTTTTCGATTTTTCGATTTTTCGATTTTTCGATTTTTCGATTTTTCGATTTTTCGATTTTTCGATTTTTCGATTTTTCGATTTTTCGATTTTTCGATTTTTCGATTTTTCGATTTTTCGATTTTTCGATTTTTCGATTTTTCGATTTTTCGATTTTTCGATTTTTCGATTTTTCGATTTTTCGATTTTTCGATTTTTCGATTTTTCGATTTTTCGATTTTTCGATTTTTCGATTTTTCGATTTTTCGATTTTTCGATTTTTCGATTTTTCGATTTTTCGATTTTTCGATTTTTCGATTTTTCGACTTTTCGATTTTTCGATTTTTCGATTTTTCGATTTTTCGATTTTTCGATTTTTCGATTTTTCGATTTTTCGATTTTTCGATTTTTCGATTTTTCGATTTTTCGATTTTTTGATTTTTCGATTTTTCGATTTTTCGATTTTTCGATTTTTCGATTTTTCGATTTTTCGATTTTTCGATTTTTCGATTTTTCGATTTTTTGATTTTTCGATTTTTCGATTTTTCGATTTTTCGATTTTTCGATTTTTCGATTTTTCGATTTTTTGATTTTTCGATTTTTCGATTTTTCGATTTTTTGATTTTTCGATTTTTCGATTTTTCGATTTTTCGATTTTTCGACTTTTCGATTTTTCGATTTTTCGATTTTTCGATTTTTCGATTTTTCGATTTTTCGATTTTTCGATTTTTCGATTTTTCGATTTTTCGATTTTTCGATTTTTCGATTTTTCGATTTTTCGATTTTTCGATTTTTCGATTTTTCGATTTTTCGATTTTTCGATTTTTCGATTTTTCGATTTTTCGATTTTTCGATTTTTCGATTTTTCGATTTTTCGATTTTTCGATTTTTCGATTTTTCGATTTTTCGATTTTTCGATTTTTCGATTTTTCGATTTTTCGATTTTTCGATTTTTCGATTTTTCGATTTTTCGATTTTTCGATTTTTCGATTTTTCGATTTTTCGATTTTTCGATTTTTCGATTTTTCGATTTTTCGATTTTTCGATTTTTCGATTTTTCGATTTTTCGATTTTTCGATTTTTCGATTTTTCGATTTTTCGATTTTTCGATTTTTCGATTTTTCGATTTTTCGATTTTTCGATTTTTCGATTTTTCGATTTTTCGATTTTTCGATTTTTCGATTTTTCGATTTTTCGATTTTTCGATTTTTCGATTTTTCGATTTTTCGATTTTTCGATTTTTCGATTTTTCGATTTTTCGATTTTTCGATTTTTCGATTTTTCGATTTTTCGATTTTTCGATTTTTCGATTTTTCGATTTTTCGATTTTTCGATTTTTCGATTTTTCGATTTTTCGATTTTTCGATTTTTCGATTTTTCGATTTTTCGATTTTTCGATTTTTCGATTTTTCGATTTTTCGATTTTTCGATTTTTCGATTTTTCGATTTTTCGATTTTTCGATTTTTCGATTTTTCGATTTTTCGATTTTTCGATTTTTCGATTTTTCGATTTTTCGATTTTTCGATTTTTCGATTTTTCGATTTTTCGATTTTTCGATTTTTCGATTTTTCGATTTTTCGATTTTTCGATTTTTCGATTTTTCGATTTTTCGATTTTTCGATTTTTCGATTTTTCGATTTTTCGATTTTTCGATTTTTCGATTTTTCGATTTTTCGATTTTTCGATTTTTCGATTTTTCGATTTTTCGATTTTTCGATTTTTCGATTTTTCGATTTTTCGATTTTTCGATTTTTCGATTTTTCGATTTTTCGATTTTTCGATTTTTCGATTTTTCGATTTTTCGATTTTTCGATTTTTCGATTTTTCGATTTTTCGATTTTTCGATTTTTCGATTTTTCGATTTTTCGATTTTTCGATTTTTATCATGAAACTATAGGTTTATGGTAACTGAAATAAGATAAGTTTGAGACTTGATATCCTCTAAATATCTGGAAAATACCGCGTCAATGGTGGTCCCATATTTTGTTGTGGATTCTTGTGGATCATTATTCATTTTTAAATTCAATTTTTCCGAAATTTTGTCTGAAAGAGATAGAATCAGTTATGAGCAGTTAGCAGCTAGTCTACACGCATACGTCTAGTCGCACGCACACAAACATCGTGCAGAAGTCTGCCGAACTGAAACGACGTTAGACGATGCATGGCTTTCAACGCCGCACCGGACGGAGTAGGGGGTGTTAGGTTTATTTTCGTTACGGAATTTCTTGATTAGGTCGCCCCGCTTAAATCCCACGATAAAAGCTATGCAATAGCTTAAAATTTTAGGAACAAATATTAATCATAAAAATATGTACGTACATGGTCTAAAATTTAAAATACAAACATCAAGATACCAAATTTTCTGAGTCGTATATAAGGTTTGTCAAAAATGGATGTTCTTTATTCTTGACCAAACATCATTTTTTTGACCAACCTCGTATACGCCTCATAAAATTTGATACACGTTTGTTTTATTTTTGGTTTTAGACCACACACAATTTTTTATAAAGAATATATTTTTTTGATAAAACTAATAAAAAAGTTTTCCATATGCAGACAACTTACGTACACACTCTATAAGTGTATACAGTGTGGAAGAGCCAAATGGAATAAATTCGGGGAGAAATGGAGACGTATTGGTATTTTTAGTTGCGCATTTTTTTTTAACAAAAACTTTTTATACAGGGTGTGTCAAGTAACAGTGGCCAATACCAACTTTCTTATTTTAAATGCAACACCCTGTATAGTTTTCATTTTTTTGATTCTTCAGAAAATTCTAGACATATTTTATGTAATATATCCTACACCTAACTGTTTCGGAAATATTAAATGTTTTCCGATTTATTGCAAAAATTAACATTAACAAAATAAAATTGTTTGATTACAGATATTCGCTACAACACACTCAATACTTATTTTCCATTTAGGTTTTGATAAAAAAAAAATTAAGCAAAAACCATTTTAGCGTTCCTTTTTACTGATGATGAAATAAAAAGAGTTATACTTAAATAGTTTTGTTTATTTTTGTTGAAAACGCCTGACCTTAGCAAATTGTTATCTGACTGCATGAACGTAGTTTTCAGTGTTATATTCATTTGAATTTCCTTAAGTGCATATCAGTGCATATCATTTCACAGAAATGCACAAAATAAGGATTTTACAGATGATTGGTTGTGGAGATAACACACGGATAGAAGTGGAAGTTGCTCTGTTATTTCATGAAAAATTTCCAAATTCCCAATTAGCCATTCATAGATTATTCAAACATAAGAAAATAAAATGCATCTGTGTGTGTGTGAGAGAGAGAATGGCATTAGACTAAGTCTGTTTGCCACAAAATGAGGAATATATATACAAAAACTTTATTAAAATGATTTTTAAAACCAAATTATATTAGTAGGTTAATTGATGATAGGAACTTAGTGAGATATGTATAAATTGATTTATTTTCAAGAGCAAGTAGGTACGTAATATTATAGGGCGGGAATATATTTATATGCATCTCTATAACATAATAGCAACTGAGTAGCTCATGGAAGACGATTTTGATAGGCGGACGTAATTTTGTGAACAAATGATGGCAATATTAAATAACATGCTAATCCAATTAGAACATGTTTTGTTTTCTGATGAGTGCACCCTTACACGGTCATGCTAATCTAGGGAAAATCCTCACTGGATGAGAAAACATACACAATATCCTGAAAAGGTAAATGTTTGGGCAGGAATTGTTGACGATCATATCATAGGTTCCTTTTTTATTGATGGCAATTTGAATGGCGATAAGTATTTAGCACTGCTCCAAAATAATGTCGTGCCAATTTTATCGAACTTATATCCCCATCCAGCAAACCGACAAGTTCCGGCGAATATGATATGGTTTCAGCAAGATGGAGCACCGCCCTATTACCAAATCAATGTCCGGCAGTACCAAATCGGTGGAGAGGGAGGCAAGGATCGATGGAATGGCCAGCACGATCTCCTGATCTGACATCATTAGACTTTGTCTCATGTTAAAAGTATTGTATACAAAACTGACTCTCTCGATATAGCTGACTTAAAAAGACAAATAACGCTTGCGATTAGATCGGTCACTCCTGAGATGTTGAGTAGAAGATATTTTTATTTCTGATTAAGATGTTGCCAAGAGGTTCGCGGCGAGCATTTTAAATATCTCCTACATTGAGATGTGTTTATTTTGTTACATTATCAAGAAATAAACAGTATTACTTATTAGTTTTTGAGTGTGTTGTAACGAATTTCTGTAGGTAATCAAATTATTTTATTTTATTAATGTTTATTTTTGCAATAACTCGAAAAACATTTAATATTGTAATGGTACTCATTTTCTACTAGTAGAAAATAAACAATCCTTGTGACTTTACACTATCCTTTTTCCATGGCTATAATACTCTGCAACCCATATATTTAAGTAGGTTTAATAACTAATAAACAAAGCCCCGTATATTATTAGGTAATGACGTAAATAACAGGTGTACATTCAGCACACCACATGCATCTGCAAATATTTGCACTAAAATGATACTTAAAATACAAAATAATCTTACCTTGTAAATTTGGCAGTTTGTGTTTTTAAGTAATAAAGAAAATACCGGTGGTGTTCCAAAGTATATATTATTTTATGATGTTCTGTATATGTATATGTCGCAGGCTTATTGTAAAATCAGTCTTATTATAATACGTCTAGGCTTTTTCAATACAACTAGGCATATCATAATACTACCTAAATAATTAAAAATCTTACAAGTTGACTGATAATTTTAGGCGTATTATAATAAGCCTGCCGCTTGTTAGTCTTATTCTTAAATTAAACCGATGCGGATGTGCCAGGCAAATTGCAATCATGATTATTGTTTAGTTGATTAGATGTTTTTCTGTTTTTTGTACCCACGTAATATTTGTGCAACATATTAATTATATTTAAAATGAGCAGGTCCGACAAGAGGGAGCGAGGGGGGCAAAATCCCCGAGGCCCGGTTACAAAAGGCCAAAAAAGGGAGGACCCTTTTTTTAGATTTCACCAAGAAAGTACCTGATTTAGCAAAGGACCTTTTTTTCTTTTTTTTTTAAATTTAACACAGAAAGGACTTGATTTTATAAAATGCCGCGCTATTTTTGGCAAATCTGCCACCCTAGGTTATATAAGGGGCCCTGCCAGTGTCACAATTATTGATTCGTATTAAAACAAATTATAAGCAACTCTTCCATATGTTAAACTTAAACTTTAATGTTTGTTACTGAAAATCCACGAAAAATATTTCGCCATGCCGCTGGTGCGAATATCTCGTCTGTGTTCAACCACCCCACCCATCGTTCGTAAAAATCAATTAATTGGATTTTGCGCACGATCGGACAATACAATTTACGTTTTAAGGCAGCTTACTGAAATTTCTCGTCCTTTCCGTGGTGTGACTTCGAAATATCAACTTCTTTGTTTTCGTGAATACTTGGCTTGATGACAAAAGGTAATTATTTAATATATTTGATTATTTAGAACTGTTTCATCAGTGAGTACAGGTTCAACATTTCGTTTGTAGATTATTACGTGAGTTCCATGAATTGTTTTGGGTTGATTAACCTTAAAATGCTCTTTCGTTTTTTTATACTGCATGCCATTAAAAGTGACCATTTTAGTGTTTTTATATATCTAAATTTTTTTGTACTTTTCCATCTTTTATAGAGGTAACTGAATCTAATCAATCGCTGCATTTTTAATAATTGTTCTATATAAAATGTATTTATGTTAAAAGTACCTATTTTGTACTTTCTTTTGTGTAACGCATGTTAAGAAATGGAAATTTATTAGTGACTGACACCGTGTTTTTTTTTCTCTGAAATGAGGAGATGCCTATATAAAAAGAGCCTATATGAAAAGAGGAGAGGCCTATATGTAAAAGAGGAAAAGTGACCGTCTTATATCTAAAGAAGAGAAGTGTGCGACCTATATTTTAAGAAGCGAGAGGCAAATACAAAAAGATATCTTCTCAGCAATTGAGCCTTGCAAAAAGGGATACTGGCCAGGAGAAGGTGGATACCAGCGAGCCAGCCTGTATTAAGAGGAAGTCTTCAGGGGAAAGTATCTTCTTATCAACGGATCATTGAAGCTAAGTCAGCTAAGTGTCAGCCAGTAATCCGAAAATTTGTTTTACCAACGCAAATCGTTAAAATCACTACTATCTTTTAATTTATTGAGATGTAAAGTAACCGTTTATTGTTTTGATATAACTCTTTTAATTTATTGAGATTTAAAGTAACCATTTATTGTTTTGATATAACTCTATTAATTTATTGAGTTTTAAAGTAACCTTTTATTGTTTTGATATAACTCAAAAAAATTGTTAAGTGTTTGATATTAAAATTAAAGTCAATATATTTGAATTTATTCCTTACTTTTAACTAGCAAATTAATGACCTAATTTGTATTTATTAACGATCTAAATACCCTTTTTTAGAACACTTTCTTGTCTTTTTAATTATAGATGATGCCATTGGTTTGTTTGAAAATTCTAAGCTCGAACTCCATGATCCTGACATGAGCTAGTTTGAGGGTCTGATGAAATTAAAGTTACTATATTTTACATAAATTCAGTTATTAATTTAATTAGGTTACAAATTGACACCAACGTTAAATTGTAAAGTTACACTTAGCCAATTCATTTTTAGATTGTCAGAAACCGTTGCTAATCGTGCGAAGAATAAATTGGAAATAATCCTGCGGCTCTTTTAGTGTCTGTAGTTTTGTGGATTTTTAAAAGGTAAAGCAGTACATTTTTTCCAAGGAAACGTAATAGTTCCACCTATAAACAATTACACAAATTTCACATAGGCGATTCTCGTGTAACTGTGATTTTTACAACTTAAATTTTTCTAATATTACAAATGTTTTAAAACGTGTTTTACGCGTTTTTAGTTTCTATTTATGCACAGAAATAGGCCTGTAAAGTGGTTCTACTACAGCTACAACAAAACGAAAACTGTAACAAAATTTCAAAATTTTAATGCCACGGTTAGGGTTGCCAGACGTCACGCTTTTGGCGTATTTGCCACGCTTTTTGACATTCTTGTACGCGCAACGCCACGGTACGAAAATGCCACGCTTTTGAAAAAATGCCACCCTTATTATGCAAATGCCACGCTTTTTAATTGAAAAGCCGCAAAGGAACCGGATTTATACAAAAATAGACAACTGTCCGGTAAAAGAATCTCGTTTTTACGAAAAATAAACTGAGGACTTTTTTTTAGAAATGTTCCCAAAAATGGACCTGTTACGCTTTTCACTTTCGGAAATCTGGCAACCCTAGCCACGGCACTGACATTATTTCCACGGTACAGACTATAAATGATTATGTTTTTTTCCAATCGAAAGATTGGTATAAAGTTGCAATAAAATTCAATGCAGTATGCATTAGGTACATTTTATATTAAAAAATTAATTTTGATAAAAATTTATATATTTAATTTCAAAAATGAGAATCGGACATGCCACGGTACTGATATTTCGAGTATAGTTATATGCAACTTAAAAAAAAATTGTGAATGTTTATTATCTAATTCATAATGTCGATTGTAAAATACCTCTAAATTTATAATGACTTTTTGATGAGGAAAACTTATGCTAAACGATAAATAATATACTGGACATAAAAAGTTACAGTTATCCGAAAATCACCCACTTATGCCCTATGACGTCCGTGGATGTTAAAAGATAGTTTTCTATATGTAAATGGATTTTAAGTAACAAACATTAAAGTTTAAATTTGGGGATTTTAAAACTATTTTCTGACAGTGAAAATTAATTGACATTCAGATAACAGTCTCTTGACACTTTAAGTGAAGCGATGAACCTATGTGCCATTAATTAATAAATACAATAAATCAACAACTATTTTGTTGAAGTGAAATCCGTACCTGGAATGACCTATTAACATACAGTTGTTTTTTAAATTCCTTAAATTTATCTCATCTCAAAGTTGGTTACTGTTGCCGAGAGCCCTTCTTCATTTCGTCTATTATTTTCCGCCAATGAAGTTCACCTTATTTATTATAAGTTCAGCGATCAATCTATCAATTTTCACGAAAGGCCAACTGAAAGCCCACAAATCTGCCAGTCATGATTATCCTGAAAAACTGCTTTAGCGCCTAATGGGCGTTTGACTTCGTTAATAGAAACGTTGAGTGTATAAACATGATAACATTATGAAAAGAATTACTTTGGCAAATAGAATGACTCGACATAATATTTATTTTTCAGGTTTTAGCGAAAACATCGGGTCTTTGCTCTAATTAGTCTGGAGCCAAAATCGAAAATGTATCTCGGTAGACGTTATTTTTAGATAATGTGCTAAAACAATAGGCTTTGTATTGATTTAATATGTTTAGCGTGCGGCTTAACTGCTACAATTTTTATGTTATAATGTCCTTAACTTTACAAATTATTAACTTTTCATTTTTAGTTTGCAAATTTTTTTGTAAAATGTTACTGTATCATTATTTATTATTATAGTTGTTTTCTTACATATTGTTACTAATTTCTCTCTTTAAGTGATGAAAGAGGTAACGCAGATGACGGATGAATACATAGAAGAAACTTTAAAGAAAGAATACAACAAATTTAATAATTTACAATGCAAAAAAAGTTTTAAATTTGCTGCACCCGGTGTAAAAGTTGTAGGTATTGATTGCCATTGCAGGTGAACTTACCTAGGAGACTTGTAGAAACTATGATTATCACTAAGAGAGCAGTTCCCGGCTTTCGAACAAGACCGTCACAACTTTTTTTTTTACTTTTGGATTTTCGTACTATTGTGCATAAAAATGTCGTATTTTTACCTGTTATATCGACACAAATCAAATATACGTAGTTTGGCCAGAGGCCGTTCTGACTATTTGACAATTCTCAAAATGTGTCGGTTAATTTGACCGTCCCAATTCAATATCGACGTTACTTTTGTGGTGCTTTTGTGTACAAGATTGTCACAAATAAAAAAATACCAAATTTGTTTTCAATTTTTCAGAAAGACTGACATAAGACAAAAAGTTTTGTTGTTACTTTATATTTTATTCGGGCTACAGTGTCACATTGTATTTTAAAAAGTTTTTGGTCGAAACGGAAAGAATTTTAAAATATTTAATTTAATATGATGTTTTAATTTGAGTTGGAACTATTTTTCATGAAAAAAAAAAAAAATTGTTTATCCATTACATGTTTACCATATGACTTTTAGTTGTGTCGCTTTTCTTCTCAATAAATACTTAATTTAATAAATAACAGACACATTTTTAATAAATAGTGTGTAAACCCACAATTGTTATAGGATACCAGTGCTGTTCTAGAAAAAAAAAAAGTAAATACCCAATATTAGATAGGTGTGGTAACATTGGAGCGCCGACCATAGCTTCACGCACAGGTCGGAGCTAAGGCCTGGTTTATGGAAAGTGGTACTCTGAGCCTTGATGTGACCACCGGTGTACGTGGGTCTGTGCGAAGATCGAGGGTAGTAGGCTATGGTCGAGGGTCGTTAGTCCCCGTTGTGTCTGTACCCTTAATGTGGAGGAACAACGGAGCGCCGACCATCGCTTCGACCATAGCATCTCACAATAGCTCCACTCTAGCAAAAACATAAACACACAATATAAGATATGTGTGGTAACATTGAAACTTTATTCATCGCTCCACTCATAGGTTAGAGCTAAGGTCTAGTGCATGATACATGCGAACCTATTTCTTGCTTAACTGGTGTAAAAGTGTGGTGCTTCGAGCCATGATGTGACCACCTGTGAGCGTGGGTCAGAGCGAGAGTAAAGGGTACTATGGTATGGTCGAGGGTCAATAGTCCTCAATGTGTTCGTACCCTTAGAGCACGGACACAACGGAGTGCCGACCATCGTATCGCACCATAGCTCCATTCTCAAAAAAAAAAAAAAAACAAAACAAAAACGCAACATTCATGGGACGCTCGTTCTCGCTTAACTGGTGCAAAAGTGCGGTGCTCTAAGCCTTGATGTGACGATCTGTGCGCGTGGTTTAGATCGAAGGTCGAGGGTACTATGCTATGGTCGAGGATCGATGGTTCCCGTTGTGTTTGTACCCTTAGGTAGCACATTTAAGCGAGAACGAGCATCCCATGTACCAGGCCTTGGCTCCAATCTATGCGCGAAGCGAAGGTGGATGCTCTAATGGTACCACATAGATCTGATATTGTGTATTTATTTATTTTTTTAAGCGGAGCTATGATGCTATTGTGATGCGGAGTCAACCCTGTTCTAAGCAAGCGACCTTCAGCCTGCCACTCGACTCATGGTCGAAACGTTGCTGACGTATAGAGACAAACGCTCCACGTCTCGAACCTACCAGAAAAAACAATACATGACCGTTGAGTCATAGAGATGGAATTTTAGGACATTCGGAAGCGTCTAGAAACTACGAGTACAGAATTGGCTTGGTATAAATAGCGCAACTTATCGGCGGACAGGCAGATTCGAATAAGGTGTTGGACAGAAAAGTAAAATTGTAATAAATAAATTAGAATTGTGAGTTAGTGCCTAAGTATTATATAATAATTTGTATAATTAATTAGTACGTCATAAATAAATTGCAACTAATGTGTTTTAAATAGATAAACTATAAATAAATTAAACTATCGTTACACTATAGTTGGAGCGATGGTCGGCGCTCACTTATGTCTGCACCTGCAACTGTACTTTTGTATTAATCCTTTGATTACATTTGTTTTTTTTTTACATATATAATGTCCCCATAATGGCTTATCAAACGAAAGCGTTTGACAAATACTAATAAAAATTTAGGCACTTCAAAATACCTTCGTTCTTTTCTTTATCTATCAACATGTACACACCTACAATCTTTAAATAAAATCGTAGTACCCAGTTCAAAAACTAAGTGGACTAAACAAAGGCAGAATTGAAATTTTTAAAAAGGAAAATAATTTCAAACTATAAATTCCAAAATAAATAAAAAAAGTTTTGATCACAGTTTGGAATTATTTTTCATTTTATTTCTTATAACGTTTTTCGTTAGATTTGCGAATGAAGAAGTCTGATAAGCAGAAACAATCTGCTTTCTGTAAATAATTTTCGTTTGATTGTGCCTTTATATAACTGAAGTAACGTAAAGCTTTATTCGAATTTCCGTGAAAAAACAAATTATCCAAGAAACAGTTGTTCGCTAATTAGCCAAGAATAGATCGTAGTTAAGCAAAATAGAAATGAACTTTAAATCGCAAACTTAAAAGACGGAATCATTAGGAGAAAATATTCCGGAAAATTAGTTCCGTTCTGCTACTGCTCGAGCACTTCTCTTGTTTACTTTTCCGTGAAAACTAGACTAACAATGAAAAACAAAATCAGAATACGGAAGCGAAATACTTATTTGTATGTTGTGTTCGTCGTTTTGTTTTCTTACTGGCCCAAACAGTTTAGAATAGAGTAGAGCGCGGCGCTAAAATTATTTTCATCGATTAGTCTTGCTTACTATCTTTACTACTTTTTTTATGGGGTTAAAATGGTTTTAAAGAAAATTCATTACACCAACTGGAAAAATAACTACCTCGAAGATAAAGTAGTATACTTTTAATTTGGCTAGTTTTAATCCAGCCGATTTTACACGTATTGTTAATCTTTTATTTATTTTTATTTTTTTATTATTAATTTTTATGGTTCAGCGTCCGAAGGGTAACCAACAGGGCCCTATTACCATCGTACATAAAAGGATGAAGGATGAACGATGCTATTACTAAGCCTCCGCAGTCCGTCTGTCTGTCAACGAGCTGTATCTCATGCTCCGTAAAAGGTAGATAAGTGAAAACTTCACAGAAAGCGTGTTTCTGTTGCCGCTATAACAACAAATAATAAAAATTAATTGAAAATTAAAGGGGGCTTCTCTTTTAGAAACGTGTTTTTTTTGCTTTTTTAGCTTTTCTTACTTTTTTAAAATTTTGATGTTTATTTTTTTAAATACTTAGTATAAAAAAATATTATTAAAGAAATTACTAAAATTTACCACCGACTGCTGATGATTTACTTGATTTGACTTCAACGAGTCGACATTTCTTCTTCAATTCCACTAAGCCTCCTTTTTTGGCAAATGTATTCTCGAGAGATTCATCTAATCTACATGCAAACACTCTGCTCGACTACATATGTTCTTTATAGATGAAATGAAGTCTTCGTGTCGAATTTCCGAAACGTCAGTCAATAACTTACGTTTCCAGTTAATCTAATGCGCCATTTAAATATAGGTATTCAGTATAGAGGGTGGCAAAAAATAATATCTAACAGAAGTAATAAGACATTAAGAAAAATTCTAATTAAAACATCGTAGGAAAGACAAAATGGGTTAATATAAAATAAAAAATGAGGATATTAGAAAACTAACAAAACAAGACCCAATAATGGAAAATAAAAATAAATAACTATGCAGTTATGGACACTTTTTAGGAATAAAGCTAGACAGAATAGTGAGAACGATTTCAGAATTATAAAAACTATGGGAAACCGACTACGCAACAATAATCACAAAGAAGGAAAGAAAAAGGAAAGACAGATATAATAGTAATATTATTAATAATAATGCATTTATTTTCAACAGATCGAGACGAAAGCCCACAATCGTAAACTCGTAGGGCAAGAAAACAAGAAATGATTTGTTTTGGAAGGAAAGATCGAAAGACGATAGTAGTATAAAAGTATGTGAAAAATTAAGTAAAAAGTATATGTATTTAACAAGAATTTAATTAAGAACAGAAATATTAGACGTAAGTATATAAATATTGTTAAAAATAAGTTAGCTAAGCTAGATAAATTTAGACAGGATTTTAACTCTAAATAACATCTTGTTAAGGATAAAGACTTAGTAAAATATTACCAGGAAATAAATAAAACTATTTGCCTAGCTCAGAAAACATTTTAAAGTAGATTAGGAGAATTGGAGTCAAATCAAATAGTAATTTTTGAAATTTCTGAAAAAATTAAACTAGGAGTGGCTTCTACCTTGGCAATGATTAGTCAGAATCCCTATGACCAGGCGCAAATTATGTCTAGTTATAGCAAAGTATGTGTTTGCTGTAGTGTTGTCAGGGTAATATAAAACCTCCCTGGCAACTCCGCAGTTTCTTGTTTCATCCCATCTTTCCTTGAATTTCACAAGGAAATGTTCATTAATGAGGTCTGCCACTACCGATTTTGTCAGGCCAATGGAAGGGCGAGGTCCAAAAAGTATTTGGTTGGCTGCCTTCTTGGCCAGTGACTCAGCAAGATGTATCGCAACCTCTGATCTATTTTTAAGGTCACCCACATTGTTGATGGATAATTCGACCAAAGCCTCGTGACATTCTAGTATTAATCCTGAGTAAATTTTTTCTACTAATTTATCGAAAGATATTTCAATCGTATGAAGTAGTTTCTCACACTTTAATGAATTGAGCTCGTAGAAAAATATGGTAGATATTTGGTTTACACTCACAGGATAATATAAATTCATAATTGAGAGTAGTAATGCGTTTTATTATAGATAATTTGTAGTCTGCAATTGATTGGTTTTTTGTTGAAAGTTGGATAAAAATTTATACTGAGACACCAAAACGTTTCTTGGTGACTATAAACAATACAGACACAAAAATTTTACTATTTTCGCTATATTCTTAATGCAAATGATACTACTTACTATTTTTGATCAATTTAACTGCGGCGAAACCAAAATAACCAAAGTTAATATAAAAATATTGTATATTAATCAGAAAATAAACCATTTTTTTGATACAACCTCAATTTTCTTAAAAAACCTCTATTATCATCTATAGCTATGTTACCAATTTTTTAAGTGCCTGTATTTGATAAAATATCCGACAATCGATAACACTACCGACGGTAACGTACGGCAATCGAGTGCCAATTCCATAAATATTAATAATTTATTTCATTTAGTTTCCTAAAAAACTCTTTTACATTTAATTGCCAGCCATATCCGGTGATTTATAAATTCATTTTGATTGAATTGTAGTACATATTGACTAAATATTAATATTACATCATCTCTAAAATACTTTTCGAAAACTTTTAAACTTACTTTGTGCAATTCAAAAGTTTTTAAACTTTTTTGAAATATGAAATTTATTATCTTATTATGCATTGTCAACCAACGCCTTTAACAATTGAAGAGGATAGCTGAATTCGTTTAATTTCTGTTGAGTCAGTCGTGACGTGACGTCACTCTCTGGATGCTTTCCACGGTTCAGTCAGAACTCATTTACAATATACATCGATACAATACACCGTTTTTTATTCTATTTATTTTTAAACTAAAAGGTATTTCAGATATTCAAAACATCATTTAACAAGAGAAAAAATTATCCCAAAATTACAGGAGTAAGTAAAATAGGTATTAAATTTGAATACCTCCGCCTTGTTATCCAAAAATATTTTTTAAATAACTTATTTAACATGCTAGTTATAAGATAGAAGTCGAAATTTATATACAAAGTGTATAAAAGTTAATGCAACTTACTAGGTGTAAAAAGAGCGCATATATTCTTCTGTAATTAATAATTATTGGTCATCCCAGTATATTTCTTATTAAGCACGAAGGTGTATTTTTTATTAACTTGATTTATTTCATGAAACTTTAATAAAAAATTTTTGTAAACTTATCAGGAATGTACATATTAATAAGTTAAGTTACTTTTTGTTCACTCTGTATATAAATTTAGACTTTAACATGTCAAATTTCTTAAAAAGATGTTTAGAGAACATGGCCATATTATTTAAATTTATTACCTTCTATTTAAATATTTATTTACTTCCATAATTTTCAGATGAGTTAAATTTTCTGTCTGGTAATAATATGATCTTTTGAATATCTAAAATATTTTTTGGTTTAAAAATAAATAAAAAAAAAGTAATTTAAAAATAAGGTGTATTGATGTTCGTTTTAAATTGGACGGCTGAGAGTTTTCAGGGGAACGTCACGCCGCGCCAGACTCACTAGAAATTGAATGAATTCGGCTATCCTCTTTAGTTGATATAGTCATTGACTTTGGTTGACAATTCATTTATCAGACTAATTAATTCTCTTGTTTGAAAGTTTAAAACTTTTGGTTAACCCAAAATAATTATTGTTTATTACTTTATAGATGAAGTAATATTAATATTTAGTTAATATGTACAATTTAATCAAAATGGATAAAAAATCGCTGGATGTGACTGGAAATTAAAAGTTAATTTTTTTAGGAAAAGCAGCGAAATAAAATAATAAAAGTGGTGCTTTTTAAAATGTTTAGAAATGTTACGCCAAAAATAAGGTTCTTTGTGGGGTTTGCGGTGGTATATTTGAAAAGTACTATTTTTTCTAATGCCTAAAATGTAAGTATAATACAAAATTGGATTATTAAGAAAAATATATATATATATTCCCAATAATTACCTTTTCTTGCGTGGTATAAGCATTGTTTCACTAAGTATTTGATTCATAAAAGTACCTAATCGATTCTGTCAATTATTAATCTAGATTTTGTTATAAATTGAAATGTTTGGCAACCATGCATATGTCATACAAGAAAATCGAAAATCTTAGGTTGGAATCAGCAAAATTCGCAAGTTTTAACTCAAATTTCTCTGTGATTTATGCGTAATCCGCAATTTTTGTTGTTATTTCATATAAACACTTAATACTATTTTCTAGTTCAAATTGTTTTTCAAAATTCGTGTGTCCATTACGTTTACGGGCACCCTTTTCTTTTTTAAAAAATCAAATTCACTTAGCTTTTGAGATACTTTCAGTGCCGATAATGTGGAAAATGTGAATGATTCAATGGATTTTAATAGTAATTCGGCTGCAAACTTTTTGTTATCGAATACATTTTTCATTATTAAATAGTTTTCAAAACGTTCTCTGTATATTTGAAAGTCCCTTTTTGAGTGTTGAAATTTTCAAATGGACTCATAAATGCAGCAGAGACTGGATTTACTAATGAAGGTTTTCGAAGCTGTTCGATAAGAGCCTGTTGATTTGCCTGCATTGCGGCCAAAAATTGTTTAAACTGCTCTGAATTTATAATTTCGATTATGTTTCTGGAGAGTTTCGGTAAATTTTGTTTTTTTTTATTATTTGCTGGTTGATTTCGTCTAACCAATCAATAATTTATCTGCGCCTTAAGAGTTAATTGTAGAGGAGATTGAATTACAATAATTCGAAATGGGATATATTTTGATATTTTTCAAAATTGACAACCGACTACTGCTATTCAATATTAACACAAGTGAAATTTAACAATATGAAGGGATATTACAGTATACAAAAGAGATTGTATATCTAGAACTAGCTTGGGAGAATTATAAAAAATAATCATGTCATAATCGTTTGCATCCTTTCAGAAGTACTATCGGGCAACAGATTCACGTTTCTTTTACCACATATTTTTAAAGCACTGAAGATGCGATTCATAAAGATCCAATCAAATTTTGTCTCACGTAAATAAACAAGGTAGCAAATCAAGAGTACATATGGGTATGACGTTTTTGATAATCTTCATTCAATCGTAAATGCTTTTACAACTATTTTTTTCCAGAGTTTTTTTACATTCTAACCAGTGACGGCTCGTCACTAAAATATTGGGGGTTCACTAGACAAAATATAGACCTTTGTACAGATTTAGGAAAGACAACTTTCAATGTTTTAGAAAGTTATATTATAAACACTTTTTTTACCTAAATCTGTATTGCGATTTATATTTTAGCATTGTAAACCACCAATATTTTGGTCACGAGCCGCACTGATTCTAACCCTTTTAAGCTTTCAATTACAACAGATTCAGTTAATATTTATTGTCTTATAATTTTGGATAGTAGGTATAATTATTGTTTTAAAGAAACTGAAAAACAAAATGACATCCTGTTATTCCTAATATTCCGAGCTTTCTCATCAAGGATTGCATAAACGTTCTATCCAAACCATTGTAGTTAGCTTTAATAAAATTAATAAAATTTAATTACGGAAAATTTGTCTGGTATTTCAAAATAGTGTCACAACTGGAATTTCAAACTATTGACCTATAGCAATCCTTTGCAATTTTAGTAAACTATTTACACTTCAGTTTTATCACAAGAATCCAACTTAGGAGGACTATTGTTTTTATATTGATTAATGATCTTTTATTTATTTTGGAATGTTTACATCTTTTCTTTGCCGACGAATTAAAACTGTATAGTAAAATTTCAATAACTGGAGATGCCTTTAAATTGTAACTCGCTTTGGATATACATAATCGTTGGTGCCTGGATAAATCTTTACAATAAAATATTTCCAACTGTAAAGTTATTTCCTTTTCTCACCAAAATTATCCTTATTTATTCGGTTTCTCTTTCAATAAAGATATTCTTGAAAGACGAGATACATTTAAAGATCTCGGCTGACTTTAAATTTACTTTTAGTGGGCATATTGAAAATATAACTGCCGATGCATCTAAATTGTTTTGTATTTTGTAACTTTAAATTTGTTATACATTACATTTGTTGGAAGTAAATTGGAATATTGTAGTCCAATTTGGTTACCTGTCTATCAGAATTCCATACAATCTAAATAACTCGTTCAAAAAAAAAATTCTTAAATTTATTTTAAATAGAATAGACATCATAAAAGAGGGATTAACCATGCACAGTTTAAAACTTCTTATTGATAAGCGCAATTGTATAAATTAGTCAGTAACAAAATTGAATGTTTGTGTATTTTAAGTAAAGTTATATCTATACCTATTTAAAGTTATAACAGAACAAATAGAAGAGCCAAAAGTGGCAGGTACAATTCATATCTACGCCGACAGTTCTAAAACAAAACAAGGCTTAGGATGTGAATATACTCCAGATCCTTAATCCTTAACATAATGAGGGCTGTGAGCAATAGTGCCAGTGTAGTTCAAACAGAGCTCACGGGGATTCTCATAGCAGCAAAAGAAATCACAAGAAATAATATCACTGGAAAGAACTGCTTATCTATACAGATAGCAGACAAGCACTACTCACCCTGAACAGACCACGAATTTACTCAGGATTATTACTAGAATGTCACGAGGCTTTGGTCGAATTATCCATCAACAATGTGGGTGACCTTAAAAATAGATCAAAGGTTGCGATACATCTTGCTGAGTCACTGGTCAAGAAGGCAGCCAACCAAATACTTTTTGGACTTCGCCCTTCCATTGGCCTGACAAAATCGGTAGTGGCAGACCTCATTAATGAAAATTTCACAAGGAAATGTTCATTAATGAGGTCTGCCACTACCGATTTTGTCAGGCCAATGGAAGGGCGAGGTCCAAAAAGTATTTGGTTGGCTGCCTTCTTGGCCAGTGACTCAGCAAGATGTATCGCAACCTTTGATCTATTTTTAAGGTCACCCACATTGTTGATGGATAATTCGACCAAAGCCTCGTGACATTCTAGTATTAATCCTAAGTAAATTCGTGGTCTGTTCAGGGTGAGTAGTGCTTGTCTGCTATCTGTATAGATAAGCAGTTCTTTCCAGTGATATTATTTCTTGTGATTTCTTTTGCTGCTATGAGAATCCGCGTGAGTTCTGTTTGAACTACACTGGCACTATTGCTCACAGCCCACATTATGTTAAGGATTAAGGATCTGGAGTATATTCACATCCTAAGCCTTGTTTTGTTTTAGAACTATCGGCGTAGATATGAATTGTACCTGCCACTTTCGGCTCTTCTATTTGTTCTGTTATAACTTTAAATAGGTATAGATATAACTTTACTTAAAATATACAAACATTCAATTTTGTTACTGACTAATTTATACAATTGCGCTTATCAATAAGAAGTTTTAAACTGTGCATGGTTAATCCCTCTTTTATGATGTCTATTCTATTTAAAATAAATTTAAGAATTTTTTTTTGAACGAGTTATTTAGATTGTATGGAATTCTGATAGACAGGTAACCAAATTGGACTACAATATTCCAATTTACTTCCAACAAATGTAATGTATAACAAATTTAAAGTTACAACATACAAAACAATTTAGATGCATCGGCAGTTACATTTTCAATATGCCCACTAAAAGTAAATTTAAAGTCAGCCGAGATCTTTAAATGTATCTCGTCATTCAAGAATATCTTTATTGAAAGAGAAACCGAATAAATAAGGATAATTTTGGTGAGAAAAGGAAATAACTTTACAGTTGGAAATATTTTATTGTAAAGATTTATCCAGGCACCAACGATTATGTATATCCAAAGCGAGTTACAATTTAAAGTCATCTCCAGTTATTGAAATTTTACTATACAGTTTTAATTCGTAGGCAAAGAAAAGATGTAAACATTCCAAAATAAATAAAAGATCATTAATCAATATAAAAACAATAGTCCTCCTAAGTTGGATCCTTGTGATAAAACTGAAGTGTAAATAGTTTACTAAAATTGCAAAGGATTGCTATAGGTCAATAGTTTGAAATTCCAGTTGAGGCACTATTTTTAAATACCAGATAAATTTTCCGTAATTAAATTTTATTAATTTTATTAAAGCTAACTACAATGGTTTGGATAGAACGTTTATGCAATCCTTGATGAGAAAGCTCGGAATATTAGGAATAACAGGATGTCATTTTGTTTCTTTAAAACAATAATTATACCTACTATCCAAAATTATAAGACAATAAGTATTAACTGAATCTGTTGTAATTGAAAGCTTAAAAGGGTTAGAATCAGTGCAGCTCGTGACCAAAATATTGGTGGTTTACAATGCTAAAATATAAATCGCAATACAGATTTAGGTAAAAAAAGTGTTTATAATATAACTTTCTAAAACATTGAAAGTTGTCTTTCCTAAATCTGTACAAATGTCTATATTTTGTCTAGTGAACCCCCAATATTTTAGTGACGAGCCGTCACTGGTTAGAATGTAAAAAAACTCTGGAAAAAAATAGTTGTAAAAGCATTTACGATTGAATGAAGATTATCAAAAACGTCATACCCATATGTACTCTTGATTTGCTACCTTGTTTATTTACGTGAGACAAAATTTGATTGGATCTTTATGAATCGCATCTTCAGTGCTTTAAAAATATGCAGTAAAAGAAACGTGAATCTGTTGCCCGATAGTACTTCTGAAAGGATGCAAACGATTATGACATGATTATTTTTTATAATTTTCCCAAGCTAGTTCTAGATATACAATCTCTTTTGTTATCCCTTCATATTGTTAAATTTCACTTGTGTTAATATTGAATAGCAGTAGTTGGTTGTCAATTTTGAAAAATATCAAAATATATCCCATTTCGAATTATTGTATTTCAATCTCCTCTACAATTAACTCTAAAGGCGCAGATAAATTATTGATTGGTTAGACGAAATCAACCAGCAAATAATAAAAAAAAGCAAAATTTACCGAAACTCTCCAGACCCCTGAAACATAATCGAAATTATGAATTCAGAGCAGTTTAAACAATTTTTGGCCGCAATGCAGGCAAATCAACAGGCTCTTATCGAACAGCTTCGAAAACCTTCATTAGTAAATCCAGTCTCTGCTGCATTTATGAGTCCATTTGAAAATTTCAACACTCAAAAAGGTACTTTCAAATATACAGAGAACGTTTTGAAAACTATTTAATAATGAAAAATGTATTCGATAACAAAAAGTTTGCAGCCGAATTACTATTAAAATCCATTGAATCATTCACATTTTCCACATTATCGGCACTGAAAGTATCTCAAAAGCTAAGTGAATTTGATTTTTTTAAAAAGAAAAGGGTGCCCGTAAACGTAATGGACACACGAATTTTGAAAAACAATTTGAACTAGAAAATAGTATTAAGTGTTTATATGAAATAACAACAAAAATTGCGGATTACGCATAAATCACAGAGAAATTTGAGTTAAAACTTGCGAATTTTGCTGATTCTAACCTAAGATTTTCGATTTTCTTGTATGACATATGCATGGTTGCCAAACATTTCAATTTATAACAAAATCTAGATTAATAATTGACAGAATCGATTAGGTACTTTTATGAATCAAATACTTAGTGAAACAATGCTTATACCACGCAAGAAAAGGTAATTATTGAGAATATATATATATATTTTTCTTAATAATCCAATTTTGTATTATACTTACATTTTAGGCATTAGGAACAATAGTACTTTTCAAATATACCACCGGAAACCCCACAAAGAACCTTATTTTTGGCGTAACATTTCCAAACATTTTAAAAAGCACCACTTTTATTATTTTATTTCGCTGCTTTTCCTAAAAAATTTAACTTTTATTTTCCAGTCACATCCAGCAATTTTTTTATCCATTTTGATTAAATTGTATATATTAACTAAATATTAATATTACTTCATCTATAAAGTAATAAACAATAATTATTTTGGGTTAACCAAAAGTTTTAAACTTTCAAACAAGAGAATTAATTAGTCTGATAAATGAATTGTCAACCAAAGTCAATGACTATATCAACTAAAGAGGATAGCCGAATTCATTCAATTTCTAGTGAGTCTGGCGCGGCGTGACGTTCCCCTGAAAACTCTTAGCCGTCCCATTTAAAAGGAACGTCAATACAACTTATTTTTAAATTACGTTTTATTGTAGCTATTTATTTTTAAACTAAAAGATATTTTAGATATTCGAAAGATCATATTACCAGACAGACTGAAAATTATAGAATTAAATAAATATTTAAATAGAAGGTAATAAATTTAAATAATATGGCCATGTTCTCTAAACATCTTTTTAAGAAATTTGACATGTTAAAGTCGAAAATTATATACAGAGTGAACAAAAAGTAACTTAACTTTTTAATATGTACATTACTGATAAGTTTACAAAAAGTTTTTATGAAAGTTTCATGAAATAAATCAAGTTAATAAGAAATACACCTTCGTGCTTAATAAGAAATATACTGGGATGACCAATAATTATTAATTACAAAAGAATATATGCGCTCTTTTTACACCTAGTAAGTTGCATTAACTTTTATACACTTTGTATATAAATTTCGACTTCTATCTTATAACTAGCATGTTAAATAAGTTATTTGAAAAATATTTTTGGATAACATGGCGGAAATTATATCACAGAAACTGCCGAAGTGCCCAGAAATTCTAAGAATCCCACCAGCCGGCAGCTCAAGTTTCTTTTATCAGCATACATGTGTTAACAATGATTATTTTTTACATTTTTTAGTCTGATGTTAGCTTTCAATTAATAAAGACATAATTATAACTCTGTTTAAATAAAAAAATATTGTTTTTAAAAAACGATTTTTCAAATCGTGTTATATTTTTCGGAAGTATTCAAATTTAATACCTATTTTACTTACTCCTGTAATTTTGGGATGTTTGTAATTTTTTCTCTGGTTAAAATGATGTTTTGAATATCTGAAATACCTTGTAGTTTAAAAATAAATAGAATAAAAAACGGTGTATTGTATCGATGTATTTTGTAAATGAGTTCCGACTGAACAGAATGAACCGTGGAAAGCATCCAGAGAGTGACGTCACGTCACGGCTGACTCAACAGAAATTAAACGAATTCAGCTATCCTCCTCAATTGTTAAAGGCGTTGGTTGACAATGCATAATAAGAAAAGTATTTTAGAGATAATATAATATTAATATTTAGTCAATATGTACTACAATTCAATCAAAATGAATGTATAAATCACCGGATATGGCTGGCAATTAAATGTAAAAGAGTTTTTTGGGAAACGAAATGAAATAAATTAATATTTATGGAATTGGTACTCGATTGCCGTACGTTACCGTCGGTAGTGTTATCGATTGTCCGATATTTTATCAAATACAGGCACTTAAAAAATTGGTAACATAGCTATAGATGATAATAGAGGTTTTTTAAGAAAATTGAGGTTGTATCAAAAAAATGGTTTATTTTCTGATTAATATACAATATTTTTATATTAACTTTGGTTATTTTGGTTTCGCCGCAGTTAAATTGATCAAAAATAGTAAGTAGTATCATTTGCATTAAGAATATAGCGAAAATAGTAAAATTTTTGTGTCTGTATTGTTTATAGTCACCAAGAAACGTTTTGGTGTCTCAGTATAAATTTTTATCCAACTTTCAACAAAAAAACAATCAATTGCAGACTACAAATTATCTATAATAAAACGCATTACTACTCTCAATTATGAATTTATATTATCCTGTGAGTGTAAACCAAATATCTACCATATTTTTCTACGAGCTCAATTCATTAAAGTGTGAGAAACTACTTCAATCGAATAAATTAGTAGAAAAAATTTAGCTATAGAATCTTCTAATTTAAACAGTAAATAACTTACATCCAGCTGTACCTCATCAAGCATCAACAAAATCAACCATTCATAAACAAACAGATCAATATCTATACCAAAGTCTCATGGTAGGAAACGTGCCAAATCAAGATCAAAAATCAACCATCAAGTATTAGGTATCGATAAGCATTGTATACTCTGTGGCACAATCACCTTGCCATACATTGCAAAACTGATCATATAAAAATATACTGTTTTACTTGTGAGAAAACAAGTCTCGTTAAAAGAGTTTGCATTTCAACTTTGTTATCCAAAAAAATAAATCACGAACTTCCACCAACCATATCGATCAAGAAACTGAGTCGGAACAAGAAAATATTTTTAGAATAGACAGAATTATTGACATTTTTTAAAATCAATTATACAATGATGCTCAAAAGTTTTATGCAAACATATTCATCGATAACAAACCTACACAATTTGAAGTTAACTCGGTAGCAGGGTTAACCTTGATACCAAAATCCATATTCAAATTATTATTAGACCTAAAAAAAAAGCAAAATTATCTGTTGAGTACCAAAACAAAACTTCCAGAGAAGATTTTTATGTTGTCCACTACATCAATCTTTAAGAAATCGATAGCAACCTTCCTTGATACACGAAGTACTGAACTTGATATTCCAGAAGACTTGATCAATAAATTTCAAGAAAGTAGTATGTGGTTTACATACAAGAGAATATTTGGAAATATTACCGTCAGTAATTTCATATGTATACAAGACCATTCTATGTTCAAAAATTCATTGTAAATTGCTGAAAAATTTACTACACGAAAATTGTATCTAGTGTTTTTTCCATCAAATGAGAACTGTTGTACATTTACATCAATTTGGTACCAAATAAAATAAGAACATTGACAATAGGAAGGTCTGGAAAAAATGGATACAAGAGGCAGTGGCGGTTAGCCCGTAAGGGCACTTGAGCACGTGCCCTAGTATAATAAACCAAAAAAAAGGGTAACTTACATATTTTATATTTTCCTCAATGCCTATTATTATTTTATCTAATATTCAGCGCAAACCGCGTTGGCACGACACTGGACGACCGGGCGTTGAGCGACGTTCCGAGAATTCCGAAATTAAGTGAAAGATGGGCAGAGGGCACAGTAAATGTGTGCCTCTGTTGTTTTCTCTCTCATTATGATGCGAAAAACAAGGACAACGACAATATCGCTTAGCAAGAGATGAACACATGCGATTGATTATACGTCACAAGCAGGGCGCTGTCCTAGACCAGATATGAATGTAAGCAGAGGCAACTTCTAGCCGGCTGGCTCTCTCACAAAGATGATGTCGGTTTCGGCTGAAGGTGCGCGTTTGTTGGACCATGATAATAATTTATTTATTGGAATAGTTAAGAAATAAAACGTCCTGATCGTGACGTGCTGTAGACCCGGGCCAAGATGAGATTGGTACACAACCAGGCGACGACAAAAGTTGCGCACTGGCTGTTGCCTAGCAACGGCCACTTGGCGAAGCCAAACTTAGTCATTCAGTGGCTTAACCTGGGTCGAGTATATACAAAGTGAATATAGTGCGAAAAGTGACAATTTTATACAGTGTGGAAACCACTTATGGAATAAAATTCTTTATGTCATTATTTTAGAAAATTGTAAAAAATGCCGAGACACGTCAACTTTTGAATTGAGTTGTGCGTTATGTAAACATAAATTTAAATGTACAGGGTGATTCACGCAAAGTATGCCATAGTCGGTGTTGTTTTTTTTTAATGAAACACCCTGTATATTTGCATATTTTTGAAATCCTCTTAATGAACCGATTCCAACAAACTGAATAATGTATGGTAAATTATGAATTATACAGGGTGACATTTTAAAATTAATAATTTATTACACTTGAAATATTGGTACTTTTTTAAATTAGCTAAATATGGATTTATCAAAAATCTAAACTAACTAATTATTAGACGTATTTGTACAATTAAACAAAACCTGCTACGCCCATGAATTTTATCCTTAATACCTAAAAATTGCCTAAAAACGCCAATAATTAGACAAAATCGGTAAATAATGTGGATTGTTTTCTATTCTGTCAGTTGTTGATGTGTTGAGAGTTTATACTGAAAAAGTAAAATCTTTGTCAAACACTCTTTCCTTGTCGACATAACAATGAAACATTTAACTGAGACTCACCGAATTGAGATTTTAATGATGATCGGGTACGGGGATAACTGCAGAAGTCAAGTTGAAGTGGCAAACTCATTTAATCACAGGTATCCCGAATTGCCTAATATTTCACAAAGTACTGTGTCTAAAATTCATGCACAATTCAGAGAACTTGGACATGTCAAACCATTAAAAAGAAAACCACACTTCGTTGAAGATGATGTGAAAGTGTATATTTTGTTAAGTGTCGAAGAGAATCCAACTTCAAGTACACGTCAAATTGCCCGTGAAAATAATGTTAGTCATACAACTGTTCTAAGATGTCTTCATAAAGAAAAACTTCATCCCCACAAATTAACTTTTGTGCAGGAGTTAACAGAAGACGATCCAGATCGTAGAATGGATTTCTGCGAAAGATTGATGAATAAGCTGAACAGAAATGATATAGCTCTTGGTACCATTCTTTTTTCTGACGAATCAACATTCACATTGAACGGAGAGGTAAACCGACAGAATTGTAGATATTGGTCAGCAGAGAATCCTAATTGGATGCGTGAGACACATACTCAGTACCCTCAAAAGGTGAACGTTTGGGCCGGTATCATAGGCGACCATATTATTGGTCCTATATTTATAGATGGAAATTTGACAGCTGAAAAATATTCAAATATGCTTAGAAATGAAGTTATTCCTGCGTTGGCAAACTTATATCCCAACGCAATAGATCCTAGCTTACCGAATGAAAATGTTTCGTTCCAGCAAGACGGGGCAACACCTCATTATGCTTTAATGGTAAGAACTTATTTAGATGAAATCTTCCCCAATAAATGGATTGGACGAAGAGGTACTATTGAGTGGCCAGCTAGATCGCCAGACCTTACGCCGTTAGATTTTTTTCTGTGGGGTTATCTCAAGAACAAAGTATATGCAACACAACCAACTAGCATTGTAGACCTCAAAGACAGGATAACTACAGAAATACGGAATATTTCACCTCAAACTTTTAACAAAGTTAAGGAGGAGTTCTACAGGAGACTGTGCTATTGCCAACAACTAGGTGGAGGACATTTTGAGCATTTATTTTAATGTATTAAAATCAAATACATCAGGTATTTTATGTATGTGTTTAATAACTGTCAAAATAAAAATTTCACCCTGTATAATTCATAATTGATCATACATTATTCAGTTTGTTGGAATCGGTTCATTAAGAGGATTTCAAAAATATGCAAATATACAGGGTGTTTCATTAAAAAAAACAACACCGACTATGGCATACTTGCGTGAATCACCCTGTACATTTAAATTTATGTTTACATAACGCACAACTCAATTCAAAAGTTTTCTAAAATAATGACATAAAGAATTTTATTCCATAAGTGGTTTCCACACTGTATAATTATAGTGCCTTGTGATTTATATTTACATATAAGTATTGTGTTTTTTTTAATTGCTCCAAAGAGAATCGGATTAAAAGGGAGGTCCCTTAATAGTCAAACAAGAAAAATTATCTATAATTTTAGTAAATTTATGGAAAAAGAAGCAAATCAAGGATTTCAAATTCCTCTAAAAAATTATCGGTGAGTATGATAATATAGCATTTATTTTATAACAGTCGTAAGTATATTACATAACAAGTAGTAAGAAGCGTTATAATTTTTATTTTATTTAATCAGACTAAAGGGTTGATAAATTTTGAAAGACAGATTTTAGTTTCTGGTTATTTTTCTTCAGTAAAATAATGCCAAATTGCGATATACTTTTTGATCAACTGCAGAGCAGACAGCTCGATGCTCTCAAGGTTAAGATAAACATATAAAATTTTGCAGCAGCTATTCAAAATATTAGAAATAATATAGACACGCTAATTCATGAAGAATGGCAATCACAATAAGACCCACAAGAACTAAACTTAAACGACAACACCCAATCAGGTCCAAGTACAAGCAAGAAGAGACGGTTTGTTGAAAAGGAGTACCCATTCCTAATTTAAGGATATGTAAGGAAATTTGTGATACAATAGTAGTGCAGGTAAATGAACATGTTAGTTTTACTACCCACCTAACAATTGCAAGTTTATTTGATAGTGAAAAATTTAAGGACTACCGAGGTTGTTTTCCAATTGAGGACGTTAAAACTGTGTGTGGTTTATTTCCAAACGTAAACAGCTTAAAATTCAAAAGCGAATTGTCTCTACTTTACACCCGAGATGACTTTGTGCAACACAATAGGGCCGTACCGTTATTACAAATGTTTTTTGAGAACTATGCTGTGTACAATTCCCATGACCACAGTAGAGAGAGAAATATGTTTTTCGACACTAAACCGTATTAAAACATTTTTAAGGAACACTATGTGCCAAGATAGATTGTGCGCGTTAGCCATGTTATCCATCGAAAAAAAACTTATTCGGTCCATTCCAAATTTTAATAATCTGGTCATCGATCACTTCGCTAGCCAAAAATCCAGAAGAATGGACTTCAACTATAAGAAATAGTATACAACTGCAGCGGTACCCAGCAGTTAGTCTTTAATTTTGTAATATTTAATTTTTTTTAAAATATATTTAATTTTCATTAAGCGGAGAACTTGTTTTCCTAATGGAAAAACGAATCCCGGGATTCCTTTCCAGTGTATGCCCCACTGTCGCTAGTGCCCACGAGGCGCCACTGACAAGAGGACAAGAAATTCTTTTTCAGTGCCTAAAAAAAGGAGCCTGAGAAGAAGAAGGCTCCTGAAAGTACCAATTATGAATGGTCACCCTGTAGATTCATATCAAAGTTTAATCAGTTTTCAGGACTTAAGATGTAGTTGTGTGTAGTCGAATTCACTTTTACGTCCATCGATTGCACTTTATAAATTGGAAGTAATACACCACCTCATAAAAATGCAGTGTGAAAATTTATTATCCCAAATCCACTATACCTTCCAAGACATTTTTCAAACTTTTGTGTTCGTCGTGAAGGTAGCGTGCTCAACAAAATATGAATATTGAATATGAAAATAAGTATACGACGCTCTTTTGGAATATTAAATTGGGTGAAAAAACAAGCGAACTACAAAGAGATACGGCTACATAAAATTTCAATATTTTTCCTAGAGAAACAGCTTTCCCTTCATCATTCTCTCTATTAACGGGAACTTTATACCGCGTCGGATACCCTGTTTTATCTTTTCAATGTATCTTCTATACTCATAAAACAAAACTAGGTTATATCTTTTAGGTTATGGGTATAATAAATTTGACTAAAAATTTACGTTCTTTCCATTGCTCCTATTTTTAGTTCTCTTTAAAAGTCATAAGGACTTCGTATATTTGATCAACATGAAAATCTTATAAAGCGGGATATTATACATCCATTTAGGAAACTCCAGTTACAAAATTGAATAATCTAAAAGAGCACTTGGAAATAAATAAACTGAAATGGAATAAGTTATAAGTAAGCGATTTAAATTAATGTTTATTGCGGGTAATTGTTTGTTTACATTCTGTTGGTCTTGTGTATATTTAGATTTAATCATTTTCAAATAGATATTAGCTTTATAATAGTGTGTTTGTATTTCGTTTAGTGATTAGGAGAAAATTGGTTAAGAAATGTTTATCTTTAAAATATGAATTTATTATGATTTATATTTAAAAAGGATAGGCCATCATAAGAAAATAGTTTATATAAAAAATTAACCTTCAAGTAAAAAAATATCAATAATGAAAAAAACAAACACACAATGAAGTAACTAATTTTTAGGATAGTATTCCAAACTGTTCATATGAGTCAACACTCAAAGAATTACCCATTTTATTAGATGGTCAGTTTTTTGTTTATTTTTCTTTGAAAAAATGAAAAATTTATTTTTCTACGATCACTATCTAAAATAAGCCTTTGCGCTTCGAAATTCAACCGCAAAGTTGATGTTTTCCGCGAACTGACATTAAGTGGCAGTTTGTCGATCGCAGAGCGGAAAACTTGACAGCTTTGTCGCTCTCATAATTTAAAGTATGATATAACATAATAATATTTCTTTTTAATTAATTATTTTGAAGTTATTTGTACCTAGTTTGATGTTTTTTCTTTTATTATCCAAGTTAACAATGATTTTTAATATCAACTCATATTTTCATAAATAACGTAGATATAGGAAACACATTATACACTACTTATGACAAATTCTCAGTTTTTATATCTGTAATCGTAGATAAAATCTTGTGTGCATTTTGAGCGAAAAATTCGTTGCCTTTATAATAACACTAAATTAGAATCTCTAAATTGGTGTCTTGCTTAATACGAGTATAAGAAATAAAAGATGGAATTTTGCAAAAGCAATTAATTTGTAAATTTTCTTCTCGATTAAAATATGTCAAATTAATGGTTATACCTCCATTAAATTATGATTACTGTATTAACAACATTGTTATTAATCTGTAAAAAATTGATGAAGAAGATATACTTTTTGCATTAAAAAAATTAAAAAATAAAATGACTATGGGTATGGATGGTATTCATTCCATCATTTCTTGTTAAACATTGTGCTGGTGCATTGGCTTATCCATTATGTTTGGTTTTTAATATTTCATTGAAAAAGTAGATAAAAGTGAAATATTGAGAATTAAAGGGCAATTTCATTATTCTTTGGGAGCTTATTTATTTATAGTTTTATTTATATTCAAATACACATTTTTCAATGATTTTTTTTTAAATGAAATCTAGTGATCTAGATAACAGAATATATCTCAAATATTTTGGTTAAGTAAGTTGATGTAATATGATTTTGATAAAATTATTGGTCTCCAGTTTTTAGTAAAGAATTGCAGTACTTTGGTTTCAATAGTTATCTGATGAGCAGGCAAGAATCATACCTATCAGACCCTCAACAATATGTCGAATATAATAAATACATATCTCAAAAATAAAAAGTTACATCTGGGGTCCCTGAGGGATCTACCCTTGGCCCTCTTATTTTCACTTTAAATAAATACTATTATCAATCTTCTGTAATTACTTATTATATCCTGATGATATGAAAATCATAAGATCTGTCTCTAGTTTGGATGACTGCATAAGACTTCACTTAGACGTTGACAACATTCATAACTAATGTTGTTGCAATATTGTTAGTTATTGCAGTAAAAAAGACATTCTTGAATTTTAATATTTGGTTTCTAATACTTCTCTTTTGCGGAGCTCTACTCTTCAAGACTTAGTAGTATATTTTAACACAAAATTGACATTTAATCAACAAATACAAAAATTTACTGATGTTGATGTTAATACATTAAAGCTTCTGTATTTTTCACTTGTACGTTCAATAATAGGGTTATACGTTCAAGAATATGGTTCTACGTTCAAGAATATGGTTCTACGTTCAAGAATATGATTCTACGTTTAAGAATATGATTATGCGTTCAAGAATATGATTCTACATTCAAGAATATGGTTCTAAGTTCAAGACTATCGCTCCATGGTTCAAGAATATTGTTCTATGATTTGGAAGCCATTTTATTACAATAACAATAAAATTATACTGGAGAATATACAAATAAGGTTTTTAAAGTATCTAACATAAAAAAGATAGGACAGAAAGAGGAATCAATAAAAATAATCAGGTAACTGAAAAAGCTTTTGAGTACGACGTTTACGTTCTCGATATAGCTTAAGGTTTTTGATATTTTAATGCTCTTCAGTGTGCAACTTAATCCGTCAGCGACAGACTGACTTCCCGAGTCCCGATTATATATGTATTATATCACTCGGAAACCACACCAAACACCTTGGGTAAAATAAGCGGGCCAAAGGAACTACCGAAACACTCACATCAAAACTTATAGAAAAATTATATCTCTACAGTGCATCTTAATCTGTCAGCCAACAGAGTTACTTTTCCAGTCTCGATACATATTATGTATTACGTCACATAACCACGACATCGTACAAAAACTCGTAACTTTGTTCCATATAATGTACGGACATAAACATTTCCAATGTTAAAAAACTTTTAATAAATTGTCATTTAACAAATTCTTTATACCTCTTATATTAGGTGAGATACAGATAAGGACTCGAATTTTAGGCACACTGTATATAAATTACAACAAATAAACAAATTTAATACTCACCAATAATAATAAAAAAATTTATAGTGACGAACATAAGTAGCGTTAGCAAAAGAGATTACACTCAATCAAAGATATAATTATATTATCAATTGAATACACTAAAAAAATTATTAAACAGTAAGGCACGAAAATGATAAACAAAAATACAAGCAGCCATTTTACACGAGCGCACGTATGTGAATCCCCATTCCTTACGAACGACCGCAGGCGGCCTCAGGATACAGCGTTGTCCGAGTTGCTTTAAATAATTTCTAACAGTAGGAATTATGGTTTCATCCTACAATATGAGGTGGTAATTTCGAATTACTTGTTATTTTCATTTATATTATAATAAAATGCGATTTTTTGTCTGTTTTAACCTAACTTTTAAGAATGATTTCACTATTTCCTTCCACAAAACATAAAACAAATTAAATCATGAAATTCTCAATTGTTGACACATACAGTCCTTGAGTTTGCAACGTTGCCAAACAGTTGAATATATAATCACTGTCTAATTTTTTTTTTGTCATCGGCATCAACTGCTACGGTTATGAGCCTCGTGTTATGTGTATGTTTTGTTACTGTTTCCCAGTGCCACTTTAGGAACAGCACTGTTAATTAGTACCCAACAGTGAATGGTCGAGTGGGGAATCCTACCAAGGCATCAGAATTAATTTTAAATAATTTAATTCAATGAAAAAATCCTGGCCAACGGTGGGATTCGAACCTGGGACCATTGGATCCGCAAGCATAGACACTGTCTAATTATACCTAAGATGGTATTCGAAAATTGTTTTGTTCGATAAAGTGTAGCTCGAAAATACAAATTTTGTTTTCAATTTTCTCATTTTATGTATAAATTTTTCGCGAAGCAATCCGCGATATCTCCAGGCCGCACAGGTTAGGTAAATTATTTAATATTTGTTTAATTTTTATATTATGTATATTTTTTTGGGAAGGAGCCCAAGATGTCTCCAGGCCGCACAGGTTAAGTAAATTAGTTAAAATTTGTTTAATTTTTCAGGCCGCACATGTTCGGTAAAATAATTATTATTTGTTTAATTTTTCTTATTTTATGTATATTTTTGGGAAGCAATCCACGATGTCTCCAGGCCGCACAGGTTAGGTAATATTTGTTTAATTTTTCTTATTTTATGTATATTTTTTGCGAAGCAACCCGTGGAGATTCCAGGCCGCACGAGAAGTCGTTGCTTTGTGTAATTTATGCATTTTAAATAATCCTGAAACTGACAATTTCATTAATAACTTGGCAACATTGTAATTTTTAGAACCATATCTGTCATCTAGAGTAAATTTTTTTTTGTGAATATAACCTGTAAAATTTAGGTTTTTAATTAGATTTTTCTCTAAAAATACTGGTTTTTACAAGAATTTTTTTACGAAACTAGTTGCAAAATTCGCCCCTCAGAATCCCTCGACAGACGTAGGTATTATTTGTAAAATGAGCGTATTGCTTAGTTTGAAACGCCAATACTGCCATTTCTGAAAATATGAGACTATATTATAGTATATCATCTAGAATCTATACTATTTCTAAGCCAATTTGACAATACAAATCCAACAGAAACGAAATTTCAACTCGTTCCTTCAACAATCTTATTGTTTATAAACATAATTTGTAACCACAATAAATTCCCAATTCTCGTAGCTAATAAAATGGCCCTTTTCATCCAAAATGTTGTGGTATATAAACCCATTTGTTTCTAACCCACGTTCAGTTTTTCACCCTCACGCTTCAAGTCCGGCCTGGTGGAGGCCGTTAAACTTAAATGTGAAAACATAAAAATAAATTCAATACAAAGTAACTATCGCATTGAGAGCCTAAACGAGAATGGGCTTTTTGAAGGAAAACCAGTCGAAAGAATGACTAATTTATAGTTTCTAGACTGAGAAACTGGTTCATTATAATACTTATTTACGTACCGATAAGTTGCGAATATAATAGATACAAAGTTAGTTAAATAGGAAAAATTATGCGTATTATTAAGACGAATATATGAGAACAAAATTAAGGGTTTCTAAATTTCGCGTTTGTCTCCAACATATTTGGGAAAAAACGAAAATTACGTAAAGGTGTGTTGTTCCATAAAAACAATGCTTTCAGTCACTCTGAAAAAGGATTTCTTGAATCAAACGAATATATCTTTTGTAATACGTTTGTTTACATTAAACAACTTGATGTTGCCGACCTCCACGCTATCTCGAAAGCCTAGGAAGACGGACAGGGCAACCTATGCCCACCTTCGCAAGAGGTTTTGAGAGAGGTGGAGGCCGAGACACCAAACAAGAATACTGCTTTGGAAAAGTACACGAACACTATACAAAGTACAATAAACAATGCCTGTCCTTTGAGAATGGTCCCACGATCAGACGACTACCGCATGGTAGTGTCACGAGTTGGATCACCTCAAGAAGATGGTTAGGAAACCTTTTAATAAGGCAGGAATCACAAAACTCAAAGAGGACTGGGATACTTAAAAATCTCATCTCAGAGAATACAAAAAAATCGTCAGACAAAAACAGAGATGCATGGAGATCCTACTGCGAAGAAATCGAAGATTTCCCGCAGGAAGTGAGGCTTCAAAAAGCTCTCTCAAAAGATCCACACTGTAGCATTGGGGCGCTAATCTAAGAGGATGGCACGAAAACTGCCAACCCCGAAGATAACATCAAACTTCTGCTGTCAACACACTTCCCTGACTCGGTCATCATAGACGTGGCGGACTGGGAAGAGGAAGAATATAATCCCTCCATCTATGATTGGCAAACTGCCAAACACATTGTAGGCTATGAAAAATTAGATGGGCAATATCCAGCTTCTCTCCATTTAAATCGCCAGGACCTGACGGTATCCATCCAGCCCTGCTTCAGTGGAATCTGGAAGAACTCACACCGCAACCGGTGGGTATATTCAGATCCTCGTTGGCTCTGAGGTAAATCCCCCAAAAATGGAGGGACGTAAAAGTTGTATTTATATCAAAACCTGGAAGGATGGATTACAGTGTCCCAAAAACATACCGACCAATTAGTCTGACATCCTTTTCCATGAAGACATTGGAAAGGCTATGCGAAAGATACATAAGGGATGCGGTAATTACAACAACACCACTACTCCCAAACTAACATGCATACACCCCAGGCAAATCTACTGATTCAGCCCTTCATCTAGTTGCTGGCCGGATAAAAAGATCCCTGGACAATAAGGAGCCCGCCTTGGGTGTTTTCATAGACATAGAAGGTGCTTTTGATAAAACCACCTTCCCGAAGATAATACACTCACTAACCAATAGGAACGTTCCACAAATGGTTAGTGGGTGGATACATAACATGCTCTCAAAGGGAGCAGTAAACATAAGTGTAGAAGATGTGAATATAAGAGGCTTGGTTGTGAGTGGATGTCTACAGGGAGGGGTGCTATCACCTCTACTGTGGAATATAGTCCCCCACACCCTCATGTTATATTTTTTATTTTTTAACTGAACATTTTAAAATATTGTTGAGAATTTATTTAAAATAACAAACTGATAGATTTAAATCTACATTGTTTTGAAACAGTCATTGTATTTGTTTCAATCAAAGAAATAATTATTTGGGAAATAGTATGGAGCTACCAAGAGACATTTCGGCCAATGGTAACTCGTCAAGGTTTCTCGCTGGGTGGATTTATTATCCAGATACCGACTTAATCTTGTTCATACTAGTTTTGTTTTAGTTAGTCTGTTAATTTTAATTCATACGTTTGGGTCTGGTGCAAAAGTTGATTTTTATAAAAAAATAATGTAGTTTAGTGAGTGTTTGTATATATGTGTGGCTGTGACATTCAATGTTCAATATTGTTTAAATAAAATATGGATCGAGGCTGGTTTTTTGTTTAGGTAACCGTTCAAATTATCTTTATTATTAAAAACAAATTATTACATAGTATAAACGTAAATTTTTTTCGACTAGTAGGTTTAAAATAACGCATTTTGCTATCGTTAAATATTCTAAATCAGTATCTTGTTTCTCTCTTATTTTTATCCAAATTTTGTGACAAAAAATCAACCAATACACAAAAAAATAATTACTGAAATAAAACATTATTTGTAAAGTTGTAGTAGTATCATCCACTATGTAATACATCTCACATGAACGTTCCATTTCACAGCATTTTTACCATGTTCTAACAAAACAATCATATATCCTAGAACCACATTTTTATTACAAGAAACATGTTTGGTTGATCCAACCAAATTCATTGTTTAACTTGAATCTTTTGCAAGTTTCCAAGAAAATTAAAATTTAAAACTTAATAATATATTGTTAATTTAAACAATTAATTTTTTTTTCGCGAAAATATTACTTCAAAACAATGTTATTTTAAAATAAACACAGATTATTTGTTTGAATGAAACAAATCAATATTATTTCTCAACATTAAGAAACGATTAAACAATCTAAATTATTTAAAATTTTAAATAAACCATTAAAATCATATTGAAACATAAACTAATTTTGTTAGATGACTTAATAACTTTCCTTCAAATCCAGTCTGATGTTACTACTCGATGTCACATACCTGAAACAAAGAAAAAAACTGTCAAAAATTGAAAACAGAATAAATAATTATTTTTTCTATACACACATGGATATTAGCTTATCTACGCACAGATTACAAACAAAAAAGTGTGCTATTGCGTTCGACTAAACGAATATATTTAATATCCATTTTAGGTAGTGAGAACACTTAAAAAAAATGAAATTCACCAATCACAGTTCATATTTTGTATACCCAACTACTATTATTTTTGAAATTTTAAATAAAGGACAATTCTATCAAACTAAATGTCAGTATATTTTTTAGTTATTGAGATTAAATATATATTAAAATAAGTTATTTTTGTGTAGAATCGCTAAATAATAGCATTTCTATTTTTGTTGCACAAAATACTATTTTCTACACCCACATGGATATTAGTTTATCTACGCACAGACTACAAAATGAAAAAGTATGACATTGCGTTCAACTGAACGAATATATTTCATATCTATTTTACCTAATAAAAACAGTGCAAAAAATGAAATCCAACAAATCACAGTTTATATTTTGGCCACTCGGCTACTATTTTTTTTTAATTTTATACAAGTAACAATTCTGTCATACTAATTGTAAGTATATTTTTTAGTTATTGAGATTAAATATACTTAAAAATTAGTTATTATTGTGTAGAATCGATAAATAATGACATTTCTTTTTTTTTTCATCCATATTTACAAATAAATCTTAAATTTTAATCAAACTATATAAAACTATTTAAATTACATTTATTAAAACTAAAATTCTAAGTGTGGCGAAAACACGGCGTTAGGCTTCCATGCGAGAGGCTTGGGTTCAAATCTGGGCTGGAGACTAATTATAAATAAATTTGGTGGGCGTAAAGTGCTCCTTTATCGACCGCGGACTACTTTACCGCCCGCGAACTACTTTTTTTATAATAACCTGCTCACAAAAGGCGAAAAAGAGAAAATAATAGTTATTTATTAATAAAAGATCATTAAATTGGTCGTAATTAAAATTTTATATAGGGTATCTCTCCCATTAGTGCGTAATTGTTCAATATTTCAATTTGTGTTATAGACACGCAAAAAAGTTTCAAATAAAAATTATATGGGTTTGAAAGATAATATTTTAAAAATATTTTTGGATATACAATATGCGTTTTTGCCTGGCAAATAAAAATTTATGTTTTTTAAATAGAACACCGTGTATTTTATTTTATTTTTAGAATGGTTTGGTAATACTGTATTCAATCCAAGAAAGTTTTTAAATAATATTACATTGTTGCCAAGCAATTTTTTTTAAATTAGAAAATGATGCTGAACCCCAAATTAAATTATCATAATTTAGTTAGGTTTACATTGATTTCACAATTGTTTAATACACAGAGTTTTGAAACAATTTTTTACACCCTGTATATTATTTTAGCATAAAATTTCTTATAAATTTGCCTGTACAACGATACCAATATGTTAGCTAATAACACCCATACAAGGTGTCCCATCAGTGCGTAATTGATCGATAGTTGTTTTATTATTAGAAATACGAAGACATTTTTAATATAAAAGTTGTATGACCATATTTACCACTTATTCTTAAATATACAGGGTGGTCCATAAACGAGGTGATGACCAAATCTACACTTTTTTTAAGAAAAGCATCCTGAAGGTATTTAATATTTGATTATTTTCACATAGTCAAACAGTTTTAAGTTGTATATAGGGTGTGTCAAAACGTGAGGTTACGATTTTGTCAATTTTCTAAATAGAATTTCTGTATTCATTAATTGGTGGTATAATATATAGGGTATTCCATTTAAAAAATTGAGAAAATCGTTATCCTTCATTTTGACACACCTTATATACAAGATAGCAAATAAAGTCTATTGTTTGAGGATGTGAAAACAATCAAATAATCAAATATGTATAACTATGTTTTGCTTTAAAAATGTATAAATTGGATCAGCCCCTCATTTATGGACCACCCTGTTTACTTAATAATATATAAAACTTTTATATTAAAAATTTCTTCGTATTTCCAATAATAAAACAGCTATCGATCAATTACACACTGATGGGACACCCTGTATATGTGTTATTGACTAACATTGGTATTGTTCGATAGGTAAATTTTTAAGGAATTTTATGCTAAAATAATATATAGTGTGTTCCATTTGAAAAAATTAAGTAAATTCAACCTAAATTTAGCCATATTTAAGACATGTTTCACAACACTATGTATAAAATAAACTAGTTCTATAACCACTATTAGTTAGCTTAGTAGCTTATAGGTCTGTATATTAAACAATTTTGAAATCAATGTAAACCTTCCTAAATTATGATTATTTAATTTGGGGTCTGCATTATTCTCTAATTTCAAAAGATTAATTGATTGGCAACACGGTAATATATTTTTAAAACATGTTAGGGTTAAATACAGTATTACCAAAGTATTCTAAAAATAAAATACTGGGTGTTCTATTTAAAAACAAATATTATTTGTAAAATATGTATCTTTCAAATCCATATAATTTTTTATATAAAACTTTTTTACGTGTCTATAACAGAAATTGAAATATTGAACAATTACGCACTAATGGGATATCCTATATATTTGTTAATAAATTGTCATTAAAAGGGTCGTGCATAAAATTTTGTTTGTATTTCGAGCGTAAAAAGCGTTTATTGACCTTATGTGTTGATAGTCCTCGTCTAGCGACTCGAGGTCTTACCTACACGTTGCGGTCCATAAACACCAGTTTTACGCTGTTGGTACATAAATAACAATTTTTTACGTTTTTATCTTTATTTTATTTTATAAATTGGTAAGAGTCATAAATTATTTTAAAATTAGTAATAACCTAATAGATATTTATGAAACCTGTTACGAAATGCCTTATTCTATGTAACTAGTAAATATTTGCGGGATGAGCAGAGCTAGAATATCAAAAAACTAAAACCGCTTAGATTTGTTTCTTGGATGGACCATGTCCTATATAAAAAATCCTCCCATGCTTACCAGTTTGCTAATTCCCCTTAAACAAGTGCCCAGTTGAGAATTCTCTACAGGTAGAAATTTATCAAGTCCCGAGTTACGAAATTTTAAGCCTTAAAAAGGGTAAAGTCTTCAGATGAGAAGTCCCGAATTGCGACTAAACTAATGGAAGGTTGAAAGTGCTTGGAACGCACAGCCACAAACCACTGCTCACTTCTGACAAACCTCTTACTGCCGAGAAAAGCGAAAAAAGTCCCTTTTAAATCTTCTGCTTTGATTGTTACTGTTATATTCGTAAATTGCATACCACATTTTCGTATAAATATTTTTCACTAATACCACTCAAAAAGAACAAAGTTTACAACATGATACAATACAAATATCTGCTTAAAATGTTATTAATCATTATAAACGACTTACAAACCACTGCAACGTGCATCTGTCACTTCGCGCCAATTCTACTATATGCATGTGGCCTCAGGGCCACCATGACATCATGCGCGATATCTCCCCTGGCTTGCAGCCATCTTTTCCCGGATTTTCTTTTTTCTGCAATTAACTGGAGAATTTTATTTTATTTTTATTGCCAACAGGTCTTCTTTCAATTTCTACAGTGTGGTTTAAAGTGCCCTGTTGGATATCGACCACACAGCTTCCTTCCTACCTCTGTTTCTAGTTGTTCTATATTGTTTGCAACGGAACATTAGGTTTTATTTTATCACTTAATTTGATCTGAAAATGCTCCCACTTGGTTAAAATTAGATTTAATTGTTTTTCAGTTGTCCTGTGTTTACTCAATGTCATTGTTACTGAAGAGTGGATCAGATACAATACAAAATGATTCTATATTTTTTAAATAATTAAATATTATATTCTTGGTAGGTAATAAAGGAGTCTAACAAATCTTTTGTTTTTTTTTTTGTTTCTGTAAATATTTGTCTTTAGTTGTGGTTAACCTCTAGGCTTCCAGATACTAAGAACATCCTGTATTTTTAGCATTATGTCGAAAAATAAAGTCAACGTTAAAATATTGTATTTATTATAGGTTAAAGGCGGAGCATAGGGTTCAATCAACCCTGGTTTCTCAATTAGTTGAGTGGATTAGGACGAATGTCCAGTTTCAAAGGAATTCGCAAACTATCGCCTCTCCGGAACTGCTGGTTCAAAATAAAAATGTTGACCATTCTAAAACGTAATTCCCGCTAACCATAATTGGTGACCTGTGCTTACAGTTACTTCGCAGTACTTTAAACTTTCTGAATAATGTGTATTGCGGTAAAGAGCTGGATTAAGAACAGTCTGATCTCTAACCAGAACCGCAACAATGCGACAATTTTAACGTATTGTTGTTTTGGAACTCGTGATATTATTTCAGATATAGTTCCGGTGTATAACTTTATATATCCTATGGTATCTTTAAATGTTCTTTATATCATAAATAAATGACGAGAAATAAAGTTCTGATGTATATTGTCGTAAAACAGGTACATTGTCAACCGTATATTGTCATCCATCATTCAAAATTCAAAAGAAAAATTCATTTTTATCTCAATGAAAACAAAACTTAAAAAGAACCATATTCCTACCAAGTCCATCTTGTTAATTGTTACCCACTTTCTCTTTCTAACTGATTTACACCAAATTTTTAGAGACATTTCAACAGATAGAGTTGAGTTTTGACATTTCTAAAATCTCGCGTCTAAAAAATGCATTAAATAAATAATTCATTTTTAACAACATATTTCGTGCTTTATTTGATAAACGATATTTTACTTATAATTTAAGATATTCCGCTAGTTGTATTTTATAATATGTACTATATACGTGTAGATTATGCGCACGTTTGGCGCAATAAATGTATAGATATCAATCTGACAAAAAGTTCCTAAGCAAATTATGACTTTTGTATTGTAGGAGGGTTGTAATTTCATGTTAATAATAATTGATTAACGTTCCGAAAAAAACAATCATATAATTACAAAACTCAAAATTAAATGAAAAACATATTTTAAGTTTGGTTTTACAAACATAACGATTGTTATTTATATTTTTATTTTTGTTCAAAAGAAAACATAGAATGAATGATTAAAACTGGTTTCCCATATTAGTAAGTCAAGAAATTGCATTTCAGCCACATACAATAATCACAGGCGAAAATCTTGATATCTAGTCGATGCTGATCATTTTAGAACGCTTGAAGAACATCGTAAAATGATAATTTATAGCTTATTTAAAACCTTTCAAGTTTCTAATGTCTACTATTTTCAGTATTACTGTTATTATTACAAAAATAAAGGTAATTTTTCTTTTTATTGTACACATATCCATTTGTTTTTTGATTTAATTTCCACTTTGCTACTGAACATTTTTATAATTTTCACTGTTTTTTTTTTGCTACTATCTTTACTATTTTTACATAAGCACCTCCGGTTGCTTATTGTATTATTTTTACCTACTTTTTTGAAAAAAAAGTATAAAGTATACGAGTATTTGATATGCCAAAATTACAAAATATTGCTCTAAAATGCACGAATTATCCGCAGCTAGCGCTGGTATCGCTTTTGCTTCCCCTACCATGACTTCGCACTGAGCGAATAACGGAGACCGAGTTCACAATCATGTTGAATTGGAATCGACTAATAAACAAAACGCGGAAATCCATCAGCGACCCAAACTAAGACGATAAACTTAAATCACCGATTTCAAATTACTTAGTATTAACATTGTATAAGTAGTCCTAGTAGGTCAGACCAGTGCATTTATTTGTTTGATACCAAAAGGACACCACCACCAGGGGGTCAATTCTTGACTTTTATTCCCATGGGAAAATAAAATTTTCCCATGGGAATTCAGTTTTCGTATTCTCGACATAAGCGGTGGAATATTTTCCAATGAGAAGTATGGGAAAATATTCCCCTGCTTACGAGCATTGGAAATTGTGTTTTTCCATTGGAATTGTACTAGAATTAAAGTCGAAAATTTGACGAAAGATCACGCGAAAGTCTAAGACATAACCAAAGATTATTGGATATCTTGGATTTGTGAAATTGTAGTTAAAACATTTTTTTGGCGTATTTATAGATTGATATTATTTTATTTATGCAGGTATATTATTTTTAATTCTGTATAAACTGATTTTCCTAAATCATTTAGAAATTGTGGGAGCTGCTATAAGGGACTGGCAAATAACACAAATTTGAGTGTAGTAAATTTAATAAGATCATTTCGAAAATTTTATTATTTTCGTTAATGAAAGAATTTCTTAGTTTCTCAAAACTTTCGTTGCTCTTCCATACAAAAGCTACCTTTTCTTTTTTCAACATGAGAAAAGAAAAACTAAGAATAACTCGACAAGTTTTAATTATTATACGTAATCGAATATTTTCACTTGTTTCTCGATCATGATAGCGATTGCTCGGCACGGCACCTGCTCCAGCGCGGAGGCCGGGCAGGTAATCGGATACCCAAAAACCACAACAAATACAAATAATACCAACAGTAAATTTTAAAATATCTTTAATGTTATTGGTTGTTTCGAAATATTCGTGGACTTAATATCTGACATACGTGAAACTACTATTTCCATGGGAATGTCTATTCTGACACGTTCGAGAATTGCATAACCTATTACTATGGGAATATAAGTAGTGGAATATTTTCCCATGGGAAAATTTTCCAATGATCTCGAGAATCGAGCCCCAGGAGGAGACTCTATTTGAGTATCTTTAAGCTGGAGACGGCTGGAACTTCTGCTAGTTTAAAATAGATGGCAGAATAAACTTACTAAAAGTTGTTATTTTTATTCCACTGTGTATTGCTTTTATTGGATTTAAAAATTGACTAAAGAAAACTGATTTTCGTAATATTGTTATTGCTCCGCCAACAATAGCAAAAAACTTGTATAAATAATAGGCATTCTGGTTTAATCCTAGAACATTCAATCTTAAAGATTTTTTTATGTGCAAAGAGCAAAGAGAATAAGCGACACTAGCCCTGGGTTAGCATACTTTTTTGAAAAATGGCCCGTTTCGTCAAAAAATAATTATAAAGTTTATTAAATATGCATTATTCTTTAAACGACTAGGTACTATTAAGCTGTAGTACATCTTTGTTAAATTAGCAAAGTAAGATTTATGCAAGATTGAAAAATATGACTAAAATATTCCCTCTCAAGCCGTTTCGTGTTCGTACCGAGGGATAAGGATATTGTCTTTCTTGTCTACCTAGTATTGAAATTTGGCCAGATACGAAATAAGGGGTATATATAAGATAGATCTGAAATTTAGTATTGATCGATGGTGCGAAGTGGGAATATTTATTACATGAGATAATTTTGTTTTTACTATAGAATTTGCAATGTTAAGTATATTTAAAAAAGTTTTTGATTAGAAAAAGATTGAAGCACTATATTTATATAATCCCATACAGAACAAATACATTTCGAAAATATTTCAAAAATATTACATTGAAACATTTGTAATGTATAAATATTATGAAACATCCCAGAAACATTTCTGAAATGTGCCTGAGAGGTAAAAATGTCCTGTAAATATATTTCACTGAATTCTTCTCAGTTAAAACCTTAAATTCTTGCAAGGTTGAGTTTCTGCTTTTAAAATAACTAAATAATATAAAAGAACAAACAAACGAAAATTCGTGATATTTTATCAACCCTGACATCGGATATTTCAAAATATTTAAATTAAATCAGAGACAATAACAAACTAGGACAAAAATGTATTCTGTTATTCGATGAGATGGCAATTAAGAAAACCATCGAATATAATAAAACATTAGATGTCATTGAAGGATTTGAAGACATCAAGAAAAACAAAAGAAAGCCAATTTTTGCCGGACAAAAGCATTAGTGTATTTTTCCAATGAAAAATTCGAGTAGCTTTTTTTTAACCCAAAACAATGTCGATGCTTGATCCCTCGAAATTATTATTATTAAAGGTTTAACACGTATTCGAGAATCAGGTTTGAAACCTATAGGGATAGTGTATGATTTACCTACAGTTAACCAAAAAGTCTATAGATCTTTGGGCATTACTGTAGATAACCCTAAATTTGCCATAGGAGAAAACATATACTTTGCATTTTTTATGTGCCTGACCTAGTAAAATGCGTTCAAAATAAGTTTTTACAAGATTATTTTATCTTCAATGGCAAATTTATCAAATTTGCTGATGTTAAATAGGTTTATGAACTGGACCAACGTAGCAAATCTGGAAGAGCTTTATTAAAAATCACTTTAAAACACCTTTTCTCAAATGCATTTGAAAAAATAAGCGTATAGCTCGCTGCTCAGTTATTTAGCTATTATGTAGCTACAACCATTAAAACGGCAACAAGAACTGGAGAATTAGTTTACCATAACGGCTGAAAATACAGCCTATTTTATTGAAACAATGAACAACCTATTTGATGGCTTAAATAGTTCTTCTGCATATAGTTCGAAACCTTGTAACCGATCGTGTTGTATTGAGAATAAAGAGGTTATTTTAATGCTGTTACACAATAATACAAACTTTTAAAGAATGTAGCTAAACAAACTGCCAAAGGTAAACGAGACCGGATTTATTCGATGGTTTTTTTCTTACCATAAATGCCGTTAATGAGTTTTATTCCTATATTATTACGCAAACTCAACTTAAATAAATGTATTAACAGGAAGACTGATTCAGAGTCCATTAGAAAACCAATTTTCTGTCTATAGGCAGAAAGGGGGTTATATCGTTCATAATTTCATAAGGCCTCCATTTAAAGCAAATTCGAAAACCAATCGGGATGAAGACCAAAGTCTCCTGAGGTCTGGTAATGCTTTAAACATTTTTAATAGTGTTGAGGAGCGTCATAATGATGAAGATACAGATAATGAAGAATACAATAAGAGTCCTAAAATTGATATTTTATTAGAGAAGACGCTTCCTGTAACACTAGAAGAATGTTCCACTATGTACTTTACCGGATACTTAATAAAAAAAATGCGTACAAAAATTTAAATGCGAGGAGTGTCAAAATTAATTCGAAGAAAAAGAAAATGTTTTGAATGATGAACACCAGTTACTCATTTTTTATAATCTAAACGAGCAATATGGGCCAAAATGTCCATCATTACTATTGGGTCAATTTGCTAAAATATCGCTACAAACTGTCACGCAAAACAGAAAATATTGTACCAAAAAAGTTTTTTATAATTTGCGAAAAATTATAATTGAAAAAATAAAAACATTTTTAGCATAATGGTGTAATTTTAATAGTAACTGTGGAACACAGACAATATATGTTAGATTTATTAAGTACAACTCAAATTTTCAAATACTGTAAGAACCTGTCCAAATTAGAAGCGGCAAAGAAAACGAGGAAACTTCAAGCCAGTAAAAAAATGTGAAGTTGTCTAGTGCAAAATACATAAATTAATTAATTCCTCATTTTCCTTAAATTTTTAATGTACCTACTTATATAACCTAACAAAATGTTTAATAATAATACATTTATTATTTAATAATAAATAACCTCTGCACGTGTAGTTATTTCCCCCAAGGAAGCTTATAAGTATTGTAAGAGGCTGGTACCTACTTAGGTTATTTAAAAATCTTATCTTTTATTAATTATAATAATATTATTTTATATTATCAATTTTTTTATCCAAACTACATATCTACATTCTATTAAAAACTATAAGTATAATTTCGTAAACTACGGTCCTGGATAACAAACATTCATACGATTTTATTATTTCCATCATATTTATATAAAGTTGAATGACAAAATTAGCGATTTACCTACATAAAGACAAAAATGTTAAATTCCTACCGATAGCTTGAATTCACGCCAAACATGAAATATGCGTAATATGGTAGACCACCAACTTAAAGACCATCTAAGCCACTACTAATAAATTACAATTATAAAGTTGGTAAACTATTATTCGATAGTTGCCAGTTTTGTTAAAATAAAGCGAAATAGAGACGATGTACGATCCAAAAAATTCGCAAAATGACAACGTTGTACAGTTGTACAAACAATGCCAACTTCTTTTACCGGCATCTAGAAAACTATCTTCTGTTTACGACATTTTTTAATTTGCGCTATTGTCAGCTTGGAACTGCCATTTGACGAGCATAATAAAATCAAACTTTGCCTTCATAAGCGTTGACTTACTAGATATATTTATACAATGGTATTATTGATTTTTAGGTTAGAATTAAATTAGCATGTAATATCCTTTGTTATTCTTAAATGTTACACGGCAATGTGTTCATCATATTAATCATTAGATTAATCTTTAAAAATAATAGTAATCGATTGTCAATTTTGAAATATATCAATATATACCCAATCTCCTCTAGAATTATCTCTAAAAAATTACAACACTGCTTTCCTTTGAAAAAGCTTTATTACTTCAAATGAATCTTTCTCTATATGTGTCAATATCATTACATCATTCGCATAAGCAAGACATTGATGGATTTTATAAAAAAATTATTCTTTGTTCGTGGCTGTTTTATGATATATTCTAACACAATAGTAAATAGTAGAGTGGAAAGTGGGTCTCGTTGTTTTATTCAAACTATTTACATCAAAATAATCAGTTGGTGATTTTGCTACTCATGCGCATAAATAATATAAACAATAATTTTTAAATTTGCTTCTAAATGTCTATTTAAACAAATAAATGAAGGTTTTCTTACAAGCCAAACCTTTATTGATTCTTTCTCAGTAAAGAGAATTAGAAATTCCAATGCGTTTTATAGATAATAAAATTGTTATTACACGGAAAAAAAATTGTAGAAAAAATTTCTACAATTATAAATTTTTTCTCTACAATAAATAGTACATATAGGGACAGGGACAATTTGTAGTAAAAATTTCCAAATATTTGTAGAAAATGTATTGTAGAGTTATTATCCACAATATGTAGTAAAAATATCCAAATCATCATAAGAATTGTTCTACAAATTATTATAATTTTTACTATTCATTGTATGAATTTATATTAAAAATGTATTGCGTTTCATGAAAATTAATACGAAAATTTTACACAATAAATAGTAAAAATTCATACAAATTGTAGTAATTTTTAATAAAATTTGTAGTATTATTCCATAATTATTATAATTATAACCTAAAAAAATATTCCTTAAAATATTCAAAATTTATTGTTTTAATATAAAAGATACAACGTTTTAATTACATTATGTAATAAATAACAGAAATAGTAGCTCCCTCAGTCTCAGTTGGCTTTTCTGCTCCTGAAAAATATGAAATAAAAATTAATACCTATTGAACTATTCATACCCTTAAAACGGGGATATTTCTCACCTTTACACTGATTGGGATATTAAATGACTACATCAGATAACTAACAAAAATGAGAAAGTAGGTATGTCACAATTAAGACAAAAAAACATCAATTAACTTGGCACAAAAGTCGATCGTTGGGCACAACATTCGATCACTGGCCACAACTATATCTTTTTAAATAATCTACTAAGGTTATTTAAATTAGTTATCTAAAGGTAAATTATTCAGAAACAATAATAAATGTACTTACCACTAATAGAAGTTATTATTAAAATTTTCTCAAACGCATCGGTGCTTATAACATAATAATGTGTAATATATGTACCATGCTTTGTTTTGTGAACATGGCGAACGGCTACTGCTGTCTGGCCATTTATGGTCGACGTCAGAAAACGTTGGCCAATAGCAGAATTCTGTTTTATTCACATGACTTAGAATTTCTACAATATTATATAATATTTTTGAACAAAATTGAATTTTTTTCATAAGAAGGAATGTAAAGTATTACTATTTTTTGTAAAGAAAATTACTATTTTTTGTAGAGGTAATTATTAATATTTGTACAAATTTTTACAGAAGTTTGTAGTAGTAATTACGATAATTGTAATAAATTTCTACTTCTACAAACAATAGTAAAATATACTAAACATTGTGGTCTTCTTTCCTATTGTTGTAGCATTTTATTCGACAATTCAATTGCTACAATAATGAATAGTTTTTAACTATAAATTGTAGTAAAATTTTCTACAAAAAGTTAAGCATTTTTCTACAAGTCTACTACTACAACATTGTAGTAAAATTTTGTAGTCACATTTTTTCCGTGTATCTTCAAAATTGCATAGCATGAAACTTGCAACAATCATTCGTCGCCAAAAACAGCTCTGAATAAAGTAAACCATTTTTCTGTGTCTGTGATTTTTGATTTCGTCGTATAAAATAGCACTCTGCGATATAATCGCTATCGGATAAAAAAAGGTCTAATATTTCTTGAAAGTTAGCAGCATACCCACATAGAAATAATGGCGCATAGTGGGTATAAAAGTGAGTGAAAATATTCTATAACATTTTCGACTAACCCATCAACATAAAAATGCTTTGCCATTATCGGCAATGTATTTGTTTTAGTGACAACTGAATCGTTGTTATTTCCGGTCCAAAAAGCTTTATGGGACGCACAAAAATATACAAAAAAAAGGCTCCTGCGAGGATTTTATTACCTTTGGAAATGTTATGGTCACTGTTTTTTTATATGTTTTTTTTTTCGGGGTTATTGTTTGGGCAACGATATGTTCTGATTTTTATGTGAAACTGTAAAATACGAAATTAGAATGTTCGAAGTTAATTTAGATTAACGCCACCGAAAGAACGAATTAAATAGATTGTTTTAGTTCTCATATATGTGTGGTTTTATGTCAAATCGAATATTGACAGAATGAAACAGATATTTAATGTTTACATAAAAAAGTTTTTTTGTCCATTTTTATATTTAAATCGAGTAGACAGCATTTTTACCATTGAGGTAGAATAAAGAGGAAATGCTATGACGATGCTAAATTGTCCTCTTCTTTGCATTAAATTTTTACTTTAATGTCAAACTCGAGATAGTGTAGCTAGTCTGTTTTGGTGAGAATAAATGCCATTTTTATTTAAATAGCTTAATATAAATAATATAAAATTATTTTCATTCCTCAGTCTTAAAATATAAAATTATTTATTTCAACTAAATTAAAGTTCGATTCAAGTCGCCATTTTCATTACACTTTTCCGTTATTTGAAGTGCATTAGACTAGTTTGGATCTATCTAGCTTTTTCAACTATTTTACAATTAATTTCTGTTATATTAAACCAATTTAGCGTCATTTTTTAAAACTTGAAATTTAAAACGTTTGTTTTCCGTAATTCAACCAGTTTTTGAGATTTTTTTAAAATAGAATATATTTTTGGACTTGTTTTGGTCTATCTAGCTTTTTCATCTATTTTATAATGAATTTCTGTTATTTTAAACCTATTTAGCGTTTAGTGTTTATATTGTCTTTACTTTTTTCTATCTCGATGATTTTTACTAAAGTGACGTAGATAGAAACACGTAGTACATTAAAAAAAGTACTATAAATGGTTGTTAGAAGATCATCCTCTATATTTTTTTGATATTTTGACATCTTGAATTATTTTTTTAATTTTTGTAAGTAAATTTGTTACTGCTTTGGTTTTAAAATTAATTAACTGATAACAGATACGGCGCCATATTTTAAATAATCATCACTCTATTTTGAATAAAATCCTGTTTAAAATTTTGCTATTCTGGAAGTAGGTTAATTAATAACATTCTGTATATTTACTTTCATTAAAATTCGACATCAACATTTATTTGTTGTAATATATTTTTGCATTTTTTAACATCAACTCCCGTATATTTTTTAGCACAAAGTGTATTGAATAATTGTAATTAAATGTTCGTTTTGTCTGCGCTTGTGTTTTACTATAATGAATACGTCGAATACACTTTTTTATGTCCGTTTTTTTTTTAGCAAAAACGATCCAATTATTTTGAAATCAAATGTAAAAACGCAAAAAAATGATTACGTATGTTGAATATACTGATATGGAAAATGAAGGAAAATCAAATTAAAATCAACCAGTTAAAAAAAATAAATAAAAATTCAGGAAATCTAATGAAACTCGTATAAATAAATGTTTGTAGCTAACAAAAACTTTACACCATCCTAAAATAAAAGAAAGACACAAATTATTGAGGTACACAATTTGAATGTACTGTAATAAGATCTGACGGTATGATTACTGCACTATCAAATTAAATCTAATTTTAATCTCTACAGGATGGAATACAGTTGCATATGTAAAAGTACCTGCAAATATGGGATGCTAACTGTTAAAAATTCATAGGAACAGAAGAAAGTTGGCGCACCACACCATCTATCACACAATGACGCATGTGTTCAACTAGCCTGCTGTAATTTTTATTTTAAACATCTTTTGGAGTTCTTAATACGCAATGTTGCTTTATTACAATCAACAATAATTAGGTTTATTAAAGTACAATTACCAATTAGAAAAAATTGAGAAATATTTTCTTTCATGTGTTAAGTATAATGTGCTTGACTTTGATGATGCATTATTTAAAATGTGTCTTTTAATAATATTGTTTCGCCTTAAAAAAATGTTATGTATGTAACAAAACATTGAATTAACAGTGAAATCAATTAACAATTAAGGTTATAATAACCAAAATTAGTTACCAGAGAAATGATTGGCATCTGCCTAAATCCATAATGTTTGGTCCAAACTCTTTGGTCCCAAATAAATAGATCAATACATAGTTTTAGTTGTTATTAATTTTATTCCCTTACAGATTTCTTACTGTTTACTAGATTACACTTTCTTTTTAAAAAAATATAAAAAACAGTTGGAAAAAGATGTCACAAAAACGTCATTAGAAAAATCATGTAAAATAAAAGTTATTTCACGCATTCCATGCAATTTTTAAAAAATTTATTTAAACTTTTAAGTTCTATTGATTTGTACACGTATGTAAATATATTTTTGGAAGAAATCCTGCTCCTTCGTTTTTCATAAAGCAATACTTAACTCTACCTGTGCTACAGTCGCTAAACCCCTCGTGTTCGAGGAAAGGAGAGTGTCACCCGTTCACATAAATAATAAAAAGGCTAAAGCAACAGAATAACTGATTAAAGTCAAAGAAAGTCTTAAAAAGAACTCATACAGCCTTTAAGCCACCACCGGTCATTTTAAGCAATGTAGAAGACTATAATGTAGTGAAAGAGTAACTAAGACCTGCAAATTTTGCATATAAGAAAAGTATGATGAATAACCAATAGATTAAAATAATTAATGTCAGCCCTGATGAAGAATACAGAAAATTTACGGTTTTAATAAATGAGTGTAACTTCAAATGAATATTTATGTTAAAAAGTAATAAACATCAAACTGTTTTGCATATATTTTTTTTAAATTTTTTTATGCAAGAGATTCAATTTGTTTGGTTTTCGTTGCATCGCCCTGTATATAGTTATGTATAATCGGTTTCCGGCAGCACTAATGCTGAATATTACGTTACGTTTAGTCAAGTTAAGCTCGGTGCGGTCGATACAACTCACCCTTTAGAAGTTGAAATAACAGATTACCGCGAAATCATGAAATTTGCGAATTTACAGAGCAAGGAGCGATTATCCGGTAGTATACGTCGGTTATTAAGACCATACGTGCCACCCCAATTATGGTTTTATATATTATATGTACGAACAGACACACACCACTCTATTCATTGATTATTGCTTTTGCCAGCCACTATGTTGCCAATCCGTTTCTGTATTGAAGCTAGTTAGTCCGGGTCCTTAGCTAAACATATACTAGTTTCTTTTTCTATTTTCAAATAAGAAAATACAAAATGCTAACATATTTAACGAAGTATACATGAATAAACATTTAATCACCAGAAACAAAAAAATAATAGAATCCACTAAATTGGTTGTTAAAATCAAAGATTATAAGTATAATTTAACCCTATAGGTATTTTAGACGCCGTATTGCTAAGATGATTAGTCTAAGATAATAAAACTATTAAATGAAAATTATATTGATAAACTAAAATAAATATTAAATTTGTTAAATTTAACCTAATACTAGTTCCTAATTCTAATTTCTCTATCATATATCAAAATGTCAGATGTAACCTTTGGTAATATATGTGAACGAAATATAATGTGAGATGAAAGTGGAATGAATATAGTGTGTAAAAGGCCATCCTAAAAGGCGTTACAAATTAACAATTGAAAAATAAAATGATGGTAAAATTTACGTCTAGGATATCCACCACATGGGATCATTGATAATGCAGGTTCTTTGTAAGATAAAGATGAATTCTGGTAATTGCTTAAATACTTAAATTCACTTGAACTGTATTTTTTAACTCTTTATTTAAGACACATTGGGAATCGAAACTAAATTAAAATACACTTAATCCAATTTAACTAATTACCTTTTATTTCAGTTTGGTAATATTCACTCTTTATTCATTTAGTTCTAACTAGTTATAATATCACTTAACATTAAACTGATCTTCAATCAATTTTTGTTTACTTCAATTTGGAATTTAATTTTCAAACATTTTTTAATTTATTTAATGGTTTTATTTTAATTCTACATGTCTGTTTGTCACTGTAACCTTATTATTCTCGTGTTGTCACACGTAATTTTTTTACATGAACATTACACTGGGATATACGCCACCCCAAGCTTATTTATACATATAAATTATACTTAAAAAGCAAAACCTAGTTTTTGATTGTACCTTTTAGATGCTAATAAACATATGTACATTTAAAACTAAAAAACTAATGACTCAAATGCTATTTTATTGACTTAAAAAGGTAAAAGACAATTTTGTACTCCAAACTTCGTGCTACAAATAAAAACATTAAATATAATCTAAATAAACATATTCATTTAGTTAAACTATATAAAAAATGGATAACTAAAGTTCGTCTTTGACGTCTTTCAAGATTTTCGGGTAAATTCGAACTTCACTTGTTTTCGCTTTTTCAGTTTACGATTGATAACTAAGCCATTGCAGGTATTTCTTCAATTTTTTCGTCTTTACTTTAATTTCGGCATCAGCTTAAAATCCAATATAGATGAAATCCTTATCAGAATTTTCACCGCAAGATAATTCATTGTCGTTCTCTTTATCAGAAGATTTAAGAAAAAGGTTTTCCAATTATTTCTCGCTCAAAAGTCGAGAGGTGAAAACCATTTCTATGTAAAAATAAAATACCATGTCAACAAAATATCATATATATTTATGTAACTAACAAATTTATAACTTGCCACTACTTCAAGATCCTACCGCCAAAAAATAAAAACAATACCAAACTGTTACAAAAACCACACACTGGGGTCTAAGATATGCAACCTATTCTTTTGAGGGGTATAGATCAAACCTTCATTACAGAATGACCTTACATATATCGTGCATGTGTAGTAGTGGGAACTAACTGAATTTACACCAGCGGCATTACTTCCAAACTAAAAGATAAAGAAATGCAATTTCTACAAAACTTTGCTAGGGTATATCATACCCCAGATGGTGTACGAAGAATTAATGGTTCCCGACTTACTAATCATCATATTCACTGCGGTTGCCCGGTCGTAAAATAGGCGACTCAGCACACAACTGTGTCGTGAAAGGCGAAATAAGTGTCTTTATTTTACTTTGTTGCAGCCTAGTATGGATTTAGGTAGTAAGTTGTCTTTACTATAAACTTTTCACTTCTCTTAAATCTCTTCCTTCTCCTCCTTTCTTTCTAATTTACTCTTTTCTCTTTGACTAGGTACTATGTACGGATCATAGTTTAGTCACGTCTAACTACCTTCAAGTCCTCTGGACTAGTATGGATCTATAGTCATTATACTTCATTAAACTCTTCAAATTCCGATGTACAAGAGTTTTCTACAACCAAATGTACTTAAATTTTTTCGGAACTTTGTATAGTTCATATCCGTAGAAACCTAGTATATCCCCTCCCCTCATCTTACAGTATTTATATATTTTTGTTTTTTAATTATAAGTATTGTCTAACCCGGTTTCATACAGAACCCCTCTCACGCGCTCCAATTTAGTTGTCATTGTCCTGTGTCAGTCTGTTCATGTCAAATGTCAAATGTCAAATGGCAAATGGCAAATGTCAAATGTCAAATGTCAAATGTCAAATGTCAAATGTCAAATGTCAAATGTCAAATGTCAAATGTCAAATGTCAAATGTCAAATGTCAAATGTCAAATGTCAAATGTCAAATGTCAAATGTCAAATGTCAAATGTCAAATGTCAAATGTCAAATGTCAAATGTCAAATGTCAAATGTCAAATGTCAAATGTTAAAATAGGTACGATTGTCACCTGTTGCGTCGTTACAGACGACTTTTTAAATAATTTATACAATATGTAGTAATATTAATGGTATACATTCAAGGAATTAACTTAGGTGTTAGCAATTTTTCTTATTCCCAAATTAATTCCCATTAAGTATTTACTCGATATAATATCACTAGAGATAAAAAATATTGAGAATCTACCGAATAAGGGTCTTGGTCCAGATGAATTACCAAAGTGTTTTATTAAAAAATGTAAAGACTTCTTAATAGAACCCCTGTTTCTGATATTGCAAGTTCACTTAAGGTCAGTCACTATTAGTGCCGCTCTTATTTTGACATCTGAGCATGCGCAGATCATTAACTTTATTAAAGATTGTGCCTGTCCTTAATAAGAAAGTTATTGCAAGTTCACTTAAGGTCAGTCACTATTAGTGCCGCTCTTATTTTGACATCTAAGCATGCGCAGATGTTTATGTTCTAAAACTGACTTTATTAAGGATTGTGCCTGTCCTTAATTGTGGATATTTAAGGGCAGCAGGTAGTGGCGACTTTATAATTTTCGGATGCACTCGCCGATATTCGTATCCGTTAGAAGTTTTTTAATATTAAATATTTAATATAATCGTCATTTTAACCTTCTAAAATTATAATTTTTAATGCCTCTTTAATATTATAGACAACAAAAAAGATGAACTATAATTTAAAGTTTAGTGGCTGGCTTTATAGAAATTTGCAATATCTCTCTATTAAGGACAGGCATAATCTTTATTAAAGTTAGTGATCTGCGCATGCTCAGATGTCAAAATAAGAGAGGCACTAATAGTGACTGACCTTAAGTGAACTTGCAATAACTCTCTATTTATTAAATTGCTAAAGAAAGGTATACTTCTTGATAAATTGAAAATGGTTTTCTTCTTCCAATTCATAAATCTGAAACCAAAAATAAACTTGCTATGAACAAACTAAATTTATGCAATATTTATACTTAGATATACTTAATAACTTTTTTACTTTAACTTCCTAATAACCTCTAATTTTGACCATGAAGTAATTTTGCAGTATTTTATTACTTGTATTTTTCTATGCAGATGCAAGAGCATTGTAATCCACGTGACGTCATATTGTGTGACAAAGATAGAAATAACATGCGCATGTAAATGTATCGTGGCTACCAAACAAAAAATAATAGTGGCTGTTCTTTTTGTTTTAATTGTATAGGTAATCATTTCTTAACAAGGAAAACTTAAAAATATCAATACGCCACCCGACTACAAGAATTCGTGGCGCAAACATTGCCGTATTTCTTGCTCGGCCAAATACCAGAAAATTGATGCGACCTGGGTAAACGTCGTAGAGACACATTTTCTGCCACGGGGTTAAAAACTTTGACAGAAATAATATAAGAAGCTGACATAACCTCTATCTTTCCCAGCGGGGCCCGGGTAACTAGATCGTAAATGTTGATTGGGCCGGAGCCAAAACGCTGGTTTCGTTGCTCCAGACTGGAAAATAAGGAAAGCAGGAGTTTCGTCCATGTAAAATTGGTTTTATAATGACAATTTTAAAGTTATGTGGACGTGAAAATAATGAGACTTTTTAGACATACATTCTGAATAATGGCGTTTATGTAGGTGTGTGTATTGATTAATTGTAATAAGTTAAATTTAAGTAAAATAAATAATTCGTTATATATTTTATTAGTCGTTTCTTATAGTAGTTAAAATAGAAAATATATATATTTTCTGCAGAATACATATTGCAGACCATATCAGTCTACTGGACGCATATGCAATCATAGTTCATGTTGAGTACCCCTGTTTATTTTAATTTGATGGTAATACATTAACATATTACATTAAGAGTGCGAATAGTGAAATTTTTCATACGAGTGGGAAATATTGATTATTCTCTATTATTCTCTATTATTCTCTATTATTCTCTATTATTCTCTATTATTCTCTATTATTCTCTATTATTCTCTATTATTCTCTATTATTCTCTATTATTCTCTATTATTCTCTATTATTCTCTATTATTCTCTATTATTCTCTATTATTCTCTATTATTCTCTATTATTCTCTATTATTCTCTATTATTCTCTATTATTCTCTATTATTCTCTATTATTCTCTATTATTCTCTATTATTCTCTATTATTCTCTATTATTCTCTATTATTCTCTATTATTCTCTATTATTCTCTATTATTTTCTATTATTCTCTATTATTCTCTATTATTCTCTATTATTCTCTATTATTCTCTATTATTCTCTATTATTCTCTATTATTCTCTATTATTCTCTATTATTCTCTATTATTCTCTATTATTCTCTATTATTCTCTATTATTCTCTATTATTTTATTATTCTCTATTATTCTCTATTATTCTCTATTATTCTCTATTATTCTCTATTATTCTCTATTATTCTCTATTATTCTCTATTATTCTCTATTATTCTCTATTATTCTCTATTATTCTCTATTATTCTCTATTATTCTATTATATTCTAAAAGAAGTTTAATAATTATAAAATTTGCTAGGCGAGCAACCCAAATATATTCTATAAAGGAGGAATGTTATTCTAAAAGGAAATTTTTTTAAAAAACTTGAACATTCCTCGTATAATACAAGTATACGAGTACAACATTAATGTAACAATGTCGCTGTTTACTTTAGATTATATGTTTGAATGTTTGATACTTGGAATGTTTGTTAATTTTCAGTTAGCAGTTATCGTTTCTTCAACTTTTAAGCCCCAGAAGAAAATGTACTCTATCAGAAATCCCTTAAGCTTAAGATTACCGTTCTGGAAAGAGACTGGTCGATTTAATGCAGTGGAACTGCACCACGTATAAATCAGATTTCAAATTACACAATCCAAATTTCTCTAATCCCGTAGTCTTTTGTAGAACTCGTTCCTTTTCCGGGTTTTAACCGATCTCGATCGTCTCACTTGGTAAATGGTAAATAACTACGGGGGTGGCCCTACAAAAATGGAGTCGACTGATGGCAATTATACCTAACCCCCATTGGCGTAGTCCTGTATGTGACAAGGGTTTGATTGATATGGAATTCTGGATGAAAATTAAACGAACTGTTTTTGGAAAAGGGTCATATACTATGCTCTTTAATCAAAATAAAGTGGTATTTTAATACCATAGAATTTTACATTAAATTGATCCCCATGCTCCACGCCTGACCTATTTATAACAAAAATATTATTTTAACAATAACGCTCAAGCATTACAAGAGCATAATGGAAGACATTTTCTTTAACCTATTTAAAACACCATTGTTACTTAATTTTTTTTATGCAAGTGTTACATCCGTTTCGGGGACAGTCTGTAGTCGCTAGGTAAAAAATCTGGCAATTAAGATACCAATTGGAATTATGCTTGATAGATAGCAACCATTGCAAAATAAGAGATATGACTTGGCACATTTTCTTGTTGAAACAGCATACCTGGACGTAATAATTACCAGTATAAGTAGTTCTCTTCTGTAGATCGTCAACCAAAATTACCCCTCTCATAATCCCATTCTTGTTTTATGTTTTTATGCCTTGCATCAAATTCAGGATCATAATGGTAGTCTCAAGATTTAGTGTTACATCCTATTATATTTTTGCAATGAGGGGTAATATTTTAATAATCACCACATCACGTTCCTGTAATGTGAGATCTATGGAACGACCTGTTAAAAAATTTGTAATTTTAAAATAATAAATCCTATTAAACAATATTTTATTTGAAAAATAGACGGTCTCTAAGCATGTGACTAGATACCGATATCTGCCACATTGGCCCTTTTCATCCGAATCTTTGAAAGTAAGAAGTTCCTTTCTTAGTGAACAGGATGTGAAATCCAATATTTTTTGTGTGTTATACTCTTAGTCGGAAAGTAGCATTCTGAGAACTATGCGCACACTCAGTAAAAAATTTGCATTAAATCGTAAAATGGCCCCCTTCATATGTAGAGCTTTTTATATGACGGTGATACTCCAACGTGTGTTAAACCAAGTGAGCTAGACACGAACAAAACTATTTAAAAATTCATGGCACTACACAAGCTATTACGCTAAGTATTTATTTTTTGTTTACAACGCTTTTCAGTTTTCAACAAAAATTAAACCGAAATAAGCTGGTGTGTAGGAAAACACCAAGTTAGATTCATTATTTATTCATATGTTTCTCTTGATATCTTTTGCAACATAAAATATAACGATTTCGAAGAGATAAAAGGCCCTTATATCTAAATATATATCTATTTATCTTGTCGAAATTGTTTAGAAACCTTCTGTTTCATTAAAAGCCCCAAAGAGTTTGTGTTGAAATTCGGGAATTTTTCGGACAAAGCTCCCGCTAACAATGTTTCGAATTTTAACTTTCCAACTAGTTGGGCCGTTGGCTGATGCTTTTGAACAAGTCTTTGAAACTTTCTTTGAATCGTAGTGATGAAACACCCAAGAAATGGCTTGTGAAATGTTGCTAAAAAGAGGAGAGTTGATCGAATAAAAATTTCCTATTAAATCTTGAACAAAAGCTAACAAAAGCTATTAAAAATCAAAAATATATTAACTGTACTACCACAAGAGGAGATATATACATACTAGTTAGTGGCAGCTGGTGCATAAGTGCTGTAGAGCAGTAGAACTGACAAAAAATGCAAGTATTGCATCTACATTTCACAGAAATTATTTTAGACTTTCTAAAATATACGTGAAATAAATGTTTTGGATTATCTCATTAATTTTAATTATTAAATAGTATTCATAGCGCGCGAACGTATCTTACTCCCATTTCATAGCTGAGAATAAGTCTAGAGTGGACCAGTGGAAGACTTAACAAAGGCTTGCGGTCATATTCATATCTTTTAACTGGATCACTTCGAGACGATCTGTGCACCACTTGGGCCTCCCAGGCTCATCGTCTCACCTTTTAGCAACTCTCTAGAAAGTAACTCCAAGACACGTAGTGTTTGAACTGCATTTTTGCCAGATAGGCGAGCTTTGTTTATGGCCTGTCGCACATGTGATTTGATTCAATTTCGGTTTTGTGGATTATTAGTTTATGTTAATTCGCCATTCTTATTCTTTTTAAATTCATTATTTTTTAACATGAAAAACGGCCCAATATTTTCAATGCACATTAATTCAGTGAAAGGTATCATTTTTATCTTTCTATGGTACAAACGTCCACTTTCTAAAAATAAGTCACTCGTACGCCTACTCACGTACCACTTGGAAACGTTGGCGAGAAAAAAAAGCCCAGCGAAAATGGTGGAGGAAGTGAATTTTGTAAAACCATAACAAAAAGTTAAAAATAAACAAAAACCAGCCATAAGAAAATAAGTCACGCGCATGCCTTCTTACACACTACTCTACTGCGTTGAAATGTTGAAGAAAAAAAATGGGCCATCGAAATCAGTGGAGGGTTTAATATTTTTTTGTAGGTGGGCACTTATTCATATGAGCATAACGAAAATATTAACCCTCTGATACCCGCGTGGCGTCTGACAGTCGCCACTCTTATTAACAATGCACATAACTTTTTAAAATAGTGAGATGTGGACTTCTCCTTCCATGTACCTTATTTAATACGTTTACTAAATATGTGTAGTAAAAAAAATGCATAAACAAATACAAGTTCAAACAATGCAATAAATCTATATGCCTCGAGCATGCAGAATACATATGCCAGTCATGTAATTTCAAATGAAATAGATATTATCACGTTTGGGGATGTTTTTTTTTTGTTTTTGTTATATTATTCTATTTATGTTAAGAAGTTACCTGTGAATTTCATGAATTTAATTTATTTTTTACATATTGTAACCTACCGCACACAGGTACCTTCATAATTTATTAATTCCATTTATTATAGAAAATATTGCATTCTTATTAAATTCAAAATATTTCATTAAACGAAAAATCTCCCAGATAATTAAATCTTATTTACGACATCTTGTAACGGTTGGAACCGTTATTCGTTAATTCGACACAACCACCTCTTACTCAAATGTCATTTGTCGTCTTGTGAGATTTATTTGACTTGGTTCGCAGCAACAATCAACTTGATTTTATTTTTAATTCATCTTGGTCATTCGATGTACTGTATGATTTTTGTTTATCGTAGAATCCGTCTGATTTTCTAAGGTAAGTTTTAATAATAGTATTTCGTTGAAAATATATATTTTGTACAAGGATTTCTTAAATAAATTGTCAAATTTTGAACATAACCTCAATATCAACAATGGATAACACAAGGTTAATTTATATATTATTTTTTTTTTTTTAATAAGATATTATGCTTTACTATGTTTAAATATATTAAATAAGATTTTTCCTTTTCATATTAATTTTAGTCTGTGTGAAATTTTCTTTTAATAGTTTTAAATTGTTCATTTAATAGTTAAAACACTTTATCTGGGTCCTGTTCAGATTTCCTATTTCCTATCTTAACATTTTAACCCTTTTTTAGTTTGGCTATATCTAGACGATTTGAAATTCCTCTCAAGACGTTTTTGATTCATCTCTAGACGTGATTTAGACTTACGTTTTTTGGATTCACCTCTAGATGTTTTTTGGTTTAATCTCTAGAAGGTTTTGGTTCCATCTCTAGACAGTTTATGTTCAAATACTGAAGATCAGTCATAGTGCAGAATTATGCAGAATTACAAATAAGGATCCCGAATCCCTTGTAGAAGTTGCCTGAAGAAATACTATGTTTTAGATTTACATTCCGTATATTACCTTAGCTTACCAAAAGATAAGCGCTTTTTCAATAAATCGTTTAAATTTGAATTTAGTTCAACTTATGTGAATTAGAATTTGATAGCTACCTTGTCTAAAGCATGGTTTAAATATTATTTGTTAGTGGTTAGTGATTTTTTATATTTTTATCACTAATCTAGAGTCAAGTGTAGTAAGCTTTAAATATAGTGATGCCCAACTTCTTTTTCAAAGTTATTCAAATTATGTATTAACCTTACCCACGCCCTATCAATTGAGCTCAAACCCATTAAACAAGTAGATAGAATAAGTAGACATCACGTTACAACCTAATAAATAATATCTATAACCCTTCCCTGGGAACCCAACCCGAAACCACCATACAACGTAGGTTTTGTCACGAAGTAATAATCATTCAAACACTTAACGCACTTATCTTAAGTCAAGTATGAAAAGTAACATTGTTTTCGATACACACATTTTTCAAGGCAAGTAATAAATCTACCACCCCTTTTTTATCAACCCACATTTATTCCCACCAGAGTAACGACCAGTTGACATTAGATTCCGATTCCGGATGACTCGAAATTCATTAAGGAATCAAACTCAGTTCTGTTGCTTTCAAACTACAGTTATTCATTATTCTTCAAATTTAGTATATTTCAAGTTAAGTACCTTTCCTAAACTCACGCAGTTCATATCCTATATCCTATTGACGTTCTACATCCCGACGAGCTATCTCTCGAACGTTATCAGGTTTCGACGATTAACGTCCCGACGTCATTTCTTTTATTCAAGGCTTCTACATCCCGACGCTCAATATCTCATTAGACGCCCAATATCCCGTCTGACGCTCTATGTCCCTACTTCTCTCTCTTTCTACGTTTTGGCGTTCTGCGTCACGACGCTCCCTCTCTTATACGACGTTCTGCGCCCCCGACGCCCTCTCCCCGTCACGCTGCTCTAAATTCCGACGCCTATGTCTCAATGTCCCAGTTAAATATCCCCACACAATATAACGCTTCCGTACCGAATACAACAAAATAAAATGTTAAAAATAGAAACAGACGATAATATTATACACCCAACGGTCTGCATTTCCGATGGAGAGTTAATAACAAACAAATTTAATTTTTAATTATGGAAATTTATTGTTAAATAATAATGAGTATTATTGTGTAACTCAATATTATTCAATAATGGTCACCTTTTGTATTATTGAGGAATTTATTGTTCGCCGACACCACATTTAGCACGTGCAGATGTGTGTGCTACGAGCCACACTGCCTTCAAATTATTACACCACCGTAAAATATAACAAGAGTCTGGGCTACCGAACTGTCAATGACCATCGCAAATAGCTAATAAACTAACAGCTCAGCTGATTTGGGTAAATGACAAATCGGGTGACTAGACTAACATTTTACACGAATATGCTTGATCTTACTGCATGGTTGGACTATCTCAGATAATTATGTCTCAATCTTCGCACCGTAGATAAATCTGAACATAAGAGGTAGTTCGCTGGTATTGATCCGACTCTATTCTAGTAGGACTACACTACATAAAATCCTCCTAGGTGAGGCTGAATCATAAGGGATATGCGTCTGTTATTGCAACGACTGTAGCTCAGTATATAAGCGCACCTATATAAAAAGAAACGTCGAAATCAAGAATTATTATAGATAGTGCAATTATCAGGACGTCTGCTTTATATCTTCAAGAATTTTTCAATTGTATATATTTGATGGCGAGTGGCCTATGACCAGTTTGTTTGGGCGGGACACATGTGAGGTCTATATTTATTACATATTTATTTTACTGCTGTAAGAACGAAATTTTTGTTTGCGAATTGGAACTAAAACATTAAAATATATATGAGTAGTATGTAAATTATTTAAATAAAACCTTTAGCAAATATTTTCATTTTCATTATGATTTAATTGAATGGCGTCTCACAGACATCACGCGGGTACTCTTGTTTCGAAATTGAACGCGGGTGAGCGAGGGTTGAGTAAATAAGTTTAGTTTTAGAGAGTCACGTATCACTTGTAATGCCTATAGCTACCTAAGTACATAGTAAAATTTAATAATAAAGTCAGCCATAAGAAAATAAGTCCCCTGCATGTTGGCTCTAGGACTAAATGTATGTAATATCTAATACGATTGCGAATAGATAGGGGTACACAATTCCCACCTAATCAGTACGCCAATTAACCTGTAAGCTGATTTTTCGATTTGAAATCCGTAATTATTTCAAATGACCAAAACATGAATGCGGGCTATTTATAACCTCTTTACCATTGTTAACAGCACTGTCGGCATCAAAACGCTATAAAAACTTGAAAGTTATCGTATATCTGGTAGTACTTAGGCCTATCAACGAACTTTAACATTCATAACATGAATTTCTGATTAGTCAAAACAACCGCTATTTGTTTTAAAGGTAGATAATAGGAGGAAATGGGGGTTACCGTTTGTTATAAGGAAGATTAAAATGACATTTAGTAAAATAAAAGGATAAAATTATATATAGGCAATTGTTACAAAAAATTACATTTTATGGATTTATTCGTATCCCTAAAGCAGAGACAACACGAGACCGCTAAGTCAAAAAGAAAAATATGTCCGAAGATAAAGACGATTTCTCTTTAGAAACAGGTGGCGCTGTACGTTATTTAGTGAGAACCGCAGGAAAAATGTAATTGCAGATTTCAACCACTGTTTGAGGTAGCTACCGCCCTAGAATATTTTAAATAACAAAAGCGATAGCTCATATGAAAGGGTTTTAATTGTCTATTCGATAGGATAATAATTTGTTCTCATTTTCTAGGGGTTTTTAGGCATTAAAATATTTTTCCTACGACCACTTAGGAAAGTGACACATATCACACTATATAGTCCTATGGAAAGTGCCCTATATCACACGCGTATGAATAAGAATTTACTTTCCACCCGAGTGAGAATATGTTACTTTCCGCAGTAGTTGCCACAAAATGTCAAACAGCTAATTTCTATTTTGATCTATGTAATATCCATATTAATACCTACTAAAATCGATATGATTGTTAAATTATTGAAATTGTTGTAAATTAGATCCTAGATATTTATATTTAACAATTATTATTAAAATAATTTTAAAATAATGTTTGCTCTTTATTCTGGTTAAATACATAACCGATTAGATCATTCAATTGACACAAGGGCTATTAGCTCAGTTGGTTAGGACATCGAACTTATCAACTTTGCCATTTTTCGACCGCGTTCAGTCTATGGTTCAAATCCTGGCGGAGCAGAATTTTTCTTTGTTTTTTTTTATTTTTTTTTTAGTTTTTTTTTGTTTAGAAAATATGAAAATTAAATAAATACGATTATTGTTGATTATTTTTTTTAAATACATTTTACTTATTATAGTAATAATAACCTTGGTTTTACATTTTTTTTGATGACATTATTTTGTGGTCGTAGGAAAAATATTGTACATCACTTGTGTGAAAAGTGATTTTCCACACTCGTGTGATAGTCGCACTCGGCTTGCGCCTCGTGCGACAATATTTCCCACTCGTGTGAAAAATGTCACTTTCCACACTCGTAATGTAATATACTATTTCTACGTTCATGCAAAAAACAAAACTTTATTGAACTATATTTAGTGAAAAAATTGGTTCTCTATTGCACTAGTGCAATAAAAAATTTATTGCACTCATCTGTCATTTTACTACAGAGTTTTATGATCATGAAAAACATAAATATTCAAATCAATGCCAAATATTTAGTCTATTTTCATTTTCTGTGTTACGTTTTAAAAACAATTGCATATTTTATATTATGTTCATTCATTTAATAAATAAATTAATAAAAAAATGTATTTTATTAAAAATGTCATTACAAATTATGAACACAAACGTAAATAAATGCCTCAGACAAAGGTACACGATCACGACTACTATGATTTGGATAATACAACTGGAGTTCTATAAAATATTTTTTGGTTTTTGCATGAACGTAGAAAAAATATTGTATGCAACTTGTGCAAAAAGTGTTTATTTCACGTCGCTGCATTTTACTTTTTGCACTTGTTGCATAAATAACTATGAAATATTCGACGCTTTGGAATATAGTATATTACATTACGAGTGTGGAAAGTGACATTTTTCACACGAGTGGGAAATATTGTCGCACGAGGCGTAAGCCGAGTGCGACTATCACACGAGTGTGGAAAATCACTTTTCACACAAGTGATGTACAATATTTTTCCTACGACCACAAAATAATTTCATCATAAAATGTAAAACCAGATTATTATAATAATTAAAATATATTTAAAAAAATAATCAACAATAATCGTATTTATTAAATTTTCATAATTTCTAAACAAATAAAAAAAAATAAAAAAAAAATAAAAAAAAAATTCTGGCACAGCCAGGATTCGATCGCGGTCGTTGGACGGTCTCAAATTGCAAAGTTGATGCTCTAACCAACTGAGCTAACAGGCCTTACGGTAATTGATTGATCTAATCGCTTATGTGTTTAATCAAAATAAAAAGCAAATATATCTTAGTTATTTTAAAATTATTTTAAAAATAATTGTTGAAGATAAATATCTAGGATCTAATTTACAATAATTTAACAATCATATCGATTTTAGTATTAATATGGACATTACATAGATCAAAATAGAAATTATGTGTTTGACATTTTCTGACAGCTACTGCGGAAAGTAGCATATTCTCACTTGGGTGGAAAGTAAATTCTTATTCATACGCGTGTGATATAGGGCACTTTCCATAGGTCTATATAGTGTGATATGTGTCACTTTCCTAAGTGGTCGTAGGAAAAATACATTTCCTATAATCTATCAATTGGCCTCTGGTGCTATTTAGAAATGTGATTCATTAAAAATAAAATTGATATGTCCGAGCATGGTAATAGCGGATATTGCAGTCCATTTTAGGGAAATCATGTATATTACAAAACAAACTTTTATTTAAACAATTTTCTTAAAAATTCGAATTTTGCACATTTTGTCAAATTTTTTGAATTGGAAAATGATCTATAGAGCAAAAATTATAGAGAATCATTACAAGCAACTTTTATTTGAAGAATTTTCTTCTACAAGCGTAAATAACATATATTTCATAAAGTAGAAAATCGATGATGATTAGAAGTATATTAAAAAATTGAAAATTGTCTGTCAACGGGGTTGATTTCGAAATCTTATATTCATTTAAACAATTAGAATCTCAGTGAACTAATGTCCTGATAGCTTAGTTGATCAGAACGGTGTACGAAGAACATGGATAGGTGGGTTCGAATCCCCACGTGGACATAATTTTTAAATTTTTTAATAAATTTTTTTCTATGTAGGTCAAAAAAAATAATTTTCATTATTTCGTAGTGGTAATATTGGGATTTTTTTTTGTGATATCCAAGGAATATAATATCCTAGTTTCTGGAACTTTAAATACTTAAATAATTATAATTCTTAAATCAGCAATCAATAATAATAATAATAATTATTATACGCTTGCAATTAACAAACTGTTCAAATGTGAATAATACCTTTATTAGGCTTCTTGAATAATAAAGTATTTTTATACAGGATTGTAAAGCCTTTAAACTGTATTTTAGAAAAATTATCAGGAACTGGTATTAAAAAGTACAAATCAAAAATTATTTAAGTTATACACATTTTAGGAAAGCATTAAATTAAAGATGATTTGGTATATTTTGGAAAGTTGTGAAATAAATTATTGCATTCAAACTCTAGCGAAGTTTCGGCATTAAACTTTGTACAATAAAATAAAATCGAAATAAATTCAAAACCAATGTCACATAATGTCCTTAGACGACCTATTCTACGTAGTTATTCATTATAAATTACCCAGCATTTGACATCAATATTATCAGATACACAAAAAAATATGTTAAATAAAATGTATGTGGCTATGACCGAATTTTGATAAAATGCCATTAAAAACAGTGACGTGCAAATTCACGGGATACAATAAAAAAATCATAAGTTTTTAAATTAGCCTAGTAAAGTAAAACAAAGTTTATTTCAAAACAATATATAATTATTCTCCTTCACAGTCAATGCATTTTTGCATCTGCGCAAAACATTCTTGAAAACATTTTCTTTTCTGGCCGTAGTTTATTTCCTTTTCCCGCGGAAATAAGAAGTCATTAGGTACTAGGTCTGGATTGTACGACTAATGATCCATTATTTCTATGTTTTGAGCGTTCAAATACTTATTTGTTCAAGCAGCAGTGTGAGCCCGAGCAGTATCTTGATGCAAGATAATCCTTCCTTGTGGGCATTTTTTGCGAACCTTTTGGAGAACATGAGGAAAACAAACTGTAGTGTACGATTCTAAATTAACAGTACCGTCTATCTTTTATTGCTACAGTAAAAACCTGCCCAGTAATTCCAAAAAAAGTGGCGACTATCTTTTTGTTTAATTTCACGAACAACTTCTGTTGTCTCGTCTCGTTTTTCTCGTGATAAAAACATATAAAATTTAAATTTGAAAAAGATATACTTAGGACGAAACATGAAAAAACTTTGAAGACAATAACAAATAATTTTTCAAGTAATTTGTCTCATCAGTACCCAAATTGGCAATAAGAAACACTTAGGGAAATTACTTTGGTATCTCTCTGCCTGTTCGTCTGTCACAATCGTTTTACTTAGACACTATTTGACATAAACAATTGAAATTTAAAGTAATCAGTGGCCTAAATTGGGCGTTAACTAAGAATGTATAGCAGAGGCAGAATTTGGAAAGGCTTTTGGTAGGTAGAGAGGTGGTAAACGTCAAACCTCGTCGGACGACTTCGAGCATTTTGCAGTAATGTTTACCTGCCAGTGTCGTTTCATAGAATAGGAACTGGATAATTGCATGTATTTATGGACTATAAATAATTATTTAACATGTATCTCATAATTCTACAAAATTTCGGCACAATTTATTATACTATTTACTCGAAATTGTTATTAACATCTAAAAAATAATTTTGTATGCCAATGTATCGCGTCCACTTCGGTTAGATCCGCCGCAAACCTGTTAAGTTATGTGTATGAAGTGGGAGAACTAGCGAAAGCGTTTCCAACTACTGCTATAAATACTTTGTCTTAGAAGTCAGTTGGGAGGGGGTAGGGTTTCATTTGGAAGTTAGAATTTTTTTCGTGTGATATCAAATGAAAGCATTTTAAAACATGTTAACAATATATTATACGTTCGTTTCTTTTACTTTTTCTTTGACAGTTTTTCGAAAAAATTGTAGTTTTTCTAATTTATCTCCAAAAGTAACCTCCGAAAAATTTGACTGCATTTGTCGGGGAGCTTTTGTCGGAGCGCTTTTATCGAGGCGCATTTGACGGGTCACCATAAATTAAAATTATGCAAGCCGTTTCCGAGATAATTGAGACGTTTCATACTTAAAACTCACTGTGTAAATAGAATAGGTGTTTTAGAGTTAACTTTTTGACTATCTGGAAATCTGATATTTTTAATTTTAAGTTAAGCTCGAGAGAAACAAGAAATTCTCGTCGAGAGATGACACTCTCTCGTCTCGTCTCGAATATTTTTTCGAGAGAAAATATTTTTTTCTGTAACTGCCGTTTTTGGCTTAGGAGTTCTAAAACTGTCATTCAAGGAAAGTCGACTACGTTAAGGTTTATTGTACCACCACTTTACGGTAGCAATTAAACACTAATTGTCATCAAACAGTCGATTGATTCCTAAAAACATTCTTTTAGAGTTTCAGCCACGTTTGAAATTGTAAAAAATCACACTGTCCGATAATGTTTTTTGTTCATTTCCATCACTTATTGGCGTAAGGTCTTAATTTGTAAACAGATTGAAAAGTTTGACAAAATTTGTTGCAAAAATATCATCGCCTACTAGATAGGGTCAGCAGAAAGGGAACATTCATATTATTTCGAACAATTTAACATCCAATATCTTAGTTACGCCTTAGTTACTGTAAACATGAAAAAATTAACACTATTAAAGTTATGAAAATAAAAAGTTTTATGTTTGACATTTCTTTAATAAAATAATCAAAATGGTTTACAATGAGAGAGAAAACGTGCAAGATATTCGATAATTATTTTTCGAAAACGTCATAAAATATGGGTAAAATAAATGTGGTAGGTATATTTTTAAAATTAAAAGAAAAAGTTAGGTCCAAAAATTTTATAATAATTAGGGTATCCCACTTAAAATCTGAACGGCACTGTGTTTTAATAAAACTGGCATATTTATGCGACATTTTTGAAAAGCTGAATTCCTTTATTCTCTCTCTGCGGGAAAAAACATGAACCTTTTGAAGTTAACGGAACAAATATCAGCTTAAAAAAAAAACTCAAACTTTGTAAAATAAAATTAAATGAAGATTTTTTATATTTCATTATTTTTTGTAGTCAATATATAAGAGTTCTTATCACAGATACTTATCTGGTTTGAGAAATAATTTGAAAATCATAATTTCGACAAGTTTGCATGGATTCAAGATCCCTTTAACACTGGTTTGAGTTCGTTTCGGCAAAATAAGATAATCCTATCGAGTTATCTTGCAACAGTTTAAAAGCAAAATCAGCAGGGAATTGACAGAATTTCGGATATCAATGAGAGGAGTTAATCTTTCTAATAGTAAGTACATGCCGAAGATGCTTCGATGAGCGATGATCGATGAGCGATGATTGATAAGCGATGATTGGTAAGTGATGATCGATAAGCGATGACCGATAAGCAATGATCGATGAGCCATGAGCGACAGGCGATAGTTAAATGGATGTCAATCGAAGTAATACAAATGCATGGTGCGATTGTGCAATTGTGCGAGGGTGTGTTAATTTTCAGTTGTACACTCTAATTTAAATTAGTACATTTGTTATTAGATCGCCTATTAGTCGTCGATCATCGCTCATCGAGGCATCTTCGGCATGTACATACCCTAACGATGAGCAATGATCGATGATCGATGAGAAATGACAGATAACCGATACAAAATATTTGTGGTTTCATCGATGATGAGAGCAAGGCGTCTTGAAATCTTAAACGGGATTCGCTGCCAACTTTAAGTTGTTTCTGATACGATGGTAGCGGTAGCACACGTCATAAAACGTAGCTGTCGGCTATGTAGATACATTTAAGACAATTCTTTTGAATTATTTTTTTAAAAATTAGGAATGAAGAGTTAATACGCTTGTTTCTTTACCCCAGTAATATGGGATAAAAGACATAAAAAACTTCATACGTATTGAAAAAAGAGTAATCAAAAAATTAACAACAGAAGGTATATATTTATACAGGTACGGAAATTTATAGAAACGCGAATTACCTATTTTAAAATGAATTGGCTAATATTTACTCGGGACTCGCATGTAACAAACAAAGCTTAGCTATTACCGTCTCACTCATACTTAAGCCAAGGTGTGAAATCGTATAATACCTGCTCGTTTCAGAACGAATTTTGATTTTAGTATCTAATTACAGTTGGATGTGTTTCTAGCTTTCCTAAATGATATTATTTTACGACATTTCGTTGAACTCCAAAAATTATTTGTTAAAATAAGTATAACAAATAATTTCTATTATGAAAATAATGGTACTGTGGTTCTTTTTTTCACTACGACAGTCTTAAAAAATGTATTTTTTGCCAAAAAACATGACATCAAATTCAAAAAAAAAAAAAGAGAAAATAAGATAATTGGTCCGGGTCAACTGCCAAAAACATTTAATCACAGTTGTTAAAATTTTTCCAGGATCAAGTGCCGCAACCCCTACTAAAATAATTCTAAAGGATAAAAATTAAAAATAAAAAATAAACTCTACGAAACAATAAATCTAACGAATTATCAATTCATGGTATGCCAGACAATTTCTGAATTGTTCTGGCCTAATATTTGCACAGTGTTGGATACTTTTCTGCCTTAATCTATCGATAATTGTTGCTCTTTAAAAAGCGTGTCGATACACCAAAAACTTATTCGGCGATGAATCTAATGATTTTGGAGGCCACTTAGAGGCCAGGATTGAAACCGGTAATCCCCGGCCTCGAACACATTCTTTTAACTTAATAGATTAGTGAAGTAAAATCAGTAAAGTAATTTTTTAACAATAGTTTATGGAGCTAAATTATTGAAAGAGAACGTTTTCAGGCATATTGTGAAATTATCGTACATGTACAATCGTACATAGTCAAAAAACCAAAATCTATCATCGACCCACTATGTCACTTATCGCTAATCGGTCATCGATCTTCGCTAATCGCTCATCGATCATCGTTCATCGATCATCGCTGATCAATCATCGCTCATCGAGGCATTTTCCTAGAATTTGAGAAAATGTGCAGTGAATTGTAGACTCATACATCACAATAATTATGAATTTAACATTAATAAAGTAAAAAGAAAGTTAAATAATGAAGACACAGGAGTTATATTAATCTTTATTTTTTATTTACGATTATTTATATTTTTACTTAGGGTAGGACGCCATGGAGAAAATTTAATTAAAAAAGACTCAGATAAATTTGGGAACCTCGGATTTAAAATATTTTTTGTATATTTTAACAATAACCCCTGTATACTGTACACTCGTATTGGTAAAAAGTGTAGAATAATTTTATTTAATCTTCGCCAACCTTCTATCATAGTATATCGTCTACCTACAGGATCCTTAGGATCCACAAATTTTGAGGATCCTACCACCATAATCCAAGACGTGACGAGAGACTCACTTCTGAACTGTTTTTTAAATTTTAAAAGAATGGCGACGTTTATGTAATGGTGGTTTATTTTAGCACTTTTATATCAAACAGTACAAATTAATATTCTGTCTTCAATAAGCTCTGTAAAAAGAGGTCCTCGAGGAATTTTTTTTAATTAAATAACATCAAATCATTTCATATCCAAGTTTAATAAGTATTTTTTAATACTGCTGGCAAAGGATAACTTTTTGTCGTTTACAAAATAAAAAGGAAACATTTTAATTACGATCTTCATTGACTGTTTTTATTAAATACACAGAGAGCAAAGCTTTAAAAAGTTTATTAAAGTTTGTCAATATAAGGGATTTGCTTTGACTAGTGTTTCGAACAAAGACAGTTTTATTTAATTAATATTAATGAACGTATTAAAATACATACAGGAAATGTTAGTTAATTAAGAGCATGATTAATTCATTTAGATATTACCAAAATTATATATAATTATTCACAATAGACAAGCACTATTAACCCTACACAAACCACAGATTAAGTAGGGTCTAGTCTTTAGTACTAAAAGGAATAAATGATAAAAAAACTTTACTTAGAATATAACGGCACATACAATAGTTTATAAGAATCTTTGTAAATAATTAAAATTGATAGAGACTCTGGAATTGTATAGAACACTTGTGTCGAGCTTATAAAATTTGGGTTGATATACAGTGGTGTTGCATAAAGTTCCATTTGGAAAAAAATTTAAATAGCACATTCAGTATTTTTTTAATCATTTAATTTTTTTTAAATGCCAATTCGACAGAAAACTAATGTCAGTAGCCAACTTTGATATGGGCTATTTTAAGTTTTTAAATAAGCAGTGGCGATTGCCTTACGAAGTTTTTTCTAATCATAATATTAAAAAATAACTTTATGGAACATAGTGTAAAAGTAATAATAATAATAATCATCCCAAAATTAAAAATATATTAATATACACAATATTAATTATAAAAATGTGATGTCCAGCACACTTTATTACAGGATTTTTCCAGTTATTTTGTACAACCTATTGTATCACCCCTGTAAATCTTTAAAGAACACATACACACATCTTACTCGGAACATTTTTATATACAGTGTGTCCCCTGATAGGTGAAGCGACTCTTGAAAAAGGTACAAAATTCGCGATTTAAATTTTCATTTTTTGGGGTTCATTTTGCAAATATGAAAGATCAAAGTTGGCCGGTGTTTTTGAAATTTGGGATACACACATATTTTTTAATTTCAAGTAACTTTTCTAAATAACTTTTTGAAGTATCTGTTATCGAAATGCTACTCTTAACAAAATAAATGAAAAATCATAGTTTGCGAGGATTTTCAAATTTGGTATATGGACCTAGAAGGAGATTCTTAACATTTTTTATTAAAAACTGTTGATCATATCTGCAACATATAAATTAAAATTAGTCTTTAACCAAACAGGGCGAACTACAAAATATAAAAATTTAAATCGACAATTTTTTACCTTTTTTATGTGTGAGTGAGAGAATGGCATTAGACTAACTACGTTTGACACAAAATAAGGAATATCTATAAGAAAGTTTAATAAAATGTTTGGCATAACCAAATTATATTAGTAGGTTTTGTACTTTTTCAAACAGTCGTTTCACCTATTCGGAGACACACTGTATATTCATAGCCAACGAAAATAGGTACCTACTGAAAACATAAAATTTTACACTTTTCCTTAAATTTTGCACTTTTTGTCAAATTTCTCGAATACGAACCATTTTAGGAAAATTATGTATTTAACAAAAAATATAAAGAATAACATTACAAGCAACTTTTATGGGAAGAATTTTCTTCTTAAAGCGTAAATAACAGATATATTTCATAAAGTTGGAAAACGGACCCCTATAAAGTACCCCCTCTGATGTTCCGACTATGCCAAAATTTGGTGTTTTTCTCTCTATCCACTTCTAGATAAATCATAAAGACAATAATTATAGAAAATGACATCCCAAACAACTTTTATTTAAATAATTTTTTAAAAATTATATTTTTTTCTTCGAGTGTCGTAATTGTGTATTAACTCCACAAGATTAGCAGTTTTATGGTACCAAATACATACAATAAAATATAATGATATAATTGTCTTTTATCCAATATTCTTGTATCTTTAAATAGTTTTTCAGTTATATATCTATAATTTTGCCTAATATTAGTTTTGAAATTATTCTTTTCTAAGATTTTCACTGGTTGTATGTAATATTTTTCGGCCACTCCCCAGCACGTTATTGAATGTCGCAAGTGGCTTATCACCAGGGCATAATAAAGGACAAGTAGCTGTGGTACCTGTAATATTTTTTAGAAATTGAAGTTTATATAAAATATAATAAGTTTTTTATATAATCTGTTCAGTTAAGGTTTGAATCGATAGTAACTCCTAAGATTACCACTTTTTTTTTCAGTTTCCGTGCAAGGGATTTCAAGATTTAAGGATGGACAATAATAAGCACTAAAATTTCTGGATAAGCAATTAGTCTTAAGTTAAAAGAATATGGTCCATCCAGTTGTTTTTCATTTAAAAAGTAGGTTTCTGCTTGAGCCAGTCTTTTACTTCGTAAAAAATAACTGTATAGTCTGCAAAACCGATGATCTGTCCTATACTAGTTAAGAAAATATTAAAAAAATGTAGGCCCTATTACGGTACCTTGTGAAACACCACACTCAATTGAACAGGAATTATTTGATACTCCATTTATTTTCATTATTTGCTGCTATTTGATAGGTAGCTGTCGAACAATTTTAGAGAAGTAATTTTCACTTATTTAAAATTAAAAAAATAAAAGTAGACTGCTCACCAAATATGAACCATGATTGGCGGGTTTCATATCCGTACAGTGTTCTCACTTAAATAGATATCAAATCTTAGATTAAAGAGACCGGAAATGTAATGTTGTCTATTTTAAACCCAAGTAACCCACCAATTGGAAATCATTGCTTCCACAACGCCATCCGAATTGCTCCAATATTTCTATTCAGCGCTCATCTCCGCCTAAGTTTAATCACCACTGTTTTTTGATTTATTTGTTGGTGTTTTGGGAATTTAAAGTATTTTAGTTATTCAATTTCAAGTTCAAAATGCTACGATGTATCATGAAACATTGTATATACTCATAATACAAGTGCCAATGTTATGAAAAATACATTCTTTTTCACCGGTAAATATTTATTAATGTTTAGACATAAAGCCGCCATAATCCTTTAAGTTGAATATTTCAGATCCGCATTATTTCTCTAAATATTAACCAACTATTATTTCAGAAAACAGATTTCATAGTACTAACATAAATTTACAAAAGGACAAAATGTTTAAAATTACATTTAGTCTTATGTAAATAGGAAGTAAATTGGCATTGTTGCTAACGAAATTTTGTTTTTTAAAAGTAGTTTTATAAGAATATCTAAGTACAACAGGTAGTATTTAGCCCTCTTTGGTGCGTAAATATTATAAGAACTATAAGAATAGTAGGTAGAATACAGGATGACCTACTTTAAATTTCAAGGTTCATCTTATGTTCAGTATGATCTAGTATAAGCAAAAAGAAATACTAGTCACGGGAGTTAGTCATATTGTTAATAAAATGATACATTATAAAACCCTAACAATTCGTAAACAATTTGTTTACTAAAAAACTATATTCTTGCAATATTTATTATACAATCCAATGCGGTTTTAAAGATAACTGGATCAAAAAATTAATGGGTGGGAGTGCGCTTAAAAAATGAAGACGAGTGTTGAAAAAAGAGAACAATGAATTCATATAAGATCTTTGTAGAGTTTACATTGTTTGTACCAGTTACTTTTATAATAAAATCGTTAAAAAAACAATTTTTTTCTATTCTATATAATACAGTTCAACAATTGTAACACTTTCTCTATATATAAAATTCCTACCTTTTTCTGAGGTTACAATACAAAAAACATTTTCTCATCTCGACTAATTTTTAATATTATATAATAGCCGTAGAAAAAACATACTGTTCAACTCACAAGGAATGCTTATTTCCTAATGGTTTGATTTACAGTATTTGCCTGCGTACATGCTGCGAATATAATAGTCATAGGCGAGTATTATTCCTTGCTCGATTAACAATATTCTATTTCAACATTTTATTGAAGTCTTTTGCAGAAAAGTCCGTAGCAAATAAACGCTAACAAAATATTCTATAAAATAACTTCTGTCTTTTCTCTACATAAAATGTTTGAGTGGTTTTGCCTGAAATAAAGTCGTCTAAGTATGGACATTCAAAATTTAATAGATAAAATTTAACTGAAAATATTATTTTTTGAATCTATTTGTATAAAATAATAATAATAATAAACATATTTGGAATTATTTATTAAACTTATTATTATTTATTTAATTTATAGTAATATAATTTCCTTTATAGTCTAAAAAAATAATAAATACGGCAACACTGTATTACTGTAAGAGAAGGAATGGACAGGCGGCAGGCATGCGCGCGGCGACATAAAGAAATTAGAATACTTTCCTTTCACGAGACTGACATTTCCTAATTTTTAATGCTTTAAATGCGACTTACTAGCCTTAAACTATGAAATTGAATAAGATCTATTTAATTTATAATTGTTTCGGTATTTAAAGTTTACGTTTAATCGTAAACAATTGAGTGTTTAAGTTAGTTTTATGTGTGTTAAAAGTAATTAAACAAACAAAAACAGGTTAAGTTTATTACCGATTTTAATTTTGCACAATAAAATTAACAATAATTTTAAAATTTGCGTATTAAAATAAATTTAAGGTAGATTTTAGTTTAATAAGAGTTGTTAGATTATGTTTAGTTGTCAGTTTAAAAGGAAAATATAATTTTATCAAAAAAAAAAAAGAGGGAGTTTGATCAGTATAAATGAATAGTTAGGATCGCGAGCTCTTATTCGCTAAATTCACAAATTTGACTGTTTTGACAAATGACAAAATAATAACTACAAAACTCAATGATTAGTTAGGATCGCAAGCTCTCATTAGCTGACTTTACAAAATTCGACTGTTTTGACCCACAAATAATCAAGAATATTTTTTGTGAAATGTAACATAAACCATTCCATTTTTGTGAAAATCTGTATATAGTTTTAAAACAAGTAATATCTACCTTATTTTAACCGCAACCTTAAGCTATCCGAACACAGTACATACCTGAAACAAAATAAAATCTATTAAAATACATATTATAGTAAAAATTGAGATCGAAATATAACAACTAGACCTCCAAGGAGGTCTCTAACGAGTGTAACGGTTGGAACCGTTATTTTGACACAACCACCTTTCACCTCTTAAATGTCTTTTTCTTCTTCCTTTATTCGTCTTGTCAGAATTATTTTTGACTTGGATGTCAACGAATCAACTTGATTTGAATTTCAATATATCTTGGTCATCTGATGTACTAAATGATTTAAATCTATCGTAAAATCCGTCTGAATTTATAAGATAAGTTTTAATATTAATCAATTGTTAAATATATATATTTTATACAAGAATTTTTTAAATAAATTGTCAAGTTCCGAACATAACCTCAATACCTATCAACAATGAATAACACACATGGTTAATTTATATATTATTTTTTTGGAATAAGATATTATGCTTTACTATGTTTAAATGTATTAAATAAGATTTTTCCTTTCCATATTAATTTTAGTATCTGTGATATAATTAATTTAATAGTTTTAAATTATTCATTTAATAGTTAAAGCATTTTATCTAAATCATGTTCAAATTTCCTGTTTCCTGTCTTAACATTTTAACCCTTTTTTAGCATGGCTATATCTAGACGGTTTTGAATTTCTCTTAAGAAGTTTTATGGTTTTTATACCTAGAAGTTTGTTTTGGTTTTGGTACAATCTGAAGACCGTGGTTTGATTCGTCTCTAGAAGATCTAGACAGTTTCGAGTTTAAGTTAGAATACCAAATATCACGAGATCATTCACGTTGCAGAATTACGAATAGGGATCCCGAATCCCTTTGTGGAAGTTGCCTGAGGATATACCATGCGATAAAACATTCCATATATTACCTCCTTTTACCAAAAGATAAGTTTTATTTAATAAATCAACTTAAATTTGAATTAAGTAAAACTATGTGAATTAGAATTTAGAATTTGAATTCTACCTTATCTAAAGCAAAATTAATTGTTAGTGGTTAGTGATTTTCTATATTTTTATCACTAATTTAGAGTCAAATATAGTAAGCTTTAAATATAGTGGTGCCCAACTTCTTTTTCAAAGTTATTCGAGTTATTTAATAACCTAACCCACGCCCAATCAATTTAGCTCTAACACATTAAACAAGTAGATAGAATAACTAGAGATCACGTTACACGAGGTATACCAATAATGTAACAGGATTAAAATTGTGTTTATAATTTCAATATGGCTTCTAAAATAGTTTCTAAAATAATGCTTTCTTTTGTTGATTTGCAATTGGCTTATTACAACGAGAGTATAACTCATGTGTCATGTGTCTATTGTGTTATTGATGTGTCAATACAACTTTATCGTATTTTTTCTGTGGTTTATGGTTTACTATAACAACGAAAAAACTTTGATATGTAACACTTTCTTGGAAAACCCTGTATTGAAATTGAAACTATTTTTAAATTGTTGCCTTTTCTAATATACATCTCGCTGTGAATACAGATTTAAAAACAAATAGTTTTGGGCCTATAGACCGAGGCGTTACCGGTGGCCCACCCTGTATAATAATAAAAAATATTATTTTTTATTAAAAATATGATTTATTAAAAGTTAAAAAAATATTTATTTTAGTACAAACAATAAGTGGTTTGTTAACATTAGATATACATAACTTAGCCATATCCAACACAGGTATTTGTTAACAAATTTTCTTTAATACTAACAAATTGTTCTCTCAGTGTATGGAACACGTATTAAATACATGATCATACTGCGTCAGTATTAAAGCTTGTTGTTAGGGAACCTGCAAATGTGTTATTTTTAAATTTCAAGTTAATTTTAGCAGAAAAAATTGTGAAATATGCATCAGACTTGATAGAATGATTGCCCACATGTACATAGCTTTAAATCTAAACTCAGAAAAAGTAGCTTATACAATCCTTAAAACAAAATAAAACACCTTTATTGCCAAGAGATTACACTTTAAATTGTATTTTGTACTGGCACCCGGCCAACTAGTGGCATCATTTTCTTCTTGTTCAGCATTCTATCATTGTCTTTTATAATGGTCTTCCACACATGCAGCCATTGCTGCGCTCGTTATATATATTTGCTTCTATGTGGACTTAATATTATGAATGGCCCCGCACGAAATGTAATAACAAATCGTTGCTCTTGTGCTATGAGCAAACAACTATGAAACGTTTCTTATCTGTCAGTGATTCTCTCGTAAAAAGTCTGGAAAATTTACGGGATGAGTTGCAAAAAGTAAAAGAGCGAACTAGTAAACAACAAAAATACAACTTCAATAAACCGTAAGATAAATTTTGAAATTATAAAGTAGTTATTTATGTACCAGGGTTGGTATGTGAAATTTAGAAAAATTAATTTTTCCCAAAAGTGAATGTGACAAATGTCAAAGAAATCGAGTTACAAAGATAGTAGCAATAAAAATAGTTTTTCTACGATCACTGTTCAAAGTAGGTTAGATATAATAATATTTCTTTTCAAGTTATTTGTACGTAGTTTGATGTTTTTTGTTTTATTAACCAAGTTAACATTGAGTTTGCATATCAACTCCGCTTTTCATGATTTACGTAGATATAGGCAATACATTATACTCCGTTTTCGAGAAATTTTCAGTTATTATATCTATTTCTTAAAATAATGTAATCGTAGAAAAAATATTGTGTGCATTTTGAGCAAGAAGTTTGTTGCCGCTTTCGACACACAAATAACTATTTTATGGCATACATACTGTAACCTACCGCACCCAGGTACCATAATCATTTATTAATTCCATTTTATTAAAAAAGTTGCATTCTTATTAAATACCAAATTCTTCATTTAACAAAAATCTACCAGATAATTAAATCTTATTTACGACACCTAATAAATAACATCTATAACTATAAGAGATCCAGTTTCTTAAAAGTCTGGGAACGCAATCTAAAACCACCATACAACACGAAGTAATAATCATTAAAACTCTTAACGCACTTATCTTAAGTCAGTTTGAATAGGAACGTTGTTTTCGATACACAAACTTTCCAAGGCAAGTAATAAATCAGCCACCCCCCTATCCACCTAAATTCGTATTTTCTATGAGAAACAAAACGATAGAAACGTCAGAAAAACGATTAAACTGTGTATAAAAACCAGAGTTAAATGAGCTCAGATTCATTCAATTTTTGTCATTTGATGTGCAAACATATTTTACATTCAAAGCAATCACCTTACTGTCAGTACCCAGTTATAGAGTCGGTAACTTTCCTAAACGCTCTTCCTAAACGACGTCTATCCCACAATACCTCGTATTTCCCAAAGGTGTCAACGTCTCTCCGTTCTACTTCCCTACCTTTCGACGTCCCAACGATATCACTTCTAATACCACTTAGTATTTCCTACCATTATATTCATCCCGACGCCCAACGTCTCGACGCTCGACGTCACTACGTCATCTCTTTATCCGACGTCCCCATCCGTCGCTCAACGTCCCTGCTAATTATCCAGAATACAAAAATATAAAATGTCTGAAATAGAAACAGACGATAATATAAACCCAACGGCCTGTTTATCCGATGGTGAGTTAATAACAACCAAATTAAATTTGTAAAAATGGGAATTTATTGTTGAATAATAAATTATGGTGTAACTCATTATTATTCAATAATGGTAAATCTTTACCTTTGAGGAATTTCTTGCTAGCCTACGTCGCATTTAGCTCGTCCAGATGTGTATGCTATGGGCCATATTGCCTTCAAATTAATATATCACCGTAAAAGATAATAAGAGTCTGGTTACCGAACTGTCAATGAACTCTCGCAAATAACAGCTCAGCTGATTGGGGTAAATGACACATCGGACGACTAGACTCACATTTATCCGAATATGCTTGATGTTACTACAGGGTTGGACTATCTTAGATAATTATCTCTCAATCTTCGCACCGAAGGTAGATCTGAACATAAGGGGTAGTTCGCTAGTATTGCTCTGGCTCTATTCTAGTAAGACTACATCTACATAAAACCCCCCTAGGTGAGGCTGAAACATAAGGGATATCCGCATGTTATTGCAACGACGGTATCTCAGTAAGCGCACCTATATAAAAAAGAAAACAACGAAGCAAAGAATTATTAAAGATAGTGCAATTCTGAGGACGTCTGCTGTCTATTCTCAAGAATTGTTAATTACAAATATTTGATGGCAAGTGGCCTGTGGCCTGTTGTTTGGGCGAGACACATGTGAGGTCTACCTTATATTAAAATAATCTGTACATATTTATTTTATGGAGATCAAGAAAATAAATTAAGTTAAATATACTTTGAGCATTATTTCATTCACAAATTTGTACCAAACTTTGCATCGAATCCTGGTTTATTTTAATTAACATTATCACAACGTGGGTATATAAATTATCAATTAATTAACTAGACGATCACTACACTACTAGAGGAAAAGGCCATATACAGTAAGTATGAATTTCTTTGAATTTCACAAGGGGAGGGAGGTAGTTAAATTAAAGTACGGGCTTTTAATAATTATCTACAAGACCGGGGGGTGGGAGGTCACAATACTGTTAAATAGAACAAATTACAGAACAAATACTCAAATAAAAAGCTAATTATTCTAATAAATGTTCAAAATGGTGACCGTTTTCTTGAATACACATTGTGATTCTCCGTTGAAACGAATGTTTTACTCTTTTTAACATATCCAGGGTAATTGTTGCAAATGCATTCTTAATTCTTTCCTTCATATCTTCTGGCGTGGTTGGGGGTATTTTATACAAGATTTTTTATGTAACCCCATAAAAAAACGTCTGGTGGGGTTAAACAGGGTGATCTAGGTGGCCAATAGCATGGGTCCCCTATTCCTATTCATTTATTAGGAAATTTTTCGGTCCAAGTAATTACTCACATTGCGCGCAAAATGAGCAGGAGCATCATCTAATTATATGCACATTTGTTGCCTTACGTTCAATGGTAAATCTTCGGGAAGCAGCCAAAAATCAAACTTCAAAAACTTATTTCCATTTAGATGACCGTTAAAAAAATATAGACCTATAAATTTGTCTCCAATAATTCCTCCATAAACATTTATGCTTCATCTATTTTGACGGTTGACAGTTCTAAATAGGTGCTAATTTTCTGTATCGTAGTAATGTAAATTGTGACGATTTACTAAACCATTATCTTGACAAGTGAACTCGTCTATAAATAGAACAAAATCGAAAAAGTCTCTATTTTCTCCTACCTGTTCTAGTGTCAATAAACAAAAATCTACGCGTTCTTGATGAAGTTGTATATGGTATGGGCGAAATTGGTGATTCTTGATAATTCTTCGTATATCTGATTCTAGATATATTCCTTCGCCTCAAAATTTCTCTGGTGCTAGTATTAGCATTCTCCGCTCCTAATACCAGAAATTCGTTTTCTTCATTATCAATTACGGGTTTACTCACCGTTTGTTTTGAATATGCAATACTGCCTGTTTTACGAACTCGTTCTAATAATCTTTCAAAAGTTATCTTTGGCTGATTCCTGTCAGGATACTTTTGGGCATAAACCCTTATTGCTAAAAAACAATTTTCATAACATTCACCAATGATAAGAATCATATCTTCCCTTTCTGGAATAGAATATTGCTTCATTTCAAATGCAAAAGTTCATAAACACAAAATAGTAATTAAAATGACAAAGTCAAAACCAATGCCCAGCCGTCTTGATTAACGAAATTTAATTATTTATTGTCAATAAATTATAGGAACTATGCTATTATCTCAAAACTATCCCATATAGGTATAGGAAATGCTTAGAAATGTGAGTTGGCCCTTTGAAAATAATCTTTAGGTGTCCATAAATATTTTTGGAAGCTACTTAGAGAAACTTTTCTAATTAAACAAAATCTGCCAAAATAAACTGAGATTATGTAAACTTTTTAGTAGCTATTCATATTTTAAAAGTAGCCTATGATATACAAAGGTTTGGTATACGATCAGGAGTGAATATGGCGCAGTTTGTTTATTCTAGAAAAAATACCCGCTGATGAGTATGTTTCAAGGAAACTATTATATAATAATTATATCTACGGACAAGCTCGGAAAATTATAATTAATTTCCTTAAAGTAAGTAGATTAATTTTTGAATTATATACCTACTAAAAAAATAAGAAAGATTTAGCTGCAATAATAATATTTAATTATGAAAACCCAATAAGTAATGTTTACGAAAAACTGACTCGAGACAAGTGACACTTGAATGTTTTATGTAAAAAATTACATTGTAGATGTTGATAACAATTTTGTTATTGTGTTAAAAGAGTTAATTACTGTCCATCTTGTGAAATTTAAAATAATAAATCATCATGTGAATATCACCAGGTTTTATTACAAACAAGTTACTATAATACAAGAATTTTGGCACAACGGAAATTTATTTTTCCTAAAACAATTTAGTACCTACATAAAAGGCGTAAGCTCATCTTTAGGTTCTAACTCGATTTGTCGACCAACACAACTAAAAAAGGAAGGCAAAACGCAAAATGAAATAGAGAAAGAGAGAGAAATATGATTAAGAATTTGCCGAAGTATGTCCCCTATCTGCCTAGAAATAATGTTTCTACCTTTCAAGTAACGAGTAAAATTTGAAGCATTAACTGAGCACTCGCGTATCGGGGACAACACTAATCATTTGTAGTGCGCATGTCGTACGCGTTTTATTTGTACATCGGTCTCCTTTTGACAGAGTAGGCGAGCTATGTTCAGGCCACTGGTGTTTATTCCGGTCGGCGTAGCCAGCGTGCGAACTATGTTCAAGCTTTGTAGCGATAAGTTACTACTACTATTGTAACAACCAGCTAGCCTAAAGACCAACGCTCGTCACCAAATGTAACAACCAGTTATGCCTAAAGACCATTTGCAACTACTAATAGGTCTGTAGCTATTGTTGTTAATATACTATTAAGGGATTAGGGCAGCGTTGTCACCAGCCAAAGGGTCCTGGAGTCCTGAAGGATCATCCATTCGCCAGTGGCAAAAAAAAAAATAATAAAGAAAAAATAATGAAATACAAAAAAAACATCCCTTAATAGCATATGTCGAGCGGTTCTTGGCAACTAGTTTTAGACTCTTTTAGTCCTAAGGGAATAGAAACGCCGAGGCTTCTCAAATGCTCGGAGTATTTTTGCTGGTTTGGGAAGGGAGAAGAGATTAATAATAAGTATTAAAACATTAACAAATGTATATTAACAATAAATATGAAACTTGACAAATAGTCTTCAGAAAAAATGAATAAAATTCTATTTAGGGAATAAAGCACTAGAACTAATAGTAATAAAGATATGCATAAAATATAATTCGGGACGAAAATGTAAAATTGGCATTTATATGTAAATCAATTAATCAATTATTATTAAACAAAATTACTGTAAAATTAAGTTAAAATATTTACCCATAAGTCACATCGTACACAAAAACTATACCCTACACTTTACTTTACAATACAAAACCAGGGTTTCGCCCAAGGGGCGAAAGTTCTGGACCTTAGTCCGAACCCGACTGAGCGTTTCCCCCAAGTGATCATTTCTATATAAACCAAAATTTATGTGACTGTTGATTGTATTTAACAATGTCACGTTCAATGTAGATTAATAAATTGAAGGTTTGTTTCATTGTGTCTTTTTAATTATTTAATTTAAACATTAAATACTTGTTTAGAATTTTTGGTAAATTCTTTAGATTTTTACAATTAATAATAATAACAATTATTACACTATGTTCAGAAGAAAGGTTGGCTAAAAACGACATTATTTACAGAATTTTCTTGCTTTTTAGCGACTGCCTAGACGGTATCGCTTCTACTTGTATGATAAAGATAGGTATACTTTTTTCTTTCTTTTAATATAAGAGTAAGAGCAGGGTTATAATCTGTGGTTATAATTGTTTTAAATGGTTAGTTTAAAGGTAAGTAAAATATATATTACCTATTTGTATATTTATCATGAACATATTTCAGATGCTACCCATTCAAATTTATAACCAGGTTCATCTTAAGAATGAAGAAAGGCGAGAGGCCATGAATCAAATTAATTTAGAAAGGCGTTTTCAAAGAGCCAAAAATGACCCATTTTTTATGCCTGATAATAATTGTATACAATTATTTAGTTTATCTAAAGAAATGGTGCGGGATATTTTGATACCATCATTGGTTCCTCATTTACATCTTGAAAGTGAATTGGCAGTAAATTCTATTCACAGCATATTGGTAACATTAATTTTTTTTGGTACTGGCTCATATTAGAGGTCTGTAGGGGATAATTTTAATTTTCCAACTTGCCAGCAGACTGTCTCAAATATTATAAAAAAAGTTTCCTCCTTGATTGTAAGCCAATCAATGGATTGTATTCCCAAGAGAACGAGAAGATTTAAATAGAGTTAAAGGGAGGTTTATGGAAAAGACTCAGTTTCCTGGGGTACTAGGGGCAATTGACTGTACCCATATTGCAATGATTGCACCTAAAGAAGAAGAACATGTCTATTTAAATCGTAAAGGGTTCCATTCAAAAATGTACAAATTGTAAAGTTGTTTGAAATATTCTCGAGATTTGATAACAAAAAATTAGAAACTTAAATTAATTATGTATTTTAGGTTTGTGATTATGACAAATATTGAATATCAATGCAAGACATGATGGTGCTACCCATGATTTCAAACATAAACATGGTTTAAAAGGTAGGTAATAATGTTAATAATTCAGGTTTAAAAGCTAGGTTCACAATGAATTAGGGTTATAATTTTCAGGGAAAACTCATTTGTCGCTGTCATGTCTTATGTGATTTTTTGAATAGAAAATAATTTTTTGTAACCACTTTGCTCAGGATAGAGATTGGCACAGGTGCAATTTGGTAAAGTACAATGTTGTTACATGCCTTTGGAGCATATTTCATTTCGTTATCAGATGACGGTCGAAATTTGCAGTGAGCTCTCATACTATTAAACTAATTTATTTATGCACTTCATAAAACCCATTTAAATTAGGAGAACGAAATACCTGGTTAATAGGAGACTCTGGATATCCTCAGAAAACCTTTTTAATGACGCCAATACTTAATGCAGTTCCAGGTACATCTGAATTCAATTATACTAGAAGACACATAAGAACAAGAAACTGTGTAGAGCGTTGTATTGGAGTTTTAAAAAGTAGATTAAGCTGTCTTCTGGGTGAAAGGAAACTTCGGTATTCCCCAAGTAAAGTAGGAAAAATTGTCAATGGTATCTTACACAATATATGTATTAGAGGTGGATTGCTTCATAATGAGGTAATTAAAATACAAGATTAAAACGTAGTGCAAGAAAATGGTGGTGGTGATGACAATGGAAATGAAGCTAGAAGACTTGTTATTCAAAGATATTTCTAATATTAAATAAAATACTCAATAGCAAAAATAACTTTTATTCTTATCTACATATTTTTTTAATAAAAATCACTAATTTAAGGTTCATTTTACAATAAAAGACATAAGTGAAGGTATCGAGTAACAATTTTTTCAAAAAAAAAACTGATTTTTTTGTATATTCCTTGTATAAATGTAATATCTAACAAAACTAAATTTAAAGAATTTGTTACATGATAAAAGCACATACAATCACTATTTTCAGAAAATGCCTTTCTGTTCAAAATTTAACACTTCTCTTAACTATTTAAAAGAAAACACTATCAGAAAAATAATAAGTAGGTATAGTTTCTATACTTTTAACAGCAAATTAAAATTTATGAAACATATCTCAAACAAAACAAACAGCTCGGCCCAAAAACTTAGACTGAGTAACTAAAATTTATTATTTTTTCTTCTTTTATTGTGATATATTTTGATTACACAAGGTAATAATGGCATCTGTTAACTTTGATAAAGTATTATCTATTTTATCCATTTAACTATTAATGGAGGTATTTAAACTATTTACATTATTATTTAAAACTGTTGAAGTGTCGTCAATTTGACAAAGAACAGAAAGAGTTTGATCATTTTTTCTTATATCCTTACTTAGATTAGTAATTTTTCTTCTCCTTGATGTTGACTTGGAACAAGTACTAGTTGTTTCGTCTCTATCTTCTTTTGTGGCAGGTTGTTAAGACTCTCATTTTGTGGTTGGTTGTCTTGGCTTTCAAAAAAATTATTATGATCATTATTCAACTGAGGCATTTCTTTTTCAATATTGTATCATTGTCAGCTTGCACTATTGTATGTGGTAGCTCAAAAGTTCTGTTAATAATTTTAGGAGTACTTGAACTAATAATAGTACTAGGAACTGAGTCTGCACATCTTTTCTGTTTTCCAACATGGGTACTTAATTCAATACTGGTATTAGAAACTGATTCTAAACCATCCCCAAATCCAATTTCTTTTACCATCTCATCTCCTTTGTAACATTTTTTTCCCATAATTTCTAATAATCTCTTTTCTAAATTACTAAAAAGTTATTGGAGTTCCGGGACCACTTCCTGTTTTTTTAAGCTTTTGTCTATTTCTGCTGCTTCCCCTTTTGTTTTAGACTCTAAAAAAAATAAAAAATATTTAAACACATAAACAATATTTCATTCAACTAAACTTACTTTCTTATACTCATTGATTGTGAGAGAGCCATAGCCCAGAGCATTTAACTTATTAGTTAATTGTTCCCAAAACTTTTTCGAGTCATTATGTCCTGACAATCCAACAAAAAAATTTGTTATTATTTATGGGTACCATTCCGCAAAATTTATTGTCGTTTCAAAATGTTCCAAACACAGACGCATTGTTTTCTTTTCAAATATAAAAATATGAAAAACAAAGCAAAAACCGAAGCAAGTTAAATGCTTGAAGGTTAGGAAACAAACAACACGGCTCGAGAAAAATATTACCATTATAACTAATCGAAAATAAAATTCCCTACTTTTTGACAGTAAATTTCGCCAGTACCGAAAATACAACTGTTTTTCTAGTATTGCTTTCTTTTGAACGAAGTTAAAACGTTTTAAAATGTCGCTTTCTACATCGCTAATAAGCTGCCGCTTTGTGGCTTAAACATAATTAAACCCCAGGTATGGATTAACCACCCTACGAGAAGTCGTTGCTTCTTCTTTTTCTTCTTCTTGTTGTCACGACATTATTTGTTCATGTATGTGAAATTTGCTTCTAAGGTTTATAAAATACTACTGCTAGTCACGGAGTAAATGAAAACAAACAAGACGCATTCACACAAACACCGCCCACCACAGCAATTACAAATGTTGTCCCCAATACGCGAGTAACTTAGCTAGCCGTGGTTCAGCTCTAGAGTCTCCGAATCATTGAGATAGAATAAAGAGGAGATGCCATGACGATGCTAAAGTGTCCACACCTTTGCATTACACTTTTACGTCAATGTCAAACTCGAGATAGTGGAGCTAGTCAATTTTAGTGAGAATAAATGCCATTTTTTTTATATATCTTCATTTAAATCATATAAAATCATTTTCATTCCTAACAGAAAAATTATTGACTTCAAATAAATCAAAGTACGACTCAAATCGCCATTTTCATTACACTTTTCCGTCACTTGAAGTGCAAAATTGTGTATATGTCGTCTCTACTTTATTTCATTTCAATGCTCCAAACATACGAGTCCCTTCCCATTTCAGTTGGCCCACCTATTGAAATTTAGGAAATTCGTATTTAAGGATTAAAAATATAAATATTGCATGAACTTTCCAATTTTTATTCATTGAACAATATGTTTAATATCGTTTAATCATAAAAAATATGTAGAAAACATTAAAATATTTATTTAATATAAAATTAAAAAAAAAATAAACAAATAGTTGGAATCAAACGTTAATCAATTTTAAAGTTTACCATTGAGTAACGTCACCTTTATTTTTTTATTACAGCTGAAATTCTTTGCGGCATGGTATTAACCAAGCCTTGGCAAAATTCTGGTGTAAATGAATCCCATATATCTTGAAGTTTTTGTTTAAGTTCAGGTATTGTTCTTGCAGGATGTTTTCGAAGTACCTTTTTCATCTCATGCCACAATGTTTCTATTGGTGATAAATCAGGACTACTAGAAACCCATTCCAAAAGTGGAACACCGAAGTCTTCCATCCATTTTAGAGCTTTTTTGACGTGTGACACCCTGCTCCATCCTGTTGAAATACAAAATCTTTCCCTGATGTCAAATATAATTCCATAGTCGGTAAAAGTGATTCCTCCAAAATGTCCAAATATTTATTTGTATTTACAATTCCTTCAATAAAATGCATTTTCCCTATTCCTTTAGATGACATGCTGCCCCAGACCATGACCGATGCGGGAAATTTTACTTTTCTTTTGAGACAGTCTGGATGGAACGCTTCATGTTTTTTGCGAATAACTCGACTTCTGCTATCTCCAACACAAACTTCGAATCGGGCCTCGTCACTCCATTGTATTGCATCCCATTGATGAGAAGTCCAACTCATATGTTCTTTTGACCATCTTAATCGATTTTTTTTCTGTTTCGCAGTTAGTAGTGGTTTTTCTTTAACCTGTAACAAAATTGTCAATTTTAAGCAAACATATTTGATTGTTTTCGTGTCTTCAATCCATGTTTTTTATTGTTTTTATTATTATAAACTTACTTTGTAAGTCCCAAATCCCAATTTGCGAGCTTCTCTATGACATGAAGATCTCGAAATTCGTCTTCCAACAGCATCTAACATGACGGGGCTTTGGGCTGATTGAACCAGTAGTTTTGTATCTTCTAACTATATTTCTTACACTATATCGTGATAAATCTAATATATTTGCAATTTCCGAGTTCGATTTTCCAGAATTGCAATGTTTTATAACAAGAAAACGTATTTTTTCGTCAATGATTTTTCCTCTACCCATTTTATTAGACAGAATTAGCTTAAAAGAGGTTAAATTGTCTTGTGACAGTTATTTACATTATTGTTTGTTATTTTTTCAAAGCTACCTTCGATTTTGGTTTATTTTCTAACGCATTGAATTCAAGTTGAAATAATGCAATAATTCTCCATGTGTTAATAAATTTAAAAATAAATAAAAAAATTGATGTTTGATGATTTAAAAAAGCATGTAATCTTTAATACTTTCTTATTGTCGTTATATAAACAAAATATTAATAGGTGGGCCAACTGAAATGGGAAGGGGCTCGTACATAAGAATTTTACATCCGAGAAGAGAAACAATAGTCGTCCACGCCAATGAGTTAAAAATTTCCATATAAAATTGTAAATACAAAAGAAACGGCAATATACTTCTTAGTTATGTTTTTGCATACATAAAAGTGCTATTAATTTAGATATTCATGATAAAAGCGAAATTTTATGAGTTCTTAAAACAAAAGTTATTTATTCAGCAACGTCTTTGAACGACCAAAGAGTTAAAAATGGAAAACGAAATGTATATTTAATAGTGTAAAATTTGTTCTCAGGAAAAATAAATTTAAGAAAATCACATGAACGAGACTGTTTCCTATTTCGTAATTTCGTATAAGCAGATATTTATTTCGAGGAAGAATCTTGGCACCTTAACTGCCGCTAAGTTCTGGGCAATATTTCAGCTTTGATGATCGAATTCATTTGTTTTTGGGAATGCGTTCAAGATAATTTATTATGAATAACATCTTTATGCAAGATAATTAAAAAAGAAAAAAGAATAGAACACATGTTAAAAGCAAGCCAGACCTCTTGCAAAAGCAAAAATATTTTAAGTGGGGGTGGGGGAGGGGGGGGGGGTGTTGGCATCGGAATGATTCATTTGCCACAGACTTTTATACAACTACGAATGTAAAAGGAAATGTTTTTTAAATATCTATATTAATTTGTTTTAAAAAGGTAATTAAGGCATCGAAAATATTTTTATTTTGAGTGCTAAGGGTGAAATATTTGAAGGTAAGGAAATATGATTTGAAGCTATAGTTTGTAATAGTTGTTCGGTATAACGTTTATGGATACCACAGGAAAAGAAAATATGATTCAAGTCCCCAAGTGAAATATTGTCGCATGAGCAAAATGGTGATGTATTTATATCAATCTTATAAAGGCGAGATGGAAATTTTGCATGGTTATGTTTGAGATATGTAACTGCATATTTTCTTGGGATAGTGAAGTTTGAAAGTTGTGATATTGTAATAATTTGCATTATTATTGGAAAATAATTTTGGTATATTATAAAACATATTTCTTTTCGTAACTGTAAATGTGCTTCTGGGGTAATTGAGGAAATTTATATAAAATAATTGTTTTTTTTTTGGAAAACCTGAAATGTAGATAATAGTTTTTTATAGGGTAATCAAAAGACGTTGCCACTGGACAAAAAAAAAGAAAGAAGAAGAGGTCAACACCGTACTACCTTTGCCAGAGTCACCATCAGCACCGTTCCAGGACTATCACAAAGTCCAAATCGTGATCTCAAATGCAGGACCGTACCAAGGCAATCCAGGGTTCTACGATTCCACGATCTATGGCAGAGAATGGGCCGAATTTCAGGACTCCTGAATCCAAGGCTACAAGAGACTGCTACATCCAAATCCAAAAACAAGGGCCAACCAGTACCACCAAGCTCTCAGAGGGAATAAAGCAGATCGCCAAGGGAGCTTGACATGATGATGGGTCCATTTTGAGTCTGTGGGAGCCAATTCCTCAACAGGAAGAAGATGGAGTCAAACGCGAAAAAAAGAGACCTAAGAATTTATATGGAATGGACTAAGGTTCAAAGAGTGGCCATTCCCAGTAATCAGTCAATAGGGACCTACCAGTAGCAACCGTGTGCAGCAGCCATATACAGTAGCAGTCTCACAGTAGCAAGCCAGGGAAGCAGTCCAAAGCCAGAATCTGTTGGAAAAATAATAGACTACTGCAGCAGAAAGAACTCGTAACCTCTGCCAAAAGGGTTACCAGGTTCATCAGCCCAAAGACCAAACCAGATCGGGAAGGGACCATTTCAGAAAGGTCAAGGATCAGGGGATGATGAGAGGTGACAGCCAGAGAGCAAAGAGTAGTTACGGCCGACCAAGAAGACACAACTTGTGCAGTGAAGCAAGCGTAAGGTTACCATATTATTGTAGATTATTTTTGAAAATTAAGGGTTTTAAAAAAATTGAACAAGTAGTTCAATTTTTTTTCTGTCGGGGGAATAATGTAATAATTGGCATTATTATTGGAAAATATAAAGAATTTACCAAAATTTGGTATTTTATTATTTGGTAGAATAATTAGGTCATTAAAAATTGTAAAGTTGAGAGTGATATTGAGAGTGGTTGCTTTTTTAGCAAGGAAATCAACTGTTTCGTTTCCCTTTATCCCGCAATTACTCTTTACCCACAAAAAGGTTATTTTGTTTTCCAGCACATATTCTTATATATTTCATAAATTTTGAGATTTCTATATTTAAATATATATATTTATCCTTTGGAACTGATTCAGAATCTGAAATATTAACAGCATTCTTTGCTTCTTTACTGTGTATGAGCCACTTTAGAGCATGTTTTAAGGATGTTCTAATATAAAATTGTATTTATTAGGGCGCCACTGGGAATACTTCGCGATATTATATGCGAGGTTTGTGAAGCATTGACGTTAGTTAGGCCAAATCACGTAGAATGACTTCACATTTTTAACAGCCATGTTTTTAACAAACGTTCCAATATCACGACCTAAGTAAACAAAGGGAGTTATTACCAAATAACCGATAGGGAGTACTTATCCCATTTTCCAATATAAAATAAATTATTTTTAAAAATTATTAGGCTCAGGCTCAGTCACAGACTCGGAGATATTGATATACGAGTCAGTATACTTCTTACGACTGACTTAGATGCAAGCCAGTAGTTGATTTACCAAAGCAAAGAGTGATCTCAATTTACTTCCCAAAATATTACTTTGTGGTTATATATGAGGAGTAATTTTAATTTAATTTTAATCGTTTCTTTGTCAAGGGTAAGCGTAGAAATCTATAACCTACGTACCGATTAAATATAGATATCTATAAATATATACAAGTGAATAAAAGGTTTAGAAAGTTCAGTTATTTATATACAAGTTTACAGGTTATTCCTGAGCACTGACTGAGGGTGTGGATGTTTTCAGTTCAGTCCTAGGATTTGCTTTAACTGCACTAAAATAGTTTTACTTGGCCTCAATGGTAAGCCTACTCCCTCTTGTTTTTAGAATATCGTCCTTTTTGCCTATTTAATATAATTCCAGTACTTTCACAGATGTAAAGGATAACTGGGGTATCTACTAGTATTCATCAGTATGATCCACAAATACAAATATCGCTGAGAAATTCTAAATACTGTCCCGAAACAGGGAAATGCAAAATAATAAACGAAAAAAATTTAAAGAAAAAACTAAAATACGAAATAATAGTTTAGCTACACAATCGAATATTAGGAAAAGCAAATAAGGGACGATTGCAGTTGAAATTTGGCATTATTTGATGTAAGTTTTATGTTTAATTAAAAAATTAATTTACCAACAAATGGAATAAGTAACTTTATTTTCAATTAATCCTGCTTTTTCTAACACTTAAATCCTTTACAAAAGTTCTTCAAAAACACATGTTTAATGAAATTGTATCAGAAAAGTAATGGTGGCAGGTTGTGCACAAACAAATGTAATTACCTCCACAGGAAGTCATATTAAATCATGTCAGGTAAATAAAAATATCTTTAGCTAATTTCTCATAATCACCTACTTAGTTACAAGAATATCCAGATTATCTGGAGTTTTAATTATTATATAATATTTAAACACCTTTCTAAAGTAAATGACTTATTATCATTATAAATTTAATAATTTAATTTAATTTATATAGAAAAGAGAAAAAATAAAACTAAGTTCTCAAGCCCTCACAATAGTAATTTGTGCAACAAGAGTGGATATGATGCAACAACTAAATGTAGAATTCGACTGTTTAGTACTTACCGAAACCAGACAATTACCTAATCCAGATTTTTATAGCATACCTGGGTATTCCATTATATACAATCAAGGAACATTTAATAAACACGACGACACTGTTATGTACATTAAAAATGACCATGATTTTGAATACCACGTTATAACCATAGAAAACATAAAAATTTTAAAATCAATAATAAAATTTGACAACAATCATATAACAGTTACTGCGTGCTACAGATCTCCAGCTTCAGACATTACCGACTTCATCAAAATACTGCAAACATACTTTTACAAGTTTTTTATTGGCGACATTAACATAAATTTATTACAAGACAATAACAATATAATAGAATGTAACAATATTTTACAAGAGTACGGATACATTTCCACTATCAACACACCAACTAGAGAAAAAGCATGCCTGGACCATATTTATATAAATTCTAAGGAATCTACAGAAATGATTTTACCACTCGTTATTACGACTAACATTATAGATCACTCCACCACCATTTTACAAGTAGTCCGTGATAATAAAAACAATATGCAAAATTATAACAAATTCATAAAATATTTAAACCACAATATACTCAAAAATACTTTAAGAAACACAACTTGGGATCACATACACAAAAAAAGCCCAAAGAAAAAACACCAAAAAATTGCGCCATGGATGATAGATTTGTTATTAAAATCAGTGAATAAAAAAAACGAGATGTATAAAAAACTGTCTCACAATCCACATAATGCTTTATTAAAAGATCAGTATATGTCCTACAAAAATAAAGTATCTAATCAAATTTTTCAAACTAAACAAAAGTATTATAAACAATGCATACGAGACAACGATAAAAATCCCAAGCAATTATGGAATACTGTTGATGAATTAATTGGAAAGAAACACAAAAAACAACGAATATAGGACCAATAAAAAATGAAAACGGAGACCTTTTAACGGATAATAAGGCAATAGCCAATGAATTCTACTTAAAATTCGTAGAAATGGGAGAGTTTCTAGCAAAAAAAATTATAAAAAATCCACAATTTAGACCAGTTGAATACAATTTACCGAACTCAATTTTATTAAATCTAAAAAATCAGTTGGTTCAGGCGGAATTATGTTTGAGGTATTAAAAATATTAGCTGAATATATTACATACCCATTAAAATACATAATCAATGCATGTCTAGACACTGGAACTTAACCAGAAATATTAAAGCAATCAATAGTATGTCCAATTTTTAAAAAAGAAGATAAAACATCAGTTAATAACTACAGACCAATATCCCTAAAATATTTGAAAAACTAATATCGACTAAACAATTCGGCTTCAAGGAGAAAACTTGTACCGAAGATGGTATGTTAGAGCTCACCGAGAAGATTCATCATTCACTCGAAAGAGGAAAACCTTGTCTTTGCGTTTTTATCGACCTCAGTAAGGCTTTTGACACTGTTGATCATTCCGTACTTCTGCGAAATTAAGAGTGTAACAGCATTAGAGGTAATTGTTTAAAACTATTCAAGAGCTATCTTCAGAATAGAAAACAAGTGGTTAAAATAGGAAATAATCTTAGCGAGGAGTACATAAAATGTGGTATTCCCCAGGGTACTATTTTAGGACCCATACTTTTTAATCTGTATATAAATGATTTATTTAAACTTAATACTACATGCGAAATTATAGGGTATGCTAATGACACCGCAGTATTTTACAAGGCGGAAACATGGACTGAACTTAAAATAAAAGTGGAGAGAGATTTGCAGCGAATTAAAGATTGGTTCGATTACAAGCTTCTGACACTAAATATTGAAAAAACTAAGTATACCTTTCAGCTGTAATATATCCGGGGCGCATATTCGTATCAAGCGTGCAGTATCGCAGGCTCGTCTTTTCCGAGTACCGCCGAATGCATCGACGTATATAGAGCGCGAGAACGCATTATGCTAGATGTATCCAACGTTCGAAATTGCAATTATTAATTTTTGGCATTTGTCATAGTCACTTGTTTTTGTATCGTGCACTAAGATGGAGAATTTTTGTTTGCCGCCAGAATTTCCCTACGTTATAGAAAATGACACATCAGTTTCAAGAAGAAAGGTTCATGCATGTGGACGTAGAAAAGTGCAAAGTGGACGAAAAGTTTCTTCTTTAGTTAAAAAAAAGGCGAAAGCACCCCACAATTTACTCCTGTGCGTGGAGAAAAATATACCTTTAGGAGAAAATAGGTTTTTAAAATAAGCAAATTGTGTATTTTCCTAAAAAAACATTAAAATTACTTTGTTTATACTTGTAATAAAACTTTAAGGCGAATATGTTTTGCGAATATGCCACATAAATTTAAAAATATTACTTAGGGGGCGCATCTTGTCAATATGTTGCGATATCGAACGCTGAGTACCATGCGAAAAGCCTGAACAATGCGTTCCCGCGCGCTGTATACCTGAACGGATTCGAGGGAACTCGGAAAAGGTGAGCCTGCGATACTGGACGCTTGATACGAATATGCATCCGGGGCTACTCCTTATCAAAATATTAAAATTCTCATGCAAGGCAACTCAGTAGACATTCCATCCGTAACAAATATAAAATACTTAGGAATTTATATTGATACAAATCTAAAATAGGATTATCAAATAAAATATGTAATCAAAAAGTTACAAATAATTATATATAAATTCAAATTGTTAAAAAAATATTTGCCACTAAATGATTTAATAAAACTGTATTTAGGGACAGTCACCTCAGGTATGCTATTTCAGCTTAGGGAGGAGCATTGCGTAAACACCTTAATCCCTTAAAGTATTACAAAAAAGATTTCTTAGAATAATTATGGAAAAACATTATTTATATCCTTCTAACACTCTGTACATAGAATCTAAAATTTTAGATCTAAGACAACTTTTTTTATCTTTTCACAAAAGTTAAATGTCAATACTATTTATTTTATTTTTAGTTGGTAAAAGCAACTCAGTTTATTGAAATGAACTTTTAAACCTAGTCTACTTTTAATTAGAGTTTGGAAATTATTTGAAAAATGTATGTAAAAATATTTGAGCCTTGAACCCCTTAATATGGCTCGTGTAAAAATATTTTGGCCCATTAAGTCTGTCCATGTAAGAATATCAAATTTGTTCCTTATCTATCTTACGTAAACACATATTTGGGCCCTTTTTTATTTTTTTTGTCATATTTGTAATTGACTTTTTGTGATTTTTGTGTTTTTTGTGATTTTCTTGTGATTTTTTACCAATTTTTTTTGTGATTTTTTTTTTGGAGATTTTATATATATATATATATATATATTTTATTATCCAGAAATACGTCCTTTTCGAGTTATACGATAAAAAAGAAGTTATAAATCCGTTTGTACTGTAAATTTTTTAAAAATGATTTAGGATAGTACAATGAACTTTGGTCATATCACTGTATTCTCATCTTAAAAAATTTTAGGGTAAAAACGGTATTTTTATCATTTCTTTATCACCGTATAATTCGGAAAAAACGTATTTCCAGAAAAATATTTTGGTTATTTCGACTTCCAGAACACGTCCATCAAATATTTCCCATTTCTTTCGAAACACCCCGTAGAACCATTCTCGTTTTTTTATCCGGCTCATCCTCGTATACCGTGTGAAAAATAGATTTTCAGATACAGTAAATACAATTTCTACAATATAGCCTTTTCATTGAAATTTACATGCACTTGTAAACACTATAGGAACCGGATATATTTTTCATATTTGTATTTACAAGTAGTGTTTGCGCTCGGAAATTCACTGCATTGGAAAAATTTGAAAGCGTGATACGAGTATTCCAGCAACCGGACATCGAATTTCTGCTTTTGAAGTCTCAAGACGTGCATTCACGAAAATTTTGCTCATTGAGTTTGTAGTTGCCGAGATATATAACGCTTTTCCGCTATTTATGTGAAAAGAAAGATAAAATGGTTTTGAAATATTTTACTTTATATTTCATACCATACAGATAATAGAGATGATCTAGAAAAAGAATGACAGAGATTTAAAGCAACCTTAGGTAATGCAAATTTCAAAGGAAAAGAGAAAGTATAAAACGCATATTACCAAGGGATAGATTTAGTGGTGCTTTTTTCTGTTCTGTCCCCGGTAGACCTAAAAAATCCTTTGAAGGATGTTACAAATTGAAAATAATTATTTGTCCTCCTTAAACTTTATATAATTCTTATTTAGTTGTAATTGTCAATACTTTATATGAATGTACATGGTGATTTTTTAAAAACGACCCAACCTAAATATATTAGAATATAGAACTTTCATAAAAATTATCAAAACACGTCAATGTTTAGTGAGAGGGAGACATCTTTTGATATGCCGTTGAAATGCGTCTCACTGACTTACATTATACCTACTAAGATTGAACTGTGATAAATTATACATCTTCGGTACAATGCCAAAACCGCAATGTGCAAATTTGACATATTTCGTCTAAGTACTTTACCAGAAGTATTAATTTTGAACGTTATCAATGCCAAAGTCATAAATGTACTTAAAGAGTTTAACCCCCTCCTAAGACCGATATGTATTTTCAGAAAAAAAGAATTTAGCAGATTCTTTAATTCCTAAGACTTGAATGTATCACATTCCGAAAATTAAAAATTTGCACATTCGTGATTTTGGCATTTTACCGACGTATGAAGACTAGAAAGAAGGAGGCGAATCGGCAATGATCAAATTTTAAATTTACGTCCTTCTTTTTTATAAAGTTCGCGAAACTGACTGTAGTTGGCATGTCGAATAATAGCGCTGTCAATTTTCTATGTAAGTCAATATAAAATAAAGTGATTTTTTAAAAAATTGGTAAAAAGAATTAAAATAATGTGAAAAAATATACCTGATCACAAGTAACATGAGTGACAAAAAACATCAAAGCAAGATTTACGTCGTTCGAGATTGTAAAACAGGATACAAATCAAATGTAAAACTAAAAAAAAAAACACAAGGCTGAATCAATTCAATGTCTTTTTAAAGCTTCCAATGTAAGTAAAATAATGTATTTATGTCTAAATATAATATTTATTGTAAACTAGTCACAATATAATAATATAAAATTTTAGTCATAGATCCTGACTCACAAACAACAATAATTATACATTAAATTTATTTATTTACAACCATATATGTAATGTTGTCATTACTAACGTCATAGAAGATTGGGACGTGTCACATTGTACACCTCCTCTTCCCGTCCTCACTTCCCGCCCTCACTTCCCGCCCTAACTTCCCGCCCTCACTTCCCGTCCTCATTTCATCTATTCTAGATGAATATTTTTTATATTTAAAAAAATAACACATTTTTTGACAAATTTTATAATACCTATTTAATGGCAAACAATAAAAAACAACAATGAACTAAAATACAACAAACTACTTATTAATATTTATTATTCGCGAATTTAATATCGGGCTTTATCTGACATTTATTTATATTAGTGACAGTTGTTTACCCCGTAATCACAGTAACAATATATTTACTTGGCTATTCTGAGAAAACCGCGCGCTTGATAATTTGTCGTTAAATGTAATATTTGAGGTATGTTCAGAACCAGAGATTTATTAACTTTAATCGAAATATGATGGTTGTAAATAAAATAGTATACAAACCTCGGTAGGAAGTTTCATTCCTGTCTCGAGATCATAGCTAACCTCGACACTTCGCGTCTCGGTGATCTAACTAATCTCACGACAGGAATGAAACTCTTCCCACCTCAGTGTGTAATATACTATTTTTATAGAGTTTTAATGTTAGATAAAGAGTTGCTACTGTTATTTATTTTGTTGAACCCTAATTATAAATATTTTTCATAGGATACTAAACGCTTCGAACAGTGACAGCATATATATCGTTCCTATTGCCGATAAAGCACTTTCTAGAGATGATGCTGTTCTATAATTTTTAGAAGATATCAAATATTATGAGACTATTTTTACTGATGGTACTGTTAGCAAAATAAAAAAGGAAAGCAATTAAAGGATGAGGTAATACCATGTACATTCTCAAATTATATTATATTTGTATTACAACAATAAAAAATCTGTTGTGTTTTATTTTGCTCTTAAAACTATATATAGGTTCAATTCAAAAAAATTCTGCCACAAAATTGTACTTATCAAATTTCAGCATTTAACAAACCTTTTCAAATTTGGTCATACCTACCTAATTTGTATTTTATATTGAGGAATGCCATCCAATACATATCGCACAACAATGGATAATTGACTTAAGTTTGCTACATCTGTGGTTTCATCAAGCGCAATTGATACTAAAGGTGCTTTTTTAATTTCACTTTTAATGTGATCCATCACATCGTCGGCAGTGCATTTAAATAAATCATTTTGGATTCTGGTACCTCGAAAAGTCGTCGAATCAATAAAATGATTTTTAGAGTATCATCGTATTTTGCTAAAAAACATAGAAGGTCCATGTAATTTCCTCGATTGGCGGATCCACTTGCTTCATTGTGACCCCTAAAACTTAGTTCATGTTTTTCCAGGAAACAAGTTACATATATTAATCGTTGTAAGACGTCCCTATTTTTTTACCCTTTCATTGTGAATTTTGTTGCTTTTACTATGTTCAATGCGATAGGTCCCGAATGTTTTTTCTTTAATTGTAGCACTCATATGAGATTTACTATTTACATGTCGTTTTACACTTTTCTGAAAATTATTCAAGTAATACAGACTGAGTTCCAATTTTTTTTCTGCTATACTAAAAAGTAGGCAAGGCCAGCAAAACAATTTCTTTAAAGTTTTGCAGCCGGTTAACCATTCATACTTTTCATAGAACCCTACGTGAAAATTTCTTTGCTGACTTTTCTACTTTCGTCTCTAAATTGATAGGATCCTTTAGTCTACAAGAATTAATAATACCCGTTTTCTCTTTAAAATTTCTACTTCAAAATAAAGAAACATTAGAATAAGCACTTGCTAAAATCTGCAAAATAATACTTCGTTTAATAGATCGACATTGCATTACTAATTTTTCCCTTTATACCTATTTACTACCTAATTTTTCTTTTTGCTATCTTCCCGACTAAAGTAAGGATTTTGAAGTCCTTAAATAGCTGACTTCAACTCACAACTCTTTAATAGCCCTTTCATACACGGACATTCGGCGCTCTTCTATCCCACTAAACATTGCAGATATTCAATAAAAAGCTAAGTTCATGCCCAATTTGAAATATCACAAAAATGTAGCAATCAGCGATTTGTTTCTCTAAATGTGGTAATTTGGTCGTGGCACATTTATTTCCTTAGTTTTTAATTTATTTGAGCAATGTGACTGTTTTTTAAGAAATTGTACGAAAAATACTGCAAATAAATTCAATATTCGTTATCGTGAGAATATTTCGAATTCAATATGTTTATTGAACTGGTTTAAATCCATTTTCCGTTATTGTTAGGAAATTCGTAAGGATTTATTCAAGCACGCTATTTCTGACATAATTTTGTTTGTTTCTGTTAAATACAATTTTTAATACATTCTAATGTAATACAAATAAGAATAATTAAAGACAAGGATAATAATAATAATCATTTATGCATTATAATAGTACCTATAAAAGACATTTAATACAGAAAAAAAAGAGAAATGAATAAATTGGCTCACGCAATATAGATTAGATATACTGTAATACATAACATTCATAATATACATATAATAATACTAAAAAATAAGGAAAGAAAGAGAAATTGATCATACCATCGAATTGTCTGATATAAATATTGCTTGATAAATTATAATACGAAAACATTAATCCTTCTTAAATAGTATTGTAGCTTTATATTGAAAAAAGTCCGTTTATATATGAATTAAAAAGTATAGGCCCAAGAACAGTACCCTGAGGAACACCATACTCTAGTATTTCAGAGTTACTCGTTTTATTAGCAATCTGCCTTCTATTTGCGAGGTAGCTTTTAAACATTTTTGCCTGTTTATTCCCATATCTTTAAGAGACTGTAGGAGTAGCTTATGACTTACAGTATCAAAAGCTTTTGTAAGATCCATAAATACACACATACATTGTCTACCTTTATCTAGAGCTTCGTACATTTTTTCTACTAACGCTAGGATGGCATCTTATGTTAAAGTAGTTTCTCTAAAACCATACATTATTTTGTACTTAGACATATATGAAGTGAATCTAATTTTTAATATCTTTTCAAAGATTGATCTTAGCTTTATAAGTTGTCAAAGATACTGATCGGTAGTTATTAACTAAAGTTTTATCGCCTTTTTTGTAGATCGGTGTTACAATTGTTTCTTTTAAAGTATCAGGATATACACCTTTTTCAAAGTATATATTTATAATGTGTTTGAGTGGGCCTGCAATTTCTTTTGAAATATGTTTTAGGATTTCTGCTTGTATTTCGTCGGTTCCTACTGATTTTTATTTTTTAACTCAGCGATAACTTTAATGATTTTGTTTTCTTCAGTAGGAGACAACATCATAGAATTTACTGGTGGTTACTTTTGATCTTGGTAGTAAGTTTTTGTAATCTTTTGGATTTGTTAGGTGTTTTCCTTCAATATCAATTGTTTTACTAATTTTTTCATTTTTCTTGTTCTTATCTATTAATTTGTTTACAATTTCCCATATTTTTTGGAATCGCCAGAATTAGTTTTAAATTGTTTTTTTTATAGAATTCAAACTTTGTTTTTGAAATGAGATTTATTAAACTATTACGGTATCTTTTATACTGATTTTTTAGGATTTCATTGCCGGGATTATTTAAAGTTTCTTTAAACATTCTGTTTTTAGTATTAATAGACTGTAAAATGCCGTATGTTTTCCAAGGGGATAATTTAGTATTTTTTCGTATAATTTTTTTAGTTATTGTACTTTGTTTTAAAGCGTCCTTAACAATTTTAATAAAAGTCTTTGTTGCAGATTCTGGATCAGCTTGAGAATATACAGCAGTTTATATAGTTAGAGAGTGTTTTATAATTTGTATATGTTTTAGTTTTTATCTGTTCGTTTTTTTCTTGTTTATCTGAAAACATAATCTGTAGTATAGTTGTGTAATGATCCGTTACATCGTTTGTAATTATAAAAGGTAATATATTTTCTGTACTAAATTTTGTTTTAATGAATATGTGATCTAAACATGATTTATTAATTGTTGAGAGATACTCGTCTTCACTTAGGATGTTAATGTATTCTAATTTGTCCTCACTATCTTGTAATAAATTTATATTTATATCTCCTACGAAAAAGTTGTAGTTTTCAAAGCTATTAGTGTGCTGACCATAGTAATTTTGTAATGCTATTAAAAAATTTTGTACGTTTGAACCCGACGGTCTGTAGCAACCAGTTATATTGATTTTATTTTGACGATTAAAACTTACAATAATTTGTAGAAAATTAAAATTTTGTATTTTACTATTTTATATTGAAAATCCTATTTTATATTGATATAAGCTATAACACCATCGTTTTGATTACGATTACCTTCATTGTAAATCAAATTAAACCCTGGGATTTGAAACAAGTTTGGATCAGGTAATTTTCTTGTTTCTGTGAGTACTATGCAATCTACGGGCTTTTCCATATTGTTCAAGAGTATTTTAAATTCATAGAGATTTTTATTGATACTGCGTATATTATTGTGAATAATTGTAAATTTTTTGTTTTTATTTATTTTTAATACCTCCTTACATTGAAATATATCATCTGGTTCAAAAGTTTCTATTTCTGGGATATCAAATTCTCTTATGTATTGATCCATTATTTACTAGTTTTAATTTTAAGTAAACTACTTTAATTTACGGCACAAACAATTTAAAATAAGTTTTAATATAAAAGGTTTTTAATATATATCTAAGAAATATGTAAGTAGTACAGATTTTGAATAAAAGAGTTGAATAAAACAATGTTTAAAATACAGTTAAAATTTCAGTATTAAAATATTATTTTGATGATGAGGTTTTTCGAGTTTGGAGGCGGATATTTGTTTTATTAGGAACAGATCCTTTTGGTGGAATTTTTTCTTGTGCTGGAATTTTAGTTGTTTTTCCTGTCGGCGATGGGGATGTTGACGCACTGTTACTCAGATTGGGCGTGTTGTTCTGACTTACTAGATCTTCTACACTATATGAATTGTTATTTACATATAGCGTATTACCCTTAATGTAGCAATCCTTATTTTCTTGTCTGGCAAGGATGAGGTGTTTTCTAAAGATTTTCGATTCGATCCAAAAATTATATAAAAATCTGATGTGTCCAAGACATGGCGTTTCTGTCTAATTATTACAATCTTTTTCCGGTTATTTTGTACAACCTATTGTATTACTCCTGTAAATGTTTAGAGGATGAAATAAATATATACATTTTCCACATACATTTTACTCCAAACATTTTTTTATATACGAGCCCTGTCTCAGTGAAGTTGGCCCAACTATCAAAACTATATTTTTTAAAGAAATTAGCCGTATTTACGAAAAACATATTAAAAACTATATTATTTCTGATAACATATGATATATTTATTCAATTTTAGACTAAAATACAATTTTTTTTGTAACAGAAAAAAATATCAGATAAATTCAAAGAACTGTATATTAAAAAAAAAAAATACGTGTGGCACTCGGGGACTGCCGCGGTAAAGCTATTGCATAGTATTTTTTATCAACTTATGCAATTATATTTATTTATTTTATTTATGCAGAATTTTTGTTTTCTTTGATATTAATTCAAGTTGTTTCTTTGTTATTAATTCAAGTTACACTTTTTGAGCGTGGTGACCGCGATAACAAAAAATTTTTTTTTCCTTTATTGAATAATATTGTTTAAAATATTTTTATTATTTTACAATACATGTAGGTTATTCAGGAATTTTTATCATTGAAACTATAGGTTTATGGTAACTGAAATAAGAAACATAAGTTTAAGACCTTCTAGACTACATAAAATCATAAGTGTTACATATGGTTGAACTCGTATTGAATGGGAGATTCCAATAATGACTTAATATACAGAATGATCAATTTGAAAAACCAAAGTGACTAATAATATAAGAGAAACGGAAAATCTGGCAACATTGCAAATATCAAATCTGGAATCTCCGTATACCATAATAGGTGTACCCCAAACTTTGTACAATTAGGACTAGCAATTTACGAGATAATTGGCCGTTTCCAGACTTTTGGGCCACTCTGTATATGACTTTCCATTAAAGATCTCGGTCAAAACAAAAACAAAATAACTTTATACTTTTCATTAAATATCTCCAGTACGGTTCATTTTAGGGATGATATTAGGTATATAACAAAAATTATAGATAATTTGAGAAAAAGTGTAAATTTCGAATTTTGACGAAAACTCAAAAACGGATAAAGAGAAAATCACCAAATTTTAAATTTAGACTTTAATTCATCTAGTTATCTAACGTACATAGCCATTATAATTTTTGTTTCTCCTAATTAATGTAAGAGTTTATGTATTTTACAGACCTGAAAATGGCCCCGATAGGCCGAAACTAGTCGCACTTGTATTTGTTATTACAATTAAAATTTCATGTGATATTGATTCTGAACTTTCATTATTTATTGCACAAAAGTGGTATAATCCGCAAAGAAGAGAGAGAAACTCTTTACCACAGTAGAAAAATATATTTATTGTTAATGGCAACCAGTTTTGGACAAAGGCCATCATCAGGCCTAGAAGAAAAACAAAACATACAGTTATATGGAGAAAAACAAACAATACGAATTACAAATAATATAAAAAGTTGAAAGTCAACAGAGTAAAGTTACTTAAGGTACATACTCACAAGTAGTTCGATAAAGTTAAAAATATGATAAGATTTAATTTGAGTTAACTGACCATATTTGGGATACAGATAATTTTTCTATTCTTAATTTTTTATTCCAATGTTTTTGAGACAAAATATCTGACGACATGTGAACATCGTCTCGTCAAGATTATGTTGCAGACAAACTTAATATAAACAAACCTCTTTACGAGCAAAAATAATGTTATTCCATAAATGTTATCCACAACTCCTGTATAAGTTATACAGGAGTCAGTTATACAGTATAACTGACTCAAAAAATTAAAAAGCAGAATAAACTAAAAGAACCCTTAATTAACTTTCGTCGTTATTTTATTTGCCACGGATTTTTATTTCTCTAAAACAATATCCAAAGAAATATAAAAATGTTATGTGTATTGAGCAATATAAATCATCTACCTAATACTTATTTCTGCCTTTATTTTTCAAATAATTCACGTGAACAAGCGCAAATAAACGAAAACAATACGAAAAGTTCCGCGTACGTTTATATTTGAATCGGAAACCGTCGAGCTGTTCTATCATCTAAAAACGCCAACAAAAGGTAACTTATACTCGTTCCAACCAGCAGACGTCATTGATTTACGTCAGTTGGTTTGAGAAGAGAGACGGCAGGGTATTGAATGCACGTACCATCGATTATTTATCGTAATTCGAGCTTTTCCTTTTTACATCTATTTCCAAGCCGAGAGACGAGACATTTCACATTTTACTAGGGTTTCTTCGTCTTAAATTTTAATTGAACTCGGTTTTTTTTTAATCCACTCTTAAAAGTCAATATTTATTCAGGATACTTTTTTTTATACAATGTATGTTTCCTTTAGTTGTTTCTTCAATTATATAAACAATTATCTCAAAGAAATCTCCGATAGTCTTGTTGTTTATCCCATCTCAAACATAGATGGGTAAAATAAAAATAAAAGAGGGTCAGCAAAAATGTTATTAACGAAAATGGTTTATTAAAATAATTGAATTCATTATTTTAATAAAAAAAAATCGTTTTAAATATGCAATAATAAAAAAATACCAAATATAATATTTAAAAGGGGCATAAAACAACGGATTTTTTGTTTAAAACTGATTTTTACAAAAAATTGTTCAGTTAAAACTTTTCTGTGTCGAAAATGCTTCCTTTATAAGAGCACTTAAGTATTTTTTTAATTAAGCAGATGTAAACTTATTTTAGAAATTGATAAGGTAACTTAAATAATATAATATGATCATGATACATTAATTAATGTACTTATATAATTTATAAATTTATTAGATCAATAAACTGCTGTAAAATCACTATAAAAATCTTGATTAAAATATAAACACACAAAAGACGTTTAGGTTAGAACAAAACACAAAACTGACTGACAAAACTGATACAAATACAGAGTTCAGGAATTGATCCAAACTATTCTGAAACCCCTCTCCCTTTTTTTAAATGAAATTAAAGGCTGGAAACGATTTTCCATGTGTGGAACCTGAACGGATGGATTCCTAAGAAACAGCCTTACATCGTTGCCAAATATCCAAAGAGAAATGTAGTGCTTTAAACTTTAATTACTTGACTTTATTTTCCAATTTTAACTACCCAGAAAAAATTTGGAAGAGTATTTCTTTTGTCATATAGTTTAGATATTTTTCATTATTTTTTGTATTTCATTTTTGGAGGAGAATTTCCCATTATAGGCGCCAACTTTAAAGAGCTTTTTAAAATTAAAGAAATTTAGGTTAAATCGATATAAAAATTAAGTCCAAAATATATAGTTTCCGTTCTGAAGACGACTTTGCTTTTTCAATCTTCTTTTTAGGGTTCCGTATCCGTAGAGTAACCAACAGGACCTTATATCTAAGCTTTCGCTGTCCATCCGTCCGCCTGCCATTATCCATAATGGATAAACAGTTGAAATTTGCATAGAATGTGTATTTCTGTTGCCACTATAACAACAAATAATAAAAAATAAATAAAAAATTAAAGGGGGGTGGGTGGCTCAGTGGTAAAGGTCTCTGCCTGTGGATCCAAGGGTCCCAGGTTCGAATCCCACCGTTGGCCGGGATTTTTGTATTTAATTTATTTATTTAAAATTAATTCTGATGCCTTGGTAGGATTCCCCACTCGACCATTCACTGTTGGGTTCTAATTAACAGTGCTGTTCCTAAAGTGGCGCTGGGAAACAGTTACAAAGCCTACAAAGAACACGAGGCTAATAACCTTAGCAGTTGATGCCGATGACACAAAAAAAATTAAAGGGGTGTTTGTTTTTAGGTTTTTTGCTCGATCTTAATAAAGTATTTAAAAACTACGTCTGATTGTAAGGGGTTTTCTCGCCACAGAGAAAACGGTTCCTTACGAATGACGCTGGTTACGGGCGGTTCTCGAGCGCCAGATTTTTGGTAATGGTTTACTCCACAAACTCTCGAAACGGCGTCGAAAGTACTCGGGCACGAAAGAAATTATCAAAAAAAAAACTATCAACAAACTTTACCTCGCGGCGTGAAATAAATTTTCGGTATCGTAGGTATTTAGCGTTTAATCGACTATTAGATTTAACGGTGTCAAAGCAAGTCTGTTCGATAAATCGGTATATTAGGAACTAAAAATTTCAATTCAATCTCGGACCAAATTTGTAAGGGGTTTTCTCGCCACAGAGAAAACGGTTCCTTACTAATGACGCTGGTTACGGGCGGTTCTCGAGCGCCAGATTTTTGATAATGGTTTACTCCACAAGCTCTCGAAACGGCGTCGAAAGTACTCGGGTAGCTACAGATGGAGATGAAAAATTCCAGGGGTCAAAGGTCACTTAGACACAGGTAATAGTAGGCCACAAGTAACGGGCTTTAATCGTTGCTTGGGCTCGTACAGAATTTATCACTAGCTGAAAATATAAGGGGGAAATAAACTAGGGAATTATTAACCAGTAATACGGCAGATTAACATTGACACATATATTGAAGTTAACTATTTACAATAAAAAGAAAAGGTTTAATATTTCAACGCCCACCCCAGTTGTGATGAAAGTCAATATAACCCTGAATATATATATAAAAAAAAACGGACGGTATTAATTCGCGACTAGTCACAATCAGACGTCAAAAATTAAATCAAAATAAAATATATGTTTCGGTCGCAAAAAAAAATATTAACTTTGCTTTTTACTCGTTAGATAACTGTTTAACCGCGGTATCGGGAATTTAAACTCAAATGTCGTTATTTTGCACTTTACGTGAGGAAAAATTAAATAAACGGTATTTTTTTTCCGTTTTCAATATTTACGAATCCGTTAGGTAAAAAAAACCCTGTTCCGCTTTTTACATTTGAAAGTTGAGACCGTATTTCATTTAAAATAGCAAATTAGTGTGTAGGAATAGGAATATTTTTATAGATAGTGTTTAATTAAAAGAATTAATTTGATTTGAATAGTAAATAATAGGATTTGTTTCTTGGCAAATAATACCGTGTCTTTATTTTTATTTTATAGATTGGGTTTAGTTAAAATAATTAATTTGATTTAAATAATAATTAATAGGATTTGTTTCTTGGCAAATAATACCGTGTCTTTATTTTTATTTTTATAGATTGGGTTTAGTTAAGATAATTAATTTGATTTGAATAGTAATTAATAGGATTTGTTTCTTGGCAAATAATACCGCGTCTTTATTTTTATTTGATAAATAGGGTTTGGTTCAAATAATTAATTTGATTTAATAAATAATAGAATTTGTTTCTTAGTAAATGATACCGTTTCTTTTGTTTTTTATAAATAGGGACTAGTTAAAAACATTTGAATTTATTTCTTGACAAATATTTCGTTTCTTTAAAAAGGGATATAATTTGAATTAAATATTAATTGATGGGATTTAATTCTGTAATATAGTAAAACCAGAGGTTTTAGACTTTTGATTGTTAGTCGGTATTAGGAAATTATTCATTTTCTTTTGATAGGTTAAATCGGGATTTAAATTTGACTTTATTCATAAATACTTTTGTTTAGTAGGTACCGCGTGGTAATTAAGTTGAGAATATTTATAAACGGAGTTTTCGAGGAGACGTTTTCCCTCTTTTAATAATTTGTTCATTTCTTTTACCGTATATTTGAATAATCTTAAATAGCATCCTGTCCTGGTCTGAACGGGCTCGTGATGACGATCAGTTCACCCTTGGAGTAGGTGCTATCCGCGTTATATTTTTTTTTGAGTTAATCTGTAAACCGCAATTTTTTTTTAAATAATTTTAAATAGTATCCTGTCCTGTTTGAACGGGCTCGTGATGACGATCAGTTCATTCTTGGAGTAGGTACTATCCGCGTTAGTAAATTTTCTCCCCTCCGATAATAATTTGTTTTTCTATTTTTCCGTCAATTTAAATAATTTCAAATAGTATCCTGTCCTGTTTGAACGGGCTCGTGATGACGATCAGTTCACTCTTGGAGTAGGTACTATCCGCGTTAGTAAATTATCTTCCTTCCGATAATAATTTGTTTTTCTATTTTTCCGTCAATTTAAATAATTTCAAATAGTATCCTGTCCTGTTTGAACGGGCTCGTGATGACGATCAGTTCACTCTTGGAGTAGGTACTATCCGCGTTAGTAAATTTTCTTCCCTCCGAATAATAATTTACTTTTCTTTTTTTTTAACAATTTAAATAATTTTAAATAGTGTCCTGTCCTTGTCTGAACGGGCTCGTGATGACGATCAGTTCATTCTTGGACTAGGGGCTATCCGCGTTAGTAAATTTTCTTCCCTCCGAATAATAATTTACTTTTCTTTTTTTTTAACAATTTAAATAATTTTAAATAGTGTCCTGTCCTTGTCTGAACGGGCTCGTGATGACGATCAGTTCATTCTTGGACTAGGGGCTATCCGCGTTAGATTTATTTTCCCCCTTTATGTTCTTAATTTTTTTTCCGTGCAAACTGCAACTTGCAGAATTTAAAAATAGCTTCATTACCCTGTCTGGAGCGGGCTCGTGATGACGATCAGCTCATTCTGGGATAATAGGCTACCCCGGGTATAAATTTATTTTTATTTTCTTTCCGTGTATTTACTATAAGTAATTATTTCGCGTCCCTGTCTCCTCGCACTCTCTTCGACCGTTTATTTAATTTTTCCTCACGTAAAGTGCAAAATAACTACATTTGAGTTTAATTCCCGATACCGCGGTTAAACAGTTATCTAACGAGTAAAAAGCCAAGTTAATATTTTTTTTTTGCGACCGAAACATATATTTTATTTTGATTTAATTTTTGACGTCTGATTGAGACTAGTCGCGAATTAATACCGTCCGTTTTTTTTTTTTTTTTTATATATATGTTCAGGGTTATATTGACTTTCATCACAACTGGGGTGGGCGTTGAAATACTAAATCTTTTCTTTTTATTGTAAATAGTTAACTTCAATATATGTGTCAATGTTAATCTGCCGTATTACTGGTTAATAATTCCCTAGTTTATTTCCCCCTTATATTTTCAGCTAGTGATAAATTCTGTACGAGCTCAAGCAACGATTAAAGCCCGTTACTTGTGGCCTACTATTACCTGTGTCTAAGTGACCTTTGACCCCTGGAATTTTTCATCTCCATCTGTAGCTACCCGAGTACTTTCGACGCCGTTTCGAGAGTTTGTGGAGTAAACCATTATCAAAAATCTGGCGCTCGAGAACCGCCCGTAACCAGCGTCATTCGTAAGGAACCGTTTTCTCTGTGGCGAGAAAACCCCTTACAAATTTGGCGCCCGAGCAGGGACCTGGTTACCTAGTTACTTCCTGATAGGTAATCCCTTGCTTTTTCTGCCCTGACACCGTATTCGATATTTTTTCTGACTTGCTTTATTTTTTTTCTTAACCCCGTCTCTTTCAAATCCCTGTACGCTTAGTACGTAATCTAGTCCGCTCCACTATAAATCAAAATTTTTTTTTGCCGTCTTTATAGCCAGTAATAAACCAGATAACATTGACTAGCCGTAAGAGTAGAGTAAATTAGAACTTGATAAGCCGTTCACGATTAAGTACTACCGTTTCAACGCCGCCTAGATACCTTTTTTTTTGTAAATATTTTTCTTGCTTAAACCCCCTTCCGTAATAACAAAAACCCGTCCGCGTTCGTTTCTTCTTTGAGTTTATGTCCGAAACAACTGCCGACGACATCAGGAAAACAGACACGGAACACGACTTATCAACGGAATTAATAGTACCGACCGCCGTAACACACGAAACAGACACATCAGAACCAACAGAGGTTCAACCTACGACCACTACCCAAGTATCCTGGGTATATCTATTAAAGAATCCAGAGCTTACCAGAGAATTGGAAAATAATAAACTCGCTGTCAGTGGCACTGTACAGGAAAAGCGGAAACGTTTGGTTTCGTTTCTGCGACGCATAGATACAAATTTGGCAAGTGAACCGCTTGGTGAAATAGCACAAACGACAATGACACCCCCACCCGCCGTTACCCTTGAGCCAATAAAAGTCCACGATTGGAAAGTCTCTTTTGGAAACCGAGATGATCCAGTAGCTTTCCTAGAAAGACTAGACGAAATATGTGCTGCAAAAGGAATTGATAAAGACCGACTGCTCCCATGTTTACCTGAACTACTATCCGGAGACCCAGCGTTATGGTTTAGAAGTAATCGTACCTCCTGGAATACATGGGAAGATTTTGAGACTAGTTTCCGAACTTTCTTTTTCCCAATTAATTATCAAATCGACTTAGAGGTCGAAATAAGCCGAAGGTTGCAGCGTCGAAATGAAAGCGTAACCAGTTACGTCATTGACTTGCAAACCTTGATGAGGAGACATGGCAAGCTAGATAAGGAACAACAATTAACCTGGCTATACCGAAATTTGCTCCCCGAATATCGTCAGCAAATCCGAAAGACGGATTACTCCGATGTCATTACTTTTAGTCAAGTGGTCCGAGAATTCGAGCTTCTAAGGAAGGAATTACAGGGCATACCGTCAGCTAGCTCCGCTCCAAAGAATACCGCTCCCCGTTATCCCTTACAATCCGAGCCTATCCGAAACTCCGTTCACGAGTCTACCCGATTTAAACCATCCGAGTCACCCCGCTATTTCCCGTCCGATCCGCCACGTTTCTACCAAGCTAAGCCACCCGCAACCGACAATAGACCTGTTTCCTCACCTGTCCCCACCGTCCGTAATCAGCCGCAAAGATTTGAACCACAACCATCCACCTCACGTGGAGAAGTGTTGTGCTGGAGATGTGGACAGAAAGGACATTTGAGAACCCATTGCCAGAATCCAGCAAGGATATTCTGTTCCCGGTGCCAAAAGGAAGGAGTATTGTCAAAAGACTGTCCGTGTAGCCAGTCGGGAAATGGGACAGGAGCTGTAAGGAAGGGAGGCCCCAACAGCTTCAGCCGACATTAGCCTCTCAAGAATCCGTTATCACACCCGCACACGACCCCCGACCACACCTATCCCTGGAAATAATAGGTGAAAATTTTTTGGCACTCATCGACACTGGAGCTTCGAAATCCTACGTTGGAAACCGACTAGCGAAACATCTTTCCCAAAGAGGGCATAAATCCAAAGCAGTATCTTCTTCTGCCAGATTAGCTAATGGAAACCTGATTCGCGTCCAGGATGTTTACCAGGTACCGATGCAACTTGGTAGCCAGAGAATTTCCGAGGAACTGGTCCACTTTCCGAACTTGAGTGCTGATATAGTGCTGGGGATGGACGTCCTAGCCAAGCACAAGTTTCGTCTGGAACTGGGTACTGGACAAATTTCAATAGGTGAGATGCCGATGCCACCTATTGAGGAAGCCGTAGTCTGTTACCCCATTGGGGTAATCGAACCAATAGAACCCTCTACATTAGAATCCGCCGACACAAAGCCGATAACCGAAAACCCCTACCGAGTAGTTCAAGCCCTAGTTCACGCCGAATGTGAACCCGACGTTTTCTATCCGCCAACTAGTAGTCAAACCGAGGTTACAAAGACACTGGACAAAGAGTCCATAATAATTAAAGATGACAGCATACAAATTTGGCAGCCAAAGAGTTCCACTCCACGTAATATTCCGATTCGGGCCGCAACCCCAACGACAAGTAGAAAGTCAGTCGATTTTCAGTCAGGATTGCCCCAGGAAATTACAGACGAAACCGAAGGCACCAAATTTACTGAAACCTACCATGAACCTAGAAAGGAAGTCCAGATCCGTGGAATAGACTGTCCGATACAGACTATCACGCCCCTTACTGATCGGTCACTGACTCCAGAACAATCCGATATCCTGGATGAATTCCTGCAAGCCGAACTACCTGCATTTTACGACATACGCGGACCGACCGATCTCGTAGAACATGAGATCCGGCTGGTTAAACCTGAACCTATCAAACAAAGATACCGACCTCAGAATCCAAAGATGCAGGAGGTTATCAATGAAGAGGTAGATACAATGTTACAAGAAGGAGCAATAGAACCCTCCAAGAGTCCGTGGAGCTCACCCGTTGTCATCGTAAGGAAAAAGGATGGCAAACACCGATTCTGTATTGACTTCCGCAAGGTTAATGAAGTCACAATGAAGGATGCTTACCCTCTGCCGTATATGAATGCCATTTTAGACAAGCTTCGTACCGCAAAGTATATTTCAAGTCTTGATTTGAAGAGTGGCTATTGGCAGGTACCACTATCGTCCCGAAGTAAACCGATAACCGCATTCACTGTGCCAGGAAGGGGACTCTTCCAATTTCGAGTCATGCCTTTCGGCCTTCACTCAGCTCCAGCTACCTTTCAAAGACTAATAGACCGAATTATTGGGCCTGAGATGGACCCGCATGCATTCGCCTACCTGGATGACATCATCATTCTAGGTGAAACTTTTGAAGATCATCTAGCTAATTTAAGAGAAGTCTTCCGACGCCTAAGAGAGGCAAAACTTCAAATAAATTTTGAAAAATGTCATTTTTGCTTACCGAGCATGAAATATCTAGGACACATAGTCACTGGAGATGGAATAGGCACCGACCCCGAAAAGATAGCATCAATTGTGCAGTTCGAGGCACCGAAAACGATCCGTGAATTGAGAAGATTTTTGGGAGTTGCATCCTGGTACCGCAGGTTCGTCCCGTCCTTCTCACAGGTGGTAGCTCCACTCACAAAGTTACTGCGAAAGGCGTACAAGTGGCGCTGGGAAAAAGAACAAGAAACCGCATTCCGAAAATTAAAGACTATTTTGACTGAGGCACCGATACTCAGTTGTCCCGATTTTACCGTACCGTTCACGTTACAAACTGATGCTTCTGATCATGGTTTAGGAGTAGCGCTGACACAGAAAAAGGATGGCATCGACTATGTCATCGCATATCCCAGTAGAACTCTAAGTCCGGCCGAGAAGAACTACTCAGTTACAGAAAAGGAATGTCTCGCTATAGTCTGGGGTATTGAAAAGATGCGAGCTTACCTAGAAGGATACCACTTCACCGTACTCACCGACCACCAATCACTGAAATGGTTGCATTCAATTGTGAGTCCGTCCGGCCGTCTTGCAAGATGGAGCATCTTCTTGCAACAGTACGATTTTGAGATCAAATACCGAAAAGGAACGCTAAACCGAATAGCTGATGCATTGTCCAGAAATCCGTTGCCAGAAATTCAGACTATGTCAGACACACCAGATGTGTGCGCCGTGGATGAAGATACCAAATGCAAATGGTATTCATCTAAGAAAGCCGAGGTTGAAAGGAACCCTGCCGATTATCCAGATTTTTGCATCAAAGAAAACCGCCTATATCGTCATTTTTGGGACATAAATGATTACAAAGAACCAGAGTTGTCCGATCCGTGGAAGTTATGCATACCAAAACCGCAAAGAGACCGCGTTCTGAAAGAAAACCATGATGCGCCGACCGCAGGCCATGCCGGAATCGCCAAAACTATTACCCGCATAGCTAGAGAATATTATTGGCCTGGAATGTTCCGAGACATTACCAAATATGTCCGAAGTTGTTTACAATGTCAGAAATACAAACCGTCACAACAACAGACGCCGGGGAAGATGAACCCATCACCGAATAGTCAACCATGGGAGGTTGTTAGCACAGACCTTGTTGGACCACTACCCCGGAGTAAAAGGGGTAATGCATACATCGTCATGTTTATGGATAGATTTACCAAATGGGTACAATGCAAAGCCATCCGCACTGCCACCGCAAAGAACGTGAGCACCGTATTTTACGACGACATCGTCACCACTTTTGGATGTCCAAAAGAAGTCATAACCGATAATGGTACACAGTACACCAGTAAACTCTTTGAATCCGTTCTAAAAGAGTTAGGAATCCGTCACCGATGTACACCTGCTTACACGCCGCAAGCAAACCCCGTAGAACGAGCAAACCGAACCATAAAAACCATGATAGCACAATTTTGTGAGGACAATCATCAAGATTGGGATCTCCATTTATCTGATTTAAAGTTTGCAATCAACACATCCCGTCACGAATCAATTGGTTTTTCTCCAGCATTCTTAAATTTTGGGAGGGAGTTAGTCATCCCCAAATCCCTACGACAAGAAGTTGAGATCAGTAACCAATCCGCCGAAACCGAACCGCTTGATGAGGAAAGTCCCGAAAATTTTGTCAAGAGACTAGGAAAACTCAAAGAGTGTTTTGACCTAGCCCGTCTCAACTTGTCCCGAGCTTTTACCTCGCAGGCTCATTACTACAATCTGCGTCGACGAGACTGGAGGTGCACTATTGGTGATCTAGTGATGAAGCGAGAACATACGTTGTCATCAGCCGTAGATCATGTGGCTGCAAAATTAGCTCCGAAATACTCCGGTCCGTACACCGTTATCAAGGTCGTATCCCCCGTCGTCTACAACCTCAAAGATGCTGCAGGAAAGAGAATCAATCACGTGCACATAAAAGACCTGAAACCGGCCGTCGAGTCAGCTTAGACACCAACCTCACCCACCGTCGCCGCCCCTGTACCGTCTGGAAGGTACCGATCGATTGGAGTACAGGTAGACCTACGTCCACGACGCCGCACTGTCGGCCTCAAATGTTTCCGACAATGGTAGTTCCGAGTCCGACGATATGGTATGGTATGGAAATGGTATGGTTTTGACTCCGGAACAGAAGAGAGAAAATTATATTTTCAGTTTGTAAATTTTATTATTAGTTTTGTAATAATTAGGTAGGCGGATAAAGGAAAAATAAAGGCAAACGATGTTCACCTTTATTTTTCTTTCCGAAGTGAGGGGGGGATGTAATGAAGTCAATTTTTCTCAGACAATTTATTTTCAATTTTCATTATTAATCAATTTATTTTCATTTTTCATTATTAATAAATATTAATCGCGGTTGAACTGCTAATTTTCAGATGCGCGAACGCCACTCAAATTCTCGATGCGCGATAGATTTGAACGTAAGTGGGATTTTCGACTGGGAGAGGGACATTTGTTTGAACGATAGCGGAGATGCTATTAAAATTATTAGTTCGATATAAATTTTGATTGCCAGCAGTTCAGTCTAATAAGCCGCAGTAGAAATCTAAACACCGCCGATATTTTTTTTCCGTTTTCAATATTTACGAATCCGTTAGGTAAAAAAACCCTGTTCCGCTTTTTACATTTGAAAGTTGAGACCGTATTTCATTTAAAATAGCAAATTAGTGTGTAGAAATAGGAATATTTTTATAGATAGTGTTTAATTAAAAGAATTAATTTGATTTGAATAGTAATTAATAGGATTTGTTTCTTGGCAAATAATACCGCGTCTTTATTTTTATTTGATAAATAGGGTTTGGTTCAAATAATTAATTTGATTTAATAAATAATAGAATTTGTTTCTTAGTAAATGATACCGTTTCTTTTGTTTTTTATAAATAGGGACTAGTTAAAAACATTTGAATTTATTTCTTGACAAATATTTCGTTTCTTTAAAAAGGGATATAATTTGAATTAAATATTAATTGATGGGATTTAATTCTGTAATATAGTAAAACCAGAGGTTTTAGACTTTTGATTGTTAGTCGGTATTAGGAAATTATTCATTTTCTTTTGATAGGTTAAATCGGGATTTAAATTTGACTTTATTCATAAATACTTTTGTTTAGTAGGTACCGCGTGGTAATTAAGTTGAGAATATTTATAAACGGAGTTTTCGAGGAGACGTTTTCCCTCTTTTAATAATTTGTTCATTTCTTTTACCGTATATTTGAATAATCTTAAATAGCATCCTGTCCTGGTCTGAACGGGCTCGTGATGACGATCAGTTCACCCTTGGAGTAGGTGCTATCCGCGTTATATTTTTTTTTGAGTTAATCTGTAAACCGCAATTTTTTTTTAAATAATTTTAAATAGTATCCTGTCCTGTTTGAACGGGCTCGTGATGACGATCAGTTCATTCTTGGAGTAGGTACTATCCGCGTTAGTAAATTTTCTCCCCTCCGATAATAATTTGTTTTTCTATTTTTCCGTCAATTTAAATAATTTCAAATAGTATCCTGTCCTGTTTGAACGGGCTCGTGATGACGATCAGTTCACTCTTGGAGTAGGTACTATCCGCGTTAGTAAATTATCTTCCTTCCGATAATAATTTGTTTTTCTATTTTTCCGTCAATTTAAATAATTTCAAATAGTATCCTGTCCTGTTTGAACGGGCTCGTGATGACGATCAGTTCACTCTTGGAGTAGGTACTATCCGCGTTAGTAAATTTTCTTCCCTCCGAATAATAATTTACTTTTCTTTTTTTTTAACAATTTAAATAATTTTAAATAGTGTCCTGTCCTTGTCTGAACGGGCTCGTGATGACGATCAGTTCATTCTTGGACTAGGGGCTATCCGCGTTAGTAAATTTTCTTCCCTCCGAATAATAATTTACTTTTCTTTTTTTTTAACAATTTAAATAATTTTAAATAGTGTCCTGTCCTTGTCTGAACGGGCTCGTGATGACGATCAGTTCATTCTTGGACTAGGGGCTATCCGCGTTAGATTTATTTTCCCCCTTTATGTTCTTAATTTTTTTTCCGTGCAAACTGCAACTTGCAGAATTTAAAAATAGCTTCATTACCCTGTCTGGAGCGGGCTCGTGATGACGATCAGCTCATTCTGGGATAATAGGCTACCCCGGGTATAAATTTATTTTTATTTTCTTTCCGTGTATTTACTATAAGTAATTATTTCGCGTCCCTGTCTCCTCGCACTCTCTTCGACCGTTTATTTAATTTTTCCTCACGTAAAGTGCAAAATAACTACATTTGAGTTTAATTCCCGATACCGCGGTTAAACAGTTATCTAACGAGTAAAAAGCCAAGTTAATATTTTTTTTTTTGCGACCGAAACATATATTTTATTTTGATTTAATTTTTGACGTCTGATTGAGACTAGTCGCGAATTAATACCGTCCGTTTTTTTTTTTTTTTATATATATGTTCAGGGTTATATTGACTTTCATCACAACTGGGGTGGGCGTTGAAATACTAAATCTTTTCTTTTTATTGTAAATAGTTAACTTCAATATATGTGTCAATGTTAATCTGCCGTATTACTGGTTAATAATTCCCTAGTTTATTTCCCCCTTATATTTTCAGCTAGTGATAAATTCTGTACGAGCTCAAGCAACGATTAAAGCCCGTTACTTGTGGCCTACTATTACCTGTGTCTAAGTGACCTTTGACCCCTGGAATTTTTCATCTCCATCTGTAGCTACCCGAGTACTTTCGACGCCGTTTCGAGAGTTTGTGGAGTAAACCATTATCAAAAATCTGGCGCTCGAGAACCGCCCGTAACCAGCGTCATTCGTAAGGAACCGTTTTCTCTGTGGCGAGAAAACCCCTTACAACATAGTATTAAATCTTGTACAACGGCGCGGAACCCTCGATGCGCGAGTCCGAATTGCATTTGGCCGGTTTTTTTCTTCACTTTTACTTATTGTTCCTCTTTTCCTTCTTCTCCAGTTTCCTGAAAAATTTCTCTTTTTTCTCTTCTCCATTCCTCACTCTACCCCTCCCTTGTTTCAATTAGCCCGCTTTTCTTTCTTTTTCATTTTCTAAAAATCAGCCTTTTGTGCATGTGCTTTCTAAAAGATTTCATTTGATATCCTTGATTTTCTCCAGTTTTTTCTCTAACATTTATTTTAAAGCATAGAGGTGGTTTCTCCATTGGTTCATTTGTGCAGTGAAAACCCAGTAACATTTCATAAAAACACACTTTAAAATAAATATCATAACAATATAAATTTAATTTTAATAATTTTGTTTTCATTCATGTTAATCTCTATTTTTGGGTACGCCATTACGCTTTGCCTAATCGCGTCTCCGTGGTGCACTATTCTGAGTGAGCCTGAAAAAGCGAATTATTTTTGCGAAAGCCTGTAGCTAAAAAGAGAGGCCAACACGTCAATAGATCCGTGAAACAAACAATGTGCCCTCTTAAAATCACCTAAATCAAGTTATTTTGTGCATCTCACATAATCAACGTCACAAAGTAGGGCGGGGCATACGAATCTTTCCAATCATTGATATAGAATAAAGGGAAGATACTATGAAAATACTAAAATTGTCCGCACTTTATTGACACTTTTACGTCATATGTGAAACTTGATCTAGTGGAGGATCTAGTGGAGCTAGTCAGTTTTGGTGAAAATAAATACAATTTAATCAAAATGCGACTTAAAGTGCGTATCGCAAAATAGTATTTATGTCTCTACTTCATCTCAATGTTAGGTACCCACTAAAGAAACGGAAGAAATATCTTGGCTCTGAGATTTCTAAAGACAATAAATCTAAGCAATTTAGAAAGGGAAAATGTAATATAAAAAATTACTGCAGTTCCACCTGCACCTCCTGAAGATTAAATTGACTCACTTTTCAAAAGTCTAGCAATAACAGTTAAAACTATTCCACCACTACTAATAGCGGAAACGAAAAGTAAGATTTTCCAAATAATTTCAGTTGCAGAGATACAATTACTAAGTCATCAATCCACTTCTTCACGATTGTCCACCTATTCGTATGTTACCAATACACCATTATATTCTTCTTGTACCTGGGATCAACTAAATGTACCATGGGGATCTGGGACATCACAATATTTTGAAAATTTTTAAGCTTAACTCATACATTTTTTTAAAGTTATTAATAAAAATTAATAGTTAAGTTGTTAATAGTGTAGTTGTTACTTTCAATAAATAAATAGATAATTTTAAAAAAGGTACGTACCTAAATGTTACCGCCAATTTTTTTGATGGTGTTATAGGATTCTTTACACGATTGCAAGGTGTCATTAGAACATCATTCTCTATCAGATTCGGTACATACTTAAACAGATATCGTGAAATACGAAAAAATTCTTTAAATTTAGTTTCATTATCTTTTAAATTTTTGTGTATTAAAATTAATTAAAATCCTTCTGTCTGTCTGTTTTTAAACAAAGGCAATTCTTTCTTCCGGCGTCTCTCATTTTTTAGTGTCAAGAGTAAAAGCAGATTGTCCTCTTGAGCCTGGTAATGTAGTAAGAACATTAAAATAAGTGACTTTCTACTAATATTCAGTTTTCACGTGTTTACTGTAAAATATTCGCCAGCGACTACAACTTGGTAGCAGCTATCAAGTAGCGGCTACCAGCGACCAGCAACTTTGAAGGAGAACGCTGCTAAGATAGTCAGGCGTCCAAGTACTAACTGCTCGTGGCCTTCCTTAACTGCAGACATCCATACATAATAGTGAACCTGCTACCACAAAGTCTAGATTAAATATTCATAAAAGCTTTTGAAAATAATTACTCTATGACTTTCTAACTCTTATACTAAGTTGAATGATACATGACTTTTCCTTTAAGCAATGATTTATTGCAGCGTTAGTTCGAACCAGTAGTGAGGAGTTCGTAAACTAAGATTCTATCTATTCTATATAACAAACTATTGCAAATAGAATAAAGAACAAAATGAAATAAAACCAGGATAGGATTATACTACAAGCTTTTAAGTTCCGTTTACTAGTAAAGAAAACTTTCGGGATTTATTGCTTTAATTCGTTGAATAATAAATCATTTTCACGTCCAAGCGAGAATTTATAATTTTCCTTTTAGTTCCAGATTTCAATAAAAACAATAAAAACGAGTAGTGGTGCGATGTTCGCGAGAAAAATGGTATATTTATTACTTGTCATGGACTATTCTTATTTTATTTTTATTCTGTTGATTTAATTTATTATTCTGAGCAAGAATATGTTGGGTCATTGAAGGCTAATTTCAAAAAGTGGCATACATATGGATTAAACATTTATTTATTTTACTAGACAATACGAAACAGGACGAACCCAGTTAGATTATTCCTTATATTTACACTAATCACTATAAGGGAAAATAAAAACTAATTAAAATTTAAAAAGCCATCAATTATTAAACAATATGCAAATTAAAAAAAAACAAGCCAAAGCACATAAGCATTTCGGATCGGAAAGATGTAGGTTTCGATATAATATATAATCCTTAATGTTTAAAGGGTAATTACTTAAATGTAAGAATATTGTAATGCGAGTCATTTCCTGTCAACCCCCTTCCCCCCCCCCCCCCCCCCCGGTGCTACGCCTATATCTAGTTGTAGTAAATCATTCATAGAATACACCAGAACGATGACGAATTTGGTAAATGCATATTCCAGAAATTGTCTAATAAATGGTGGAAGCGAGAATAATCTAGAGCATACACCATTTAATATACAAATGGACTGTGTTGCAGTGGAAGTCAGTCAGTTGAAGATATACATTGGAATTATTATATAAATTAGATTATAAGAGTAAAACATATATAAATTAATTAGTATTTTAGTGTAAATAAATTAAAAATAAACTGTTTTTAAAACAAAAAAACGCAACATTTGATCGAGCTGATTGACGAATCAGGCTGGCGTCCCAAGCGTCAATTTTATGTTTTACATCAGTTCTTTCTGTTTTTCCTCCTTTTGGTACAAAATGTCACGATATCGTGTGGACATCAAACATCAAACGAAAGAGCAATGGGATCTGACTAGCGAACAATAAATAAATATTAAAACAAAATCCGGTGTTTATGATCCAACGGTTAGAATACTTATTATTCATGATTTTGTAACCGACAAAGATAACTTTATGAAACCTTTAGATATTAAAATACCGGAACTCAAGAGGCCACAATATTCTGGGCCAAATCTAACCCTACTTGTTTGTAGTCGAAAAAGATAACGATAAAAATATCGGAAATAACCAAAAATCAAGAAAACACAAAACGAATAAATATGATGTACAGGCGGTTCGAAGGTACAACACAGCACAAGAGCATTTTGTCAGCTTCCTAAATATTCCAAAAAAGACAACGCTAGTAGTTGCAACTCGGTTCCTGTTCAGTTTACTTTTTGTATCCCAACATACCAAGAGCGATGGATTTTAGCGATAACAGAGTTTCAGAAATAATTTACTGCACCTTAAAAGCCATTTCCATATTCTTTTTTGTGTCTACGTTTTTCAATCACTATTTTCAAACTACGAAAATTGCCAGTTTTTGTGTTGCCGAATATGTTTTCGATCATGTCGTCGAAGAAATACTTCTGTGAATGGCCTGCTTGTGTTTAAACCACGGATTACTGGCAATAGTCTTCAGGGCTAAAACACCAACAATAAATGAGTCTCTTAGAGACAGGAGTCTTTACTATGACAGAGTTAGATAGCCCTTTAAACACTGCAAAAGGGTAGAAACACAATCCAAAGTAATATTGGACTGTCAAGAGTCTCTTCGAGCTCTGCAGAACATAATAAGGCCGAATGTGTGCCGATACATGAGGCAGTATTAGGAAACTAGAAAGCAGATCACTAAGCAATGAAGGGAACTGAAAAAACTCAATTGAACCAGAACCCAGAGGTGGTATTTCATATAAACTTGTTAAGGGACTGCTAATGAAGCAGATAAATAGATAACACCATAAGCTCTGGTTGGAACTTTATGGACTTATGTCGCCCAGAATATTTATTTATCCAAAATCACAAAAAACAACCACTAAATCTTAGCATAAAAAAACTTAAGACCGTAATAAAAATCTGTACGGGATACTCGATCCTTGCACTAAAGATCTGGCGATTCCCTATGCGGAAAATGTGAAGGGATAGGCAAAACTCCTATTCTCATACAACCCAAGAAACGCAAAACTCTCCTACTAGCAAATAATGCTGAAAAAATCCTAGGAGTAGCATATTTTAAGCATTTAATGAATGCTTAATTTAAATATTCATTTAAACCTGTCAAATCTCTCTGGCTGCTAAATAAATTAGCCAATTAGCAATCATTGCCAACAGGTCACAAACATACATCAAAAAATAGTAACAATAACAATAATAATTCTAATGCTAATAGCATAGCTAATAAGCATAATATAAATCTGGGCATAGCGCCTAATTTGGCCTGCTAGAAGATTTGGCTAGAAGATTCTTGGTTGCTTCTTATGTTACTTCGGAATACTATTACAGGAACCTTAAATGGGAGGGAACGGGATTGTCATTTCGGGGAAACAATATCAAGAATATTAACCTGGTGGAGTAAAAACTGAGGGGTAATGATAAGACTAGAGCTTCAATATGAGTAGGCTTTAAATAACACTCTAATTTAGATAAGTAGATAAATTCCAGGTAAACTCCTACGAGGTTAATTTGTAGATACAGGGTAGCGTAGAATAATGGTCGGAAGAAGAGGAATTATAGTCCTAATATTTAAATTTGAAAATTTCATGAAAAAATTATTGACTTTTGTTTGTGGGCACAGATACTCTTTGTTTTAATAAGTACCAAAGTATATGTATTTTAAAAATAAAGGTAATACATTTGTTGTTTTTTTTTTGTGTCATCGGCATCAACTGCTACGGTTATTAGCCTCGTGTTCTATGTAGGCTTTGTTACTGTTTCCCAGCGCCACTTTAGGAACATTGTTCTAAGCTTTCATTCTCAATTTTTTATTATTCCTGGGGACGTCTCTGCTCCACGGCCTTGGCCGATAATAGCCGTCTAATAGCTACGTCACAGTCGTCATCTAGTTCTTGTCCACTTCTCATTGGCCATCAATACCCGGCAATCTCCCTCATTGGTTAAAAATACCGGCTTTATACGTTTCCTAATTGGTCAACGTTAAGCGTAACTCTCAATCTAGCTGAGCAACTTCTCTCCCGACAGATCATAAAACACAGTCACAAACAAAACATCGTTTTGCGGTGTAAAAGAAGGCAATGCTTTCGGCGGCCATCATGAGTTAATTTCTAAAACCATAAAAATGGCTTGAGTGCTTAAGTAATTAATTTTCTAAGAATGGTCTATATATTGTGTAAAAAGTATGCAATTTGCAATTGCACCATGTAATAAAACTACCATCGTTTCATTAGTATTTTAAAATATAGTGTGTAATTAGAAGGTGATGTTTTTATCCAAGCACTAATCCTTCCATCCCTACGGATCGTACAGGTATTTCCAACATTATTTAACACAGTTCACAATTTGCCAAGGTCCGTATGACGATCCTAGTTTGTTTATTTAGATCGAAAACACCGTTAAAAGCCTGTCTTTTTGTCAATCTGCGACAACGTTTTTTATAAAACTTGTTCTTTTCGTTGATGACTTTAATAGTTTCTATTCGCTCAGTGCGAAGTCATGATAGCGATACTAGTGTAAGCTGTGGATAATTCGAGCATTTTAGGGCGATATTTTGTAATTTTGGCGTATATATAAAAATAGGTAAAAACAAGGTAATAACAATACAATAAGCAACCGGAGTTGCTATGTTGTAAATTGTAAAAATACTAGCAAAAAACAGTGTAGATTATATAAATTTTCAGTAGCAAAATGGAAATTAAATCAAAGAAATAAATGGATAGCTGTACCTAAAATAAGAAAAAAAAATTACTTTTACTTCTGTAGTAATACCAGTATTACTGGAAATAGTAGATATCAGAAATAGAAAGGTTTTAAATAAATAATTTTACGATGTTCTTTTACATCGCTTAAATCTTAAATATTCAACAAGGAGTAGATTTCTGCCTTTGATTATGGTATGTGGCTGGAATGAAATTTTGTGACTTATTGATAGGAAACCAGTTTTAATCATTAATTCTTATTGATTTAGTTTTTTTTGGTAATACATTTTGATTCCACGTTATTATTTAATGATAATTTTTTTATTTTGACATTATTTAAACTTCTTAAATGACAACTTATTGGGCTTGGGCAACACCTCATACATTTTCTCGTAAATATTGTTACCTGCCTATGTTTTATTGATTTTTATTGATTATAACCTGAAGCAATAAAAATATATAATGATAATTAAATAATTTGTTCACTTATTTTACAAATCCATTTACTTTTATTAAAACCAACATAATATATTTTTTAATTACGAATTCTATTAACAATTGTAATGTCAGCATACAAAAAAATCGTCCGTTAGTTCATAAGTTAGTTGGCGCTACTGCCATGCACGGTGCTAATACTAAACAAGAAGGAATCTTAATTTTGTTTAATGTACTATGCCTCGTAGAATGTTGGGAAAAAAGTTCATAAAAAAATGGCCGAAAGAAATCGTTATTAATTATTTTCTAGTTGCTAACTTCGCCACTAGAGAGCGATAATCGAATGGGTAGGTAGTTAAAATTGAGTAAATGTTCGAATAGAATACGACTTTCATATTTTCGACATAACATTATTTGGCTTCTTTTCATTGAGAGTCGCAGGAACTAGACAAGATTATTTTACAAGGGTTTAAGTCTCGTTTACACCGCTAAATCATTTTACAAAAAAGTGGTAATTTTAAATATTATTTTTAGCTTAAAAAAAAAATATCGGGATAGCAGTGAAAAGTGTTCGGAAAGCAAGATTCTATCTACTCTTTGTTTCCGGTTTCTAATTTAATTTGTTCATTCGGCGAATGGCTTTATATGGAATTAAGTTAACACCTGTCGAGAACAGCCAAACGGTGGAAAAGAAGAACTCGCCACGTTAGAGTAATTTAAAAATGAAAAACTTCCATTACTTATCTGTTCGAACGGGCCAGACCCAAGAAAATCACACATCTGAGGAAACCATAGACGTCCGTTTCTTTTTTGTACATTGATATATTGTATTAAAATAATAAATTTGTTTATTATTACGTTACCAACATAGATATTACTAAGGCCCAGTGTTTGTACTTATAGGGCCGATACGAGAACCTTTGAATGAAATCCTTATATAAGAAACTTATCAGTTATAAAAATAGAGCCAGAAAAAAAATATGTTCAGACAAAGTGACATTCAATGCAGACAAATATACCTTCATGTTTTTTCTGTTAAATGCACGAGCATAATATAATCTATTTTCTGGAATCATCAAAGATATATCGTTTAAAATCCCTTAATCCATTTCTCGCCAGCCATTTTAATTTCCGTATTAAAATCATGCTTCAAGTTATTTTTTTCTGCTATATCTCATACTAAATCTTCTTAATATTTTATAGTAAAATAAAATAATCCAGTTCCCATATCAATAATATGTTTTACTATCCTCTTCTACTTCATGTGGTAATACTGTTCCACGACCCCATAAGTTGAACTTTATTGCAATCAACCAAACAACAAATATATGCTACACAATTAATTACTAATAAAATTTCTTTTCAAATAAAGTGTCATACTTCACAATGCGTACTTAACAGTTTTTATCCTGTTGGAGAGCCTTAATGCCAGAAGTAACTTTCACAATGAATTGACATACTTGACAGATACTTTCGTTATTTATATTGTATCCGTTAGAAAGATATCTGAGGATAAAATAGAATGGTATATCCATTGTAATAAAAATCGACCTCTACTGCGTTTTTTTTTTATTTCTCCTCCAAGATATTCAATATATTTCAATTTCGATGCCTCACCCTTTAAATATGCATATATACAACGCAAGGGCTTTGCAATAACAAAAAAATCCTTTGCAACGTCTATGAATTCGACCGACGTTAGAAAAACACATCTGAGAAAACCGTTTTCTTTTCTAGGTACGAATTGATTTTGTTATGAGCTCGAAGTGGACTTTCTTTGTTTTTGCCTTTAGTATCTTTAAAGGAAAACTCTAATTTCTGTTTCTGGTGGCGGTGGATTTTTCATTTACTATTCAATGTATACGTGTAATAGAAGTTTACTTACCCACTTTGATTTTATTTGAATTAACTCTCAAAAAATATAAAAATACTGCTTATCCGCTAGAATCTCTTACGCCCATAAAAACATTATAGAAATACAATTAAGGGGGCATGGGATCTATGAAAATAATAGCTATACTAACAGTCGATTAAGTATGAACAGAATATTTGTTTTAAAAATGAGATATTCGCACCGAAGTCCATTAAAGAAAGCAAGGAGCAATACGTAGCAATGATGTCCTGAAGCACCTTCGGTCTTTGGAAGAAGAATTATCCAGCTATTACGCAGATGTTGATCCGATTTCATAACAGTTAAGTAGATTTAGGTACCTGGATAAAGTTAAAAAAATACAAAGTTGTTTTAACCAGCTAAATAGATAAACAGTGCAGATATTAAGTTTTATCCCTATCTATAAACATCATTATTTGAAACGTAGGTAAAACATATTCATTCACGTCAATTTTTATTTTAATCATTGAAAACCTGAACTCACAAAATGTATCAGACTTGTGCTCTTTTACATGTGAATCCATACGACCACTCTTGGAGGGAAATAAAAGGGATTTATGTCATAAAATGCAATAATAAATCAAAATTGACGTGTCCAAGTATTTTTTATCTTTGTTTTGAAAAACGTTTATAGGAGAGGTCTTAATACTACACTGATAACGCAAATTAGAGCAAGCAGGGCGTGGAGATTTTCAAGTGTTATGAGGGGGTTGCATCTGAAAAAGATTAAGAAGCCCTGCATTACAGTATATCATGGCATTTGCTTATCCCTAATACATGATTATGTCAAGGCATATCATAGATAAAAAAGTTCTTATAATACACAAGGTAATTGTTTACCAGACCATGATAGCGGAGTCGTTGAAATGAATCATGTTTTTCAATCTCCATTTGGTTGATAACATCAAAGTAATTAATCATTAGGAGAATAAGTTATTGTCTGATATCGCATATCGAGATATTGGTTACGTGAATTAAAAGCTGCCATGCAGAATGTAACCATCTGTTAAACTATTAATAGCAAAAAAGTGCCTGATTGTTGGCCGTTAATATGGCATTATTATAGTGATGGGGTTAAAAATTATCCATAAGGTGCTCCTGCACTGATCTTGTAAGGAAAAGTTGTAAACAGCGATGTCTATAGAACGGTTTGATACGAAACTTTCTTCAATTTTACATATTTTTTGTGGTAATCCATATAAAGATATCTTTCTTAATAAAATAGCGTGTTAGACTAAGACGAAAGCTTTGGAAGTACTTTTTGTGAAAATAAAATAAACAAACACAAGGCCATATGTGACTAAAAATACGAGCAACCATTTTCCTTCGGAAAACAATTACCCCTTTGTCAACAGATATTGAATTATATTCAAAGACAGCAGAGATATAAATTTATATATTAGTGACTTTGGTGCTCTTGTTAATTCCATTAAAGACTGAAATTGAGAATCTATCTATTTCTTGCTGAAGAATCCTAATAAGGATGAAACCGGTCCAAGAATGTCGTTTTCTTAGTAAGCAAAAGGGGGAGTGTAGAAATTAAATTTCTATCCCTGATCCTTTGGATATAATTTAATACCTGTTGCAGTATTAGCCAAAGGAATAGGTGTTTTCCCAAAGGAAATGGTCACTCGTATTTTGTGTGACATATGGATTTGTGTTTATTTATTATTTTACGTCTTGGTCAAATGTGACCAAGACTCAAATGTGAGTTATTTAAAATTGCCAGCCTTGGTTTTTGGTTCCACCTAGTTTTCTAACTGGGTACTACAAGTAACTTTTAATTTAGCTTACTAGAAACAGATGGCGTTACCATTTTCACTACTTGAATACTTACTCACTTTATAACCAAAGTTCTGAATAGAGTTGGAAGATCGTATAGTATATTTATTAATATTTAGAGATAGATGATTCAGTTGTAAAGTTGATTCGTCACTAACGACGAACATCTACTAGACTAATCTTGTTTACAAATAACCAATTGCAAACATTTAATCTGCATAAATGTTAAACTATTATGAGAGAGTATAGCAGAGTTTTGTTACAAGAATTTTTTATGGATATAGCTCGGAATTAACTTAACATACAGCTAAAACGCACAAAAGGTTTTTAAAGTTACATTAAGGAAGTATATTTGCATTCTTAATGTCATAGTTGAAGTCGATTTCCAGGAAAGTACGTTATTTATTTAGCAGTGTAAAGCAAGCTCCGTAGCTGTAATTACAGATTCATTCATAAAACGTGTGCGCGCAACTCAAATAAACAAACTTATGCAAACCATCCCTACTCAAATTGACAGCCATCTCGCTCAAAATACGACAGGTGATGTGACAGATAATGCGACAGCTCTGTTTATCTGATACAAAACACAATCTGAATAATTGCAGCAATATTTGGTTATCACTCACTGTTTAAAAAACAAGATATTGCGTTATTCAGAAGTAATAAAAATGAGATAGGGCCAATATGTGACCCCAGTGGAATACCGGACGTCACTGATACTTCACTAGAGAGGAATTTTGCAAAACACGTCGAAAACGAAGACCAAGTTGGACTAGTTAAACCAATTAACATAACGACCTTAGTTTTTGAAAGAAGCAATTTATGGCAAACGCTGTCAAAAGCTTTTCAAAAGTCTGTATAGATAGCGTCGACCTATTGAACAGTTTAGAGAGCTGAGAGTAAGTACTCCTCATTTACGCTGGGATATTATTTAGTCCAGTCCAGTATCCATATATATGATAAATCATCACCTATAACTTAAAAAATTTGATTTGGAATTTGATTCTTTCTTTCAGGATTATTTTCTCTCCATCGAACAGAAAGAAATAAGACGACACTCATACCCTTGCCTCGGACACTCAATTCCGCGATGGGATTATAAAAGATTTTCAGGATTAATTTTGCTGTGATTGCTTTCTGTTGTAGAGTGCTAACCATTTTATCTGAAAGGAATTTTGACAACGGCAACCGAATCCGGATTTATTCGGAATGATTTCGTGCAACTGAAAAGCTTTAATTCATTGTTTGGGAGTATTTGTCTATTTCTGAAACGGAGTAATTGAATTTTTCGGATTTGTTGAATTAGTTATCCGTTCTTGTGAAATGTTTTGGAAAAAAGATGGAATTGTATCGAGGATACATTGTATTGTTGACTTTTTATATTTCGGTTTTCTTATACTTGAGTAGTTTGAGGATGTCATAGGCATTGTGTGACGGTTCCAAATATCTGATTTAGTTTAGGAGCGTCACCGCGGCATTGTATACTTCTAATGTACGGGACGACTATTGAAAAGAAAATCAGTGGTGGATACTTAAAGTTTTTCTGAAACTCCTGCTATTTAATGCTTTGTTTCCTTTATTCTTTCAGAAAAATTATTAATAACCATCCACAAATATTTTGGTATATCTTTAATTTTATTAATTTTACTGAGGCCCTTCCTATGGGGCCTCAGTATTGCATTCGTGCAGACGAAAAATTTTTCTTACCCTTATTTTTAAAACTTTTTTCACGTTTCCGATCATTGTGAGTCCGAAAAAGAAAAAAAAAAATTCTCTAGTCGTCTGTGTGTATGTATGCCGACACGATAACTCTAGAACGAAAGTTCTGATTGACTTACGGTTTCGATTTTCTTGAATAATTACTTCTAACTTAGAACCCTATTGATTTTCAGAATTTTCGGTTCATTCTAACTACTTTAATAGCAATTTTCTTAAAATTCGCCTATGCATTTTATGTGACAATTTTAGGAATTCCAATCATGTCTAACCTCTAAAATTTCTAACATTCTTACCATTCCATAAATTGCAAACATTCTCTAACGACCTGTCAAACAACATCTGTTGATAGTAAAGGTGAGATTTCTAAGGCGGGTTGCGACCTTTATACTTGCAACTATAGCCATTTTGGACGTTATTTTTATTCGAAATTAGTCGCCAAGGCTGCCAATTTATGAAAAATATATAAGCAGTTTCTTAAAAATAACTATTTTATGGTGGTGCTAACTTAAACGTACTACTATTTCGCCCCTAACCACAAAAACACCTTCATCCAATTTACTGACTCTCTGTTGCAACCCCATAAAATAATTAACCAACCATTTTATTTGGCAAAAATCAGACATGCTTGGCTGTGCCTGTCAAGTATCAAGATGTCAACTGTGATGTGTGAATGTCTCTTAAATATCAAATTATTTAAAAATGAAGGCTTCTTTTGATATTTATTGCAAATAATTTGTAGTGTATTTCAATTCAGGCTTTCTATAAATAAAGGTACAGTAAGACATATAATATAATATTCTTATACGAAACACTTTTTTATTATTTAAAAAACAGGTAGGATATAATGCTGAATTTTTGTAGATAAATTTAGTTATACGATTTTGAATTACATTAAGGGGTTGAATATCGCAAAATAAATTCAACCAGCGAACTGTAAATAATAATTAGTAAACTCCTAGTCATAAATTTTCTCAATTCATAATATTTAAAAATGAATCTTCTTACCTTGGGATTTAATGACGTAATGTGATCAACCCATTTCAAATTTTGATCAATTATGATACCGAGGTATTTTGTTGTGTTTTTCATTTTAATTACAAAGTTGTCATTTATTTGTATGTTGAAAGAAGGCCTTTGTAAATTACATTGCTCTCTATGGATATACTTTAACACAAAAATAGTTTTGTAACTATAAGTTGCTATAACCTATCGTCGCAAAACTATTAATAATTTAAACATAGTAAGTAGTATTATAACATCAAGTAATTTTTTAAAATAAAGTACATGATCTCAAAACAGAAATAATTTATAATAAATGCTGGTAAAACTAGGGGTAAAATAACAACAAATTGAGGGAAATACTTAAAAAGGGCAGGTTTAAAAAGTATTCTGACAAGAAAGTATGTCCGTTCTGTTTATTTATCAAGTATTGTTTGAGGTTACTTTTGAATACATTTATTGTTTTTTTTTTAATTTCTGTAGAGAGACTATTAAATTTTTTAAACCTTTAATAAAAATTGTATTTTTGGGAACTTTTAGTAATAGCTTGCCGTACATGAAAGTCAGATTGGCTTCTTGTATTATAGTTGTGATATTACGAATTATATTGAATTTTTTCTAATAGATCTGATGCGATGATACTATGTCATTTTTATTTTATAAATGTATTGAACATAATTCTGAACTGAAAGCCAATTTATTTCTTTTAAAATAGTTGCAATACTCTTCCTTCTGTTCTTTATTAATTGAATATAAATAGGCGAAGTAAGGAGCCCAAATATTATACATGAGCAGGCTTAAGAGGTGAAGAAGCCAATTATTATTGGATAAATTGCTCAAACAAGTTTTTAAACTCCAATCAAAAGGCGATATAGAATGGTTTTAAAAATCAAGGCTTGTGAAGATCATCACATGGTTTAACCCAAGTAATATCAATGCTTCACAAAACAAAAAATTCAAGGTCCCAATACTACTATCGGCTTTAGGTCTTTCGTTCCAAGTTAAATCATTTCTCGTTTTTGTTACGCTACAAGTTTACCCTTGTGGGCTTCAGTCTCGATAAGGTGGAAACCACCATTTTAGCGTCTCTCGAATTATTTTTATATTCATTGTATTTTGCTTTTTAACCAGACTAAATAAATAATTTTTTTTATAGATTACTTTTTTTTTATTGAAATTAACACGCCCCGGCAACAGAAGCCATTGATGCAGGGCTTACGTTAGGTTCTTACTGTATTTGTACCGTGTGGAGGGTGAGTTGCCCTACAAAAGGTACAACAACAAAAATGTGATTCGCAAACTACTGAGTAAGAAAAATAAATTTAAATTTGGTTAAGTAAATTCACTTCTTTTAAATAATTTATCAGTCTTCCAAATTCACTAGGATATCTAAGAATACTAATACTATCACCAGGGGCGGTTTCTCCATTGGTTCATTTGTGCAGTGAACACCCAGTTAAATTTCATAAAAACACATTATTTTAATATTACATAAATAACAAAAATATAAATTTAATTTTAATATTTTTATTTTCATACGTGTTAATCTATATTTTTTGTACATCATTGTCCTCGGGCTGATCGCGTCTCTGTGTCACAGTATATATCTCAGTATACTGTGTATGTGGTGCATTATGATAAGTGAGTCTAACATGAGTGAGACGATATGCCGATAGCTAAAAAGAGAAGACAACACGCCAACAGATCCTTCAAACTGTCAAAGAACACAATAATTGGCGCGCCGCTCTCAAACAAGGTTGCCAAACCAGTGTTGCCAGTCTAGTACAATTCACAATTGTACTAGATGTAGTACTTTCTGCGTGCATCAGTGTTCACGTGTAAACTATATATATATTGTGTTCCTTGTTTGGGTTCGTTATCAATAAAGACCCCTTTTCCTCTTCAATGAATTTAGATGTCACTGCAAATAGTATTCGAAAAATCTGGTACATTTAAGGAATCTGGTACATTTTTTAGACAAATCTGGTACATAATAAAAACATATTCTGGCAACACTGTACAAAATTAAGCAAACTGTCACTGTCATTAGTGTCATTCCATTCATACTTTAAATAAAAACAAAATTATTTTAATTGTGCTTATTTACAAAATGTGTTTAATTAAGAACTGTGTCTTCAATAAATTAAAAGTATTGTTCCGAAAAACTTCTAAGGCAAGGTAAATTAAAATTTTTAAGGTTATGTTGATTTGTTTTTACCTATCAAACTTTTACAACTCTAATTTGTTATATATTTTGTTTCAGTGTGCTACGTTGCCCCAAGGTTTGGGGTTGTAATGCGGCTCTTATCACTTAAGGGTGACTAGCTCAATTTTATTTACAATAATCGGAGAGATAGGGTCCTGTAAAGATAAGCAAAAGTTTAACCTTTTAATACTCAAGCAACTGGTCAGTCGTCTAATTAGCAAAGTGGAACAAATCCAGCAAATGTATTATAATATTAAAATGACTTCATTGCCAGTTTGGTACCAATCGATCACAAGGTAAGTACGAAATGCATAAGAGCATAAATTTAATAATACTGAAAATATACCTAAATCTTATTATACTATATACAATAAACTTACGTTATTTATCTAATATATATTTTATTTTAGGCTCTATGAGAAACTAAATATAATCTATTCCAAAACAGCCAACAAAAGTAAGGGTAGATAAAATGAAGTACCCACTTAGATTTTCTAAACTAAAACTATTCGATAGTTAGAATGCGAAACAGCTTTTAATGTAATAAGGTAATAATACTAAAAGGCTATGATTTATATACAAGATGATACTATGACAATGATGTTATTAAATATATGTACAGAAAGGTGATGCACGGTAATGTTTTTAGCAATAATATATATATACAAGGAAGCTAAGGGTGGCTAAAATAGAACTCAGGCAATGAAGTAGGCAATGGAACGTTCTTACTTGTTCTGTGGTTTCCTGATGATCTACCATCCAGGGGTTGTTCTCGTCAGATTTATCGATCGGTTACTAAGGGCTGGGCCAACAAGCGAAACAGGAAGCAGTGAACTATAGTACGCGTTACTTCCTCCAAATTAAATAATAGCTACTAAATGCTATAGGAGTGGCAGAAGAAGCTCTACAGAATGGATACAAACAAGAAGGCTGTAGATGTTAGGTGGCTTTTGGAAGAAAAGTATTATTTCCACAACAAGGTGCTGTCAATAATGACAAATATACTTTAAAGGTAAACTTTCTCTTTATATTATTAGCCAAATAATCCGAATAAAATTGGTGTATTCAGGTACCACATGGACCAAGGAAAGCTAATTGAAAAAGGACAGAAGAGGAAGGAAGTTCTTCAGCCAGAAAGACAATCTAGGGTTGCCAACAAATTACCATATTTTAAAACCAAATGACTTTGGCCTTGAACTTAAATTTAAATAAATGAAAGTGAATGTAGATTTTAGCAAAGAAGAAGTAATTTGGAATTTGAACAATTGCAATTAGATTCATAAAAGAGAAAAAGGAAGGTCAAGGTCGACAATTGATGTCAAACTGTTTGTTTACTTTCAGGTACAGGTTATAGAAAATTAATATACATAATTTGAACAATCTTGTGTTTTCTTTTATCGACAGGTAAGCTTATTATTAAATTATTTAAATTTTATATAAATATTGCAACGATAAAATGCGAACCGCAACAAGTGTCTAAGACCATCCAAAATGGCACTTAACAAGTCATATCCCACATATCTACATGATCTGGCTAATGAATCCTATAAGTACATATCAAAACATTAAAAAACTATCTAAAATTAAACAATAATTTGAAAATACAGATGAAGCCGATTTACCTCTCAATATGAACTTTTTAGTAAAAATGAAGCTTTATAAGAAGATAAAGCCTATTGAAACTGATAAAAATATGAATATATTGGGGAGTTAAGGGGGGTTAAAATATAAAAAAAAATCCTAACTGAAAAACTTGAAATTTTTAGCAAATATCAATCTTAAAGGAGAATCCCTTTCATTATAAAAAAATCTGATTAAATATGGGGGATTTAAGAGGGGTTGAAATTTAAAAAAAATCAAAAATGAAAAGCGATATAAACATAAAATTTTTAGTAAAAATCAAGGTCTATAAGGAGATGAGGCCTATTGATTGTGAAAACAATCTGCTTAAAATTGGGGGTTAAGGGGGTCTGTTAAACTGCGAAGAGTATCATTTAAAATATTATATATCTTTATTCTAGTTTGTGTCTGTGTAATATTATGTACTGTGATGGGACTGATCTTATAAAATAAATATTTAAAACATTTTAGTTCTTATTTTATTTGCCAATAAAAGGTATTTAAAAAGTATATTTTTTATTTGACATCTGTGACAAATTGTGAAAATGATTAAACTTACAATAAAAACTAAAAAATGGTAGGTAAAGTTTCATATAAAATTTTTTACACAAAAATCAATGTCAAGCTTTCTACATAACTTGATATATATTAAAAATAATCTCAAATTATGAAGAAAAATCAGTTTACAAACTAATAATGTTTATAGATGGTTTTCAACGTATTAAAAACAAAAAAAATATCAGACTAGCCAAAATATTCATTTATTAATAGTTGTAGTGTTTGAAAACAGTATGATGTTGATAATAATAACTACACAAACTCAAATAATAAAAACAGCGATATTGACTCTTGTACAAAGTTTTGATCCGAACTTACATATAATAAAATTATTGGAAAAAGTGAACACCCATTTTCAACTACCACTTAAACTATTCTTAGCTTGTTGAGTTCAAAGTAAATACAATATTTCTCTAAGGGTGAGTTGTATAAAGTAAATACAATCTTCCTCTAAGGGTGAGTTGTATAAGCCGGGTTTAAACTTGGTTTTGGGTAATACAATTTTTTTATGTAGAACCAAGTTCAGCCTTGAACTAATTTAAATATCTAATAAATTTTTTCCGTTAAACCCCTGCTACAGTGATCGCAGACAAGTTGGACTTCGATGGACTGTAAATTTTTATGTGCCAATCTCTTTTGTCTAATTCTATTTTTGTTCTTAGACAGAGACGACATTTTGAAATGGTACAGGGTATTTTCAAATTATAGATTCATCCGAATAGCTCCTTTGGCGGTACAATCAGCTTCTTCATTGCCTGAAATCCCGATTTGAGAGGGGAAACAGGAGCCCCTACTGAAGCGAAAAATTTGTAATAGCCGTATATATCTTGAACGAAGAAATGATTAGTATAAACATAATAGAGTAGACTGAAGAAAGGGAGTATGTACATATAGCAACATGATTATCCTCTGGAGTTAGCAATTTAAGAACATCCCATAAGGGTTTTCAGTACAAATACTGTAGGATGAAGGTAATAAGAAACACTTCTGGTATCCACCATTTGAAATAGATGTGTTAGATTTGTAGTTTACTCAACACAAAATATGAATACGGCCCTTACCTCGCTTACCAAGTGGACTGTGTCCTTTCGGTGCTAGTTGCAAATATGTTCATATGGATAATGAAATTCCAGCAACTTCGTAAAAAATACTTTATTGTGCAAAACGTTGCACGACAACTCTTAAACTTTACATTTTTACACTAAACTTTATTTACAAACACCTAGAGGCTTAACACTGCGAATTTTGTGTTGAGACCCACCTAAATTCTTTCGTCCAAAACGACCTGGTCTTTATACATGTCTACGTGCCAGAAACTGGTTGGCCTTGAGTTATTATAGTCACGTAGACATTTGTTTACAGACTTCCATAAAAAAACATCTGCGCTCCGAGCTTAGGACCGTCTCTGAATAAACTATGTTTTAAAATATGTTTTTTAAATTTGTTATAAATACTTTCCATAAAAGATTTCCTAAAAATTTTCTTTAGAGTGAAGTTTTAATAACTTGGCTAAGCAAGATAATATATTAATAGGTTAATAGGTCAATAAGGAGTGAGTTCAATGTCACCAAGTTAGTTTAGAGCATAAGGAATTGGGAGAACAGACGAAGTAATACTGGGCAAGTTAAAATTATCTGAGACGAAAGTTGGAAAAACAAGGTTTAAAGAGTTGGCAGATATATCAGCAGCGTAAGAAAGAAGAAGGTACTGGCGTCTTAGCCAAAGCGAGTGATCGTTTCATTCACCGTACAGCTTTTTACGAGACTTGTTCTAAAGGTAAGACACAGTGGTAAGGCAGTGTTTTAGGATCTTAAGTGTCACTTGGAAGCAGACAAATAACAGTTTTATCAGCAACCCAATGATGGTAAGTCATTATTTTTAATATATTGTTACGCAGGTTTTTGGTATCACAATTTATTTCAACTGAACTTTAACAATAACAATGCAACTGATAACATTAAAGTGTAACGTCTATCATAAAACTGAATTCTGACGTCAGGTCGTCGACTTATATAGCTTGCTTGACCTTCTCGAACCTTCTCGAACTGTCGTCTAGAATATTCTTGATGGGTAATGACATTTCTGGACATTTCTGGAATATTCTATCTTCTTTTACTTGTACTTCTACTTATGACGACCGCAGCACACTGTAGAGCGATTAGTAACATTCCACTTCTTTTTCTATTTGTACGTTTACTATGATAGTCGCTGGCCACTGCAGGGTGCTGCGTAACAATATTAATCCTCTTCAGACAATTGCTCTTAGGTTCTTTGATATATAACTTCCAACACAGCATACTAAATTTGATAAAGCTTACTTAGAAGGATAGAATAATACTTGAAGCCCAGACGTTGAGACAATCTACTGCAGTTTGCAATAACCTGCAAATGGTAACAGTATGTTTCCGTAACAGCACATAATGAAATCATCAGCATACATAATAGACTTTATGGATACTCAAGTTAATATCGATAATTGCCCAGATAAATTAAATAGAGGTTAACACAGATCCTTGCTGAACACTACCACTTTGAAGGTGACTCAAGCAAGTTTTTCCATTAGCTATAACTCTAAGGGATCTTTCACAAAAATTTTAAAATAAAATAGAAAATATTACCTCTTACTAATTTCTGAGCTTTTCAGTTAGGACAAAATGCTGAACGGACTCCCTTCGGTCTCGTTGCATGGCTTTCAAAACCTTTATAATTATGAAAAAGAGTTGTAAGCTTTATTTAATATCCATGATTTGAACCTTAACTTAATAATTATTTTTGGTATTACGACAGTTAACTACATTTTAGTTTAAATTTGATTTTAGTTCAAATAAATTTGGCTCTTATTAATTTTATTCAGTTCTCCATCACTTTCTTATAAAAACAAACCAACATGCCATGTTTAAAATATAAAATCGGGAGGTTGATAACAAATAAAAATCTTGTTAAAATATTCAATTCATAATGAATACAGTTATACCAAAACATTTTAAAATATATTGAGTGTAGAATTTTTTTAGGAAAACAGCGTGGAATAATAATATAAAGGTAAAGTGGATTGGTCTATCACTTTTCCACCATAAAAATGTTATAGATGAATTATAATTTATTTATCTTCTGAATTATGTATAAATATACAATAAAGCCTATCAGCTTTGAAAAACCAAAATACGGTTTAAGAATTCACAGTTAGTACTATCGGTATTAATTTGACTTAAATGTCATTATTGTTATATACATTTATTTTATTTATTTCTTTTTCGATAATGGCAAGACATTTCTATAAAAGAATAAATCGTGGCTGAAATAAACCTACCGTGACTTTTATTAAATCTAAAAAGTATAAAAAATTTCAGGGCAACTGGACACTGAAGTGGAATAGTTTTCCTGTTTTATCATTTCCCTGGCCTTCTGTCCCAAGAGAATATTTCTCTTTAAATGAAACCATGCATACATTATAAACATTGAATACGTTGTCCAGAGTTAGCGTGTGTACAAAAAGAAGAAAAACTTGTAAAAGTTATACAACATAACTTGTTACTCTGTTTGCTTTGTACCGACAAAGGACATTTTTTAGTATAAGTACCTTTCTTTTAATTATTTTAAAAACGGTTTTGCAGAAAAACACCGTTCGTAATTATTTAGCCAGTTAGCACGCAATTCTGGATATTCTTCAGAATAATTGTTAAAATGTTTAAATTATGACATTTGAAAATAAGTAAAACACTATGTATTATTGTTATTATTATTATTTCAGAAACGGCAGAGCCATGGCTGAGTTAAGTTTTCTAATAAAACATTTACTAAAAATATTTAGACTATCTAAAATCTGTACGTTGCAATTTTTGGATTATGATGATTCGGTTAAAGTACAAACTATTGAATTCTAAAACTTAAAAATTTTTCCGTAAAACTGTAAAATTTGAAGATGAATTGACAAACAAAAATAGTCGACAAGTTAAAGGATGTTTCGCTGGTAGGGGTTATCTAAATTCAAATAGATCTTTTCTCTCGGTCATCTTTGTCTTAACTCTCAGTACACTATAAATCTCTAACTAGCCAAACAAAATTCATCTCCTCTACGAAGGCTCTCAAGCGGCTACAAATTGAGTATTCTTTCTATAAACCGTTACCTTATCAAATTTTTTTGGAGATAACACTTCCTACATTCCTTCTAGGGGATAGTGCCATAAGATTTTTATACAAAAATGTAAATCAGATGTACAGTAAATATAAAAAAAATTGATTTTTATCTCGTCTGTAAAAAAGTTTAAATGTCAACGCTCAGAACTGAACTATGACAGTTCAGATCGAAAATTATTTTAAGTACAAAGTTAACAATTATTAAAAAAAAATTGTGTTTGTAGGTATGTAGAAAAAATTGTAGATTCCAACATGGTGGAAAAATACAGGTGAAGCGGTAAGCGATACGAAATTCGGTCAGTCTTGCGCATAATGTCACTTTCGAAGAAAATTTTTATTATGCCTGTCTTGAATGTTAAACAGCGACTTTTTAAGTTATTTTAATATCTTCCTAATAGTTCTTAGAACTTTATAGATATATTTATATAAAAATTTAAAATTATTTCTATATACCAAGAGTTCTTTTTAGCAATTATTGGTAAGTATTATTCAATTAATTTCTAATTAAATTGATAGTGTAATTGATATAAAGTTAGGTTATGTCACATTTTTGCTGTATTTCAAAGATAAAAAAAGTTTCTAATTATTTTATTAATATATTTGTTATTGGTACATTAAAATCTACTATTTTAGGGAGTGTAGTTATTAGCAAAGCGCCAGGTTGTGCAGTGTTTGGCTACAAGAACTATCATGGACGTAATATCCTCTTCATGTTTTGTGATGAAAGAATTCAATTTCAAATGAACACTATCTTGTTAATCCTTAAGAGAAATGCATACCAACTGATGTAACTTAAATATATTACACTAAATTGGAAATAATTACCTAGTTTTTGTATATAAAAAAGCACAAAATATATTTTTATTTGGAATTTCTTTTGAACAAGGGTCCAATATCTGCCTATAGTGAGTTTTTTTGTATTATTGAGCATAACTTATGTGTGATTTATCAGTTATTTTTACTAGTAATACCACTAGAGGTCAAAAAATTTCCTGATATTAATTTGACCTCGCGTGGTATTCGGTAAGAAAATTCCACGCCGAATTATGGTTGAAAATTAAATATTTTTAAAATTTATTTTTCGTTTCTCAACAATGCAAATTATTTTCTCCCAGTCACCAGTGAAACATAAAAGGTGTTGTCGCCTTGATTGTTGAGTTGTCATGGTAACTAAGTGAGACCCTAACCTCGAATATAATTTCAGTTTTGAAGTTGTCAAGCGGCCCGACGTAAAAAAATGTTTCGCTGCAATTATTTAGGCCTTCAAATTGCTTATTTCTACTCATTGTAGTTGCATGGGAATACCATTTGAAAATAGAAAATAGTATATTCTTTAATTTTACGTAAGTTTTGAATAACTACAAGTGGTAGAAAATTGTTTTTCTGCGTTTTTATTAACATGCGTTATGAGCGCTTTAAAATGGTATGAAATTCATAACCAGCGTCAGCAAGCATCAATCGTAGGAGGCTGTGATCATTGTATTTTGACAGTTCAAAACATTAAATAACTCGCGTTTTGTTGCGATAAAGAATATTGCACAGCAAGTAAAACCAACAAAATTACCTATTTTTTTAAAAATGAATCGATTTGAAAATCATACGCTCTGCAAAATATGCGTGAAATTGTCTGATGTAATGATCAATCATTGCACCATGACTTACTTACTCGGATTAATAGAGGATTGTGGCTCCAACTTGAAAAACGAAAATTTGTTCCGAATTGTCCACGAATATTTGCACCTAAACTACGCAAAATTCAAAGTGCTGAATGGGAAAAAGGTGAATAAATTAGTGTCTAAATATTATATATATTTTATTAGACATAGACACATAATTCAAAGCATCCAAAGTCCTGCATTTTCGCCATTAAGAAGAAAAGAAGTGGCCGAAGAATATAGAAAACACCTTAGCATTGTAACTAAAATGTATCAAAACTAAACCTATTATGTGAACAAATAAAAACCAGTCTATCAAAAATGGTCTGTTATTGTAAACGTCAAAAAATTTCCAGTATAATTCGCTGTTGGGTACCCCACGAGAAACAAATTTCCACTAAAATACCTCCATTGCCATGGTGATCTGTCAAAAACACGTATTTTGATTGGTTCAAAATTACAGGTGTGGAATTTTCATTTAAATATATATTTTTAGTTTTATAATGATTATAGAACTAGGAAATAAATATAGTTTAAAAAAACTAAAAAACACGCTTTTAGAGCATATCAAACTAAAAAGTTAAAAATAATATTTTTTAACACGCTTTTATTCAAATAAGCTTAAAACAATAATAAATGGAACATACTAGTATTATTGTGTTAAAAGCGTCGGGCGCTCGATGTACGAGAAATATGGCTTTGCCCCACGCTTTTTTCACAATAATACTAGTATTTTCCATTTATTATTGTTTTAAGCTTATTTGAATAAAAACGTGTTAAAAAATATTATTTTTAACTTTTTATTTTGATATGCTCTAAAAGCGTGTTTTTTTAGTTTTTTTAAACTATATTTATTTTTTACTTTTCAGTTCGATTAATTATTAACAAAAAAATTGTAAGTAGAAATTGCTGAAAAAAATTTTTTTTTATCAGCCGTGGGGATTAGAACCCACGATCGGTGAATCTGGCAATCGAAAACCCGCGCCTTAGACCGCTCGGCCACGAACGAACTTGAGTTAGTGGGATATACTGACAGTAATAAGTCACTTGAGTCCAAAGGAGAGTTACAAACATACATATATACAGGTGAAGCTAATATAAGCGTGTTAAAAAGTAAAATCTTGACAATCATTATAAAATGTAAACAAAGCCATGGCAGTTTATAGGCGGCCGTGCCAATACCGATGTTGACCTCATAAAACCTGCGCCTATATTCTTACACCATGGATTCCAACTGTTTTATTGAGACAATTATTGTAACTTTACCCCTTCCATATTAACTAGGGGGTGGAAGGCAGGTTCGTGTATGCGATTTTTATATTTATGGAAATATATATCCATATACCAAGTTTAGTTTCTATATCTTGACCCAAACTGCCCTAGCCCCAAGAGCCGAACCTCAACCTTTATTATTTAGGTTCTGTTTTTAGGTCTCAAACTCACTTTGAGGCCCATATCTGTCATTGAAGATAGCGATATACTCGTAGATGCTCTCTTTCCTATACCAGAACTATCTGACAGAAGAAAATTTAAAGCATGTATAAAAACAAGTAATAATATTGTTATGCTTCTTTTTTTTTTTGTAAATTTTACTTATATAGGTATTTTAAAACAAAACGAGGTGTGAAGCCCTTTGGTAAATAGAACTACCAGTACCAACAGTACACTTATAAACTCTGATTCAGAAGAACCTTAAGTAAATATTTTTAATTTGTTATATTCTTGAAATATGAACATTTTACTGCATTAATTTAGTTTAGTAATAGAATTAATATTACTTATTTTATTTTTTTAGCAATTATAGCACATGCTCAAAAAGTCTCTGGTGGGGGAGTCACTCTAGAATATTACGAAAAAATGGAACCTTAACTACAAGAAAGTGATTAGGTTTGCAACTAAACTGTATTATTTATACAATGAGCACATAAAGAGTGTTCCTAAATACCATGCCAATATTGAAGTTGGAAACTTGGAATATTTATAACCAAAATTTTATATGAACATATGCTCTATATTGATTTTTTTAAGACAAAAATATAAATTAGAATGCTCTCCGGGACGCCACTGGTCTTAATAATCTTAATCTAATCAAGTTTAAACAAGTATTCTCTTACAAATATAAAAGAATCGGCCAAAATCGCCAAAAGATTGTATGATGGAATATTAATAAAAAAACGATTTTTTGAACAACTTATATCTTTAATAAAAAAAATGAAGCTTATTTTCAATATTATCATGGCAGTTTGGAACACCCGGTATATAAAAATTCCCATTTAATTTCCCGGTTATGATGATGGAGGTAGACCTCTGAAACCGACGTGTCAATGGTGTGACCACTGGCCCTATGAACTTGATGTTTTTCTTTTCTTAGTTCAGCGAAATAATGGAAAAGTGTTTATTTCAGTTTAATAAATAAAGCATATTTAATCTTTTTGTCCATCATTTTATAACAACTTAAATTTTCAAAACTAGAAAGTTCAATTTTAAGGGTTTTCCATTTGAAGAATTCGAGGTATGGCTGTGGACCTTTATATTTGTACACCCAGTATAAATATAAACACAAGATGAAAAGTATGTAGGCATTGATAGGTATTGATTTTAACATGGGCATTTTGGTTGGTTGATTAGAAAATGAACTAAAAAGAATAATAATGTTAAAGAAATGAAACACTCTGTACATCAGACGTCTATTGGAACTAACTTATAATAAATTTAAATGGAAATAAATATGTATTAGCTTTCTTTTACCAAAATATCAAAACAATTCAAGCGTACATTTTTTTTTTTAAATATACGAGTATATATGGTCTCACCCTGAATATCAGTTGTATATCGAGTCGGTGGTGTAGCGGTCTAAAGGGGTTATGATGGACAAGTGGTGTTATTTTTAACAGACACGTTATTTGTGAACAGGTTGTGATTTCTGTGTGTTTATAAAATAACAGACCTGTTAAAAATAACAGAGGTTGTCAATCATAACCCTCTATCGCGCTTATATTCATTTATAAGCAAGTTTATGTGTAAGAGACTGCTGGGCTTCGAATCCCAGACCAGACCATGTGGATTTTTAATTAAATTGCATGGTTTGGTATAGGATTTGATGTGTGCCGTATTAATAGAAATTAAATTTCTGTTGATATGACATGCAGATTATAAAAAATCGCCTTACATTACCGTCTCGATGATGGTGAGTGAGGTTTTCCGGGTTTTCCTCACCTGTTAGTCAAATGGCACCATCAATCATCTTTAAGTCGCCCTGGAGCTCCACGGCAAATAATAATAATAGCCGTCCCTTTCCCCGCATAACTCATCTTTTGGGGTTAAAATTCACTCGTAAGAGGATGAATTAGGGAGAGTATTATTATTATTATTATTATTATTATTATTATTATTATTAGTATATTATTTAAAAAACTATAAAAACAAATAGAAAAATGTAGTTAGTTCTACGAAAAAAATAAGGTTTCACTTATTTTTATAATAATATTGACAAAAACATTGTTAAACTTAGAGCTTTGAGGCAATGAAGATATTTGATCCATAGGTCAAGTTCTACAACATATAAAAATTTCGTCAAATTCTGACCGAAGGGTATTTTACATTTAAAACGTGCCCCCTCCTTTATCGATTTTCCCGAAAATAGTTTTATTTACTAACAGTATAATAATTATTAATAACACAATTGATTACTATAAAACGTCAAAATAATAAGATTCAATTTGACATTTAGTGTATACCTACTTGATTTACGCCTGCCTTGTAAACAGAAAACCCAGGTTCAAACCCCCGACAGGTCAGTTTTTTAAATTTTTTGCTTATAAAAGAGGTCTTGTTATATTATCTCCCAAATAAAGTAGTTTACTATGAGTTCTATTGGTTTTGTTATTTGTGGGACTTACATTTTTTAATCCGTAAATATTTTAGTAAAAGTGGCACTTCAGTCCCTAAAATGAGGGAGTAAACTGCATGTTTTAGTCTTGAAGTACAAAAAAGTGTTTAACATACAAGCGTAAAACCGGGCTTTACTTAGTCGTATAATAAATAGAAGCAAATATTTTAAAGCTTTTTACAACTCAAAATGCTCACAGTTATGTACAAGAATTTAACAAATATTTTTAATTCACCACAGTCGACAAGATAGAAAGCTTTTCAAAGCATTTTTTATAATCGAAAAAGAAACCGCAATATGACATACAAAGCCGTAGAGTTTAAAATGCTTTCATGTCGGAGGCCAATAAAAGTTAAGTTTAAAAAGTAATTCTTTTGTTTGTATTTTGCGTGACTATAATTTTAAGGAAATGCGTGTTTCCCGATTTAAAAACCTACGTTTACGATATCGATATTATAATTTTTAAATTTTCCCTATGAGGTGGGAAATTGCAGGATTGGCTAAATCATTCTAACAGAATCGAATGCAATTTTGCAATTAACTGATAAAAATAGACTTTTCTAAAAAAAGTTACCTAGGGTTATTAAAAATTTAGTGTGGATTTTAAATAATTTAGCGATTTTGTATATTCTGTATAAAAATCGGAATGTGGTTAACAGAAAATTAAATATTAGGCCATTGTGGAATGTATATATCAAACAAAAACCAAATAATAAATGTATCAAAAAATACCGTCAAAAGCATTCACGGTGGTGGTGGTGGTGGTGGTTGGTGCGCAGATATGTAACGCGCTATTCACTTTATGAAATATTAAAATATTTCTCGTATATTTTTTATTTACACAGTCCTGTGACTCCTGTGGTTTTTGATGCAGAATTTTCAGCTATTATAAGGTTTGTCTCAATCAACCAACCACCATTTAAAATATGTTAAAACTAATTTAGGTGTTGTAGCTGAAAAATTGCATATACAGATTATATGACTTGTCTTCCGTACTTCCATCGTACAATCGATGTAATTCTAGCCATACCTGATGAGCTGTTGAAAATTTCATTACTTTTTGTAGAGTGTCTTTGGTCATATTTGTAGTAAGTATCAATAGTGCACTCGTTTCAGCTTTAGTATAAGACTCCAGTTGAAATTCATATTCTTTCTCCTTTTCTTTGGTTGCTGAATCTGAAAAAGGTGCAGGTTATTTCAGCTTTCCTTCTATGACTTCAACACCTCTAGGAACTCATCTAAGTAAAATGCATACTTTATACTTTTAAGTGCACCAGTTGGATTTCCGCTCTAACAAACCAATCTGAACTTTAGTAACTTCCATGTTTCTCTTTAAAAAAAATCTTAGGTAACGTGTGAAGAGAAACTTTGAAAATTTTACATATAGGCGAGCAGAGTGGTGCAGTGAAAGCGTACTGGGCCCATAACCTGTTGAAGTTGGTGATCTAGAGAAATCCTTGTGCAAATATACTTAGAATAACTTTTATTATCAATCTTTAATGGTGACAGTGAATTAAAATATAATCAATCAACAAATCTATTACAATTTATAAGACAAAGATAAGATTTTAAATAGTTTGTTAAAAATTTAAAATGGTGTAAAAAGGAATCGTACTAAAACAAAAAAAGGTCTTCTTGATTTGAAATAATAAAAAGCAATCATTATTGTTCAATAATATTCAATTGGGAGTTTTTATAATTTCTATATAGAGGGGTGTTCTTAGTAAAAAACTTTACCATTTTTTATTAATGAGTTAGGTTTATTTCTATAATTAATCTACTCTTGAAAGCCATTTGCCATAAGGAAACTGCGAGGTCCTTCACATCCGATAAGTTATGATCAACTTAGTTCACGCATAAATACCTGCGATACCCCAAAAGTCAAAAAAGAATACAAGGATACAACTCGTCAAACGCATAGCTAAGTTGTTTTCTGGGGGGGGGGGGGGGGGGGGGGGTAACACTTCTCACATTATTGGTGAATGCGCAGCGTGTTATCTTGGTACCAATGCAACGTCTAGAGTTCATATGTGTATTTCCAGAAAAAAGTGAGTTTTATAATGAAGTTTTTCATTTTTCATTCTACAGGGTGATAAAGTGAATTTCATAAATACATATTTTCTAAATATCTTCCCTTACAGTACAGACTTTACCTTAAAAATATGTATATGATAAATATTCGTTATTATCAGTTCACATACTCTATTTCGATAAATTACCATAACCCATTGGCGTAGAATGAAGGACTAAAGAAATAATTTTATTCAAAACTTTTTGAACACTCTATATTTCATAAAACTTAAGAATAATAAATATTTCTCACGCCATTTGTCACAAAAAGGGACTTCTGCTTGATCTTTATAGACCATTAATAGATAGACAAAGCAGACACGGGCTCACATAGGGAATTCAATGTGTGACGTACAAATTCAGAAGGTAAGAGTGAGACAGAGTGAGGGGAAGCGAAGGAGTGGGGGTAGTGGGGAAAATTAAATCTCTTTTAAAGTTGAACAGAAAAATTATGCGATTGCCAAAAGGACCTAAGCCTGTTTCAAGGTTATTACTGGTCCGATTCAAACGGGAAAAATTGCATTATGTAGAGAACGTGGTATAGATTAACGCTGAAAAGCAAAAACATGCGCAAAACGAAAAGTCAGAAGGGCCTTAGCGTGTATCTTTATTGCTATTGGTCTGATTCAAACGGGAAAAACGGCATTATGTAGAGAACGCGGTATAGATTAACGTCGAACAGAAAAAACATGTGCAGAACGAAAAGCCAGAATAGCCTTAGCGTGTATCTTTATTGCTACTGGTCCGATTCAAACGGGAAAAACAGCATTTCCGAGGTGATAGAACCAATTAATTTTATACAAAGTATTTTAAAACATGTCTTAAATATGGCTAATTTTAAGTTCAATTTACTCAATTTTGTCAAATGCAACACACTATATTATATTCGCATAAAATTCCTTAAAAATTTACCTATCCATTGAATACCAACATGTCTCAATAGCTGTTTTATTATTGGAAATACGAAAAAAAAAAATAATATAAAAGTTGTATGACCATGTTTAATAAATATTCTTAAATATACAGGGTGGTCCATAAACGAGGGGCTGACCAAACTTATACATTTTTATATCTAATTGTTTTCACATCATCAAACAACTTTAATGGACTTCATTTATTTGCTATGTTGTATATAGGGTGTTTCAAAATGAAGGGTAACGATTTTCTCATTTTTTTAAATGGAATACCATATATGTCATACAACCAATTAATTAATACAGGGTATTCCATTTAAAAAATTGAGAAAATCGTAACCTCACGTTTTGACACACCCTATATACAACATAGCAAATTAATAAAGTCAATTAAAATTGTTTGACGATATAAAAACAATCAAATATGTATTACTACCTGCAGGGTGTTTTGCTTTAAAAAAATATAGATTTGGTCAGCACCTCGTTTATGGACCACCCTGTATATTAAGGAATATTTGTTAAATATGGTCATACAACTTTTATATTAAACATTTCTTCGTATTTCTAATAAAAAAAAACAGCTATCGGTCAATTATGCACTGATGTGACACCCTGTATATATGTTATTGACTAACACATTGGTATTGTTAGGCAAATTTATAGGGAATTTTATGCCAAGATAATATACAGTGTGTTGTGTTTGAAAAAATTGAGTAAATTAAACTTAGCCATATTTAAGACATGTTTCAAAACACTCAATATAGAATAAACCAGTTGTATCACCTCTATTCGTTAGCTTAGTATTTTATAAGTCTGTATATCAAAAATATTTAATGTCCAATTTAATAATGAGAAAGTGAGCAATATTTAACAATTTAATTTTACTTGTTTTCTTTTTTGTATATTTAATTGTTGAATTATTTAAGAAATATAAAACCAGTTAAGTTTAGAAAGTAATAATATTTTTATTTTCTAAGATTGGATGCATCCTAAGAAAATTTAAAATAATGTTCGTCGTTTTTCAATTATTTTTATTTCGATAAATATTTTTTTCGATCATTTGCAATTTCGTACAGTTGTATTTCAATCAAATTACATTAGATAGACTGTTTTTTTCTGGATATTTTTTAATTAATTTTGATTACATTGTTTTAGATCAAATATCTGCGACCCATTAAATTTAATATATAAAATTAAATCATTTTCGAGTAGACTTTAAAATAAATAAATTAACGAAGCTTATCTAAATAACCTTCTGCGAGACAAGACACAAAGTAAGGGTAGAAGGTAGACGTAGACGGTATACGAAGAGAAAATTGTGTAGTTAGAAGAGGTCTCAGACTGGAGCATTCTCTCTCAACAGTTTTGTTTAAACAGGTTCTGGAATCAGTAATGCGGAAAGCTCTGAAGTGCAAACAAACAAAAGTATCTACTCCTGAAGTCACCAGAGTGTGTATGTTACCTAACAATACTTTTAACAGGACCCTTCATATTGATTTAAAATCTAATACGTTTCAGAATGTGGAAAAAATATCTAGAACGATTGGAAAATAAAATAATTAAAATTCAGAGCCAATTAGTTTCCGATTTTAAAAAGTATGCATATAAAATTTGTGTTATTTTAAAAAAACTTTTGTAATTTTAAGAATATCTTAACTTTACAAAATCTATTTTTTACAATGTAAAAATGAAAATGAAAAAAGAGAAACAATAATAAAAATAGATTTTAATTTTTTAAAACTTTTGGTCTGTTTTATACGAGTACACGGAATGTGAATAAATTTGTTAAAAAATCGAATACGAAAGTTAATGATGAAAAAACACACTTGTCCTATGGCAGAATAATATTTTCTGGAGTTAGAAGTGGATCAGGATTTACCCTGGACTGGTAAGACTGTAATTTAGCTTTGAGAGGAAAATTCGTTATATATAAATTAAATACTGACTAAAACAAACTGTTTATTCCACTATTAAAAACAAAGAAACAAATAAACATACAATAAGGCTTTTCATGCTTTCGAAAATTCAGTTCATGGCTTATGGTATGTTCGGAATGGGGTGTTAATACACTGCGACCTAAAAGATCTATTGTAATTAAGTCAATTTTTCCTCAGTTTATTTTCATTTTTCATTTTTAATAAATATTAAACGCGATTGAACTGTTGGTCCTGAGTTAATTTACAGATGCGCGAACGCCGATCGAGTATCGATGCGCGGTGGGACTGGCGTTGGTGGGGTCTCTGATAGGGAAAAAGAATCAGCAGTTGAACCAGGCCCGAGATGCAATTAAAATTTTTAGTTCCGAATGATACTTGATTTCCAGTTTAGTATATTAGCCGCCTTCTCAAATCAATTCACCGCCGATATTTTCTTTTCTTTCTCGTGTTTATAAATCCGTTAGGTAAAAAACCTTGTTTCGCTTTTTACATTTTATATTGAGACCGTAGAAATATGAACATTTTAATTCAGTGTTGAGTTAAAACATTTAATTTTATTTCATTAATAAATATTAGAATTTATTTCTTGGCAAATATAATACCGTTTCTTTAAAGGGAATATAATTTGATTTAAATAATAAATGATAGGATTTAGTTCTTTAATATTGGAATACCGAGGATTTAGACTTTTGATCGTTAGTCTATATTAAGAAATTTGATTTTATTGATAAATATTTTTGTTTAGTAAGTGCCGCGTTGTAATTAAGTTGGGAATATTTATAAACGGAGTTTTCGAGGAGACGTTTTCCCTCTTTTAATAGTTTGTTTATTCTTTTACCGTATATTTAAATAATCTTAAATATCATCCTGTCCTGTCTGAACGGGCTCGTGATGACGATCAGTTCACTCTTGGAGTAGGTGCTATCCGCGTTATTTGTTTTTTTTTAGTTAATGTGTAAACCGCAAATTTAAAGAATCTTAAATAGTATCCTGTCCCTGTCTGAATGGGCTCGTGATGACGATCAGTTCATTCTTGGAGTAGGTACTATCCGCGTTAGTAATTTTCTTCCCTCCGATAATAGTTTTGTTTTTCTCTTTCACCGTCAATTTAAACACCTTTAAATAGTATCCTGTCCCTGTCTGAACGGGCTCGTAATGACGATCAGTTCATTCTTGGATTAGGTGCTATCCGCGTTAGTTTTCTTTTTTCCTGTGTATTCTCCATTTTTTCGTGCAAATTGCAAATTAAAAAAAAAATCTTAAATAGCTTCATTACCTTATCTGAGCGGGCTCGTGATGACGATCAGCTCATTCTGGGATAATAGGCTATCCCGGGTATAAATTTATTTTTTTTCCTTTCCGTATATTTACTATAAGTAATTCTTTGGCGTCCCTTTATCCTCGCACTCTCTATGACCGTTTAGCTAATTTTTCCTTACCGAAATGATAAAATACCTACATTTTAGTTTAATTCCCGATACAACAGTTAGTTAGTTAATTTTTACTACGACCGTTCTTAGAATTTTTCCTTACCGAAATGGGAAATTATGTTTTAGTTTAATTACCGACTAAATAGCCAAGTTAATAATTTTTTCTGCGACCGAAACATTCATTTTATTTTAATTCAATGTTGACGTCTGAATGAGACTAGTCGGGATTCAATACCGTCCGTTTTGTTTATTTATTTTTTGTTTTGTTCAGGGTTATATTGACTATCACCACAACTAGGGTGTGCGTTGAAATATATAATTTCTTTTTTTTTATGTTGTAAATAGTTCAAAACAATATATGTGTCAATGTTAACTTGCCGTATTACTGGTTACTAATTCCATACTTTATTTCCCCCTTGTATTTCAGTTAGTAATAAGTTCTGTACCAGCCCAAGCAACGATTAAAGCCCTTTACTTGTGGCCTACTATTACCTGTGTCTAAGTGATCTTTGACCCCTAGAATTTTTTACCTCCATCTGTAGCTACCCGAGTACCCCTGTATCTCTGCAGTTCTCGTAGATAACAGCTGAGCCATCCATCTGGATGTGATTTTATCTACTCCTCTGTATGCAAGTGCTTATGACAGATTCGTGTCTTAATTATGGTAAAGTATCGACTTGGAAATTATTATTTACGTAATGACAAGAACCACTCTATAACAACATAACATAAGAGTCATCATGTAATAGAAGTTTATTATTATTATTATTTGAAAAATAAAATATTCTGATTAGACTTGACTGTTGGTATTTAAAAAATTGGCGGATGCAACTTAAAATTTTGGTGGGTACGCCTGAATTCAAGTAAATATCCAGTCAACACACGAGAGTCAAAAAAATAAAATATGCATTACTACAGGGTGAATCATAAGGAATGGGTATTATTTTACCTCCAGATTCTACAACGTGAAATATTAGGAACAATAACTAATAGTCAAATATTAATACTTAATTGAGATATATTAAAAGTTTTAATTTAGTAGGTAATGTTATATTTTAATTATTTTAGGTGGACATTTAAATAACTATATTGTTTTTTAATAATAAATTTAAAAACAGGCTGGATAACTCACGGGATGTGAAAATAATCTAACATATTAGTGAATTAATTAATTTGTGGTATAAAATACAGGGTCTCCCTTTTGCAAAAAATTATAACTAATAAATGAATTATGTAATTAAATTTACTATGCAATTAATTATTTATACAATTAACTTAAATACATATACAATAAAAACCTTTATTTTTAGTCCTATATAAATCAAGGAACTTAAACCATGTGTACACGGGGCGTTTGAATGTTACACAGTTACAAGTACGTACCTGTAAAAACGCAATAGAATAGTTTACAGCTGTAAAACAAATTATTAATTTAATTATTACCTAATAAGTTCAATTTTTGACAAACTAAATGCACTAAGACTTTAAGTTCAAAATTAAAGTAGTAAAATATTCTGACCAATAATAAAAGGTGCAGTTTCAATTCTTTTGTCCTCTTTAGAAAATTGTAAACGGAATTTAAAAATTCCTATTTCAGGAGACAATTAATTTTTTTGTTAATCTAGACCTTGTTTTTTCTTGTGGCTATTACGTTATTTGTTTGGGCAGTGGACGTAAAACAGGTGCAACATATATCAAAATGTGCTGAAACACCCTGTATAAATGTATTTAGATTTATATCTGTATGATCAACATTAATTGCTATAAATTTAAAATCTATTTATGTTAAACAAATTTTGTTTAATCCAAGATAACCATTCTTGCGAGAAGAAATTGGAATTGTTTGATTATTATATAACTATTAATTTGTTTCAGATTCATATACACAATTATTTATTTCATGTATCAAATTTATTAAAATGAAATAGATTTGTTTGCATAAAATAAATATTACGTCTAGCTGAAACATTTTATTATTTTGAATCAATTTTTTTATTTGTTTTAATGGAGATTTTCGATTTTAAAATCTTTTTGAAAATAAAAAATTGAGTATGTATTAAAATGACAAATGATTAAATTCTATATTGTTTTGAAATCGTATTGCTTTTAATCAAAGAAATGTTAATTAGAGCAATAATGTGGTGCAGCTAATGGTAGCGCGTTCTTATTTCGTCTCTCTATAGGTGGTCTCATTTTCCATACATCGACTTGTTTATACTAGTTTTAGGTCGTCAGTCTAATTTTGTATTTGAATTCATACGGTCGGATCAGGGGTGAAAGGTTATATTGATTTTTTATGAAATATAATGCGGTTCACTGTGTGTTTAAAATTCAATGTTAAACATTGTTAAGAAAAATAGAATATGAATCGGAGAGCTGGTCTCTGTAACGTGTGGAGGGTGGGTTACCCCCCCCCCCATAGCACTTAGGCCTCATTAGACCCACTGTGCATCCTCCTAAGATGATAGGCACCTCCTAGCTCATGAGCCAGCCTACAGATTTAATGTAGTTGACAACGTTGACAGGATGTACTTCTCTTATATCGGCCGGTGTTAGCCGATACTCGCCGAACACAAATCTTCCAATAAATAAGAGTGTCGAGCAATCGTAAAGGATATGCCCGATGGTATCATCTTCTTGGTCGGACCCTCTGCAGAGTGCGAATTCTGACAGCCCCATGATATGGAGATGCTTTTGTACTTCACAATGGCCGCGCGATGCGTAGCGAAGCGCGGCAATCTGTAGAAAGCGGCAACGAACGTTTCGCTTAAAATACATACACGTTTTTTTCTACGATAACATTATTTTATGAAATAGATATAAAAACTAAAAATTTGTATTCAAAATCAATGTTAACTTGTATAATAAAACAAAAAACGTCCTACGCTGTCAAGCTGTCAAGTTTTCTGCTCGGCGAGCGACAAAGCTGCCACTTAATGTCAATTCGCGGAAAACGTCAACTTTGCGGTTGTGTTTCGTAGTGTAAAACCCTACTTTGGATAATGATCGTAGAAACAAATCAATTTTACGTGATCACTAAAGTTAATTACTTGAGAATAGCTGTGTTAACATTATGTAAGTTTCTAACGTTTAAATTAAATAGTATAAATAGTTTCAGATGAAAATATCTGCATTGTGTTTAAAAAGATTTTAATGGTTTCATTATAACCAATTATTTCGGAAATCTTATATTTCGTGAAAGATTACATGCTATTTTTGTGTACTTATGGTAATATTGATTTAATAGTATACTTTTGTATTAATGATAATAACTATATAAAATTGTATAAGAATTTTGACCATTCAAATGAGTTTTATAGAAAGTAAAAATTACGTATTATAAAAGGTTAGAGGTCACATGCTCTGTGTCCATTCTGATATTATTTTTTTTTTGTTCTAGCTGTGGAATATTATTACAGATTTTTTATTACTTTGGAAACAAATGTTTTTTTATTTTAAATTATGAAACTACTTATTTGTTACTTAGTACATGGAATACTATTAATCAGTTAGTTTGGAGATTGAAAAATCCTGGGTTTAGAAGATTTGGTCTTGCAATGAAATAGATCTGGTTCATCAGTTCCTCGTAGTTGTAGTGAGATTCAACCAAATCTAATAAGATAAGTAAAACAAAAACAAAACTTCACTTTGTAATATATAAATGGGTATTAGCCACATTTATTGTGTTTTCTTCGTTACGATTTATTCTTCGTTTCGTAATATTAGGAGGTTAATTAAACTTTTAAAGAATGAAACAAATACTAATTTAATATGTTAATCTAAATTTAAACCCTGCTATTCTTACTGAGTTTTCTTGCAAATTGTAAATGTATAATTTCTTAAATCATTACAAAGTTATCACTACTTTAATTACTTCTTAAATATTATTACATTTTATGACTTAAAATCATCCAATATACAAAAGAATAATTATTAAAATAAATAAAACATTTATTTCAAATAACTCTTCAAACAAATTTTGTTTGATTCAAGAAAATCTTTATCAGAATGACCATAATACGTATTTACATAACGACCATCGAAAAATATCTAACCTAAGGCTTACTTATTAACTTTTCTTAAAAACCAGTCGGTTACTTCTAGATGTCACATACCTGAAACAAAAGAGATAAAATCTGTTAAAAATTGATGACAAATAATTTCAATCGACATTTTTGTCAAATATATTCGTTATGTATGTGCAGATCGACAAAAATAGCATTTCTATGGAGTCTTATTTGGTTTATAGATTCCACCAAATAAAATTGTGTTGGAGATTTATAAGGTATATTTTCAGTGGAAGAACGAAATGGAAATGGGATGGTGTAGCTGTAGAGTGAAAACCATGTTACTACTAAATAAATAAAACAATCGCCGTAAATTCGAATCATATTATCGATGCCCCCCATCTGACATCAGTATTGCGTACATTCAGATGAAAAAATTTTCTCTACGTGTAGGATCACTCTAAGTTCGAAAAATCAACAAATTAGCGTTTGTTCTTCGTATTTACGCAAACTAATGCTTGTGTGTTTTTTTTTTGCATAGACTCTTGTCATACAGCCAGTCACAAAATGGAAGAGGTAAATCATTAAATATTTCATTTAAAATAACAAGAGGATTAAACGGGGACACTTGCTTCTCACCTAGGGACCCATCAAGGCATTACAAAAAAACATACACTAGGTCACGGTAAGGGTGTAAAATAAAACAATAGGAAAGAATTTACTGCTTTCATTTCGGCTTGACATATTCAATGAATGAAAATTATTCAAAAGATTATAGCAAAATAACGATTTAATTTAAAAATAAACCTCTGGTTATTATTTAATACTACTTGTAATAACGCTAAAGGGAAAATATATTTTTCCCATTAATCGAAAACAACTTAATTAATAAATCAAAAATTTTTTGAAGGATAAGTTAAAATTGACAATTTCTCGGCAAAGCTCCAAGTGATTCATTAAGCGATGCCAGTGTCTCCGGCCATTAATCAAGAGGAAAAATAAACTTAAGCAAAACATCTAAAAACCTCGAACAAAAAATTAATTATTTTCCAGTTGTTTTTGGAAGAATGTCTTGAAATTTCGTAGCGGAAAAAGGCGGAAGGATTAAAACAATCAGCCTAAAAAACAATTCTCGGCGAATTCCGTAAGACTGCGTTCTAACTTCAGATTCTGAATTAGTAAAGAGATGTGTATTAAAATGCGAGAGAGGATCCGAAATCAAAGAAAATCTAAAAAATGAGATGAACGTCTAAAATGAATTTTTTTTAATTAAATCGTTCTACACGGAGCGTCTTATATCAGCCAAAATAATTGTTTTGGAAGATTTCTGTTTCGAATAGCGACTTTGGTTTTTGACACGATCCATTTCTAAGACACGAGTGGTGTACACGCAAGGATTATACATAATATACTATAAGAGGATAGTTTAATTCCGTTTTCTGATAAAACGGATTCTCGATACTGCAACACACGTTGTTTACGTTTGTTGTCAATTTAGAAATCCTTTGTTTTTTTATGTGTTTGAGACTTTCATTTATTTACTGTTTTGTGTTGAATATTGTGTTGTTAATTAAATTCAAGGTTACTTCAATTTAAGATATTGTCACGCTAAACAAATATCACCCTATATATAATATATATTTTCTATTTTAATTCCTTATATTAAATAATTTAGCATAATATTTGGATAAACATTAGATTCAATTCATAACTTCGATAAATGTAAATATATCATTAGACTAGACACGTACTTACCTTAATCGATTAATATAAATATCGGCTGGGTCAACAATAATGACACTCTTAGTTTAAGTCTCATCGTCGTCTCGTATCCCAAGAGAAGAAATGACGTGACATGCCCTCGTCGCCTTTAGATATTTAGCCCTTGGTAAGGCCCCTTTTATTATTGAAACATTTTGGATCTTTTATTTGTTTATTAAATTGTTAATTGTTGTTCTGTTCTTTTATTTCCCCAAGTCACGACCGAAAGGCCAGTGACAATATTTAATAGTTTTAGAATCAGTATGCCGAGAAGAATGTGTGCTACTGCTACATTCAAACATATCCAACTTGGTTTAAAAAAGAAATGAACAAACAAGGAGTTATCCAGAAAAAAAGTTTCTAAAGTAAGCCTTGGAAAAATTCACCCATGCATAGTTATTACAGACATGACTCGTATCTCTGACTTTGTCGGTCATGGCCTACTTCATAAATATTTTTTGTGGATCGCTCTTAATTACTCTCATTACTTTCCTTGGGTCAAAGATGTTTCTCCCTATTCGAATGGATTAGAAAAATCGTTGACAAAAAGTGCAGATAAATTTATCTTAAATACGTCTACAATTTGTTCTGTGCATTTCTCGCAAAAAGGACTTTTAAAAATGATAAGTGGTTACCTGTATTGAATATAATAACAATAATAATAATAATAATAATAATAATAATAATAATAATAATAATAATAATAATAATAATAATAATAATAATAATAATAATAATAATAATAATAATAATAATAATAATAATAATAATAATAATAATAATAATAATAATAATAATAATAATAATAATATAATAATAATATAATAATAATAATATAATAATAATAATAATAATAATAATAATAATAATATAATAATAATAATAATATATAATAATATAATATAATAATAATAATAATAATAATAATAATAATAATAATAATAATAATAATAATAATAATAATAATAATAATAATAATAATAATAATAATAATAATAATAATAATAATAATAATAATAATAATATAATAATAATAATAATAATAATAATATAATTTATTCTCAAAAATAGAAGTACATGTTAATATAGTAAATTAGAATAAATTATTATGCTCGATAAGCGATTTAACACTTGTTTCGAAAATAATTTAGAATAAAAAATACATACAATATACAATATAGTAAATCTAAATACAAATATATACTAGACAATAATTAAAATTAAATGACTATATTTTTAAATAACATAATATGCATAAAAATACATTGTGAATAAACATTTCATACAATTTTTATATATTGAACAAACAATACACAATAAATAACTTCACTAAGAGACAAATTTAAAGATAAATTAAAAAATAAATGTTTTTACAGTTACTGAAACAGTGGAAAGATAGACCGAAGACAGATATATCTGCTTAACTACAGAATCTCGATTACATAATGAATTAAATCACGGTGTTGTTCAACGTAGAGAGTCAGATTTTTTTTAAAATGTTTTAGATAGACTATTGATTTTAAATCAGGTGGTAATGAATTGTACATTTTAGGTCCGATATATGAGTAAGCTCGTTGTCCAACTGACTTATGCATATGGGGAATTAACTCTGAATTTTTATTTCGTGTATTATAGGAGTGTTGTAGTTGTATATTTTTTTTGTTGAAATGATAATATATATTTACCTTTACGTAAAAAAGTTGTCGGATATCTAGAATTTTTGATTCGGAATATAGCAGGTTTGTTGGGTATGTGAAATGTTTATTAAGCATCAGTTTTAAAAACCTTCGTTGGATGATTTCTAGTGTATGCATATGAGTTTTTAAAGCGTTGCCCCATACTAAAAGGCCATACCTCAAGTGACTCTCTACCAAAGCAGAGTAAAGAAGTCTCAGTTGATTAATATTAAGGATTGATTTTAAATATTTAAATTTGTAAAGGATAAATCTTAGTTTTTTACAAATGAACAGTATATGTTCGTCCCACTTAAGATGGCTATCTAGATAGATTCCTAAATATTTTATATTTGATACTTGGTTAATTCTAAAGTGGCAGTTATTATTAGTAAAATTTAAATTATTAAAGAAAGGTGCTGATGGTTTATTACAATAGAATGGTAAGTAAAACGTTTTTTCTAAATTAATAGTTAGTAATTTTGAGTTAAGCCAATTTTGGATTTCAGGAAAGTCACTCTCGACCAGATCTTTAATATTATGCCAAGTATCACTGCTATAGAAAACAGCTGTATCGTCCGCAAAGCCCAGAATCTCACCTTTAGATTTGATTGAAAACAGATTGTTAATATACAAATTAAAAAGAAGTGGGCCTAGAATAGTACCTTGGGGAACTCCATATCTGACCGGTAAGAAACTACTGTATATGTTACGTATTCTAACCATTTGTGTTCTTCCATTTAAGTAGGTTTTAAATAAGTTTAGAGGAATATTTCGTATACCATAGTTCTCTAGAGTATCAAGAAGTAAAGGATGACTGACAGTGTCAAAAGCCTTTGAGAGGTCCAGAAATATGCAAAGACAGGGTTTGCTTCTGTCAAGAGCATTATTAATTTTTTCTGTCAGAGCCAATAAAGCATCCTCAGTAGATTTCTTTTTTCTAAAACCATACTGATTGTTAGATAATAAATTGTATTTATTTAAATATGAAGTTAAGCGTGTCTCTAGCACCTTCTCAAAGACCTTCGATAGACTGGAAATAAGGGAAATGGGCCGATAGTTGCTAGCAATGTTTTGATCACCTTTTTTGAAAATGGGAACAACAATGGTTTCTTTTAGGGATGATGGCCATATACCATATTCCATAGATTTATTAATTATATAGGTTAGAGGTTCTTGAATAAAAGGAGATATAATTTGTAAAATTTCAGATGTAATTTTATCAATTCCCGGTGATTTTTTAGATTTTAGATTATTAATTATATTTTTTATTTCATTTTTATTAGTAGGATATAATACAAAACTATTTGGAACAGAAATTTTTGGAGGTTGATAATTGGGAGGTTGTTTAATTTTATTTGCTAATTTTTCTCCAGTTTCTGAAAAGATTTTATTAAACTGACTAGCAATAAGTTTAGGATCTGATACTAAGATCCCCTGGTCATTGTCACTATATAAGGATTTTATTTCGCGATTTGGCTTATTACTATTATTAGAAAGATTATTAATTATTTTCCAAAGTTGTTGTGAATTATTTTTATTATTGTTAATCAAATTTTGATAGTAATTAAATTTACATTTTTTAATTGAGTTTGTTACTTTATTTCTGTAATATTTATACTCATGTTTTAAATTTTCGTTGTGAGGATATTTTTTAATTTGTTTGTGTAAATTGTTTTTTGTGTTAATTAACTTGACTAATTCGTTAGTCATCCAAGGTGTGAGTTTAGATTTTTTCCTGTATACCTTAATATTAATAATACTTTTGTTTAGGTTTGAAGTTATAGTTTCAATTAATTGTTTTGTTACAGATTCCGGGTCATTATTTTCAAAGATATTATGCCAAGATGTATGTTGTATTTGGGATTTTAATTTTTTGTATAGAATTTGTTGTTTGAAGTGTTGCCTATTTGTGTTCCCATTGTTTAATGCAAAATTATGAACAATTTGTAACGCTATAGAAAAATGATCAGTAACTGTAGTTTTTATTATTAAAGGTAATAAATGTTGTAATAATGTTTGTTGTTTTACTTTAATGAATATGTGGTCAATACATGATTTATATTCTCCTTGGATTCTAGTTGGACTATTTATAACCGATTTGTATCCAAATTGATTCATTAGGCTAAGATATTCATTTACCTGTTGAGTTTTCGATAGAACGTCTATATTTATATCGCCTAGAAATAAATAACAATATTCATTATTAGTAGTATTAACCTGTAGAAATTGTTCTAAAGATTCTATAAAAGTATTAATGGTAGATGCTGGGGATCTATAATATGCAGTTATAAGTATGTTTTCATGTTTATTTAATTGTATGAGTAATTGAATGGCATTACTGTGCGCTAGAGGTAGTATTTTATATGTATGTTTAATTTTATAAAGATAACAACTCCGTCACACTGATTCAAATTACCGCGATTGTAAATAATGGAATATCCAGGAATAGTAAATAGATCCAAATCATCTATTATTCTTGTTTCAGTAAATACTATACAATCGATATCTGTTTCTAAATTATTTAAAAAAACCTTGTATTCATCTATATTCCTATTAAGACTACGAATGTTATTGTGAATTATTTTGAAATTATTAGTATTACTATTTACATTTAAAACATCTTGTAATTCTTTGTAGTCCTCCAGGGTGAAATCTTCCACTTTTTCAACCATGAAATTATTGATATACGGATCCATTAAATTAAAAAAAATTTTATACTCTAAGAACAATATACCAAACCGGCAAATTTTATGAAACACAAATAGTAAAAAATTAAGTAAAAAATACAGAAATTAATATTTACACTATTTATTTATTTTTATTTGAATTAAGCCTTGTTCTTGGCTTCAAATTTTTTGGAGTGGGATTCTGAAAGCTGTCTTCTCTTTCTTCTTCAAGCAGCGTTGTGGGATTTGGAGTATTTGGTGCACTACTAGATCCTTTTTCTTCTTCTTCAAAAGATTTTAGATCTTCTAGAGAATATTTATTGTCGTCTATCACAAGATAGTTACCTCGAATATAACACTTCTTATATTTTTCAGATTTTCTGTATTCTATTAAATAATTTTTTAGTTGTTTATATGTTTCCCTGTCTTCCTCTGTTAAATCTTCGTTAATTGAGAAACCAGACCCTTTGAGGTTTTTTCTTTTTTGAAATATTTCGTTTTTCTTAAAGTATGTTACGAATTCGATTTTTAAGGGAGCTGCTGGTGATTTTCCAAGAGTATAGAAGTTACTTATATCTCCTTCACTTACTTCGACTCCAACAAGTTTTTTTATCTCGTTAATAACTAATTCTGTTCTTAAATCTTCCTGTGGCTTATTGAGCCCAAATAAAATTAAATTGTTTTTTCTCTGGTTTTTTTCCAGATATTTTATTTTTTGTTTCAGTGTAGAATTTTCTTGTTCTAATACTCTTATTTTAGCGTTTTGTTCCTCTAGCTTCAGCATTAATCGAGTCTCGCTTGAATCAATGGCAAGCTTTAATTCAGATCTATTCTTTTTTACTTCTTCTAAAACCTTTTTTAATGATTCTTCAACAACTCTTCTGATCACTGATTCTGACATCTTATTCGGAATATGAGATTTAAAAATTAATAATTAATTTATAGTGTATGGCCACCTTTATATTAATAGATTTATTAAATTCTTATCAGGGTAAGTTTAAACCAAAAAACTATTTCAATATCGGTAAATTTTAGTTTCCAAAGGAAATTTTATGAAAATAAGCATGAATAAATATACTTTTTTCAATACTTTTTTATTTTTGATCCAAATACTGTTGACAATAAATTTTTGCTGTTCTTAAACTTGTTAATTAATCTTTTTGACAGGCGTATGCCTATCAAGACTACTAGAACAACAAAAAGAGACGACGTGCGGCCCAAACGGTGCAGCGCGCACACACCCTATTTATTATTTAATAATTACGTATATTTTAGAATGTCTAAAATAATTTCCGTCAAATGTAGATTAGGTATTTGCATTTTTTGGCAGTTCTGCAGCTCTACAGCATTTATGCACCAGCCGCCACAGGTTTCAATATTCACATATTTTATTTATAAAAATTACGGTTTTTTATACGTCAGTCCATAAACTTTTAAACTTTTGGTATACTATTTCATACCTTGGAGATGGAGGATCTGATTGCATACTGCCTGAAACAGAAGTTTGAGCTGGTAATAGGTTGAGAATCAAACGCTCATCACTTCAGCTAAAGCAGTAAGGATAACAACGCTAGAGGTAAGTCACTTTATGATTATATAATTACCAAACATCTTATTTATTTTAAATAAAGGTACTACACCAACATTTTTAAACTCTCGCAGTCAAACACTAATAGATATAACTTTATCCACAACTGGTATCTATAAATCAATTCTAAACTGGCAAGTGTCTGATAACATTTTGATGTCAGACCACAGCTGGTTAACATTTAAAATAAACTTGATGTTGACGATCTCTACGCTAACTCGGAACCCCATGGGCAACCTTTGCCCACCTTCTCCAAGAAAGAAGCTTTGAAAGAGATGGAGGCCGAAACACCAAACAATAACAATGCTTTGCAGAAGTACTCGAACGCTATCCAAAGCACAATAAACAATGCCTATAAGAAATCCTGTCCCCTGAGACTGGTCCAACACGATCAGACCGCATGGTTGTGTCACGAGTTGGATCACCTCAGGAAGATGGTTAAGAAGAAATCTTTTAATAAGGCAAGAGCCACAAAACTTAAAGAGGACTGGGATACCTACAAATCTCACCTTAGATAATGAAAAAAAATCGTCAGACAAAATCAGAGAGATGTCTGCGAAAAAATGCAAGTTGTTCTCAAAATTATAGAACAGAGGTGTAAGGACCATTCACTGTCTATCAATCCTAAGAAGAGTGAAATGGTCTTTTTCACAAGGAAAAGGATCAAATGGAATTAAAACTTTCAGAACTCCTAAATACAAAACTAAACATTGCCACAGAGGTGTAGTACTTAGGTCTTTGACGTTAACATGGAACTCGCATTTAGAAAACAGAGTCCAAAGAGCATAAGTTGCTTATGAATAATGCCGCCCAACCATTAGGCGCTTCTGTGGTTTCTCCCCCAGAGTCGTCGCATGGACTTACAGTGCAATCATAAAACCTATGCTAACATACGGTGCATTTGTCTGGGTACTAAAAACCCAAAAATTGACAGCTATCCGAAAACTAGAACAAATTCAAAGAACAGCATGTCTCAACATAACAGGAGCCATGAAAACACCGACCAGAGCCATGGAAGTCATTTTTAGTCTCAGTCTCCTTGATATTTACATGAAGGCGGTTGTTCTAACGACAATGACACGCCTTCGCACGGTTGGAGTACAACCTGATGTAGGATCTGGTAAGGCGAGTCGTGGCTTTTGGCAGGAGACGCTCGATACGCTCTCACTATTTCAAGCGAACATGGACTCCATCTCACCAAGATATCTCTTCCATAAGCCATATAAAGTTGTAACAGAACAAATAGAAGAGACGGAAGTGGCAGGTTCGATTCATATCTACACCGACGGTTCTAAAACAAAACAAGGCTCAGGATGTGAAATATACTCCAGATCCTTAAACCTTACCATAAAATGGGCTATGAGCAATAGTTCCAGTGTAGTTCAAACAGAGCTCACGGGGATTCTCATAGCAGCAAAAGAAATCACCAGAAACAATATCACTGGAAGGAACATGCTCATCTATACAGATAGCAGACAAGCACTACTCACCATGAACAGACCACGAATTTACTTGACTATGACTAGACAGAATCTGCGCCTAGTCACAGGCATTCTGACTGGTCATTGCCAAGTACGGAAGCATCTCCATATCATGGGGCTGTCAGAATCTGCACTCTGCAGAGGGTGCGAACAAGAAGATGAGACTCTCGAGCATATCCTCTACGTTTGCTCGACGCTCCTATTTATTAGGAGATTTGTGTTCGGCGAGTATCGGCTAACACCGGCCAATATAAGAGAAGCACGTCTTGTCGAAGTTGTCAACTACATTAAATCTGTAGGCTGGCTCACGAGATAGGAGGTGCCTATCATCTTAGGAGAATGCACAATGGGCCTAGTGAGGCCTAAGTGCCGTGCCACCCTCCACGCGTTATAGATATAGATACCTTGCACTTGATTTTGAAGGCAGTAACTTGTTAGTAGTTTTAGCAGTTTTTTCAAGAATATCAAGGGGAGTTCCCTGAAATTAATTATCACTATCTGACGAAATAATTTTTTTCTTTAAAGAGAATTTTGTAACTACAAAAAATTTGATTTATATACAGGGTCTTATTGATAATGGGACACAGAACACTTAACACTAAACGAAACATGCTTAGATAAAATATTAATGGTTATATTTCTCAGTATAATTTTACTAAATTCGGTAAACATTGTTGATGTCATAGGATAAAATGATCAACAAAACAATCAGTTAAATAAACCAGCGATGTTACGGATAAGTAACACTTTCATCCCCTCTAAATTTTACGCCACTTTCCAAAAACTTATTTGGGCTATACTTTTACACTTTTTGATGTTTTTTAAATAAAACATATACTCTTGTTAGGCACTCATAAATTAATTGGTTTTTGAGATATTCACTGATATTCACTAGTAAAATTAATTAATTAAAGAAGCTTCAGTTGTTTTGTGTCCCATTCTTAATGAAGTAAATTACGTTAATGCCAATAATATTGAAATTAATGACACTGTTATATTTTGTCATTATAAGGCTCATATGCATACAGATTTAGAGCAATTTGGCAGTCTCTATATGCCCCATACTAATTTTGTTTCTTTTTTCTTAGCTCTGGAAATTCTATTCCAAAAAAACTTCGAACTCTGCATACAAAATAATTTACGCCAAAAACTTCTTGCTTTTAAAGAAAATTAGTCACACCCTTGTTCTTAATTTCCACTTTCTTATTTGTTGAATTTGTACGCAAGAATTAAAATATATTATACATTTAAATATGCAAACGTAAATTTTAAAAGACAAAATACAAAAAGAAATTAATAATTAGGAAAAATGGATAATTCAGTACCATATCATGATATTTTTGGGTATATTTTTAATCATTATATCAGCATACTCCGAATATAGGTAAACACTATAAAAATACAAGGTGAGGTATCAAAGCCGTGACACACCAATCCATAGTCATTTGACTTGCGACTTAAGTTCAAAAAATGCCGCCGAAATACTACAGAGTATAACTGATGAGAAACTGAATAATTTGTTTAAAAATATGAAAAAATGGGTTAATGCTTGCATTAAAGATGGTGGTTTACATTTTAAACATATACTTGATTATTATTCAACAGCCTTTGCAGTTCATTATGGTTATAATTTAGTAATTTTGAAGATTTAATAGAATACTTTATGTTTGTTTATTTCAATTAATATTGTGCAATACATTTTTGAATTCTGCTTTTATAGAACAAAGTTTTATACAACCCCCTCAAGCGCGTAGCTAGGTTGTTTTCTTGGGGGGGGGGGTAACACTTTTCACATTATTGGTGAATGCGCAGCGTGTTATCTTAGAATATCAATGCAACTTCTAGAGTTCACATGTGTATTTCCAGAAAAAAGAGTAAGTTTTATAATGAAGTTTTTAATTTTTTATATATTTATACAGGGTGTTGCAGAATAAAGTACCGTAATTTTGGAGATTTGTAGATCTTAATCAATTATAAAGAAAAGCTAAATATAATTTTCCTCTAAACGTCCCAGTTTTCATTCTACAGGGTGATAAAGTGAATTTCATAAATACATATTTTCTAAATATCTTCCCTTACAGTAAAAACTTTAACTTAAAAATATGTATATGATGGGTAATCGTTATTATTAGTTAACACATTATTTCGATAAATTACCATAACCCATTGGCGTAGAATGAAGGGCTAAAGAAACAATTTTATTCAAAACTTTTTGAACACCCTACATTTCATAAAACTTCTAGTTCTAGTTCTAGTTCTGAGGTGATATAACTGATTTATTTTATACAGAGTGTTTTGAAACATGTCTTAAATATGGCTAATTTTAAGTTCAATTTACTCAATTTTGTCAAATGCAACACACTCTATATTTTCGCATAAAATTAATTATAAATTTACCTATCAAACGATACCAACATGTACCAATAGTGCGTAATTGATCGATAGCTGTTTTATTATTGGAAACAGAAAAAACAAATTAATATAAAAGTTGTTTAATAAATATTCTTAAACATACAGGGTGGTCCATAAACGAGGGGCTGACCAAACTTATACATTTTTATATTAGTTTTCACATGGTCAAACAACTTTAATAGACTTCATTTATTTGATATGTTGTATATAGGGTGTTGTAAAATGAGGGGTAACAATTTTCTAATTTTTTTAAATGGAATACCCTATATATATGTCATACCAATTAATTAACACAGGGTATTCTATTTAAAAAATTGAGAAAATCGTAACCTCACGTTTTGACACACCCTATATACAACATAGCAAATGAATGAAGTCAATTAAAATTGTTTGACGATGTAAAAACAATCAAATATGTATTACTACCTGCAGGGTGTTTTGATTTAAAAAAGTATAGATTTGGTCAGCACTTCGTTTATATTTAAGAATATTTGTTAAATATGGTCATACAACTTTTATATTAAAAATTTCTTCGTATTTCTAATATCGATCAATTATGCACTGTGTTATTGACTAACATATTGGTATTTTTATATGGGCAAATTTATAGGGAATTTTATGCCAAGGTAATATACAGTGTGTTGCGTTTGAAAAAACGCAACACTCTGTATAGAATAAACCAGTTGTATCACCTTTATTCGTTAGCTTAGTATTTCATGAGTCTGTATATTAAACAATTTTGAAATTAATGTAAACCTACCTAAATTATGATAATTTAAATTGGGGTCTGCATCATTCTCTAATTTAAAAAAAAATGTTTGACAACACTGCAATATTTTTTAAAAACATTCTAGGGTTAAATACAGTATTCCCAAGCAATTCTAAAAATAAAATATAGGGTGTTCTATTTAAAAAACATAAATTTTTATTTGTCAGGCAAAAACACAACACCCTGTATATCCAAACATATTTTTAAAATATGTATTTTTCAAATCCATATAACTTTTATTAAAACTTGTTTGCTTGTCATTAACACAAATTGGATTATTGAACAATTACGAACTAGTGGGACCCTGTATATAAATTTTAATTTTCAATTTGGAGGAATATTTTATTATTTTAGATGACAATGTTTGATAAACTCTTTGTTTTATTGTATTTATTTTATCTCTCTATTTTTGTTTAATATAACGTTTAAAAAAAATATTGGTGTTGACTATGGCTTGGGGGGTAATTACCCCCATTACCCCCCTTATCTACGCCCTTGAACCCCCTTGCTATTTAAAAACAAAATTGGGGGGTGGCTGTCACGTGGAGGATAAAAGGGAGGCAGATTTATTATTATATAATATTCCTCGATTAAAATGAATACTGACGACTCTTAGTTTATGCAAATTTGTTTTAAGGAGGGGCAAATGTTAACATCTACAGGGTGTTAAAAAAAAAGTGTCACAAAATAAAACGGGGGGTAGTATGGGCCAAAATATGCAGAAAAGTCTTAATAAACATATGTCCGCAAATGAATGGTTTCAGAGGTACGGAGTGTTTTGTGTTTTGTATCATTTTTTGATTATCTTTTTTCATTCTCAAAAACTTGCTTATCTTATAGGAGCCTACCGATGTTTTTTCATAGATACTATTTGCAGTTATTATTTTGTTGTGGGTGAATAATTTTATAAATTTTCGTTATGCCTGTTTACACTAATATTGAATTAGCTGACATGCATTTTATGTACGGTCGTGCAAATGGCAATGCATTGAAATGGAGGGAGGGCACTTTGAACATCTCATTTAACTCTATGTTGTTATTGATTGTTTATAAATATCATTGTTTTTTTATATTAATAAAAAATTGTTATAAACACAAAATGGTCCGTATCTCCGAAACCGTTAATTTGCGGTCATATATTTATTAAGACTTTTCTGCTTATTTTGGGTCATACTATTCACTATTTCATTTTGTGACACTTTTTTTTAACACTCTGTATATTGTATAAGTAATTTCTATATATATTTTTTATAGGTTTAGTATATTATATAACTTCGGTCAACAGAGAATAAATGAGTACTGAGTGACAGTTTTTTAATAAACTATTTGCCATATTTAAATTCATTTTTCAACGTTTTCTCGATTTCTTCCTCTTATATGTTGCAGAGAAAATTTTATTTTTTAGTCGAAAATTCTTAGGATTAATTTGTAAATATAAATGAATCTAATATTTACCAGATTTGTTTCTTAATTGTATGGAATGATGTTAATGTTGTAATTAAATAAGTATTTGACTCAATAAAAGTATGTTCTTAAGCATAGCAGTCGTAGATAAAGTATAATATTCTAGTCACATATAACAACGATTTACGACAGGTAAGGCTTGTGTCGTAAACTTGACCCTTGATTATTGAATATTTTACCAACGATTATTCTGTTAATAATTAAAATTTGATTATTGCACGTATTGCTATTATTTATAAACAACGAAGGTTTTAGTTGAAAAGAATAAATAAAAATAATCCTGGAAATATGTCAAAATATTATGTTTCTATTAATATTTTATTTGAGCATATACCTAATAACTGTACATAAATTATTTTTTATTTCCTGCTAAATAGTTTTAGACATTTAACATTTCATAACATATTTTATAATCCAATCAATTAGTTTTTTTTTTTTTAGATGCATTCACGGTTATTTTTAGAATTGGAAAGTAAAAATAGTGACGCCTGTTAAATCTCAGCTGACTGAAAGGTGTTTTCTAACGGACCTTGGCCATGTAGGTAACTTGCCAATTCTTGCATCTGTTAAACTAAAAATAATTTTCAAACATTTATTAAATACAATGAAACGTATTCATGCTATATGATTTTTGACATTTCATTTTACGTAAGCGCATATGGCACATTTGTCTTTTAATTTTGTTTTATGGTCGTGGCAAAATGTATGCAAATAGTATGTACATGAATATGTAATTTAAAACTAAAATTAGAAATATTAATGTTAATTTTCTATATGTTTTTTTAAGATATATGCATGTAGGTAATTACATTTTCAGTAATAACAATTTTAATTATTAACTTGAAATGTTTTTTCTCAGGTTTTCAACAACAGACTAGTCCCACGGATATATACTTCCATATAATTTTTTATGAAGGACTTAACAAATGAATCTGGTTTCTGTACATGCATATACAGGGTGTCACATTAAAAATGGGCTATAAAATAAGTGAAGATTTTTTGATTAAAAATAAAGCGATTAAACGAAACATGGTTAGGTAAAATATAACTCGTTTTCGAAATACAGTATGTTCAAGTACTAAAGTTACTAAATGCAGCAAACGTTTGTGGTGTTATAAGGTACACCATAGAAAAATGAATTAAAATAAAGGGTATCCACCTTTGAATACGAATATCTCGAAAACCATTCACTTTATGAGTTTTCAACAAGAGTACATGATTTATTTAAAAAATATCAAAAAATTTAAAATTTTAGTCCAAATAAGTTTTGAGACAGTGGCGTAAAATGTATAAGGGATGAAGATTTAGAAGGGATGAAGGTGTTACTTACCCATTCCGTACGACTCAGACAAAGTTTGTTTTACTGATGTTTTGCTGATAGGTGTATCTTGACACAAAAAATGTTATTTAGTAAAAGCATATTGAAAAATTGAAAAATTATAGCCATTAATAATTTTTAAACTTTTAACTTTAACAGCCTGTATTTCGGAAAAGAGTAATACTTTCTTCAAGCATGTTTCGTTTAATCACAAAATCTTCAGTTGTTTTGTGTCCCATTCTTAATGGGACATCCTGTATATTAAATATGAAAAGGATGAAACTTTTCGACTGCATGCTGGAATACCAAAGAATTAAATTACGTTCAAAGAAGTGCTATAATATGTAAATATTTTTCAACCTAACAAGAAAAGTGACACAACTCAAAATTCTTTAAATTTTATTTCATGCGCCGATTATATTCCAATTATATTAATCTTCAATTTTTACTGCCATCTCATAATGAAATAAAATATACTCCAAAAGCTTGTAAAAACATTGTACTTTACCTGTGCCAATCCCAATCCTGAGCAAAGTGGTTAAAAAAAATATATTAAAAAAATTACATGAGGCATGACGGCGCTAATTTTTTTTGCCCTTAAAGTTTTCCAGACATATTCAAATATATTTTGATATATATCGTCAACGTGAAACATTTTCTTCCTTTTAACATCGCACAAAAACATCTACACCGATTAGTAGATAAAAATCATTAAAAATATGAATCACTTTTTGCTGATTTAAAAATTTATTTGTATGTCTATTATTGTTGTGATTCATTTTTACAGGTTGCCATAGAAACGACCAAAAAAATACTATGATTATGGTTTAAAAGAATTGTCTAACAAGAGTTTATAATTATTATTGACTATCTCTGCAAAAGGTAGGTAAAAATAATAATAATTTAGGTTTAAAAGCTAGGTTCAAAATGAATTAGGATTGTAATTTTCAGGGAAAACACAATTATTGCTGTCATGTCTTATGTGATTTTTTGAATATATAATAAATTTTTTTGACCACTTTGCTCAGGATTAGAGATTGGCACAGGTGCAATTTGGTAAAGTACAATGTTGTTACATGTCTTTGGAGCATATTTCATTTTGTTATCAGATGGAGGTCGTAATTTACAGTGGGCTCTCTTACTATAACCAATTAGCACATACTTTGATTACTATACGAGGCAAGAGAGAGGTCCGACACGCCCAACATAGGGCGCGGCCATTTTGAACCCTGTGACACAGTTTACAGCTAAAGAATCAGATCGCTCACTCTGCGTCGGCACTTTGGATCTCAATGTTTCAGTTTATACACTGTGCAACTCGGATAATACAATATATGACAACCGCCTATAATAAAACAGCAGTCTTCTGCGTATCTTGAATTTGTATCCCTGGAGTGGATGTTATTTTGGAACTTTCAACTGGCCCGAGTGAGCTAACTGATTCTTTAGCAATAAACTGTGTCTTCAAAAATAATATTCACTGACACTGACAGCAGCAAGCAAAATATCAGGTGCGTTTTAATCATCCGCTTCTGCTTCCGGAATTGTCGGTTTAGTCGTTTTAACCTGTCAGATTAAAACAAGAAAACCGATAATTCCGAAGCAGAAGCGGATGATTAAAACGCACCTATTAAAAATATTGCGCCAAGATGTAGGCAACACGTAATAAGGGTTCAAAATGGCGGAGTTTTCTATCTCCTTTTAAAAGGCACTCAGAAAGCTGCGCAGTGCGACCATTCTCCGTATAGTAAAAGAAAATCAATGTGCCAATTAGCCATTTCAACGACCTGTCAAACAATAGCTGTCAGTGAGAAGGTTTGGTATATATCTAAGGGGGTAGAGACCATAGTCTTGCATCTTGAACGCTTTTTTATTCGAAATAATAGTCACCAAGCCTGTCAATTTATGAAAAAAATTTATCTTATTTTTATTATTATTTTTAATGTGTTTTACACAAAATATTTAAATGTAATCCATTATTCAAATTTTTACGTATTATAAACAGAATACATCGTATGTCGCAACCCTTGGATATATCAAATCTTCCCACTGACAGTTCATTTTTTTGGAATGCTTATTACAATATATGACAACCGCCTATATTCAAACAGCAGTTTCTGCTCATTCTGAATTTGTATCTCTGGACTGGATGTAATTTTGGAACATCCAATTGGTCCGAGTGATCTAACTGATTCTTTAGCTATAAACTGTGTCTAAGGTTTGAGAACGCTAGACCAGATTCATTTATTTTCAAACTATCATACAAGGACCTAGAATATGGACAAATTGAAGTTTGAAAGAGAAAACCCCAATCTTCTTTTGTTCTGAAGAAAGATTACTCCAAAAAAATAGCGTAAAATTAAATCGATATTTTTAATTCACTGTTTTCTTGAGCTCATTTAAGTTGAATTATTGTTTAAGTTTTATACTGCGTTTTAAGCAGAATTAATATTTTTCATTTGTGATGATACTTGTAGTTGTATTAGTTATAAAATAATAAAGCTAAATAAAGTAAAACAAGTCTTTAGTTACTGCATTAAGTAATGTCATACTATATTAAAAGAAATCAAGTAACAACAATAAAAACGACACAAGTCAGATTAGAGGGTAGCTTTAGGGGTTCTGGGTGCTCTGAAGTCTAAATTGTACTTTTAATCCAAAAGACAACTCAAAAAAGTGCATGTGTTCCAAGAGTTAATTTTGATTTAAAACACTGCAATCTGTATCTAATGATCATTTTTAAAGTTTTTATTTTTACTCTTCTAGACAATTTAATATTTCTGACTTGTGTCACTTTTCTTGCGAGGGTGCGATATCTTGCTTGTGTCAATAATAACAGTAGGAGAAGAGGTGGTAGATTCGGTCATATGGTATATTCGCCTATCCTATACTACTGACATTTGTATCTATAGGTAAATTTTAGCATAGTTATGTTGGTATCTAATGCATTTTTCTTGTGTATCAGAAGTGTCACAAGTTGTTAGTGCTGTTATTTCTTTCTTTTAGCTGCAATATAGTGACTTTTGATACTACATGGACCATGCCTTTCTCCACTCAGAGCGAAACCATCTGCTGGTGGCTGTTCGTCAGACAGTCGAAAGTTGTTCGTCAGACAGTCGAAAGTTGTGCGTCACTTTTAGTACTTCAGAATGTTATAATTGTCTTTTTAGTTTAATTTACTGACAATTTTATGGGACCTGAACGTGTGCGGTAAATCCAGATAGAACAGGAAATGGGTGCATTTTTTGGAGGCGAACGTATCCAGATAAACGCTTTGATATACTTTAAACTTCCTTCCAAAAACAAGAGATCGACCAATATCATATGAAAGAGAGCGGTAAGCGAAGAAGAATCAAGGCCCAATAACAATGTCAGAGACAAAGATGGTAATTATTCTAAGAGTACAGGAAAAAGTTCTATGCAATGTGCAAAATATGAAGCTTTACTTTGTCTAAACGAAGAAATAAATAATTTTTATGAAATTTTTAATAACTAGTATTACATCAAGTCTTAGTCACATGTTGTTCCATATAATATAGCATATATATTTCTCCCAAAATGGGGTCTATTCTGTAATAATTCCTTTATATTTAACGGCCTTTAAAAATATTGGCGGCCTTTAAAAATATTGGCGGCCTATAAAAATATGTTCGTATTCGTTAATTTACTTCTATCATTATTTAAACAGATTTCTTTAAGATAGTCCTCTAATGTATTTCAAAGATCCGTTTAAATAGTGACCGAATTAAAGAAGAAAATATTTTTAAAGGCCGTTAAATATAAAGGAATTTTTACAGAATAGACCCCATAGTCCTTTAAATTTGCAAATAAAAATAATGTTTGTATTTTACCTGTTGTGTACAAGGTTTCTATCCCTAAAAAATTTCAAGCCGAATAAAAAAAAATCTCACTGCAAGGGTTTAATTTAGATTAACGAATGATGCACTCGAATTTTGTCCGTCTTTTTTTTATTTCTCAATTACCCGTTGCGTTGTGCAGCCCTGGCAATGACGCACGTGGCATTGATTGATTTCCTCTTGTTCTCTTTAATCAAGCACGTTGTATTTTCTATAATTAACTGAAAAACATAAATCGGAGCTGATTTTCGCGAAAATTAGTGAACGATAACTAATATTCGTCTTAAAATGAGAAGGTAATTTACAACATTGTGTATTCAAAATAACTAGTCTACGACTGAATTCCATTGTCTTGAGCTAATGGCCGTTTATTTATGTAGCAAAAGTATTAACTTTCAAAAGGATATATGCTATATTAGTGTGATGTAATTTGTGTTCCAATAACAGTTAACTTTTAACAGAAACAAACTATTCTATCATTGAATTTTACCAATACGTTTTTTTAAGTTTTTTCTTAGAATCTGGAGTCTGGAGACTGGAGTCGAGATTGTTTATTTCCTGCTGATAAGTCCTAAAAAGGACGAAACTGGTCAAATAATGATTTTCTCCTTAAGAAGCAAAATAAAGTTAATGTTGAAAAGTATTTTCTACCTGTGCTATTTACCTTTTGATACAATGCAATGCCTGTTGAGTTTTCCTTTGTTGTTTATTTTTAAATTGGCCACATTGGAGAATTGGAATTGATTTCCTTCAATACTCGTCAGTCTGTCTATTATTCCGCCTGGTTCTAGAGAACTAGGTACCACAGCGAGCTTTGATTTTGCTTCCTTAGTGCAGATGACGTTACCACTTTTGCTCGTTGAATATCTGCATATTCTCAACCGCTGTTAATGTGTAAGATCAAATTTTTTTATTGCCGACAGACTCCATTAGAGACTGGGGTAGAGATTTTCTATTTCTTGCTGATGAGTCCTAATAAGGACAAAACCGGTCCAAGAATGACTTTCTCCTTAGGAAGTAAAGAGTTTTGAAGATAGAGATAGAAAATTTTGATATAATGCAATACCTGTTGAGTTTCTTCTTTGTTATTTATTTTTTTTTATGTTTAAATTAACACAATTTATAAAATACCTAGAGCCTAAACAACTATATATGTTGAGGCGATTATGATTTTTTTATAAATTATATTTTTTAAAAACTTGTGAAATAATTGGTAACTGCTTTTAAATTTGAGCTCAACATTTTTTCAACATTATCAGAATTTTATTTTCTGTCTAATTCTACAATTTATTATTCGTAATTACACGTTTTTTATTGACAACTAAATACTGGGAAGGTACAGTATTATTAAGTAGGTATGTAAAACAAACTATGTTATGTATCCATCAGTTCTAGGGAAGTGGGTAGAGGATGAGTTGACACCACATGAAATAAGTGACACCACTTTGGCTATTTGGTATAAAATTTGCGTATGCAGGTATCATTACATTGTGTTTTTATTTATATTGTGGTAATTTTCCTATATAAACTATAAAACAGTAACAATTTAGTAGTTAAAACAATTGTGCACTGCGCAAAACTTAATTGTTTCAGTATATCAGATGTGGATAGAAGAAATCTTCAGAAATGTGCATACAAAAAACATATATCTGTACTGTAGAAAATTATTACCGTACAAAATAAAAATTTTAGTATTATATGTTTGTATCATCCGTATCAATAAAAATATTTTCCTTTGTTTTATACAGGATGTTAGAATATTCGACCGACAACGCTCTACTCCAGAAAGCTCTCGTTAATTTATGAATTTTGATATAGGATCATGAATCCGTAAAGGGCTTAGTTATCGAGATACAGGGTATTAAAAGATTAAAATCAGAATTCTACATTTGCCATAAATCACAAACTCCTTTAAATATTTTTTGTAAATTTGATCTACTAAGATCTTGTCAAATACATCTAAGTACATGCAGACTTTTGTTTAGAAGCAAATTTCTACAACACCGATCATATTAACTCCATATAAGATTATTACACTTGTAACTAAAAGAAAAAAAAAATATTTGTTCCAGTGGCGTAAAAAATAGGGGGAAAAATTGATAGCACTAACTTTAAGAATTATAATTATTGTATATCTATGCAACCAATATTACGTTTGAATTTTTAGTTGCATAATGTATAACTTACATACGCAATATGGCGTATATTATTTAGAAAATAATAAATAATTTTTCTCAACTCAATCACTACTTGTTGTCGAGTGTTTTTTTTTGTTTTAGGTTGTTAGTTTTCAAGAAAGTGAATTATTTTGTTTGGTTTTGTGTAAGTGGATCAGAGTTTTTGATCATTTTGTGCAAATTTAGGATAGTAAATAGGAACCGAAACATTATTACTAGGTTATTAGTTCACTAACAAACTCTATTTTTATAAAGCCAACCTTTATTCCTCCGATATAAACTTTCAAATTTATTTTAAAATCAAAACAGGTTTATTCTTATTTTTCCTTTCGCAACTGAAAACAATGAATTTTTCGTAACCAGTTTCATAATGTTCAACTTTATATAACTGGTTGCATAAAGTAGATCGTTTTGACACTTGCTGCGTTTACAAAATATGTTACTTTTATATCAAAATTAGAAGAAATAATTTTCAAATAAGAATTGATATCATAATTTTTAAACCCCCAAACTATACTCAAATAAACGATCTTCCTGTATGTATAATACAAAACAGTAATTTCAATATTTTTATTTTATAAACCTATAGTAGGTACTTTATAAAGCAATAACATTACCATTAAACAGAAGTAGATGGGTGTAGTTAGGAGCAAAATTTTATGTAAATCACTATTGCAGAATAATATTTATTACACAGTGTTTTTATTTCATAAATTCCGTCATTTAATAACTCTATTTAACTGATTTAAATAATGGTAATATCACAGAGTCATTGAACCAACTACCTACATACTATTATATATTTACATAATCGTGTTATTTGTCTTAACCTTTTTTTTTATTTCATTATCTTTTGTTCATCTTTGCGCTTAAATTACATTCTTTCTATTTTGTAAATTTTTTTCCCTTTACCATGAATTTTAATTTAATATAATATGACCCGAACGATGAAATTGGATAAATCGTAAGTTATGTAGAAAACGTTTATTCTTTCTTTAATTTAATAAAATATTACACAGGATGTTTCATACGGAAAAGGAAATGACGTCGCTCTTAAAGAAGAACATCGTAACTGGAAAACTGTTGTTTTACAACACGAGTTTTTATGTTTTAAGGGTTTCGTACCCGACGGGTAACCAATGGGACCCTATTATTAAGCCTCCGCTGTCAGTCCGTCTGTCAGCGGGCTGTATCTCAAGATCTGTAATAAGTAGGCAGTTGAAATTTACCAGAATGTGTATTTTTGTTGCCACTATAACAAAAAATAATAGAAATAAATTAAAAATTAAAGGGGGCTCCCTTACTACTTTTTTTTGGTTCTTTGGCTTTTTTGCTTGATCTTAATAAAGGATTTAAAAAGTACCTACATACTACTAAATCTTGTACGATGGTGCGAAACCCTTCATGCGTGAGTGCGACTCGCCCTTGGTCGGTTTTATTTATTAATAACAAGAATGTTTTTAAAAATCAAAATCTGAAATTGTTATGTAATTATAACATTTTAATAGTTAAAAAATATTTAAAACTTTTAAAAATGTAACTTAAAATAGATACGATTTAACTCTGTGCTATACAGGGTGTTAAAAAAAAGTGTCACAAAATGAAATGGTGAATAGTATGACCCAAAATAAGCAGAAAAGTCTTAATAAATATATGACCGCAAATTAACGGTCTCGGAGATACGGACCATTTTGTGTTTATAACAATTTTTTATTATTATAAAAAAAGAATGATATTTATAAACAATCAATAACAACATAGAGTTAAATGAGATGTTCAAAGTGCCCTCCCTCCATTTCAATGCATTGCCATTTGCACGACCGTACATAAAATGCATGTCAGCTAATTCAATATTAGTGTAAACAGGCATAACGAAAATTTATAAAACTATTCACCCACAACAAAATAATAACTGCAAATAGTATCTATGAAAAAACATCGGTAGACTCCGATAAGAAAAGCAAGTTTTTGAGAATGAAAAAAGATAATCAAAAAATGATACAAAACACAAAACACTCCGTATCTCTGAAACCATTCATTTGCGGACATATGTTTATTAAGACTTTTCTGCATATTTTGGCCCATACTACCCCCCGTTTTATTTTGTGACACTTTTTTTTAACACCCTGTATATCGTTACCCTAATTAGCAAACCTCGTAACTCCACTTTTTGCCAAATTCACATTTTCATGCTAATTTATAGAGAAGAAAAACCTCTATTACATGTTTCAAACTCCATAAATCCAGAATAATTAGTTAATTTCTTATTTAACATATAGCAAACAACTCCTGTGGTTTATTTTCTTAGTTAGCAGAAACTCCCAGCTGCTATGTTGTTGAAGACATCTTGTTACTTTAGTAGTTCAGTGATAATTTCCTTCTTTTCCATACAAATGAACTAATATTTGAAAAGTAAGTATTATTATCGAGAGGTTAACATGTTTTCAGTTTTGTGAAGTTAAGAGTTTTGATCACAAGTTTTCAGTAAAGCATTGAGTTTTTTTTATCATTTATCTTACTGTTTAGGTCCTATTTTATGAAATAGAAAATTGCGGGCTTTCAATTTGAATGAATGATGATACACGTCTCCATTAAGTAATTTTTTTAAGTATCTTTCTTTGACAGAAATGTTCATTTTTTTGTATTTAACTTTTGTATAAGTATATTGTAGGTACTCTTGTTATGAATTTGTATAATTCTAGAAACAATAAATATATTGATTGATTGATTAAGTTTATTCTATCTCTTTGACTAAACGCTACAAACAAAGCTCAAGCTGTTAAACAAGCTCAAGGGATTGTAAATCACAATTACAGTGTGTCTGGACTAAATTGATCAGATGTAATCGCTGACAGAAAAAAATGATGATTTGTCATCTTACCTACATTTAGGAGACATACAGGTACCGGAATTTGACTTAGGCAGAGGTAATCATTTAGGCCAAATTACAAATCCGGATGTCATTTCTGAGCAAGAAAACCTACCTGAAAATGACATAAACCTAGCTGAAAATCCTGTTGCCATTCGTGAACAAGAAAACCTACCTGAAGATGACATAAACCTAGCTGAAAGTCGTGTTGTCATTCCTGAGCCAGAAAAATTACCTGCAGCCGATGACAATGTGCTTGTAGAAGTTGATCCTCACATTATTGATAATGTAAATAATGTGGCTACAACTAGTCGAAAACGAAAGTATTACCATCATGTAAAGGTAGCTATTTGCAAGATAAATGAATAGAAAGAAGCGAGGAAGACTGAAAAAGAATTTTGCAGTAGGAAAAAAAATTATGAAGGGCAGTATGAGTATGGTATCATGAAAAATGCCCGAAAAATTAAAATCCGTTGTAAAAACTTTGTTGCAGTGTGCGTCATTGCCTGAAAATTAAAGGAAAAAAAATTGATGAGTTTTGGAAGCTTGACTGGAAAGGGAAAAGGGTACTTGTAAAATTGTTGATAAAATTAAAACAACAAGAGCCAGGGGTCAAAAAGATGATACAAAAAGCAGGAGGAAGTATTCTTGTATTATTTGACAAAATTCAGGGATTAATGTAAGAGTATGCAAAACAATGTTCCAAAACACACTATCTATTGGGAAAAGGATGGCATTCCATTGGCAAGGTAAGAAAATGATTTCGAAAATGAAGAAACTGTGAATGAGGTTGATGATAATAACATGAATGGGATTATAGAGCCAAAGCGTAAGAAACTTAGGTAGTCAGTTAAAGTAAAATGTATTTGGATCCTAACAGGAAATCTAAGAGAGAGCTTTACTTGTTTTATAAAAAAGATTGGTGTTTTCAGAAAAATGTAGATTCGCTTTCTAAGTATAAATTCGATCAATTGTTTCAAGACCACAATTTAGCTTTGTTTAAACCGACAAAAGGAGGCCTATGATAAGTGTGAATCATTTAAAACAGGAAATGTGAGTAAAGAAGACTATGAAGTACATATTTTAAGAAAAGTAGAAGCTAGGCTAAAAAAAGAAATAGATGAAAAGAGAAACGACTATTTAACTTATACAATGGACTTACAAGCCTTGTTGCTGTCTCCTAGGTCAAACGTATAGGCTCTGCAATATAAAATGAAACTTGCCACAAAATTTTACAATGTACAACTTAGGTATATTATTTTTTTATTATTTTATTGTAAAACAAATGAAACATTTTACTTTCTGGGTGTACCTTGCTGTTGAGGCTTGTTGTTATCGCGACCAGGGAAGTTTCTCTGGGGCGGAGTCCTAAGCTTCCTATCCTTCTTGCTTCTATTACGTACTACTTTACTGTGAATAGCGCAGGATACGCAGTAGTGGAGCTTCGCGTAGAGCTTGGGGAGTACGCAAGCTTGATATACTGACGCTCAGTAATATCTTCTACAATGTTACGGATAACAAACTTTTTGATAGCTTTGTCTTTTGGAACACATCTGGCGCAGTTCGTGCATCTAACTGGCTTTACGTGACCACGTCCTTAGATAAAGGCTTTTGTTATCTTTGAACAAAACTGAGGGTGGCCTAACATCAAATGAGTTTGGAACAATTATGTATAAGTTTTTGCAGTTACAACTCCCTCTGCCAGAAGGAAAAACCACAATAATTATGTACAGTGATGAATGTGCGTACCAGAATACGCAACCGTTGCCAACACTTTGTAGCACTTTTCGTGCATAAATCAAGTTACTGTGAAACAAAAGTACTTGAAAGTGGGTCATACTCAAATGGAGGGTGATTCAATGCAATCTTTGATTGAGCGAAGGATCAAAAACGTAAAAATAAATGTCCCAGCTGATTACATAAATATTTGTAGACAAGCCAGGAAAAATCCAGCTGAGTACAATGTCGAATTTTTATATCGCACATATTTCAACATTTTGGGGCTCATCTATTCTTCAAAGGCATTAGACCGGGCAAAGTTGTTGGTAAACCATGTGTTACAGACATTCGTGCTTTGCAGTATATCCCTGGTGGAACAATTAAGTTTTAGTTTAATGTTTCAGATAAATGACTGCTTCTACCATAACGAAAAAACATACAAGTTGAAGTAATGACAATTGAAAATTTGCCAAACCTGTACAATGAAAGGTTGGCAATAAAACGAAGAAAGTATAACGACCTACAAGGTCTGAAATCAATTCTGGCAAAAGACTACCACGAGTTTTATCACAATATTCCGTTTATATAAGTACTTGAACAATGGTTTTGAAAACAGTACATTAGTACTTGGTTAATTAATTGTTTTTATATTTTTATAATGTAATTAAAATGTCATTTGTTCTGGGTTGAAAATTTTGTTTTCTTATTATTACCACACCAATTCTACTCATTAGGATTTAAGTACTCATAAAGAAAAACTCGTATCTCCAATATAAATATTCATAAAAACTATTATTATATTAAGTTAATATTATACAAAATGGTTTTATTATTTAACAATGTTAGAAATCAATGTAAAAATTAATTTGTCGTATTTTTAAACATTTTTAAGCGTACATAAAATTATAAACATGTTTCTTTAAACTCCTGAAAATTTAGGTGTTTTGGAGTTACGAGGTTTGCTAATTAGGGTAGCGATATGAAGTGTCTAATATCTTACCTAAATATACGATGCAACTATTTTCTAATCTTAAAGTAACCAGCATCTTATCTAATTCTAATTCGAAATTCTTTGATGAATTTTTTATGAACTCAAGATCATCTTATACTTTGATGAACACTGCACAGTCGGCTAAGCCTTTCATTTCCCATTGTAGAACAATTACAAACTTGTACTAGGGTCGAATACAGAAAAAAATTGAATCGAAATACTAATTGTTCTCTAAAGTAAATGACTGTGCTGGCAAGTATTGATTCTGCAACAACTGTTTCAAACTCTTTCTCCTCCTTTTTTGTAATTGAAATCCGTTGCTTATCTCGTCATAATTTTCATTAAACGAACAATATTATTTTTTATGACGCTTTTATGGTAGTCAGAAAAAGACCAAGTTTAAAAATAAATTAATAATTTGCCAAAAACTTTTTTCCTGATTTCATTTTTATTTTATCATGAGAGGTAAGGAGCATGGAAGGTTTTTTAAGGGATGCTTTTTATCTTAGGGAAGCCGAGGAAAGCCGAGGGTCTTGTCCCTGGAGAAATTTTGATTAAGAGCGACAAAGTTTATGCATTTTTGTAGGATCTCTGACAACCTGAAAACAGGTTAATGCATGCAAATTTTTCAACCTCCATTTTTCAGAGAAGTTAAGAGAATTCTTTAATGTTTTAATTAATTCGAAATTGTTAGACTTTTGGAATTGAAAAGTTTTTCTAGAATGCATTGAATATTTAGTTATCAACAGTTTTAATTTATTATTTTAAATTAAAAAAATATATTGTTTTTTTAGACTATAGGAAGGTTGATTCCTGTTCCTCTCACCGACCAGACACAGTAGGGTACGTCATAGTTCAACACGTCATAACAAGTGCGAAAGTTAGTTTTTTACTCGGTGAATAAAATTTTTGTAATTTAACGTTTTAAATGCCAAGGTCAGTTGTCAGTTGAAAAAAACTGTATGAATCTGTTAAAAGAATCATATATTTATTTTGGAAAGTAGCCTTTCTATTGAGTCATATAAAATAAACAGAACCGGACCAGTCGTAAATGTAAAAATTTGGATAAATGTTTTTACTGTAAACTATTTACTTCTTGTTTTATTGGGAATTGTTTTTAAAGAAGTGGAAAGAGTAATACAAAATCAAAAATTCGTTTCACAACTGTATTTAATAGTTTGAAAAAATTATTTAAAAAATATATACCTGATAGTGTGAGGGAACTGCATCTCTTTAGCGACAATTGTCCTGGTCAAAACAATAATAACACCCTGATTCGAATGTGCCTGTTCCTGAAAGATTCCGGCAGATTTGATGATATTCAGCAATACTTTCCCATTCGAGGACACTCGTTTCTGCCTTGCGATAGAGACTTTGGTAACATTAAAAGAAAGTTAAAAAAAGTCGATCGTGTTTATACCATACGTCAGTATATAGAAATTATAGCATCTTCCAGCAACAAACATAAATTTCTAATCCATCTTGTGGATGGAAAGGATATAGTGAATTTTAAAGACTGGTGACCTGGACTTTATAAAAAAACAGCTATTTCTATTGAAACCTCTCAAAGAGGTACGCCAAGAGAGAAAAGTTGCGTTTAACATCAGCAACTTTCATCAGTTTTCCTTCTGCAAGAATGATGGGAAAGGTGTAGTACTTGCCAAAGACTACATTAATGAATTCGAAAAACATACATTTTGTCTAGGACTTTCCAATATTGTAGCTGAACCTAAAGTATTTTGTTACCTAACTTCCTATAAAATCAGATAAAATGGATCACATAAAGAAATGGGCTAAATATGTGAACGACGTTGAAGGAACAAAATAATTTTGGGATAATATTTTTAGTTAATTTTTAATTAAAAATCTGTGTTTTGTGAATCCAATTTTTTCTTACAGTCTGTGTTAATAAAGTGTTTTTCGTCAATTACTCCCTCTTTCTTTTTGATTCTTCCAATTGATAACAGAAAGGGTATATGTTAGTCAACTTAAAAGGTCTATAACTTTTTACTGCTTAAAGCAAATATTTTCAATTACCCCTAAAAGGGATAGTGTTTTGATATAGTTTTTACATGCACATTCAGTTTTTTTTTATAAATTATGCTCCAGTTCGAAAAACAGTTATTTGCATTTATCTCAGAAGTTAAGTTCAGTGACATATACCCTTCCTGCAATCAGCGATTCAATTGGAAACCACATATTAAATACCTTAAGAAGTCTTGCCAAAATGGACTTTGTGCTATAAAAATTCTGATCAGATTTGAGAAGTCTCTTACATGTCTATAAATCTCTAAACCGGTCAAAACTAGACTATGGACCAGTGGTTTCGCATTATTCAAAAATTTAGTACCCTCTCAACTAAATTACAATCAAAATTCAACATTGCACCAGATTTTCGAAGGAAATATCTCTCACTTGCATATGCTTCTACAATATTTGCTGAACAATTTAACTCTACACCAAGAAATAAGCATTAGTAAACATCTTTTCGATCCACATTTCTATTAAAAACTCAACAGACACTTAAGCTCATTAGATATACAATTTTCTGAAGTCTTCAAATCAGCTAAAAATATTCAACCTTGGATCAGTCCACTTCCATCCTATCTACCTATCTATTTCATAATAAAATAACATGCTACAAAGACTACTGTCAGGTACTCGTTTATACACCTGAATCTAAATCTACCTTAACAGTAGGATCAGCGGTTGTATGCAAATACAAATTACGATATTTAAGAAGCATTTATAGAGCATCTCTATATTCCATCTTGCAAGGAACAACACTCAAACCGACAAAAGTTTGCTGATGTACTAACAGTAACTGGTTTTCTCAGGTCTCTACATACTATGAAACAGCAATATACTAAACATTCCCTAGAACTTCTTATCAAATCCAAGACAAGATACACTTTCTATGGGTTCCATCACACGTATGGCTTCCAAAAAATGAAAAAACAGAATCTCTCACTCGCCAAGCCATAGAAAGCGGTGTCACAAGGTAGTAAACAAAATGATAACTGTGGATATAAAATTGATCGTCAAAGAAAAAATAATAAGTGAATGGCAAAATCGTTACATTAGCATCTAATTTCCAATGACAACTAGACTAGTTTGTGATTTTTTAAAATACTGACCTAACCATTCCCCATATTTTGTTAACTAGGTACTGATAAAGCACTATTGTCCTCAACCTAAATGAATAACACTTTTAATTGAAGACAACAAACTTATAATTTGTCATCTTTTAAAAGTTCACCAACATAAGGTACTACAATACCACGACATAAAGATGAAAATCACTATCACTCTGTGAGTGACGCCATGCTCGGTGGCAGACGAAAACTGAACACAAGAGCATCCGGCCCTGCTACAATACAAATATTTTGGCCAAGGACATCTTCCTACTCCTTTCACCCAGTGTATCGTGATAGCAGATTTAGAGCACTGTAAAATGCTTTTTCTACACCCACATGGATATTATCTTATCTACACATAGATTACAAAACGAAAAAGTATACTTTTGCCATAAACTGAACGAATATATTTTATAACCATTCGATGTAGTAAGAACACTGCAAAAAATTGAAATTCATTGATCACAGTTCATATTTTGGTAACCTGACGACTATTATTTTTAAAATTTTAAATAAGTGACAATTTTATCAAAATAATTGTCAGTATATTTTTTAGTTATTGAACTTAAATATAAATTAAAATGACTTATTTTGTGTAGAATCGATAAATAATAGCATTTCTATTTTTATTTATACTATAATTATAAATAATTTGTTAATTTTAATAAAACTCTATGAAGTCAATTCAATTACGAGTATTACATTTTTTTTCAAATATGCCGGTGGATGGATGGTGAGACTTCCACGTGAGTCACCTAAGCTCCAGCCTAGGCTGGGACTTTAAAATCAATTTTTTTCGTTTATTTTATTTTAAAAATTATTAAAAGTCATAAATTATTTAAAAAATTGTTATTTTGTCTTAATAACCTACATTTTTTTTCTTTGTAAATTTTCGTTAGTGGGTCGTAGAAAAAATATACTGTACAATGTACAACTGGAGTAGATTGTCCACATCGCACTCAGACGATTGAGTACTCCGCCTACGGCGTCGTGCTCAAATTTCGTCTTTGTGCGATGTGGCCATCATATCCACTCTTGTTGCACAAACTACTATTTTATGTTACCTTTATTCTTTCTAACCTCTATAGTTGTTGCTTATAATTCAATTACCCGTTATCTACATCTTTTTACACAAATCCATATTATCAAAACATTTAGAGCTCTTTCTGTAAATGTATCATGTCTTTGGAACTCTAGAACTCTTTTTAATAAATATTTTATTGGAGTATTTTTAAAACCAGTTTAAAAGAGAAATATATTTCGCACATTAAAAATGACAAAAAGATAAAGGTGAAAATATTTATGGCTAAATAATGTTTAATATAACGCCAAGTACTTGTGGCTGAACGTGTGCTTGCAATCCAAGTTGAACCAGTGGCGTTACCCATAATCTTATTAAAAATTGAACCACTTTTTTGTTGACAACCACAGTTTTGTAAAAATACAATAATTATTTTCCGTTATTTTTCAGACATATAAAAAACGAGTTTGCACAATTTAAAGTCAAATTTAGATTGTATAGACATATTTATATTTCTAAATCTTCAAAATATGTGTTATACCAGACAATGAATTGTTCAATTTTATTTCCTTCAAATCAAAATATATGCAAGTTAATTAAATGGTTTCAGCACAAATTCCTTTATCGAAACTGAAATAAGTTGGATGGGTCAGTTAATTAGGTAAATAGACAAGAATGGCGTAAAGAAGGGTCAGGAAAACGTTAAATGAGGTTATCAATAAGATATTAGCACACAGAGGCCACAGAAGAAAACAGCTATTATAGAGGCTTTAGATAGAATGAAATAAAACTTCTTGAGAGAAATTAATTTATTTAGTGGAGTAGAATGTATCGTTAACAGTGAATAGTTATACTATTTATTCTAAATAAAATAATATTGACTATTAGATCGTTACACCTTAGATATACTATTTATTCAATGTAAAATAATATCGACTATTGATCGTTACATCTTAAAAGAATAAAAATTTCTAGTAGATTCAGAAAAAGAATGCAAGCCGGTTGCAAGAACGTTCTTTAAAATTTGGCAGAGCTTGAGAATGTCATATTATGGCTTAAGGTACTTTTAGACGGTCATATCAGTTCTCAATTCAGTTTCAGTTATATCAGTTCAGTTGTGACTTCATTTGTGGAAACGCTGTCTTTTTGTGATGTCTTCAGTGATGGATGAAGATCCCTAATTGCTGTCGCATTGGGCTTAGCACTAAAGAAACCACGAAAGAAAATAACTAATTGGAGCAAAATTGGCTCCTAAAAAGAAAATCATTGTCTCATGTAAAATTAATGGGAACTTCAGTTTGAACCTTGTGATTGGTGAAACTACTAACGAATGAGCGAGGATGCATATCGAGAATTGCTGTACTTAGTGACACCAATTATAAAAAAGCGCGAAACCAACATGAGAGAAGCTATATCACCACACGAGAGGTTAAGTGCAACGCTTAGATTTTTTTTATAAGCAGTTTCTCTTTTATGAGTGTTATGGTAATGATGAATTTTTTTATTCCATAAGCATAGATGTTTTCGGTAAAGATCTATAAATTCTGTCAGAAAGTCGTGTTTATTAGACATATTTACTAGTTCTGTCGACAAATCTATAAATAATTTATTTGTTCCAACAACAATCTTGGAACCATACACAAACCAGTCCACAACTTATTGTCGACGACTAATAGTCGACGACCAGTCCACGATTAGGACTGAATTCGGAACTTGGTTGTGTTGGAACACATGTTTCTGTTGTCAGACACACTGTCAATAACGTAAAAGTAAAAAAAAAATAACGGATGTTAAATTTTGAATTTGGTAAATAAAAAAATTGTAACACTCATTAAAAGATTTATAAATTGTGATTATTCGATTGGTTGGCACATTAACTTATTTTATTTTTTACTGTGTCAGAATAATAGTCCGTTTCACTTCCTACACTCATTACTCATAAAAAATATACTATAAATAATGATAATGAATATAAACCAAATTACGATCGATACTACGATCGATGCTATCAAAACGAATATAATCCAGAGTTGGTCGTGATTTATTTACGAGCTTACTTTCGTTTTGCGCATGTCTTGACAATTCGTTCCCATTCAGACTCAGGAACTGATTTGACAGTACAGAAACTGCTTTGTGATTAAGTTTGAGTATGTTGGAACACTAGGTTTTTGTACAGTTTTGAGTCCGAGGTTTGTTGGAACCCCAAATCTAGACTGCGCAGAATCCCGACAGTACGTAAACCGATTTGCTATTGTGTTGGAACAAACCTAAATGAGACGTGAACGGACAAGTTTGTTTACACATCATTTTAACTGACAACTGAACGTAAAACTTTTGGCAAACCCATCGAGCCACAGCTACGTGTCAGTTTCAGTTTTTCTTTCATTTTGTTACACATATATATATAACTGACAACTAAACTGAAACTAAAACTGATATGATCGTCTAAAAGGACTTAACAGTCTAACCATTAGATTACAGCGAGGTTCTGTAGCCTACTGTGTAACAATGTCCCGGAGAACATAGCTAATGATACGTATATGATTCCAACCAGAGTTATTACAGAGATCTGGTGGATATAAAAGCCGACTGAGAAGTCCAGGGCGGCAATCTAGCCTGGTATTGACTTGGTAGATAATCCTTCTCCTCTTTCGCCAGGGTACTGACCTGTCGGATATAACCTACCCGGTTCGAAAGTTACTGACTTTCGTACCCTTCTGTATTTCATGTCCCTAAGGTACTGAGTTAGGGATACAACGTCCCTTTCAAGGTACTAACTTGAACGAGCGTCTATAAATCCGACTAATGCATATTCTACACTCGATCTTTTTTTTTATCGTCCCGTCGTGATACACTGGGGCTCTCCGATTTCGACGACCAACAAAAAGTGGTGACCCCCTACCCAGATCATCCACGCTAAACATCACAAAGAATTACTTTAGACCAGGGGTTACACATTTTGTAAATAGTACTTTGTAAATAGTATTTTTATAATTAAACTTTTATTTTATGTTCGAATCCTGTCTCAGACTGTAGAACACTACCCGGTGAAACGTAATTACCTTTACGGAGCGTTACAAAAAGGAGAGCATTTGCTAACCTGCAAAATGATCATAGTGACGTCATGGATAACATGTCAGTGTTTTAGATATTTGGCTGTAAAAAAATGTCAAAAAATATTTTACGAACTGGCGGTAAGAAACTTGTATACATGCTTTCTTTGCTGATAACATTAGGTTGAAATACATTTTTAAATTGTAAAATAATGGTGACGTAATAAGTGACTCGTGTCTAGTACAATGGCGTACTCTGTATTTATTTATGGTTAAAATAATATATTAGATTTGTCATTTAGTTGGTTCTCACAAAAATCGAGTAAAATCCCAGCCATTGGTAACACTGTTGCCGTAATTAGACTAGCTAATCTAGCGGAATTTTACTCGTAATTATTATATAAAAAAACATGTAACTTATTAGAGCTTGGATTATATGCAAAATGCATATAAAGTGCATGCCTGCATATTTAGTGCAGAATTTTATATTGCATATCTAAAACAATAATGCATATCTTAAATAATAATGCATATCTAAAAATAAAATATTGCTTATTTATCATTATTTTGTAAACATTACAATATTTTTCAATTGTACCTACATTTTACCACGAAATATTAACCAAGTGGGTATTTTGCTTTCTAAACTACTAGGTATTAAGGATTAGGGCAATTAGGGGATCATTGATAGCAAATGGCTTCATAAAATTTATCTGTTTTTGTGTAACAGGTAGTTCATTCAGTATTATTCAAAATTTCTTTTGGATAAGTATTGTTATTAGTTGTGTTCCTGCAAAAGTGCCGTTAGTGTGAAAGTAAAAGCATTCATTTTAAAAATGCCGAAACAAGCTAAGGGAAAAATGCAAATGATGAAGAAATGGATCTATGGAAAAAGTGATTTAAGAATCGTAGACTCTAATCACGTTTTTTGCTTCACCTGCAATAAACTGGTAAGGATAACTAACATTTTTGTTGTATTTTTCACACTAATAACTTTTTTTCAAAGCCAGCTGAATCCTATTTTAGAAGTAAAAAGAAATAAAATCAAGGTATGATATAAGAGCTATACTAAATTGTTTATTCGGATTTCATCTAATTAAAAAAAAAATCAACAATATAATAGTTTTTCTTTTTTTTAAATAGGAAAATGTTTTCTTTTTATTTTTACTCAAAAGCTTCTTTCTGTCAGCCAGATTCTTTGAAAATCATCTATATTTTATTTTTATATATAAAAATTTACGTATTTTTGGATTTTAAAAAAAATTATTTTATATTTGACGATATTAGATTTTTTTTGCAGATTGTACTAAAAAATTTCAAGTGGATCAACATTTAGGAACAACAAGTCACTTATCCAGAAAAAAACTTCCAAACCGATTGATTCAACAGGTAATAACAGACCAAGGAACCACTTCTTATCATCAGGACAATTTTAATAGAGATTTGTGCAATTTATTTGTATCTTGTAATATTCCAATTCACAAATTGGATAACCTCTGTTTAGAAATTTTTTTAAAACTTATTTTAAGGAAGAAAATTTACCCAGTTCTTCCGTTTTGCGCAAAAAATATGTTCAAGTCAATTTTGATAACGCATTGAATTCTATAAGAAATTAAATTAACGATAAACCTGTGTGGTTTTCGGTTGATGAATCAACTGATACGTAGGGGCGCTATATTGCAAATTTTATAGTAGGCGCACTAGATGAAAATATCCCTGGTAAAGGATATTTAATTTCAGTTTTTTTTATTTTTTTTACCTATACAATGTTTTATTAATGGTCACTGATGCTGCTGCATACATGGTAAAAGCAGCTGAAAACTTAAAAATATTTTATCCGAATTTATTCAATTGCACATGGTTTAAATAGGGTGGCTGAGACGGTTAGGAATGAATTTCCACTCGTAAATGATTTAATTAAAAATATTAAAAAGGTTTTTGTAAAAGCTGCTCTTCGGGTTCAATTTTATAAGGATCGTTTGCCTGGAATTTTATTGCCACCAGATCCAGTTTTAACACGATGGGGCACTTGGTTAAACTGTGTTAGCCTTATTGCGACAAATTTTAACGAAATTAAAGATGTCATCTGCGACTTTAACCCAGAAGACTCAATTCCAATTAAAAAATGCATCGATATTTTTAACAAAGGATTGTTAGGAACTATAGGACTATAGGACTATAGAACTATAGGAATAGTTTATAGCCATATTGTCCACATTCAAGCAAATTATACATGTGCATAGCCACAGCCATAACTAAGCTTGAATCTCGAGGTATGGCATTATTTGAAAGCATACAAACAGTTAAAAATTTAAAATCTTTTATTGAACAGTCTGTGTTAATGGAAAATAATGTTACACGAAAATTTACATTAGTTTTACTAAATAATAAACTATTTCAGACATTAGAGGGCATAAATAATGTTTTATCTGGCAACTTTAATAGTGAATTGGATTCAAATGTTTCACCACTTTTAATGTCAAAATTAAAATATGCATCTATAGCGTCTTGTGAAGTGGAACGTTCATTTTCGGCGTACAAACATATTTTAAGTGATAGAAGGCAATGTTTCACTATTAAAAACATTGAAAAATTAATTAGATGTAATTGATAGAAATGTAAAATCATCTAATCATATGTTTAAAAAGTCTATAAAAAATTTAAATATCAAAAATGACTGTCTTTTTATTTTGCATATTTAAAAGCATATTTTTTCTATTGTTAACGCATAAATGCATACATATTTAGACCATTTTTAAGTGCATATTTTCCAAGCCCTACTTATAACATATGTTTAAACGCTACGTTTAAACACTAATGATCCATTAATATAGATTGTTTAAATGTTAGGGACCCGAACTGAGAAAAAACAATTCATCACAACTTTTACCATTCTTTGTTACTTTTTTGTTTCTTTTATCTCTATTAATATACTTACAAAAGTATCCTGGTTCAAATAGTTTGAATTTTAGCAGACAGCAAAAACACTGTCGATACGCCGCTGACCTCTCGAAAACGTTTCATCTTTAGATGACCTCATATTCACGGTACGGTATGATGTAGACACGAGGTAAATACAAACCTAATGAACACTTTGTATGCAGAGATAAAATTGCAACTTGAAAACGAGCAAACAGTGCCATATACAGACCCACTTCGCCAGCGGCGAATTAGGTTGTGTATGACATTTTGCTAAAAAAAAAAAAAATATAATAACTTCTTTTTTTCTTTTTAAACTATTGCATACCTATTTATGATAATATCGTAGTTGATAATTTTATTGTTACACTTCATTAATTGGAATTGATTTCGAGTTTGGTTTTATCCCATGCAAGAAGATAAACAGAACAGATTAGTAATATATAAACAGGATATTATGCAATATGTGGTTTAAATAATGAATGTTACAATTATAAGGAGCGAATTGATAAGTCGCAATTTATAAACTGAAAATTTACTAATAGTTATTTGTGTACCAAGGCCGTAAAGTTGATCTTTTTTGGTCAAATCAGAAAATTGCGACCGAGGCGTAGCCGAGGCCAAGCAGCTTCTGATTAGGCCAAAGATATCAAGAGGTGCACGCAACTTTTTTAGGCGACAGTCTCATCAAGTAGATCCAACATTTTTTTTTTTCAATTTTGTTTCTAAAGAGAGACTTAAATGAAAGATAATTTAAAATGTTTACTGACTGAATAAAAACCTATCAATAAGTAATAAAATGTGTAAAGAATTACTAACCATAAGTATGATAAACTTTTGTTTATAAAAAGCGGCCGCAAAATAAATGCGGCCGAAAAGTAAATGTAGCCAAAAAAGTGACACTTTAAAGTGTCGTAATGTAAATGCGGCCAAAAAAGTTATACTTTAAGGTACCATTTCGGTAGGCGGAGAGGAGACAACAGAAGCGACGGCAAAGGCGACCGAGAACGTTTTCTTCATGTCTGAACACATGCAATTATAAAAAACACATTTCGCAAGGCGCGACACGTTCGAGAGACAGAACTCGATGACAGGTAAGGTCTGTTTCGGGGTATCGTTTGCTGTCTGTCTCCCTTATTAGTCATCGCTTGTATTTCGAAGTGACAAGTTGATATTTTATAGAAATGGTAGTTGCATTATTTCGATCTAGACAGTGCTGCCAGATGAACATTTGCTGAAACAGTATGGGTGAAAAAAATCTGTAGAATTGAACAGTTAGATTTTAATACAGGGGGAAATAATTATAATTTGCAATAAAGTAAATAAAAAAAAACAAGTATATAAGAAACGAAAAATAAAATTTTTTTCTAACCAAATTAGAAAGCGAACAAAGAATAAAAACAAATAACATTTTTAATATATACTTAACGTAGAGAAACAAGAAAAAAACCAATGAAAAATATTAGGTACTTCTTTTAGATCAATCTAAATCAGATAATTCAAATACGTTGTGTTTGGCATGCATGTTCTTTTTATGATGCCCTATTAATTCTTTGTTGCATTTTAAATAAAAACATAATGAATATCTTGAGGTTTTTTTTATGGAGCAAACCTACAGTATTGGGTGCTTATTACGCTGCTTTTACTTCAGCAAATGTATTACAGAAAATATTCTTTGACCATTTGCTGAAGAATGAGGCACACTTAATAAATTAAGAACATAATTTGTTAAGTTGGCGAAAACAGTAGATTCCATGCCTAAAACAGGAGAACAGAGACAAAAACAGTGAATCTACTTAAAAACAGTAGGTCTGGCAACGCTGATCGTTCCCTCGAATGGTTGTCTGCGGTCGTCCTTGCCGTCGCCTCTGTTTTTTCCTGTCTCCTGTCGCGCCTACCAAAATGGTACATAAAGTTGTTTATTACACGCATCGGTCTGCAGAACTAAAACCATTTGCTTGTTTTTAAATCTGTTTTCACAGAAAGATGAATACCTATAAGAAAAGACAACTTAAAAATAATTTTAACTATAAACGGTTTTCAGGAATGTGGTACATATCAGAGTTAGATTTTTTTAATGTGACACCCTCTATTTGAATCGACATCGATTTTCATATTGTAACAATACTAAATAATATGATATTACACAGGGTATTTCACTCGCTATAACCAGCAGTGTTGCCAATCTAGTAAAATTGTACTAGATCTAGTACAATTGTACTAGATCTAGTACATTCTCTGAGAATCTGGTACTCTAGTACACTCGAAGCAAAATCTAGTACTTTTTTCAGGGTATGTTTCCATTTGAAGTGTAAAATATATTGTTCAAAAATTGCCAGAGAAATTGAAATAGTTGTTAAAAATTGCTTCAGAGATAAAATAGTAGACATTTCTCGAGAGATAAAACATTGTTCAAAAATTGCACGAGATATCAAATATTGTTCAAAAATAGCTTGAGAGGTAAAAAAGGGTGTTAAAAATTGGTCGAAGGATAAAATAGTATTAGAAATTGCTTGAGGGGTAAAATATTGTTCAAAAATTGCTCTAGAGATAAAAATACTGTTAGAAATTTATCGACAGATAAAATATTGTTTAAAAATAGGTCAAGGGATAAAAAGAGATTTAAAAACTGTTCGAGAGATAAAATAGTCTCATAAGTTATTAGAATCTTTTTCAAAAATTGCTCGAGAGATAAAATAGTGTCTGAAATTTGTCGAGAGATAAAATATTGTTTAAAATTGTTGTGTTCGTGTTCTCTATGAACCTTTTTTTGTTCTTTAATGACTACACTTCATTATTAGAAAAATCTGGTAATTTCATAGAATCTAGTACATTTTTATGTAATCTGGTACATTTTTTAGACCGATCTGGTACATTCCAAAAATTTATTCTGGCAACTCTGATAACCAGTTTTATATGAAAATCCTATTGATTTCAATGTCCTGTATGTGTGTATGTATACTGCAAAAGAAATAATAGAAAACCATTTTTTTGCAGTAAAAGTTTTTCGATGTTAGTCAACATTTATGCTGGCGCACTATTTTTTTTATTTCGAAACAAATTTATGCAACGTAAGTCAAAGACAATATTTTCTCTTTTTGGTTTTAAATTTACCACACTGTAGTTTATATTACAATTTAAAAGTGCCCAAATTGTACTTAAACATTACCTATACCTAAATTTATTAGTTTATTTAAATTTAAATGACAAAAAAAGATAATTCAGGAAATACTTAAATTTTAACTGGTCACTGGTTTGTTAATTAGCAAATAGAATTTATTATCGGGTGAATACATTTTTGATAATTTCTAATGGGACAGTAGGATAATAATAACAACCACAGACTTAACCCATTATACTTTATACCTACTTTATAAGTTTGTTATAGGACAGCGCCCTGGTTTAGTAGGTTTACTTATAGTGTATTGATATCTGCAGTCAAGCCACGCCGAACGAAATTAGTATAGAGAAAGTAAAAGTTGGAAAGGCTTTTGGTAGGTAGAGAGGGGGTAAACGTCAAACTACGTCAGGCCGCTTCGAGAATTTCGCAGTAATGTTTACCTGCCAATGTGGTTTCACAGAATAACTAATTTTAAATTGTTATCGGCGGAACCAGACAATCGCATGTATTTATGGACTATAAATAATTATTAAACATGTATTATAATATTCAAATCATAATTTTACAAAATTTCAACAGCTATTCACAATTTATTAAACTATTTACTCGAAATTGTTATTAACATCTATAAAATAATTTTGTACGCCAATGTAACGCGTCCACTTCGGTGAGATTCGCGGCAAACCTGTCAATTTATGTGTATAAAGTGGGAGAACTGGCAGAAGCCTTTCCAACTTTTACTACTGTTCTAGTTGGATGCATGACAATCTCATTAAAAGTCAGAGTACCTCCGAACAAACTGCTTGCTTAGTTGCATACCTCAGCGGGCAGGCGTTATGTCGATGCGTACGAGGTATAGCGTGGGGTGTGCCATCTTTTCGGAGGAGATGTAAATAAGGTCGTGAGCGATATTTCGATACTAGGCAGTATCAATACCTAATGGTCGATTCCAAATTCCAAGTACTTTTTTTTGGCATCGATACTGGTGCTCCGATATGTTACTAATATCAATACTATATCTAGTACTACTTCTTAACCTCAAATTAATTATTACAGCGATTTCCATTTATCATTTTAAAAAATTCATATTGAGTGTATTGGCGTCTTTTTCTACGAGCATATAAAAGAACAGGAAGGATATACTTTTTTGGAACGGTTTTGTAATCGGAAATTGCTGTATGTCATAAAGTATGTCATGTCAGTTCTCGTTTTCAGGTTCTCACTCAGTGTATATCATTCATTTATTTAGTATTATCTACCCCCTGGAAAAACTTTTTTAACTTGGAATGAATTATTTTTAAACTAGATTATCAAGTACTACAAAAGTTAGTGATTTGATGATTATTATACCATTTATAATATTTTTTTAGCTTAGGCTAATTATTTCGAGTACTACAAGAATCTATACTTTTTTTATGTCGTAGATATCGATACTAGCTGTTGATACTCTCACTAGTATCGGGTATCGATACTTTTCTCTCGATACCACGAAACTAAATGTAAGGCTGACGGTCCCCAGTCCATAGATGTTGGACTCGATAAACATCCCTACCTCTAGCATCGGTGTTTTAATCTCGTAATTAGAAATACGCTGACGTTAAATAAATTAATAAAAAAAAGTTAATTATAGGTATTTTTAAGTTGACTTTGAAAATCTCCAATACTGATAATTCATTATTTTATTACTAATGACATAAGTGTTGCAATATTTAAAATTGATAATTTGGAAACTATACTCGTAATATGGCTTCATATGCGATAAGGGATTAATAAAGTTAGAATAATAAATAGTATTACCATAATAATTAATATAATAGAATAAAGGGAGGTATTATGTGAAGTTTGTGGTTGTTACTATATTAATTTCTTTTTTACTGAATGTAAAAGTCGCATTACGTTCTGTCAGAAACTTATTCAGTCTATAGTAAATTAATAACAGTTGGTTAAATTCTAAATACTAATTAACAAATACCTATTGACGAGTTACATTAATTTTAGGTAAGAGAATGCTTAATTCAAATGAAAGTATATTTAGGGGTTCTCTTGAATGGTGATTTAAAATACAGGGTGGTAAATTAAAAAAAAAAAAATAGAAAAAGGTGTATTTGAATTTTGATTTACTTTGTACAGATTTGTTTTAAATTAAAAAAAATTGTCGAAAAATTTTTACTGCAAAAAATTGGTTTTCAATTGTTTCTTTTACGGTAGAATTTGAAATCAAGTAGGCATTCCAACGACCTGTCAAAATGCTGACAAGTGGGAACTGACAGTTTAGATATAGCAACCCTGTGGGCCTGTTGTCATTGACAGTGTCAATGATACATATTGAGATGATATCACTAAGGTGTATATCACTTATATACGGTATTGTGATGTCATCCCTTGATTTTTATCACTAAACTTTTCTTACCTTATTTTTTTTTAAACTATTACCTCGGCTAGCCTTAACTATTCCTTTAACTACTCAGTATTCAATAGAGCAGATTATCTTGCTCCCAGGGGTGGTTTCAAGTAAGTAACAACTTTCAGAAATATTTAATTTTTATTTTGTTTTAATTTCATTTTTATTGTATTTTAATTTTATTTAAATTTTATTAAGATCAAATTCCTGATATTTGAACTTAATAAAATTCACTAATAATCCAAATTATTACTTTTTATATATATCCCATCTACCCTGTATGTTAAATAAATCAAATTTGAAACAAATAATTTTAAAACATTTCCTAATAAAATGAAAACTGCGATTACAACAATATACCTACTTTTATCACACACATGACTATTATTTAAAAATTAACCTTTCAAACTCTCCAGCCATCCATTAATTGTTTTTAAAACGATTCCTGTATAATAAAGTAGAATAGGAATATTTGTACCTGTCTAGTGTCTATCTACATCTTAGTATCACTTTGATACTCTTATTTGTACATCTAGTTATTGTACTGAGATGTGACAGTTTTGACAAATATGATTGATAAATTTATTAATCATTGACCCTGTCAAATCTCCAGGCCTACAGGTTTGCCATAATATTGCCACATCATAACCTGTCAAAAGCAACTGGTAGCCATTTTGTTTGGAATGTCTAATACGATTATTTTATAAATGTGTAATCCCATACTATTTGGTATTTTTGTAACGGGGAAAAGCGAGAGCAATTCAAATATGAAATAAACTTACACTATTGAAATAAGTAAATGGAAATAATTTGTCTGTTACCGAATATCTCCGAAACCGGCCCTGATATTCTAGTTATCAAAACATCCTCAGATTTGGGCTTCGAAATATACATTTTTGCCCATTTAACCAACAGTTTATGAGAGCAATTAATTTCAATTAAAAAGTTTCTACGCTGATGACACGTCATTAGCGATCTCTACACCGACCCCAAAGGGTCTTAAAGTATTCCTAAAAAAATATTATAAATTGTTTTATTCATTGGTCTAAAAAAGATGGTTTAGTGGTTAACGTTGGTAAAACTTAATCTGTACATTTTCATTCGCATATCTTAAATTAACCGACTACTAGATTATTGTTTATCCACTTTTATGTTATAGCTATGAAGCCATTCAGTGATGATTTTTGTAATTTTTATTCTGTATGACATGGCTTATACATTTATTTGATTTATTTTAGTTTCTTTATTGATAATATTACACAAAAATAGTGTTTTTACAAGTTAATAGATAGAAATGAATATCTTAAAAGTACTAAAAAAATTTAGATAGGTACTTAAAAAGATTATTACATACTTATGATTAGTTAAAAACTTAACATAAATATAAAATTTAAAAAATGTATATAAACACAAGTTAAAAAATAAAAGTACTATTAAGGTACTTTTCAAAGGAATAATTCTGGATGAGGTACTTTTTTATTTTTGCAATAAACTTATTTTCTTCCAGCCATTTAATATCTGCCAGAACAGCATTGAAAAATTGTATTGCAAAATAATCTGTGCAACTACGTATCCGTTATAATCGATGATAGCTAGGTATGTTATTATCTCTATTTGTAGTTGCCATAGAATGGATATCTGTGGAGTTCTAGAGGCTCTTGATTTTGTTTGATACAGTTTAAAATAAAAATGCATGGAAATGTTAGAATTTTTAGCTTTTTTAAAACAGTTTTTGCAGCATTTTTGATATTTTAAGCCTTAATTATTCTTATACAGCAACGCTGTAGTTTAAAAAGTTGCTGGGCCCAAGGCGCATGTTCCCAATTTAATGCTGCATAGGTATTTGAGCAGACATATCCATGGTATGTAGTAAATAAGGTAGAGGTTTAAACATTTTTAAAGATGTTTCTTACAAAAAAAATGATCTGGGATAGCTTGGAGCTCAATTTGTTGATATGCACCTCCCAAGTTAGAACTGAATCCAAGTGCACACCAAGAAACTTGACATCCTCATTACAAGGTAAGACCGACTGGAGTTAAGACTAAGTTTATTTGCCAGAAAAGAGTTCTTAATTTTAACCTTTTAGTCAGCTACAATGTTATTAATTTGCTATAATGAATAATGATGTTGCAAAGTTGTGGTATTATCGGCAAATAGCAGTAGTAACAAAGCGACAAGATCACAAAAATTTGGGAGGTCATTGATATAAATTAGAAAAAGCAGGAGACCCAACACAGAGCCCTGAGGAACCCATGCTAGACCCGCTGCTTCTCTGAGTTAGTATTGTTAAAAGCACATAGTGTTCTCGCTCTTCCATGGCAATACTGCTTGGGTCAAAGTTGTAGTACTCCAGTTTTTTAAAAATTGTTTCAAAATAAATACAGTGAAATGCATTAGTTAGATCTAAGAATGACGCATAAGTGTCCATTTGCTACAAATTCAGTCAATTGATTTATAGCTATGGCTGTGGATTTTTTATTTCGAAAACCAAACTGGCTCTGTTTAAAAATGTTATTGCATTCAAAATAGTTACTAATCTGATTTTTCATCAGCGATTCAAAGATTTTTGAAACTATTGGCAAAAGAGAGATACGATGATAATTATTGTAGTCGTCAGAAGTACCTTTGTTTTTAATAGGTATTACCTTTGTTATATGCTGTCCGAAATACACACAACCACACTTATATGAAATCGCCCAGTAATTTCGAAAAAGAAATCGCCCAGTAATTTCGAAAAATAGAATTTAATTTAAAAAAGTCATTGAAAAGTAAATAGCAGTTTTTCCAAACCACGTTTATTACAAAAATAAATAAAAATTATTACAATTTTCTTTATAACAGAACAAATAACAAAAAGTGAAGATTTCTATAAAAATAATTTTTCTGAAAATGACAAGTTAACAAGAAAAAATGGTATTTAAAAATTTTTAATAATCAGTATTGCCACCTCTAGCATCGATGCAAGCACGAAAACGATGAGGCATGCTATCTATCAAGTTGTTAATTTCTTCTTGGGAAACATTTGCCCATTCCTGTAAAATCGCTTGCATAAGTTGCGCTGTGTTACCAGGGTTATTTTGACAAGCTCTAATCTTTCTTTTGATTCTATCCCATATGTACTCTATAGGGTTAAGATCCGGTGATTAAGAAGGCCACTCTAAAACTGCAACATCTTTCGTTTCTAAGAAAAATTTTGCAACTCTGCTGGTATGTGGAGGTGCATTATCTTGCATAAATAAAAAAATGCAAAATTAAATCTACATACCTTCGACCTGTTAGGGTTTGTCGAATGGGAATTAAAGGAGTTCTTTCATCAATCATAATTCCACCCCAAAACATTACAGTACCTCCTTTGTATTCAGGATAGGTTTGGCAGCACGGAGTCTAACTTGTCTCCCTCTACCGCTTAAAATGCGAATTCGCCGGTCATCGGATCGTAGGCCGATTTTGGTCTCATCCGTAAATAAGACATTTTTTTAATCTTCAATTGTCCAATTTTCATGCTGCAAAAACCAATTTAAACGGTCAGCTTTATTTTGCCTTAAAAGTTCTGGGACCTTTAACTGTCTTCTGCTAAATAATTCCCGAGCGCGAAGTCTTCTTTTGATAATTTCGACAGAAACACTGACACCTGTAGCTTTTAAAAGTTGCCTTTGAAGCTCTGGATGAGATGTTGTGGGATTTTTCTTGCTTATTGAGCTACAAAGCGATCCTGCCTTTCTGTAGTTACTTTTCCACAACTTCTCCTCGGTCTATTCTTTAGGGTTTCCAATTCCAGAAACCTTGAATAGGTTTTTGAAACAACCCCTCGAGTAACCCCCACCGTTCTTGCAATCTGCCTTTGTGGCATGCCTTGTTTTGCCAGAGCAACAATTCTTCCCCTATGGACTTCCAATAACCCCACGTACAATTTTTTTTAAATGTGCGAAAAGAAATAAATTATAAACTCAATGCGACTTGCAGGCAAAACAGTAAAAGCGACACTATCAGGATAAATGTTATCAAGTTAGAGTGAGATTACAGAACGTCTGCAACTTTGCAGATCTGTAACTTGGCAAATCTGCAAATATGGCGGACTTACAAATGCAAGTATTCCAAAAAATATCTGCAAATTTGCAATATTTATTGTGGTTTATTACCCCCAAGAATACTAAACCCAAATTTGGAATACGAAAACTTGATACTTGCATGTGTAAGTCAGTCATATTTGCAGATTTTCAAAGTTGCCGCCATATTTGCAGATCTGCAAAGTTGCAGACGTTCTGTAATCTCACCCTTATTTTATTCACGTACTTGTTTTTATTAGTAAATACATGTACTTTTTCATCGCTTGTAACAAAAAAAAATTAAACGAATATTTTATATTAATACTGGGTAATTCCATATAAGTTTGGTTGTGTGTAGACTTAGAACCACTCAAAAACCAGAGACCGCCAGACCTACGCTATACTGTGAAAAGGAAAGGAGTTTTCATGTGTTATATTATAAAAGGTGATTTGTTAATATATTCAACTGGATAACATTATAATCTCAAATCAACAATTCTCCTGGCACTTTTAATGTGTTCAAAACTGCACTTCATAGAAAACGTTTATTATTAATTTCTCAGTAAATTTTTTCTCAGTTAAATAAGTCTTAATATGTCATACCTAAACGTTCTTACCTATTATAATGTACACACACATGAAAAATCTTAACCTTCATACTCGCTGGCTCTCACACTAAAAATTAATAAATATTATTAATTATGTACTTATAGAATGTTCTATAATTGGATATAATTTTATGTTTGAAAAGTACAACATTTTTAGACATCTGGGGTAGTATTCTTGAATCACGAATACCGACATTCGCATACGTGTTTTACAATGTGTCTCACTTTGTTGAACGAAAACCAAGTGAGACAAATCATAAATCTCGCATGCGAATCTATATTCGTGACTCGAGAATACTACCCCTGATCGTAAATCTATAAATCCATGACAATTTCTACTCACAACTCTATTTTAATTTATACCACCAAATAAGCCTACACTTTACCGCCCTTATAATTTAAAATGTTCATGGGTTGCCTAAGGGTTATGTTCTAATAGAAATGTACAGGGTGGGCCTAAAATTCGAAGGCGATTTAAAATTAAAATAACTTTTTTATTTATTAACATGTTTATTGATTTTTACTAAAATGTAGCTGATGGAGGTTTTTACATTATGTGTGAAAAAACAACATTACGCAAATGTCCATCATTTTTATTTTCACACAAAACTGCTCTTTCTATGCTATCCTGAATTTCTGTTTGGATATTATTCTATAATTGCTGAAGTGTTTGAGGTTTATTCCTAGATATTTTTTCCTTCAGGTAACCCCAAAGGTAAAAGTCACGCGCTGTCAAATCGCAGGAACGTGGTAGGTATTCAATCGCTGTCGCTTCGAAATGAATCGTCTCGGGAAAATGTGTCTTAGCAAGTCCATTGTGGCCCCAGTTGTGTGAGCTGTGGCTCCATCTTGTTTGAACCACATATCTGCTTCATTTTAAACCGCAGAACGTTAGAAAAATTAGGTCATTTTTGTATAGGGTGTCCAAAAAAACTGTAGGCCAATTCGTTAATTACAGATTTCTTAGGTTACTGGTAGAAACCTTTATTATTTTTTTCGATTGGGACCATCATGTTTAATACACAGAGTGACTTGCAACTAGAGCCCTCTTGAAGTAGGTGATATTTAGGCTCAATTATGAGTTATCATCCCAAAAAACCCAGTGTACAAATTTTGAGTCATCTACTTAATAAAATGACAAAAATATAATGAAAAACGTATTTTTTAAAAATAAACTTTGTCACCCTGTATATTGAACATGGCGGCCCCAATCGAAAAAAATAATAATAGAGGTTACTTCCACTTAGTGAATCTATGCTTAACGGATTGGCCTAATTTTATCCCGTAACAGTTAATGCATTGCCATTTTCATTTTGAAAAAAAAAATACAAAAATGGGCATATAGTCCTATGAGTTGTTACCCCATACTGCATTGTACATTTGAAGGGTGTAGTTGACGTTGGTGGAGACTCCTCGGATTTTCCGTATTGACAAAATCATTTACGTGAAAATGGGCATCGTCGCTCATTATGAGATGATATATAAAATTAAGTCGATTGAAGTAGCAATTTTGCACAAATTGGTCTTTGTAACGAAAATCCCTCAAGTGTCTTAAAATACCCCTAAGGTAAGGTGACCATTTTTTTCTAAACTGAAAGCAGGACAATATGAATTTCAATTAAACCTAAGTAAATAAAAAACTTAGATTTTAAAAAATGTTTAATTTAAACAAGAAATAAGAAAAATTAAAATATCATTTTACAATATAAAAAAAATAAAACAAAAAACATATATTTTTCTGAAGAATGAATTGCTTTTAATAAATATTCGTTTCCTGAATATTTCCATAGAATTCCATACAGCTTGCATTTAAATTATTTTTGACTATCAACAACGATTTCAAAGTTTCTATTTTCAATTGGGTTGTCTCGATAGACCAGATATTGTTTAATGAAGGAAAACCCATTTGGTAGGTGCATTAGTTCCTGGCATACAGAGATAATATTCTACCAATTTGCCAATACTATTGTGACTATCTGATACCGAAACACAATTTTCATTTCAATTAAATTTATTTCCGGATAATGTCGAAGTAGATAATCACTACATTCTTGAATAATTTGATATGTAGGTTTCATGTTCAGTGTAATCCAATTAAATCTCTCGATTCCCTCAAAATGGTCTTCGCGTTCGTCCAGATACTGAAAACACATCCTGTAAAATTTCAGCACTTTTTCTTTGAAAATGTTTGATTTAACTAAGCCTTCTTCTTCATCCAGCTTTTTAAATTTTGTCAAACTTGCAGGGGAAGAAACACTTTTGCTATCCTGTCAGCAATTTTAATTTCAATGTCCTTATAAATGATGCTTGTTTCCAACATAGTCCTGTCCTTCTATCTTTAAAACTGTGTTGTGAAACATTGACGACACATTATGGAGAAAGAAAAGCCAAGATTCATTTTCAGGATTCTTAAAATAATTTTTAATAATTGTCGGAATTTTTTCATTAGACGCAAAATACGATTTTAATGCAGGAAATATTTCTAAAACGCCCTCTATAGCTAGTAGTAACGCTAACCATGGCGTAGCACTGGAATCCAAAAGTTTTTGTACTGTATGTCTACAAAATTCTTTTAATTAACTGACGCGCAGAGTATAAATGTAAAAATAGGAGTAAATTTTGGTTTAACAGTTTAAAACTATTTTTCGTGTACTGGTTTTGTTAAATGACTAACCAGGACTTATTCCCTGAAAACAGTACTGTACTGGTAAAATCAGTACGAATGGTCACCTTACCCTAAGGGAAGTTCGAGAAAGCGTCTTCCTGAACATTCTCATCTATACGCTGTATGTCTACATTTGTAAAGGCAGAACGTGGTCTTCTTATTCGAAGCAAATAAGCAACAGAGCCTTGTTTTTCAAAACGACAAATAATGTTGCGTATAGTCATTTCCGATAAATAATTTTTCTCATTGAAATATCGGCGATATCCTCTTTTAGTAAGAATAATATATCAATTATTTTCAAAATAAAATTGTACTTTTGTTTACCGCGAGTTTTTCCATTTTCAAACTCCCACATATACACTACAAAAGTCTAAAAAGAAAATCAGAATTAATTGTCTTGAAAATAAAAATCGACATTTTAAAATCACCTAAGAACTTTTGACCACTCCTGTATATGGTTAAAAAAAAAATCGAATGTCCGAGGAATTTCTCAAAAATAGTAGAAAATAATTGAGTGTATAAGCTTATCTAGGGATCTGAATTTCCACTTCTATTTAATCAGTGTTCATGTGAATACAGAAGATTAAGATCTTCCGCTCTTATAGCCAGCCAACTTTTATAGTAATAGCCGATGTGTAGGTAAATAGACCTGATGGTAATCAACAGAACGTGCTTATGATTTCAAGCAATTTTAAACGACGAAAAAAACCTGTGTCAGTCTTGCCACGGCTATAAAAAAACTCTCGAATTCCGTTTAAACTGTCAGAAATTCTACTCAGCATTTTTTTCTTTCACGTACCTACTTTATCCAACATTTCAAATCCTTCATGAGAAACGCAAGAATTACGTCTGGCAGTAAAAAAATCCCATATTCCCCAACGACTCGATATCTGTTACGCATGGACTGTATTCATTTAAAATTCTCGATTTTCCATTGCGACCATATACTGCAAATCCCTATCTTGATCTGGCACCGTTGTCGACTTACTCTTCGCGTTGTGTTTCCTCCTTTTTAAAGCTCACCTAGGGAATAAACGCCGGCCGAAGAGATTCGAATGATTTAACATGTTTCTTTATACTTGAAACGTGTCGCATCAGGAGCTTTTCGAAACGTAGGCAGTATACAAGTAGATACACACTCAGATATCCTCGAATTACACGATGGTCACGATCACGTTAAGACCTGTTTAAAACCTCTCTCACTCTCTCTACATCTCGAATGCAGAAACGTTGTTATTTTTCTTCTTTTTTGCTGAATGTGGGTGGTTGAGTTACCTGGATGCGTTAGATAGAAACACATTTTTTTTTCTGTAAGATATTGTTAATGGAAGAAAACGCTTTTCTATCACTGTTATCATTAATGCAATAATAAATCAACAATGGGAAATAATATAAAAATAATGAAAAATATATATGACATAGAATCTCTTTAAGTTTTACCTCTTAAAATAATTACTCGGTATTTAAAATTCAGAAAGAACGTCAGGTATTTAGTATACAGTAGTAAAAACCAAGTGATAAATGGGTACCTAATTTTTTAATATTTCTTCATATTCTGCGGCCAAAAATAGGTGAAGTTCAAGTTTATTTCCGAATACTCGCCTTGAACGATTTTTGATAAAAAAAGAAAATATTAAAATTAGAATTTTTAAAATAAATATATTTTTAATCAAATATTCATCTAAAATGATATGTAGGAAGGTGAGGAAATTAAAATCGAAAACGAAAAAGATATAAAATTTGGTCAAGTTGTTTTCAATCCTGGTCTAAAAAAATTTCTATCTTCGGACGATACTATTTGTACTGCACAGGCTGTAGCAATTGATTGGGGCGGTATCGAATAGAATAGAATAGTATACTTTGGAAATATTTTTTAGTGGTTAAAGACTTTTCCTTTTATAAAGCCCTATATAAAATAATGAAGAGGTTCGAGTTACTTTGACGTCAGATAATTCTTATTTTGAAGAGCTGCCTTTTTTTATTTAGACATTTTATTTTGTTATGGAAAAGACACTTTAGAATGTCTCAAGATGACATAGTTCTAACCTTAGACTAGGTAATAAAGATAGGACGAGTAACAAGAATATCGAGCACACGTAGTATTCTGTGTCGATTATCTATTGGCCGCCATTATTTTGGTGCTTAGCATTTCGGTGACACCAAAGTTTTGTTCGTGTTTATTTCTGATTTTTAATTTAAACGACGTTTAATAATTGGTTTATGTATTACAATGGTTTATCGTGTGGCATGTCAGTGTGAAAGTTATAGCGGCAAGAAAGAAGCAGATATTACGTTTCACGGGTAAATGATAAACATCAATCGTTTATTTTTCATTTTATTTGGTGTTATACACCTTGGTATTCACATATTGTACATGTCTCACTCCAGAGTAATACATTTTACCCACTATTTTTTTTATGTTATGCTTTACATTAATATTTAAGCAACTAATGATATTAAAATGGCCAAACAAGTAATTTTTTCCAGTGGTGTGTCGCACAAATCTAAATATTAACTTTTAATAAATTCTAATTTACTTTTACTTTTTATTTAATTGCAGCAATGTTTATTTGTTATTTTATTTTAAATTGCCTGTGCATCCAGCAAAAAGAATCGCTAATCTTTTGTGAAGTACATAGATTTTTGATTCGAATTGCTTAATTCTTGTTCTGAAATTTCAGATTAAATGCTTTGAAACGAATCCTTTTATAACATTGAATCAAGTACGCGATAGTCGGTTTTAAGAGCATATCATACTTACAATAAACGTATGAGCTTTCTTGGATTCATTCAGAGGTCTATACTCGAATGAAAAAACTATTCTCAGATTATTATATCTCTTAAAATACAAGATTATGCCTACACTTCACTCAACATTTATTTTCTTATTGTATCGAGAAATATTATTTAAATCAAACTGCTTTATTTCAAACAAATGTAATCTTCCAAGTGTAATGCTTTTCTTGAATGTAGATGATAATTTTAATCTGTGTAGTTAATTTTTACTGACACATAGTTTTTTTTATGTCTTTCAATAATGAATATTTTCTTACAATAATTTTTGTTTTAACTGTACATCATTGTGTTTTAATTTTAATCTACTTTAACACATTTATCCTAAAATTGTTATTATACTAGTCTATTTTTTTATCAAAAACGTTTTAAGATAAGTATAGGCAAATAAACATTAAATTTAATTAATGGATGTAGAATATGATAAAATAATTAAAAAATATGTATTCATTTAATAAATTGAAAATATTGATGTTTTGTTAAAACATGTACATGTTATTTTCTCATGCTGTATAATAAACGACCCTTTAATGTTGTGTACTAGTTAAATTATTTCATATTGTTTTACCATCTATAAAGTGCAATATGAGGCAATTTGCAACAATAATACCGAGTAATAAATACAAGAAAAAAGAACTGGTATGTGACTTATTTTTTGACTGATGATAACAGCTGATTGTCGGATAAAAATTATAAGTTTTTGCTAAAATTGGAATTTTCATAACATCCAGTTTTAAATGTTGCAGTAATAAAGAGTTTAAAAATGTTGTTTGTATTGACTGTGGCAGTGTGTACCATCCAAGTTGTCTAGAGAGAGATTACTCTGTTGCAGTAAAACTTGGACGGCATTGTATCCTTTGCTCAGTGGATTGCCAAGAGAAAAATAATGAAAACAAAGATAAATATCTTAGTGAAGAAATTGCTAATCTAAAAAAATCAATTAGTGATAAAGATAATCATATAAAAAGACTAAAAAAGGGATCTGCATGTTATGAGAGTTGAGTGTTAGATGCAGAAATTACATTTGTGGAAAAATTAAATTTTCAAGGAAATACAATCGAATCGAATTGAAGAAAAAAAAATAATTTGAGTGAAAAAAATGCTGAATTGCAAAATGACATTGAAATAAAATGTAATACAATTAGTAAGTTAAGAAGTGACTTTAAGGAACAGTTGAATCTGAATACAGATATAATAGAAACAATCAGAATGTTTGAAATGGAAAATGAGATACTCAAAAATGATTTATTTACAAATAAAACAAAAAATAAAAATACTGAAGATCAAATAACAAATTTAAATCAAGACATTGCAGAATACAAAAATCAAATTGTGAAACTAGATAAACAAAATAATAAAATGACTAAACAGCTTAAGAGCATTAAGTCTGAACTAAAAAATTTAGGGACTAGAAGCAGCATAACAAAGGAAACCTTGGGAAGATTACTGAATAAAAACAATACCTGTGAAGAAAAAGTTAACAAAATTATTAATAATATAAATAAGTCTACAAATGCAACACCAAAAATACTAATTTTGACTGATGAACATCGAAAGGGAATCGGCATGGAACTAAGAAAACAGTTTAAAGATGTCTAATTTTGCAAATTCCTAAACCTGGATCAACTTTAGGCCAAGTCCTAGAAAATATTAAGACGTTGGTAAAAGACTTTAGTTTTAAGGATTATGTTATTGTCATGGGCGGCGCAAATGATTTCCTGCTTGATAAATTAAAGCAAAGTACAAATACCAATTTAATATTACTTTCGACGCCAAAAATAAAAATAATAACCGTGTATTTAAATTTAATTCAAAACTGTGCAGTTGTATTAATTCTTTCAACCAGTAATGGAGCCAAAATGTCTTTTACTTGGATATCTGTAACAGGGGGGGTTATAAAATGAACAAATGTCTTTTCATAAAGAGTGCAACAGATTGTCCATTTATTGAACATCAAAATTTAATTTATATTAAAAGTTTTTAGAATAAATGAAATAGATACATATGATGTTGAAAATAGTCCCACGGCACCTATCAGCCTATAAGATTCAGATACAGAAAATAGTTTTAGTTTTAGTTCAGACATGACCAATCCTAATCACACGCATATTGATTTTTTAGATGTGGGGATTTCAGATTTTCAATAAGATTAGCTACTGAAAGAGTCGATGTAAGCTCACATACACAGAGTAGCAACTTTTATGCCGTTAAAGGATCACAATATAAAGAGGTTGGTTCCAAAAATTTGGCTACTCTTAATATTTTCTATATTAATGTAAGGAGTATTCGTAATAAATTTAAAATAATGCAATTGTTGGTACAAAAACTTAAGGTAGATATTCTTATTCTTGTAGAGGTTTGGCTTAAACACGATGAACTGTAGTTTGTCGTGTTTATTGGTTTTAAGGTTATATCAAGTTATGTAAGGAATTCTCGTGAACATGGTGGAGTCTTTATCTTTGCAAAAAATAACATACACTGCAGCACTATAGACATCAATGATCTTTGTAGTGATTTAAATGCTGAATTTGCTTGTTGCCAGTTAACTCAAAGCAAAATTGTTGTAGTAGGCACTTATCGTTCACCAAATGGCGACACTGATATATATGTGAATATGCTAGATACACTATTAGAACAAAAAATTCCCCTCGACTCCAAAACAGTAGTCGTTGGTGATTTTAAATTTAATTTCAAGAAAAACACCAGAGTTGGTAATGATTGTAGAAATATTTTGTTATCGTTTGAATTACATAAACAAGCGTTTGTAGATACTAGGGTAACAGATTAAAGTAGAACAAGAGTTGACAATTTATTTACAAACTTAGAAAAAGAAAATTTTATTATAGATGTCATTGAGCCTTTTATTGCGGATTACAGGGGTATAACACTTAAACTCTTTACGTAGGCCAATAACTGAGAGGGCCCTAAATAATTTTAGATCTGAATTAAAAAAGTACAAGTTGGGATTTAAATAAATTTAATAAGAACGACCAAGTTAATATTATTAATATTATTATAGACGTTTTATCTAAACTGTACCTACAATGTTTTCCTGAAAAGAAGGTAATCAAAAGTAAAAAATCAAAAGCTTCGAATTATTATCGTTTTTTAAAAAAGAATACCACAATATTGTTAATAAGGAAACGGTACTTTTGAACAATAAAAAAATATTTGATTCTGCAGATTTCTGTCAAAGTGTAATTGACGATTTAGTTGAAAATTGCAAGCAGTCTGCTAATGTTAACAGTTTTATTAAAAACAATCCTTTTAATCATTTATCAATATTTTTGAACCCCACAGATACAACAAAAGTCAATCAAATTATCAAAGATTTAAATATTTCTAAAGCTAGGGATATTTATGGATTGAGTGCAGTTTTGTTGAAAGCAGTTGTTGATATTTTAGACACTCCAATTGCTAACCTAATTAAATTGTGCATGAAATCTGGAGTTTTTCCAGATAAATTTAAAGTATCACGAGTTACCCCTGTTTTTAAAAAAGGGGACATGAATCTTATACCAATAGTAAGCAAAATTTTTGAAATAGTGTTAAAACAACGAATTATGAATTTTTTTGAAAGCAACAAGTTGCTAAGCCAAAATCAATTCGGTTACAGGGCAAACAATCAACAATTAACGCAATATGTGATCTCTATGAAGCTGTTACGGATGGTTTTGAGGATCGTTCACATAGTTCTGCCAGATTTTATGATCTTACGAGAGTGTTCGATACGGTTCAACATGACATTTTATTATTAAAATTAGATAGAGTTAGAGGGACATCATTACAGCTTATTACCTCTTATTTACACAAAAGAACTCAATATGTTCAAATTGATGGGCATACTTCGAGCAAGAGTTCAGTACTCTATGGAGTTCCACAGGATTCTGTTCTCGGGCCCTTACTTTTTATCATGTACTTTAATGATTTGTCAATTAATCTAAGTAAAATTACACAGGTGTATTATGCTAATGATTCAACATTATTGCTACAGATAAAAATAAATCTGATACTGTCACGCATAACGTGACAATACAATAGAAAGGCTAAATGAAGCAGAAGTTATGTCAAATAATTGGTTTGATGGCAATGGTCTTACATTAAACGAAGCAAAAACTCAGAAAATGTCATTTTTCTGTCATTGCTAAAAGTGAGGAACAGGTTAAACTTTTAGGAATATATTTAGACCCGAAACTAGATTTTAAATATTACATTTGAAGTTTACTAAGTCGTTTAGCAAAAGCTATTTATGCAATTAGACAGTTAAAATTTCAATTAGACATTGTACATTTAAAAATGGTCTATTTTTTATTATTTCGTAGCATTATGACGTATGGGGTTATACTTTGGGGAAATACAAGCAACCAACTTAGGGTATTTATTGCACAAAAAAAGTAGTACGTATCATGACATCGAGTAGCTACAATAGTCACTGCCAACCTATTTTTAAACAGTTTGGTATTTTACCACTACCATGTTGTTTTATTTTAGTGTTTTTTATACATGAAAAAAGAAATTGGTAATAATGTTATAAGACAAAGCTCTAAACATTCTTATTGCACCAGAGGAAATTATGATATATCTTTACCTAATTACAGATTAATCAAGCTTCATGATTCTTATAGATATATCAGTATTAAACTGTACAATTCCCTACCTCAAGCTTTCAAAAACTTATCTTTTAATTTATTTAAAATAAGAATTCGCAAATTTTTGTCGAGTCACTGCTTTTATTCCATTGACGAATTCTTATCACATGTGTCCATCCGTGCATGTGAGTAATGTGTAAACCTTTTTGGTAAATATACCTTTTTAATTTTTATCTTTTTTTAAGTATGTTTTAATATGTTATGTGTACCTATATGTATCTATATATTTTTTTTTGTCTATATTTTTCTAAATTGTAACTGTATTTTCTGTATCTATGTCTATATATCTTTTTTTTATAATTTTAACATTGACACATTTAAAATAATTATTTTTATTTTACATCAATAAATATCTATCTATCTATCTATCAATTGCTACATTCTTCATCAATTAAAAAACGCAATGCTCATTTTTCAATTTTTTTTTAGATTAATTGAAAAATTTTAGCTATACACTTTATTACACAAAGTAATCCTAAAATTTCATGTTCTATCGAAATACGTAATAAAAATGAGTTCCATTTAAAATAAGAAAGTTGACATTTACTTCCGGTATAAGCGGAAATGACAGAACTATCAAAATATTTTAGGTGGACAGATCATAACGTGTTTACTATTATTCTATTTCTATTTAATTTAGTATATAATTAAGTATATAATATATGATCAAAAAAACTATCTTAATATTCAAAGTGCATAAACAAGAGGTCTAAATTTGTCAAAATTTCGTAGCGGAAGCGTTGACAGATACTGACGATAACAGCAAATAATTACACAACAAGAACAAACAAACACAATTAACTAGAGCTGTCAGCTTAGAAACAAAATTTCATAACAAATAATTACACACAATTTCCATTTACTGATGTTAATCCACAGATACTTATCTGATGGCTATTATTAAGTTTGGGAGGACCGTGCAAGCCACTGCAATTATTTCGAGAATTTGGAATACATATTACAACAGTTTTTATATATTTAATTATTAGTCGGTCAAATAATTGTAGTATACAACAATGTTGTAGAAATAAATTATAACACGCAATGTTATCATCAAATTCCATGCCCGTAAAAAGTATGAAGAAGCAACTGTTATATATTTAAAAAAACAGTTGAAATTAACATAATATTTATGACTTGGAGGAGATTTATAACTTGATTTCTAAAAGGTATTTTAAAATAACGTTTATCAAGGTAATTTAATAATAAAAATTAAGATCCTATTCATCGCAAATTATAAAACACGTCTTGTGAGAGATTTGCATATTTGCACTGGTACTAAAAGCGATTTTAAGTATACAAAAAAATTAACAACACAAAAAGTTTAAGTAATACAAAAATCCAAAGATTTTATGTGGTTCTAATTGAATTGTCTTATATGACTTTAGAGGACGTTCTTCAATTTTTCCTCCAAAGGATAATTTGCTGACCGTAGTGGAATTTTATATAAATAAAAAGTTCACTGGTTTATTCGGTCGTTTTTATTTTTTAAATAAAATTTAAGTACACACTGTAACAAAAAGACGGGGTTTCTGTTATTTTAAAAAGTTTTATTCGTCCCCATATTTTAATAAACATTGACTGGCATCAAAAGATGGAACAGTGTTTCCGACACATATGTAGTGTCTGTACTTAAATTTTATAAAAATAAAAACGACCGAATAAACCAGTGAACTTTTTATTTATAAAATATATAATAAAGTTTCCGTTCCCTGGTTTAATGAAAATAATAATGTACCAATTATTTTATATCCGCAGAAAATTTCAAATTGATCAAAGAATATTTCGCATGTTTGCGAATGATTGCAGATGATTGCGGATGATTTCAGATAATTTTTGATAAATGTGTGCGAATGTGAAAGATTTCGAGCTATTGCGGATGACTTCCACTTTTTAAAATTGTTTGCACATTTAACTATTAACACTTTTAAGAGTATATTTAATGGATTATGCGAATCTTATTCTATTAACAATATATATTTAGTTAGTGTAAAACCAAGGGATACATTATTCACCTTTTTCTTGACACTTTGCTAGTATGACGAAAAAACAATGCGCATTTGATTTAATACAAACAAGCATAGGTATTAGAAGTTCATTAGCTATCTTTAAAAAATAACTGGTTAACTTCTCAGATTCTTCAACCAAAACCTCCAAATTTATACGAAGGAAAACGACTACGACATACTATGTATTGTAAACTCTATTTTAAAGTTTCTTATTTGAAAATGTCTATAAATATCGGGTATCTGTTAGAGCTCTATTAACTCATTTTAATTATATTTTTAAAAATCATCTTATATCTCTCAAATAATATAACATAACAAATTCCGAATAAGATTTTAAGTTTTTTCCTTTGACTAATTTAAGAGAGATTCAATCGCCGCCACATACAATTTCTGACAATACATTCGGTGACGCAATTTCAGCAGCTTCTTTTACTTCTGGTGGAGTTGAAGACATTTTATTTCCATTTTCGGAATCCATTTTTTCTTAGTTTTTAGTAAAACATTTTACAAATTATTTTTTGTCAAAATTTGACGTTTTAATTTGAGTTAATTCGACTTTTAGATGGCAGCCGCCACCTACTTATAAAGTGTCTAAAAATTGCAATTGGTAAATCAATGCTTAACATATTTGAAAAGTAGTAATTTTTTATTGCTAATAGTGCATTTAAATTAGGTATATTGTAAAACTGAAATGGATAAAATCTTCTAACGGACTTTCAAAATTGTTTAAATAATTTGACATTTAAGAGAAACACCAATATAAAAAAAATATGTGGTTTTACAGATGACAGGCATGGCCCAGCATTATTCTGGTTGTAGTATATTGGAATGATTAGAATGCATAAAATAAGCCCCATGAGAAATGCATAGGATTTTAAGAACATTGATATTAAAGAAGTTAGGTTAAACCGAAAATTCTGAAAATCAATTGGGTTTCAAGTTAGAAGCAATTTATTCAAGATAATCAAAACCGCAAGTCAATCGGATTTTTCTTTCTAGAGTTATCGTGTCGACACACATAGGTTAAGACGACCAGACGAATTTTTCTGCATTTTAGGACTCAGAATGATTGTAAACGTGAAAACACGTCTTGAAAAGTGGGGGTAAAAAACTTTTTTTCGTCTGCACAAATGTATTACTGGAGCCCCGTAGAAAGGGCCTCAGTAATTAAACACTTGTTAATTTTTCGAATGTTTTTTCTATCTGTGCCTTGTATTTACATTTTTTAACGGCCGACATTTTGACCCTCTAACGCAGGGGTGCACAACTTACGGCCAGTGTCGTTTTGGCGGCCCGCTGGCTGTTGAACAGTTTGGCCCGCCTACGTCAAAATATACATTTTTCAACAAACTTGCATTAGAAAAGTCGATCAGCAGGATGGGTTATACATTATAAGCTGGCGACTTTTTTTTTATAGAAGCTCGACCAGCAGGAGTAGTTTTATAAATGAAAGGAGTTTTTTTTGTTTTTTTTGTTTTTTTTGTTTTTTTTGTTTTTTTTTTTTTTGAAATCTGAAATAAAAACTCAGGCCTCTCTTGGCGGCCCTCGTACAGTTAACGGCTTTTCAAATCTGGCCTTTAGAAAATCTGAGTTGTGCAGGCCTGCTCTAACGTTTGATATGGCCTTTAGAACTTAGCACATTTAAGGAAATATTAACATAATTAGAGTCGATCTTTTCACCTCTGAGTAAAGTTACATGTAGGTTTACCTGACAGATTAACAAACAATAGCCCTAAAGTTTAATTAGCAAGTAGTTACTTTTAATCAGAGGTAAAAAGACTAGTCCTTAGTATAAATATATATTATTTATAATTGCCAATTGCCAATCACCAATTGTTAAAGATTTATTTTTATTATTTTTTATATTATTGGTATGGCATAATGTATTAGGTGATACACAATTTTTTTTTATAAAGTAGGCCATGATCGACAAAGTCAGAAATACGAGTCAAGTAGCAATAAAGTACATGCCTCTAATCGACAAAGTGAGAAATACGAGTCAAGTCGTAATGAATTACATGCCACTGAATTAAATCCATACTGTCACTTAAAAAAAGAAGAAGAATAGTATGATTTGACATGCGTATTTTTCCATAGCCTTCTTTAAAAACATGTCTTGGAATAACTCTATACAACAAGGTTGGTTCCAGAATCGTATCAACTATTACAGAAGGGAGATCAAAACTTATTAAATCGCCAACTGAACAAACATCATATACATACCAGTGAATATACAAGACTAAAAGACGTAAAAGAATAAAAAGTACAGGTCCGTATTTCAAAAAAGTACTTGTTGAAATGCTTCAACATTATGCGCAGTGTTCCATTTGTTTTGTTTCGTCCTGAGCCGTCTCAGAAATTCTCGCATTGTTCCGAAATCGGCAAGGTGATTACGTGGTACAGCAACCTTAAAAAACCAATAGATAATTACTCGTGATACCCGAATCGCTGTAAAGAAAGAGTTATTGTCAAACTGTAAGAAGCAATGAAATTGTAACTGCAGTGTGGACACTTACCAATGTACACAAAATTGTACTTACACAATGTTTAGGACCTGCGTGCATACTGTTTAAATAAAAATAAAACAAAACGGTGTTCCATATTTGTCTCACTTTTCTACCTAAATACTAATTTGAACAGCTGCTTTGATTTAGTTCCATTTTTTTGACTTATTTCCTCCTAATCCTACATTATTTTTAACACACGTCGCCAACGAATAAGGTGCTTTCGTAACTCTATTTTTAATTAGTTTTCTTTAACAGCACATTGCCTGTTTTGGTCCTATTGTTGTCTTTCTACGATCAATAGATAAAGACTGTACTAATATATTATTATACTTTCATCTTTTTTATGTATCTAGAGTTCGTTTTCTTTTATACAATATTCCTTTATATTTTAGTTAATATCTTTAAATTCATATCGAAATTATTACCAATTTTTTTAATTTAAAATCACCTATTATGGCACCAACAATAAATTAAAATACAGTACTTATTATTTTGTATTAGTCATAGCCGTGCTTCCACATTTAACATGTGGCAACTACTAATTACCTGCTATCGCTATGTTCGCTGGGCTTTGTGAATGATATTCGATTCGGCTAATATCCCACCACTATATCTAATTTTAGTCGACGACTGGCTGTTGTCCTGTTGCCATTTTATTAACTTTTATACTAGTCATATGCCTAACACGAAAAAATAAGCACTATATAATCTGCATAGAGACTTGCATATAGGCAATAGAAAAGAGAAACTTAAAATAAAATTGTCTTCGATGAGTGATGATTGATGTCCAGTAAAAAAACTTTTCTTATTTCATAAATCGTCGATGTATTAGTTCTAACAACACGTCGGGATTTTACCAGTTTGTCATTCACGGCATCGAACTCCTCCGAGTACCTAACCTGTCGGCGGTTTCCGAATATGCGCCCCGGCATTCATTCAAGAGTGACCTTGTTATGTTTTGCCAAGGCCCGAAGAGACTGTTGGCAATCAAATATTAATTAAGATTGTATTTCTACCCTTTTCAGTGTTCTAAGTGCTGCTTGACTGTCTGTCATAATAAAGACCCTCTTAAGAATAATTTAGCATTAAGGTACGTTTACATCTGACATTTATTGCATGATATTTATGTCTGACAGTTGTTTACTCCAGTGTAAACACTCAAAAATATATTTCTGAGAGTAATTTTTGTGTGTTTACACTGCACTAAACAACTGTCAGACATAAATATCATGCAATAAATGTCAGATGTAACTGTACCTTTACTTTGGTGCAAACATTTATTACTGTTACTCAAGCCTGGAAGACTGTTGTCAGTGACCCCAGGTTCTGACTAATTGTCCTCCCTAAGCTCTCGTGGTAAATATTAGCTACTATGCTGTTTTCATGTTCGAACCGCCTGTATACCAGATTGATTCGTTTTGTATGTCTCTATATTCCCGGCTTTTGGCCCTTGGTGGTATTTGAATATCAAAAGATTTCATAAAGTCATGAATAATAGATGTTCTATCCGATGGCAATCTTTACACCGTATTTTGTTTTAGGGTCGATCTTTTCACCTCTAAAGTTACATGTAGGTTTACTTGACAGATTAACAAACAATAGCCCCATGGTTTAATCAGCAAGTAGTTACTTTCAACTGTACTCAGAGGTGGAAAGACAGGACCTTAATTTGTTTAATATCATTTTTCGGAAATTCCCATCCAAATTCATTAGTATGCCACCGCCATAGCCTCCTTGTCCACCTAAAGGAGGAAGACCTAGCAGTAGCTCCATTGCTGCAGTAAGCGTAGTTCTAAATCCTCTTGTTATTAGACAAGCTAATCTTTGTACCTTGTCTTATTTTTTTGTTATTTGTTATGCTGTCAGTTTTGTGCCACCGTATGACTTATCAGTAAGTTATAACAGGTACTACAACCAAACTTGGTTTATGTCCCCATGTGTTCCCTACCACCCTTAGCTTGTTATGGTTTAGTCTTCTAAGCTAGCCTATGTATGGCTGCATCACAAGACTTTCCAGATTGGTAGGTAAACATTCAAGTAAATTCATGCCAAACACTTTTTAAACAAAGTTTTAAAAAGTAGGTATCTATTTAGAAAACATAGTCTTTCGTTGGTAATTTTAATTAAAGATAGGTTCTGTTAATGAATGTTTTTGATAAAATTATGGAACTACGAAAAGACTAAAAAAATGTTCTAGGATTAGTTTCGTAAAAATTTCAATTACATTTTCCATACCTAACCCAAACCTTTGTTTCCGTTTATAGAAGTTTTCGCATAATTAATTCTGTGACAAACCAACAAAATGCATTCTGTATTTAATAACTTCAAAGAGAGTGGGTACGGATACGGTTTTCAAATTTTATATGTCTGTTCCGAGGTCTGTTCATTTGGAATTCGTTTGAGTCTGCATGTATACGCTACATACGTAATTAATTAGTTATTGTGGTTAATATGTACATTTATTTTGGATTCGATGTCAGTAATAGAAAAATAGTAAACAAAGAAGTCAAACAATGACACACGCTACTAAAAATCAATGACTGATTTAGGCCTATGCTCGTAAGGTTTAGGGCGGCAACATCTGAGGGGCGGCAAAATTTACAAGATAGCTAAAATTAGGAAAACGCCTTCCAAAAACTGTTTTTTCCGTGCGATGTAAAGTCAAAATTAATTAAGTTTTCCGTCAATTGGGAAAATGAATTTTAATATTTTCTATCTCTCTGTAACAATGTGGAAAAATAACTAATATATGGAAAATAATTTAACTGGAAACAGTTTCAATACAAGAAAATATATTCGTGATAGTTATTACGAAATAAAATGATGTTATGGTATATTTTTACACTAAATCATGTTCATATTTTCTATTATTTGTACCACTGTAGGGTGAACTCAATTTATTTAACTTTTTTGTTATTTGATGCAATTCGGGACTACTTTTGAAGTTTCACGTTAGTCGTAAAATATAAAAGAATTAAATAAAATATTTTAACATTTTAAGTTTTAGATTTTACACTCTAATATAAGAAGTGTTTTCAATGAGTTGAAGAATTTTTAATATTTTTAACCTACTCTAATTTAAACAATGATATTGATGTAATAGCTATTAGTGAAACTCGATTTATTCAATATACTTCTGATTTTACGATTCCTGGGTTTCTTACTATTTATAATAATAGTAATTTAAACCAAAATGATGGCATGTTAATTTTTAATAACATTAAAATTACCTTTAACGTCACGCATACAATCTTACCTTTAACAAAAGTCACTCTATCAAGCTTAGCCTTTAATATTATATTAACTCTGGAAAAACTGTATTTATACAAGATCAATATTGATTCTCTTGTACCAAATACGTGGTCAAATTTGGAATAAACACTTTACAGAAGTTGGCGTAAAATTAGCAGAAAAAATTGATAACCCTCCTACTACAATACATATTTCTTCTTTTTTTTTTAATTTTCGTTGGGCCACGAATTACTAAATTAAAGTTAATTGGACATAAATAACGTATAACATAAAAAACGTTAGAACATCTAAACTCGTGTCAAAATCAAGTTAGTTTGGCCATAATTCACTAAAACCTTTTCGATTCCTTAAATTACTTTAGCATTGGCATTGGCATTGGCATGCTAATCACTACATTCCGAAATAAATATTTTGTAGAATATCGAAGAGAGTTTACTCGGAAAGGCTCCGTTACACGCCATAGCTCAATTACCGAAAACAAATGAAAGTGCAGTCGATAATACCGAGAATGAAAAAGTGAGAATTTCAAATCGCCCAAATTCATTAAAAATATCAAACAGTGGGATGAAAGATGTTCAAAAAATATCGAAAATACAAACTGATGAAACATATCACTTTTTTCATATAAAGTGATGTACACGTAATGCTTGAATTTTAGGAGAACCCGCATACTTTGATTCGAAAAGCAGCCACAATAATATTAGATAGTGTTATCTATACATCAATCACTTGAATATTAAAAAAAAAATGCATCTTTATAAATTGGTACCAACTCATGGAAGACGATTTTTATAGAAGAAAGCATTTTTGTGAGCAAATGATGCAAATGTTAGATAACAATGTTATCCAACTAGAACATGATGTGTTTTCTAATGAACACACTTTTAGAACATACACAATACCCTGAAAAGGTTATGTTTGGGCAGGGATAGTTCAAAACCAGGTCATTGGTACTTTTTTCATTAATGGAATTTAAATGGAGATAATTATTTAACACTGTTCTAAAATAATTTCGTTCCAATTTTGTTCAATTTATATCCTGGTCAAGAAAACCCACAAGTTCCAGCGAATGTGATATGGTTCCAGCAGGATGGAGCACCACCACATTACCAAAACAATGTCCGACAGTACATCGATAGAATGGTTAGCACCTAATCTTACGCCATTAGATATAGGGATATGTGAAAAATATGCTATACAAAACTAAATCAGTGATTAACCTGTTCAAGAAGAAATCAACCATAAAACCCAAAACAAGGACCCCAATCTGAGTCGCAGATTCTCCCTAGTTAAACATCATAAGAAGCAGGGGTATCTTGTTGGCCTGCACTCATTCAAAAACAGCGGACTAGCTGAGAGGAACTATTGATATTCTCGGAAGACCCTGGGAGCGGGCGGATTTGACCGTGGTTGAATCCAAGGACCTTCTGAGACAATCTAGAGTGCTGGTCTTCATCCCAGACCTATCCGAAGCAGACAAAGCTTTAAAATTAGGAGCTTAAGACGATGAACTGGCTGGTGATGAGCCGAAAGAGTGAAAAGGAAGGACCAATCCTGGCTTTTTCAATCGATAGGGCTTCCTACAAGGTTATTGAAAGGTCATAATTCCGAGCCTAATAATAATGGTGACCTTTAGAGTCTTAAGACGACCTGACGAAGATCAGAATGCTATAGATCAATCTCCCGTACTGTAAGGCTGCTTCGGCAGTATTTTCAGCTGCTATGAATAGGTTTGAAGTAGCACTGATAGAGGAACCGTGGATCAGGCACGGTGAAATAAAAGGGTTAGGAGGTGAGGGTGAAGAGTTGAAATAGAATAGATCTACAGTTACCCCAGACCAAGAATAATTGTCAAAAAAAAGGCGTTAATTAATTTTTGTTCTAGGGATTTAACGGCGCTGAGAATCAAGATCACTGAGGGGAATGGACCGAAAGACATAATAATGGGTTCGGCATATTTCCCCTCAGATAATCCTGAAACAACACTTACCAGAGACGTGGAGGAGCTGGTGAGATTATGCAGGCGCAATGAACTGCAAACGATTATCGGCTGCGATGCGAATATATACCACAGGATCTGGGAGAGCACCGACACTAATGAAAGGTCTTTACAATTTATCATGGCTAATAATTTAGACAATTTGAATGTAGCCAATCAACCTACCTTCCTTACTTTTTTTAGTAACTATGTTACAGGATGGCATGTGTCTGATGAGGAAAGTTGTTCAAAGCACAAACACAAATTTTAAAATAAAAGGTAATATTATCAAAGAACATCCGAAAAACAGACTATAATAATAATAATCTCCCTAATTCACCCCCTTACGAGTGAATTTCAACCCCTGAAGTCGACTGAACGACTTGTGTAGGGGAAGGGACGGCTATTATTATTTGCCGTGGCGCTCCGGGGCGACTTAAAGATGATTGATGGTGCCATTTGACTTACAGGTAAGGAAAACCCGCAAAACCTCACCCACCATCATCGAGACGGTAATGCATGGCGATTTTTTGATATGCATGTCATATCAACAGAAATTGAATTTCTATTAATACGGCACACATCAAATCCTAAACCGAATCATGCAGTTTAATTAAAAATCCACATGGTCTGGTCTGGGATTCGAAGCCCAGCAGTCTCAGACTCATAAACTTGCCTATAAATGAATATAAGCGCGTTAGACCGCTACACTACCGACCCGAATAAAGAAGCATACAATGCCTCCCTAGAATATATTAAATTATTTCGGGGTTATAATTGACTTGAAACTTACCTGGATTCAACATTTGGAAAGAACACTAAGAAAAGAGAAAACATCACTAGTGATGGCAAAACGCTGATTTGAAAAAAATGGGGGACTGAAACCAAGTATGGTATACTGGACATACAATATGTTTGTAAGACCGATAATAACATATGTAGCTTTTGTGTGGTGGCCAAAAACCCAACAAATAAAGGCAATAATGAGACTAAACAAGGTACAAAGACCCGGCTGTCTTGGAATAACGATGGTAATGAGAACAACCCTGCCAGTAGCAATGGCTTGCTACTACTTCACTTTGTGATATAAGGGGAGGCAAGATTAGGTGATTACAAATTAATGAACACCTTAGGAAATCTTAACATTAGACCAGGTCACATAAGTATCACAAGGTTAGTGATAGGGGACGTGCTAGACATGAGAACAGATTACATAACTAAACGTTACTCCTTAAACACTCCAGTCGAAGTATTTCGGGATTTTTTATAAATATGCACAGTAATTGAGTTACTGAATTTGACTAGGTAGGAGCTAAACTGGTCTGAAGAGGCAAAGTATCATTTTGGAAAAAAGCACGAAATGTTTACATTTGTGTCAAATCTAAAGTGGCAAAATGGGTTATCTTTAGGTTAGAGTGATAATGTAACATATATCTCTTTAGCACTAGCTGAGTACAAACATGTCATTTCTCTATTGCAATGAAATTGTAACTTGGAGCAGTTTAGCTTTGTACTAGTCATCTATTCCATTTGACTGTTAGACACTGTTGATACCAACTACCAACTTAACTTAGGCAAGGTAGTTAAAAGAAAAAAAAATCATCAACATCCGAGGAAAAATAAAAAGTTAAACAAGATTGTGGGAAAAAAGTTATAATAATTAGCAAATGTGAAATAAAATTATAATAAAACAATATTATTTATAAAATAGACGGTTGCTTGTAGAAGGTTGCGACTAAAAAACGCTTGCTCAAAAAGAATAAGTAGATGGTAAGAGAGCAATAGTTATCGTAAAGTGACTTATTTGTGGACATAGAGAATGTAACTTACCCTGGTTTCCAACCAAGGTAATTGCTTGAAGAATATAGAATGAAAAAGTATGGTAAACTAACAAACCGCAGGCAAGAAAAACTATTGAAAGTTCTAAGGAAATAGTATTGAAAAATAAAGTATATGGGAGAAAGAAAAAGAAGAAAAAGAAGAAAAAGAGAAAGAAAAGAAGAAAAAGAAGAAAAAGAAGAAAAGAAGAAAAGAAGAAAAAGAAGAAAAAGAAGAAAAAGAAGAAAAAGAAGAAAAGAAGAAAAAGAAGAAAAAGAAGAAAAAGAAGAAAAAGAAGAAAAAGAAGAAAAAGAAGAAAAAGAAGAAAAAGAAGAAAAAGAAGAAAAATGAAGAAAAAGAAGAAAAAGAAGAAAAAGAAGAAAAAGAAGAAAAAGAAGAAAAAGAAGAAAAGAAGAAAAAGAAGAAAAAGAAGAAAAAAGAAGAAAAAGAAGAAAAAGAAGAAAAAGAAGAAAAAGAAGGAAAAAGAAGAAAAAGAAGAAAAAGAAGAAAAAGAAGAAAAAGAAGAAAAAGAAGAAAAAGAAGAAAAAGAAGAAAAAGAAGAAAAAAGAAGAAAAAGAAGAAAAAGAAAGAAGAAAAAGAAGAAAAAGAAGAAAAAGAAGAAAAAGAAGAAAAGAGAAAGAGAAAAGAAGAAAAAGAAGAAAAAGAAGAAAAAGAAGAAAAAGAAGAAAAAGAAGAAAAAGAAGAAAAAGAAGAAAAAGAAGAAAAAGAAGAAAAAGAAGAAAAAGAAGAAAAAGAAGAAAAGTTAGTCCTCTGTGCGTCGATTCTCGAGCTTGGACGATGTGAGCGTCCTATAGGAGAGGTGAACGATCACATCCTACAGCGTTTCTCTCGAAGTGGTTTGGCCGTATTCTCGAAACTCGGTGAACGTGATCAAACGGGGGAATAAAGTGCACGGTGTTGCCAACTCTAATATCTTCTTTTTCTTGATTTTTGTAGACATTTGAACTATATTTTATTAACTGGATATAATTTTGAGATAATAAAAGAAGAAAATATTAAAATTATCACCTATCCGTATTGAATTTGACATATTTGGAGAATATTAATTATGAATTAGAAATTAAGAGGTCGTTTCGTAGGAGTTTTCTATAATATGATAAAAATATATATTTTTTTTATTAAAAGCATAGATGAAGGAAAACAAAAACGTACAGCCATTACAGAGTTCACTTTTTTAAGATACTTAATTAAAAATTAAATTTGCAAACCGGAAATTTATAGTATAGGTAGCCGATTTTGTTTTAAATTTTGTGCTAAAGAAAAGTAAGTTTGTATTAATATCAAATAAATAATTTTATTAATAAAAATTCGGTAAAGAAAATTCAATACATATGTTTACATAACTATATAGATTAGACTAATTATATAAACTGGAGTGACCGCCTCATAGTAATTTGAAATATTTTCAACTAACTTATTATATAAATGGTTATAATTTATTTCGAAAAAATTTTTATAACTTTTGTTTGCTACCTACGGAATCTGCAACTCTTAATTATCCTTCCTCCATGCTACCTACTTTAACTAACTGTAGCTTAACTAGATTATTGTCACTTATACTTTATTTCAACTTTTCAAATATCACTTTCTCAGTTTAATGAGATTAAATTAACAATCATTACTTGTGTTTCTATAATTTTGTAATGGAGAATTTTTCTATCGAGTTGATATTTTTAACAATCATTCTTTGTGTTTTTCTAATTTTGTAATTATTTTGCAAAACAAAACCGTACAATTTTGCTTTTAGTAAGATATTTGTTGTAGAAGATAATTTATAACTTCTTAACACTGAACACTAATATCAATTTTGGATTTTCATAATGTGTATTCCCATTTTAGGCAATAAATATAGCTTAAATGGTACCTACCTACTAAATAGTACGACCCTTATTTATTAGGATTTTGGGATTTTCCCTAATTTACAATTCCCAGAATACGAATAATAGATATGTAGGTACGGAGGTACCCATGCACTTATTAGAATTACAATAATTGATTTTTGTTATGAGGTACCAAATATAATTTACTTATGCTAATAAATTATTCACTCTATTGTTATCAATAATGATTTTATTAAAAATATAAAAATACGAAATGTACGAATATGAAAAAAGTTAAAAAAATTACTTAATTACGGGCCAAAAATAATAAATCAGCTACCCCGCATGCGTTTACTAATAATTCTTGAGAGACACACGGCGTTCTCCTACGAAATACCAGTAGAACGATGTTCCTACGACTTTCGTAGGAAGTGAACGTTCCTATGACTTCAAGAATACGGGCTTAGCGAATTTCAGGAGAAACACGCCCTCTATTCCTATAGGAACGCCGTTCCTACGACTCAAGAATACGGTTCCTGATATTAGCGGGATGACCATTTTCCGGCGTAAGATAGATGGTCATTATTACATACAGATTTCAAATAATGAGCTATTGAAAAGGATGTCGCAAAACTAATACGAGTGGCCCAAAAGTCTGGAAACGGTCAATTATCTCGTAAAGTAATAGTCCTAATTGTACAAAATTTAGAGTACACCTATTTTGGAACACGGAGATTCCAGATTTGATATTTGCAATGTTGCCAGACTTGTCATTTTTCTTATATTATTAGTCACTTTGGTTTTTCAAATTAATCACTCTGTATATTCAGTCATTATTGGAATCTCCTATTCAATACGAGTTCAACCATATGTAAGACTTATGATTTTATGAAGTCTGGAAGGTCTCAAATAAATAAAACAATCCTGGAGAAATGTGGTATACGCATTCTACCATCGACTAGGGTACTGGCGGAGCACATATTTGAACACTTGATAAAGTAACCAGTACGTTAAAAATGTTGTAATCTTTCAATTGTTACGTCTAATGTAGTTGAACAATAGTTTGTATTAAAAAATTTATTGAGATAATTAGGCGTTGCCAGACTTCTGTTTTATTTATTTAAGACCTTCTAGATTACATAAAATCATAAGTGTTACATATGGTTGAACTCGTATTGAATAGGAAATTCCAATAATGAGCTGAATATACAGGGTGATTAATTTGAAAAAACCAAAGTGACTAATAATATAAGAAAAATGGCAAATCTGGCAAAATTGCAAATATCAAAATCTGAAATGTCCGTATCCAAAATAGGTGTACCCCAAATTTTGTACAATTAGGACTAGCAATTTACGAGATAATTGGCCGTTTCCAGACTTTTGGGCCACTCTGTATATGAATAACACAATAAATACTGAAAAATTACACTAATATATAAATAATAGTGTTTTTATATAATTCTATTTTACATTTTCTAATTATTATTAATATTTCCCAAAATCTTGTATATTTTGGAATTTCTCCATTTTTTGTGTGTCGTCAGCATCAACAGCTAAGGTTATTAGCCTAGTTTTCTGTGTAGGCTTTGTTTCTGTTTACCACCGCTACTTTTGGAACAGCGCTGTTAATTAGAACCCAACAGTGAACGGTCGAGTGGAGAATTCTACCTAGAAATTGGAATTTAATTCAATAAATTAATAAAAATCCTGTCACCGGCAGGATTCGAACCTGTGACTCTTCGATCTCAAAGTCATGACTGGGTATCAGCCATTTATATTTATTATTTTTACAATTTTGGGAATTTTCTCAGTATTGTAAGCGCTTTTCCCTTGTCACATAGACCTGATGATGGCTTAAAACTTCAATAAAATTTATTTTTGTGGGACTGATTTCGAGTTATTTCTTTCTTTAAATGTAATTAGTTTAATTGAAACTTTTTTTTATTGTACCTAATTTAAATTGTTATTGAACCAGTAAGGTAAGCTTGGTTTCATTTTAATTCTTTTATATCATAAACTTTTTTTAACCACACATTTTGTGTTTAAATTCATTAGTATTCAATAAATTTTACATTATGCGCCTTTTTTGTAATAATTGCCTTGAAAATATTATATTGAGTAGAACAACTATTTTGAAATAAGTTTATGGAATCAACATTCCATGCTGTAAAAAAATTGTGGTTAAATCACGTAAGGTCCAGAAATCAAGATAAATTATTTTAATTAGAGCCAAGTTGGGAACCTTTTTTCACTCTTTTAAGTAATGAAGTTTTTAACTTAGGACTTTAAAAGAACAACTGAAAGTACAATTAAATGTAGCGTTTCCGAATAAGTTTTTCCTTCTTTTATTTAAATTTGTATTATAGGAACGATTTTCCAACTTTCTACTTGAGACGAGGTTCAGGCCCAGTAAAGTCAACATTTAACTTTTAACTTTTGCGTTTTTTTTTTCTAACAATTGATAAAGAGTATAAGTGCATTTATCACTTAAAGTAAAATAAGTTATACCTTTGGAAAGATATAGTTTGATACAAGGAGACAATGGGTTTTTTAAATTGAAAGCAAGATGGTTTATAGGGATTCCGCGTCTTCGGTATCAACAATAAAATGTTGGACTGCTCAATTTAAATGCGGTTATTTTAAATGCGGTTATATGAGCATTTTTGACCTAGGTCGTCCAAAAGTGGACAATATACAATGGTCGATAAAATCCATGACGTGAATGAAGACTAGAAACAATGAGGCGAATCGGCAATGGTTAAATTTCAAATTTCCGTCCTTTTGCCAAATTGATTATAGTTGGTGGTAGATATGTTAGTGACGTTTATTTTCTATTTAAGTCAATGGGAAATAAAGTTTTTTTTTTATAATGTGAAAAAGTGCCTAATTTGCATTTTATATAGATAAAATTTATTAATTAAATCATGCAAGACTTATTTAGAAATGCGGTGAATTGTAAAAGTTCAATTAGTTAGTTTTTTTGGGACCGTATTTCGAGTATGCCGATTCACCTCCTAATCTCTAGTCTTCATATCCACGTGAATGAGTGAAAAATATATTATGGTCAGAGTTGCCAATCGGCCTTTACCTCAAAAAGTTTTCCGAATATTCATAATTGCTTATAACTTCAAAATATCAATATCACTAGTTTTTTTTACGACGGTGCACTGTTGCCAAACATCAAAAGAGAAATTTTCAGAATCCACAACAGCCAAAACGAATGAATGCCTTTTTATTGCATTTACTATTTTATTAACACAATAATACATACAAAACTAAAAGACTCATTGTATAACCAGCTAGAAATACAGATAAAAAGGATTACAGAATTAGAGTAACTTATTTAATAACATAATGACAAGCAACAACAAAATAAATGATTAATTCAAAAACCTAAAAAAAAATCTACAATAAAAAAAATACTATGTACAAAAAATATCTATATTGTAGACAAGAAAGTCAAAAAACCTGTATCTGTACCTGCTGAATATCCGCATCATAATGTATTTTAGCCTCTTATTAGCCACTTATCTATTTAAAACTGTCTATACTTTCAATATCGCTACTGATACTTTTGTTTCGATACAGTTTTCGATGCCGGTATTGATACTTTAGTGGTATCGCAACAATGGATAATATGATAATAGTCGACAGTTGGAACAATCTCGGAGTCATATTTGACCAAAGGCTGATGTGGAATCGTGGAATCAATATCTCAAAAAACTCGCATACAAAGCTACAGTAGCTTTCGTAAACTGTAGAAGAATATACGGGAAAAACTGAGACCTAAGCCCTACATTGACCATAGAGTTATTCACAAGGGTGATAAGACCTATTATAACCTATGCAAGGGCAGCTCCAAGACAAATTTTCGAGGGGGGGCATTGTCTTCACATATTCCCTTTTAGCATATTTTTTTTAATAAAAAACTCATAAATCGTAAGAATTTTCTTCCCCCCCTGGAGCCGCCTTTAAACCTATCGCATAGAGGAGTGGGTAACCAAAACTACAAAGGCAAGTGCAACAGGCCAATTTGGCGGCATTCAGCTGCTCGCCTGTCTAAGTACCATTGAGGCCATGCGTAATACGTCAACTGCAGCAATGGAGATAACATCAATGGGGTAACTTCACGCCACTGCACATCTTCATACAAGGAGAAACCAGATCCGTTTTTACAGGCTAATGCAGGGACAAAACCAAATAAGCCAATTACATAGCGTTGACCATACGAGGCTATATTAGCAAGTAGAAATAGATAAGATTCTAGGAATGCCTACTGATATAGCCATAACCACATACAAATTTGAAGGAAAGTTTCAGATTCCAATACCAGCCTAAGAATCCTGGAAAGAGGGACGTCCCATACAGGCTGAACTCATCTAGTATATAGACAGTTCAAAACGAAAGGAAGGAACCGCAGCTGGAATGTATGAACCCAAGTCGCAAACGATTTCGCTGAGTTTAGAAGAATATGCAACATTGTTCAAGGCTGAATTGTTGGTCATACAACATTGTGTAAGAGAATGAATAAATCAGCAAGGATCAGGCAAAACTATTACCATCTACTTTGATAACCAAGCAGCTCTAAAGGCAATTATCTCACCAGAAATCAAATCACGACCGGTGAAAGACTGCCTAGAAAACCAAAGCTAAGTAGTCAAAACAAAGTGACCCTAGCCTGGGTGCCATGCCACGAGAGATAACAGGACAACGAGAAGACCAATGACATAGCTCGAGAAGGCTTAGATAAAGCCATTGCAGGTTCCAAACCCTTATGTGAAGTTGCTAAGGCATTGTGCAAGGCTTTCATGATACAATGGATGCAAAAGAGTCTTAGGAATGGTGAAACAACTGTCCAAGAATGAGACAAGCCAAACAGTCCATTATGCAATGAACTATCATAGCCGATTCTTTATAAAAGCCTTTATGATTAAGAAAAGAGAAGACAAAAAAATTAAAACAAGAATTCAAGGTACAAATATTACAGGATCCTACCATGGTGAATTGTTGTCAGTAGACAACAGGTAACCTACTACCTGATTATTAGTGTATATAATAATACTTAACTTTTTATTTATGGACAGTATAATAATCCGTCCAGGATTTCTATTTTTCTCAAGCCAGTACACTATATTCATTATTTATAAAAAATAGTATATTCTTTCACCACACGCAAAAAACAATTACTGAGAGTAGTTTAATCTAATCCTTTAATCTACTATTAAATATATATTTTTCTGAAAATGGACAGAAAAGAAACTACATAACATATTGTTAAATATTTATTAGGTATATATTGATATCGCTATTTCAGTTTGGAAAAATTGTATGTAACTGATTTTTTGTTTGTCAACATTGAGGCGATTAAACACTGAAAGAAATTTATAAACGTTGAATTTGAAATTAAATACACATTATTAAAACATAAAAAATGAATGGTATAACTTAAAAGAGATAAAAAGATCATGAAAGAAGTATTTTAGAAAGACGTAGAGAAATTAGACGTGTCGGTGTAAAAGAAAGAAGGTGCACAGAATTTAGGAGGGTGCAGAATTAGCAAGACGAAAAGACAAAAGCGAAAAAGAAACAAGATTTTTGTTTAATTAAATTTTTATTTGGAGAAGAAGGAAAACCGAAAGAATTCCTAAAAAAGAGAAACAAGGCAAAAGTAATGCTCTAACATCCAATATTAAAGCCACTAATTTAGAAGCAGATTAGTATAAAACAAGTACAATGATGTCCTAATCCAGAGAATCAGCTATGGTACTCCCGATATTCCATTGCCCAAATAAATTTTTGGTATATACATTGTTCTACTTATTTAATTTATAATAAATTTTTGTTTTTATTTGTTTTGAGGATATATATTTATTTTTAGAAGCCTACATAAACAATAATTTACCCAATAATTTACCACCCAAACATGATATTTGTAAATTTATATAAAAGCAATTTGAAATATAACATTTTTGTTTCTTTAAATGTTTATGGAAAGATAACAAGACCGACATGTGGCTATTTTTAAAGATTTTTTATTTCGAAATTGTTTTCTTTGTAAAATGATTTGTGTTTGGCAAAATACATTATGGCAACAACTTAAGTTGAATGGTCGGTTTATCCGCTTTAATAAAATCAAGATAGGCTTTGTAAAACAAATGACAATATTTGACGTTGCTTAGAAGCCGATTTTGACGTTTTAATTAACTTTCGTACTAAAAATGGCTCGTGGTAAAGCTGTTTCTGATGAAATAAGAAAAGTGGTCATTAACTTGCAAAGGCCAAAAAACTTCTCAAATCGCTGACAGTGTTAATAAATCGAGATATTCAGTTCGAAATATTATTAAACTGTACAAAACAACTGGATCTGTGGCTCAAAAACCGAGAACTGATGGAAGTCATCGGTTTTATTTCAATGCAAACTTAAGAACTTTAAAAGGTATTAACAAGCAAAATCGGCGTGCTAATTATAACAAATTGAGAATATTATGGAATCAGGCAAGAGGAAAAAATCAAATTCAACTTATCACAGAGCTGCCAAAAAACTGGGATTTAAAACTTACAAGGTATGATTAAATTATTTTTGCTTTTTGTTCGTATTTAAGCCCTTACTAACAATGATTCAGAAGAAAAATAGACTAGCATGAGCAAAGGAAGGTAAAATATTATGGTCCCCGAACCAATGGAACTCTATTATTTGGAGTGATGAAGCCAGATTTGAAGTATGCGTTGATGATAGTAGGAGTCGTGTCATAAAAATAAAAGAAGATGTGTTTCAGAATGACTGTCTTAAAAAAAGTTAAGTTTTCGGCTTCTGTTATGATTTAGGGAGCCATGTCAGCTACTGGAGTGTAAAACATACACTTTGTTGAAGATATCAATAATGATAAGGACATTAATGTGCTTGAATAGATATTTATGTATTAAGAGTAAAAAGTAACACTTTGGCAGTCGAATCTAACCTCAATTCTTCCCATACGATTTTATTTATGGTGCGGTGTGATAACTTTTATATAAATTAATGTTTTACTTAATATTAAATTAAACAACTATACAAATATTTATATAAAACGTTTATTTCAAGCACTCGCTCGGAACCAACCCAATTACTAAATAGGTGAATTTCTATTGGTAGCAAGATGAAACAATGAATTAATTTAATAATTATTAATGTATTAATATTGCAAAGGTGTTGAAAAATATTCAATATAAAAAAACTAAAAAAAAATTAGAAATAATAGATCTGATACCTCGGTAGGATTCCCCACTCGACCATTCTCTGTTGGGTTCCAATTACCAGTGCTGTTCCTAAAGTGGCGCTGGGAAACAGTAACAAAGCCTTTAAAACACGAGGCTAATGGCCTTAGTAGTCGATGCCGATGACACCAAATTAAAAAAAAAATAGAGAAAAAACTCACCATAATCTCTTATTTTTATGAAGGTGGCAAGCGAATTAAACATTATTTAAAAAACATGTGGTACTTTGTAACGGTTAAAACCGTTTTCGTTATTTGACCCAGACCCGTTTTCGTTATTTTGAAACCAACATCTCTACACAAACGTCATTTGTCGTTTATGTCTAGTGTCAAAACTTGGATGGTCATTTTCATTTTATCTGTCAACAAGCAACTTGATTATAGAATTTTAATTATCTATTATCTGGGACATCCGATGTACTAGTTATCTTAAATATTTTTAAGGACCATCTGATTTTAAAAAGGTAAGTTTCCTACCGATATTTTGTTGAAAATATATATTTAGCACAAGATTTGAATTTAAAATGTCAAATTTGAAACATAACCTCAACATGAATACACATTGAAAATTACAAGAAATCATATGTTTTATATAATTTCCTATATTATTTTGTTTGAAATAGATAATATGCTTTACTATATTTATATATGTTAAATAAGACTTTTTCTTTTCCTATTAAATTCTAATCTCTGTGTATTCAAGTCTATTCAAATAATAGTTTAATTTGTTCATTTGATAGTAAAAAGCATCTTATCTGTTCCTATATACTCTTTCCGGCTCCTTTCTTTATATTTTTACCTTTTTCCTCGTAGCCTTGCTGTATATAGATGGTCTTATGGTCTTAAAGAAATCCTAAAGAAATTATATAGATGGTTGCAGACAAAGACATTACAACATATAGACAAAATGTTTCATTCATAAATCCCATACAATTGCGGACTGTTATTGTTTTAAAATTGTTAGTGAGTGGAAGAGAGAAAGACAGATCTCTTTTGACCGGCTGGCAACGTTGTAAACAGTGTCCATAATATGCTCGCCAGTGGCGTAGAGTTTTAAACTTACCAGTATTGTTAGAGTAGTATGTTAAAAAAATACGTAAATATGTAGGTATATTTTTTTAGTAATATAATTATGATGATTTTTTCATGTAGGTAGATTAGATTATGAGTTGGACGTTATTTTTCCTTGTCCACCGCGACCTTTTCAGATCTATTGTGGGACTCCTGTTTGTTTTAAAGTATGTCGTCTAGCCTGGTCTTTTTTATTAGTCTCAGTAGCATGTAGTTGCATGCAATTGGCTTTTCTTCGCCCAATGTTAGAAACCTCGTTCCAGCCAGGCATTCACATTGGCACAGGACGTGGAATATTGTTTCCTCTTCTTCTTCTTCTTCTTCACAAAACCTGCACAAAGTTGCTTCTTCTGCTGGATTTATGACACTCATGCGCCTTTTGAGGCGACAGTGTCCAGTAAGAAGGCCTACTGTTATCCTAACGATTTGACGCTTTTTATAATATTAATAATAATAATAATAATAATGTTTATTTACAAGAAACAAAAAATACAAATTATTACAAAATAATTTCTTTTTTTTTTTAAGGGGGTAGGTCTTTCGTGAACTTGGCCGATGGTTCCTTGATAAACTGTTTGGCCTGTCTCAGTGTTGGATAGTTGTTCCACCATTCCTGAGACTCTGTTTGCATCCATTGTTTAATGGATGCCTTGCACAATGCCTTAGCAACTTCACAGAAGGGTCCGGAGCCTGTCATGGCCTTATCTGAGCCTCCTCGGCCTTTTCGTTGCCCTGATATCCCTCATGGCCTGGAACCCATGCTAAAGTCACATTATTTTAACTACTTAGCTCTGTCAGGTCTTCTAGACAGTCTTTCACCAGTCGTGATTTGATTTCTGGTGAGAGAATTGCCTTCAGAGTATATGACAATAGTTTTGCATGATACTTGCTAATTTTTCATGTAAGTAAATTCAAATACAAGTAAATTCATATACAAGCGAATTCAAGTTACCTTTCGATTTTTAATATTTATTGGTTTATAGTTTATTGGCATTTACTATATATTTGCCTGGTATGATGTTAACCAAAATTATTTAAAATTTTAAATTAACATTAAGTAGGTAGGGGTATCTAAATAAAACACTCTCCTAAAAATATATAATTTTTTAATTAATAATTACAAAAAAACATGGTATGGCAAAAAATATCGTAAAAAAACTGTAAAAATTTTTAAAATAATGTTTTAAATATATAAAATACTTTAATTTTATTAACTAAAATTTCATTTAATTTTTTGATGCTTAGTTATTAATGTTATAACTTACTGCAACGTTTCTTTTTGCAGCAGGTGGTGTTCCAAAAACAGTTGAATCAGAACTAAAAACCCATACATTAGAAATACATACATAGGTAATAAATAATGTTTAGAGGTAAACAAAAAATTAATATTTTGTATTTTTACCTGTTGGATAAGTCATTCAAAAATAGAAAGCCCTCACACCGTCTGGAGTTTGCATCTTTTCTAATATATCTAGTACCATTTGCACGTACCAAAATATTTTCAGGAAAACAGTGTTCTAAACACAACTCTGGGTTTTTTCGAAGGGGCTGATTTTCAAAGATTCCTATTAGAGAAAACCAGTTTTCTTTTCTCAGGATCTTGCGGAAACCTAAATAAAGTAATAAAAAATATGTATAGGTGCTCAATAGGTAAATCATTTTTAAGGTATTCTACATTTTACGTAAAATTTTCTTTGCCACTATTCAATATTTATTTATTGGTATAAGAAAAATTTACTAATTTATAAATGGAATATCACTTTAAAAACTGTTTTAAGACTGTTTTAGACTACACAAGTTTTTGATACAATTTCTTGTACAATTTAAATTGTATATTATCAAACCTGCAGTAAAATGTCAGAAAAATTAGATTGGATAATCATGTTTCAAACAATTTACTATGTGATCCTATATAATTTAAATGAAAAAAACATATCTTAACCTAAAAATACTTACCGATAAAACCATACATTTCGACAAATGATCTACCTTTTTGAACACTACACATGCATGTACCATAATTCTTTATATTTCTCACAAAAGTTCACAAAAATAGTATTTTATAAATGAATAAATCAATAAGTCACACAGAAACTGTCAGAAATACAAAATAGCTGTTATACCTGATTGGCAATGTTACGGCTGGTTACGGTACTACATTTCATTCATAAAAATTGTAAATTCGTAAAATAAGATATTCAGCGTTGCCGTATTTACGGAGTTCTTTAAAACCCTAATATTTTGTTTATATTAATATTGATTTTTTAATAACAAATTTAGCTTATATTGAAACCAAAGAATAATTTGATTAAAAACATATTTTTATTTATATACCTAATATATATATATATATATATATATATATATATATATATATATATATATATATATATATATATATATATATTACATAACAGTTTCATTTATCAAACTACCCATATTAGTCCGTTGCTAGGTGAACGCCATGGTTACGATTAATAAGTTTTGACATTTCAGAAATATAAAATCGCCATTTTTGTAGTTACAGCATTATTTTTTTAAATGAATATGATTTCGTCAGATAGCGAAAATGAATTTCAAGAAACTCCACCTGAAATTCTTGAAAAAGCTGCCAATACCACTGAAAAATTACTGCCAACAAAATCAAGAACAACGTATGAAATAGTATACCAAAAGTTTATGGACTAGCGTATAAAAAACAAGATTAATTCATTTTCTGAAAAGGTGCTTTTGGCATATTTTGGGGACCTAATGGAACAATTTAAACCTTCATCAATATGGGCAATATATTCCATGTTAAGGACCGTCATTTCCATAAAAAACAACGTGAATATTAAAACATACCCAAAATTAAAAGCATTCCTAAAAAGGCAATCGGAAGGTTTTAAAAGCAAAAAATCAAAAAGTTTTTCTTCTGATGAAATAAGTAAATTTTTAAATGAAGCTCCTGATTCACAATACTTATTAACAAAGGTTTGTATCTAAAGCAATTTTCCTTCAGTTAATTTAGTATTGGCTAGTGATTTTACTTTTCAATATTTTATTTAAGGTGATTCTAATTATTGGAGTTTGTGGCGCATGTAGGAAACAAGAATTAAAAAATTTACAAATCAAGGATATAAGAGATGTTGGTGACATACTGATTATTGAAATACCTGATTCAAAAACTAAGATAAGCAGGTCTTTTGTGATTAACGGAACCTTTTATCAAATATGCAAACAATATATGCAACATCGCCAGCAAGTGCAAAATCTTGATACAAATCAATTTTTCATAAACTATCAAAAAGGAAAATGCACCAAACAAGTGGTCGGTATAAATAAAATTGGAAATGTACCCAAACAAATAGCACAATATTTAAACTTGCCCAATCCCAATTTATACACCGGCCATTGTTTAAGAAGAACTTCTGCCACAATTTTAATTGATGCAGGTGGTGATTTATTCGCATTAAAAAGGCATGGAGGCTGGAAATCCTCAACGACTGCTGAAGGATATGTTGATAATTCATTAAATAATAAAACTTTAACGGCTCATAAAATTATCCAGTCAATTGAAAAAACAGATTTTCCACCTAGCACATCAGAAATAAATGAGAATATTTCTACTTATAATATCCTTCAAACCATAAATAACAGCAATCAAATAGAGTCTAATTCCTCTGCACCATCTACATCATCTCTTTCAGTGCCATCTACTTCTTATAAAATACCTCAAAATACTAACGAACCCATAATTATTCAAAATTGCCAAAATTTTACCGTTAATTATTATTCTAAGTATCAATGATATGTTAATGAATTATTGTATTTAATAAATGTTATAGATTATGAAAGATTTTTTATTATGAATGTATGAATGTGGTTGTAGATAAAGTATAGTACATAACTCGAGTTGTAAGAGCAATTACATGCTCGTAGAATTACTACACTCGCCGCTAACGCGGCTCGTGTGCAACTTTTCTACTCGCATGTAATTAGCTTCTTACTACTCTTGTTATGTAATATACTATTGCAAAACTGTAAGTTGTTATTGTTTTTTGTTCTTAAGATTAACAAACGGTAGTAAACGTCATATTTAATTGTATATGCATTCTTGTAGATTCTTATACAACGCTTTTACTTATATCTTTTGTTACGTTTTTGTTTCTTAAACTTATATTTTTTGTTTTTGATTTTTATATTTTTTTAAATAGTATATATAAATAATAAAAGAAGTTATTTAATTACAAATTAGTCATCCCATCATGGATAATGGTAATATGAGCACATGGGTACGTTTTTGTTGTAAATATAAACAGGTTTCTTAAGTTAATAAGATTTAATAAAAACAAAAACGTAAAAAAGCACCAATAAAACACAATCTCAATAATTGGTTGTTAGTTATTGTTTCATTTCTTCAATATACGCATACTCGAAGTAAACATTCTAAAATAATTCGTGCTTACAAGTAGCTTTGTTTTGGTTCACTTTCGTAACTGTTCTAGAACTCTTTCAGAACCTTTGGAGCATGCGCAGCAGATATTCGCTGTTTTGGTTTCGCTAGAACTAGTTCCAAATCTGTAAGTTCTGTGTTTTGGTTTTTATTGGGAATGGATCCATAACCATTCTCGAACAGTACGTTCGGTCCTGGCCCAAAGCATGAATTGTTTCAGAATTGATATGTTTGCGCTTGCGCTTTTTTGCAAGTAGTTTTGTTTTTGAGATCCTGGCCATTGGAATTTTTACAAGGAATTTTCGAATGACTACTGAAAATGAAGCAGTTGATTAGTTGATGTTGAGTCATAAGATTTTTTATGAATAAATTATTTAATTTATCTACGTTTTACAATATTATATGACCTCTTTCTTACTCAGACTCTGACCCTGTGTTATTTCTTATTTGTCATTTATAATTTACTTTTTTACATTTAACTGTTCTGACAGTGTTTTGGTTTCCAGTACAAATGGAATGGTTACAGAACTGTTCAGAATTAAGGACCATTGCGCAATAGTTTTGCGCATAGTTCTGGAAAAATTCTAGAACGTGAACCAAAACAACCTAGTGAGACCTGTAAAACAAAGAAAAACATTATTATGTATACAAAACACCTTTTAAAAAATAAAATGTATTTGAATTATAAAATTACTTATTTATTATAACTTTTTAATATAATTTGTCGATGGAAGTCGAGCGCATGAAATAAACAGATCGTGCAACCTAACCTAACCTAACCTGGTTATTACTTCTTTACATTACACAATTTGGTATTGCACTTGATTACTTGATAAACCATAAACACAAATTCATAAGAAACGCTAGTCTCATATATCATCGTGTAAAAAATTAATAATGTTAATAGTTAATCATGTAATGCAGACATTGTATTGCACATAAATGCTAATGTCTAGTCTTGGATATCGTTTAAATAATGAATGAACACAGTTTAACATCAAATAGGTATGCGTTGTTCATTATATCATCATCCATCCTTAGATCTAATGCAAATTAGGTTTATATGCATATACACGTCAACCTATTGCATGCGGAATTACAGACTGTATGCTTTTGCGTCTATCAGATTACTGTATGTTACTTATCTTTTCTGTCTTGACAGTTCAGAAATGTATGTCTGTATATGCATTCAATTTTTCAACAAAGTATAATGCGGAGAAGTTCGTGTTTGGCTGATTTTATTATGCGAAAGGTTTGATGACCTTTTGGGTTATTTTAATTAAACCGTAATTTATTTTTTCGAACTATAACATTTTTGAAAAATTTATATTGTGAAAATCTGTAGTATTTTGCAAAGATCTACTTTTTCAGGAGGCCAATATAATTGATATTCATCAGTTACATTGCCATTCAGTTTTAATTATTTTCACATATAAAAATAAGGGAACTATATTACATGAAATTTATCAGCAGTTCAGTAATCGCCAAAAATCTTAATTGTTTATTAGGACTTCATTAATAATAAAAATCATCGGATAAAAATATTTTACTTTTTAGCTTCTAAAATAAACAATGTTTTACCAGAAATCTATAAATTTCGTACAAAAAAAAAATAAAATCCTTATCCAACTGAAAAAAAATCTTTAATTTTTTTTGTTTTTTTTTTTTAAATACTGGTCTACAAAATATTCATGACTTAGTTGAAATAAATTAAAATACCTAAATAAAAATAAAATGAAACTGAAGTATTTACTTTAAATTAAAAAATATATACTCAAATTTATACAAATATAAATATTTTTATTTTGTTATCAAAACTGATTAAATGATTTTTCTTCTTTTCTTTGTAATATACATTTCGTTTGTGTTTTTATGTTTTTTTGGCAATTGTGTTCTAAGGTATTATTAATTTAATTTTTTAACCAATTTAAATAGATCTCAGAACAGATGTAGGTAAAAATATGAAAAAATGTTTACATGAACATGTGTCCGAAAATGCATATTGATGGAGATAAGGCTTTAGAAAATGAAAAATTTTTAAATGTTTTTTTTTTTTACAAAAATAGATAATTTTATAAAAATTTCCAAACTAGTTTAGATTTTATTCTTAAATCTGCTGGATTTGACAAAATATTAATAGCCTAATAAAAGTGGTAGTTTTTGTAAGGGTTGGGGATATTTTTAACTTTCTATAGGACGTGAATACATTTTTCAAAAGTACATTGTTTTTTACACAAAAAATTAGCTCTTTTTGCATATTGAATGGAGCAACAGTTTTCAAGAAATATTCCACCACCGTTAATATCCTGTCATGGTTCAATTAAACAAAGCTTGATAATTTAACTGATTATAACTGGAAATGTTATTAATAAGAAATAGCTATTTATGTATTAAGAGAGAAAAGTGATACTTTGCCCTCTGAGACAGAAAGTTGCCCGCGCGACGCGTAATGGCGTGCGGCAATCTGTCGAAAGTGGCAACGAATTGTTCACTCAAAATGCACACACGATTTGTTCTACGATCACATTATTTTAAGAAAAAGATATAAACACTGAAAATATGTCGTAAGTAGTTTATAATGTGTTGCATTTATCAACTTTAATCATGAAAAAAGAGCTGATTTTCAAAGTCAGTGTTAACTTGAGAAAAACATGTAACTACGTACACATAACTTGAAAATCATTTATATAAAACAAATATTATTATATTATACCTAATTAAATTTAGGCGAGCAACAAAGCTGTCACTTAATGCCTGTTCGCAGGAACCGTCAACTTTCCGATTTGATTTCGAGGCGCAAAAGCCTACTTTGGATACTGATCGTAGAAAAACCTTTTTTTTTATTTTACATTTAGTTTGGACTAATAAGTACTTAAACATATTTTTTTTGCTCTTTTTACATATGCAAAATTATGATATACAGGGTAAAATGAATCCAATTTGTTGTTTTTTAAGTCTGAACTTGGATTTTAACTTTTATTTTTAAATTTTAGTTAAAATTTAAATTTTATCATTTTATCATTCCAGTATATAAGAAAGGTAATAAAGACTCAGTTGGTAACTATAGTCCCATTGCCATTGTTCCTCTGTTTGGTAAAATTTTCGAAATAATAACTAAAGAAAGATTAGTGCATTATTATGAGAGTAAATTTTTACTGACATCTGCTAAATTTGGTTTTCGCCAGAACAAATCTACATTAAGCGCACTTTGTACATTGATATGTAGTTGGAGATATTGATGAGGCAGCAGATACTACAGTTAGTATGTCCGACCTCACCAAATCGTTCGACTGTGTAAACAAAGACATTTTACTTAGTAAGTTGCAGTTCTATTATGGTATTAGAGGTAATATGTTGCGTCTTTTTGAGTCCTATCTAACAAATAGGAAACTATGTCAGCTGCAACGATTTAGAATCTGATCTTTCCTCAATTGACAATGGTGTCCCACAGGGCTCAGTCTTGGGACCTGTTTTATTTTTATTATACATTAATGACTTACCAGTTGCAGCCGGGAGCTCAGTGTTTCCTGTTTGCAGACGGTACCTTGCTTGCAACGCAGGTAAATCGACAACAAAGCGCAGAGAGCTACGATAATATAATAGTATATTACGTAACAAGAGTTGTAAGTAACCCATTACGCACGAAGTGAAAAAGTTTACGCACGAAGCCGCGCAGCGGCGAGTGCGTAAATTTTACGAGTGCGTAATGGGCTTACAACTCGTGTAACGTAGTATACTTTTTCTACGCCCACTTAAAACATTCTCAAAAAAGAATTTAACGTTATGCTTGTGTCGCCAATCCATAAATTTTCGATAGGTAATTTCGTACCTTTCTTTGGATTTAAGCGGTAACAAATTATGTGTGGCAGCTTGAGCTTTTTCTAAAATCTCCGATGCAGTGTTTATAATTTCATCACTTTCACTGCTAAAAAAACATATTCCTAGGTAAAGTTGAGAAAATGTTCGGATACAAGCATATTTTGTTACAAAAATTGACAATATAAATGGCATGACGTTTATTTCCATAGCATGCTAAGAAAACGCGACATATTTTTTGAAATATTGTATAATATGTTGCCGACATTTAGGGGCATCACTCTTTTAATTTAAAATGTATCTCGCTAATGCAAAAAGTTTTTTATGTTTTTTAAATGACTAAATTTATGTAAATAGACCACATTAAGTCGTACCTAGACAAAAATTTGATTGCAATTTGATTAAACCAAAAAAATTAAGTTTTCTTATCAAAACGCACGTGTATGTTATGAGATCTCATAACGTGCATGTTATTGTTAAATGTCATTTACAAGGAATGTTTTTATTTAATCACAGCACTACATATGTTTCGGAAACATTTTTTCCATCTTCGGGTGCAGTCAAAATTTAATAAAACTTAGGGACGATTACAAATAGTTTAAAAACATTTTTGAAAAATTTTAAAAATAACAGAAACCTCATCTTTCTGTTTCAGCGTGTGAAGGTGTATTCGAAATAATGCATCTCAAACCCTGAAACACGTCATTATTTATTTATGATAAATTGCTACAATTCTAATTTACAAGTTCCTACTTTTAAAACAATCGAAACGCCCATACTAATGTTCACCCTCTGTTTCCCACCCTTAAAAAGTGAAAATGGCAAAACTCTGAAATACGTGATAATTTATTTATTTATTTATGCTCAGTAGCTTTATATCAAATTTTCATGTTTCTAACTTCAAAGAACAAATACTTTCATTTCCAAAAATCCTTTGTTAGCGGATGCTTACGATATAAAATATAAAATATAAAATATTTCAGCTTTCTAGCCTTAGAAGGTTTGGCTGTGCTTTGATAGATTAGTCAGTCAATCAGGACAAACAGCTATATTATATATTTAGATTTAAAATCACCGTGGTATCCCTATCTACCCCTAATGTATAAACATTTCTCAATTTCTTAACCTCGTATATTGTCTTTGTTTCATGTAATATTTATTTAGTATTTTTATTTATAAATAGAACTAACTAGTTTTGTGAGAATCATAAACAATGATTGTCTGATGGAAAATGGAGTAATGCATTTTATATATAGTAACAAAGTTCCAAAATCGGTAATGTTTTTACGTGTTGTCTAATATCGGCTAATAATTCCATTAAGTTAATACATACAAAACTATTGGCACAAATCAAAATATATGAATATATCCCCAATATTTGGGTTTGTAACCGCATTACCATCGCCAAATCTGAATATTTTCGGCTCCCTTCGCTGCAATACATCATCCGGCGTGGCATTTTCAGAGAAAACATCCCTTCGCTCGCTCGCTCGCTGGGAACCGGGAATGGGCATGGGCATAGGAACGAGCCAGCAGTTTGATTACGTCCTAAGTCAACGGGGTGTTGTTTTCTATGTCGAGGGGATTAAGTAGTGGATTAACCCGGAGTCGGAACGGGGACGGTTCGCGGCCCGGGTCTTCGCATTTACCTCGCCAGAATATGTATACAGGATGATTTCGAGTTACATGAACATAAAGAAAAAGTTATCAAATTTTGAACTTTTGCAAATCTGGAACGAAATAATAACCAATGTCTGAGTACACAAGTATAAGCAGATTTTATGTTCCCTTACATAAAAGACGAAAATAGCAGTTATATCAACACATTCCACCCTGTACAAACAATCATATCTCGGTAATAATAATAATAATATTAATAATTTTTTATTCCATTGAGACCATTTACATGATATTGGAAAAGTCAAGTAGAACATTAAAAAAGATATGTAGTATATAAGTGTGTGTACAACAATTTTAAAACAAAATACAAAGATAAATAAAAATAGAAAGATAAATAAAAGTAGGAAGATAAATAAAAAGTACTAAAAGTTGCAATCCAAAATTTCAGCTAAAGTTTTAAGCAAAAGTTTATATTCTATTTCTAAATTTTCATCACTAAAACTATGCTTTAGCCAATAAAGATTGTTCAGCTTTTTACGTAACTCGATTGATTCACTAGTAATCGATGTTTTTAAATTTTTCTACTTTATTTAATAGTAAATGTTTTTTTAGTGGACAAAACTTATCAACAGCAAAATAAATAATTCCATAGAAAATTTTGAATATTTCGTTAATGTTTTTACCATTACATATCTCCGAAAAATCTTCATGTTGCAAATAGTTTTGTAGACCAGCAATGCTATAGTCATCTAAATATCTAGTTAAAATCAGCTTGATTACCGAGATTATTATTTGACTTAATATCTATTATCAAACCGAAATGATCTCCTAAACTTAGGTTATGTACAGATTCACAGTAGCTCTCATTATCAATATTTGTAAATATATAATCAAGTTTAGATATTGATAAAAAACCATTTGTATTTAAATACTCTAGTCGGTTCAATATGTTCATTGCTTACGCTACCACTTCTTTCTTAAGTTTTGTAGTCCCTTATTAGTGTAATTTGTTTTCTCCGTGGTTTAACGATTTGGACGTTGACAGTATGGATAACTGTCTTAGTCAATGTTTTTCATTCACTCGGGCTTTTTGGAATGAGTAATAAGGAAAAACAGTTTTAATGTAGTCAGCATAAATATTTTTAGGCCCTTGTGGCACTGGTAAATGTACGTTCGTTTACCAAAACAATTTTGTCATTAACTTAGGATTAGTTTTTTGGGACACCTGTAACTACTTGACGAGAGTAATTTCACGCTCAAAACATAACATGTACTTTCATTAAACTTTGACTATTACTAACTTGCAGGTAAAGCACTGATGATACCATAATAGCCGAAAGCGCTTTGCAAATTTATAAATAAAATTTGATCAATCTGGTACGTGTATACAGCTACTGGGCAAATTTCACATTAAAATCTTTATCAGCCATGTTGTAGCCGAGTTGATGCAACAACTTATCTAAATTTTAGTTAGAAGTATACGATGTCTTGTATGAAATTTTAACTGTAAATAATTTTAAAAATATTAACAACATTGACTTTAAATGTTTGATATAAAATATTAAAGTAAAGTCAATGTTTTAACCTATATTTTGTAAACCAAAAGTTTCATTATTTTCTGGTGCAGCAGAATATACCTTGAAAGTTGAATGCTCTCCACATTGATAATTTATAATCTTTCTAATTAGTGGACTTCATCTAGGTGTTGACATTTTCGATTTAAAGTTGTGTGCAGGGGCGGCTCGTAAACAAAATTTTGGGGGTTCACAGTAGCAGAATATAGATCTCGATAGAGATGTGGGTAAAACTGTCAGTGTTTTAGAAAGGTATGTTGTAAACTTTTTAAAACACCAAAAGTTTTTTTCATATATCTGTACTGATATCTATATTCTGTCACTGTTTAGTTTAGATTTAGGAGTTAATATTAAATCGCCAATATGGCGCCGCGAAGCTTGTTAAGTCATTTTTAAAGGATGTTGCTTCGATGTGGTGAGAAATCTTTCTACCTTCAAAGCAGAAAAATGACTGATCGCGTCTCATCGGCGAGTCGGGACTCACACGGTGTTCGTGGACTAGATCTTCCGTAGAAAAAAAGGGTGACGTAATCACCTTTGGTTGAATCTAGAAATGACAGAGACGGCGTTAGGAGTAAAAATGGTAAAACGAACAAATGACGTGCAAATATGTTGAAGTAATTCAACACATATGCTAACAAAAATTTTGATAAATTAAATTGTTTTTGAAAAAATATTCATTAGATAAAGGTTTTTCAATAACATTCTCGTGGATTTCTAAGAATTAGCATATTGATTGGATGCCGAATTTAAAAGTAAAGAAACTTAAGCATAAATAAAAAAACAATTTTCCTATGAAATTGAAGATCAACCAATACAAAAACAAGAATTAAACTTTAATAAGGTGAATTTTTTTATGGAATGCCTGACGTTACTATTTTATTCAAAATTAAAGATTTTAGCTTTTATGCTTTCATTGTGACGTTTATATTAATATATAAATATTAATTTATGAAATATTGTTGAATTAGTCAAGCATTGTGAGCACGACCAATAATTTAATTTATATAAACAACTCTTAGTACCTTTAAAAGACGTAAACGGAACAGTACTTATGTTAATATTGAGTTATGTATACATTTCTGTAGCTGCAGCCGAGAGATCATTTTCTAAACTAAAATTAATAAAACAGTAGTTACTTGTGATCTATAAAGGATCAGGATTGATAAGAAAATCTTGTTTTTATTTCTATTGAATCAGACTTCAGCAGCTGGCTATTGAAATTAATGAATTTGCTAAAAGAAAAGCTAAAGAGTCTAGTTTTTGAGATATATATTTTATATTGTCATTATTTTTTTTGTAATTTTTAATATTTTCTGTTTTGTCACTGTTGTTTCATTATACAGTACTAGCCAAAAGTCCCCTCCCCGCCCTATGCATGTTGGACGGTTTTACCTAAACTAATGAAATTTTGAATATAACCATGAATGGATATAAACTGCTTTCTTAGTGTAACTGGTGACATTACACAAGGTGACTTTTAATCATCCGCTTCTGCTTCCGGAATTGTCGATTTAGTCGTTTTAACCTGTCAGATTAAAACAAGAAAACCGACAATTCCGAAGCAGAAGCAGATGATTGAAACGCACCTACAGAGTCAGTGCGACGAATAATTCTCGATTAAAAGATATTTAAAATACCTATTTAACCATCACAATTTTGTTTAGGTTAAAGATTGTTTTGACGTTTTAAATAAATAAATAAATAATAAAATTTTAATACAGCGTATAATTAATACATATTCAAAAGTTTGCCCTATAATAATTGTTTAAAACGTGCTGAATCTACTGACAGTAAAATATCCTATTGCAAAACTCTTATCGTACTCGATCAAATGTTTCTCTACACTCTTCAATATTAATTTGTTTTCAAATATTAATATTATTAGGTGCCGTAGCGTAAACTTCAGATTTAATACACAAAATCTAAAGCTGTAAGGTCCGGTGACCGAGCCGGCCATTCGATCGGACCTCGTCGTCCAATTCCTCTACCAGGATATTCCGCATCCAAATAACGTTTGACTGCAGCATAATAGTGTGCAGGAGCTCTGTCTTGTTGGAACGTTAGTTCCGATTAATCAAATTGATCTGGATTATCTTCAGATTACTTATAGTACTAAAGCAAATTGTTTGTTAAATAATCTGGCGCCCGATTAATTCTAGTCGTCATATTTTTACAGAATTACAGTATTCTGTTGGGGTAGTCGTCTAGAAGTTGATATATCATTTTTGATTTATTGTTTGTGTTTTTTCAATACCCTGTGTACTGTCTTTTGACTGAATCACCGGTAGATGTAACATGGATTGTTGAAAAAGTAAGTTTTGCTATCATTTCTACAGTTATATAATTTTTTTAGCAGATATTTGTGGTCGGCCAGATCGTACTACAACTTTAACACTCCCAATTATTTCAAACTTTTAAAGAACTTTCCTCAGATAAGTCTTGAATGATGACGATTTGGGTATCTCTCATTAAATGTGCATTATTTTTTATTTTTACCAAATAAAGATAGCTGCTGCTTTGTCTTCTAACGTACTTACCTCTAGCTTATTTAGATACTAAAACGTCCCATTTAAACATATTGTAAATAAATAAATCAAAGATTGAGAGGACGTGAAAAGCAATTTTTTTGACACATTAACAGAGCCAGACTATTGAAAATTTCAATATTTATTTATTTAATAAGTTAAAACAAACTTAAACCCAAACAAAATTGTGATGGCTGAAGAGGTCTTTTAAATACTTTTCAAACGAGGTGTTACTTGCCATATGATTTCATTTAAAATTATTCGTTATACTGACACTGTGTCGCCATCTATGACCACAACTTTACCACTACAAATTTCATTAGTTTAAATATAACCGTTTAAAATATACAGGGTGGAGAAAACTTTTGGATAGCACTGTATAAAAAAAAAATAATATTTGATCATAGTTTTTGTAAGATTTCCTTAAATACTAACAAATCTGTGAGTTTGTCATAAATTGAAATTGTAAAAACAAGTTTTTTAGCTCAATACACATAAAAGCGCATGTCAGTATTTGGGATGACGCGACTGCGCGAAAAAGACCCAAGTATAGTTTTCATATTCTTATTTTTCACTATTGCAGTAGTATTGTACTGTTAGCACTGTATTATCATTACGAATTTAATAGTAATTTTTATTTCTTACTATTTAAAATTTTGGAATTATTATTAAAATTCAAATTAGCCAAATCTGTAATTTCATGACACTTTTGGTCCCTTTGTTGGCACACTTCTTCAAGATATAACCTTATCCGGTGATTATTATAGATCAGTAGATTGTTATTAGTTACAGTTACTTGCCTGGCAAGCATAATTTTGATAAAATTAAAATAAAGATGTTTTTCTCTTGTCTATAATTCAATCCATGGATATACAATATTCAAATTTTATTACACTGCTTTTAACATCACCCTATATATTCATACCGCTCTCACACCCGAAATTAAAAACCGACGATAACATATTCTACCGAAGCGATACTAAATCATAATTAAGTTCAAGGAAAGTTTACATTCAGAAAATGGAATTTCTTCTTCATATCCGGGCGAAAATCTGGAAATTGCGTTTAGGGACTTAGGTATCTCTGTGATATTAGAAAAACGAATGGAAAATCTCGTTTAAATATATGTCGGTTTGGAATATGGATGTATAAAAAATTCGCGTCTTTTATTCAAACCGCAACCAATCAGTATGAACACGGAGATGAATATATACTATAATACTTCCCATTTTGTAATTAAGAGCTAACGTTTGTCTGAGATGTTCTCTCGGGCGGAGGTAATTTGCCCACAAAATATTTAAAGCTGCTAATCCTATAGGTAATTTGCCCACAGCAAGTAAAAGGTCATCTTAATCCTGTTGGTATTTTGCCCAAATTTATTTCTAACTGAATAAATCATAATAGATATATCTTTCATTTATTTTTTTTTATATATTATCGAAAAGTAAAAACACATTATTAATTAAACTAAAAATTATATTAAACACTAATTTTTATTATTATAAAAAAGTAAGTATACATAAGTTATATTATATTTTTTATATATTTATATTTTATTTACATATTTTTCAACTGGGAGGGATAAATGTGATACAAATTTTATATACTCTAATCTGCTGATTTGCTGCAGATCAAATCGCTGTATAAATTTTTCTAAACACTGAATTTTTTGTTTTACACTTTTGTCTTTGATTTTCTTAGGTATACTTAAGCTTTGTATTGTGACATACGTGTCGATTTGAAAGTCTTTAAGCTTTTCTATAAAAATATATACCGAAGGATGTGTACAGTAGAATGAAGAATTAAATCTTGAATGAAACGACTCACAGGCATTTGTAGTTCTTGTAATTGAAGCTGTTTTTTCTGCCCATATACTTGGAGGAAATGTAGAATTTTCTTCAATATATGTTTCTAATAGGTAATCGGCATACCTATCGAGAACGGCATTTTCTGGTTTACTTGCCATTAAGTCAAACACAAAACAGTCTCCAACTTCATCGGCGTTTAAACATGTCAACCCAAATGATGTTTTAAGCCATTTTCCGGTATCACTGTTAGTTGTATATTCAGTCATTAATCCCAGAGACTGAATTTTACGATACCACGCTTGATGTAGATGAAATCGGCAGCCATTGATTACAGTATTAGGCCACATATAAACTAACGCCTTATGAATAGCTATTTCAAAATCAACGAACACTTTAGATGGATTTAAAGCAATACTGTAAGTTTCCAAAATTTTATAATGCAATAACGAAAACAAATGTTTGTATATATCGGTAGATTTGTTTGGTAATAAACAATATACCAGGGGCACATAGTGTCCATTACACAGCCCATGAATGGTAAATAATTGTAGGAAAAACTTTCTACAATATGAAAATGTTCCATCCATATACAAGACGTTCATTTTACACAAAGTACGAATATTTGTCTCACATGTAAATACAATAATATTATTTTCTCTGCTATTTATTAAAAGAAAATGTTCACCTTTACTGGTTTTAAATGTATTAGAATATAAGTCAACATGCACTTCTTGTATATTTGTAGGTAATGGACCTGGTAGTATTTTGCAACGACTGTTGTATATAGTTTTTCTTATGTAGGACACATCAATTGTAGTTAGTGACTCTGGTAAATTAGTAGCAAGTACTTTACGGATAACTTTAGAAGGTTTTTCCGAAATATCATCAACTGCTTTTCGCTTACACGAATTAGAAATAATTTTCCTGTTTAATTTCGGTTCATTTGCTTCATGGCTATGAATTAGGTTGCCTCTGGATACTAAAAGTTCAGGACCAATTGTAAATACAGTGGCATTACAAGCATTTGTTTTTCTTTGGGAGCATCTTCAAGAAACTTCTCCACTTTTCATTTCTCTATCTTTGGCAAACGTAAAATTCTCCAAAAGGAGTACATCTTTCCCGCGTGTGCTTTTAATCAATGTAGCTGACATTATAGAAATAATTATTGTTTATAAACACTCGAATTACAATCATCAACGTATAAAAACTGACTGAAACAGTAAACACCCAAAGTAAGTACCTATTAGAATTATTAATAATCAGGTAGGTACCTATTTGTGGGCGGATGTAATTTGCGGGTTTAGGTGCCTGAATGCTACTATGGGCAAAATACCAGTAATATTAACGCACCCCTTTACTTACACAGGTAGAAAACAGAGATTTGTGGGCAAAAAGGACCCGCCGGTTCTCTCTGACAGCTTGTTAGGGTACGAAACGGCACGTTACGGTACAGCACGTTACGGTACGGCATGGAATGTTACAGTTCGGCGCTATTTCCTGGGCCCATAAGTTTCGTCTCTCAACTTATTACTGTTTAATTATTTTATATTTTGGATATTACTTCTTTCTAGTATATTTAATTTCTGATGCCCTGACCGATTTGAATAATGGTGGAATGATGCAAGTTGAATCGAAAAAACAGAATTAATTTGAATATTTATATGTATATAAGTACTGTTCATTACCATAAGTGCCAAATGTCAAATGAAGTAAGGCTCATATTTTATTTATTTTATTATGTGTTGTTGGACATATAAGTAGTTATAGTCTGAAATTTTAAGACAAATTTTTTAACAATGCCTCTATTTAATTAATTTCATAGTTTAGCTTTGTCTAAAATTATAATAAAAAAATTACATAAATTATATACCGAATTAAAGAAATTATAATTTTTAATTTAAATTTGTTGTTATAGAGAGAAAAATGAGGAATGAAAAAAATATGACACTGGTTTGGATTCAATGAGAAATAGATTTTGCCTACATGTAAATTGTAATCTTTTTTTTAAAAGATGACTTTTCGCCACGGAAATTTACAGTTTCATTCGTTTTGAAATATTGGCCATAACCCTTCAAGGGTCAAAAACGTAATTACATGTAAGTCTCATATATTAAATAGCTGTTTTTCATTTGTATTAGTAATCATTTTGCCATTACATATTTATATTAACAATTAATGAATTGTAATGGTACTTTAATTGTCTCAGTTTTTTGTTTAATTAATTGCCTGCCTTTCCTGACTGTGATAAAATAGTCCCAATAGAATAATTATTATTCCGTTAGTAAATATGGGCTAAATTATCTACTAAATGAACCTATATAACTTCGTAGATTCTAAACGGCAATAAAGTCAAATATGTATTTACAGTTTACAGAATGTGAATTTCTGAAAACGTTCGGGATAATGTAGATTTGTTGTGTTAATTTAAAAAAACGTTCAGTGTAATGTAGATTTGTTTTGTCAATTTAAAATTAATTAACTAGTGTTACTAGCAATTGTCTGGAGATTTCCATGTAATTTAATTTACAAGAACTGGCTATACTTCCGACTACAAAACATATTTCGACATTCGACGTGAGATAAAATACCGCATTGATCTTTGCTACCTTACTTTTGTTAGCAATACTGAACATATAATTCCCTAAAGTGTACAATATTTCTGAAAATCTATTATTAGCCTAAAACGAACAGAACATATTATGCCGTCTATCATGAAGTCATGAAATACAACAATGATATTTCATAGACACCTTTTTCTATTGCTAATTGCTATTGCTGCAGTAACCACAGCACTCTTGACTCAAACCACTTGGAACCTGTCAAATTTGGCTCCCACCTGTCCTTTCATATATTTCAAGAATATGAAATAAAGAAGAAAATGTTGGACCATGATTCTTCCAAAGGTTTTAGTGCCTTATCTGTAGCTCTGTGCCCAATTTTTCAGAGATCATTCTAACTTGGTTCCAATTTTTAAGTCCGGGCATAAATCTGATATAAAAACTTATGCTATCAGCAATCCCTAAGCTGTTAGAACCAATATTAACAGACGAATTATTCTACACGTTTAAGAATTACATAATAGACGAGCAGCATGGCTTCTACAGAGATCGTTTATAACCTCTTCAGTTGAAACCTGGCTACCAAGTTGACACAAATAACACCGATCTCTCTATGACGTTTGATTGTGTGTGTCAGTTAATTTTTAAGAAACTATCTGAAATTGGTGTAAGAGGCAATTACCTTAAGCGGATGAAGGTCCGTATTTATAAACTGATCTCAGCTGAGTCGGACTTGGGTGAGTCGATCTTGAACGAAAATCAAAGTTCGGTTATAATTTCTCTAAAGTTCCAGGTGGTAGACTAGAATTTAGAGATGGATAATAGCAAATCTGCAACTGTTAAGTACATTTACAGATTTGTTACTACTATTTCTAAACTCACACGATATAACCGAACTTCAATTGTCGTTCAAGAACGACTCAGCTGAGTCGGACTTGGCTGAGATCTGTTTTTAAATATATGTTATTAACCGTTGGCAGCATGTTACAGTGAGTGGTTCTGTATCGGGGAAGTGACAGTGTCTTTGGGTGTACCCCAGGGGCCAGATATTGGCCCTATCTTATTTTTATTGTTCATAAATGATGTAGTGTCCTGTTTTGAGCATTCTCATTGTTTTGGGTAATAATATTATGGATGTTAAAAAACCCTCGAACTGGCCGATTTTGATTTAAAGGGGGATATCTTTTTATTATATCATCAACTGTCATACGTTGCTGTAACCAATGCAATTTAAATAGGAAAGGGCTTAGTTTTACACATTACTGAAAAGGTAATTTTAGCAGGATAAAAAACTGTTAAGTTTTCGTTGGGCCATCTTGTTTTACGAGTACTATACCATAATAAAAATGTAATATTCAAATTTTTTTTTAAGATTACCTATCTTATAATTAACTTTGAAATTAATGTTGAATTTAGAATAAACATAAGATAAACGAATAACAATGTAAATTTGTAATTTGATTATTTTTTAGTTTGAAACTATTTATTACGCCAATTTATATTTTTGTTTTATTTTATTCATTCATTTTTAGTATTCCAGAACAGAAAATTATTGAAAAATCTAAATTTAAAAAACCCGCGGCTAGCGGCCATATTGGATTTAGTACCAGTCCAATTTGATAGATGGCAGAACATTAATCTAAAAGGTGAAATGTGTCAATACTACAACGTTACTTTCATGTGATTGGTGTGTTTTTATTTTTATTGTTTTGAATATATAATTAAGAAAATAATAACAAAAATAGATACATTAATACATAAAGATCAATGAAAGTAAAGAAAATAACAGAAAAGCTAAAAAATAGGGCTGCTAAAATTACTGGAACTAAAGTAAAGCTCATTGAAAGGTAAGCAGTAATTTTATAAGTAATTTATTTGTGCTAATTTTATAACATTTTATGAATTTCAGGCATACATCATTAATAGTAACTGGATACGATTTATAAGCTTAATTGATATCGTGCCGGAAGTCCAACGAAACCCCATACATACAGAGTCCCGATTTTAAGTCGGGATAATGCCAGGTCGCCTTATATTATAAACTACTACTTCTAGAGCTATGTGCTCATCTGGACGTTTGATGACAGCGTTATAAAACGTGTATGCGTTGGACAATACAATAAACACTTTGATTTGGCATTTAAAAAGCTAACGTTCCACGACCAGTTTGGTTCTATTTGGAGCTCAAGTAGAATCTCTTATCTACTCTGAATATAGTTTGACTATTCAAACGATACATGAAAGGGTTTTATAACCCACATAAAAAAAGAAGAAAGTCGGTCGGGGTTTTGTAACACTATTGTTCAAGTCCGGTTGAGCATATAGCTCTGGAAGTAGTTGTTAATTAGACGACTTAAAATTAAGACTGAAGGTAAGGTGGCAATCAACTTGTATTTTTCAACTTATTTTCTTATTTTCATTTTTGTGTTTTTATTTTTCATAAAATATGTCACAATCATAGTATACTATTAAACGAGCAATTTATGGTAGCCATTGTTCACGCACCGAGTAAAAAATGCCCAAAAATTGCGAGTGTAATACTATACTTTGTCCACGGCCATTATGATTTCTTTATTAAATAAAAGTTAAATGTAGAACGGAAAGTTTTTTTTCCTACAACCACTTAGGAAAGTGACACATATCACACTATATAGTCCTATGGAAAGTGCCCTATATCACATGCGTATAAATAAGAATTTACTTTCCACCCGTGTACGAATATGCTACTTTCCGCAGCAGTTGTCACAAAATGTCAAACGCATCATTTCTATTTTGATCTATGTAATGTCCATATTAATACTAAAATAGATATGATTGTTAAATTATTGAAATTGTTCTAAATTAGATCCTAGATATTTATCTTTAATAATTATTATTAAAATAATTTTAAAATAACTAAATTATGTTTTTGCTTTTTATTCTGGTTAAACAAATAACCGATTAGATCATTCAATTGACGCAAGGCTTATTAGCTCAGGTGGTAGACTATCAAACTTTATCAACTTTGCCATTTGAGAACTGGCGAGCGACCGCGTTCAAATCCTTGCGGGGACAGATTTTTTTTTTGTTTTTTTTTTATTTATTTCTTTGGTTTTTTTTAGTTTTTTTTTTGTTTAGAAAATATGAAAATTTAATAAATACGATTATTATTGATTGTTTTTTAAATTCATTTTATTTAGTATAATATAAACCTCGTTTTACATTTCCACATCAGCTGTCATATAATGTCAAACGCATCATTTCTATTTTGATTTATATAATGTCCATATTAATAGTAAAATCGATACGATGAATAAATTATTAAAATTGATGTTTAACTTAGATCCATGATATTTATTTTTAACAATTATTAAAATAATTTTAAAATAACTACATACATCTCATTATTTTGGCTTTTTATTTTGTTTAAACTTAAAATCAATTTAAAAATGCATTTGACATGAGACCCATTAGCTCAGGTTGTAGGGTAGTTGCAATTTGAACTTTGGCTTACATAACGGGTCCGCGGGCCCGCGTTCAAAACTTGTTGGTTACAGAATTTTTTTGTTTTTTTTTTATTTTTGTTTCGAAAAATATGAAAATTGAATAAATACAATTATTGTTGATTATTTTTTTAAATACATTTTAATTATTATAATAATAACCTGGTTTTACATTTTTTGATGAAATTATTTTGTGGTCGTAGGAAAAATATTGTACATCACTTGTATGAAAAGTGATTTTTCACACTCGTAATGTAATATATTTCTATATTAAACATAGGTAACTAACTGTTGTTGTTTAACAAAGGAATGCTTAACTTACAAAATAACAGCATAAATAACTAAGTTTGTATCATTACTTATTTACGTTAATACAGGAACAATTTTCGAATTTTATTGAAGACAAGGATTTAAAATCAAAATTATTAGATGAATTTTGAATATTATCAAAAACCTGGTTAGACATTGAGTCGCCTACCGGAAAGTGCCAGAATTACAAAAGCGTAAATTATCATAATTCATTAAGTGTAAGGGTTAAAGAAAAGGTCCTTTATTTCTCACAAGTCAATTTAATTGGCGACCGGTTTCGAAGCTGTCACTTCATCATCAGGCACACCTAAATGGAATGTCAAGGAGTCAGTTGTAATAAAAAACAATTATAAAAGCATGAACGGACTTTAACATATACGAAATAACAGAAAAAACAGAAAAAACACAAAAGAAGTTAAACAATAACCTTGACTCACCTTGACTATTTCCATAAAGGAAGCGCTACTAAAAGTTTAACAAAACGAGTTAAAAAAGTCATATGTAATACAATAGTATTTTTTAAAAATATTGTAGGTTAGGTTAAACCGCGAGATGTCTGTTTGAATAAATTAATTAAAACACATGTAAGACTATTATTAACTAAACAACACAAAATAGTTTTTACAAGCACAAACAGTTTAAAATTTTTTTAAGGATATAACGTCAATTAATAAAAGTAAAAAGTAAAAATTATCAGACCCTCAAGACATCTATCTAGATTTTTTAACGAATCAATGTAGTAAACTGTAAATTTTAAATTTAGCGGATAAATAGTGTACTAACAAAGGTGTTATTTACTGAAAGTGAGTATAGGGGGCGGTGACAAAATTTATTGAAAGTAAAAATATTAAACTGGGAAATGAGAAAGCAAAAAATACTAACAAGAAAATTAGAACACTGAACAAGAAAATATGAAAATTCATATGTAAAAGGGAAATTTGAAGCAGATAATCAAAAGAAAAATTACTGTTACAGGAAACGGAAACTAAGTTGACAAGTACGAATGTCAAAAAAAGGGGGAAGGTCAAATTTTGGCGTATGACAACCACGTGGGAGAATTTGAATAAACTAATAAAACATTTAATAAGATGCGAGTGGGCAAAAAATTAATGGTTAATAACAAGTTAATCCCCTCGAGTAGAATAGAACAATCAATTGCATTATAAACTATTTTATAAATTGTAGAGTTTGACATTAATTTTATTCGACTTTCATGGGATTGTACATTATATCCATTATGCAACAAATTTTTATCAAATCCTTGGGGTAGATATACGTTTCAGGACAGGGCAACTTTTTTTTTTCTCGTCATAGATGCACTGCATATGCTGAGGCACCATTCCATTTTTGGAATAAAATATTTTTTATTAATAGTATTAATATTTTCAAATTAAAAAGATCGTTTGATAGACATCACGCTACAGATACGCTATCTGGTGATTATTAAAAGATTGTCCCTCATTAAGATGGTGGATAGACAGCATCAAGAGTACAAAATGTTGTTGGTCCTGCGGTTACTTAAACGTGTGAACTTTGTAATTTTTTTTAAATTTAATGAATACATTATTAGAAATGAATAATATTTGTTTAGTGATTATTTCTTTTCATATAAACAATATAAATATTAGTTACTTATTACTCACCAGTACATCTGTCAATAGTAATAATTTTAGATATGAAACCCACCTGAAACAAAAAAATTCAATTATTTCTAAATATATTTATAAAAATCTGATGTGTCCAACACATGACTTTCCTATCTAGTTATAATAGGCTTTTTCCGGTTATTTTGTACAACCTATCGCAGCACCTCTATAAATGTTTAGAGGATAAACTAAATATATACATTTTCCACATACATCTAACTCGAAACAGTTTTCTATAGATATTCATTGCAAACGAAAATACTGAAAAATTTAAATTTAGCACTTTTCCTTCAATTTTTCCAATACGGTCCATTTTAGAAAAATCATATAAAAAACAAAAATTATAGAGATTGATATCACAAATAACTTTTATTTAAACAATGTTCCTAAATTTTATTACATTTTGTCAAATTTCTCGAATACGGACCATAAAAAAAAATTTGTATAGAACCAAAATTATAGATAATAATATTGTAAGTAACTTTTATCTGAACAATTTTCTTCTCCAAACATAAATACCAGATATATTCCATAAAATATAAAAACGGCCTCCCATAAAGTACCCACCAAATTTTCCTTTTTTGTCCAAAATCTAATCATTTCACCTCAGGCCGAAATAAAACTTAAGTTTAAAATTTAATGTTTTTTCCTTTATCCGTTTTTGAGTTTTCTTCAAAATTCGAAATTTACACATTTTCTCAAATATCTCGAATACGGTCCATTTTAGAGAAATTATGTATAGGATAAAAATTATAGAGAATTATATTACAAACAAGTTTTATTTGAACAATTTTTATAAAAAAAATTTTTTTTTAACATTTTGTCAAATTTCTCGAATACGGACCATTTTAGGAAAATTTTGTATAGAACAAAAATTATAGATAATAATATTATAAAATTAAGGGTGCCAAAAAAAATTTAGGTAACAATTAAAAAGACATTAAGTTTGAAAGGTTTAACTAAATATTTGCAATGTGCATATATTTTCAAAGCTTTTAGATTTAAAAAGTACTTACATATTTTTTGAATTTCTAGATTTATATTATATTAAAAGGACTTATCGCTTATTTCTGAAACAAGTGTTTTCTCGCCAAGTTAAACCAGATGTCATTTAAGATTTATGTATTTAGAGTTAAATACCTGGCCTGGCTATCACCCAGACAATACAAATATGTCCATTGGTCTCCATTAGATATAAAATCGTCCAACGTCCAAAAATGAGTTTTATGGACTTCCGACATCCAATGGACGTCCAGTGAAGTATACAAATGGCACACTTTTGACCATTCAGAGGACATCCAATTCTGGAATATATTTGGACGTCGAATACTGGACATTCAAAAAACGTCCAGGATTATATTTCCATTGAGACCACATCCCCACTTTTTTTACAGAACCGCAACTCACCACACACTATTTTATATTATTAATAATTTGTTTATTATTTTCGCAAACCGCTATACACCATTTATTTATTTTTTATTAAAAATCGCTTGACCTGAGCAGGTATCGAACTCACGATACATCCATTATCGTTTTGCGCTTTCAATCGCTAGACGAGCTCGACCAAGGAACCACTTGAAAACTTTTTACTATATACAGTTATAATTGAATAAGATTTCAAACTTCCGCTGATATAATGAAATGCAATGGATTCAATTTGTCAATTTTTAATGACCAGTTAAATTAAAAAAAAGAAGTATATATAAATGGGTATTATCTGGTAGGCTTAATAAATAATGATCTAAGATGGACGTCCACTGGACGTCAAAATACGACAATTCCGGAAGCAGAAGCGGATGATTAAAACGCACCTGATATTTTGTTTGCGGCTGTCAGTGTCAGTGAATATTATTTTTTGACTCACAGATCATTGCTAAAGAATCAGTTAGCTCACTCGGACCAGTTGAAAGTTTCAAAATAAGATCCACTCCAGAGATACAAATTTAGGATACGCAGAAGACAGCTGTTTTATTATAGGCGGTTGTTATATATTGTATTATCCGAGTTGCGCAGTGTATAAACTGGAACATTGAGATCAAAAGTGCCGACGCAGAGTGAGCGATCTGATTCTTTAGCTATAAACTATTGCATAGGGTTCAAAATGGCCGGGCCCTATGTTGGGCGTGTCGGACCTCTCTCTTGCGCCGTATAGTAAAGAAAAGTATGTGGATACATAACTTATTTTCGCACATGCGTATTACAAAACGGTACACTGAAAACACCAAGCTGTCGCTTCTCCTTGATCGGTATTCTCGGCTTAAACGCTCAAGATAATGAAAACAATAGAGTACAGAGACGAATCCAAAGAAATAAAATGGAAACGAAGAAATAGACTATACTCCGCTATACCAAATCCCTTGCCAATTTTTAAAAGGGGTGTCGGTGAGATCCAGAGGAATCAAAAATATAAATAACATTTTTAAAGTAGCAAAAGAAATCTCGCAACGACGCATAAATGAATAATGCAATTATAAAATTAAAATTATCGAATTTATTGTGATTATACTAGCAATTTTATTTGTTTTTAAGATTGTAATTTTAATTGCGAAAACTTACCATTTACCAAATATATTTAAATGAATTAATTATTTATAAATTCTCTAAAAAAAGACAAGAAAAAAAAAACAATAATTGACAATATTTTTTTAGGTTATTTGATTTGTCATTTGTCATTCACAATGCGCTGTTTACTGAACTTCTCTTGGATACATTTTTATAGCAAATTACATAATTATTATTTTTTGCTAACATAATAGGTAGTGTAAATAGGTAAGTAACAAATAGAAGTTTTGCGAGGTTTTATTTCTCTCAACAACCTCTCATGAACGTTACATTTATGTTGTATGACATCTTGTATAGATTTGTTTTGCCTTGCTTTGCATAATACCTAAAATAGAATGACCAGATATCAATAATTTTCTTTAGTCATGTAGGTACGAGTTTTGTCCAAACATATGAATTTTATGAAAGAACAATGCAAGAAATGTATGCCAAACTTTTTCTCATTTACATAAAACATTTTGTATATAAAATACATTTTGGAAGTTTTTAATTCCAAGTTGGTTTAACTTGTGTACGACGTTTTTAAATGAAAAATATGTTTATTCGTGTGATGCAACTCCATTAATAATATACCATCCAACACATTTGTTGTCATTAAAACTCAGGGTCGATTCAGAATGTTTTGGCCTTGATCCAACTCTGATCCCGAAGGCCGCAGCAAGACAAAATTACAGTTCGACAATCCAGAATATTGCGGGACGAAGACTTAATTTATTAAAAATTGCTTCGCAAATTAAGACTTCGTTTTTACTTTCGGGGTTATTCGTAATGGTATGGTGGAAAAGTCAGCACGGCCACCATTAACATCGCTTTTTCAATCTAATGAACTTTTTGCTAAGATAATTTTAATCTGCAACCTTAATGATAATTGAGGTAAAATTTATTTCTTGGTTTCGTTAATGGAACTCTTTTGCGGCGTTTCTTTCGGCGATGATGACGACGATTTAAAGAATATACATTTAGAAATTGCGGAAAATGAGAAAAAGAAAAGAACTAGTTAAAATTCTGAATTTTAAAAATGAGAGCGGAAAACGTTTGTTTCTGAATCGCTTAGATTGCGGCTAAATTTAAATTAAAAATTATCTGCTACAGAAATATGAATGAGATTTTTTATTAGGACATGGCACAATAATAAAACCATTAATGGGTTTTTGTTAAGTCCGTGTAGAAAATGCAGGTGCGTGTGCCTAGAATCCTAAAACATGTTACTAGACTTATTAGAAGACATAAAATCACAACCAAACTTATATGGAATCACTGTGTATTTCTGAATAAACGTTTTGTAAGGAAAAAATTTGGTAACTAACTTCTTAACAAACATGACAATAAATAAGAAACGACTGCTGAGATTTATTATCTTGTGAATTTTATTTCGGTCCAAAAAAACATCAAAATGCCTTATATTGGACTAACAGATATGCAGAGGGGTGAGAATTATTGCTCTCATTGAACAAGAAATGCCCCAATGAGACGTAGCAGAGGTAGTAAGCAACACCCAAGGTGTTGTATCGAAAACATATGGAAGGTACTTGGAACTAGAAACTTTCAAGAACAGGCCCATACAAAGTATTCAAAGAGTCACAACTAAATAACAGGACCGTTTTGTGTGCCAATTTACTTGACAAAATTCCAGTGTTTCTCATCTAGAGCTATAACGACAACTTCTGGAAGCTACAGGTGTAAACATTTCAATTAAAACTCTAAGAAAAAGACTTCGCGCACAAGGTTTGTACAGTAGGAAAGAGTTACAGATCCTACCGTTATGTAGACAAAATAAAATTTACCGGCTAAATTGGTGCCTCCAACACCAAAACTGGACAATTGAGAATTGGCAAAATGTTCTTTTGTTGGATGAGACCAGAATTGGCCTAAAATCAGAAGACCATCGAATTCGGGTTCTCAGAGCTCCAGGAAGATGAGCGAGACTTCACGCTGTCAGATATGTCCCAATATATCAAAGAGGAACTGTAAAGTTTTGGGCAGGTATGCTGGAAGCAAAACCTCCATTGTTACCACTCCAAAAAACTTTAACCGGTCCGAGATATGTTGATTTAATGCTAGAACCAATCGTAAGGCTTTGGAGAGCTGCAATTTGGGATCATTTTGTCTTTATGCACGATAATGCACCTCCCCATACCAGCAGAGTGGCTACAGAATATCTTCAAACAGAAGGTGTTACAGTTTTAGACTGGCCTGCATATTCATCAGACTTAAATCTTATCGAACACTTGTGGGACCAGCTCAAAAGAAGGATTAGAGCTCGTCGAATCAAATCAGGAAATATCGCACAGCTTATTGATGTAGCATTAACAGAATGGGGAAACATACCCCAAGAAAATGTTGACAATTTAATAAGAAGCATGCCAAGGCGAATAGAAGCTTGCATAAGGGTTAGAGGTGATAACACTGATTGTTAAAATTACCAATTTTCTTTCCGTTTTTACTTTTCGGCTATTAAAAATTTAAATCTCATTTCGTTTCAGAAACCAAAAAAATACCATTGTGTGTATTTTGTCAACTAATTAATTATTTTTATTGCTATGTGGATTATTTGTCATAAAAAGTCTTTGGTAGGTAAGGACCGAGTTTTATTCATAAACAAAAAATGTTCATACATCTCAAAAATTATGAAAAATAATAGATGATTCCATATAAGTTTGGTTGTGTGTATGTGGTTTCTACAACAAGCAGTGATCAATAAAGAGAATATATTTTTCTAACAATGAAAGGGAGTTTCAGTTGCCATCCCCATCTGAGTGCTCCAGTCTCAGCCGGGTACTAGGAGACACCTATATCATTTTTACCGAAATATTTTAAAATACCTGTCAGTCATTAAATTTGTTTTTTCTTTATTCTAATTAACTAGTCATTACGTATGTCATTTTATGTCTTTTTATTTTTACTTGCAACTGACTCAACTCGTATTTATTAGACAGCTAAATACGAGGCGTCCTCAGGCATTACTTTATCTTTCTTTTTAATATTTTTTATTAGAGATAGTGCCATTAACTTGTTGGTTAACTTCTAGCCGAATCTCACCGACCCATAAATTTAAAATTACACCAGTATATCTGAGCTAGATCGGAAGGGTGTAAAATTCCTTGGTACAGGGTGTTTTACAACGTTACAGGGGCCTAACAAAGTTGACGCCTGGCTGGTAACAACATGAGTACATTTCTACCACAGTGACCTGGCGCGCACTGTTCTACTTCTGTCTAATCAATGGCATTGCTTTTTTTACCGATCTTCTCGCGAGAGAATATAAAACTTGGAATTTAACTACCATTTTGTTTATACCTATTGGGACATGCAAAAAGCGCAGCTTTTTTGGACCAAAACATGAGGATTGAACTAAACATATATTAATAAAATGTCGCTGTGGAAACAGATACATGATGTAGAAGTTAAAATATGTTCGTTTTTGATGGTAATAATTTGACAACATATTCATAAATTAAAATTAACCCAGAGGCATAACTTTAAGTCAGAAATATTTAAAAAAACTTTTGATTAGAGAATATGGTATTAAAATAATGTTTATGTAACATTGTTACACTTGTTTAAATTAAATGTGTCTCTGAGAAACTTGTGAATGTAATAAAAAAAATAACTTATGTCTAAGAACAGACTATAATTTTCTGCAATTACAAATCGTTCAGGTTTAACCTAGACATATAAAAGAACTTTAAGTTCAGCTTTGAAAGGGATTTTTGTAACATGTAAATTAAACGCTGACTAAAATACTACTGTTTATCTCATCATTGGAAACACGAAACAAAATAATTTTACATATATAAAACAAGGCTTTCCGTGGTTTCAAAAATTCACTTCATGACTTAACTAAATGTCTGCTTGGAGAGAATTCACTGGGTAAGACGCTTAGGACAGCGTCTGTCTGCAAATTACATGGACACTACATATTAGCACTTTTTAGGTTACCTGAACTTTGATTGGATGTCGACTAAGAGACATCCTTTCTTTTGAACGACTGCTGCGGGAGTGATGCGAGTAAGGACATTAGTGCTTCCATTACAACTCTCACAGCTGCAATGGAAGCACTAATGGGACTCCTACCTCTTCACTATGTGATACAAGGGGAGGCAAGATTAGGTGCTTACAGATTAGGGAATACATTGGGAAATTTTGACATTAGGCCAGGTCACAGGAGACGTGCTAAACATGAGATCAGACCACATAATCAAGAGGCTCTTTTAATACTCCATTTGAGGTTTTAATACAGAAAAGAGCGGAGATCACCATAAGGGAGCCCAATGCCCAACGACAGGAACAAACCTGGTATACAGACGGGTCTACGACTGCGGAAGGCACTGGGGCGGGAGTATTCTCCAAAAACCCTGATACTATAGCTATGCTATAGGAATACATTCCTCGGTATTTTAGGCCGAGGTATACGCAATTTTGCAATGTGCAAAAACGAACAATGAAAGAGCTGTCGAAAATCAGCATATTCAAATGTCAGACAGCCAAGCGGCACTTAAGGCCATATCGAGTCAGAAAGTTACGTCGAGGCTGGTATGGGAATGCATCGAAGAAATAAGAACACTGGCAGACCGAAATAGAGTAAAACTATTTTGGGTGCCAGGTCACCAAGGGATCCAAGGCAACGAGAAGGCTGACGAACTTGCAAAAAGAGGGTCGGAAGAAACAACGGAACCAGACACAAACCCAGGAGTACCAAAAAGTACAGTTCGGGGTTTCATAAACGACTGGATTCGGGAACAACATGTTAACTATTGGAGAAGCACACCAAAACAGGCACATAGAAAAGCCTTCATAGGCAGACTAGAGATGTGTTGCGATTTTGCTATCAGCGATTTTGTCGCCACTACTTTCCTGTCGCTGGAGCGAACCGCTCCGGTTCTTTCAAAATCACTGCGACTTTTTGGAGCTGATTTTGATTTAGGCACGTTTTCATGCAGGCACTATTGCTAAAAATAAATGTCGCATCGCATATTTATCTGATGTAAACTGGAACTGCGATCAGAACGAAAACTATTGTATTATATAATTCTAATCGCAGTCGCTGAAATTTGTATAAAATGAGTAGGACATATACAATACTTAAGTATGTATCTTGGCGACAATAGTACTCAACCATTTTTTATTCTACAAACTTTATTTTATAAAAATTAAATTTATTAACATCTTTAAAAAAATGACGGTATTTAAAACTTCTTCCAAGAAAATGCAACGCTTTCAAAAAATAGCAGCTTTCTTTTCTTACGTGAGGAAGGTCACAAGTCGCGATCTAGTTTACCGCTCCGAAAAGTCGCGGCGATTTGTCACTGTGACTTTTTCGGAGCAGTCGCTGTTTGTCGCTGCGACACGAAAATGTCGTCGCAAGCCATCTCTAAGGCAGACCATGTCCCAAAAGAACTGGAGAACTACTCTTTATGAATAGGAACCAGTTAAAAGTGATAACAGGGTTCGTGACTGGGCATACCCCAGTAAAGGGATACTTAAACAAAATTGGCATGTACAATGGGGAACTCATGTGCCGACTAGGTCACAAGAAACCAGAAACAGCCAAACACATACTGTGCAAATGCGAAGCTCTAGATCGCAAAAGACAGGTACTTTTTGGACAACCCCAAGTTTATCCAACAACGTATAGAACCCACTCACCCAAGGATCTGTACAAACTTGTACAAGGTACATAGGTGACAGAATGGGTGCAATGAACTAACATGGGGTAAAACACAATAAGCCAATAGGCTTCAGTGTTATTCGGAAACATAGTCAGACGAGCCCAGGAGAGAAAACAAAAAAAGGACATTTTCTAGTTGTGTCTTGTAGTATTCTGATTAATTAGGTTTCAGCTTCGATAAGAAGAGAACACATATTTTAGCTTACGAGATAGCGCAGAAATGTGGGGTGATTCCATTTAAGCTGGTACATACGTGACCGTGACCATTGGCACGGGTTCGAAAGTGCAATATATTTAACTCGTATTATTTAGGTATGTGTGCGGCTGTGTGAAATCGCTGTTTGCATGGTGGGTAATATACACTTCTTAAATGCATGGATAGAGCGAGATGAGTTATTTGAAGAATAAATAATCTGCATTTTTTAAAAGTGTGATTTTAATACAAATGACTTGAAAAGGGGCGGTCTACACAAAATTATGTTTGAGTTTAAGAATGTAGTCTGAAATTTAAACAATCTTAAAGTAAATGTTCTACGTGGAATCCTCCTACTTCTACACCTTTAACAAATTGGTTTGATAAAAACTATCTGAAAAAAAAAATTAACCGTACCTTGTATTTTTCACTTCGTAAAGGAATGCCTGTCAGAGGCTGTTTTTCTCTAAAACGGTTAAAATTATCAAGTCTAAACAAAAATAACAATTTCACATGAAACGTATGTTTATATCTTATTTTCTAATCAAAATGACTGAAAAAAAGTCAAAAAAGATACAACCCAATTTTATGGATGTCGTCTTATTATAAACATATTTTTTTGAACACAGCATACATGATCTACTGAGGATCTATCAACCTTTTGACTACCCCTGTATAAAAAATAATAATCGCTAATTTTAATTATTTAGGCAAGGCTATTTCATCGTAAAAACTAAAATTCCATTTTCAGTTATTTATGTCATAAAATAACTAATATAATAATAAAAAATTAATTTCTCCAAATAACCAATTTTAAAGCTGTTCGATCTGAGCGACAAATGGATAACATTTAGCAAATAACCAAAATATATTTTTTGGTCGTTTTATTTGACGTTGGCTTGATTAGATAGTTAGTTTAATACAAGGCAATAGAATACAAATAGAACAGGGTAAGATTAAATGAAGCCTGGACTGTGAAATGATGCAGAAAACTATAAAAACCGTAGGAATGTACATTTTAGTCGAAAACAAGCCAAGATTACTTTACCACAAAAACCGTTATTTTAAGGTGGCTGTTTACCGATTTCACATACAGTTGAGTACAGGAAATGTCCCAGAAAGAACATTATGATAATGGAAGTAAACGGATCAATACTTGTAATTTGGGGTCTATATGGTGTATACTTGACAAGTTAGGTCAATACTCACTTCTCGGCTTTCTGTTTCTTTATTATTTATTAATATCAATTTTTGTGTAAAATACTGATAGTAGGGAAGCTAGTGATACTTTTTGGTACATTATTTCTCTTATAGATGATGGAAATGCTTTGCTGCAGACGGATCAGCGATGGAGCACTTGTTGAAGACGCGACGTCTTAATTAATTTATTTAACGTCGACCTATTTCAAATAACGAGATTTAAATACCGATGCTGGTAAGCACGCTATTCCCAATTGTAACGGTTGGAACTGTTATTCGTTATTTCAACACAATCACCTCTTACTCAAATGTCATTTGTCGTTTATGCCTTATGTCAAAAGTTCATATTTTATTTCATTTCATTTGAAGATATCAAATAGATCACAATTATTTTAATTCATCTTGGTCATCCAATGTACTAAATTATTTTTATCTATCGTGAAATCCATCTGATTTTCTAAGGTAAGTTTTAATAATGACATTTTTTTGAAAATATATATTTTGGACAAGGATTTCTTAAATAAATTGTCAAATTTTGAACATAACCTCAATATCAACACTGGATAACACATGGTTCATTTATATATTATTTTTTTGGAATAGGATATTATGCTTTACTATATTTAAATATATTAATTAGGATTTTTCCTTTTCATATTAATTTTAGTCTCCGTGAAATTATTCATTTAATAGTTTTAAATTGTTCTTTTAATAGTTATAGCATTTTATCTAGATCCTGTTCAAATTTCCTATTTTCATATCTTAATAGTTTAACCCTTTTTTAGCATGGCTATATCTAGACGGTTTTTATACCTAGAAGTTTGTTTTGGTTATGGTGCAATCTGAAGACAGTTGTTTGATTCATCTCTAGACATTTTATTGACTTATACCTAGACGTTTTGGTTTTGGTACAATCTGAAGACCGTTGTTTGATTCATCTCTAGAAGATCTAGACAGTTTCGAGTTTGAGTTAGAATACCAAATATCACGAGATCATTCACGTTGCAGAATTGCAAATAAGGATCCCGAATTCCCTTGTGGAGGTTTCCTGAAGATACACCATGCGATAACCCAGTTTTAAATGCCTTATATTACCTTCATTTACCAAAAGATAAGAGCTTATTTAATAAATCATCTAAAATTTGAATTTATTAAAACTGATGTGAATTAGAATTTGAAAGCTACCTTATCTAAAGCATGGTTTAAATATTATTTGTTAGTGGTTAGTGATTTTCTATATTTTTATCACTAATCTAGAGTCAAGTGTAGTAAGCTTTAAATATAGTGGTGCCCAACTTCTCTTTCAAAGTTATTCGAGTTATTTAATAACCTAACCCACGTCCTATCAAATGAGTTCAAACACATATAACAACTAGATAGAATAACTAGTAATCACGTTACACCTACCTAACCTAACCTAACCTAGATAAAAATTCAACCTGATGTAAAACGTGTTTGTATAAAAATCTTACCACCACCATTCCCTATAGGAAGATAAAGGGGGTGGCATCTTTAAAAAATTAAGGTAGAACTTTTTAAATGAATGAGTTGAAATCTACGATTTTTTTTTATAATTTTTTCGAAGGAATGAAAATAAAAATGTACCTCCTGTTTTTCAGTCCATAAGGGGACACCATATATATATTTCATACATTTGCAAACCCTACGAGAAAGTACTTAGTACTAAACTCACGTAATTTTAATTTCATGTATCCAATTTATATTAGAGGCCTATTTTGGTAATAGAGCAACATCGATGGATATATTTTTTCAGATAAAAGATAAATTTAGGGAATATAGAGAGAAACGGTTCTAACATCTATAGATATACATATAGAGCACCGAACACTGATTAGATGGAAATCGCAGGGGTATACGAACCCTTTTAATGAGAGCATTTCCCGGAGGATTAAGAAGTAATCAGGATTATACGAGTCGTTCTATTTAGCATGGTTATATTTGAATCGCCAAAACGTGTTATTTATTTTCTGAATAAAAGTTAAAATATTTTCTCATCCTGTTCTATACCTGCGAAATAGAAAATATATTTGTTTTATAATTGAACACAAATTTATTATAACACAAGGAAATTAAAAGCGATTTAATTCATGTAGAGTTCCACATGGTTTCAATTTAGGATCAACATTTTTATTGATTTTAGAAAAATATCAGGTAATTTCTTCCTGTGAAAAAAGATTTCTTTAATTTATGACGATGTAGCGACTAGTTTAGACCTCTATCGACCATCATCATTAGGTATAAGAATCTAAGTTTCAGAACATTATAGTTAACGTAAATAAATTAATACAAAGTTGCAGAAAGTTTTCATTTTGTAAGCATTATAATCTTACAACATACCTACTCTTTATTTATTTTTTTAATAAAAACATGATACACTTCTGTTTATTAAGATGCATACATTATCTTACTAAATGAATTTGGATAGTAAAAAATACCCATCTTCATAAATATACTGTATAGCAAAACCAGTTAAATAATAAATTCTGAAAATCTTACAAATTTTTGTTATTCATTCACATATATTTTTATCCAGTAATAATATATTAATAAAGGCGTAAAAATACTAATATTATGTATTTTAATAAGTTTAAATGCATACAAATAAAGAAAAAAATTTTGTTTTTGCAAGTTTTTGTAGCATCCAAAACTGACATTATTTAAAAAAAGAAACCTAGTTTTAAGGTAGTTCACTCGTAAAACGGCGTTACTTAAGAATTCAATTAAATTGAAATATAAGGTTACGTAACTAAAAAAAAATTAAATTTTTTGACCGTCTGTGGAACGAGATATTAACAATCATGTACACAACAAAGAATCCATTTATTTGAAGATATCTCAAAAACGGTTCTTACCGTATTTTTTAAAAACTAATGTAATGTAAAGTTATAAAATTTTCTAAAAAAAAAATTTTTTTTTCTACGACCGTGTATTTTTACCCACTTTCCCGCACGCATTTTAGTTTTGAAAGTGTCACTTTCCCGCACTAGTGCGGGAAAAAATCACTTTCCCGCACTAGTGCGGGAAAGTAAAATTATGAATATTTGGCCTTACTTATTGTATAGTTTTTTTACCTCGGATGTTATAACTATTGTTACAATAGGTAATTTAGTATTTTCCAACTATTCCATTTAATAAAATTTACTTTCTTTCTTGCTTTTTGTTATAATTTTAATTTTTTGGAAAACTTGAATAATAGAGATATTTTTATATACCTTCTGTATATTTTTAAAAATCAGACTAGGCTGTGACATGTATGGCTTGATATGGTTGCTATATGGTAACCAAGGCGTGTTATTGTTACAAAAACGTCAAAGTTGTTTGTTGAAGCGTCAACTGAATTAAAATAAATTAAAGAAATAATGGATTCATCGGATGAAGAGCTGCCCGAAGCCATTTTAAAAGCTGCAAATGAAGCACATTTGGAGGTGTTACCTGCCAAATCACGAGGAAGATATGAAAAACAATACGACCATTTTGTCACATGGTGTAAACAGGAAGGGGTAAAAACCTACAAAGAAGAGGTGTTTCTGGCGTATTTTTCGCACCTAAGTAAGTTTTTGAAATCTAATACTTTATGGTCTCGCTATTCGATGGTGAAAAGTTTAGTAAAAATAAAACAAAATTTAGATATAAGCCAGTTCCATAAGTTAACGTCATTTCTAAAACAAAAAAATGTTGGTTTTCGAGCACAGAAGGCGCAGGTTTTTACCAAAGAAGATATATCCAGGTTTATGTTAGCTCCTAATGAGGTATACCTTATGATTAAAGTGAGTACCATTTTTGCTTTAGCTGGTGCTCTTCGCAGAGCGGAGCTTGTAAATATCACTCTCGATGGTACACAAGATAAAGGCAATCTGATAGTTGTGAAAATTTCCGATTCCAAAAATCATTCTTCAAGATCATTTGTTTTATGTGAAGAAATAAATAATGGAAACTTTCTGAAGCTGTACAGAAAGTACGCAGGTTTACGACCACCTACCACTCCGCATCGCCGCTTTTTTATTAATTATAAGAAGGGAAAATGTCTTTTCAGTGCGTTGGCGTAAACACCTTTGGTAAGATTCCAACAGAGATTGCTGCATATTTGCGTCTACCTAATCCTAAACGATATACAGGACACAGTTTTAGACGTTCTTCAGCAACATTCCTAGCAGACTCAGGTGAAGCGATAACCAATATAAAACGTCTCGGTGGCTGGAAGTCCACTACTATCGCTGAAGGCTATTTGGAGGACTACGAAACACAGAAGAAAAACATTTCGAATAAAATTCTTTCAAATAGAAATGACTTGCAACCTTTGCTGCCACCGTCATTTTCACCTTCATGCGACCTGCAACCGATGTCACTCCCGTCCACGTCATCTTTTCAATCTACGAGCGTTACGACTATTAACAGCCAATTAACACCAACTAATTCCTCTGTACCGGCAATTTTACATAATTTACAAAATGCTACAAATTGTGTATTTAACATTAATATCCATAATAATTAGTTGTTTTTATTTAAAGATTTGTATATGTTGAAATAAAATAATTTTCCAAAAATAATTTTTCCTACTTTTTTGTATATACGGTCGTAGAAAAAATAATGTTCCTAACTCATGCGTAAAGTGTCTTTCCGCACTTGTTAGGAAAATAACTATTTAAAGCAGTCGACGCGTAATTGCTTAAAATGATTAAAACATTGTAATCGCTACACTTGACTCCTGACAAAATAAAAGTTAGCTAAGAGGTTGTTAAATCCTCGCAACATGTTCTTGAAAAATTAACTCGTACACTGTATTTGAGAACTGGAATCAGTGGTTCTGTTTGAAACAAAACAAACCCTTAAGTATGAGGAAGTTACAAATTTCTATGGCACACCATTCATATATTTGCGGCGTTGCCAGATGGATTTTATTTAAAATTATAACATATCCATATATATAAGCTTACATGTGTTTTGTATAGTCTTTTACAAAAATAAAATTGTTTAGCATTGAAAATCTCGAACTTTTGGTATTCACCATTATGCGATATTGTTATGTACGACTTTCGCGAGTGAACTACCTTAAAACAATTTATTTTAAATAGTCAGAAGCATATCAGTTTAATATTTGTTCCGGTACCTATTTCTAAACATATGTTAAACATATGTTAAACATATGTTAAACATATGTTTATGTTAAACATATGTTAAACATATGTTAAACATATGTTTAAACATATGTTAAACATATGTTAAACATATGTTAAACATATGTTTAGAAATAGGTACCGGAACAAATATTAAACTGATATGCTTCTGACTATTTAAAATAAATTGTTTTAAGGTAGTTCACTCGCGAAAGTCGTACATAACAATATCGCATAATGGTGAATACCAAAAGTTCGAGATTTTCAATGCTAAACAATTTTATTTTTGTAAAAGACTATACAAAACACATGTAAGCTTATATATATGGATATGTTATAATTTTAAATAAAATCCATCTGGCAACGCCGCAAATATATGTTAAACATATGTTAAACATATGTTAAACATATGTTAAACATATGTTAAACATATATTAAATCGGGAGTAGGAAATCCATTGACAACAAAGTTTTAAAATGTTTGCTCAAATAATACAAATGTCAAATTCAAATTTACCACTAAAATGATATCTATCTAGTTACTTTTTTAGTTACTTTTCCCTAGTTACTTTTCCTAGTTTAGTAGGGATGAACAATCCAGGTAGTTACTTAAGAATTTCATTTATTTACATAGATAGTCAATACAATAAAGGTTAAAAACAAATAGACGACTGAAATATTTTTATAAATAGTAAAAAAAGCATTTTCGCATTTGATAATAAATAAGAAATATTTTTTTTATTCAAATTATGACTTTTTGAATATTAAAAGAAATTATTAATTTTTATAAAAAATTATGATGTGTTAACGGTTAAACAATATTACGTAAGTCTTTATTACCAACAAGTTATAAAAGTAATTCAAAAAAACCGACTCCAAAATCGTACAGATGCCATAACAAATTAAGTTTCCTGATTTTCTCATAGAACCCATCATTACATCTTAACCAAATGTATATGGGACTACCCCCGAGATATCCCATTTTTAACAAAAAAATATGAAAATCTGACGTGGTAAAAAATTATTGCTAAATATACCGGGTGTCCCAGATTTTTTTGCCCAGCGGATATCTCGGTTATTTAATGATATAAAATTGTAAAAGAAAATATGAATAATATTTGTCTAGTAGCCTTTTAAATTCCACTACATAAAGTTATATTCATCAATCCACCCCATAGGAACAACCCCTAACTTTTTTTTTTCAAATGTCACCCCTATATTTTTTTTCGCTGATATAAATACTCAATTTGTCCCGAATACAACGATATGATTTTTGATATACTTTACAGAGTCATAAAGCCGGTAAAGACTAAAAACCAATGTTGTGGTTAAAGTCATTAATAATTAGTTTACATTTTATCATTTTATTATATTAAAAAATAACAAATCCAATGAATAGGTAAACCTCTTAATATGTTTTTTAAATAATTGAATATTTACAAAAATTGTTCGAAATGGCCCCCATTACTTGCCAAACATGCTTCAAAACGTCGAATGAGTTCACGAGTACATGACGCTGTAATCATTTCTGGTGTAATGTTATTGCAGGCTTGTACTATTTTATTTTGCAAATCTTCTAAATTCAATGGCTGTGTTTCAAATACCACGGCCTTCAGATATCCCCATAAAAAAATCTAGAGGCGATAAATCTGGTGAACGCGCAGGCCACCTCAAAGGGCCGCTGTTTCCGATCCACTGATTTTCAAAGCGTTCGTTTAAAAATTGGGTAACTAAATTACTATTATGTGGAGGAGCCCCATCTTGTTGCCACCACATAGCACCTCTTTCTTGTATTGGAATTTCTTCAAGAAGTTCTGGAAGGTCATTTTCAAGAAAGTGTAAGTACCTAGCACCAGTTAACGTACCTTGAAAAAAATAGGGACCTATCAGTCGTCCCTGAAATAATCCACACCACACATTTACTCCCCAGATGGTCTGAAAGTTAGTTTCCCTAACCCAGTGAGGGTTTTCAGGAGACCAATAATGCATATTGTGACGATTTACAGTAGCATTATTGTGAAACCTTGATTCGTCACTCCACAATATCTGGTTCAAAATGTTGGGATTTCGTTCCATTAAATCTTCAAAATGTGCTATTAATGTTATCCTTCTTTCGAAATCTCCAGCTCTAAGTTCCTGATGCAAATGAATTTTAAACGGATGAAAATTATAGGATTTTAGGATTCTTTGTACTGACGACTTACTAATATGAACCTCGTTAGCTAGGTTTCGCGTCGATATCTGGGGATGTACTTGCACATAAGCTAATACATTAATGCACATTTCTTCAGTTCTTACAGCAGCAGCATGTTGACGATGTTTGTCTTTTCCTGGAAATGACCCTTCTCTCAACATAAGAATATGTTTTACGTGATGGTTGTCGGCGCTCAGGAAACCTCTGTTGATACAAGTGTACAGCAGCACGAGAATTTTTTTGGCACTCACCAAAAATTAAAAGCATATCAACATATTCGTTTGGAGTGAATGTAAAGGGCATTTTGTCTGTTGTTTATAGCTAGCGAACAATTTCAGAAATGGTCTAAGCATATCGTTAGTTAGTTATAGGTAACAAAAAAAAAAACAAAAACGAAGCAATTCTAATCAAAATAAAAAGAAAATACCAGGTGATACAAAATTAATGACTTTAACCACAACATTGGTTTTTAGTCTTTACCGGCTTTATGACTCTGTAAAGTATATCAAATATCATATCGTTGCATTCGGGACAAATTGAGTATTTATATCAGCGAAAAAAAATATAGGGGTGACATTTGAAGAAAAAAAAGTTAGGGGTTGTTCCTATGGGGTGGATTGATGAATATAACTTTATGTAGTGGAATTTAAAAGGCTACTAGACAAATATTATTCATATTTTTTTTTACAATTTTATATCATTAAATAACCGAGATATCCGCTGGGCAAAAAAATCTGGGACACCCGGTATATAAAAATAAAGAGTTTGATGGATAGATCCCAGTTTTAGGTCTTGACCAACAGAGCTAACGGGGATTCTCATAGCAGCAAAAGAAATAACCAGAAATAATATCACTGGAAGGAACATGCTCATCTATACAGATAGCAGACAAGCACTACTCACCCCGAACAGACCACGAATTTATTCAGGGTTAGTACTAGAATGTCATGAAGCTTTGGCCGAAGTATCCATCAACAATGTGGTCACCTTAAGATGGATCAAAGGTCACGCCACATCGAAAGGTTACCGTCTTGCCGATTCACTAGCCAAGAAAGCAGCCAACTAAATACTTTTTGCACCTAGCCCTTCTATTGGCCTGACAAAATCGGTAGTGACAGACCTAATTAAAGAACATTCCCTTGTAAAATTCAAGGAAAGATGAAATGAAACAAGAAACTGCAGAGTTGCCAGGGAGCTCTTAAGTTATCCTGACAACACTGCAGCAAACAAATACTTGACTATGACTAGACAGAATCTGCGTCTGGTCACAGGCATTCTGACTGGTCATTGCCAAGTACGGAAGCATCTCCATATCATGGGGCTGTCAGAATCCGCACTCTGCAGAGGGTGCAAACAAGAAGATAAGACCATCGAGCATATTCTTTACGATTGCCCGACGCTCTCATTTATTAGAAGATTTGTGTTCAGCGAATATCGGCTAACACCGGCCGATATAAGAGAAGCACCTCTTGGCGACGTTGTCAACTACATTAAATCTGTAGGCTGGCTCACGAGCTAGGACGTGCCTATCATCTTAGGAGGATGCACAATGGGCCTAATGAGGCCTAAGTGCCGTGGGGGTAACCCACCCTCCACACGTTACAGATAGGTCTTGACCAAATTTATATGGAAGCATCCCTGAGGTACACCTTTCTAACAAAAAAGAATAATAGGAATCGGACAAAGTGGTAAAAAATTATCGATGAACATACAAAAAAAAAAAAATCCGACAGAACTTCCTCCTTTTTTGAAGTCTGTTAAAAATTGTTCGCTATAAGTATAAAGACACGTCTGTTATACAGACACTAATTAAAGTTAACTTTAGCCATTTCTAGGTACTATCTACCTATTAGCATAATATATTCTTAAAGTACGTAGAAAATGGTACACAGGAGCGGTATAAATCTTTCATCTTTGATAAATTCCGGTAATTTTTCGTAAGAGAACATAATTCAGGGACGCACAAGATCTATGGAGATAATTATAAGAAGCTGGGCAGGTTAAGTAGATAATTAGGAAACAGGGAAGTGAAACATTATTCAGAATTCGTAGCGTCATCTGTTTCCCTACGGACAATGCTAGAAACGTAAAATGTGCGCCAGTGGTGGATTCGAGGGTAGATTAATAAGGGATGTTCTATCCATTAGGAGGAAATGTCCCATTTACAAAGAGATTTAGGGTACGGGGGAGGTAGCTTAAAGAATAATAATACACGTTAGCACTTAACTTACATTTTAGCAAGTATTTTGTTAACAATGATCTTAATGTAGGGACCCATTTTGGGTTTATAATCTCAATAAACATGATTTTTCAAATAACTTATTTAGTTTAAAAGAGGCAGTATTATACAAGGCCCAAGAAAAATTACTTACGTCCCCATAGGTAACAGTTGATTGCGCGTCATTTGGTTAAAATTTATTTTTTCTACACCCATATGGATATAGCTATTCTATGCACATACCACAAAACGAAAAAGTATGCCAATAGGTTCAACTGAGCGAATACATTTCATATCCATTCTACATAGAAAGGACGCTGCAAAAAAATTAAATCCAGTTAATATGTTGGTCACCCGTCTACTATTATTTTTTAAATTTTAATTAAGTGACAATTCTGTCACATTAAATTCAATTAATATAAATTAAAAAAAAACACTAAATATAAAACATTGTTTTTGAGTTTCTGAGAAATCCAGGAGGGACAATCTTAACTACTTCATACTTAATGGAAGTTTGCAACCGGCTTTGTCTCGGAAACAACTGGACATACAAATTAAATGGAAAAATAATGATTGAAGTGGCCATGAGAAAATCCTAGATATTATTTTTAGGTTCCGAATTTCGCCGCAGGGGGGCACGATTAGAAATTCTTTCCGCAATAGGTGCATTTTGAAAACATTCAAAATGTACATAGACATATCGTAGCCCTAGACATTCGTGTAAGCCATTTAGTACAGAAATAGTACGCAAATAGTAAGCAAATAGTACGCAAATAGTACACAAATAGTAGATATAGTATGCAAATAGAACAATAATTGTATGTAAATAGTACAGGAATAGATGAAAATTAAGTTGATGTGGTTGTGATTGACGTGGTGTGATTGTGATTGACGTCGTTGCAATTTTTCTTCAGGTCACCAACGCAACGCCTGCCAAGTGGAAATACTACGGAACCCTACGAGATAGTGCAAAATAGTACACTAATGGTAAACTAATAGCAGACTAATAGTACGCTAAGTGTACACTAATGGTACACTAATAGTACGCTAAAGGTACACCAATAGTACACTAATAGTACACTAATAGTACACTAATAGTACACTAATAGTACACTAATAGTACACTAATAGTACACTAATAGTACACTAATAGTACACTAATAGTACACTAATATTACACTAATAGTACACCAGAGTTGGGTAGTATCCGGATACCTCTGTATCCGGATACAGTATCCGGATACTTTACGTGTATCCGAAAGCTGTATCCGGATACTTTTCAAATTTTGTATCCGGTATCCGTATCCGTGACCAAATTTGTAAGTATCCGGATACCGGATACTTTTTTCGGCATTCGGATACTTTTAAATTATTTACCACAATCGTAACTGAACCTTTAAGAGGAAGTAATACCCTTAAAAAATACTTTATTTATATTTCTCAAGCGATTTAAATGAATTTTTTTTTCACATTTTACGCGAAACGCTATATTATTTTTTTTTATATTTTTTAATCTAAGCTGATTTAGCAAGATAAATGTAGAAAGAAAATATTTAATTTTTTATTCAATGATCAATGCAATAGTAGTGATTTTTTGTGATTTTATTTTTTGTGATTTTGTGCGCCAATTTCAATGAACGTTTTGTTTTATATTTTATTTTTGTTCTGGGCTGTTTATTTATTTTTTGAGGCACTAGAGGAAGAACAACTATGCTGATCCTGTGCCTTTTAACTAACATTTATATTACTATATATTATTATTCCGGTTACATGTCTAATTTAATTGTATATTTTTTTTCTCTGTATAAACAGTATTATTTATTTATTTATTTTTATATTTGCATTTATTCTCTGTTGGATGTTAGTTAATAAAGACATATTATTATTATATTTTTTAATTGAAATTTAAAATTTCCACTTTTATTTGAACAATTTTTATAAAAAAATATTTTTTTACATTTGACAAATTTCTCGAATACGGACCATTTTAAGAAAATTTTGTATAAAACAAAAAATATTGATGATAATAATATTATAAGTAACTTTTATTCGAAGAATTTTTTTCTCCAAACGTAAATAGCAGATATAGGGGTCTATTCTGTAGCAATTCCTTTATATTTAACGGCCTTTAAAAATATTTTCTCCTTTACTTCTGTCATTATTTAAACGGATCTTTAAAATACATTAAAGGACTATCTTAAAGAAATCTGTTTAAATAATGATATAAGTAAATTAACGAATAAGAAACGATTTTTAAAGGCCGCCAATATTTTTAAAGGCCGTTAAATATAAAGGAATTGTTACAGAATAGACCCCATATTCCATAAAATATAAAAATGACCACCCATAGAGTACACCCCAAGATGTTCCGATTCTGCCCAAAATCTAATCAGTTCATTGGAAGCCGGAATAAAATCCAGTTTTTTAAAAAAATGGTATAATTAAAAAAAATATCTCGGAAAATCAGCTTAGATAAAAAAAATGTAAAAATAAAAGATAATATAGAATTTCGTGTAAAATGTCTCTCCAAAATTTCATTTAAAACGCTTGACAAATAAATATAAATAAAATCAGCGGGGTATTACTTCCAATTAATAAAAATATTAAAAGTAAAATGATATAATAATAGCTGAATGATTGTATGTGTTATAAGGTACATACATGTATGACGTTGTTGCTCATAATGACCATGTGTTACTTATGTCGTCATCAACATTAATAAAGTATGCAGATCTGACAAGATCAAATATACGAGCCTGCTTTGCCTATGCCAGAACGAAACATTCAGCAATCTCCTTTCGACGCTCTCGACTCTACCAAGTAACGCTCGTCGGAGGATCCACAAAAAATGGATTGTCGAATATATCTGACACTGACGAGAATGTCGAAAGGTTGTATAGACATGGCAAGTCGCGCCAACAACGAGCTTATTTCGTTAGATTTATATCGACACGACACTGGCTGTTTTTTGGCTCGGTTCAGGCACGACTCGTTTTATTTACACGCACCTTTATGTTTATTGTTCATTTTGTTTTAATGTTTTGTATTCACAGAATAAAAATAATAAACAATTTATTGAGCAGTTCTTTTCCTGTTTCTATTACATTGCTTTCCATTTTCGATAATTTATTTATGCCTAGTATTGTTTATTGTTACTCGTATTCAATCTTATTGTATAATTATAACTATTGGTATGAAAACATTATTATAACTCACTTTAAAAGTATGCTTAAAAGTATCCGTAAAAGTATCCTTTAAAGTATCCGAAAAAAGTATCCGGATACTTGTATCCGAGTACTTTTTAGGTGAAAGTATCCTTAAAAGTATCCGGATACATTGTAAGTATCCGTATCCGGTACTCGGATACTTTTTTCCTGTATCCGACCTAACTCTGTAGTCTAATAGTACACTATAGTACACTAATAGTACACTAATAGTACACTAATAGTACACTAATAGTACACTAATAGTACACTACACTAATAGTACACTAATAGTACACTAATAGTACACTAATAGTACACTAATAGTACACTAATAGTACACTAATAGTACACTAATAGTACACTAATAGTACACTAATAGTACACTAATAGTACACTAATAGTACACTGATAGTACACTAATAGTACAGTAATAGTACACTAATAGTATACTAATAGCACACTTATAGTATATTAATAGCACAATAATATTACACTAATAGTAGGTAAACTAAGAGTATACTAATAATACACTTATAGTACACAAGTATTTAACAAATAGTACACTAATAGTTCATACAGTACACAAATAGTACATATAGTACGAACAGTAGGTACATAAACGGTACGCGAAATATATAAATAATACACAAAATACACAAATAGTACAAAACTAGTACACAAAATAAACAAATAGTACAAGGTGGTCCGTTAATAACACCGGCACACACAAATAAAAGTTGTCAGTACTTTTGACGGGACCGGTATATCTTTATGTATTTCGACACGCTGAATCCGAATCTGAGGACCGTTTGACCCGTACATCGTCAAATTTTCTAAAAAACTTGACCTAAACCAAGCATAATTTTTATGAATTTCGACCCGCTAAATACTTATCTGAAGTTTATTTAGACAAGCCGTTAAAAGTTTAAGTAAATTCCAAAAAACCCTGAAAAATTGCAAAAAAAGCAAAAAATTCCAAATATTGTATTAATAATTTTATAAAATTAGATAAATCATGATTCTCATTTATTTTGTTCCGCCGAATATAAATCTCGAACTTCTATGGCTCAGACATCTCTAAAAATCTAAATAAATTGCAAAAAAAACCACTGAAAATTAAAAAAAATCAAGTCCGTTATGATAAAAATCAATTTTTAGGTAAAAATAAAAAAAAATTAACATGTTACCGATCTGTGGAATAAAAATTTAAAATTTTTTGACCTAAATCCTCAAAAAATTTTAGTTAATTCTACTTTTTTTGATATCGTTTTCATTACATTGGTGTCTTGGTGGAATCTTCCGCCTTACTCGTCACTGCAATCGCCAAAATTTCCAAGAAAGTGTACAAAGTAAGAATGTAAAATGTGCAATTCAAGATTTATCAAGCAACCCAAAGTTGTAATTGAAATAAAGTCCGAATTCGAGGTCCTGTTCGGGGACCGAAAATTCCTTCTTTTTATTTGGCATCGTTAACATAGTAATTTATTCGATCTCAACTATCCCACAAACATAAATAGCAGAATATTTTGTGAACTCTGATTGTTGCAAATTTTATATCACCACAAACTTTCCGTTGATGTTCCGAATACTTTATTTCATCTAATACAATTTGCAAATTGTAAATCAGTGCCAATATATTTTCATTATGAAAAAGCACAGCTTTAAAACTTATCTTAGATGAATCAATACAACCTTTCACATGTGGTCAGTACACTGATGAATTTTCGGAACTCCTTCTTTCTATCGCAATTTTAAGCATTCCTGATTTTTTGCTTGAATACTTGTGTCTGTAACCAGGGCACCTCCACGTGGTGACGACGAGCAACAGAACCGTCTAGCAGAGTCCCTGGGTTATCGGCGTCTGGTCAGAGTGAGAAAGCAGGCTCGCAGGCGTCGTCATCAAGCGACTGCAGCTATTCATTAGTGGGTGAATTGGCTTCTGAAGCGTTTAATATGACAAGAAGTGTCTCTCGCATATGTAACAAAAGCTCCAATTTGTTTTGTTACTCGTACATATGTGGAGAGTTTGAAGTAACGAAAAATCGTAGATCTTTTTCAAATAAAATGAAAAAGGTATATGAGTAGACAAAAAATCAACAGTACTTGAAATTTTCAAAACCCGTGGTTTGGTCTGCACCGACAAGTCAAAAAAACTGCTACTTTTACATGACGAACGTTGCAGGTTTTACTTCGACAACCAAACATAAAATTCAATATGCCAACGTAACATCAATTGTACAATCAAAAAAAATGTTGGTTGTCGAAGAACCTGCAGCTCCTGAACCGATGAATAAGGACGAAGAGATGGAAGTTGACGATGACTTCGAAGAAATCATTTCTGAGGACGAAAAATACGTGAAGTAGTTTGTCAAAGCTTTAGACAAAGATGGCAACTGTTTCAAATATTTTGGGGAAAGCTTTCCAGCTATAAGTGATGCCAAATTGAAAGAAGGAATTTCCGATGGATCCCAAATTCGGACTTTATTTCAGGACGATAATTTCGAATATAAAATGATCGAGATTGAGAGAGCAGCGTGGGCAAGCTTCGAAGAAGTATCACAAAACTTTTTAGGGAATACGAAAAGTGAGAATTACGTCAATTTAGTTGAAGAGTTGTACAACTACGATACTTTGGGTTGCTTGATGAATTCAAAATTGCACTATTTACATTCTCACCTTTCACACTTTCCTGAAAATCCTGGCGATTACAGTGAATAGCAAGATGAAAGATTCCATCAAGACATTAGTGTAATGGAAAATCGTCATCAAGGAAAGTGGGATGTCAATATGATGGCAGATCATTGTTGGACACTAAATAGAGATCTACCCAAGGAAATAAATAACTAATGTAGGTCATTTGAAGATAAAAGTGTTAGATATAAGCGGAGAACGAATTAAAATTAAAAAATAAACGGTTTTGAAAAGATTTTTTTAAAGAATTAAAATTTTTTGAGGATTTAGTTCAAAAAATTTTAAATTTGTATTCTACAGATCGGATATGTTAAACATTTTTTATTTTTATTATAACGGACTTGATTTCTTTTAATTTACAGTGGTTTTTTGCCATTTATTTAGATTTTTAGAGATGTCTGAGCTATAGAAGTTCGAGATTTATATTCGGCGGATCAAAATACATGAGAATCATGAATGACCTAATTTTATAAAATATCTGGAATTTTTTGCTTTTTTGCAATTTTTCAGGGTTTTTCGGAAGTTATTTAAACTTTTAACGGCTTATGGTCTAAATAAACTTCAGATTTAGCGGGTCGAAATACATAAAAATCATGGTTGGTTTAGGTAAAAAAAAAAAAATTATATCACCTAAACTGCCGATTTTCGTCATTTTTTTCGGTTTTTCAAAGTTTTCTCGAAAATTTGACGGTGTACGGGTCAAACGGACCTCAGATTCGGATTCAGCGGGTCAAATACATAAAGATATACCAGTCCTGTCAAAAGTACTGACAACTTTTTTTTGTGTGCCGGTGTAATGGGACGCGAAGCAACTATAAATTCCCTTACACTAAAATATTGCCATATAACACAATTTACCTTAATTCAATTCTTGATATTAAAAAAGATACCGAGTGTTAAAGTAGATATTTAATAAAATTAAGTGTCTAATGTTTTTTGTGTCAAATATTTTAATCAAAAATATTAAATGTTTTAGATATATTAGAAATGATAGCATAGTTTTGAATATTTGAAAATCATTCAATAAGATTTTCAATTTTTGAGATATGTATTGCTATATTAATATTTTTATAATGCGATTTTGATGCAGATTTAAAGTTCAGTTATACTTTTAGTTAAAAATGATAGTGTTAAAAACAAATTGAATAAATATATGAAGCTGTATAATTTAATCGTGGTGCCATTACGATGATTAAAAATGTCTTTTACGGCGTTGGTACATAAATAACTATTAAGATATTTATTATTGGTTTCGGATACAAATAGAATTGTTCCATTATTCACGTAAAATGGATAAGTTAAAGCTAAACTGATCAAAGTTACATTTTTATTGTAGTAGAGATAATTATGTTTATACTCAGCTGGTGTCCCGTATCAGTGCTAAAGAGGTATATCTCGAGACATTATCACTTTAACATACAGAAAACCTCATTTTAACTTTAACTTTGATACAAATATAAACATTTCTTGCCTTTTCTCTAAAATCTTATTTTGCTCTTATACCAGTTTAGCTCTCACCTAGCCAAGTACACTTATTTACTTTTTCACAAAATCAAAATTTATTGAAATAACATATCTATTATTTTACGCAATGGCTTATCCTCGTACTATAACGATTTTTTGGTTATATCCCTTTTCCCATACGTCGCCGACTACTTTTTTATGCATTTGGTACAAATAATAATTTTTTATTAGTTTGTGACTTATATTTCTTTTCACAAGTATGAGTAAAATGTCGTTGTGTAGAAGTGGCTAAACTACCAATCCAAAACATTTAAATTTTACAACGAACTCCAATTATGATTTTTCTCTTTTGCTCGATTATTTCTTTTAATTGTAATTATAATTTCAACTGTACTTATCAGCAAGTTATTCATGTTTGTTATGTATTGTGAAAAAAAAATTTAGAAAAGCTTTTAGGGCGACAAATAAGAAAAACGGAGGATCACTTTAAGAATCTTTACAGTAAAAGAAACTAATTCTAATATTTATACCAAAAACGGGAACATATATTCCACAATTTATAAAAAGTTTAATTTAAATTTATTCGTACAAAACCAAAATTTTACGGCTTCATGTTCGCACAACTCTCCGTAAATTTATATCATATCATATATGCCATGTGTGTAATGATCGTTCATCGTAGTTTAGTGCTATTATGATTGTAAAAACTGAAAATAGTTGGTAGGAAATTTAGCGAAATGACTTGGTAGTAGCGGTGAAATTAAAGCACATTATTACATCTCGAATTTTATCATTGCAGGCGTAATAAAGCATGTAATGTCCGGAATTTCATCTAACGGACCACAACGGGAACATATAAAAAATATTAATTTCACTCGTAAATTCGGCCAAATTAAAACATATTTTGGTGATGATGTATGAACAATTTCGTCGTCTACTTATGTCCAAATGTATTTTCTCCACGGTCACTACTAAATGTAGTTCTTCCGAAACCACTTATATTAAGAGAATGAAAACATTCTCGCTCTTGAGATTGAAAAAAAATTCTAAAACTCTTGCCTCTTATTTATTTTACACGAATTTCATTCTAGCTCTAGAGACAGAATGTTCATTTCGTATTACCTACTGGCCAATGACTATGATTAGCACGCCGGTATCTTAGATAGACATGAATTTCATGACTGGCAGTTCTAAGCGACGTATTAGTATTTAGTTTGAATTTGCTTGAATAAAGATAAGCGGCGTTTGTTGAGTCGACTTAAATTCAAAATTTGGTGAATAATTGTTCTTAGATGGATAGTATGCATATAATTTAAATAGAAACTTGCCTAACATAAGTTAGCTTAAAAATTCCTTTTTTTTCAAAGTTTTATTTTACTACATTCAACTCCTACTGTGTCTTTGGCAGAGGAGAAAGTACAGTCTGTTACTCTATTGGAATGACAATCCGATACTCGTATCGAATTTTCATTCCATCGAGGTAGAATAAAGTAAAATACGACATAAACACTATTTTGCCATATGACAGATGGACGCACTTCGAGTGACGGAAAAGTGTAATGAAAATGACGGCTCTAGTTGTACTTTGATTTATTTTAATAATTTTATGTCGTAATATGACGGAATATAACGGAATTAAAATCATTTTATATCATTTAAATGAAGCTATTTAAAAAAAAATGATATTTCTTTTATTATAGAAAAGCTAGGGGTGCTTTTTAAGATTTTTCCATAATGACCCTACTTCTACCAATATCTGTCATTAAAATATTAAAACAATTGATATCAAGCATCCCTAGGCCCGACGAGAGGGAGGGGGCAGGGGGGACAAATTCTACAGGCCCAGCAGCTTCAGCTGAGGACGGTTTATTTTTTAGAAGTTCGCCACAAAAAGGAGGACCTGGTTGTTTGAGGACCTTTTTTTAGAAATTTAACTTTATAAAAATACCCCCGGGGCCTACCACGGCTCTCAGCGGCCCTGAGCACCCCACGCTTTTCTGCAATAAAATATTGGTAATTATTGGCAAGACGCCCTTTTCTTAATAATCCAATTTTTTTTTTAAAACTCACGTTTTAGGCTTTAGGAAGGATAGTAATCTTCAAATTTATCTGCAGAAACTCCATACATTTTACTTTTTTGTTTTCTTTTTTATGTATTAAGGAATTTTGAGAAGCTTTTTTTTAGAATTATATCTGTCCTGTCATAATGCGCGGTGTTATCAATCCTAATCGATGAAAAAGAAATGCAAAAAATATAACCGCACTACCAGTGGAAACCGCAAAAAAATTTTAATTAGTAATGTATAGTAACAAATTAATTACTACTTGAGCATGCTTATTTATTTCTAAATCTGAATTTGATATCTGTCAATCTTCTGACAAATGCCACAGAAATTGTTTTATGAAAGTGCGGTGTTGTCAGACGGTGTAAAATTACGAGTTTTTTACCTACTTTTAACAAATAACAATTTAACTTTTGGTAATAATCATACAGAAATTAAAAAAATATATATTCTACCTATATTTTAGGTTTTATTTACAACATTTATGTTTCAAAAAATGAAAAATCGAGTTGGGTACATCTTTTTTGTCGGTTTTACCTCTTGCATATTCGCCTGGGAACTGCAAATATTTTGCTAGGCGGCTAGATGTTCTTTTGACGTTTTTGCATTCAACATAATTTGCGCGTTAAATAAAAAAAATAATCATGGATTCGCTCCCTCTCTTCTATAGTGGTTAGGAGGTGGGTGAGATGACGGTAGCGTATGTCTTATAGTGTAGATGTAAAAAAGATGCGCCCGGCCGACGTTTCAAAATTTGGGCGCGAATTTCGAAACGTCGGCCGGGCGCGCTCGCTTCGCTCACTCTCTTCTGTAGTGAATAGGAAGTGGGTGGAATAAGCTTAGCGCGCACTTATAGTGAAGGTGGAAAAATGACGTGCTCTGCAGACGTTTCGAAATTCGCGCGCGCTTATTTCAAAACGTCGACCGGGTGTGCTTACTTGGCTTGCCATTTTGTGATGATTGATGATTAGGACGTAATTGGGACGAGCGTAAGATAATCTGAAGGTGTTAATTGCAATTACACTTTTACATTGTATAAAATAACTCAAATATTTTTTTCCTACGGCTGCTTAGAATATACACAAAAACGCACTACCAACTTCTCTCGAAAAACGTCAAATTCAAACAGCGTGTGAAAACGTTTTCACACGGCTATTGTCACTACTGACAGTTCTCATTTAAATAAAGTCAAATTTATTGCAAATTTATAAAAAAAGAAGTGTTACACGATGATAGAAGATGAATTTAACTGCACTCCTCCAGAAATACTTGAAAGAGCCTCCCAAATCACGCAAAATCTTCTACCGTTAATTTCAAAAGAAAGATATGAAAGTTGTTATGAAACATTTGTAAAATGGAAGAATGAACGAAACCTAAAATCGTTATCAGAGAATGTTCTGTTTGTTTATTTTGAAGAATTAGCGGAAAAATATAAATCCTCAACAATGTGGTCGCAATATTGTATGTTGAAAAACACTATAAACCTAAAACACAGTATTGATATTTCGAAATATCATAAGTTACTAGCTTATCTGAAGAGGCAAGTAGAAAATTATGTGTCAAAGAAATCAAGAATTCTAACATCCCAAGATTTTCATAAATTTCTGAATACGGCTCCAGAAAACATGTATTTATTAACTAAGGTAAGTTTTAGATTTATTAAAAGTATAAAAATATCTAATCAAGTTTTTTAATTGCTAGACCGTAGTTGCTGTTGGATTAGCCGGAGCTTGTAGGCAAGAGGAATTTTGTCAGATGAAAATCGATGATATGCAAGATCTAAAGTCCGCTTTCTTAGTTAAAATCAGACATACTAAAAATAAGATACCTCGATCTTTTACTATAACAGGAAGATTTTATGAAGATTTGCAGAGAATATGCTAGTCTGCGGCCTCCTAATATTACAGAAAAGAGATTTTTCTTAAATTACAAAAATGGAAAATGCACGAAACTGGTAGTAAAATCGGAAGTATGGCTAAAGAACTAGCAACTTTTTTAAAACTACCAAACTCCTAGGAATATACTGGCCATTGTTTTCGTCGATCATCGGCTACAATGTTAGTTAATGCAGGTGGCGATTTGCTAACCCTCAAACGCCATGGAGGATGGCGTTCTAGCACTGTCGCTGAGGGATACATAGACGATTCCGTACAGAATAAAATTGAAATTTCCAAAAAAATTGTCGGATCAGTAAATCCTTCTGATCATAATTTAGAAGGAAGCACATCAGATAACGAGCTACATCCTTTTGATCCTCAGTATTCTGAGCCATCTTGTTCAAACGAAAAAAACATAACAATAACTGAAAATGTGTTGAAAGGGCAGGACTGTCCTACAATAAATTTTAAAAGTTGTTCTAACATAACAGTAAATTACAATTTCAAATAAAACAGCAGGGAAGACTATTAATAAGCGAATAAAAATTGTTTTTTCATTGTTGTTATTGTTCATTGTTGTTATTATTCATTGTTTTAAATATATGTATGTATATTATTATGTATATTATTATTATTATTATTATTTATTATTATTATTATAACTCTATGGTTATAAATAAATATAAATCAGTTCTGGTCGTTTGAAATAAGATTTGCTTTAATAACAATAATACCATTAAAAATATATGATAATAAAGTGGCAGCCGTAAGAAAAGTATAGTGTGTAACTCGTGTGAAATACCACTTTTCACACTTTGTGACTTGTGGCACTCGCCTTTTAGGCTCGTGCCCCAAACCGTCACATGTGTGTGAAAAGTGCTATTTTCAACACTTGTTGCACAATATACTATTTTTATCCTATCCCAAGCAAAGTTACATTTATTACAAAAACATATTTTAAAAAAAATACATTACATTACTGTTTATTAATCAGACATATAAATATTAGGTTTATTCTTCTTTATAAAAAACGGTTATGTTGGAAGATGATGAAGCGATAAGTGTCTTTTTAATACAGCATGGATTTATTCGAAATAGTGTTACGTATCCGACTTGCGATAGAACAGTTCCCCCAAATTGGGATCAAAAGGACTTTCGTTGACAAAAATATTATTTAGAAAACAAAAATAAAAAAAATGTAGCTTTTAAAGAAACGTTTTTAAAGGTACATTCAACAAAACTCATTTGAATTTAAAAATTATTTCGTATAATTCGCAGATCAAATGAGGAAGTAAAAATAGATTAAATAAAATCGGAAAATTAAAATTCATGTAGAAGGTGGGTATAGTTCCGCAGCCAAACGAAAAAAGTAATGGAAACAATCTCGCAATTTTGAAAACGCTCGTTTGAAAACAAACAAAGACAGGTAGGCGTCAAAATGGTCAGACTGTCTTTCGAAACGAGGCACATTTTCCCGTAATTCCCTCCACATTCTTTCCACATTTTGTGTATATCCTCCCGAGTCAGGGTCTACAAAATTATAAGTGTGATTTACGGTCTGATGTGGAAATCCTGAAACAATACAAAAGAAAAAGTAGTAAGAACACTTCACGGATATACATTCCACCAACTAAATCACCCTATATTATCTGTTCTAATCAAATTAATATTACATAATTAAACGATATAAAAAATAACTATCTATATCATCTAAGCAATCGTAAGCCATCCAACAATCGCTGAAGATCCTTGTTCCGGGCAAAATATTTTCGTTGATTATATTCATTAAGGTCTCCCTCGTGCGATTGGACACAGCAACGAAAAATGTTTTTGTTGGGTCAAACTTCTGGATGCCTCCAAACCCACTAGCCTTCACTCATTCGTCCTCTATTGTATTTTCTTTTTCCAAGTTTCGCTTCCTCAACTGGTCCACCAATCATTGCGCGGGTTTGATTTTTAAAAATATGTACAAACCTCCCTGGCAAACGACATCCAATCGACAATAATGTCTGAACCAAGGGCCAATTCACTGGCTATTATATTTTGCCGCGGAGGTGCAAGTGTAACAAAATAGGAAATAAACATTAAAATTTTATCAACAGCCAAATGGGATTTTTTAAAAACGCTTTTTTGAAAGCTACATTTTTCTTATGCTTGTTTTTTATGTAATACTTTTGGCAACGATAGTCCTTTCGATCCCAATGGAGGGGAACTGTATTACCGCGACGTCTCGAATTAATAAATTGCAAGTATTGCAAGCCATGATTAATTTTTTTATTTAACGCGCAAATTATGTTGAATGCAAAACATCTAGTCGCCTAGCAAAATATTTGCCAGTTAGGTAATAACTAATAAATAGTTTACGTTCGTCCTGAGACGTCTATGCATTTGTCTATAAAAAATGATTTATGATTTTGACCTGATGATAGCCCTATAGGTGATTCCCTTACGATTTTAAAACATATACAGAAATTAACGAGAAATTATTTTTTCTCTCCCGTCCTATATTTTAAAATTTAATAGATTAAATTGCATAATTGTTTCATATTACTTTTATTTTGAGTCTAGTAATAAAGGGTAAAAATTATACAAATTTGTTATTAGTTTAAAAAGTAATTCCTATATTTTTATAATATTATCAACACCCCACTTAACCCAGTAGGCGCCGATAGCAAACGAATTACTTCGCCAATTGATGACGCAGCTGTGCTCTTCTTATTGTAATCGGACCGTACTATTTATATCACTGGTATCATTCATCATTACCTAGTTACGGTAGGTCAAAAATACTATGCATACGAGCTAGCACCGCATAGTATTTCTAAGAATTCCAAATAGTAAACAAACCGATAAAAATCCTCAGCTGACGGAGCGGCCGCCCGGTGTCATTACTATTTTTATAACCCATAGGTATCTAATGAAAGTGTCGTTTACACGGTGTTAGACAAGTCAAATAAAAAACGACCTAGACCGATTCCATGGGCGTTACCTAAATTGGGAGAAGGATAATATAATAACGCTTAAGTAGGTATAAAAACATAGATGTGCCAAGCATTTTGCGTGTCCTAAGTATAATATAATTATAAGGTCTCAGTAAGTTGATTAAATAATAGTTAATTGTCTACAGCCAAAATAATAATTACTCTTGCTCCATTGTCTCACTTGCTTAAAATATATCTAAAGATTACAAAAATGTAATACCAACCTCCTAAAAAAATTCTAATATTAATATCAATCAATTAGCTTGCTACATTTAATTTTTTAATTACAATTCAAATTTAGGCGCACTATACAGTGTGATTCAAAATTGAGTGCAAAGATTTTAAGGGCGTATGTACCAGCAAAAAATAATTTGTTTCATATAGTCATATTTCCTAACTTGCTTCGTTTTCTAGATACAGGGTGTCAAAGTTTTTTAAGCAATCATTTTTTTATCAATTACTCAAAAACCCTTCAGCCAATTTAAATTAAATTTGGTAGGCTTATTTGTCGTCATAAGGGCCTTCCTTTGGTAAGTATGAAATAAATTTATTAATTCCTGTGGCGTCTCAGGGGGCTACCTACTTATAGGTAAAATTATGGTACGGGCTTTTTTGACAGTTTTTTTTTAGATAACCGATCAATAGTGTAACTTTATTGCCTCTTAAGTTTTAATCGTATCTAGCTTTGTTTCCAAGTAAAAAAATCAAAATCTGTGCCTGTGCCCTATTAAAACAAGTAAAAAACTAATTACTAAATGATGGAGATTGTCGCCAAATAGGTCTGTCTAAATTTTTATTTGTGTTATGAAATTTCATTCATTATTTATTCCAGTGATGTCTCAAAGTGTGATTTTATTTAATTAATAATTGTTAAAAGACCGATTTTTTTAAAAAACTTTGACACCCTGTATCTAGAAAACGAAGCAAGTAAGGATATACGATTATATAATATTTTTTTCTTATTTTTGGCTGGTAACTACGCCCTTAAAATCTTTGCACTCAATTTTGAATCACCCTGTATAGACCTACAGAAACTTAAGTCGTAATAATTTTTTAAAAATGTATTAATTTATTTGCGGTTTTCAGTAAAACGCGGGAAAAAAATCTGTTATTGCTGCTACGGTATACTTTTTTTATATCAGTTTATAACTTTTTTCTGTAATAGTTATTTATGTATCAAGAGCGTAAAAAAAGGCGTTCATGGACCGCAACGTGAGAGCCCGAGCCGCTAGGCGAGGGCTATTAACACGTAAGGTCCATAAAGCTGTTTACGCCCGAAATACATACAAAATTTTATGCACGACCCTTTTAATAATAATTTATTAACAAATATATAAAATTTTATGAACGACCGTTTTAATCATCGTAAAGTAGTTCGCGAGCAGTAAAGTAGTTCGCGGACAGTAAAGTAGTCCGCGGGCGATAAAGGGTCACTTTACGCCCACTATTTATAATCTAGACTTTATCGCCAGGTCGTGCATAATAGTAGTTTGTGCAACAAGAGTGGATATGATGACCATATCGCACGAAGACGAAATCGTCTGAGTGCGATGTGGACAATCCACTCGAGTTGTACAGAATATTTTTTCTACGACCCACTAATGAAAATTTACAAATAAAAAAATATTTTAGGTTATTACGACAAAATAACTAATTTTAAAATAATTTATGACTTTTAATAATATTTAAAATAAAATAAACGAAAAAAAAAAAAGAAAAAAAGTTAATTTAATTTTGCCCCAACGGAGAACCGAACTCGAATCTTCAATGTTTCAGGCAAGAACGCTAACCACAGGATCACATATTCTTTTATTTTTGCTGCTTTAATTCCGTAATTAAATTCACTTCATATAGTTTTATTTAAATTAAATTATTTACAATTATTGACGAAATAAAAACAGAAATGCTATTATTTATCGATTCTACACAAGAATAACCCATTTAAATGTATGTTTAATCTCAATAACTAAAAAATATACTGACAAATAGTTTGACAGAATTGTAACTTATTTGAAATATTAAAAATAATAGCAGTCGGTTGATCAAAATATGAACGGTGATTGGTGGATTTCATTTTTTTGCAGTGTTTTCACTATCTAGAATGGGTATGAAATGTATTCGTTCAGTTAAAGGCAATATTATACTTTTTCGTTTTGTAATCTGTGCGTAGATAAGCTAATATATATGTGGGTGTAGAAAAAAATATTTATACTATTCGCATTTCGGTATATTATATCATATCTGGTAAAAAAACAAAAGATAAATTAACACAGGTTAACTTTTAAAAGCGAATTTTGAATCATGCATATTACAGGAGGGAACGAATAAAGTAATCGTGGTCCCGTCGCATCGCGGTCTGTGCTAGTCTCGGTCGCATGCACTATGAAATATGGGAAAGAAGTACACTGTTCGCCCTCAAGACTAACACAGCCCGCAATGGGACCGCGATAGCTTAATGCGTTTCCACCTTTAAAGTTCCAGTGGTGAATGCGAGACCGAAGCAAGCGACCGCGTAAGGTGACCTAAATGCGTCTCTTTACATCTAAATCACATCTAAATATATGAAGAAAATTTGTGATCGAGCGACCGAGGCAAGATATCGCGATAGCACTTTCAACACCGGTTTCGGAGAAGTGTTTGCTGCCATGAAGTGTAACGCGGTCGCTTGCATCGTTCTTGCGTTCCCAAATTGTACCTTTAAGGTACCATTTGGGTAGGCGCATCAAGAGACAAGCGACCACTGATGCGACCCCAAGGTCGAGTAGGACGACAGATGCATAAATGTTACGCTTGGTGTATTTTGCAAGCTTGAGAAGTGTCGCGCGACATTTACAGGATAACCATTCGAGGAAACGATCAGCGTTGCCAGACCTACTGTTTTCACGTAGATCCACTGTTTTTGTCTCTAGCAAATTTTGTTCTTAATTTATTAAGTTTGCCTTTCTTCAGCAAATGGTGAAAGAATATTTTCTCTAGTAAATTTTCTGTAGTAAAAGCAGCGTAATAAGCATCCACTACTCTAGGTTGGCTCCATAAAAAAAACATCAAGATAATCGTTGTTTTTATTTAAAATGAAACAAAGAATTAATAGGGCATCATAAAAAGAACATGCACACTACGATTTTGAATTATCTGATTCAGACTGATCTAAAAGAAGTAGATACCTATTATTTTCCATTGTTTTTTTTTTGTTTCCGTACGTTAAGTATATGTATATTAAAAATGTTATTATTTGTGTTTATTCTTTGTTTACCTTCTAATTTGGGTCGAAAAAAGTTTATTTTTCGTTTCTTATATACTTGTTTTTTTATTTACTACACTGCAAATTTTAATTATTTCTCCCTGTATTAAAATCTACGGTTTTTTTTTTTACCCATACTGTTTTAAAATCTGGCAACGCTGCCTAGATCGAAAGAAATTTCCGACCGAATCACCCCAAAAAAAAGCAATGCCGAGGACAGTGACCTCGAGTGCGATACGCAGCAAAGCTTTGCACCGAGAAGTGTTTCCAGGACGACACTTCATGGTTGTGTCGCACCGTGCGAAATGTGTTTCATATAATTGTATGTATTTTAGATGTGAAGCGACACTTCTCGGTCATGTCGGCGGTCGTATGTCGCGTCGGCGGTCGTCTGTCGCGCCTACCGAAATGGTACCTTTATGGTCCGATAAGTGCTCCCCTTTCTTCAAACGCTCCGAAAGCTGGTGTCAAAAAGTACAGGGGCGATGCACTTACGATTTACTTTGCAATGATAAAATAAAATACTAAAGCACGTATCAGTAAGTAACAAAACAGACGGGGCAACTTTTGTCAAGTCGACTGTCGAGTCGACGGTCGTCTGATTTCTCATTTGTACCAATGAAATGGGTTTGAAATAGACGACACTCGACGAGGCTCCTCGTCGCGTTTTCTGTTTTAACTCATTTAATTGGTATAAAGGATAGATCGAGTCGAACGTCGGCTTGGCCGTTGACTCGACAAAAGTCGTACTGCGTCATTTTAACACCAACTCGCATAGCCCAAACAGAAACTATGTTTTTCTACACATACATGGATATTAGCTACGCACAGACTACAAAACAGAAACAACTAATGAGACGGTTAACTCAATGCAATTTTGCTTTTCACCAAGAATTGGCTGGGCGATTGGACTGGAAGATGAGGCCGATGGCGTTGGTATACCTTGTGCTTTAATAGTGGCCTTTTTCTTTATAAGCAACCAGTCAATTAAAAATTTTTCTTTAAAAAAAGAAGAACCGCGGGAAATTCAAATATGTAGATCCACTTAATCTATTTTTATGATTTTTTTTCTGATTTGATGCACTGGAAATGTGAATAAATATGTAATTCACATTTACTAGCACATCAAATCAGAAAAACAATTTTTTTTAGGCACACAAAATAAAAAGCATTAGAAAGGAAAATAAAACGAAGTATGATTTCAATAATAAGATATATTCTGTATTAAATAATAATAAACATTCACACCACAAAGGTTCTATAATAAAATTGAAATACTTACTTTACGGAAATTAAACAAAATCCTGGCGTGATCCCGGCATTGTTAGTTCCTTCGGGTTTGTAAACAAACTTAAAACTACCTAATATGAAAACACCACGATGAAAATGTCATTCACTGGGGAAAACACTAAACTAACAAATTTAAAAAGGTAACTAATAATGAATTAAAAACAACCAAAAAATGAATTTACAAGTTAAATTGTAAAATATATATAAGTAAAACGAAACGAGAATAAAACGACACCAAAGTCACCAAACAGAAACCAAAAATAGGACTAGGAGATAAAATGACAGGTTAGAAATACGTCAATCTGGCAGACGTCAAAGTGAAATGCTCGTGCTGTGATGCCAAACTTATTTTCTTCTAGTGCTATTGGCCTTCTAGCATTCAGTAGTTAGCTACCCAAAACTTTTTATTTTTGATCTTTGTACACAATCCTGCTATATATTTCTTAAGAAACATCTTTTGTTATATATATATATATATATATATATATATATATATATATATATATATATATTATATACAAAGAAATTAAAAGTCCAATATAAGTATTACTTATGGATAAATAAGATCATTATTATTTAAATGTAAAAGAAACAAATTTGGAAAATGTTCATAACGGCAACATTGCTGGAACGTTACCAGCGACATCTACCCTATCTTTTAGCTTATGAGAACAAGATAACGTTATAAGGAAATAATGTACATGACAAAGATAAAATACCAGCTGACCCTGATGACTACTATATCTAAATGTCAATCAATTTTTGCTATGAAGTTAACCGTCTCGTATTGTCTCTGCTACAAAATGAAAAAGTATGCCATTGAGTAGTGAGAACACCGCAAAAAATTAAATTCACCATACATAGTTCATATTTCGGTCACTACCTACTATTGTTCTTTTTTTGTGTGTCATCGGCTTTAACTGCTAAGGTTATCTCGCCGCGTGTTCTGTGTAGGTTTTGTTACTGTTTCCCAACGCCACTTTAGGAACAGCACTGTTAATTAGAACCCAACAGTGAATGGTCGAGTGAGGAATCCTACCAAGGCATCAGAATTAATTTTAAATAATTAAAATAAATAAAAAAATTCCGGCCAACGGTGGGATTCGAACCTGGGACCCTTGGATCCGCAGGTAGAGACTCTACCACTGAGCCACCCACCTCCTGCATTTTGCCCACCCAAGGTGGACACACTTCCGAAAAATCGGCTGTTACGCATAACAATTTCTATTTCTATTGGAAATTTGCAAAATGTTATTAACCGGTTGATAAAAGTTGCAGACTAATAGCAGTAGTTTTTAATATTAATAATTTTCATCAACTAACTTTCAATTTATTTCCTGATGACGGGCGACGTTCATGTGAGTGATTATATTTTTAATGATGGATGTTATAAATAGGTCCCTTGCCTACTGCAGAACTTTAACTGCTTATTTATCGTTTTTTTTTATTACCACAATTAAATCGATATACCTAGAATTTGTATTATTCTTAAAATCATAAATCATGTGGCCTTCTTAGTGTCGGCTAAAATTAGCCGAGAGACAGGTGTGGTAGGTCGGACACCTAACACGACATAATTTTAATTGTTTTCTGTTTATCAATGCTTACAATGCTTTTTACTTTGGTTATACAAATATATAATGCAAATAACATAATATTTAACTTTCTATTAATAAATTAAATTATTCATATATGATTATAATCTAGGTTTAGTTGTATTTTTAAGATATGTAAGTATAAATTAAAATGTATCAAACATTTATTGTGAATTACTTAAATTCTTTAAGAATTGTTCGAAATTTTTAAGTTTGCTTTTCTAACCATTTCGAGTGTAAGTTATATTAATGCGTTTAAGATGCTTTTCCTATTAGAAATTCCTTAATAGGACGCACAATAATTTATTGAATTAAAATATTTCAAATATTATCAAACATTTGAAATCTTCATAATTTATTGATTTTATTGTAAGACTTTTGGGATATTTGATAAAACCACTAAAATAGAGTCATATGTATTTTAACTTGGGAGCAAGATCACGTCAAGTGGACCCCCTATTTTCCACTTGATCATAAAAATTAAGTCCATGTAGTGTTTTTATAAGTAGTCACCATGAAAAATTAATCCCCTAAACGATTTTTCAAAATTTTGAATTTAACAATAATTTTTTTAACAGTTAAAATTTTGAGTACTTTTTATTTAAAAATGGATTTTAAATCAACCGTTAAAGATAAATTAATGAAATTTTCAGAAATTATTGTCAAATATCTATATTTTGATAAAATATTAATAACCTAAAATTATTTGTTTATTATTATATTGTTAATTAACTTTTAAATAAACAAATAAAAATTTCATTGAACACTCTACACATTTTCTCAAAAATTCCGCAATCACTTTGAAATAAATTCGCTCAAAAATGTAAATGCAACAGCTTGAGGATCAAAAGAAAATGGAATGGTCCAAAAAAAGGTCATCGTATAAAATTAAGGTGGATTTTTAGCGAAATCAATATTAAAATTGTTTATTCGAAACATATGTTGCGATTTTTTTTTTTTTTTATTTATGGCAGGTATCATCCACCATTTAGCAAAAACCTAGCTGTCAGAGACTCTTTCTTATACAAATAAATAAAGTTTCATGGTAATATTGTACACAGTTTTTATTTGGGTAAAATGTTACTCGTTATCGAAATAGAGTGTTAAAATTAAAAACTCAAAAATTATTAATAGATATATTTTTCAATATAATTTTGCTAAATATTGTAATTTATTATTTAATTTAGAATTTTTTATAAATTCCCAAGAAGAGTATGCATGAATTATTTTTCTGGAAGTGGCGTAAAATTTACTTGTCCATGCCGTTCGCCACTGGCAAAGTTTATTTAATTTTGCTGCTAGGTGTATCTTCGATATCAAAAATATGTTTACCGAATTTAATAAAATTATACTGAAAAATAAAAAAAATATGGCCGTTAATAATTTTTGAATTTTCAACTTTAACATCCTGTATTTCGATAAAGAGTAACATTTTACCAAAGAATGTTCCGGTTAATCGTCTTATTATTAATTAGAAAATCTTCAGTTGCAGTGTGTCCCATTCTTAATGAGACACCCTGTATAATTTGGTTTAACAAAACTAGTAGGGAAACAAAAAGAAGAGCTTATACAGTTTTTTATTAATTTATTTAACGTCGGCCAATTTTTAAATACGAGATTTAAATACCGACGCTGGTGAGCACGCTACCTTCAAATACCCGAAATTTAGCCCAATCCTTTGGTGTCCTAATTAGAAGTAGGGATCGTTAACAAGCCCAATATATATGGACTCGGAACCGATAGCTTTACATCGCATACGAAAGATGGCACATCAAACGCTATACCTCTTACTTATTGATATAACAGGTCTGTTCTAACAACGATTAAAAACCAGTCACTATGATTGCAGGATTCTGCGCAGTAGATTATTGGGATCGCGAAATTATATCCCCTTCAGCACCTGCCTACACGATTGAGTAGGTTTGGTTCAAAATTCAATTACAACTCTAAAATCGCAAATCCGAACGTTCTGTATGAGCGACATTGTGTGTGTGGGTATCAGTTAAGCGTTGAGCCGGTATCAAGCCACGTGTGTTTGTTTGGGTTATCCATTCATAGTGTTTTATTTTGCAAGATGGACGGCCGGCCTTTTCGAAACAAATATAAGTACTATTTTTTAGCAACAAACAATAATTTGAACGCAATACTGCATGTTTATAAATTACAATTATAGTAGTAACTAACCATAGAGTTATATTGAAACAAAAACTCTAATTTTTGGTCTAAATCTATCGTTAAACTTGAACAAACACAGTTTTGTAGGTCCGTTTGTAGTGCTTTATCTGCTCCTACACGTTTGTGTAGGCTAGTCGTTTGTTTACGTGAGTGCTTTTTTCAGATTACAACCTTAACAAGCAGCAAGATGTGGATGAACTTTTAGAATTAATGAGCAATGATTCTAACATAGAATTTGATGACACAGATGCTGATCATAATTGGCTCCATGACAGTACAGTTCCATTAAAAAATCTTGGAGAGAGCGACTCAGACTTAGGAGGAAGTCAGGTTCCGAGTCTTGAACAGAAAAAGACGAAAAAAGTTACATGGGGCAGTACTAAGGTATTTCAAAGTGCCGAAGGTAAGCCAAATAAGAAATACTTCTTAGCAAATAGGACAGACGTTGTTGTTAAAACTCCACTGCAATACTTTCAAAAATACTTTCCGGAGAGTCATTTTGAACAGGCAGCGAAGTATACGAACATGTATTGTTTGTTTAAAAAAGGAAAATACAACTCCGACTAAAATAAAGAAGCCTTATGGTGCACATCTCGATTGTGGTTGCATCCCTTACCCGCATTTGCACTGGTACTGGAAATCAGGAATAAAACTTTAAAGTATTACCGATATTTTTACTAGAGATCACTTCAAATTACTTAGAATGTGTCTAAATTTCATTGATACAGATAATCCACCAGACAATCACACTACAAAAAGGTTGTGGAAAGTTCAGCCCATAATTTATTCTGTAAGGGATGCGTGTTTGAAAATCGACAGATCAGTCAACAACTATAGTATTGATGAGCAAATGATTCCATTTACCAGTCGTTGCGATTTAAGAAAAACCTAGACCGACGGGATTGAAAAACTTTTTTCTTGCATCCTCGACAGGCATGGCTCTTGACTTTGAGATTTACCAGGGACAGCGTACTCCTCTTCCAGATATAGAATATGGGTTGGCTCCTGCAGTTATTCTGAGACTTTGTTCATCACTACCAGAGGGTAGTTTTGTACATTTTGATAGGTACTTTAATACACCAGTGCTAATCAATCAGCTCAATGAATTAAAGATTTATGGAACAGGGACCGTTATGAACAATAGAATTAGTAGTACAACTTTGAAGCCAGAGAATCAATTTGCTAGAGAAGAGAGTCAGCAACTTTGTTGTAATCAGCAAAATATGGTAGCAGTTAAATGAAAGGATACAAAAACGGTTACGTTGCTTTCAACGCATCTGGGGTTGAACCTAAACATACAGCAAAAAGGTGGTGAAAAAAGGAAAAACAGCACGTGGATGTTAAATGTCTTGAAATAGTTAAAAGCTACAATGATAACATATGTGGCGTTGATATTCTCGACCAGCAGCTTGAGTATTATAGAACTTTTATAAAAATAAAAAATGGACTATTCTCCATTTTCTAGATTTCGGAGTTGTTAGTTAACACTTGGATGGAATATCGTGAAGATTGTAGAGCAACAGATATTCCAAAAGCAAAAATTAAAGATCTTTTATTTTCGGATGGAAATTGCAGAAGCATTACTAACCACACCTAGAAGAAAGAGGTTAGATGATGATGATGTTGAAAGCAAAGAAGATGAACCCCGAAGACCCCAAAACTATAGAGCCGCTTTACCTAGAGAAGACAAAAGACTAGATGGATATGAACACTTTCCTACAGTAGATTCCTTAACCGCGTTAAGATTTTGCCGAAATGAAGGTTGTAAGAGTAGAACACGCACAAGATGTCTCAAATGTAATGTGTATTTATGTTTAACGAAAGATCAAAACTGTTTTTTAAGGTTTGATAAAAAATAGATTGTTTTCAATTCTTTCCTTTCGAAGTGTATTTTGTATAAATTAAAGCCTAATATACACAATCGTATGGGTACTTTTTTTCTCAACAACCTTAAGTAGATTTTTTTGAGCATTTTTTGTCATCAACTTATATCCTAATAACCAAATGTTACGAGTTTCCATAAAATCGGTAAGTTGTGGTATGCAACTAGGCGGGCAGTTTGTTTGGGCCTTATAGGTACGCCAACGTTTCTTAGGATAGTCAGTAGTCACCCATTGTAAAAGACATTAAGCAGTTTAAATTTCCATTCTACAAATTTTCACGCTTCACATCGATGAAATTTGTTTAAGGGCGGGCGTGGGCAATGTATTTAACATAGGCATACACAACGTTCTTTCAATGACTTTTTAGCTGAAACTACAACAAAGAGAAAAGTGAAAAAATTCCTGCCGATAATAGATATATACTACTGTTCAATAAAGGTTTTTGGTGTCTCTAACTATCAGGGATCGTTTAAAAATAATTCCCAAAATATGGTAATTTTTACGATGAAATAAAGCTAAAAATATACCAGTAATAATTACCCGATGATGAAAATAATTCTTCTTTGAATAGGCTATATACTAAAGCAACAAATGTCGTTTAAAATATTTAAATTAATTGCGTCAATTTCCTTAAAAGCTCATTGAAGTAAATATTGGAAAAAATTATAAATCGCTATTTATATGTAAAAATTGCATAGAATATAAAAGAAAACTTCTAAAATTGCATACAAGTAGCCACAGGTTAATTCGGAGCTTCTCTAATAGATGGCGCTAAAGTCGACTCGAAATAAATTCAAATACGCAGGTTCTTATTTAGGAGTTTACTAATTAATATGCATATTATTTCAATTATTAAACATATTCAATATTTGCGTAAGAGCATGAAGGATATGTAAGTAATGAGAGAAAGCCTCTTTGAGATATTGATTTTACGTTTTGTGGTCCGGAAAATGTCTGTACGGAAGTGGTAAAAATTTAAAAAAACGACTAAACGGCCTCTTAGCAAAAATCGATTGCTTGCTTATTTTGTTGGATATCGGAGCCAGAGTGTTAATGGTGCCTTTAGTTGTTTTATAAAATTGAATATTTCAAATAATTATACAAATCTAATATGCTTAAATGTATTTTTTTTCAAATTAGGTTTTAACTTTCATGTATCCAGTAAAGTATAGGATTGTTTTTTTTTTCGACTTCTAGTTTTTAACTGTACTTTAGGTTTCGACGATAATTCAAAAATGAATAAACAGTAAATTTTAAACTTCAAATTTAATCTAATAAAAGTTATATAGATTTGAAAAATAGATATTTAAAAAATATTTTTGGATATACAGGGTATTGCGTTTTTCCTGGCAAATAAAAATGTATGTATTTTATTTTATTTTTATAATATTTTAGTAATACTGTATTCAATCCTAGAATATTTTTATAAAATATTACAGTATTGCCAAGCATTATTTTTTTTTTTAAATTAGAGAATGATGCTGACCGCAAATTAAATTATCATAATTTAGGTAGGTTTACATTGATCTCAAAATTGTTTAATATACAGACTTATAAGATACTAAGCTAACGAATAGTGGAGATAGAACTGATTTTAAGTTCAATTTACTCAATTTGTAAAATGCATCATCGTGTATATTATCTTATCATAACATTCCTTAAAAATTTGTCTATACAACGATACCAATATGTTAGCCAATAACACATGTACAGTGTGTATATTTGATAGATAGCTGTTTTATTATTAGAAAAACGACGAAATTTTTAGTATAAAAGTTGTATGACTATATTTAACAATTATTTCTAAATATACAGGGTGGTCCATAAACGAGGTGCGAACCAAATCTATACTTTTTAAAAGCAAAACACCCTGCAGGTTGTTTGTTATAAGTTATAGGATTTCGTTTAAAATTTTAATTACGGATTTGTTGTTGCAAGAAGCAAAGACAAAAATAGTATCAAAATAAGGATGTTCTTAATCCTCGCCAAGTCAATATGCTTGTTGATTCAACAAACAGGATGAAAATAAGAGGTCAATGTTTTAATTACATATTTCATGTTTAACGCTGAGACAGAGAACAAAACGAATGGCATTAGATGAAGAATGGGTGGTTACTTTAGTGGAACAGCCTAATAAATTTGATGTTTTTAAATATGTATCATCGAAATTAACTTCTATATCAACTAAGGAAATTTACAGTGCAAAAGTAGAGGCCTTAAAATTAACAGTAGACGAAAAGGGTCAAACGACTTTTTAGAGTTTTTTAAGTATTGTTGATACTCCAGATTTTTATAAAGAAAATACAATGGACAAAGACAATCAACAGAAAACTCAAAAATTTATTAGCAAAGGATGTGGGTAGAAGCATTAATTATGCCGAAATATTTTAAGTTTGAGCTGACAGCCTCTCCGATGCATCTAACAGTAAATGGGTATCTCGGCACCTCCACAAATAAGAGTTCATTGGGAAATATTTTAGAAGAATATGGCATTTACTCACAAATACACTTACTTGCACCTATTGACTCTGGCAAAACTTGTCACATTTTTGATGGGATGGCAATAGTCCAAGGTTTGGGAAAGTCCAAAAGTTTTATATCATTTAAAGAATATGCTAATGTATTTGTAAACGTTATTTTTAGAAATGAATTTAATGCTTAAAGGATTGATGTGGTATATGATCATTATAAAGAACATTCTATCAAAAACTCGTCAAAAGAGAGGATCCCAGAAATCAATTGATATAGAAATTGACCGACCCAATACACCACTTCCGCAACAATGAAACTTGTTTATTCATTCGATATTTAACAATAGACGTTTAACAAATTTTCTGTCAGAGCAACTTCTTCAAAATTCCATTCAGCAAAAGCATATTTAATTTGTAACTAGTGGTGGATTCGCGAATATCAATAAATATGAGACGAATTTTGAACAAGCTGATACTCGTATCTTATTGCACATATTGTTAGCCAAAAATTCGGGGCATTCATGCTGCATTATTGATTGCAACGATACAGATGTTCTGGTCTTAAAAATTTATTTCAAGAAGTATTTGACTAAAGAGATATGGTTCAGAACAGGGCGAAGAGACTCAAGACGATTTCTAGCAGTACATGATTTAAATTTGGATGGTATCTTCTAAAAAATTTGCCTGCTTTTCTTTCGCTGACCGGTTATGATACAACCAGCCAATAGTCTGGCATTGGGAAAAGAAAACATATTCTCTAATCTTGAAAAATGTTTCATAAAAATGTATTCAAAAACTGCCAGTGTTACTTCCATTAACATTTTGAGGGGATTAATGGCCTTTTTAAAAACCATTGCTAAATTGCCACCGACTGAAGACGACCTAAGATAACATTGTTTAAGATGTTTTTACCAGCTAAATATTTGGCTAAGCTCTTTAAAGCCGCAGATGCAGCTTCCTAATGTTAAAGAGTATGAATAGAAAGTAGATCAAGATGGAAGGCTGATACCCACTCTAAGACTCTGTCCGACCTGCCACCAGACATAACAGAACTTACATCATGCAAATGCAAAAAAGGTACTATACACCGATAATTTTCATAGATGTACAATATTCTAATAATATTATTCTGTTCTAGACTAAGAAAGCAAAATTTGTAAATGCAGGAAAAAATATTGGCTGTATCGGTTCCTGCACCTACCTGTATGGCACAGAAAAACTGCAGCAAAAGTTTGATCACAGCCGCTAATGTTTTGGAAAATGTTGATTCGTGTGGTGAATCTGATTCTGATTAGTTTAAAAGTCTTGTACTTATAAATTTTAATAATATTAATTTATGATTTATACCGGGTGTTCAAATTAAAGTGTTACAGCTAAATACCGCCTATTATAAAAAAACACGTTTCAGACGAAAGTTTTATAGTTTTGTGGGGAAAAATTTTTGCTAAAATCGTTTTTTTTCAGCTAACCATAATATGGCCAACTTTTTTTTCGCCTACCAAAATTTTTAAGTAGCTGTTACTCAAAAAGTGAAAGTCGAATAAGAAAATTATTTCCATCTAAAGTTTCTTATTTTTTTATGTACTTGAAGAATATTTACAAAAAAAAATGCGGTTCCCATTTAAAAAAACAAAGTCCACCTCGATATGGCCATATTATGATCAGCTATAAAAAAAAAATTTTAGCCAAAATGTTTCCCCCAAAAAACTATAAAACTTTCGCCTGAAACTTTTTTTTTCTAAAATTCATATTTTCGGCGGTATTTAACTATATCACTTTAATTTGAACACACCCGGTATTCTTTTAATTATTATTATTATTATTATGTTTCTTACATTGGGAATTTATTGTATTTTGCAAAGCAATAGCCTTACTGTTAATAAATCGATACTTATATATACTGCGTCTATACCTTCAATAAATAGTTCATATTTTCTTATTTTTTATTTTAAAAAAAAAAAATACAAAAATAAATCATAGCGTATAAATCAATAATCCCTGAATAAAATAATATGAGAGAGTCAAACTGATTGTATACATTTTAGCACTGAGAGAGAAGAAAGAGAGTCGAGAAGCTTTACCTTCAATGTTTGCTTTCTAGTTAAACCATGATATAACTAATTGTTTATTGCTATATTTTTGTTAATATAAAAGCAAAAAATATGGGGAAAGCACTGTTACTTTGTTAATACATAGGCGAAACTTTTATGAGGAATAGTTTTTTCTCATTTAGGCCTTCGTTTTTCGTCAAATGAGAGGTATATTTCTAAAAAAAGATTTTTTATACAAATTTGTGGACGGTTGAAACCGAGATATTGACGTTTAAATTTTTTTTCGACCATAAGGGCTAATGCAAATGATTTTTTTTAAATAATTATAAAAAACACTTCCTACAAAGACCTAATTGTGCATTAGAACAAAAAAATAAGCATTTTTTTTTTTCTATATGGTGGTATCAATAACTCGATTTTTTATGATAGTGCCCTTTTGCACTGTCTAATTTTGTATTACCTCCGGAATAAGGGTAAGCTTATCATGTACTTTCATCCCTGAAAAATTCAGCTGGTGACACCGAAGTGGGAGGCAAAGTCAAAAAAATTTTAATCTATACCATATAAAAGCCGGTACCTGTGAGTTTAGAAGAATACATTTTTATTCGCAGATGCGAAAATGCAGAACGTATATTTGTTACTTAGTTGCTAACTAGAGGCAGCACCTCTCGGATAACTTTATTTTGTCTCTCTCTGGGAGGACTTGTTCAGACTTCTCTGTTCCAATGCACGCCCTTAATAAGAAAATACCAACTTTGCCTAAATCCAGCACCAGTAATAGTGTAGGAGAGCTCGGATACGTAATCCCGTTTAGCAATAGATTGAGTTTCAATCAAGATTGTCCATATCATCGATCAAAGCAGTTTTTCGGCTTCACCTTTTAGACTGTTATACGGTTAACGAAATCCCTATAGTGTTTAATTAAATATTCGCCAACCTGTATAGATGACTAAACCGATTTGTTCACTAGATAAAATACCAACACAGGTAGAGTAATGTTTGATTTATTTATATTAACATCAATTACCAAGAATTAGATGAGCATAATAAAATTTTCATCAGTCCACGATGCCAAGCCGAAAAACACGGTAAGCAGGCGAGCCGGACTGGCGGACGTTTGCATGGCTCGTTCGGCGTGTATCCGTGTCACGAAAAACAAGGAAACAGGGGTGCTATTCCGTTAAAAAAAAATACCTTGGTGATTACGGCGATTAAATTACCATATTAAATAGTCAACTAGTACGGGAGCTCAAGTCATGGCCATTAGTTTTGACGGTCAGCAGAATGGCGTGGCAATCTCGATTAGTGGCCAGAGCGATGACGAATTGATCCATTCGCAGGAGCAGTATACTGGCACGAAACACCCTAAAGAATGATTTAATGCAAAATATTGTTAACAGCATCGTCATAAACGTTGTCAATTACGCGACGACCTGTACTAATATATAAACAGTAATCCCGAAAGACTTTTAACCGAGCTTTTAACATTATTAATTGAAAGTGTTTGATTTTAGGACATACGACAGTCTAGACTAGAGTTATACGGCTCTGTAATATATACTGTATAGGATGTAGCCGACTAAGAAGCATGCCGAAAAATTGTAAATTTTGGAAAAATAATATGCCAAACAGGACGTAATTTAACAAAAGCTCAATTTGTATTTCTCATTTAATTAACAAATGAAGAGCACAGGGGAAAAATGACCATGATCACAGAAACTACTTTTCGTAGAATAAACAGAACAAAGTTTACAGACTCATTTTTTAAACCATATGGGTTTTAATTTTAAGTAAAATACAAAGACTGTGATCGTATTACTCAAACTCCGGCCATATCAGAAGCAGTGTTGCCAAGTTGCGTATAATTATACGATTTTCGTATATTCTGACTTGCCGGCGTATCTTTTTCTAACTCTTTGAAATTCCGTATAATTTCCGTACATTCTGGGAAAAACTATGGATCTTTCTAGATTTCCATTTATTTTAGGAATAAGTTTAAGTTGTTTCAGAGTATCTCTTCTGCTCTACTGTTATTAAACAGTGGCTGACTGGTACTTGACTGCTTATTTTAGAGAACGTCATTGACCAATGAAAACAGGCCCGGAGCCGGGGATTCACCGAACTGATATTGTTCGTATTGTTGAAATGCACTTGGGAACTTTTGGCAGCCTGTCTGAACGAATCTGCATTGCTACATTTATTCTGTCGGTAGTGCCCGCTCTCAAAAACCTGGCAGCAACACAAATTTGATATCCTCAAATGCAAAGATGTGGCTGCAAAGGTAAATTTACAAAGGCGTATAAAAAGCGTATCTTTTGTACCTAGCCACCGTATAATTTCAAGTTTGGGTATTGGCAACACTGACCAGAAGACAGATTGGGTCTAAAACTACAAGACCGCGGTGTTAGTTTATTTTTAACAAAAACTGACTCTATTTTCCCTTGTACTCTTTAAATATGATAAAGTACTCTTTTTGTAGAACACAAAGTGAAAAAATATCCATATTCTGCCTATAGGTAAATAATTTTATTACTAAATTAAACAATTTTTTTATTATTTAAGGATCTCATCACAATTAAAAGTATTATGGGTGGCACAAAATTGAACGAGAAACATTTGATCGAATTGGAAATTTGATCAAAAATACATTTTATTGAATGACATTTGATCGAAAATATATTTTTTTACACCCACATGGATATTAGCTTATCTACGCACAGATTACAAAACGAAAAAGTATGCTATTACCTTTAACTGAACGAATATATTTCATATCCATTCTAGGTAATGAGAATATTGCTAAAAAATGAAATCCACCAATCATAGTTCATATTTTGATCAACAGACTGCTATTATTTTTAATATTGAAATAAGTGACAATTGTGTCAAACTAATTGTTAGTATTTTTTATAGTAATTGAGATTAAACATACATTAAAATGGGTTATTCTTGTGTAGAATCGATAGATATTTCTGTTTTTATTTCGTCTATAATTATAAATAATTTGTTAATTTAAATAAAACTATATGAAGTCAATTTAATTACGAGTATTAAAGCAACAAAAATAAAAGAATAGGTGGTTCTGTGGTCAGCGTTCTTGCTTTCCACACGGAAGACTCGAGTTCGATTCTCGGGTTGAGAAAAATGAAATGAACTTTTTTCTTTATTTTATTTTTATTTTGAAAATTATTAAAATACGTAATTACTTATTTTGTCTTAATAACCTAAAATATTTTTTTTATGTAAATTTTCGTTAGTGAGTCGTTAAAAAAATATTCTGTACAACTCGAGTGGATTGTCCACATCGCACTCAGACGATTGAACACTCCTCTCACGGCATCGTGCTAAATTTCGTCTTCGTGCGATTTAGCCATCATAAACACTCTCGTTGCAGAAACTACTATTATCGAATAACATTTAATCGAAAAGTCAAAAGATCTAAAATTCATTAGATTGAAAGGACAATATTTCGAATCATCGTTAAAAATAATATATAAAAAAAAACAAACGACACCATGCAACTGTCCGTCTAATCTCTATTTACCAGGGAAACTAAACTCAGCGGTTTTCCTCAAATGGCAAATTTTTCGATAACCTCAAACGTTAGCTGCCTTATTTAACAAATTTGATCCTTACAATACTGTTAATTTACAAATTAATATTTTCACAAAATACGTATTTTAGTAAGGTCGAGTTGTCTGGAATTTTTTAAGCAAATTATTTTATTTAAGAAAAAATAATTTACCTAACCTATGCGGCCTGGAGCCATAGAGGGTTGCGTCGTTAAAATATTATACAAAAATGAGAAAAATTAAAAAATAAATTAATTTACCTATCCTGAGCGACCTGGAACCATTTAAATTTTTCTGATTGCTCACGCATAGGTTAGGTAAATTAAGTTTTTTTTTATAAAATAAATGAGAAAAATAAAAAAATTAACTAATTTATATGTACCTCTAGCCATTTAAATTTAACTGATTGCTCTCGGACAGGTTGGGTAAATTATTTTTATTAATTTTTTTTAATTTCTTGCATATTTTTTGAGAAGCAACGAGGCTCTAAGCCGCACAGGTTAGGTAAATTAGTTGAGTTTTTTATTTTTTCTATTTTTATGTATATTTGTTTTTTATCAATTGCTTTTTCCATCAAACGTTTTCGATCAAATTTCTTTTCGATCATTGTTCTATTCGATAATTGTTTTTTCGATCATTGTTCTTTTCGATTATTTTTCTTTTCGATCAATTGTTATTCAATAAAATGTTTTTTCGATCAAATGAATGCCATTAAATGATTTGGATCAAATGTTTTCGATCAATTTTGTTCCACCCAAGTATTATAGAAAAGGCTAAACAGTGGGAATATGGAAAATTTAAACATAAATGCAGAAATTAGATATTACGTTCAGACTATTTTGAAACGTCCTGCTTACTGAAAAATCGAATAGATACTGTGTTGTTACCTTAAAGTATTCTAATTATATTTATCTAAATTCAATTTCAAAAGTCTTGCACGATTCAAAAATTAAATATATATCTTAATAATTTTTTTTCTGATGATAAAAGCAACTTATTTACAATTTGTGTCATTTTGGGGTAAGGTTTTAATTAATATTAAATAGAAGGGTTTGAAAGATAAAAACAAATAATCCTAATTCTAATATTTGGGGGGTGCAAGACTTTTGAAAGTAAGTGTATTTAAAACAATTTGTGCATAGTACAAGATTAAAAATCGGTAAAGTATTTTACCCAGAACTTCCCTCAATGTAGAAATTGTAAAAGCAGGGAACTCCTAAGCACCTAAATTTTAATAATTTAAAATTAAAACTACGAAACCTAAAAAACATTTTTTCACATTTCTCTCTCCATCGATCTTCCTATTGATCCCACTCAAATTCTCACTTCGCGTTCACTCGGTAGTCTTCACGTCACGATCACCGTTATTGAACAATAATGATTGGCTGCTTTTAAAATGGTCCAGTTACACAAACCAAAAGGACGATTTTTATTTTTTCCATTTAAGTGACAACTTTTTCGAATAAATACGATTCCTTTCAGCGCCATTTTGAATTTTTAAAAACATATTTAGGATCTGTAATCTTTGAGTTTTAAAATTCTTAGATACCAATTTGCCGACTCCTAAAAAAAAATTATTTTAAAAACTGCTCACCCTGCATATAATTGATCGGAAATACAACTGGGTTTGAACCAGAAACGAACCTTATCTACATACAAAATTTGAAGTTTTTCTATAAAGCGGTTTTTGAGCTATCGCGCCAACAGACAGACAGATATACGACAGACAGACAGACCGACGAAATAGGGAAACATGTTTTTCGTAATCTAGGGACCCTCAAACGTGAAAATCTGAAATAATCTCGGAAGGTGACTTTTTCACGATTATAATACATCCCTTTTACAGAGGGTAGTAAAAAACGAAGAGATAATCCTTTTATATGAAATCATAATATACCTCGTAAAAAAATATTAAAATTCTATTATAGAGAAGTAAAGTGAAAATAATTAGTTGAGATCCGAAAAACTAAAGGCAATTTTGGAAATATTAAGAAAAAAAATCCCATATTTTCATAATTTAGTAGGGGAATTGAGGACTTCATTTTCATATTTCCAAAATTGCCTTCAGTTTTTCAAATCTCAACTGATGATTCTCACTTCACTTTTCTTTCATTATATTTTCACGTTTACGGATTACCATACTCGAATACTTAACACTAGTAAACGAATGAAGGATTTTAGAAATTTATAATATATAGATTATCGTCCTTCTACACGATGACATGGGAGTGGCTTTAAGGAGAATTAAAGGAGGTGAGAATTTGTATGTACCGACGAGAATCAGAAACTTCAAATCTACGATTTCTGATTTCAAAACATATGTGCTTTGATAGCTCAATTGGTAAGAGTATGGAAGGCTAAGAATCTTAATGATTTTAATAAAATAAATTCGCTGTGTAAAATAAATTATACAGCTTATTTGATTTGATTAAATCATCTGATTTTTTAATGGTTTGACTACAATGTAATTACTTAGGGTGAGAAGTTTTCAAATTGACATCACATATATTGATTATCTTTCTCTTTAAACTTATATTTTGTACCTGTATACTTTGATTATGAATATTCGTGATTTTTTATAAAATTGTTTTTTATTTCAAATTTATTCAATTATTATTCCAATGTAGGAACATGCCCATACATATTCAAATGTTTTGGTAATATTATAACCAATCATGAATCGGAAATGACTTTTGAGTTCTGTGTTTTGATTCAGTCATCGGATTATTTCAAATCAATTATATTTCCGCAAGTTCTTTTTCATGAGCAGGTACAATTTCAAAACTTTTTTCACTCATACTTATATTCGTACTTCTTCCGTTTTAAACAAACAACCTTCATGTCAATAAAAGAAAAGATAAAAGACTTATATCCTCATACTGATACTTATAGTTTTGTTTTTTATTAAGATCTTCATCTTTTAAAAGTCGTAAAATAAAAAGATACAGAAGAAATGTTGTAGTTCCAACTATATAGGAAAAACTGAGAGGATACTCAACATACGAGCTGGTGAATACATCAGATATCCAGATAAATCTACTTTTGGACATCATATTAAAATCAACAATCCTAATTTCACTCCTTCTGAGAATGTCACTGTTTTTCATAATATTTTTAATTGCAACTTTAAACTAAGTCTGCTCGAAGACCTTGAGATACACAGAGAGTTTAATAAAACAAATGTCACATGTGTTAACACTCAAATCCATCTCAATAGCAAAGTGCCTCCTCTCTTTAAAAGTATTGGCAACGGTTGGTCTGAAGTTACCTAGCCAGCTTCGCCTTGAATCTTCTTGCAGCGGAATTGATCTTGTCCTCTCCAGCGATTGCTGATTTCGTGGCCAGGACGGTTTTTCCTCCCCTTTTAGCTGGAAAAGCTGATCTGCCTGCGACTTCGGTTTCGCTGGGGTCAGCATGCTCAATTCTGTTGTTTTCAGCCTGGCACCTTTTAATTTCTAATAATTTTTATAAAAAAAATATGTTTTTTTACCTTCATTTACTGTATATTTTATAATTCTAATTAATGATTGTTTTGCTGTTTAAAATTTAAAAGTCCCACCATAACTTGATTTTGCTAGATCAGTGGTACCAACCCACTTTTATCATTTTCAATATCAACTTTTGATAATTTTTCACGAAATTCATTTCAATTTCTCAAGTTGGCAATTTTCTTGACAACTTCATTGTCAAATGTCAATTGTCACTCATTCTGTTTTGGTAAACTGTCAAGATGGTCACGTTCTTAAAAAAATCGTGTACTTATTTTTTGTACCTCAACTTGCCTCCGCCTCACGGCAGCAATTGGCAAAATCTGGCTGCCTTCATGTTGAAGACCTCTGAATGGCTTAGAGTGTGTGGTTCTTCGTGGTCGGATGAACCTCCACTTTATTTGTTAAAATTTAACCACATTTGCGGTGTGGTTCTTTTATTTTCAATTATTATCCAAGCTGCAAGCTATGGTGGAGACTTGGGACTGATCTGTTGCTGTCCTTTTTAATTTATTTCACTTTTCATGTTTCTTCTATAGTTTTTGACGAGTAAGTATACAAGTTTTTGTTTTTATTCAATGTTTAGTAATGTTACGAGTTGATTATATTGTTACAGCTTGGTTTTTTTCTCTTTTATAGAGTCTCTGATGATGGCCTAATAGGCCGAAAGCGCTTAGACAAATTTTACAGAGTTTTATTGAATAAAACTCAATTTTACACACTTTAAAATACTCTCGATTCATTTCTTAAAAATAATCGATTCCGAACTGGTTCATAAAGTCTTGGTTTTGCGCATGTTGTTCTGTGCAGTTATAAAATAATTCTAGAACCGCTATGATTTAGTAACCAAAACAAATTTAATATTTTTCACAGCCAGCAATATTAATAATTAAAACAACAGATTCTCTTTACAATTATTTTCTTATTAAATCCAAATAAATTGAGTAAAAACTATAAAAAATATGTTAGGTACCTACAGTTATTATGCAATAACTACTACGAATTACGACTAATTATTATCCAAGTCTTCTTTTTGATAACGATGTATCATTAAAATAAGATTCATTTCGTTAAAATTGTTGCGCAAACTTCTATATATGCGTGTTTTTCTCTTCAAGCCCTATTGTATAATACAGTGTGTCGCATTTAAAATGAAGACACCCCTATATTTTGTATATCTAAATAAATACAGATTTGAAGTTTTGCGCAATCATACAGGGTGATGGTTCACATTTTTTAAGATACTCAACTGAAATTTAAATTTTGAACGCGGCTAACTGTGAATCCACAAACAAGGTCAATTTTCGATATTTTTCTTCGCGTTAGAGATATCAGAAAAAGTTATTTGAAAAAGTTGTTCCGAATATTATTCTAACGACACATACCAAATTTCATGGCAAAATTCGCATTTTTAGTTTTTTCATTAGCTTGGTCAATACTTTTTCTATCTCTAACGCGAAGAAAAATATCGAAAATTGATCCTGTTTGTGGATTCGCAGAAGGCCGCGTTTAAAATTTAAATTTTAGTTGAGTATCTTGAAAAATGGGAACCATCACCCTGTATGACTGTGCGAAATTTCAAATCTGTATTTATTTAGATAGCCATCTTAAATGCGACACACTGTATATTCAAATAATGTTGACCTGTCCCACCTTCTAGACAAATTACTGCATACGTTCATGGTACATTTTCTACAATACTCAATATAAACTATTCCAAAATAATATCATTTATATGGTTTTACCTTAAAAGGTCTGTAGAAAATTCCCTCAAAAGCATATAACTTATAGCTAAGTCAAAACTTTTTTTTAAGAAATGTATTACAGTATAAAATCTGTCTGAAATTTTACCATCTAATATGAAAAATTACCTTTTCTATCCATTTTGTAACTCAAATTTTCAACGCAGGTACATGAAATCCAGATCAAAGATAAAAGTACATTTCCTCTATTATTGATATTTACGATGCAGTCTCTGTACGGTATTTTCGTTATATGAATATCCCAAACTGAGATGAATTTTACAGCCGTTTATTTTTTATGTTTTCGCGGACAAAACTCCGGAAATAAGCAACAGAAAAGCTTTATTCCAATTCTCTTTGTTCATTTCGTTGTGAATACTACGGTAATTAGAAAAGTTATGGCTAGTTTTTAGTTTGTCATTTCTTGTTGTCTATTGTACTTGTTCATCAAGTTTCTTTTGTAAAATAAACGGCAAACATTTATATTTATAATTAAATATATTATTTAATTATACATTGTGCTTCAATTTTTATGGCTAATAAATAAAAATCCCAGTACTTTGAAAGATAAAAATGAACCCATAATGGTGTAACCAGATTTGTTTCCTATTATTGACTTACTGTTCTAGAAGAAGAAATATGGGAAAAGTTTAAAAATAATACTATTGTTTTTTTTAGTCATGAAGATTTTGGAATTATTGGTTAACATCAGCAAAAAGACTCATACACCAAATTTAATTTGGAAAAAATAGTTTCAAGATATCTGTAAAAATGCTGTTTTTTTCTTCGAAACCTTCTAGATCTTAAGAATTATTGACTTATTATCTAAAAAATGTATTCTTAATTTTTATTTGTGCCTATTTAGTTGTTTAATTTCATATTTAGTAAGTAAATATTGTTACGCTGGTTTTTGGTATCACAAATTATTTGAACTCAACTTTTACAATAACTCAATTCAACTAATACAATAACTCTAACTCATAACATTCACATGTAACGTCTATCATAAAACTGAAACTTTGGCGCCAGGTCGTCGACTTATATAGCTCGCCGTGACCCCTTCTAAAACCTTCTCGAACAATCCAGACTTTTCTTTGACAAGGAATGACATTTCGAGAAATTTCTGGACTATTTTATCTTCTTCATTTACTCGTACCTTTACTTATGACGACCGCAGCACGCTACAGGATGCTGCGTAACATTGCTCCCTCCTCTCTAGTTATTCGCCCCGAATAACTTGATTACTGAGAGCTGGCTGGAGCCAATGGGGAGGATCTGGACCACGGTATGGCGCTAACTTTTTAATGTGAACTACCTTGGGTTTACTACCTGCTGACAACTGAATGTGGCAGATTAGGTCGTTGATTTTCCTTAAGGACGGAGTAGGGGCCTTCCCAGTTCCGTTGCGATTTCTGACGAAATCCTCCTCGCTGCTTGGGATTGCACAGCCATACCTTGTTGCCCCTCTCGAAATGTGTATCTGTGACACGTCTGTCGATTCCAGCTTCTGCTTTATCGGTGTGGGCTTTCAGTTGTTCCCGAGCGAATCCATAGACCTTTGTCCTGCCATTGCATACATAATATTTTTTACACAAATCCGCTACACCCCGTCGGCAATTGACCCAATAAAATCTTTCCCGAACTCGTGCCAGTGTCCTTTTAGTATCAAAGTGTCCTCCTGAACGGCTGCTATGAAGCTCTTCCAATACTTTTCTCACCTGTGACCTCAGCAGTATCACTTGGCGGACTACATGTACTCCATCTGGGCTTTCCCACTTCCGGTACAATAGGCCATCGTGAAGATACAAGGAATCCCACTGGGTCCAGTAGCCTTTTATAGTTCTACTGTATTTGGCTATCTCTTGCCAAGTAGGTGTGACTTTATTCTTGAGCCATTCTCGGACAACCTTTAAGTCATTGTCTTTCTTCTGTCCCTGTCTCAAGACTTTCAAGGGTGATTTCTTCTTCGTCGCCCTCTGGCTTGATAGTGGTGGCCCTAAGAGTAACTTTATCAACCGGTTCTTCTCGTTCTTTGAGCCTTTTACCATACCAGCATTGTTCCTCTAAACGGGGTTGTCCGAAGAGAATGTCTGCGTTGCTGTGGAGACCTCCTCGATGCTCCACTTTCTGGTTATTGTAAGAAAGCCGGCTCGGTTAGGTGATTGGTTTCTTCGGGACGCATAGTTGCTGTAATTAATTCCTGTTGGTCTTGATGATGGGCTTGGAAAGATTAATCTATATGATTTTCCGGTCTCATTCGCTGATTCTCGATTTATAGAATGAGCCGTGCTTCTACAGGTTCTTTGAAGGTGTCCGATTCTTCCGCAATTGAAGCATCTCCTGCTTCCATTTTGGATGTTTCGTGGCATATTTCTTAGGATATTTAAGATTTGGGGAATAGCATTAGTATTGGCCTCCTCGCTTTCCTGGCATTTAATTTCCCCCACTTTTGCGCGAGAAGATCTGGATAGAAGTTTTACCGCTTCATATTCCTGGGCTGCAATCAGTTTCTCCTTCAGCGTCTTGTGATGTTGTATACGAAGGACTGCATTTCCACATCTTGTAGTTCATCAATGAATGCTTGTATTCCGAGTTAATCTTGGAAATCTTTCGGCACCTGTAGCTAGGCCAGATGAATCAACCTTCTTATATCAGCCTCGAATTCCTGTAGATTCTGATTATGTTTCTGACTACGAACCTTTAACTGGCTTTGGAATACCCGTTGCAAATGCTGCTGGCCATATCTTGTCTCCAAAGCTTGGACGAGAGATGAATAATTGGGTTCCTTTTGAGTAAGTAACTGTAAAACGGTTGCTGCCGGACCTCGCAGTGACACTATCAATGAAGCCGCCATCTCTTTCTCGGTCCAGCCATTGGCTCTAGCTGTAGCTTCAAATTGGAAGCGATACGTTTCCCATGTTGTCTGACCGTCAAACGTGGGTGGCTTAATGATTTTGCTAGTATGGATTTGTGGATTCGCCTCCTTCTCTCTAGTCTTTATAGGTACCAATAAGAAGTAACTTTTCATAACGTATTATGTCCATCCGATGACAAAATTCTTTTTTTCACGGTTTTAGATTTGTTTTTACTTATATTATACTTCTATAAAGTCAGAATGAATCAAATATCGTAATATACCTATGTAATTTGAATGCAAAATATGAAGTTCACATCGAAACACATTATATAAAATATTCCTTTTCTGTGGTTTCTGAAAAAAAAAAAATGTATGGACAATGCGTAGCGTCCTTGCCACTTAACTACATTTTTACCTTTACCCAATTTATTTGATATATAATGAAAAAGACGGAAGAATAAACAACAAAATTTGATTTATTCGTAAAAAAATCTTTAATAAATAAATTATCCTGTGATTTCAGCGAACTCATTGTATATAATTTCCTAAATTTCCTATGTTTTTTCTATAAATTATTGTCCTTGAATATTCAAATAACCTTTTTTTATGAGCTCTTTACTTGATTTTCGATCGATCTTTTTATAATTAATTTTTTGTACTCTTCACTTGTCTTTTGATTTAAGGAATATTCTGATATATTTTCAAATATTGTATTTCAAAACAAATATAAAGCACAATGAATTGACGTTGTTATTAACCATTACATAAGATCCATCCCAAGTAACTTCCTAGGGGAAGAACTTTCATTTTATGTGACACAAAAACATTGGCAAAAATATAAGGTATGTACTACGAATAATATCCGAATATTATGATAGACACATAGAGATACCGTCAAAATATACAAAGTGTGCCAAATATCAAAACCATAATTGTAAGGCAGACTTTCAAAAAAAATTATAATTATGTACAATTACATTCGTAGTCTACGATAACTAATAACTCAAGATGGACTTTCATCATTCGGAAATTCAACCAAAAAGGCTTATATATGGCAACACTGCGTTCGCGCCATTTGTTCTAAGTGCTGCTTATTACTAAAATTATTGAATTTGAGACTCCAATAACTCTCAAAATATTTATTAAAAATAGTAACTGATGAAGGAGTTCTAACAATGACTTTTTGCTTAATGGTTTCTATATAAACACATACCGAAATTCTGACCAATGAATATACCTCATTGTCCAACTTCTTCTATTTCCCAGTGTCGACATGACCCAATTACTGACAGCCCGAGGCTGAGGAACAAGCGAGATACATCATCATGATACAGTTTTATAAAAAAAAACAATTCGAGTACTTTGAAATTCTTTCCGTAGACGGTCTCAAATGTACGAGCCCTAAATTTAAATACAAAACGTGATTACAGATTCAATGAATATAAAATGAGCTGTTTAAGTTTTTAGATGCGGTTATTCAACTGAAGAATAAGAAGAAAAAAAAAACAACATTCATAGTTATACAGCTACACTATATTCGCTTTGAATGCTCTTTAGATCTCTTTGATAAACCCTAAGAGAATCGTAAGTCGAGATGAATAAACTTGATTAAATGTTGTCTTCTTTTATATAGAACGTCGTAAAAAGTGCTTCCTGTTTATACAAAACGAAAAGTATCCTATATTAACAGCTTATAAATTTAAATATTATGAGTGGGTGTAAATCTTGTTAAATATAAATTATATTGTATTGCAATAAATAAAATATGTCAGTCAGATATTATATAAGAAAAATTTAATTAATTTTAGTTCCTTTAGATTTATTTAAGTAATTTATGGCTGCAAAAATATTGTGAAACTCTTAAGGATGTCATTAATTTCTAATAAGTTTGCATTTTAATAGGCTGCTCTCCTAACTGCTGAAGCAAATATTTTACACCGAAAACTAACAAGAAATTTTATGTTCTTCATTCTTATTCTAAGAGAAAAATTGTTATCAATTCTTATCAGCTTTGAAAAGATCTAAGTAAGTAGTTAAATGACAACCAAAAACCAATTCAATATCGATCTCTTCATACGTAATACTGATAACCAGATAATCAGTTATGTAGCTGGATTTGCAGGTAAACAAATTCTTGTGTAGAATCGATAAATAATAGAATTTTTATTTTTCGTCTATAATTATAAATAATTTGTTAATTTAAATAAAACTATATGAAGTCAATTTAATTAAGAGTATTAAAGCAAAAAAATAAACGCGTAGATGGTCCTGTGGTCAGCGTTCTTGTCTTCATTCGGAAGAGTCGAGTCCGAATCTCAGATGGAGAAAAATGAAGTGAAATTTGTTTTTCTTGTTTATCTTATTTTATAAATTAGTAAAAGTCATAAATTATTTTAAAAATTAATTATATTATCTTAATAACCTAAAATAATTTTTAATATTTGTAGATTTTTGTTAGTGGGTCGTAGAAAAAATATACTTATAACTCAAGTGGATTGTCCATATCCACTCTTGTTGCACAAACTACTATTCTTATCTTCATGAAAGATCAGCGGTGACTAAACCGAAATTTTCTTAAACATAAAAATATAAAAACTTTAATCACTTTTAATAAATAAAAACGCAGGAGATATAGGCATAGCTCAAAATTTATTTTCATCCGAGAATGTAAATTCCGACTTCTGTTTGGTACGAAAGCATAAAATGTGGTACTCGATGTGATATGTATGAGATATGAGACATGAAAGCCTACTGCATCTTCTGTGTCCGTCTATTTACAGATTTGGCTTAATTTTTTTTGGGTTTAGCGCAAAATGATAAAGAGCAACAGAAAAAAGACTACTCATATGAAGCGACAATAAGCGAGAGAAAGCAGAAGTAGGGCGTTTGTAATCCGACTATTCTTCACGAGTTCATAACGTGTGAAGGTAAAATAGATTCTGGTTTTCGTTTTATTTTTATTGTTTCTTAACCGTTTCTCTTTCAGGGTACCGTAGGGTACAAGGTGTAAAGGAGATAAGTGTTTTATTTTTATTTATTCTAGTATAGTGGCTACATGGCAGTGACCGCCTGGAATTATTTTTTTATCTCCACTGAGTTTACTTTGAGTACACTCTGGTGTACTTTAGGGTCGCAGAGCAAACTGCGATACTAAAACTGGCGCCTGAGCAACCTCTATTCGGGTATCACCATCATAGCGCCATACAGACTCGCTGATTCATTGTAGGTGAACCAGGAGCCCGTCACAGTACTTTTCAACCCTCTTCAAGGTTTGTATGCGAAAATGGGGCACCTAAACCTGTCACTATCTGACGGTCTATAACGATATCAGTTTTCAATGGATAAGGGGCCTATGAAAATTTATTTTTGAAAGAGTAAAACCAAATTTGGTAGATTTTCACACTTTTATTTTAAAAAATAAAACTTTTTTTCTTAAAAAAACACTAACATGACATATGTTTCGAAGTACAACTTCTTTTTCAAATGTGACTATTTACAATTCGGTATCCAATATATATACGAAATAATTTAACAAAACAAAGTACTTAAGAAAACATCAATAACATTACAAAATAAACTAACTATTTAAAGTAAATAAGGGTACTTAGGTAATTATAATATCCATCAGATAACAATAAGATAGCTCATTACCGGGATTATCTCACAGAAAACTGGGAAAGAGATTTAATAAGGGTGAATTATTAATATCTAATTGATCATTTAGTAAGTTATCTGAATTTTTAAATCTATTTATTTCAAGTGTTTCTAAATGGTTTAATTTAAGGCTCTTATTTTCTACATGTAAAATTTCAAAGTTGTCTGTAAAAGAATGATTTTCAGCTAAAATATGATTTGAGTAAGTAGAATTATTTTTGTTTTTTGTATTGTTATTATAATGTTCGGAATAGCGTTTTTTGAAAGTACGGCCTGTTTGACCAATATACAATTTTGGACAACTACCACAATTTAATTTATATACCCCCGATTTATTATTAGGATTAATTTTACCCTTATTGTTATTAATATACTTCCCAAGCGTATTATTGGTTTTAAAAGCTACGTTAATATTTTGGTTTTTTAAATATGATGATACCTTTTCACTAGGAGCTCCTATATATGTAAGACTCTTATATCTGCAATTTGGATCTTTAATTATGGGATAAACTTGTTGAATAGCCTGTTTAAAAAGTTTTTTCTCTAAAATGTTGTCTGTTTCCAAAGTATATGAGATTGAAAACTCATAACAGTACTCCAGGAGCGAAAAAAGGAAAAGAAGCAGGATTAAAGAAGTGCATGGTTGTCAGAAGACAAGAAAAAAGAATATTCCAAAAGAGATTGTTTCAACATATACACTAAGGTAATACATGCTGAATTATCTCACAGATTACATTTTATAGAATTTGAAATTGTAGATAAAAACATTAGGGAGCAGATTAGTCAAATTATTCATAAAAAATTTATTAGACAACAGGAAAAATTAAAATCACTTATTTTTAAAAAATCCATAATAACTAAACAAAAATCAGAACAGAACACAAATAAAATATCGGATCATACATATTTTAAAAGATTTGTTAACTTAACCACCACAAATTTCTCTGATCCAGAACAATCTCTAATAGAAAAAGGGTTTAAACACAACATCGAACCTAAGATAAATACTTCGAACTTAGAAATTTTGGGAATAGAAACAGAAATTGCTTTAAAAGATTCATATAATACTTTGTCTCACAAATATCATACTGCAAATATAATTAAAACACAATTTTTAAGTAATAACAATTCAAATCAAGACAGTAAGTTAAGTAAAACTATAAAGGATAAAACAAAACAGGATGATATCATTTTCACTCGTGCCGATAAGGGAAATACAGTAATTGCTATTAATAATATAGATTATATTGACAAAACTCTTTCATTTTTACAAGCAAGCAATAATTATAGCATACTCAAATTTGATCCAACAGATAAATATCAAAAAGAACTAAAACGTAATATTCAAGATTCAACAGCAATTTTTGATTCTAGAGAAAAATTCAAACTAATACAAATGAACCCTCAACCACCACAACTTTATTCTTTAATAAAATTACACAAAGAGAACTATCCTATTAGACCAGTTGTGTCATTTGTCACGGCTTCATCAGTTAAACTTTCATACACATTAATTAAACTTATACAAGAAAACTGCAAATTCAATTCAAAGTATAGTATTAAAAATTCTTATGAATTAACAGAAAAATTAAAAAACATTAAATTACCTAGTAACACAAAATTAGTATCGTTCGATGTAACAAACTTATTTCCTAGTATACCTCCTAAAGAAACAGTTAAGCTAGTAGAAAACTTATTAGATCGTAATCAAGTCAATATTATAATCAAAGAAGAAATCCTAAATTTGTTAAACATTTGCCTAAAACAAAATTATTTTCAATTTCAAAATAACATCTACTCAGCAAATGAAGGTCTTATTATGGGGAACCCATTAAGCCCGTTGCTTGCAGAAATATTTATGGATAATATAGAAAATAAAATTCATAGCAATAATTTAAGTAAACATTGTCTGTATTGGCATAGATATGTTGATGATATATTGACTGCTTTTACTAGTACTAGTAGACAGTTAAATTCTTTATTAGTTTTTATCAATACTATACACCCTAATATTAAATTTACTATGGAAACAGAGAAGGATAATTCAATTAATTTTTTAGACTTAAATATTATTAAAAATAATAAAGGCCATAGTTTTGGGATATTTCATAAGCCATCACATACGGATATTACAATAAATAATAGTTCATCTCATCCATACAAACAAAAGCTGGCAGCATACAACAGTATGATCCATAGATTAGTTAATATTCCCCTTACCAAAGAGAACTTCACAAAAGAATTAAATATCATTAAACAAATCGCAGTAAATCATAATTTTAATTCAAAGTTAGTAGACAACATTTTAGAGAAAAAACTTTTTAAACAGGCTATTCAACAAGTTTATCCCATAATTAAAGATCCAAATTGCAGATATAAGAGTCTTACATATATAGGAGCTCCTAGTGAAAAGGTATCATCATATTTAAAAAACCAAAATATTAACGTAGCTTTTAAAACCAATAATACGCTTGGGAAGTATATTAAAAACAATAAGGGTAAAATTAATCCTAATAATAAATCGGGGGTATATAAATTAAATTGTATATTGGTCAAACAGGCCGTACTTTCAAAAAACGCTATTCCGAACATTATAATAGCTTTACAAAAAACAAAAATAATTCTACTTACTCAAATCATATTTTAGCTGAAAATCATTCTTTTACAGACAACTTTGAAATTTTACATGTAGAAAATAAGAGCCTTAAATTAAACCATTTAGAAACACTTGAAATAAATAGATTTAAAAATTCAGATAACTTACTAAATGATCAATTAGATATTAATAATTCACCCTTATTAAATCTCTTTCCCAGTTTTCTGTGAGATAATCCCGGTAATGGGCTATCTTATTGTTATCTGATGGATATTATAATTACCTAAGTACCCTTATTTACTTTAAATAGTTAGTTTATTTTGTAATGTTATTGATGTTTTCTTAAGTACTTTGTTTTGTTAAATTATTTCGTATATATATTGGATACCGAATTGTAAATAGTCACATTTGAAAAAGAAGTTGTACTTCGAAACATATGTCATGTTAGTGTTTTTTTAAAAATTTTTATTTTTAAAATAAAAGTGTGAAAATCTACCAAATTTGGTTTTACTCTTTCAAAATTAAATGGATTTTCATCAAGTAAAGGCCGAAACAATAAATAGGTTATTAAATTGTTAAATACAAGAATAACATTGGTTTACACACCATTCAAATGTTAACACCCTTCTGGTACAACAAATTTAAGATTTTTGAAGCGACATTTTCTAGTATTAAAAGAGGAACATTAGTCACAGGTGAAAACAAGCGACTGAATAACCCCACGAGATTACAAATATAACGCAGTCGCAGGCGATTACTTATATGCTGTTATTTTCTTTATGATGGAATTAGTGTCAAATAAAAGATAAAAGCAGAGATAATGACTGAATTGGTTTTTGTACCAAACTATAAATTACACGAGATTACCTTAAAAGTTCTTTTTTGGTTTAAAAAATTTTAAAATGGTCTCAAAGTTGATTGTTTATATAAGATTTTTCATTACCACATTTTACATGTGCCATTTTTTATGCTAGTTTTTCCGAAATTAGCAAAAATCAGTATTTTTATGTTTTTATAACATTATAGGTAATATTCCTTTTACTCCTGGCCGCATAATTATAGTACGAACAATGACTTATTAAATCTTTGTAATTTGGTGAAGTGGGATTATTTATAGGTACCTAAGAGCCGATCTTTTCACCTCTGAGTAAAGTTACATGTAGGTTTACTTGACAGATTAACAAACAATGGTCCTATAGTTAAATCAGCAAGTACTTTACTCAAAGATGAAAAGACTGACCCTTCGTCTTCTAGGTTTAGTTACATACGAACTAATCACTAAGACATTTGAGCATAAATTTATACCCTCCGCTAGTTTGTGTTCATATGTCAATATTATTAACATTAATGTCAAGAATATCGCTCAATATTCTTCTCTGCATAACAATTCATACAGTGTTAAAGTCTTGATTTTAACGATATATTTTTGCTAGAAGAGACTTTAAATGTAGACGATACGGAAAACACTGATAATGAAGATGGCGATATTTTTATAACAATTATAATAATTTTACTGATACAAACTGAGTAAAATACCGAAAATATATATGTTGGTATATGAGACGAAACTACCAGTTGTTCAAGGTCAAAAGACGGTGGTGTGACAGTGTTGCCATTGACAAACGACGACAATCCCCAATCCAAAATTACAGAATACCCGATTTTACCCGAGGTCACCAATAAATGCAATAATGACTAATGAAGGTATGAAAATATTTTAAAACATAACTATGAAAGTTTATAAGTAGGTGAAAAATAGTTGCAACACTGGGTATCGCTATCGAGTGACGCTATAGAAAATCAAAGTATGTGGACGCTATACATATAGATCGGAAGTGCTCAGAATACCTACTCACTAACTCGTGAGAGTGCTTCTACATGACTTCTTACCTTCTCCATCACAATCTTACTCACATGACGCCTCATAATTTTAGGCGAGTGACATGCAAAGTAAGGCCAAATTGTGAGAGAGTACTCCTACACAACAACTCTCACAGTTAGTGAATAGGGTTCCAGTTAATCTGCCGCTGATAGTGAAATTAAGATGTGGAGTAAATACATTTTCATGTCCGTAACTCTTACTCTCATTAACAATTCAATAGGTGCAATGCAATTTCCGGTTTGTATAAGATAAAAAGTAGAGGCATTTTTTGCAAAATATTTTTGGAAGCGAATGTAAAAAACCGCGTTTCGATCCGTCTTAGTCTAAAAAATTCCGAACTTTTTTGCTTCAATGCTTCAACTAATTTTTAGTCTCTTCATTAGGTTGTGGAACTTGACAATTACTGATTTTACTGGCAGACACAAGTAGGTACTTTGATATATTCAAGGTGCGTCCGTCATAAAACATTTTCGGAAACCTACTATAGATAACAAATCCAGATTACTGGGTTTACCCGATGGATTACATAGATCACTGAACTTAGTGCCGACAGTTTACGACCGAGTTGGATTATTGTTCCTGTTCATCTACGTCTGTTAATCTTTGACGTTTCCCCCTTATTTGTTAAAGAACCATTTTAATTAAACATATTTGTAGTCTGACTAATAAAGTCGCTATGTGGGCATAACTATTACAAGTTATAACTAATTAAAGGTAGATAAAACTTCAAAGCTACTACTGGCAGTCACCAAACACCAAAAAATTGCGTTATCCCTTTATAAAATCATGCGGTACGCATGCGGATCTATTACTAATCTACTCATAGAGTGGGTCACAAAATATTGATCTCGATCACAAAGCTGGATCAGTAATCTACTAGTTTCCGAACACGGATAGGGTTAGTAACCATTAGGCATTCCAACGACCTGTCCACATGGCTACCAGTCACATAATCAAAGTATGTGCTACCAGTGGGTAATGACAGTTTAGATATGACAACCCTGTTGTCATGTTGTCATTAACAGGGTCAATGATACATATATAGTTATATAGATTGCTCAAAGCTGGTCGTTTACGAGCGGCCATACTGCCTGTCAAATATTTATTAATTTGAATCGGTTTAGCAAAAATGTGTTTTAAAACCAATTTTTAGCCTTTAGATATTAAAAAAAAATAATTGCTTACATTTTTACTTAAAGGCATACGCTTATGTTTATTTTGAAAAATATGGATAATCAATCTATGTAACTATCTATTTAATTGACCTTGTCAAATCACCAGGCCTACAGGGTTGCCATATCATAACCAGTCAAAACCCACTGGTAGCCATTCAGTTTGGAATGCCTAATAGGTAAACGAACAATAGGATCCATAATCTTTCTAATCCGAGTAAGTTTCCGAAAACGCCTATAGATCCATGAATCTTGAATTGTGCTTTGTATGATATTTACTGGTGGCAGAAGATGATACTTTTTTTTAGAATGGAGGTTACTTGTGATGATTTGGATTCGTTATCTTTGTTCTTTCACTTGCTTGACTGAGTTTGTTTCAAACTGCGCCGCAGGAATTTATGTATGTCAAAAATATGAAAATAGTAATCTGCAAAAGTTTACCCAATTGGTCAAAAGCATTACACCATCTAGTGGCAAAGTAAGAAAATTACTTCTAAAATAATTTTGTCGAGTATAATCTTTCTCGAGATTATGGTAACTTTCCATAATAGACTAAATAGATTGAAAATGAAATCGTAGTAAATCCGGTCCCTCTAGTTTGACAACTTAAAACTTATACGATTAAACCAATTTGTACCAAATTTCTGACTGGAAAGTTTTATGTAGATACGGTAGTAAAAGCGTTTCCGTAATTTTGGATTTATTGCAAATTATTATACAGCTTTTGAATCTGATAATGAGAAATGGCATGATTACATTTAATAAATTAAAATTACATATCTTATGGGCATTTTTCACCAGCCATAACACGTATACACGTGCATGCTAGAATATATTTTCATTGGATATTACTTTTTTGCGGTTATAAAGTTGTTATTAACGAACAAAAGGTTGTAAATTTAATAAATTGCTTCTGGAATGGTTCTAATAAATTTAATAGTTCGTTTTGTCGTTGATGGTTAGCCGTACAAGGGTGTTGCTTATTTTTGGAATATAATGGAATTTTTAAAATCTATAAATGGTGCACGCAAAAAAGGAAATACGTGACTGGAGTTGGTTATAATCTTCAGTAATAACGGAACTTACCAACAATAAAAAACGATTTATCTGAAAATAAAGTTTGTTTGCTCTTACTTGATGGTTAATTTATTTTCTTTATTATACAGGGTGTTTCATTAATTTAACTAACTAACTAATGGTAAGAAATGACTAAAAATCAGTCCCACATATATATAATCTATTGTTCATAAGACAACCGGTTTATGCATTATGCCATTATGCAATCATCAGGTCTACAAAGGAAATAAATTTATTTGTGGAAAATATAAGAAAATTAAAAGTGGGAAAAAATTAGCAGCAAATATAAAACAGTAATAAAATGGACAAAAAACCGTTAAATGTTAAATATAAATAAAAACCTTTACAAAAAGAGGTTGTTATTAGGAACTTTAAGAGGTAATAAATTATATCAAACCCGGATAATGGAAGTTAGAACAGAATCCACAATTGTAGAAGATCAAAATGTGGGTCGGCAAGTATCTCAAGTACGAAAAGAGTAAGTGGTGTACGCTTACACAATAGTTAAACAGTGAAAACACCAAGTTGAAAAGATGGTCGATCCAATAGAGCAACGAAATTTTTAGCATATTGATGGTGGTGGGAAAGGTAGAAGGTAGGCAGTGACGTACCCATGGGGGGATAATAAGGATATATCCCCCCCAGGAAGTCTTAGCATGTCCGCAAATTCAAACACATCAACAAAGCGGTCAAGGACATTCGGTCAAGGACATTCGGGCGCGGCCGTTCGGGCACCGCCATTCAGACGCGGCCGTTCGGGCGCAGGGACAATAAGACGCAGAGACGATCAGGCACCGGCCTTTTGGGCGCAAAATTCTTTATAAATATAATAATCATAAGTGAAGGGGTTAGAAGCAAAAGGGTTCAAGTAACATTTTTTTTATAAATGAGTTAAGTGCACTTGAACCGATTTACCTAGAACAAATTACAAGTATTCCATAACATAGGTACTCTTTCTACCAGCTGATAGATGTCTTTAAGACATCAAAAATCACTTGTATCGCTTTACCACCAACAAAATAACAGTTTTAAATAAGAAAATATGCACTTAACTCATTAAAAAAACAAAATTCACTTAAACGCTTTTGTTTCTTACCCCTTCAAATGTAATAGTAAAAACAAAATATTACATACTTTATGTAAAAACTGAAAATTGTAAATTGTAATCCACATTTTTTATTTAAATAATTTTTCATGCGAAAATGAACGATCAAATATTAAAATTTTATTTACAAAAAATCTCACCCCCGGTTACAAGAAGGCTTGTTAAACTATCAATAACTAATATTAATTAGACTATGTGTAATTTGACTTATGTTATTAAGTCAGATCACATTCTCAAGCTCTGTCAATAATAATAAACTTTTACAGAGCTTGAGATTCTGATTCTGATCTAATGACGTGAACGTCTAATAAACATTAGGTATTGTAGCCTTATTGCAACCGAGGGGGAGACTAGTATTTTTATTTGGGGCCTAAGACACTAAAAATTTTATGGTTTCTTAAATATTGGAAAAATCGATTTTCAATTTGTATCATATACACCATGTAACTTCTTTGTTTGTACTTTTGTACACAGGTAAGTAAGGTTCAATCGACCTCTTTTTGACCCCACCAGAATATATGGTATTATGTATAACCAATCTTTTCGGACACCCTGTATACTAAATAAAACAACTATTTAAAAAAATACTTACATTTAAAATTTTATTGCCGATACAAATATATAATTTTTTATACATAAATAAATATATTATGGATTAATTTGATAATTGTGTGCAATGCCAGGTAAAAATATATTAATAAATCTATTACTACGTATTAAATTGCTTTATCAGAAACTGTTTTCCCTGTTATCTTCATTTATTATTATAACATTTCACGCCCGTATGGCCGGCGCCCGAACGGCCGCGCCCGGCCGTCTTCGAGTCCAATTGCCCCCGCGCCCGTACGGCTGCGCCCGATTATCCGACTCCGTTATCAAAGTGATAAGTGATCATAACAAAAAATAAGACTAAGAGACCTCTAAATCGCTTTATAATAATTCCTCAATCAAATACATCATACAGAAGTAACCTAATAAATAAAACTTTAATTTGTCTCAAAATTGTTGTGAGGAGTTTTCGCAGCACTCTGGTTTTCTGCTTGCATCATCGTCGATGATATAATTCATCGATCAGTTGTATAATATGAGGTTTGTTCCAACAACGATCCTAAACCAGTTATTGGCACCAGGGCCTGCGCAGTATATAATTTGGGGTCCTAATGATCTACTGCGCAGAATACTGGTGAAAATAACTAGTTTCTAATCGTTGTTGGAACAAACCAATGGTATCAGCTCCTGGACTAGGCGACTAGACTTTGTTACATAAAATAGAATGCCCAAATTTGTTCCATGTTCAATTTTGTTATCCCCTCAAAATCCATATCTGGGTACGCCACTGAAGGTAGGCAACACCAAAGTAGAGAAAGGACAGTTTAAACACTGACAAAAACGACGCTAACTGTGTGTATACAAGTGTACAATGTGGTAAAAGAAATTACAGCCAAAGATCTCGTTTATGCTCACTATCACAATCAGTATGAAAGTGGAGAAGTTGGAAAAGTACAACTTCTTCAGAAAAATTTTAAGCTTTGGTAAGCAATTAAAGTAAAAGTGGAAGTACTCTATTGATAGTACACAGCGTAGAAACGTGGTATAAGATGAAGTAATATAACATGAGCATGCGCTTAAAATAAAAGCATATAAGAGATTGGGAGAGCAACTCAGGTCAAGTCAATAATAAAAAAAAAAAAAAATAATAAAAAAATAAAAATATGAATAACCCGAGTAAAACAAGGCTGTACTACTATTAAGAAAACGACAAATGTTACGTCAATTGTCAGAGTCAATATCAAACGGAGAGACTGTCAATGAAATGTAGGTTATGAAACCAATAACTAAAACATTAATAAATGGGAGATACTAAAAAAAGTAGAAGTACTAATGGCAAAAGAAAATGTATAGAATAATTAAATTTATCGACACAACCTTTTGAGCTTTTACAACTTCCATTATCAGGGTTTAAATACTTTGTTACAATTTGGGAAGGCGAGACCGAGTAAAGCGAGAGGCGTAAAACGACAGCGAGGGAGACACAAAATGGTCTCTTTACGTCTGAACACATATTTGGGATGGCGCGACATACGAGAGCACTTTTAGCACGGCAGGATTTGCTGCTTGCTGCCTGTCACTTGAAGCAATACCTCCTAGGAGGTATGAAATTGTGTAAAAGAATAACTATTAGTATACTTAATAGTTGTGTAAATAGTTGGTTTTTCTTTAGTTGGTCGTAGAGAAACATATTGTAGAATTCGATTAGATTAACCGTATCGCACTCAAACGACTGTTTAATTACGCTTTACTTATTTCGATCTGTTAAGAAAAGCAGTGTAATAAATTTTACGTTAAGTCGATAAAAAAAATCTGTGCAAAACAAATTATATTTTCTGAACACAATTGGGCACAATAGAAAGAACATATTTCGATTAATGGTTGATTCTTTGAAGCGTGTGTTTTTTTTTACCTTTAACGAGCGAAAGTTTTCGCGTTATTAAGGATAATAAACTGCTCCAAAATCGAAAATTAATATTTTTAGACAACTTGACGAATGAGAAACACCGTACACCCAATAGAAGCGTTAATAAAACTGTATTGTAACAGTCATGTAGTAGTTAAAGAAAAAAAAATGTATATATACATATAGCCAATTGACACAATAATATTACTAACGATAAATCGAAAATCGAAATCCGAAAAATCAGTATATCTGAAAAATAGGTGGTTGAAATAATTTTTAAATTCGGAAACAAATCTCAACAATCCCCTACGAACAACATAACAGGAGCCATGAAAACCACATCGACCAGAGCCATGGAAGTCATTCTTAGTGTCACTCCCATTGATATTTACATCAAGAAGGTTGCTCTGATGACAATGACACGCATCCGCACGGTTGGAATAGAACCTGATGTAGGCTGTGAAGCGAGATGTCGCTTTTGGCAGAAGGCGTTTGATACGCTTCCACTGTTTCAAGCGAACATGGACTCCATTTCATCGAGATATATCTTCTTTAAGCCATATAAAGTTATAACATAACAAATAGAAGAGCCGGAAGTGGCAGGTACGATTCATATCTACACCGACGCACGGTTCTAAAACAAAACAAGGCTCAGGCTGTGGAATATACTCCAGATCCTCAAACCTAAACATAAAATGTGTTGTGAGCAATAGTGCAAGTGTAGTTCAAACAGAGCTCACGGGAATTCTCATAGCAGCAAAAGAAATCACCAGAAACAATACCACTGGAAGGAACATGCTCATCTATACAGATATCAGACAAGCACTACTCACCCTGAACAGACCACGGTTAGTATTAAAATGTCACGAAGCTTTGGCCGAAGTATCCATCAACAATGTGGTCACCTTAAGATGGATCGTAGGTCACGCCACATCGGAAGGTCTTGCTGATTCACTGGCCAAGTAAGCAGCCAACCAAATACTTTTTGGACCTGGTCCTTCTATTGGCCTAACAAAATCGGTAGTGACAGACCTAATTAAAGAACATTCCCTTGTGAAATTCAAGGAAAGATGGGATGAAACAAGAAACTGCAGGGAGCTTTTAAGTTATCCTGACAACACTGCAGCAAACAAATACTCGACTATGATTACACATAATCTGCGCTTGGTTACGGGCATTCTGACTGGTCATTACCACGTACAGAAGCATCTCCAATATCATAGGGTTGTCATAATCCGCACTTTGCAGGGGGCGTGAACAAGAAGATGAGACCATCGAGCATATCATATACGATTGCCCGACGCTCTCATTTATTAGAAAATTTGTGTTCGGCGAGTATCGGTTAACACTGGCCGATATAAGAGAAGTACCTCTTAGCAATGTTGTCGACTATATTAAATCTGCAGGCTGGCTCACGAGCTAGGAGGTGCCTATTATCTTAGGAGGATGCACAATGGGCCTAGTGAGGTCTAAGTGCCGTGGGGTAACCCACCCTCTACACGTTACAGATACAGAGAATCCACTACGAATTATTAAGACCATTCCCGAACCCCAAAGGTAAAACAATACTTGTAAATTTGAAAATAAACCTGTCGTCGTCGATGATCGAACCCAGACATCCATGTTCTTCGCACATGTGCCGTAACCGATGGACCATCAACGAATGTGACTGTCGAGATTCCTAGAAGGTTATTAGATGTGTTAGTTCTGGCCAGACAGCGATCGGATTTCGATTTGCGATTTCTCGATAGCAAATTCACAATTTTCATACATTGGTTTACGGTACGGCTCTAAACGTACATTAAAAACTCAAATCACGCAGACGAAGATATATACATAAATGCAAATATACATCGATTCTGTATTAGAGGTATTTGTAGATTTGAGAAGGAACCTGAACGCCGCCGTTTGGCCAGAATTAGCACATCAAATAACCGTCTAGAAATCTCGACAGTCACTGTCGTTGATGGTCTATCGGTAATGGCACATGTCGGGTAAACATGGGTGTCTGGCTTGGATCCCCGGCGACGACAGGTCTTTTTTCAAATCTACAAGTATTGGTTTTCACCTTTGGGGTTCGGGTATGGTCTTAATAATTCGTAGGGGGACTGTTGAGATTTGTTACCGAATTTTAAAAATATTTCAGCCATTATATATTTTTTTAAAAAAAATTTCTGCACTCACAGACTACAACACGAAAACATATATTATTGCGTTCAAGTTCAACTGAAGGAATATATTTCATATCCATTCTACCTAGTAATAACACTACAAAAAAAACACAGTTCATGTTTTAGTCACCCGGCTACTATTATTTTTTAAATTTATTAAGTGACAATTCTGTCAAACTAATTGTCAGTATATTTTTTAGTTATTGAGATTAAATACAAGTAAAAATGAGTTATTCGTGTGTTGAATCAATAAATAATAGAATTTCTATTTTTATTTCGTCCACATTTACAAATAAATAATAAATTTTAATCAAACTAAATGAAACTAATTTAATTACGAGTAATAAAACTAAAATACACACATCGCCAAAATTCTTAGACCTTCTTATGTTTGTCAAAATGAGACACTATTATTAAAAGTCAAGAAGTATGTTACATAGTACATTTATTTTGGTTATGTATCCAATACAAATTGGCTGAATTAAATTTTAACTGAACAAGAAAAAAATACAAACGAAAAATAGTGCATAATAAAATTATTACTAGAATTTGAAATCCAGAAGAAAACCACTTTAGATCGAAATCAAAAATTCATTAATATTCGTTGTGTCCTCCCCTGTTCTGTAGTAAGGTATTAACTCGCCTGTGCATGGAAACAATAAGGGTGTTAATGTAATCCATTGGAATGTTGTTCCATTCTTCTTGGGCCGCGACTGTGAGTTCCTGGAGGGTGACAGGAGGATTAATTCTGTTTGAGATTGCTCGTCCAACGAAATCCCAATGTGCTCAATGGGATTCATGTCTGGCGAATTTGCTGGCCACGGTAATTTTGAATATTCTGAATTTCTAGAGTATTTTGTACCTTTCTCGTGCGATGAGGCCTAGCATGAAAATAAAATTGGTACCAATTTCATTTCGGAGAGGATAAATAATGGGTGCAGTAATGTTTCGAACATATCTATCAGCTATCATAGTGTCAGGAATGGGAATAAGCTGCGTACGACGACCATGCATTATGCCTCCCCAAAATGTTACTGTTCCTCCTTGGTATGGAACGACTTCTCTGGCAAAAGATAGTATTTTTGGTCGCCCTGGCCCTCTCCAAACTCTGTGTTGCCGACTATCACTAATTAAACCATATCTGGTTTCGTCCGAAAAAAGAACATTTCGCCACTGAGCTAAAAGCCAGCCTCTATGTTCCTGTGTCCACTGTAGATGAGCAGCTATATATCTGGAAAGTAATCTGGGTACTCCTAATGGTCTCCTAGTTCGTAAATTGGCTCCAGCAAGTATCCGCATTATTGTGAGGCTGAAAATGAATCCACCATACGTTCTTCTAAAATAAGTTCAGACAGCTGAAACTGTTACGATTCGATTTCGACGTACATAACCTGCTACATACCGATCTTCTCTTGGATTAGTTACCCTAGGATGCCCAGTCCCACGTCTCCAGTCAACGCTGTTAGTTTCCTGGTACAAGCGCACTATTCGGGGAATCCCTAGTCTATCTGCGATTCGATAATTCAGCAGACCCTCATCATGTAAAGCCACTATTCTCGCTCTATCGAACACTGAAATTCTATTGCCAGGCACAGTTACAAAGAAAAACTCAATAATCACTTAAACACGCAAAATCGATATGAACCACTTTTTAAACATTGGTACCTAAAATTGTGGGAAATTGTTTTTGTAAACTTTTTTAGATGTGTATCAACGGTGAAATAAATAAATATTAAATGTACAAAAAAGCAACCATAATAAATATTTCGTTTTAATATTTACGAGGGGGGTCCAAGAATGTTGGCGATGTGTGTTGATAGATACCAGAACAGTGTATTTGGCTTCCACGCGGGAGGCCCGGGTTCCAATTTGGACTGGGGATCAATTAAAACAAATTTGTTTAATGTTTATTTTACTTTATATATTAGTAAAAGTCATAAATTATTTTAAAATTGGTTATTTTGTCTTTTAAAATAATTTTAAAATTTGTAGCTTTTCGTAAAAAAAAATATAACTTTGCATAGTCCTTCGGATATTTGTTGAATACCGACAATTTTATAAGATGTCGAAAACGGGAATGTATTCATACCACTGTAAAATCACATTTGCTGTTTTTGTTCCTGTCATATTTCAAGATTAGCAATGTTATTTAATACTTATGCGTGCAATGAAAGGTAAGAGGGTAGAGTAAAGAAACAGTAAGCAAGAGAAGGTTTGATTAACAACTAAAGTTAATCGTTCATCAGTTAAAGTAATTGCCTGTACACACTCATTGCGGCTCAGATTTATGGATATACGGTACAATGTCAACTAAACACATACACGAAGAAGCAAAACAATTTGTTGAATTACAAATAGTACTGTGAGTTTTAAACATTTCTGTATATTTTTTTGATATTTCATATTTCGTAACCAACTAACTTTCTTGTATTCCATTAAAATATTTATAAAAGATAAAGCTTTAGTGCAGTGTTAGATATTTTTTTATAAATTTCATGTTTCAAAATAAAAAATAAAATCACTTTTTAGAAAACATTGGTACAGTTATTATTTCATAGAAACTAACCTATAACGTAAAAAAAGAATTATCCAAATGCAATCAAGGGTAAGTAAAGAAAGAAATAACTTTCAAAGTTATGGTACCTATATTTAAAGAAATGTGTCAATTTTGGAGGGTAGTGTATAGCTAAAAAGAAAACTAAAATCGATTTCGAACAAGCGGCAACACAATCCTTTTCCTAATTAAAATGTTTTAGGAATTTATCATATTTCAGACGGTTGAAAGTGAGGGAAATACATTTCATCTTAAAAAATTGAAATTTCGAATTAAATTATTTCAAAATATTTTCGAAAATATCATAATCACGCTTAAAATGAAACACGGAAGGAGTAATCACCTCCTCTTGACCTTCTCATTCTACGCCTATGAATAACCCTAATTCAACCCCTCTGATTGTTCTCGTTTCCTTGTAACGAAATCTGCAATCTGTTAACAACGCGCGTAGCAGCATTATTAAAGGACTTGATTAATAAATGAGCCCTTTTGTCAGAACTTTGCATTTTTTTAAAACTGTTTAACATCAAACAAGATTAAATTGGAAAACTGTAGGAGGAATTTAAATTATCGTCTACAAAGATTATCTATCTATTTAATAAAGTTTCAATGGAAAAAGGGAATATTTGACCTAGCCAGTTATTTTCAAACCTCTCAAATAGTTTAATCCATCATGTTGGAATTCGATATCTATCTATATAGCTACGTTCTACAAAACGATAATTTTTTAATATAAGGTACAAATAAAAGAAAATAAAGGAAATAAAGTTACCTACCAGATGTTTCCCGCAATATAAATATTTTACGGCTAACATACCTGAAACAAAAAAAAAGTATTAGAATTGATTTAATAATACAGGATGATTGAAAAATGCGCATACTTTAGACATGCAAATTTGTTGGAATACATTTGGGAATATATCTGGGCCACAACAGATCTTTTGGAGAATTGATAAACTGCATATCTTTGGCAATCTTACTGAAAGATAATGATTAAGCTCAACTTATTTAATGACGACCTGGCAACCAACATTGCCAACTAATGGTGGCAAGAGTCGAGTTGTTTAAATTTTTATTAATATCATTATGACATACCTTCACACACACGACAATTCACACCCAAAATGTATTTTAAAATATACATATATATCTTTGATTCTTTATTTTATTTGATAAAAGCTTAAAATAAGATTCCATAGACATAATTCCTATATTCTAACAAATACAAAATAAAAGGTATTACAGATAAAAACTTAAAATATCTATTTCAATTATTAATTAGGGGGTGGGTGGCTCAGTGGTAGAGTCTTTGCCTGCGGATTCAATTGTCCCAGGTTCGAATCCCACCGTTGGCCGAGATTTTTTCATTTAATTTAATTATTTAAAATTAATTCTGATGCCTTGGTCGAATTCCCCACTAGACCATTCACTGTTGGGTTCCAATTAACAGTGCTATTCCTGAAGTGGTGCCGGGAAACAGTAACAAAGCCTACACAGAACAGACATGATTGAGAATTTAAACACAGAGACTGGCATATTAGGTACATACATACACCTATACTACAAATCGAAAAAAAAAATTATTAATCAACTGGTATTTCTATAATTAAATATTTTTAAATACATTTAAAACCTTCCTTAAAGCATACCTTTTCTTGAGTGTATATATGGCTTACAGAATTCTGAACTAATTCTGAATTTTAAACTTTTCGCATGCGCAGTAGTTAAAACTGAATTAGGTTCTAATTCCGTATTCACTGATTCAATTCTTTATTGGTTCTGAATATTATGTGGTTTTTTTTTAGTTTTACACCCTTTAGACCTCCCGTGCTATACCCTAATCCCCGTCTGTAGTCTGGCAGCACTGCAGCCTGCGGCTTATTGTACCACCATTTGAAGGTCCTACTACTTTCCCATTCACACCCTCATTCATTCTCATTCATTCCACGTCGTCGACGGTTAAACGCTAGTCGGATGAATCCCATGGTGACACGGCCCATGGTGGAACCTCCCAGCGGTCACCCATCCACGACGTGACCGGAGAGATCACAGCTTAACTGTTGCGAGTAAGTGGATGCACACTAAGCTCACGGCTAGCCTCTCCGGCATGTTATGTTGTAGCCTGGGTATCTATTCTTGAATATCAAGAGGTAAAAATTTTGAGGGAAGAATTAGACAAAAATACAAATGTGTGTTGCAGAGGAAAAACCGGTTTTCTGTTTCCTCAAATTCACGAATAGCTACCCTGGAACATAGGCGCCGAATCCCCGGGGGCTCTGGGTGCACAAGCACCCAGAGCAGTTTTTGTCCACGTTGTGCTATGGGTGCTCCGCACCCACTTTAAAAATACCAATAAGTAAAATGAAGAAGTTGTCGAGGCCCAAGTTGTTAAAGCGACAGGATGCCTCGATAAAATATTATCGTTCGGAGCTATATTTTTGTGATAAAAAAGTCGCCGTAACTTGTTATAAACAGCGCGTTGAACTTGGATTTAAGGATTTATTATTCTAGGTGTATAAAACCCTATGACATCAAAAAATAACGACGAATAACGGTCTACAATTGAGTCTATCAGCGCAAAAACGGCCTAGGCCACAAATGTATGATTTTGAGATTTTTGGCCTAACTGTATACCTAGGTGTATACCTACACAGTGCAAAATAGCCTAAGCCACCTTTTAATACTGTTTAGAAGATGGCGCTACTAGTTTAACTTTGGTATAAAGAATTATTCCAACAGGAGTAATTTTTTTGCGAACAATGAATATGCTAATAGAACTTCCCAACTGTTTAACAATCAACATCAAAATCGACAAGCCATCGAAAGTATATTTTGGAGTTAGTCCAAAAATTTTGGGAAACGGGGTTAGTAGCTAACAAAAAACTTGAAATGGAAAATGCTGTAGTATGTTACGTTTTATAAAAAAAAGTTTTATAATAATTGTTACGTTTATAAAAACTGTTATGTTTACAAAGTTACGTTATAAAAACATATTTTGCACCAGATGATAAGTTTCTAACCCTTACCTGGGTCTCATTGTAAAAATCCTTATAATAAGAATTCTTACAAGCCTCAGGCCTAGCTCAGATCAAAATAGGTCAGTGGGATTCGTTTAGAATTTACCTTCAAGTCAATGACAAGGTCTTTAATTAAAAAGACTTAAAAGAATTCAATTAAATTAATTTGGGCGCCATACCTTTAGATGTACAATAAAAGTAAATTTGTCATTAACTTGTCAGTTGAAAGTAAGGAAAAAATAAAGAAGTTAAATTTCAAAACAATTAATCAGCTTTAATTTCGAATTTGATTGATGACTGATATTACATATAGAAGAAAATAAAATTAAATGAATTTAACAAATTTTACGATTTACGTTTGACTGATGATGAGTTTAAAATTAAAATTGACTAGTATGACTATGACTCAAAAATTGTGTGTGTGGTCCTGGCCGACACTTATCTTGTGTTTCCGGATTTCAACGGTCGAACTGGTCTGGTCCGTGTCTTAATGGTAGGTGAGCCTACGATGACTTCAAAACACTCTGCAGTTCCAGACGCAACTCAGCCCACAATGACTTAAGAGATTCCGCAGCTCTAGAGGCAACTCAGCTGACAAGCTTAAGAGATTCTGCAGTTCTAGATTATAAAGGCCAATTCCTTAGTTTGTTACAGATCCAGTTCCTTAATTTTAAGAAAGAAAAAACGTGTCAGTTACAACAAAAAAACCGTATATTTCCATTGCTTCAAAAAAAAAACAACACATGTGGTCAGCCATAAAAGCTTACTATTTAAATTAAACATTTTTAAATTGAACATTTCAAGTTTACAACAATACTAGAGATTTGCAATAGTATTTAAATTAAAATATATGAAGAATGGAAAGATTTTTTAAATAACTGAGAAAAAAAAATATAAAATTAATGGCAGCCATTTTGTTCATTTTGGAATTTATATTACGCGAAAAGCTCACTATTAATGAATGTAATATCTCAAAGATAATTTCAGCAGAATATACACACACAATAAAATTAATTTCTAACATTCATTATAAGAAAAAAGGTGATTTGATTACCTTAGTTTGTCCGGACACACTTAACAACACTAAACTCAACCGGTTTATTTCGCAGCCTAATTGAAAAGAAATTTCAAAAGCCAACAGCTGACCGAATGTGTGAAAACGTGAATATTCCCCATCCATAAGTAAGCCAGGCGTGCGCACAACATCTGACCGTAATTATTGATTTTTAGATAAAGTGCATCATTGGTAGAATGTCCCAGACAGAGACAAATTCCCGTTTTAACATAATATCTATATTTCCAAATACGAGGGGCGCTCAAAAAGTATTAGAATATATTGGAATATTTGAACTAATTAAATATTGTAATTATTAAAAGGGAGTGACGATTACAACGTAACAAGTAAATGAAGCTACATAGGTGGCGATTTAAGGACATGTTGTTCAAGAACCCACATTGAGTACAAGACAGTTGGCGATAACATCTGACATTCAGAAGATATTGAAAAAACACAAGTTTCATCCCTACAAAATACATCTGGTAAAAGAACTTAACGAAGGCGATTACAATATTGTGAAATTATGACTGAACGGGCAATACATGATCAGCGATGTCTTTTCAACGTGTGTTTTTCAGATGAATGCACTTTTTTCAAAATGGTACGGTAAATCGTCACAACTGTCGTTATTGGTCCGATTCAAATCCCAGAATATTTCATGAAGTGCATACGCAACATCCGGAATGTTTTTGCTGGCATTTCTGGTAACCGTATAATTGGCCCCTTTTTTTACCTGGAACTTTAACCGCAGAAATGTATCTGAAATTATTAGAAAATGCCATTTATCTAGCAGTATCAGAGTTGATTGAGAATGACAATCAGTACATAGCGAACAACTAAATATTCTAGCAAGACGGTGCGCCACTGTTCGTCAGTATTTGAATCAAACGTTTCCAGGTCAATAGATCGGAAGAAGAGGAAGTATTGAGTGGCCCACACGGTCTCCGGATCTAAGCCCGTTAGATTTTTTTATGGGACCACTTGAAAACTAAAATGTATGCCACCCAGCCAACATGACTGGAAAATCTGCTACAACGGATAATTGATGAAAGTCAAATCACCCGACAGATGCTTCAAAATGTCCCAGAGTGTTGTGAACAAAACCTCTATTATTGCATGGAGGCCCAGAATCAGCATTTCCGGCATTTACTCGAGTAACTGGTAAGCTTTTACAGAAAATAAAAATCGGTAAAACAGCATGGCTAGGAAGACAGTAGCGTTTTAAAACTCGGGGTTTATAATCTATGTAAAAATACCTTCAAAGCCCCCATTTCTCGCATAGGGGTCGAGCAACCACAGCAACTTTTGAGTTCCGGCGCATATGCCCTGGAATACCGAGATGCAATAGAGGTTGCATTTTCGGTGAAAATTCAAAACTGGGAATGAATCTGGCATGCGCTCAAAGTATAAAATAATAGTTCTGAATCAGTTCTGGATTCTTATCTCGAACGAAACTAATACTTTTATGTAATTCTAAATGTCTCGGAGGTCTCCTATTAAACAATTCAAATCACGTGACTTTAAAAAGTGGGCGATTGGAAAAAGTACAACAGTGAATTTTTTGTAACCGAAACGATCCATATTTGTTCGTTTATTTTGTTCGGGATAACTTTATTTTATTAATTTTAAAACATCATAAATAATTATTTTAAAGTAGTTATTTCATCTTTGGAACTTCTAAATTAATTTAAAGTTTAAATGTTTTCGTTAGTGAGTCTTAGAAAAAATATATTGTACAACTCAAATGGATTGTCCGTCATGCTCAAATTTCGTGAGATACGGCCATCATATCCACTCTTGCTACACAAACTACTATTTTGTCGCAATCATTTAAAACCTTAATTCGTGTCAGGTAGTTGCTTAAAACCGTCGTATTCGTCAGGATTTTTGGCAGATATTTTCAATATTCAATAATAAATTTGCTATAACAATTTTAGAGTTCCTAAAGTATAAAAGTATATTTTTGGCAAATAAATTCGGAACAGTCTGGTCATACTTGAAAACCGTTGAAATAATCTGGGATTTTTATTTCTAGATTATTTAAATTCTAAAAGTAAAAATTAAAATCATTTTAAGATGCATAAAGGATACTTTTTTGTATAGTTTGCTAATGTAATACGCTGTGTAGTAACAGGGGCGGATGGGACCCCTTCGACCGGCGCCGGAAGTCAATTGAAACTTAACCGCGCCGGTTCAGCAAAAAATGGAAAAGCATGAATTTTTATTTTTGTATTAATAACTTAACTACAAATTATGTTACAATAACCCAAATTGTTTTAATCTGACAGGTTAAAACGACTAAACCGACAATTCCGGAAGCAGAAGCGGATGATTAAAACGCACCTGATATTTTGCTTGCTGCTGTCAGTCAGTGAATATTATTTTTGGAGTCACAGTTTATTGCTAAAGAATCAGTGAGCTCACTCGGACCAGTTGAAAGTTCCAAAATAACATCCACTCCAGGGATACAAATTCAGGATAAGCAAAAGACTGCTGTTTTATTATAGGCAATTGTCATATATTGTATTATCCGAGTTGCGCAGTGTATAAACTGGAACATTGAGATCAAAAGTGCCGACGCAGAGTGAGCGATCTGATTCTTTAGCTATAAACTGTGGCAAAGGAATCAAAATGGCCGGACCATGTCGGACCTCTCCCTTGCACCGTATAGTATTAGTAAAAGATATATACATTAGTATTTAAATTGAGTTAATAAATAAATGTCTTAGTAGAAATAAACTACAAAACAAACTGTTTAAATACATAAACGTTACAATATGTTACAATTAACCAAAATGTCAATTCAGATTTTCCATTACTAATTGACATTATTATTAAAAAATATATCACATGACATCAATTATTCCTTTAGAAGAGAGCCAATAATTTCCCGATAATCCAGATTGTCATTTCAGATGGACTTGGGCTTTTTGGAACTTTATTCACTAAATTATGCAAGGTGTTGGCTAAATCATTTGTTTTGTTTACGCGGTGGGTCTAACCGTTAGTTAGACCCGTTGCCCTTGTTGTCTTATATATTATGTATTTCTAACAACTCTCCAACACCTGTGCAATTTCCCTTTACCATCGAGCTAAACAGAGACGGAAAAGTTAGAAGTTAGAATTAGATAGAAAGCGTCGAAATTCCCTTTAGTTTGATATACCTATTTTGACCTGTGATTATGAAATTTCCCTTTAATTATTTATTTCATTTCAATCAGAAGGGGTGCATAAAAAATTCGGATTGACCTGAGTTACGCGGTTTTGGGTAAATTTCTACTAATAATGTTAACCTAAAAGAATCCATAAATTAGTCTTGATATATTATTTACAAGTTGATTTTTTAAGTGAGGCCTATACCTATGGAGCCTCAGTATTGACCTAGTGCCGACAAAAAAAAATTCTTACCGCCACTTTTTAACACTTTTTTCTCCACGTCGCCGATCACTGTGAGTCGGAAAATGCAAAAAAATTGGTTGTTTGTGGGCACGATCGATTTGCAGTTTTGATTTTCTTAGATAATTTCTTCGAATTTAGACACCATTAATTTTCCGAATTTTCGGTTCGAAAAATGTTAAATATCAATTTTTCTAAAATCCAATGCTTTGTTTATCAAGCTAATTATACTTACTCCAACATAGTGAAATCAGTCCAGGAACGGTTTCTCCATAGGTTCATTTGTGCAGTGAACACCTAGTTATATTTCATAAAAACACATTATTTTAAAATAGATAAAATATAAATTCAATTTTAATAATTTTATTGTTTTCATACGTGTTAATCTCTATTTTTTGGTACACCTCTGAGCTCTGGCTAATCGCGTCTCTTTGGCTCACTTTTCTGAGTGAGCCCAAGGGAGCGAGATGCTTTCCCGGAAGCCTCTAGCTAAAAAGAGATGTCAACAGGTTAACATATCCGTGAAACAAACAATGACCTTATTTTGCTTAATGCACACAGTGACGTCACAAAGTAGAGCGGGGCATACGAATCTTTCAAACCATAGATATAGAATAACTATATGCAATGACGGTACTGAAAGTGTCTGCACTTTTGTATTTATTTGTGTATTGTATTTATTAAAAATTAAGTTTAAATAAAAAATAAATAATAAATTGGAAGTATGTGTGTCAATTAACGATTGTTACTGAAAAACATGACATTTTTAGTAGAAATCCAGCTCTATAAAGAGATGAGGCCTATTGATTATGAAAAAAAAATTTAATAGAAGTGGGAAAAAGTTAAGGAGGTTGAAATATTTAAAATAAAACTCATAAACAAACAATAATATCAACAAATTTTTGAAAAAAATCAAGCTCTACAAGGGGATGAAGCCTATTGATTCTGAAAAAAATCTGATAAAAAATGGGTGTTAAGGGGGCCGGTTAAACTGTGAAGAGTATTATTTAGAACACCAATGTAAAGATCATCTACGTGATTTACCCTTAGTAACACCATTGCTTCACAAACCTGAAAATTAAAATAAAGTCTTAATACTTCTCATTGGCTTACCTTCAAAATCAAATCGTTACTGTTTTTTATTCCACGAGTTTGCCATTGGGAGCTTCAGTATCGATAAGGTGGGAACCAATAATTTAACGTCTCTCAAATTAAAGATTATTTTTTATGTGTCAAAATAGTAAAATTAAGTTATTTCGACCAATAATATTTCTTGTTGCTAACAAATGTTTGAGTTCTGTACTGTTTTTCATTTCAGTTCAAACTCGAGACCACCACTGTAAACAGTGCCTAATGATGGTCATTGACTGAAAATAGTCGGGCTTATGCTGCAAACCTGTAAAAGATAAGGATTTTTCTATGATGGTTCAGGTCGAAAGATACAACAAAATAAAAAAAAAAAACATTGAAATCATTTTCTTTATTCTTCGGAGCAAACCTAGATCGTTGCGCTCTAGACAGCCAACATGTCAACTGATTCGGTATGATGCGACCGCTATCGGTTCGGTTGGATCACATACTTGTTAATTTTTGTTTTAAAGGTTTCTCGAGAATTCTTCAAAAGAAGATTTTCCATATTTAACTTTGTAAAAATCAAAAATCTAACCGTTCAAAAATAACCACATTTAATCCTGTACTGCCATATGGATTCATATGGATTCATATAGATTTGAATATTTAATTTAGTTTGCGTTTAATTTCTAACTATAATTGTATTATTATTAATTTTTAGCATTTTAAAACCTCGGCAGACACCGAAGATGTCAACATTAATAAACCAATCAATAGTACATTTAACACTCCATTGACCATAGATGAATTAAACTTCTCATTTGAAACCACTAAGAATTTCGCTCCCGGACCTGAGAACATCCTATAAATTTTTCTTAAAATTTTTTCCTGAAAACGCTAAAATATATATCTCGGTATAATCTGGACCTGGACAAAAAACACTTTTCATTCATTTGGTCTTAAAGTCCAATAAATCGCGAACAAGCATATCATCATACCGACCAATTTCCCTTACAAATTCACTTTGCAAAATAATGGAAAGAATAATTAACAAAAGACTTATGGATATTAGAAATTAGAAACCTGTTAATAAGTGAACAAAATGGTTTTCATCAAAATAGATCAACGATAGCGAACTTTATTGACATAGAATCTGTTCATCAATCAAACAATATTGTCTTGCAGTGTTTATTGGTATATCTAATACATGAAATAATCAAAGGCATTCACACATGCGGAATCAGATGAAACATACTGCCATTCAAATTTCCTGGATATTCGCTCGTTCAAGTTCGTATTAAAAACACCACATTATCGAAAAAACAACTCAATGGAATTCCACAAGGTTAAGTCATCAGCGCAACTACCTTTCCAATCGCAATTGACTTTTCCACATTTTTATTAATTGCCTTTTTGTAACTCGTCTAAGTACCAACATATACTTCTACTTTAGAGTAAATAGTTCGTTGCGAACCATGGAAATTTCTTGAAACATTAATTGTTACACATTTTATACACATACGTAAGTTAACCATTTATTGTAATATTGTTTTCTTATTTTTCAATATTTCAACTATATTGTAGGTCTGATTATGGCCAGGATTGCCGAAACTAGTCACTTAAACTTATTTGTTATTAAAATATGATTTTGTGATTTTATTTTATTCTTTGAAGTAATTTGATCACATTCGAGAAAATGTCAAACAATATGTTTAATTTATTCATTTTAGACTATTTAGGTTTTCTTTTTCTCTAGACTTTCCAACATGCCTACAAAAGAATGGCAACACCGTGTAGATAAGGAATCCCATCGCTATTAATAAAAATTGTCTTTGTAGAATAAACCTAGCTGTTAATAATTTATATGGTTAGTTCTCATGTTTTTATTTATTGATTGATTAATTGTAATAAATATTGTAGTTTTTTCTCCTGCTCTAAAGAGGACCGGCTTTTAAATACATAAGTGATACATAGAAAAATTGTACAAGTATCGAATTTAGAATAACTCGATGACGCCATTTAAATTTCCCACACGTTATTTACCTATAGTATTGGGCCCGGCGTGGAATTAAATTTCATCTCATCTGCCCATTCATCTAACCAGTCTTGGTTACCTTTAAACCTGGAACGTGATATAATTTAATCTCTGGCTGAAGCCTTTTGGGCACCCACAACAAAACGTCCGACGTCGAGTCATCAGCCACAACGAAATTGATACCGGCAGTGTATGTGGACTATTAAATGTCAATGTGAAATATGTAAAGGGCTAAGAATGGATTTACGAAATTCGACTCTTGAGACTAAGAATAAATTGGACGAAGTTAGCTAAGCGCCATAAGAGTATAGAAAGAGGATCTTAAGTGGAAGAGTCCGTTGTAAAATTTTAAAGAAGATAATTACGCTTAATTATTACATAGCTTGATTCAGACGCACTTATTTAAAACTTCAAAATAGAATTAATTATGGGTACACGGCCTCGAAAAATTAGAGCATAATTTATAAAATATAAAATCTACCTCTCAATGATTTTAAATTATTTCTTGATATTTTCTTACTTTAATAAAACTTTCGTTTTATTGTATGCACAACGATTTTTGATAAAATATTTTGTTACAGATTCGCGTATGTTTAATGAAATTTGTATAATGTAAATAGCCCGTGAGAGTTCAGCTTTAATATTAGTAGAGGAGCAGTGGAGAGATTGAGTATACTTATTTTATGTTTTTTTAATATTATTATTTCAGAAGTTATTTCAATATTTTCTTAATCAAGTGGGTAGGTTGATGAAATTCATAGATTAAAAAATATTATTCTTTTGGATTGATAAAAAAAATTAAATACCGTATTTTTCGGATTATAAGACACACCTCAAATTTATGAGATTATTTTTATAAAAATATATTTTAATATTACTTTCGGATCATACTTTTTATTTACTGTTAACATAACTCATACTAGCAATATTCAGTTCATCTTCATTCTCATTCATTCTCTTATTTTTGACTGAATTATTTGTTATCGCGCCTTTCAAAAACTAAATGAATGGAAAATGAATGAGATTGATTTAAATAATAGCAGATAGTTTATGTTATTAGGACGACTTTTCTGGCGACTACGAGGAGTTTGCCAGGTGAGACGTAGTCGAGCCTGGCAACTCATATGAGTCCGAAAATCTTAGATAAAAGAAACAAAAGATGAAAAAGTTCATTCATAACGTATCATTTCTAAGTCTAAATCATTGGAAAAAAGAAAAAAAGATATTTTATGCGGATTGAATGAAAACAGACTGTAACCATAGATCTCGTCTGGCAACGCTGCTGTTAGACGCAACTAAAAGTTTGTCGATACCAATGGCGTATCTTATTGAAGATAAAATCATAACTCCTCGATTTTTGTGCGAAAAAGATTATTAAATTGCAGTAAATACTAATTTTGTGTTAGCTAAATATAAAAAAATAAATCATGAAATACTAACCTATATGGTGTGCAATTAACATTATAATGGTTTAAACTTTAAAACCTATTGGATTTGAAATAAGGGTATGCAGTTGAGTGGATATGTAAAAAAAACTTAAAAACACAATTTTTTTAAAATAATACAAAAAAAAATAAAATAAAAACGAGATAAATAAATGAAGATTTATTTTAAACAAATTTACGAATTCAATTTTGGAGTTAATTTAAACAGTTTTACAAATTGGTAATAATGAGAGAGATTAAATAAAAATTCAGATTTTTAAAACTAATAAATTTATAAAAGTTAATAAATCAATAAATTTACCATATTTAAGGTAGGGATTTTAAATGGAACGTTACTTATAGCGCAGCTGGCGATAAGAATGTTGTCAAATCTGAAAACACGTAGAACTATACAACAATAAACCTGCGTTAGTGCTAGGCGTTGAAAAAATCTTCTATTTTATTTAAAAAAAGAAAATAATTGTTTCTAAACCATACTATTTTCGTATTTATACTTTCTATTCTATTTTTCTTAAAATATCAACTTTTTGTTGTCTCAAAATGAATGTGAATATTGGAATAATATTTTATCAAATCTAGTGCGTGATTTTCAAAAATATCCCAATCAAAAATGTGATCTAAAAAATAAAATATGATAAGGATTTTATAGTTTTTAAAATTATTACATCCAAAACCATCAAAATATTTAAATCTACACCACTGAACAATGCAATACAAGACCTAACCTTACTTACTTATGAAATGACACTTCATCACTCACATTATCCATTTTTTGCACTAAAACTATAAGCCGAAATATTTCCAAAAAAGTCTAAAGATCAACAAAAACACCCGATATGTAACAATTTAGTGTATGGCAACGTCGCAAACTATCGATCAATAAAATACTATACGTGACGTATAGTATGAATGAAACAAGGTTATTTTCAATTGCGGTGGTGTCACGTGTAACGCTTTTAAAATACATGCATGGTGTTTGCCATAGTTTAACTTAGTATTTGCAAAGTTGTTATTTAGCAGGCGTATGTATGTAAAAATGGTTGGTATAAAAATATATAATAGTCTAAAAATAGGTGCTGCCAAAATATCAAGTCTGCTGAAAGCAGTTAAAATAGCTTAATGTACTTTGTACACATTTTATACGTTTTTTGTTTTGTTACAAGTCATTTTATTGAGACTTACTATTTATACTCTATTCAACTTAAACGCAAGTAACGCTTAAACACAATAGCCCCTTGATCACAGCACATTGAGCTATAAGGTACGGAAACATTCGAAACCGTATCGCTGTATTGACCAATAGCAGTCGAGCGTGTGCGTATCATGTTGTGATTAAGGGCTATTGTGTTTAAGAGTTACTTGCGTTTAAGTTGAATAGAGTGTAGAAATATTTCGGGAAATATTCCGACAACTCTGCTCTCAATGCGTCGGAGTGGGAAGCACTGCACTAGGTACGATAATGAATTAGTGGAGACGCTTGATGTATCGCAATATATCACGAAATAATTCTAATTAATAAAACTTGTTGCTATTAGTGATTTATAGGTAAAAACTATTTTTAAATAAGAAAGGGATAAACTACACAGCCTGGCAACAGCGCACCAGGCAATGCATGTCGGTTCTTTTACGAAATATCTACGCGCTACGTTTCTTTGCAATGTATGACCGGGTTTAAAGGTAAATAGAGGAGCTTTGCCGAAAATACACTTTTGTCCGTGTTTCATACATTATTTTTTATTCGAATGTTAAATCCAAAATGATATTATTTCCAATTTTTCTTATAACTGAAATGGCTGTGATCGATAAGAATGACCAGGTAGGTACATTATTGATAACATTTGAACAGTTACGTCAAATCGATTTAATTATACTTTATTTAATATTTATCTCATTTAATTAAAAGTTTATAAAATTTGATGTGTATATGGATTATGGACTACTATTTGACAAAAAAAATATCGTCAGCGTATTAAAAGGTAAATCAAAAATAAAACAATATTTAGATAGCGGAGCCGCTTTACTTTTGCGGCCTAGGCCCTTAAAGTGCTTTTAGGTAGTTCATTTGTAGTATATTGAAAAGTTTTCCTTTTCGATTATGTGTTCTGTCCAAAAAACGACGTTCTATATCACAATCGAATAAAAAATAATTTAGATGCGCTCAATTTTACATCCAGCAATTTTTAAAAATGTTTTTGTTCACCTTTTGGGATTAAACATTAATCAAAATTCTACAGTAAGCATATAGAGAGTAGATATGAAGTAGAATTAATTTAATGTAATTTTCATTAATTAGGGAGATATATTTTGGCAAAATTATGATTGTTATTACATCTACTAATTGGATAATTCTCATTACAGACTTACTCTCAGCGTGGAGTGGATAATTGGAAATATGGGCAAAATAGCATGGGTAGATAATATTTTGGGAAGGGTAGTTATTTCAAGTATTTTAAGTCAGGGTAATAAGTAAAAATAAATCAAATAATAATAAATATATATACAGGGTGTCCCATTAGTGAATATTGTTCAATATTTTAATTTGTGTTATAGACATGCAAACAAGTTTTAAATAAAAGTTATATGGATTTAAAAAATACGTACTATACAATATTTTTTAATAATAAATACTACTTCGGTATACACAGTAATATTATTAAAAATGTCATGTTGATCCTTAAAATATTAAATAATTTGTCTTATTAATTATACTCATGATTCACTTTCGTGTTAAAGTGTTTTTACAATTATACTAATAGTTGGTTGGCATAATTAGTTAGAATAGAGTTTTCATGTTTTCATTAATTTTTTACACAGTATTGAAACCTAACCTCTTAATCAGCATACTTTTTGCTTTGTTCCGAACGTCCATGACACTTCAAGCACCTTTTCAATTGCTCATAATAAAAAAGTTTAATGATATATCTTATGAAGATGGAAAAGTTGTATAGTATAGAAAGTAGAAGTTAAATAAAGTTATAAGGAAATTATATTTTGAAAAATATATATAATAAACAAAAAGCAGGAGCCAAAGAAGATAGCAGTGAGAAAACTGACAGTGAAACCAGTAAAGTAGAGCAGGAGGTAGCTGAATAGAACGAGGTAAAAAAAGAGTAGTAGATAGAAAAAAGGAGGTAGAGTAGGAAAAGCAGCAGTTAACAGTAGCAGGCAGGAGAATTGGAGGTAGAGAAAATCATAAATTGGAACAGAAAAAGCGAAGCAGAATTTTTGTTTTGTTTTAAAATTCAAAAATTTACTTGGCATTGATTTTTATAAATTATTGTAGTGCTCGGAAAATTTTGGAATAGTTCTTATACAGAGTGGAACTATTAAAATACATTAATTTTCTTCTAATACTCCACTGCTTCATTATTACCAGTGTGTTTTTGGTCTACATCGCACGATCCAATTAGAATACATTGCTTTAAAATATAATACTAATAGACTCGACTTGTTGTAACATTGACTAAAGCCAGGCGCCAACTATAAACTTTTTTGACGGTATTTTTCTGCGGTGCCTTTCTACATTTGAATTATCTACAACTCTGAAGATTGAATTTTATTTTAGAAAACCGTTTTGACAGAATAAAGAGGGAAGCAGTTTAATAGTGGCAGCAGTTTCCTCAATTGGCCAACTATAATTTTTTATTTATTTTGTTAAGATATTAACTTTTCGGTAACAGATATGTCAAAAAGATATTTAGAAAAGTTGCAGTCCAAATTTCAAAATCCTCGGCCAACTTTGATGTTTTATATTGACAAAATAAATAAAAATTTATCAATTTGGTGATGTTACAGTTGATTAAAGAAAATATAAATAATAGTATACCTAAGAATTTGCATTTATTAGTTTGTTGTTACAACAAATATTTTATAGTACTAATTACAGTAGCGGCTGATGCATAAATGCTGTAGGGCTGCAGAACTGTCAAAAAAATGCAAGTATCTCATTTAAATTTAAATTTAATTTAATTATTAAATAGTATACATAGCGCGCGAAAGTATCCTACTGTCATGTCATAGCTGAGAATAAGTGCAGAGCGGACCAGTGGAAACCTCGCTTAGTCATATGCATCTCTTAGCTGGATCGCTCCGGGAAGGTCTGTGCTCCGCTTGATCCGCCCGCGCTCATCTTCTAACCTACCCTCGGCTCTCTAAAAAGCAGGGTTCGGAGGATATATATCAAGTGATATATATCATGATATATATCACGATATATATCATGATATTTATACCTTGATATATATCCGATATATTTGATAATTTAATTTATTAAATTAAAAATGTTTTCCACCATTCTGAACATCCGAAAATGTCTTAATACGCCCCTGTATAAAACTATAATAACTAGCGATTTATATGTGTTTGTGTTAAAATATTAGTGTTAATAAAATAATGTTAAAATCTGTTTATTTTATTATTTTTGTTTTCTCTTTTTAATTTGAGTTAGAATAAACGATTTTGTTATTAAGAATATAGGATTTTGTTAATATGTGTTAAAATTTAAAATATAGTTTGTGCAAAAAACAAAACTGTTTTTAATTAAATAATTAAATTTTAAAAATGATATATATCGGATATATATCCGATACATATCATGTGATATGATATTTATATAAATATCATGATATTTTCGAACCCTGCTAAAAAGTAACGCTAAGACATGTAGAATTTGGGCTGCATTTTTGACAGATCGGAGAGCTTTGTTTATGGTCTGTCGCATATGTGATGTGATTAGATTTCGGTTTTGTAGATTACTAGTTGGTGTTAATTCACTAGCACGCGCGTGTCCAATAATGTTTTGGCCTCCACGGCCTTAAAAGTTAACTTATGATAAAATAGTTCGAGTAAGGTATTTGGGACAAAAAACTGAGCATCTACAGAGAAATCGTATTTATCCTCCTTTCCCAAAATGCCACAAGTCCCCCAATAGCAACCTGTAAATATGCCATGTGTGGCTTAGGTACAGATTTCCGTGAGCAAATTATACAAAATTCTGTTTTATTAAATTAACTAAATCGGTAGTGTATTTCGAAATGCCCTCTAGATGTAAATATATAAATGGTCTACAAGTAAAAAGGGTCACTGTGCGAAATTTCATTAAAATTTTCCTGTTATTTGTATTTTTGTTCAACAAAAAGAGAATACATTAATTTCGTATGCGTACTTCCTATTTATGCACTATCAAACAGTTTTATGGAAATTTCGAACATAAATAAAAGAATACAGTAGCAGAACAAATGATCTTTATCATGAGATTTTTATTTTAGCTAAATTATGTGGTTTTGCCATTGCATTGTTTAAAAAAATCTGCACATAAAATAATGCATATTATTTGTATAATAAAATTTTAAACGAAGTTTTCATAAAATTTTAGTATAAGTATGAATTTAAAATAAACATTACTACATAAAAAAGTAATATTAACAAGTAACTATTATAAATAACAGAACTATTATAAATACTTTCTAAAACCTACATATACAAACAACTTTGGATAACATTATAAGTTCCGCTGAAGAAGAAAATATTTTTCCAATTAAAGAAATTAAATTATAGATCAGAATGTGACGTACCTATTATATACATACATGGTTAAATACGTCAAATTTTTCTAGCCAAAACTGATTTAAAAAATATGTAAATAACATATTCATATCAAATAAACTGGATTTAAAACGAGAAAAATCAATGAATGAAGGATAATATTTCAACGCTCACCAGGTTCGTCTCATAAGCCGATAAAAAGCGTTATAATTAAATATATCCTGATACACAAAATAAATTCGAAAGACACTGAGTTGGTGTTTTTCAGACTGTGGCACGCACGGGTACACTGTTAGCATGAACGAAAAGAGAACATATTTGATTTTGAACGAAAGACTAAATTCCGATTAAAAGTATTGAGACGTTAAGCATTGGCGTTACTTAAACTGAACCACTTATAGGATCTTCTTAATGCTAGTTCTGGTTTTTAAAAACCATTTCATGTCTTTTGTTTAGGGTTTGCAAATTGTTTGAACAATGTTTGTAAAAATATTTGTACGTCGTCTATTCAATTAAAAATATTTGGCCTGTGCAAAAATATTTGGGATCTTTACACCTTAAGCTTGCCCATATAAAAATAATATTTGGCCTGTTTACCTTTCTGATTTTAACATCGTTACTTCGCCATCCTGTATGTTCTTCGCGTAAGATCCACATTTATTTCAGCTTAAAATAATCATTTTTCACGTTCCCTTATAATGAATAAACACTAGTTTAAAATCTTTTAAAATATTTTTAAAAAACTTTAAATCATTTATATAACGTTTAAGAATGGCAGCAATATAGAACAAAATGTATGTGGTTTTAGAGTTAAAATACATGGCAATCTATTGAAATCGTGACATCCAGTACTCGTGTGGTAAAGCAAAAAATAAGCTCCAAAAGAAATGCATTGCATTATAAAAATACTGATATTTGCAGGACCCTTTTTTTATAGGTCGAAATAATTATTTATTATTATATTTCGGGCTACCTTTTTTTATGAAATCAAAATCCAATTAAAACAAAACAACTTTATTTATCCATAAATAAATAACCAATAATCACAGAAATAAAACAGAGATAATTATATACAAAAGGGCCTTACCAAAACATTCCCCGTGAGTGGCACGTCACGACACTTTATCAGTACATTAATCAGTGTCAAACTTATACTTGAGGAGCAGACTTGCAAAACGCAGTTTGTCCGAAATTTCAGTTTTTTAACTATAGATGGCGATACAATTTTGAATTGAATAGCTATCGTTTCATAAAATCTTGGATGTACAAATCGCATTATATCCTGCTTAAAATGTATTGTGAAAACCACTTGGACATGCAAAATGCATTTAGTCCAACAAGATTAGATAAATAAAAGGCATTTTGTCCATAATTCCTAATAGCTGTTAACGGTGTTTCGTAGTATTTGCGAGCATTGTGTGTTTATTTTGCAACTTTCTCAAAAAGTTCCATACACATAAAATAAATGGGTTGTTAATTGAGAACTCGTTTTTGTTTAATTTTATTAGATTAAAATTCCCAAAAATCTGTTCAAGAGAAAACCAAAACGCTCTTTGTCTACTAGAGACATACAAATAGCATTTTGTCCGACTATTTTTCTTTAATAATAAAGCTATTTCAATTCTTTCCAGTCTATAAATCTAGCAATTACTTCTGCTATTTTTCCTTGATTTCTTACTGCAAATCGCAACTCCGTAACTAAGGCCGTTTTCAAGCACCAGTTTTTTGCCATTCCTGAAAATTTACAATTTTGGACAAACTGCGTTTTGCAAGTCATTAAATATTTGCTGATTGTGCTATTTATTCTAGGAGGTATCAGCGCATAAGTGTCGAAAAATTTTTTTGTCAGAATCTTTAAAAAAAAGCGGTCTCATTTAATTTAAAACGAAATTATTTACAAAAATTCTTTATTCTTTATTATGTAGTTAACAAATTTCGTAGGGGCAAATATGAAAATTTTCATCAATAAGGAGTGTTTTTTAATAATTATTTATAACGCGCGTCCACGGATGCCAATGAGACGAGGGCCACGTTAAGATCTTCTTTATTTATCAAGCGTTTTTTGATCAAATTTGGAAAAACATACTAGTCATCAGAGCTGGGTAATTTCTAGTTAAAAAGTAATTAATAATTACACATACTTATTTTTCATGTAATCTGTAATTGCATTTAAGTACTTTTTTTCTAATTTGGAATTGTAATTGCAGCAAAATCTGAGGGGGAATTGATTTGCTAACGCAGTTTGATCTGCGACCCTGTAGTACACCAGAGTACACTCAAGGTAGGCTCAGTGGAGTTAAAAATACCTCCAGGCGATCACCGCTAATGGGGTAGCCACTAAATTATAATAAAAGAAACTATTCTACCTCACACCTTGCACCTAACGGTACCCTTAAATAAAACGGTTAAAAACCGGTAATAAAAGAAAAGAAAGATAGGAATTATTAACAAAATATATTTATATAAATAAAATAAAAACACTTTAAAAACTCGGGATACAGTTTTCGGCACTCCTGGTATAATAGAAAATGAATTTCCAATTAAGCAGTGTTTTATTAAATTAAATGGTTTAAAATCTATCTAAAATATAAAATAACTAAAGCGGCAATATCGTCACGCCCTATATATTGGAAAATAATTTTCCTATCAAATAAATTGTTTAAATACAGGTAAACACTAAAAAGAAAATAATATGCACGGAATAATTAAAACGAAAATTACTGCACTCCCTGTATAATGAAAAATAAATTTTCCCTTAAGAATTATTTTATTAAATCAAAAGAATTAAATCAAGCAGTTATTACAGCATTCCCTGTATGATAGAAAATTAATTTACAAATAACTAATGGTTTTAAACACAACGGTCGATCTATAATAATTTTAAAATTAAAAGTAACAATCAAACGGTAATTACAGTACTCCCTGTATAATAGAAAATAAATGTTCCTTCAACAATTATTTTATTAAATCAAAAGAAATAAATCAGACGATTCTAAATTTCGGACCTGGGCACAAATAATTACTCGACTGGTGCTTGCTTCCAAGGAAATATTAAATATTTGATATCAAACACCAGTTGATTTTCGCTTTGACGAAGTTCCTTTGTCGGAGTCTAGCTGGGAGATCCTCAGTTAGTACGGTTCAACATAAATTTAACGTTGTATGGTATAAAAAAAACGTTATAATAATAATAATAATAATAATAATAATAATAATAATAATAATAATAGTAATAATAATAATAATAATAATAATAATAATACTCTCCCTAATTCACCCCCTTACGAGTGAATTTTAACCTCAAAAGCTTAGCTTGTGCGGAAAAAGGGACGGCTATTATTATTATTATTATTTGCCGTGGCGCTCCGGGGCGACTTAAAGATAATTGATGGTGCCATTTGACTTACAGGTGAGGAAAACCCGGAAAACCTTACCCACCATCATCGAGACGGTAATATATGGCGATTTTTTATAATATGCATGTCATATCAACAAAAATTGAATTTCTATTAATACGGCACACATCAAATCCTATACCGAACCATGCAATTTAATTAAAAATCCACATGGTCTGGTCTGGGATTCGAAGCCCAGCAGTCTCTGACACATAAACTTGCTTATAGATGAATATAAGCGCGTTAGATCGCTACACCACCGACCCGATTTATTATTGGTTGAAGATTTAACATTGATGTTTTAGTTGATAAGTTTTACGTACATAAAATACTATTTTCTAAGGTATTTTTCTAGTAATTTTCAACAGAATATTGAACATTTTATAACGTTTGGTTGCAAATAACGCTATTTTCTCCGACATTTGAACTATTTTGATGCGTTTTATATGTTTGGCTATTAACCAGGTTTCGACGTTTTTTAACCGACTTCAAAAAAGCAGGATGTTCTCAATTCGCCGCAATATTTTTATTTTTTTTATGTATGTTCAGCGATAATTCTTTTTTTTTGTTAGAAAGGGGGTACTTCAGGAGTGGTCCCATATAAATTTGGTCAAAATCTAATAATTGGGTCCATGAGAAAATCCTTAAACTCTTCATTTTTTATGTATATTTATCGATAATGCTTTATCACCTTGTCCGATTTATATGATTATTTTTTTGTTAGTAAGGGGGTACCTAGGGGGTGGTTCCATATAAATTTGGTTAATATGTGGTGATGGCATCTGCACGTTTTTGAAGTCGGTTTTTTTAAATTTTTAATTTCTAATACTTGTTTAAAGTACGTGCGCTCATTGGGATACAACGCTGGGACCTCTCTGTCGCACATATTCATTCGCAGCAATATTTTGATTCATAAAACGCGTCAACCGGAATTCAAGACTGATTTTTGGAAAACAACCTTATATCACCATGTTCGTAATCAAATTACCTTTATTTTAAGTTTTATTTATTAAACAGACGAGTGCAAATTATTAGTATCGCTTTACGTGTTTATACCTGCCTACCCAATAGTTATGACTTATGTAATCTGTCTATTAAACAAACAAGTGCAATGTTTAAAAAAAATCATTTTTAAATTTTTAATTAATCATATCCTGGACTGAAATTTTTCAGTCAACCTATACGCGATATATTACTTAATATATTACATTTGATTTAAAATACTTTTCATCCGCTAAACAGATGGATGAAGGTCGACCTTACTTCGGATCCTGTACTATTAGGATATAATAGTTTAGCTTAGGGTAATATAGAATAGATTAGAACAGTTTAGTTTCAAGTAATATAGAATAGATCAGAACAGCTTAAATTAGAGTAGAATTAGATTATATAGTTAAATACAATTAAAAACAAAAGTAAGTTGTTTATTGTTTACGATCTTTGCTCTTTCGACTAATACTAATCTAGCCAGAATCTTTTGACCCGTAACAAGAGCTCGGACTCGCATCAATATCATTTGTTTTAATGTATTTTATGAAAGCGCTGTGCCGTGGAAAGAGCCTCAGTGAAGTAGTGAAATTGCTGAACCCAAAATAATAACAGTAAGAGGTAAGTAGATATATTTATATTATTATAAATTGTTGCATAGACATAAACTAAGAAAATATAATATGCATACCGCAGTTATTATAGTTTAATACTAAATAACTACTTATTTACGTTACGTAGGAATTGCTAGTTATTATTCTAATTTTCTACATTGAACTGAATGATTAACTATTTTAATACGCTCTCAGAAGGCATGCGCTGTCTGACAGAAATTTTGAAAACGTTTTATTGTGAAAATTAACAATAAATAAAAAATATTAATAATTTTTCACCAAATATTTCTCTTACATTCTGTGGTCCATTCTTGTTAAAAAATGTATTTCAAGACTTCAATATTTGAAAAATTGGTTTTAAACTTTTATGAACTATCCGTAGCTTAAAACGAATGATTCTACGGCAAAACAAAAATGTATCAGATACTGGTTAAATTCTACAATTTCACCAGTAAAAACATCAACAAATTAATATTTTACATCTACTAAATAAATAAACAATTCTCAAATAGTTCGACTGCTTTTTACCCTAATATAATGTGAAGTCATAAAACTATAAATAGCATTTTTCTCAGAATACCGAACGTCAAACACCTGTGTGCACAGCTGTGCAGTGGAACAAAATGAGTGGCCGGCGCATAGTTAACGAAACACAAATGACGTATTTCATTATGTCATGATGTTTTCATTGGTTGAAACCGAATAGGTGCGTCAACTATGCCCCGGACACTCATTTCATCCCAACAGTATATATTAGGGTGAGCTCGACGCGGAGCTCAGTTGTCTTATTGCCACCAACGATCAACGATTCAGTTGTGCTTTTGCCATCATCGCGTTCAGGTGCTTTCTGCCGACGGCACGTTACTTTCTACATTTTTACAAGCGTTTAATGCAGTTTATTTTCTGGTGCAAGTTATATCTTCTACAATTATTATGGCATAAGAAATTCTACAAACAAATGTTTTCAAGTTGGTAACTAAAAATTCAACTGTATTAGTTAATCAAATTGTGATGAACTAAAATTGTAAATATTTAAAACTGTTTAGTGAAGATAAGAAAATTATTATATCTAAATGGAATCAACCACTATGTATTTACTTCAGTGAAAATAGTAAATTAAAAACACTTCTTTTTCTACTACCTATGACTCGTTAGTTATTTCTACAAAAGAACCCAATTCTTCTAACACCAGCGACATATGCTACAGAACATTTTTACCAAAGAAATATTCGGAAGTAACACCGGTATTTTTTCAGATACTTTTTGACGAAAGTTAATCACCGCAACGAATGTAAATAAAATGTTTAGTGTAAAACAGTTAACAATTTTATCTTTTTGATTAAACAGCCTGAGACTAAAGATGCCCGATTTGTATGGTGATTATAATATAAAAGTATCTAAGCCTCGGTACACGAACTTTTGTATTTTTGTTTTGAATCAATAAATTTTTAAAAGCTCACATTTTATTAGTAACTTCCCTGATTTGTACTACTTTTTACTTGTAATGGATTTTGTCTTTTCCCTTAAGTTAAGGAGTTGCTTAGGGCTGGTTGTATCAAGCTTGCTTAAAGTTAAGCAAAGTACTTATAAAAATAATTGATAATTCCTTTTTTATGTAATTTTAATTAAATCAATATAATTTCTATTTTTACAACATATACTTTGTACTTGTAATTAATTCCTTTTTTGAAAAAGTACTTTGTAATTGTAATTATTTTTAAAGCTGCTGTTTTTCAAAATCAATTTTCCAAAATTGTTCTTTCAAAATTACTTTTTAAAATTGTTAAATGATATGCTCCAGCCTTAAAGTGCCATTGGCATGTCATCTCAATGACGTGCTCTTAGCTCTCATTAGTTTGAAATTTGATATACACGCCAACCAGACGTCCTTCCACCCACGAACTTTTGAACTCTTCCCCGTACGTACTACAAAATTACTACAACACAATATATAATTTTCTTTCAAAGCTTCTAAGTATACTGACACTAACTACATTCTATAAAACGTGTAATCATTAAAATCGATAATAGTAAAATTTTCATGTTCTTTGTGATTGCCGTTGCATGGTTTATGAAAGAACTTGCTTTGGTACTGAATTATTGATCATTTCTGCCGGTATTTTATATATTATAGGAGAATGGACAGTGCAGCATGATACAGTACGTTTTTAATAATCCTGTTTTAGCGAATTATTTATGCAAGTAATAACACTAACACAAATCATTTGTTTTCCTATAAAGGTGTGGATATGTTATTAATAAGTGGCTGCTTTATATGGGATTCAACAGTGATCATTAAAGTGCTAATTTGACGCAAATCATATTCAGTTTTGTTATTAGTAATGACAAGAGTGATCTGAAAAACTATTTAATCATATTTTTAAGAAACATTAAATAAATAATTACATGATTAAAATACAAATTATAGGTATCTCCTTGTAAAATGAAAACTCTGCTCGTATTTGATTATGAACAAGAGGCACATCTATCATAATTCAGTAGTCACAAATCTGTGAAAGTTGAAATAAACGAAGCTGGTTCCGTTTTATTCAAAAATGAAGCCAGAAGTGAAGAATGTGTCCAGTTGCAACGTACACAAAGTGACTTCCGGTGAATCATTTCAATGTAACAGCGTTTTTGCCTATAACACTGGCAAACAAAATTACACTTTTTGACTGATGAATGACTTATGTCACATGATGTTTACTAATTTTAAGTCGCTGATTCTAAATATATCCCTTTTTTTTTTCTGACCGCTCTTGTTTGCGAGTTATAAGCTTTCACTAAAAATTCGCTATATTATAGTGTTTATTTGCAGTTTATTTAATAATAATTATTAAATTATTATACATTTTTAATTTTATTTGGAAATGCCATTTATTTATAATCTCATTCAACGACCCCTCTGTTGTACGACCGCGGACACCCCCTGTAGATTCTTAGAACATAAAGGTAAAAGTATCTCTCTTTAATGACCGGTAAAACTCAATTTCAGAATTCTTAAGAAATTATCTTTTGTTATTTTAGGGGAAGGTTGAGTAAGACAATAGTTAAATCATCTTTCTTGTTTGAATTATTGTTTTATTTTGTAATTTGATATGACTTCGTCAAGAGGAGTATGTGTGAATGATTCAAACAAGTTTTGTTTTATTTGCGGAAAGTATGTATTTAAAGAATACCGTTTAAATGTGACAACGTTCGTAAATGAGGATTACAAAAATTACTTTGGGCACCCACTGGAAATGAAGAATAAGCCTTGGATTTCGCAAAAGGTATGCAAAACATGCGTTGAGTTCCTAGGTTTATGAACAAATAAGAAAAGAAATAGCTGCAGGTACAAAGCCGCTATGATTTGGAATGAACCCATGAACCACCATGACGATTGTTATTTTTGTTTGGTGAACATAACTGGTATTAACCGAAAAAATCTAGCCAAACGGGAATATCCTTCCATGCAATCGGCACATAGACGTGTCCTGAGCTCTAAGTCTACACCTGAACCTCAATCTGGTACTTTACAAGAAGAGACGAAAAACGACAGTAGTGATAGTGACTTTGAATGCGACCTGTGAACGCCAAAACCATTCAATCAAGATGATTTAAACGACTTAATTAGAGATCTGGGACTGTCAAAGTCAGCTTCAGAAATTTTGGCTTCAAGGCTAAAAGAAAGAAAATTGGTAACGATAGAAACTAAAATTTCTTATTAATGCACAAGAGAACAGAATGTCCTCAAATATTTTGCTGAAAAAGACAATTTCGTATTTTGTAAAGATGTACCTGGATTGATGGCTGCAATGGGATTACAAAATTTGTTTCTAGTGAGTGGCGTTTATTCAAAATGGAGTCTAAAATGTGTTCTCTTACACAATGGGAATAAATTAGGGTCGTTGCCTATTGCACATTCTAAAAAAGTAAAAGAAGAATATACAACTATTGCTCTGGTTTTGGACAAAATTAAATATGTGGAAAATAACTGGATCATAGGTGTTGATGTAAAAATGGTCAACTTTCTATTAGGCCAGCAAGGTGGTTACACATTACACAAAGTATCCTTGTTTTCTTTGCTTGTGGGATAGTAGAGCTAAAACTCAACATTGGCCTTAAAAAGGATTGGCCTAATCGGAAAGATCCAGTTCCAGGACAACAAAACGTGATAAACCCACCTTTAGTGTCAAGAGATCGTATAATTTTGCCTCCGTTGCATTTAAAATTAGGGATTATAAAACAGTTTGTCACAGGTCTTAACAAAACTGGAAATTGCTTTTTATTTCTATCAAAAAAAAATTCTCGAAACTGAGTGTAGAAAAGATAAAAGCGGACATTTTCAATGGGCCACAGATAAAATCATTAATAAAAGACACAACATTTACGGACACTATGACAGAAATTGAGAAAAACGCATGGAATGAGTTTGTTTGGCTTGTTCAAAATTTTTTGAGAAATAAGAAAAGTTCTAACTATTCTCAAAACGTTGAACAACTAATGAGTCACTTTCAAACCCTTGGATGTAACATGAGCATCAAGTTGCACTGTCTTCACAGCCACCTAGATTATTTTCCCGCTATTCTTGGGGATCTAAATGAAGCACATGGCGAGCGATTCCACCAGGGCATTCGTACGATCGAGGAACGGTATCAAGGCTACTGGAACGCATACATGATGGCTGACTATTGTTGGAGGATTCAGACAGTTCTATTAGTTCAACCCCTGCAAGGAAGTCTTATAAAAGAAAGTTTTTTCACCTTAAGAACTAAATAAAATATGATTAACTTTAAACAAATTGTGTTTTACTATGAAACGGCCATGTGTCATATTTTCTAAACTAGAGCTAATACAGAAATTTAGATTACAAATTTGAAGTCTTCATTAAAAATTAAACTAATGTCATGTAATATAACTCAATCATCAGAAATGCTGTTGTGCAGTGTAATGTTTGTATTTTATGTTTTTTTCTATATAGCCTTCATACATTGATCTTTTAACATGTCTTTGACTTCTCTCTTGTTTCACCTATTACCAATGCAAACCCATTAATTTTTTAAATTCGTCTCACTAGTGACGAAAAAGGAATGTAAATACCGATGTTCAAGACTAAATTTTAATATGTTTAGATATACATATACAGGATGAGCCATCGAAAACTTTCCACCCAGGGTATTTCTTGTTTGGAGGGTGACAGTTTTTTTCTAGTTCAACCTTCGAGCAGTAGGGTGAACAACTCCTACAATTTAAATAGGGAAAGTTCCAAGCAAGACATCTCATTTGCAATGTAATTTGCTAGAAAATTCGAGAATAAGTCTTCATTGCCTTACTTTTGATTTTAGTGACTAGCTTTGTAAAAAACTTAGATATTGTAAAATGTGACATTTCATTTGGAAGCTAATTTTATTAGTGATTCAATGACAACATTAAACTAAATATCTCCATATTGCACTTGAAAATTAGTAAATTTTTTAAGACCATTATGATAAAAAGAAACCACAATAATAATTTTATAATAGTATCTTATGCACCAAGGAACTGAAGTGGAACTTTTTATCCCAAGGGATAAAAACCCTTCAGTCTCGAGGTTTATACGCTATTTTATGCACAAGAAAAGAAAAACTAAAACGTTATAAAAATTAAGAAAAACAACTTAACGGTACTCTCATTGCAAAGCAACGAGGATGTCAGTGCAAGGTTGTTATAGTGTTATTGTATTTTTGATTGTATGGTTTAAATATACAGGGTGTTAAAAAAAAGTGTCACAAAATAAAACGGGGGGTAGTATGGGCCAAAATATGCAGAAAAGTCTTAATAAACATATGTCCGCAAATGAATGGTTTCAGAGATACGGAGTGTTTTGTGTTTTGTATCATTTTTTGATTATCTTTTTTCATTCTCAAAAACTTGCTTTTCTTATCGGAGTCTACCGATGTTTTTTCATAGATACTATTTGCAGTTATTATTTTGTTGTGGGTGAATAATTTTATAAATTTTCGTTATGCCTGTTTACACTAATATTGAATTAGCTGACATGCATTTTATGTACGGTCGTGCAAATGGCAATGCATTGAAATGGAGGGAGGGCACTTTGAACATCTCATTTAACTCTATGTTGTTATTGATTGTTTATAAATATCTGTTTTTTTATAACAATAAAAAATTGTTATAAACACAAAATGGTCCGTATCTCCGAAACCGTTAATTTGCGGTCATATACTTATTAAGACTTTTCTGCTTATTTTGGGTCATACTATTCACCATTTCATTTTGTGACACTTTTTTTTAACACCCTGTATACTACGTTTAATACCTATGGAGTAAAAATAAGTTTTAATCTCTAGATAGTAAAACTGCCATTAAGCATATTGTACTTTTACTATTCAAAGTTCTAATTTAACTAAAATAAACTTATTAAATCTACAAAAATGGCGAAGTAAGGGTGGTAGATTGAAATTTGTACTAAGATTAGATTTAAACGGGATTTAGTTAGTTAAAGAGAATTTGTGGTCCTTTCTGTAATACCTATTTTTAGATATGCCAATTTTTTCATTAAACGAGTTTTTGTATTTAATAATTGTAGCTTTATCACAACCTGTATTACTTATAAAAATGTTGTACTATTTATTTCAACAAAAAAGTGATCAGAAGTCATGTTTTAAATATGGTAATAAATAAAATTACTCCTCATTTCAGTAACCTAATTTTGAAATTTTTTAAACACTATATGATTTATTTTTTCGAAATGCAAGTAAGCATCAACTAAATATATAATAAGTAGAACACATGAAGTAAGGTTCTTAGAAAAAACATGAATTACTTAAAAGTGGTAGATATTTATATATAATTCTACAGTCCTATCTTTTGACTTCTTCTAACAGTTCACTCTGTAGAGTTGAAAACTTGGAGACAATGAGAAAATTGCCTTTATTGACAAATAACATATTTTAAATTTAAATTCTGACAGTTTCCACAATATATAAAATGGTTCATTAAACATCTGCAGTTAAATTTTCTTGGGGAACAAATAATAGAGATTAAAAAGAAATTTTCCTCGGTAGATAAGTTTCGTTCTTTCTGACAAACCAACTGACAAATTAGCAGGGGATTACTAAGGTTTAGTGAGCTCGTACAAGTCTGCGGAATTCAAGTAATGGATTTGTTTCTTACATGCGAGATTTATCCTTTAAAAAGTGGGAATCCTTACTAAACATCTGGGTATTAATATTACCAGACGGACGAAGTTTGTGAAGTTCTTATTTTCTTTTTAAAATCTCCAAAGTTGTGAGTTTTTAAGATATGAATTTGTTTTCACGAAAAATTTAAATTAACATATATACAGGGTGTTCCGCATAAGTACCGACACAGAACCAATGCGTGTTAGGCACTCCAAAATATAATGATTTAATGCAATTTGCCTCTATAACAATTCGTACCCCTAAGGAGTTACGGAAACCTAAAGTGTGGCTTAGTTTACTTAATTTTTATTATATAGATATTATTAATTATTAGTAGTGATAGTATTAATTGTGTTCTCATTTAAATCGGTTTTATTAAAAATTCAGTTATATTTGACTGCTTATAAATATAAGAGCATAAAACATTTTAAATATATCACACTCACTACTAATATACGGAGTGGCCCAAAAGTCTGGACACGGCCAATTATCCCGTAAATTGCTAGTCCTAATTGTACAGAATTTGGGGTACACCTATTTTGGGATACGGAGATTTTAGATTTGATATTTGCAATGTTGCCAGATTTACCGTTTCTCTTATATTATTAGTCACTTTGGTTTTTCAAATTCATCACCCTGTATATTCAGTCATTATTGGAATCTCCTATTCAATACGAGTTCAACCATATGTAACACTTATGATTGTATGTAGTATAGAAGGCCTTAAATAAATAAAACAATGGAGAAATGTAGTAGACGCATTCTACCATCGATGAGGGTAATGTTAACTCACAAATGGAGCACATTTTGAACACTTGATAAAGTAACCATTATGTTAAAATGTTGCAATCTTTCAATTGTTACGTTTAAATGTAGTTGAAAATAGTTTGTATTAAAAAATGTATTAAGATAATTAGGCGTTGCCAGACTTCTGTTTTATTTATTTAAGACCTTCCAGACTACATAAAATCATAAGTGTTACATATGGTTGAACTCGTATTGAATAGGAGATTCCAGTAATGACTGAATATGTAGGGTGATGAATTTGTAAAACCAAAGTGACTAATAATATAAGAAAAACGGCAAATCTGGCAACATTGCAAATATCAAATCTGGAATCTCCGTATCCCAAAATAGGACTTTTGGGCCACGCTATATACAATAGATACTTTTGATTTAATAACGTAAAATTTTACTCCGTAAGGCCATAAAAACTAACTGATCTACAGTGTGTCCCGCTTTTTATGAGTACACCCTAATATCTCAGTTATTAATAATGCGGTTTTCTTCAAAATTAGGTGGTAATTGTAGGTTAGAAAAATGAAGTATTTGGCGTAGTGGACGTTTTTATTTACCATTGGCGTTCGGTATTGGGGGGTAAAAAAGGCTTTAGTTATTGGGAAAAGGATGTTAGGGCTTATTTTAGATTTAGATTTAGAATCAGCATCCCAAAAAACCCCCTAATTTATATTTTCAAAATCTCAAGAGTTGATTTTAGCAGAAAAACAATTTAAGTCACTTATTTAAGTTCTTTATTTGTAACTGTGGTAAAAAATTACGAATCACATTATTTTAAATTCTTGTCTTTTCAACATATTTACCTTCTATTCTAAAACAATACACTTTTCAACAATTCTTCTTAAACGTACATTCACTTTTCTTAAAGTCTGAGGAGTAACTTCCTGACGCGCTTGTCTAACTCTTATACAAAACTTGCTCCCTATTACGCGGCCGAGTTCCATACATTTTATTTTTCAAGTCCCCCACAAAAACAGTCACAAGGGGTAATATCCGGCGATCTGGGTGGCCATGGTTCTAAAGGAGAATTTCTACCTATCTACTTCATAGGAAAAGTTGCATTTTAAAAGTTCCTAACTATCGGAGAATTATGTGCGGGGGCACCATCTAATTGAAAGAATAAGTTGTGTCTCTGTGCTAAAGGCAATTCCATGAAAAAATCATAAAAATAACTTTTTATAAATGTAGAAAATGTTCTCCGTTCAGGTTATCCAGGAAATCAGGATAATTAGTCCGTTCAATATTTCACACCACACGTTAACTTTTCACTTTATTGGTTTTTATAATTAATTACCCAATTCAGATTTTCGGCTGTCCAAAACCTACAATTCTGACTAGATAGAATGTTGCCTCGTAATCCCATTGCGTTTCAAACATCTCCATACTTTGTTTTTTGTTAAATTCAATATCCTCGCAACTGCCTGTATACTACCATTTGGATCATCTGAATAGTGAATTTGATTTAAATTGTACCTCCTTGGTCTTGTCTTGAAAACCGATCCAGTCCTTTCGAACCATCTGTTGATTTCAGCAACGATATTGTGAGAAATAGGTGCTCGATTATGATGCATTTCATTGAATATTCCAGCAACCTGATGCGTTGATCTTTCATTATTACCAAATAAGCGGATAATTTCTACCCTTTATTTAATTGTAAGAACGACTCTTCGGTTTTGTGCCATCTTATTAACAGTTAAGTAACACTGCTTGACTTATTTTCATTTCTTACGAATTACTAAATGTCAAACAAAAACATTTGTTTAAAAGCACTCTTTGGTTAACTTGCTAAAAAACAACACTGGTAACAGAGCGCGCGTTTCTTAGCAAAATTTCAAAAAGATCTAAATAGTAGTATTAACAGCATTTGCGAGGTTACTGAATTTAACAAAAACGGTATGGAGGTGTTTAAACTAAAAAGTTAAAAATACTCAACTTATTAAAAAAAGGGACTTAAAATAAATTAATTTGTTTTTCTGCTTTAACTGATTTTAATCAGTTCTTGAGATTTTGAAAGTATGAATTAAGAGGTTTTTTGGGATGCCAATTCTAAATCTGATAGAAAAAGTTATCTAAAATAAGCCTAATATCCTTTTCCCAAAAATTAAGGCCTTTTTTACCTTCCAACACCGAACGCCAATGGTAAATAATAATGTTCACTATGCAAAATACTTAATTTTTTAACATACAATCACCACCAAAATTTGAAGAAAATCGCATTATTAATAATTGAGAAAAGCGGGACACACTGTATATGCGGGGAAGGGACGGTTATTATAATATTTACCGTGGCGCTCCAGGGCGACACAGTTGACTGACGGTGCCATTTGATTTACAAATAAGGAAAACCCGGAAAACTCAATCCAACATATCGGAACGATATCGCACTGTGATTTGTAATCTGGATGCCATATCAATAAAAATTAAATTGCTGCTAATAAGGCAACCATAAAATCTTACAACGAATTATACAAATTATTTAAAAATCCACATTGTTTGGTTTAGGATCTGAAGCATTGTATCGCCGAACCACTGAAAGGCCCGTAAATGAATATCAGCCGATCGACACACTGCGCTAGCAATAAGATTGGTTAAACTAATGGTTTTTAAAGAGCTAGTAATGTTAAATACGTCTACGTGGTTTAGGCTAGGTAATGAAAATGCTTCACAAATAATTCAAGGTTTGAATAAAACTCCTTGTCGCCTTTCAGTTTTTCGTTCAATATCAAACCGTTTCTTGTTTCTTTTATACTATAATTTTGCCCGTGAGTTCTTCAGTCCAAATAAGATGAAAATCACTAATTTAGCGCCCCTCGATATTTTATATTTAAACATTTTTCATATTTTTAACAATTAAAAGTTAAAATGTTAAATTGGTGAGTAATATGTGCATGTTACATTTCGTTTGTATATATAATTAAAAAAACATTAATACAATTTCCAAGACGCACGAACTTTCGTAAAAAATATATCGCCCTTTTCTGTTACTTAATTGATTAGGTTCCTGGTGAGACATCCTGTCCAAAACAACCACTGTATGACACAGTCCTTTTCACGCTGTGTGAAGCAGGATCGCATTTTGTGCCATTAGTGTAACTTGTCACATATTCTCCCCCAAAAAAAATAATATCCGGCAATCTGGAACAGGGCCTTTGATCTAATGCCATGCTCAAAATAATGGAATTAGCGGACAAAAACTCCGCATGCAACGTTCTGATTCCACTAATGGAGGCGGGATAATTGAAGAAAACCCAGAAAAATGGAAAGCCGTACAAAAAAATGTTAGATGTATTTCGTAAAAGAAAAAGTCATTGTGTTTGGCTGAAGAGTGCTACATTAAGTTATACTTTGTGTTTGTCGCAACAAACTTTTTTTAAGAAGTGTGATGTAAGCCTAGGAAATAGAGTAGGTATAATGGTTTTAAACAATTTTACCGTTGTAAAGTAACGAATAGATACAGTGAGTAACATTCGGGTTTCTAGAAAGCGATACCGTCAATAACAACCGCAATAATACCATGTGTGACATCATTTTTGGAGCAGTGAATAAATAGCGACTAAAACAGTTGACCAACGTTTTTTGACTGTGTTGCTGTACACCAGTGACACTTTGACTGTAAAGGCTGTAGAGCTACAGCGCCCCAGTATAATTTATATAAAATGAAAATAATTTAATTATCCATACTTTTTTTATTAAAAAAAAAATATATACATTCCACATTTATTTGTAATTTTTATACGGCCCCTTTGCTTTTCTCGATCCAAACATAATCTGACAGGCCGTCCCTGGGGTACAATATATTTTCCGTTAGCTTATGTTGGTGGTCGACAGTGCTAAAAGTGGTAGGCTACCACTAGCGCACTTCATTCACGTATTGGAGCGGTAAGATCAGGCAACGTCGTTCGCGCAAGTAGGTCTAATCTAAGGAATGTTCACATGCAAGAGGACTACGAACATTTCCGCCTTGCTCCTGTATAGAGTGTAGACAGTGAGTATGTTTATTATTGTAGCAATGTTGCTAATGTCCGAATAATTATCCAATTTTTGGAAGTTTATGTGTACTATCGGATGATTGAGTGTTTTACAAAATGGACGTGCATATTTTAATACCATGAATAAGAGAATAAAATCATTTAAAATCAAATAAATACATTTTCTATAGATATAATAAACTATTTTATTTACGACCAAGTTACACTACTATTAAAGCACTTGGGTACATAGAATTGCCTAACAACACGGTGATCTTTATGTGTGGTATTATTGAATTAGGGGATTTCCCGAGAGCAATATGTATTTTCCACCCAGTAGAGTATATAAATAAACGCTCTGTCTGCATTTATGCAGCGGTACAAAAATTTCTTAATTTCTAGTTTCTTAAGGCTTTCGCTGGATTAAAAATGCCATATTAAATCTTTGAGAAGGCCTATTCCCGATTAAAAATTTACTCTGGTAGGCAAAAGTTCAAAAGGTTCATAAACAATAGTAGTTTGTGCAACAAGTGCGCAAATTGATACTTTTCCCACGAGCGAAGAAGTTTGCGAACACGAGCCGCCAGGCGAGTGTTCGCAAATCGAGCGAGTGGGAAAAGTACTTTGCGCACATGTTGCACACAATACTTTTTCTACGATCACGATTTTAAGAATTAAAATTAAGAAACTTATTTGAAATAATTTGTAACCATTTTTATTAATAATATCTTATGGGAATGATAAATGATAAATTTAACTTTTAATTAACTTTATTTAACACTTAATTTAATTAATTATATTTAACATTATTTGATACAAAAGAAACACATTTTTTATTTGAAATTATAATTTATGGTAAAATTTGAGCAATTTTGAAGTGTTACTCCAGGTGTCTCTCTATTTTTTACCAAATTCTCAGTAACTGTCGAAATATTTGCTGATGATGTCGAAGGCTTTTCTTGTTGGTTAGATGAGGAGTCTACTGAGTTTACAATTTTATTGGCTATCTCTATTTTATTTGAGATGGCGTCGTCAACATAGCTTTCTGCAATATTGCTTGATCGCCATCCACCATGGCGTTTAAGAGTTAATAAATCTCCTCCTGCATTGGCTAAAATAGTGGCAGATGAGCGTCGAAAAGAATGGCCAGTATAAAGATTAGAGTTTGGCAATTGTAAAAATTGTGCCACTTGTTTAGGAATATTGCCAATTTTGTTAATTCCGACAATTTGCCTTGTGCATTTACCCCCTTGATAATTCACAGAAAGACGTCTGTCAATGACGTTATCATGGCGAAGACAAGCGTACTTTTTGTATATATTATAAAATTCTCCAGTTACCGTGAACGATCTTTTAATTTTGGTTTTCGGGCTTGGAATACTAATCAATAGGGCAGTCTTTAGATCTTCCACGTCATCTAATTTTATATTCCACAATTCTTCTCTTCGACAGGCACCAGTTAAACCGATCGCAAGGACAGTCTACAAGTTTAAAATACATTAATTTTAGATATGTTTTTTGTTTTTTTTTTTTAAAGAATTTTAATAGGAATTTTAATTATTATAAAAAAAAAGCTGGCAGACACTGTGGGATTTGAAGCCCGGCCGTTTTTATCTCAGCCCAACACTCTACTCTCTGCGCTACGTAGGCTTGTAACTGTATTTCGCGAAAACATTATAGTAAGTAAATTCTTTATTTAGCTTTCAGCTAGTTATAAACAAATATTTACAATTGAAACTTAAAATTATAAGTTACCTAAACCTAGATAATTACTAATCATATTTTTAAAACTACCTAGAGTTGGGGCATCTTTTATATTTTTAGGCAACGCATTAAAAAGACGAATCCCTTTCTGCAATAATGAGCCCATCAAAAAAGATTTTTTTGTGAAATCAATATTAAAATTGTCCATTGATCTGAGTGGACGTAAATGAAGTTCAGATCTTTTTACAAGTAGTGTGCTAAGGTATTTCGGAGTTTTCTGATGTATCATCTTATATATTAGTATTAAATTCGACATTTTAATGCTTTGCTCAACTGTATAGACATTCAGCTGTTCATGCATTTCCCTGACCGAAGTGTAAATATTACAATGTAATATTATCCTTAAACATTTATTTTGTAACAGTTGCAATCTGTTGATGTTTTCTATAGTAGCTGATAATAGTAATTCATTACAATAATTAAAATGTGGGCGTATTATTGTATTATAAATCAGAGATTTTGACCATTGCGACAAGTTACATGAAATCCTTCTAAAAAAAACAATTTTTTTACCTAATTTTTTACATAAGTAATTGGCATGATTACTAAAAGTTAATTGTTGGTCAATAATGACTCCTAAATATTTTATTTCCAGTATTTTTTCAATTGGTTCACCACCTATTTCTACTACTTGATCATGCGCATTAAGTTGTCTGCATTGTGCTTTTGATCCTAGGATCATATATTTTGTTTTTGCAGTATTTAATTTAAGCTTATTTACACACAGCCAGTCATACAAAATAGACAATTCTTCATTTAATATTTGAATTATTTCTGAACATCTCTACCAGATACTAAAATGAGCGCGTCGTACGCAAAAATGCTAATAAATGATCTTTTTAATCGTTTATGAATATCATTTACATAAATAATAAATAAAAGTGGACCCAACACACTTCCTTGCGGTAACCCGTAGTGGCTTTCTGTTTCACTAGATATATTATTTCCTATTTTAGTCTTAGACAAATACTCCCTAATTAAATTTAATGCTACCGAATTTACACCGTAATTTTGCAACTTTTTTAATAAAAAATTTCTATTTATTGTTTCAAACGCCCTTTTAAGGTCAATAAAAACACTAACAATAATATTATTTTCATTCATATCATTTCTCCATTTCGCACAAACAAATTGGAGAGCTGTTTCACAAGAATGTTGGTCTCTAAACCCTGACTGTCCCTCATACAAAATATTATTGTCTTCAAAATAAGACTTGAGCTGATCTCTTACTACAATTTCAATGATCTTATCTGCAGATGGTAATAAATTTATAGGCCTACAATCTTCTGGTCTTGTTGGACATGATATTTTGGCTATTGGCACAACTACACTAACTTTTAAATCACTGGGAAATGTACCCTTTACAAGGACCGTATTTACCAGATTAAGAAGAGGGTACCCGATAACACAAAATAACCCCTTCAATAGTGCAATACTTAAACATGCGTCACCTGAACTTTTATTTTTAAGATTGTTCACGATTTTTGTTAATTGATTAAAACTTGTTTTTTTAAAAGCACCAAACTCACTGTTGATATTGACGTCCTCCATGGGTGAAATCCTCTTATCTTCAATGCTGTTTGCGATTTCCTGGATACTGTTTTTGTAAAAATTATTAAAGTTCTCTTCCACAGTACTATTATGTTCACTAAAAATAATTTTTTCAACATCTAACTTTTTTTTATTTTGACCTAGCAATTGTTTTATAGATCTCCACATTTTTTTTCTATCATTTTTAGATTTATCTATTTTGTCCTCAAAATATGTCGTCTTCTTCTCTTGTCTGACTATGGTCGTTACCTTGTTTCTTTTAGTTTTATATAATTTCCAATCTTCTTCAATTTTTGTTATGGTAAATAGTTAGTTAAAAAAACATATTTTAAAATTCGTTCGTTTTAAATATTTTATATTATAACTAAGTTATTAAACTAAATTTTAAAAATCAAATCACTGTGTTACCTTATTTTAAATGTAACGTTTATTTACCTTCGTTAATAAGTATTTATAATCGGGTGCTTCCTTCAAAAACTTTCGGATTTCTTCAGATGTTAAGGTTTTTGATTTTTTGGGCTTGTAATTATCATTTTGTCTTTTTAAAAATGCTCTTAATTTTACGTATTTCGAAATGTCCACATTGTTTTTTTATACTTAATGTACTTCGCAACATTGAATATTGTGACCATAGTGTCGAAGCTTTATAAGATTTTGATTGTTCTACAAAATAGGCGAGAATTACATTCTCAGAAAATGATGGTATTTTCTTATTTTTCCTCCATTCCATACATTTTTGAGAAGCACATTCATACTTTTCTCTTGATTTTTGAGGCAAAAGGTTTAAAGTTGCATTCAATGCAATTTCAACAATTTCAGGAGGTGTGTTTTCCATATATTCAACTTCTGAATCTGAATTATTATTGTCTATTCCTTCCATGTCGAATTATACCTATATTGAATAATATGATACGTCGTGTTATCAAATATTTAAATTAAAAATTAATAGGTAGGTAACTATTATGTATTATTTTTGTATGAAAATAATTCAAATCTTATTTTAAATATAACAAATGTCAAAATATGATATTACGAATCACGAACTGTCAGCAAATGCAGCCTCCTACGATAGATGCTTGGGTGATCTAGTGTAATAGTTCTCTACTGTTCTCCATGCATGTGTAGTGTGCGGTACAGGAAATTCTGCACGACTTTCTGCACAGTGTAGGAAATTATTAACTTTGAACGCAAGTAAGACATGTCTATTTGTATACTTTCTATAGTGATCGTAGAAAAAAATATTTTCCAGGCAAGTGTATAATAAAAACAAGTGGATGTGTTTTAATGAATTAAAAGATAAATGTGATAAAAGCATCGACATAGCATCAACAATTTTGACAAAATAGTGGTAGAATACAAGTATTTAGGTTACAATAAATAAAAAGGGCGATAAGTTAGAGAAATACTACCGGATCACCTAATGTGCTGTGCTAGGTTTTGATAAATTTTAATATCTTAAGTGTCTCAAAAGTAGCCCCGCGTAGACTATTTCTCCAGCCGCCACTGATGTGTACATTTCTCATTTACCTAAATTTGACATACACATCGGCCTTAGATAAATAATGAAAATTATATTAAGGTTTTTCATTTTTTAGGTAAAAATATTGTTCTATACATTATTTGAACATTACGAGACAGTCAATTCCCCGAAAAGTTTTGTGACGATATGCCTTGTGTGTGTGTAAGATTGAATTTTTTAACCAGAGACTTCACCCATTAGCCGATCTATTTTCTTTTGTTGTTTTTGTTAAGAATGAGATATAATATGTTAATATTTAATAATATTTATATATTTGTGCATTTAGCGTAATAATTTACATAAGTTATTCTTTAAGCCTTAAAATTGAATATTAATATATCATTTTAAGATTATGCTATAATTAAAGAAGACAGGTGTTTTATAATATATTTAATGAAATAAACATTAAATATTTTAATCGCAAAAGCATTTTTCGAATTTAAAAATTATTTATATATTACAAAAACAAAGAACTGTTGGTGGGAAAGGTTGGTATATCTAAGGGGTTGCGACATACGATGAAATCATGAATAATGGATTAAATTTAAATATTTTATGTCTAATACAATGAAAATATTATTTTTAAAAAAACTGCATATAAATTTTCATAAATTCCAAGATGGAAGACTATGTCGCAACCACCTTAGATATACGATCCCTTCCCACCGGCAACTATTGTCATTGGACTGCCTAATTATTTGTTAGGTACTTGTTTTTGGTAGTGTAGAAAGACACATTCTGGAGAGAAACAGCTTCAGACTAGAAAATTGTCAAGGCAACAACAAGATCCATCATATAATTACAAAATCATAAACACTGGTAGAAAAAAACGGTAGTAGGAATACTTACTTTTTTTGGTCACCCTTGTATGGCATCATTCACCGTATTAAGATTTCTGATGCAGCACATTTCTTCAATAAAAATTTACCCTAATTTTAACTCCTTGCGCAGGGTAGCTATCCCCTTGAATATTTTAGAAGACAAATGGGGTCGACTGATAGCTCATTTAGAAGGGTTTTTAATTATTTATTAACGGTTTAAATAATTTTAAATTTGCTTCATTAGTTTTGACTTAATTACTTAAATTAAAAATGCAAGCGAAGAAATTAAAAATAATCTTTTTTCTTTTAGGAAATCAATGGAGATGATTATCGTGTTGTTATTTCCATTAAGTCTATTTCACAATTTATATTTAATTAAGTCAAAAACTAATAAAACAAATTTAATATGATTTTTGTTTTTTGGATTAGATACAGAAACTCGTCAGATAAACAATTTTCTTCATTATCTGTACGAATCAACGTTTTTTTACATCATTTATTAAAATGTTAAATGATCATTCCAGAGTACAAGTTGTGGGAGGTATTGTTAAAATTAAGGGTTTGAGAAAAATTACATTTCGCCCTTCGTCAGTAATTCTAAAAAGTTTCTACGTCTGCACTTTAATTCATACATTGGAATGTGTTGTTTTAACTTGTTTGTAAAGTTGAATTAAATGGACTTGATTACATTACATTTAATGTGCCATCTTCTAGTCCAGGCATGGATATGGTTAACAGATGTTCCTGTCAGCTTCACCATGGACTTTTGCCGTAGATAATATTGTAGTGTCGTTTAGAAATGTATTTATTGTATCGTATTCAAGGTTACGTATATCACTGATTAGGTAAACTATGAGAACCAGTATGTTACCGTTCTGTTTAATTCTGAAATTTCTTTCTGTTAAAAATTATCATTATAATAGGTCTAAATATTGGCAATATTGTTATCAGCTTGTTGAACAATACTTCATGCCATAGTTCCTTTAGACTGGTAAACATCATATATTTACATTTTATGATAATCAACCATGAACATATCAATGTTATTAAAATAAATTTTGAAAAGAACTGTCCTTAAAAATAACACTACTGCCAGTAACGCGTTCGAAAGTGCCCAAGAAAATGGTTTTATTTTTTAGGGTGTTGAAAAAGGGACATATCCAGAAATGTCGGCGCCAGATATCTTTCCCATCTATAGAGCATGTATTACAAATTCGCTGGACACGACGTAGCCATAAGCGCAGATACATTTTTAATAGAAGGCATACAGGTGTTTCTTATTCTCGAATTTTGGGAATTTTTTTAAAATTATTTGTAAAATTGAGTTATTTGATTTAATCTGCTTTTGAAAGTTGCAAAATCGAAAATAAAAAACAAGGATAAAAAATATTAAAAGCCTGCAAATCAAACTATAAAACGACTTCCGTCTTAGTGGATGACTACATATCAGTTTAGTCTTTGATAGAGGAAGGAAGATCATCTTTATTTATGATTTTTAAAATTGTGTTGTGTCTTCGAAGAATTCTTTAAATGTTCACATTTCAAAGTACACATATGTTTGATGCCGCAAAATGAGAGATTTTCGTCTCTCGTCTTGTGTTGTCTCGTTTTGCGAGACGAGAGAGACATTTTCTCTCGAAAAAAGATTCGAGACGAAACGAGAGAATGTCATCTACCGACGAGAATTTCTCGTTTCTCTCGAGCTCTTTCAAGCAATTTACGTTTTGCTTATTTAAAATTTTCACTTGCTTATCGTAACTTAAAATTTTGAACATATCAGATTTTCAGATAGTCAAAAGGTTAACTATAACCCACGTATTCTATATATATTAAATGGTAACAAATAATACGTGTGTAATTGGAATTTTATCAATAGTGATTTATACGAAAAATTATTTTCAATGATATTTATTTAAAATTAATTTTAATTAGAAGAATTTTTTTATCTACTTAAAATTTAAATTTTAAACGATAAAGTGATTCAGAATTTTAAAAGATTTTTTTGTGAAATGTCAGATACACTTTTTTGATCGATCTAGCTGGCAGGCGCTGATACAAAGTATCAGTACCGCAGGGCTCTTTCTTTCTATAAAAAAAATACCCAACGGAGAGAATTGTAATAATTTCCTTTCAGTCAAATTTTTCTGAGGTAAGTTTTAAAGGTAAATTGGAAAGAGAGCAATTAAGTTTTTTTTTCGAAAAACTGTCAAAGAGAAAGTATATCATATGAACGTATAATATATTTCATTTGATATCACACGATGTCATCAAAAAATTCTAACTTCCAATTGAACCCCCCCCCCCCCCCCTCCGAACTGACATCTAAGAAACGTATTTACATTTTTAGTTAACTCCTAATTTAAGCCACTGATTACTTCAAATTTCAGTCAATTGTTTATGTCAAATAGTCTCTACCTAAAATGATTGTAACAGACAGAGAGACGAACAGATAAATAGACGAACAGACGAATAGACGAACAGACGAACATACGAACATACGAACATACGAACATACGAACAGACGAACAGACGGGCAGACAGGCACACACGCACGCACACACAGGCGCAAACACAGGAGCACACACAGGCGCATACACAGGCGCACGCACTGGCGCACACACACACCTACACGCACATGCACACGCACACACACACACACACACACACACACACACACACACACACACACACACACACACACACACACACACACACACACACACACACACACACACACACACACACACACACACACACACACACACACACACACACACACACACACACACACACACACACACACACACACACACACACACACACACACACACACACACACACACACACACACACACACACACACACACACACACACACACACACACACACACACACACACACACACACACACACACACACACACACACACACACACACACACACACACACACACACACACACACACACACACACACACACACACACACACACACACACACACACACACACACACACACACACACACACACACACACACACACACACACACACACACACACACACACACACACACACACACACACACACACACACACACACACACACACACACACACACACACACACACACACACACACACACACACACACACACACACACACACACACACACACACACACACACACACACACACACACACACACACACACACACACACACACACACACACACACACACACACACACACACACACACACACACACACACACACACACACACACACACACACACACACACACACACACACACACACACACACACACACACACACACACACACACACACACACACACACACACACACACACACACACACACACACACACACACACACACACACACACACACACACACACACACACACACACACACACACACACACACACACACACACACACACACACACACACACACACACACACACACACACACACACACACACACACACACACACACACACACACACACACACACACACACACACACACACACACACACACACACACACACACACACACACACACACACACACACACACACACACACACACACACACACACACACACACACACACACACACACACACACACACACACACACACACACACACACACACACACACAAAGTAGGCCATGACCGACGAAGACAAGATACGAGTCATGTCCGTAATAACTACGCCCAACTCTGAATTAAATCAAAATTGACACTTAAAAATAAGAAGAATTGTATGCTCGACATACGTGAATTTTACAAGGCCTGCTTTAGAAACATTTTTTGTAAGTTACTCCTTATAAAAATTGTTACAGTCTACACAATTCCAGCGAAAAGTACAATATCGCTGTAACCTTTTAAGAATAGCTCCAAAAAAGTAAAAAAAAAAATACAGATTTCTAGTTTAGAAATAATTAGCGTTTTTATGTTAACTTTCAATTGGTAAAAATTAACTAATTAACAAAAGCATAGTTAATTAAAAATTTGGGGTAACAATTTTTTGTTGAAGGATTATTATTTATTCCTGGTTTACATAGTAGCAAATTTTTTTTATTCCTTAATATTTATATTTAATCGGTTAAAATATTTTTTTGGTCAAGCTTCTCATTCGGTGGACGCGTCCGCCAGAGCCGCTACCCGTTTTTAGCCCATTTGTCACCTCTAAATTAAAATTATAAATTTTGTGATTACAGTATCGAGAGGTTGGACTTTTCATTAGGAATTTTTCTGTTCTTTAAGGATCTTTTTTCAAATTTTGATTATCTTAAATATTTTTTGAAATATTTTCAAAAAACCAAACCATCCTTTTTTTTTACGTTATTGTTTTTACCCTTTGCAATTTTTGTCGGCTCCTATTGTCCACTTGATGATTTGTTATAGATGTCATTTCGAATCGAATGAAACCAAAATTATAATTTTCGGTTATCCAGACTAGATTTATGACGAAATGACTAGTTGCAGGATGTCATTTTATCTAAAATGGACGTGTTTCTGGATTTTTTATGAATATGCACATTTATTGAGCTACTGAATTTATTCCATTTGCTTGTTATACACTGTATGGTTCTTTACAAAGACAAGCAGTAGCATGTATTAATAGAGAGTCATTGCAAGTTTACTTAAGGTCAGTCACTATTAGTGCCGCTCTTATTTTGACATCTGAGCATGCGCATATCACATTTTAGAACTGACATTAATAAAGATTGTGCCTGTCCTTAGTGGATGTTTAAGCACAGCAGTTAGTGGGGACTTTATAGTTTTCGTATCAGTTCTAAATTTTTTAATATTAAATATTTAATATCATCGTCATCTCAAACCTTCTAAAATGGTAATTTCTAATGCCTCTTCCATATTATGTACTATTATAAACAACAAAAAAGATGAACGGTAATTTAAATTTTTTTTTTACGTTCATGCAAAAAACAAAACTTTATTGAACTATATTTAGTGAAAAACCTGGGTCTTTATTGTACTAGTGCGGTAAAAATTTTATTGCACTCATCTGTCATTTTACTACAGCGTTTTATGATCATGAAAAACATAAATATTCAAATCAACGCCAAATATTTAGTCCATTTTCATTTTCTGTGTTACGTTTTAAAAACAATTGCATATTTTATATTATTTTCAATCATTTAATAAATAAATTATTAAAAAAATGTATTTTATTAAAAATGTCATTACAAATTATGAACACACACGTAAATAAATGCCTCAAACAAAGGTACACGATCACGGCTACTATGATTTGGATAATACAACTCAAGTTCTATAAAACATTTTTTGGTTTTTGCATGAACGTAGAAAAAATATTGCATGCAACTCGTCGGGCTGACGGCCTCGTTGGACAATTTCACGTCACGTGCAATAAACACTTACTTTTTGCACTTGTTGCATAAATAACTATAAAATGAGGTTACAAATATGTATAAGGATTAGGACTCTAATGTAAAAATTTTAGGTTTGCAATAAGTCTTATTTTAGCATGAAATTTATTTGCCTCTAATTACGTCGCTATTAGTGGTTGACGTTATAGAAATTTGCAATAACTCTATAATAATAACGAATGATATTTAGTATATAAAAGTATCATAGTGTAGTAATTTTGGTCTTAAGGACGCATTGTTTTATTCTCGTTAAAAACATACCAAAATAAAAACACTCGTTTTCGTGTTTTTATCATAGAGGCCATCCATAAATTACGTCACACGAATTTCATGATTTTTTGACCCCTCTCCCGTCCTTGTCACAGCTGGTCATATTTGTGTGACGTCACATATTTTGCAATTTGACATCTAGAAATTACTAAATTAAAAATATTTTTAAGTATTTCGTTAATGGTTCAAATTTCGTGTTTTAATACTTATATATAATAGATTTTGAAATGTAACGTCACACAATGTCACACTTCGTCGACCCATTCCCCCTTAACATGTGAAGTAATTTATGGATGGTCCCTTACTGCAAATGTAATATTTCAAGAAGTGTTTTAATGTTAGGTGAGTATTTTCAATAAAAAAATATTCATCATGCATTTTGTAACGAATTGGCAACAATGCAAACATACAGGTTGATTTAACAAACGAGAGATTCTCGTCTCTCGTCCACTCTCGACGAAACAAGAGGGATACTTTTTTTGAAAACAAATTCGATGAGAATTTCTTGTTTCTTTTGAGCAATTTACTTTTTTGAAATTTTTAATTGCTTATCGTAACTTAAAATTTAAACATATCATATTTCCAGATAGTCAAAGAGTTAACTATAACACACTTATTCCATATATTTTTTATAGTGATTTACAAGAAAAATTATTTTTCCTACGACCACTTAGGAAAGTGACACATATCACACTATATAGTCCTATGGAAAGTGTCCTATATCACACGCGTATGACTAAGAATTTACTTTCCACCCAAGTGAGAATATGTTACTTTCCGCAGTAGTTGTCAAAAAATGTCAAACGCCTAATTTCTATTTTGATCTATGTAATGTCCATATTAATACTAAAATCGATATGATTGTTAAATTATTGAAATTGTTTTAAATTAGATCCTAGATATTTATCTTTAACAATTATTATTAAAATAATTTTAAAATAACTAAGATTATGTTTGCTCTTTAATTTGGGTAAATACATAACCGATTAGATCATTCAATTGACGTAAGGCCCATTAGCTCAGTTGGTTTAGACGTCGAACTTATCAACTTTGCCGTTTTTTGACCGCGTTCAATCTATGGTTCAAATCCTGGCGGAGCCGAATTTTTTTTTTGTTTTTTTTTTATTTTTTATTAGTTTTTTTTGTTTAGAAAATATGAAAATTGAATAAATACGATTATTGTTGATTATTTTTTTAAATACATTTTAATTAATATAGTAATAATAACCTTGGTTTTACATTTTTTTGATATTATTTTGTAAGCTAATTTCTATTTTGATCTATGTAATATCCATATTGTTTTACATTTTTTTGATATTATTTTGTAAGCTAATTTCTATTTTGATCTATGTAATATCCATATTAATACTAAAATCGATATGATTGTTAAATTATTGAAATTGTTGTAAATTAGATCCTAGATATTTATCTTTAACAATTATTATTAAAATAATTTTAAAATAATGTTTGCTCTTTATTTTGGTTAAATACATAACCGATTAGATCATTCAATTGACACAAGGGCTGTTAGCTCAGCTGGTTAGGACGTCGAACTTATCAATTTTGCCATTTTTCGACCGCGTTCAATCTATGGTTCAAATCCTGTCGGGGCAGAATTTTTTTTTTGTTTTTTTTTTATTTTTTTTTATTTTTTTTTTATTTTTTTAGTTTTTTTTGTTTAGAAAATATGAAAATTGAATAAATACGATTATTGTTGATTATTTTTTTAAATACATTTTAATTATTATAGTAATAATAACCTTGGTTTTACATTTTTTTGATGACATTATTTTGTGGTCGTAGGAAAAATATTGTACATCACTTGTGTGAAAAGTGATTTTCCACACTCGTAATGTAATATACTATAATTTTTTTATCAAATTTGATGCTACATTATGGATTTCGAATTTATGCAGAACTTTTTAACAAGATTTTTTTTGTGAAATGTAAGGTAAACTTTCCATTTGTATAAAACTTTTTGGGACACACCTCTTGTGTCAGATTTTGTTTTAAATTCATTTTATGACATGTTGATAGGCTTAGCTAGCAGGCGCTGGTACAAAGTATCAGTTTTTTTTTTTATTTATGGCCTAGGTGTATAAACCTAGTATGGCAGTCTCAGTTTTGTGTTTAAATTCTCAATCATGTGTTCTGTGTAGGCTTTGTTACTGTTTCCCAGCGCCACTTCAGGAACAGCACTGTTAATTAGAACCCAACAGTGAATGGTCGAGTGGGGAATCCTACCAAGGCATCAGAATTAATTTTAAATAATTAAATTAAATAAAAAAATCCCGGCCAACAGTGGGATTCGAACCCTTGGATCCATAGACAGAGACTCTACCTCTGACCGACCCACCCTCCATCAGTTTCTTTTCATAAAAAAAAGTATCCAACGGGCAGCAATCATGATAATTTTCGTTCAGTCATCTTTTTCTATGCGTTTTAAGCGTTTTTTCTAAAAACTATCATCAGAAAAAATAAAACAAACGTATATACAGTGAGCATCATAAGTCTTACCCCCCTAACTAACTCGTTACTGGGGCCTTGTTAGGAAAATCGCCGGGACAGGTCGATTTTTGATTTCTACAATGTACATTTTTGTATGATTGGTTTACCCTTAATTTCATCCCTTACTGGAGGGTAGCAACCCTTTCGAAAAATTTAAATGGCATGGGGTGGTGAGTGATAGCTCATTTGAAAGGGGGTTTTATTCTCTATTCAACCATGCAAAAAAAATTGAAATTTGCTTCATTACGTGTTGATTTATTAATGTTTAAAAATAACAAAACCTCACAAAATAGGAAAGCAACTAGACTAACAATGACTTTCTAGTGGCAGAAAGTCTTACTTCACATCTGAACCAAAACCGAAATCATGCAGGGGCGAATTTTAATTCTAAAGATGAGTGCGCTACGTTAATTTCCATTATTCTGAAACAACAATTAGTCGAGAATTAATGAAGCAAATTTTAATTTTTTTTACACGGTTGAATAGAGAATAAAAACCCTCTTTCAAATGAGCTATCACTCACCACCCCGCGCCATTTAAATTTTTCGAAAGGGTTGCTCCCCTCCAGTAAGGGATGAAATTAAGGGTAAACTATTCATACTAAAATGTACATTGTAGAAATAAAAAATCGACGTGTCTCGGCGATTTTCCCAACAAGACTCCAGTAACGAGTTAGATAGTAAGACTTATGGTATATATTTTTAAAAACATGCTTCAAAACGCTGTCATTTGATATCACACGATGGTATCAGAAAAATTATAACTTTCGATTTAGCCGAGAGAGGCCTCTCTCTCTCTCTCGTCTCGCGCAAGGCCACCGAGAGCCATGGTGGGCCCCGAGGCAAAACACTGGCTATTGCTACATATTGTAAGAAGCTATTATCTTTACCTACAAACTCTTTAAGTTCTACTAAAATGAGGGGACTTACTAATTAGGTACTAAAGATGTTTGTAAAGAACCGTAATTTCTTTGTGAATTTCTATAGTTTTGATCTTGACCAAATCTTGACCAAGAGTATTCTCTAAAGCTGCCAGGCCCCGGGAATTTTGACCCCCTTGTTACTCCCTCTCATCGGACTTGGTCTTGCAGCAGCACAACTTAATAAGTACATGTATTTTACTAGCACCCCGTATTTATTAAACCCATCTGCAGTACAAAATGATAGGATTTTAGAAAATTCAAATGATTCGTGTCATTATGTCAACTAAATGTAGCTTTTTTAAGTGACTGTTTATATTTAACAGTAACAATTAAATTTAGTGTAAAACAAGTTTATTTGAAAAAAGTTACAGATGTATTATTCATGTATACATTTGTTTATAAGGACATTTGTTTATAAGGAATAAATAAACTTTGTCGTAGATAGTATTCTTGATAGTTTTCTCCAATAGCTTGCAAACAATTATTTAAGAGAATTAAATGTGTAGTCCAATTATAAAAAAGCAAGACCTAGCCGTATATGGATAAAAGAAATAGTAGTAAGTAGATTTAGGAGAATAAAGGGAAGAATATAGAAGTTATGATTAGACTGACTACAAATAAGAAATAATGGAGAAATAGTGGATTAAACAATCAGAACTCCCACAGTCTGACATTCAATAGCTTACGCTTGCGTTCAGAATCTTCCACTCGTATCCAATGTTCATTCCAACCTTGTTATAGACTATACTAAATGTTTTCAGTTATAGTTCCATCATTGTTCTATATATAGTTCACCTTTTCTCTCATTTAACAAGTTCCCAAAATCTCTAGAATGTGATGTGATTTTAAGTGTGATTCTCTGCAAATAGTAATGTTATAGAACGTACTAACTAATGTGTTTTGTGAGACCTTTCACCGATCTCTTCAGACGCCTATGGATATTGGGAGATGGAGGATTCCGGACACGATAAATAAAAGAAAGACATTGACAGGGTTTTTAACGAAACAAACCGACACGTTTCAAACAGCTGAACAAAACGATAAGAGTGAACTAGATTTGCTGGATGATTTTAGAATGTATTTGTTATAGAAAATATATTTTTCTTTAGAATTACAAACTCGATATGTGTTTTTGAAAGATATGGATAGAGTGTAAATGTAGCAAAGTTCTCCGACAAAGCTAACATAATATGTATTAATTAGGTAGACACATATTCTAGGTTAAGCAACAGTTTTGTTGCTTTGTTTAGGTATTTAATTTGAAGTATATATCTGTTTGAAGTACCGAAAAATTATTGGTTATTGATCCAAAAACAACATGTATAAATTTTTTGCCAAAATATATTTTTCAAATTTACCTCTACGAGAATGAATATGAAATATATTCGTTCAGCTGGACGATATGGCTTACTTTTTCGGTTTGTAGTTTGTGCGTAGATCAGCTAATAATCATGTGGGTGTAGAACAAATGTTTTACTTCATCTGTTTCAAAACGGGACCGCATGGTGTGGCGAACGCCCATATTTTGCTTCTAATGTGGATTTTCTATTTCTTTGATGCGAATTTCTTCCTGGTACTAATGAGAAATTTTGAAAATTGAGGGTCCTAACCATGACCGCTAAGGCCGGCCGATGAGCGATTTTAAATTAGGTATTCTTATAGCTTAAAATGCCACTGTCAAACCATTGGTAACTAATGAGCAGGGGTGGCTCGTAACCAAAATTTTGGGGGTTCACAGTAGCAGAATATAGATATCGGTACAGATATAGGTAAAAAACTGTCAGTGCTTTAGAAAGGTATATTGTATATCTATATTCTGTCACTGTAAACACCCAAAATTTTGGTCACCAGCCGCCACTGCTCATGAGACAGTTAATTTTACCCCCAGTTCTAAGACTTATTTTAGATGAGTAAAATTAATGTACTTTACACAAGTCAACCCACGGGTAAAACGCTAGTATGCTTATATTTTTCTTAACTGAAAAATCCTTTAAAATGTATACAAATCGACCTTAAAAATAAATGGTCGAACAAATTGAAATTTTATCATTTATTCTGTTAAACTTTAATAGCAAAATTCGCATTCCTCGAAAGCGCCGTCGAACAGACTACAATTTCGAACGTGTTCATTAAAACATTTTTAAAAACTTCTGTTTTCTAGAACTAAAGCCGAGCTAGTGCACATCAAAGTATCCTTAGTGTTCGGAAGCACCGCTGCATTTCCCTTTGGTAAATGAGTTTCAAGAGATGTATCCCATTAAAAGGAACATTATACCGCGTACATTAACAACCCGAAAATACATGAAACAAAGCGACTATACAGCGGTAGCATTCTGGCAGTGAAAATTCGTATCATACACCAAATTTAAGCTCGCCCCATTATTGGCAATTTAATAACATTTTCACGAACTCACTGGCTGCCTGTTACAATACACCTGCTCCGTCTAAATGTTTCAAACTTGTATGGAGGCGTAATATACATAACGCAGGATTTCAGGAACGGCTTTATTGTTATTATTATTGTTAGTCGTATGTTTCAATCTATATTTACAGTTTTTTATGTTATGTCATGTATGATGTATTAATACACCACGATCTAAAAGATATATTATGGTGCCCTCTGTTCCTAATGAAGCAAAGGAATATTTTCGATGCCTAGAATGACCCTTCCAATCATATCTTCTCAAGGAAATATAAGCTTTGGAGTAGCTTTATTTTGTATTTCCAAAGTATAGTGCCCTAAGGCTGCAATCAAGTATCTTGGAATATACAAGGACTACTAAGAAACATTCAAGAAGCACGTTAATAGTAAAACAGCAATGCTGGCGAGGGTGATGCCAAACATAGAAGAAGCAGGTAATCTAAAAAAACCGGCATGAAGGGTTCCGCATCATCGTAAAAGATTTATGTATGTAGGTACTTTTTCAACACTTTTTAAGATCGATCAAATAAAGCCAAAAAAAAGCCAAAGAGAAATAAAAAAGCTAAAAAAAAGCCTAAAAAAGGCCGAAAGAGTCAAAAGGGCTAAAAGAAGCCAAAAAGCCCAAAATCAAAAAAGACAACAAAGCCAAAAAAATCCATAAAGCCAAAAAAGCCCCTTTAGTTTTAATTTATCTTTATTTTTATTATTTGTTGTTATAGCGGCAACACATTCTGTAAAAATGTCAACTGTCTACCTTTTACGGATCATGAGATACAGCCCGCTGACAGAGGCAGAGGCTTAGTAATAGGATCCCGTTGATTACCCTTCGGTACGAAACCCTAAAAAACAAATATGATCCACTCGATCGTACTCTATAGCGCCTCCATTTGGGAAAGATTCCTTAATATCAAAAGATATAAGAACTTGCTAAGTTTCACGCAGAAAAAATCCTTCTAAAGGTCACAAGCACTTACAATACGAATTAGCTGTGATAGCGCGTAACCCTCCCATTGAAGAACTAATGGCAGAAACGGGCACACATTTATAGGAACGAATTGCCAGAGAGTCCATACCCTTATACATGCTAAGCGGTCTCTCTCAAGAGATGGCAGTAGAAATGGGACAGTACAGAAAATAAAGCAAGATGGACAAAAAAGCTAATAAAACAAATAAGGCTCTGTTACTTCAACATAGACGAACGGACTACTATATTACTCAGTTTTTGATCCTTCTTAAAATACCTGTAGAAAATCGTGAAGGTGGACAACGAAATCTGTGAACAATGCAATGCCGTCGACTCATCAGACCACAATGATTAGCTGCATAAGTTTGAGCGAAGATAGAATGAAAACAGAGAAAGAAGTTAGAATGCAATTGGGCGTAGTTATGCAGAAATGATCCAATCCACAAATCTACCAGAAATGACTTTAGTAGCTTTTCGATATGTTACTGTCCAAAATTGTATTCTGCTGAAAGATACAACAATTTAGAAGAATATTAATAGTGTAAATCATTAATAGTGTAAATCATAAATACTCCCAATAGATTATACGTTCATCGCGTACAGAATTTATCTTCAACATCATTTTTCTTAAAATATGGTTTGGATGAATTGGATCATTTCTGCATAACTACGTCCAATTGAATTCAACATAATTTATAGGTCGATCAGAGAAGTTATAAAGAGAAAGGCAAAAGAGGATAAAGCCACAAACGGATACGAGGTCCTTACCCTATGTCCGTCGAAAATGGTGATTCCGGTTTACAGGAAGAAGGGAAGATGGGTATTTAATTAGTATTAAAAAATCTGGAGTCCCACACTACCCAGCTGAACATTATGCTGGATGAGCGAAAAAGCATTTTCTCTCAAAAAGAAAAAAATAAAAAAGTATAGTGCCTTTAGATTCTGGAGTGCTACATATTCAGTCATAATATGAATGAAAACAAAATCTGCACTCACTATTTTCTACTAATATTAGTTTAGTAAGGTGTCCTTTGGGTTGTCAATGCCCCCCGGTAAGGGACCCTCTTATAAGGCGTAGCCTGTTCTTGCTCTGATAGGTACAGGCTTTTAATTTTTTGTGGTTATAGCCACCCAGAAGTATCTTAGCCTGTCTTAGCCCCAATTATCGGTTCTTCTACTGCCTAATTCTTTTTAAATCTATCCTAATATTGTGTTACTGCTGATACCGCAAAACAGCTCAGGTATCACAAAGGGCGTTTGAGTCCCTTTCCTTGCGAGACTATTTGTAATCTCGTTACTATTTACCCGGTTATGTTCGGGAATCAAAGTAAGAGTTACTGTATTTTCCTCGCCTTGTATAGGTTACTGAAATAGGTATTGTAAGCTAGAATTCTAATTCCATTAATATCTTTGTTTAAACTGAAGATTAAACAAGTTACGTGCAAGTAGTTTCGGCGCTATCAAGTCATCTTCAGACAATTATTTTATTTTTTTACAATGAACAAAAAAAAATAAAATTAGTAAACACTTTAAGAGTGGAAACATTATGTAAAACATCAACATGAATTCATGATGTTGAACGATGATATTAGGTACTAGAAATTTAACAAATGTTTGGTAATAATAAAAAAGGACTTTTAAAGATTAAATTTAAGAAATAAAAAAATAGGAACATCTCCTAATGCAAAAGAGATTGTGGTAAAGTACGAAATTTATTTGTCTAAAAGCAATTATGTATAACCACTAGTGTGATGAGTGCATGAATTTGTGGGAATGTGTATAATGCCAGACGAGAAGGTATATCCCGTGAAAATTCTTAAAGAGGAGGAGAAGTAGTTTGAAATGAAGAGGTAATATATGAGGAATCTAAAGAAGTTAGATATTCAATTTAAAACGAATTTATGGTTCCCATATTTAAATAATTATGTGAAGCTAAAATGGAAGAAGAGGCATTAGACTTAAGCCTTGGATCATTTTATGAAAAGATTGTTCGAATGTTTAAAAAATAAACTTAATATTTGCGAAAGTTATTCCAGATCCAAAAGGAAAGACTTCTATTTCATGCAAAACTTTTTAATTAATAAATGCAAAGCGCTTTCGGCATTGTGCCAATGTGGATGTAAACTTACAATTTATAATTATGTGTAAAAATAAAATCTGAGTAAGACTTTTAAGTCAAAGGTTAAAATTATATATAAGGTAATTTTGAACAAATTAACAATTAAAAGATAACAAACAGAGTGACATAACCCAGTGTTGGGAATAGTGAGTGTGGGATAAGCCCCTAAAAAATCATGTCTGATCTCCAGAAGCAAGTTAGCTTGTGTGAAACTAAGGAATTATACCACTTTCACTATTCGCATTAAATACAGTTGAAAACGAGTTAACAAATTAGTTAAAAATTTTAAAAAAATTACAAATGGACTGTGGAAAATATATTTAAATTTAAATTTAGAATACAATAGTTAATATGAAAAAATTAAACGCAAAAGGCCATAGGAAAAAAAACTGAAAAGTTTTTTTTTCCTTACATTATAATTGTTAAAAAATGTACACAAACATATCCATCAAGTTCTTAGTCATCCTCGCTCCCAAAATTAGATATTTCTGGAGATTCACAACTTGCTAAATCATAATTATTACTATTAGTAATATTTTCAAATTTAAATTACTTTATACATTCATTTTTATTAATATTGTTTAACCGTGTCCATATGACAGTGGTGACAAGCGATACTTAAAGACGTTGACCTGTCAAATGTCACATTTTTAGAGAACCCAAGATGGCACAAAGTTCTGCAGAGCCCGGGCTGGCACTTCAGAATCACGCGAGTGATATTTTTGTTTTGTCTTGACATTAAAAGGATCTTTAAAAAGATCAATTCATATTAAACATTTATTTAAATTTAACTAACAAATAAATTAAATTTGGAAAAATTTTCTTTAAACTCAATACTAACAAATTTTGATTTCCTTTAACCACCTCCAATCACTCGAATCATACTTGGAGAAACATGTTCCACACTGAGGTGAACGCACCTTCTCTCTTGACATTTCAAAGGTCAGCGTCTTTAAGTGTCGCTTGTCACCACTGTCATATGGACACGGTTAAACAATATTAATTAAAATGAATGTATAACAATTTAAATTTGAAAATATTACTAATAGTAAGAATTAGGGGGTGGGTTGGCTCAGTGGTTAGAGTCATGACTCTGAGATCGGAAGGTCTCAGGATCGAATCCCACCGGTGGCAGGAATTTTTATTTAATTAAAAAAAAAAAAAATATTAATTCTAATGCATAGGTAGGATTCCTCACTCGACCATTCACTGTTGGGTTCTAATTAACAGTGCAGTTCCTAAAGTGGCGCTGAAAAATTGTAACAAATCCTACACAGAACACGATGCTAATGGCCGTAGTAGTCTACGCCGATGACACAAAAAAAATAGTAATAATTGTGATTTAGCAAGTTATGAATCTCCAGAAATATCTAATATTGGGAGCGAATGACTAAGAACTTGGTGCTTGGTGGATATGTTTGTGGACAGTAGATAGACTTTTTCACAATTATAACGTAAGGAAAAAAAATCCTTTAGTTTTTTTCCTCTGGCCTTTTGCGTTTAACCTTTTTCATATTAACTATTGTATTCTAAATTTAAATTTCAATATATTTTCCACATTTGTAAATTTTTTAAAATTTTAACTAATTTGCTAACTTGTTCTCAACTGTACTCAATGCAAATAGTGAAGGTGGTATAATTCCTTAGTTCCACACAAGCTAATTTGCTTCTGGAGATCAGATATGATGTTTTAGGGGCTTATCCCACACTCACTATTCCCAACTCTGGGTCATGTCACTCTGTTTGTTATCATTTAATTGTTAATTTGTTCAAAATTACCTTAAATATAATTTTAACTTTTGACTTAAAAGTCTTACTCAGATTTTATTTTTACACATATTTATAAATTGTAAGTTTACATCCACAATTATTGTAGATAAGCACTGATGATGGCACAATGCCGAAAGCGCTTTGCATGTATTAATTAAAAAGTCTTTCCTTTTGAATCTAAACTACGTGAACACAGCGGTCAACCTTTTTTGGTTATTTTAATTATTCTAGATCTTCCAGTAAAAATTATGAATAACCTAGTTACAACGTACTACAAAACAAATTATATCGTATATAATTACTTTTTGTGTATTCTAATGAAACCACGTAGTAGGACTAAGTCTTTTGAAACATAAAAGATTGAAAATGGTATAAAACATGAACAGATAATTTTTTGTTATACTTTATACTACAGTCAAATTTTCGTAAAAAAGGGCTAATTAGAAATTAGAGAGCGGCGGAATTTTTCATGTTGTTTCTGTTACACTCTACATTAGGTATAATTTAGTGAAATCTACTTCCTATAGTTTCCGGAAGTTTAAAAGGCAAAATTCCAAATTGGTGTATATTCACCTGCTATGGAAACCCCGCCACAAATTTGGCAATTGGTTTATCTCGGTTTCTATTGGCCGGGAAAAAAAGTGAGAAAACAAAAGAAAAGGAGAGATCAATATGCAGAAATTTCATCCATTCATGCTTATCAGTTAGCCGCTGTAATTTAGAGACTGTTAGAATAAAGTTATCAATACATTTTTCTTTTGATAACTATAACTTTTGCTTTAAAGTTTTTAGTCAAAATCGCTTTCCAAAATGCAGAAAAACTGATTTTTGGTAAATTGCAGAGAGTTTGACCTAGAATAAAAAAATGTCCAAAATTTTGATCTCTACATTTTTGTTTTCATACTTTGTCCTCCGATCAATAAGAATCGAGATACATCCATTACATTTTTTTTTAAGATAAAGGCGCCAATTTGGGATTTAATTTTTTGATTTCCCAGAAATAACTCTTCAGAAATTCAGCTTATCCCCACCAACAGGAATTACCATAAACAAAGTAAAAGAGAAAATAAGCGCTAATAGTCAATTTTTGATGAATCTGTCAAAAATTCGTATTTCTAATCTTTGTGTTTTTTTATTTTATTATGAAATCCGAAAAGATTTTCATATTGATTTTTATAAACAACATTAATTTTTATTTTTAGGGTTCCGTACCTATTACTAAGCCTCGGCTGTCCGTCTATCTGTCAGCGAGCTGTATCTCATGATTTGTAATAGGTAGACAATTGAAATTTCACAGAATGTGTATTTCTGATGCCACTACAACAACAAATAACGAAAATTTAAATAAATTAAAAATTTAAGGGGGCTCCCTTAATAAAGTAACTACGTAGTATTAAATCTTGTACGTTGGTGCGAAACCCTTCATGCGCGAGTACGACTCGCACTTGACCGGTTTTATTAACAAAATTAAATTACATTTCTTCTTTCTTAAATTGATTTTTTGTTTGCCCTTTTTATTGTTGTCCCATTTTTTGCACCAGTTTAAGTATGGCGTTTTTTGTAAATTTATTCTTTACTTTAATTGGTTCATATAATAAATGAGATGATCATTAGTAAAAAATCTACATTCTCTTCTTTAATGACTAGAGGTATTTCCACAACTATATTAGCCTTTCTTGCCAGAACACAAACCCATTCTGCATTTTATATTGCGACATTACTATAGCTTCACCGTACTATATGAATTATTAACTGAACTTGCTTTGGGCTATATAGGCTCCATGCTCCAATCCGACCCTGCCAGGATGTATCCCGAACAATGTAACTTTTCAAAAGTTCACAATTTCGAAAGGTCTCCACCCTTGGTCTCTTCATGTGCCGAGTAAATGGATTCCTGCTATTGTTTCTCCGAGTTTATTATGCTTGTTCGAAAAAGGGTTGCAGGCATTCTCTGTTTTTTTGCAAATGATCTATGGGTATTACGTTGTATATATGTATGTAATCCAGTCTGAATATTTTGCCCTATTATTTACTTATTCAACATTGCTGAACGAATAATGCGTTTTTTATAAATGGTAAACAGTTTGATACAAGATATCATTAGACGAAGAGAGTAAAAAGATAAAATTTTATATATTTTATGTATTAGTTCATATAACATATCGGCACAGGAAAATGAAAATGAAATTTATTTAAAAAACTGCGACGAGTCATTATATCTCTTCACTTTTTTAACACATATTTCTTTTACATCTTGATCACATTATTATTTCGGAAGATGGATTTACCACTCTGTTGTTTTAAAAAGAAAAATGTGCATTTTTTACCAAAATAAGTTCTAGGTGTTTTAGAAATTTGCTCTATTCAAATCTTTAATTAGCTTAAATTCATATGTCTTTCTCAATACTGACGTTATGACGCCTGTAAGGAACTTACCTATTACAGGCTTCACTATATTATAATTCTAAAGCGAACTGGGATTCCATGTTTTTAAGCTTCCGGCTTTGGGTTAACAATCGATGATAGAAAGAAACAAGCATATCTGCATTTATCACTGTTTATTTTTACATGAAGAACACCACACTACATTTTATTAATTATTTACAGTATGTACACATATCGTACTCAGAACATTTATAATTTAATCGCCATTAGAATGTGGGTTTATACCCAAATCGATGTGTCTGTTAGACTTGTCTCACTCAACTGAGAAAGAACAAAATTTAAAAATTTGATTTGTCTAAAATACCGTACGTGATGAACTCAATCCTGTAGAAATCTAAAAATCGAACAAGTGGTATCCCTCATAGGCCGTTAAATGTGGACCATGAAATGCGGGATTTAATGATATGCACTGCAAAAGTACAAGACTCTGTATCTGTAAAGTGTGGAGGGTGGATTGCCCTACGGCCTTAGACCTCACTTGGTCCAATTTGCATCATCCTAAGGCTATGGTTATAGTGGATACGTGTTCTGACGAACTAGTGTTCGGACGAACTCGTCAGAATATGCACGAACAACTTAAATACACAGTAATAAACAGTTGTGGTTATATTACGAACGAATAGTTCTTCAGAACCCGCATGAAGTTGTCAGAATAAAAGATGTTTCAAATCAGTTTGTTTTTTCGGACAAATTTAAATGTGAAATGTGATTTTCAAATATAGATGTAGAAAAAGTAATTGGTTTATAGGACATACATAGAAGTTACCATAATAGAGGTCAATCTCGACAAAAATGGGAAAAGATTGTGCAAGAAAGTATACATAAAATAGTATTGTTGTACATTATTGAATAGGTTAATTATTAAAAATGTAAAATTTTTATTAAAGTACTTTTTAAAAACAGATAATCGTCGATGTTTTCCAACACGAATTTGGTGAAACTTACAATCAGTTCTTCAGAATGTGCATGCAAAATAACCACTGTTGATCTGAACAACAATTCCAACATTTTCGTCCGAAGGCCAGTTCGTCAGAACACGCATCCACTATAGCCATAGCCTAAGGTGATAGGCACCTCCCAGCTCGTCAGCCAGCCTACAGATTTAATGTAGTTGACAACGTCGCCAAGAGGTGCTTCTCTTGTATCGGCCGGTGTTGACAGCCCTATGATATGGAGATGCTTTCGTACTTAGCAATGACAAGTCAAAATGCCTGTGACCAAGCGTGGGATTCTTCTAGTCATAGTCAAGTATTTGATTGCTGTAGTGTTGTCAGGATAACTTAAAAGGTCCCTGGCGACTCTGCAGTTTCTTTTTTTATCCCATCTTTCCTTGAATTTCACAAGGGAATGTTCTTTAATTAGATATCACTGCCGATTTTGTCAGGCCAATAGAAGGGCCAGGTCCAAAAAGTATTTTATTCATCTTAAGGTGACCAGGTGACCACATTGATGGATACTTCGGCCAAAGCTTTGTGACATTCTAGTAGTAACCCTGAGTATATTCGTGGTCTGTTCAGGATGAGTAGTGCTTATCTGCTATCTGGATAGATGAGCATGTTCCTTCCAGTGGTATTGTTTCTGGTGATTTTTTTGCTGCTATAAGAAGTCCCGTGAGCTCTGGCACTATTGCTCACAGCCCATTTTATGTTTAGGTTTATGGATCTTGAATATATTCCACATTCTGAGCCTTTAGAACAAGACTCAAATCCAACAGCTATGGATCTTGGTCGAGAATTTAACATTTTACATATGGAGAGTAAGTAAGATTTTAAAATATAATGGCTACAGAAGCTTTAAACTTCATCGTGCAAATGAAATATTTCCCGACGACCAATATTTTCGAATAGAGTTTTGTGAAAGAGTGATGAAAGCCGATCAAATTTTCACCGACGAGTCGTCATTTTTAATGCACGGACACCATAATCCAGCCAATTTGGCATTGGTCTAAAAAAATCAACATCGGAAAATTAAATGTATGGGTAGGAATACCGGGGGACAATATTATGTGGTCCTTTTTATTGATGGCATCTTTAATGCCCAAATATCTTTGGAACTGCTGCAGAACAGCATTTTCGCAATGCGTGCCATGGTCGTACCATTTCATTCGATTTGGTTCTAGTAGGATGAATATCCGGCACATAATTCCATTCCCGTAATGTAATATTATTGGATTTCGCAATATGGACAGACATATTCCATGGCCATCTAGATCGCATGATCTAGCATCATGTGATTTTTTTATGGAGATCCACAAAAACTAAATTATATGGTTTTGAAGAGCAGAGGGATACGTTGAGAGGTATTAGCCCTGTAATGCTCTCCACCGTACGGTAAAAATTTTTATTAGGCTTGGTTATTGTTCTGCTCACTGGTGGTCGTTTTGAGTTTTTTTTTTGTAACTTATTGTTTCTTATTTTTACAATTAAGAATTGTTTTATTTTATAATTATTTTTTGAACCTATTTGCATTTTATTAATTAATTGAATGACATTTATTTTTAGGTACAGTTTTTGGAGTACTGAAATTTGTGCTGTGCTATGATCGATTTATTTCAGTTCTTTTCTTATATTCTAATTTACCATTTTTTCTCGTCTATTTCCCAGCATCTGCCTGGCCTGGAGTGGTTCAAAAGTCAGAGCCCTATCCTCTCATTTTCTAATTTAAATTGATCAATAGTTTCCGACCCAACTATGTTTTGAGATCTGTATTATTATGTATAAGTCATAAAAAAAGTTTTAGTAAAGATGCTAATAACATGATTTACGAAAATATTATACTGGACAATCATCTTGTTAAAATACAAACAGATTTGACAAAACCCAGGTACTTGACGCATTAAAAAATGTAAGTAAAGCCTAGGAATACCACGGCACCTGACAATATTCCACATATCACCGATACCTTCCATAAGCCATATAAAGTTATAACGGAACAAATGAAAGAACCACAAGAGGCAGGTACGATTCATATCTACACCGACGGTTCTAAAACAAGACAAGGTTTAGGATGTGGAAAATACATCAGATCCTTAAACCTAAACATAAAATGGGTTGTGAGCAATAGTGCCAGTGTAGTTCAAACCGAGTAATGGGGACTAGTGTTACGCCTAAGAGCTGTGGGGTAACCCACCCTCCACACGTAACATATACAGATACCGACTATATTCGGTTTAAAGTAATTGTACTGGTACTGGCTCACCCTGTGTTAATTCTGATAAATATATGCATTCTGTAACGGTTGAAACCGTTTTCTTTATTTGACCCAGACCCGTTTTCGTTATTTTGAAACCAACATCTCTACACAAACGTCATTTGTCGTTTATGTCTAGTGTCAAAACTTGGATTGTCATTTTCATTTTATCTGTCGACAAGCAACTTGATTATAGAATTTTAATTATCTATTATCTGGGACATCCGATGTACTAGTTATCTTAAATATTTTTAATGACCATCTGATTTAAAAAAAGGTAAGTTTTCTACCGATATTTTGTTGAAAATATATATTTAGTACAAGATTTGAATTTAAAATGTCAAATTTGAAACACAACCTCAACATGAAAACACATTGAAAATCACAAGAAATCATATGTTTTATATAATTTCCTATATTATTTTGTTTAAAATAGATAATATACTTTACTATATTTATATATGTTAAATAAGACTTTTTCTTTTCCTATTAAATTCTAATCTCTGTGTAACTATTCCCTTCTTTATATTTTTACCTTTTTCCTTGTAGCCTTGCTGTATATAGATGGTCTTATGGTCTTAAAGAAATCCTAGAAGTTATATATATGGTTTCAGTAGATTTAGATGGTTCGATAGAAACTAAATCGAGGATTCAATAGTATCTGTGTCTGCATGAATTTTGGAAGAACGTACAAGCTGCTTGTTGGGAAATTCGGAAGAACGTAGAATACATCAAGAAGTTTAGTTCACAAGAAGTTTAGTTAACAAGATTTACACTACCTTGTAAATTCTCTCAAAAAGGCCTCTACAGTTACCTGTTACCTGTTTTCTGTATACCTCCAGATAAGTCAATAAATCATTTAAATTTGAATAATTAAGTCTCTGTGAATTAGAATTTGTCGCTACCTTATTTAATTATAATATCATAAAGATCAGTTGTTTTCTATATTTTCATCACTGATCGATTGTCAAGTTTAGAAAGTTTTAAATATAGTGGCGTCCAATATTCTCTTTCAAAGTCATATGAGTTGTTTAATAACCTGACCCACTTCCCAAAATCGTAGAGCTTAAAACACTATAAACATTTATAAAATAATAACCTGTTCCTAAAGTGGCGCTGGGAAACAGTAACAAAGCCTACACAGTACACGAGGCTAATGGCCGTAGTAGTCGACGCCGATAACACCAAATTAAAAAAAAAAATAATAACATCACATTACAGAATGGCGCCCAACGTGGGGCAAATATATGCATTCTTTCTAGTACTAATCCGTCTATGTGGAAGTATGTCCAATTTTTAAAAACAACAATCGAACTGATATTGGAATCACTGGCCTATTTTTATTATTAGCAATTTTTGTAAATAAAGTATTATAGCGGTTTAGATTCCAGTGCTCGGCTTGCTCTGAGAGCATATGAAAGGTAGGAGATATATTGATACCAGTTACTTTTCACTTTAAAAAGTAACCGGTATCGATATATCGCTCATTTTTTATGTGCACTCCCCGCAGACAGGGCAGTGGAATTGAAAACGATATTAGTGTTTTGTCCCTTCAACAATATGGATTCATGTTAGGTCTCTCAACGGTAACGAATCTTTCAGTCACGCTCACCGTAAATCAGAAAATATTAATAACCGTATTCAGACTGATGTCATTTATACAGATATGACTAAAGCATTTGACAGTTTTGACCATAAAATTTTATTAAAAATCTGTCAATAGCTAATGAACCAATAGCTTTATTAGAATACTCTATGAATGACAAGAACGTCAAATTATTTACCGTCTAGACATCTTGTCAAAATTCATTAGGCCACTAAATTTTATTAAACCTCCTTGCCACCGACTTTCTAATAAAAATAAACCAATTACTTATTTACTTTTTTTAATTTTAATACATGGCATAATGGAATTCGTAGACAAAGTATAGTGTTCATCACTCGTGAAATATTATGTTAGTATCAACAATTTTATGTTTTTTCGTATAGTTATTTGGATTTCGCTATATTTGTCATATTTTTCAACCTAGATGGAGTGTCACTATCACTTTTAAGTTCGTAATCCATCTTAAACGAGTCCTTACATTATCGGACATGGGCAAAACTGAAGTAATTGATTGCCAGTTAGAACTAGACGACTACTACGTTTTCCATGGTTATGAAAGTCCCAATTAATATAAATATAAATCCAATTTTTTACATGAAATTTTCTGCAATAAATTAAAATTTTTTTTTCCTGGAATTATTGTTTGTAAAGTTAAACAAAGAATATTGTTTGTATTTCGGGCAAAATCAGTATTTTACAATACTTATACGCCTTTACAAAATTACTGATTTCATGCACTTGATATAAAAATAATTATATCTCCACCGTTTCCTCCTAGACATAATTCAATACCTGCCGAATGGAAGCTCATATTATTTCGTGACATGACTTTTAGTTATTTTTCTTTCTTTACCTTATAATTCTCTGAAATGTTACATTCTTCTTCTCCAGGTATACAATAAAAAAATTAAAACTCAATCATATATGTGGCGATTACGATAGATATTCAGAGAGTGAACGTCCTGAAAATCGCAAATGAAATTCCAACAATAGATGCGCCATAATCAAGTTGGTTATATTAGATAGATGCATTCAGTCCATGATCAGTTTGATAAAAGTTCAAGCCAGGTAATCCCATTTTCTAAATTCATGCTTGAGCAACTTTATTTGATGGAAAATGTAGCTTCACTTCAATTTACCGATAAAGATATTCCGGAATTGGAATAAAGAGTGTCTCCAACTTAAAAAAGTGCTGAGCTTCGGAATTTGGTTGATTTAAAATGAATATCGAATTTGCGGAAGGTTAGGTGAACTTTATTATGTAAATTTTATACATAGCGTTGCAATTTCTGAGCTTTCGACGGTAATTTAATTCATTTTTAAACTTGTATTTTACTACGAGTATACAGTGATCCAGAAGTATTGGATTTTTAATTGTTTCTTTGCAGATGGTACATACCAATTACATAGACGTCTATTGGGGTCAATAACAACGGTTTACCTTAAATAATGTTGGAAGTTCTGTTACATATAGTTTCACATTTTTTTAAGTTATTCCTAAGCAAGGATGGTGAGAATGTTTTGCGTTTAGTTCTAGAAAGTGTTATTACCTTTTATCTGGGTAAATTGTGCAGGCATTCTTACACTGAATTAAAGAAACCCTACCTGGAAAGTTACAATAACGTTACATACGTATGCGAGGGAGAGATTCTTAATGATATCAATACCTATCTCATCTATACTAGACTTCTTTTTTTAAGTACTTTATCCAAATTGTTTAGGGTAAGTGCTCTAAACGTCGTCACTCAAGATTCGTGGAAGGGCACTGTTTCCAAGCAAGCTTCAAAGTCAACATCATCTATATCAATAGTTAAAACAATGGTCTGTATGTTATCCACGTAAAACTGATTTAAAACATCAGTAAAACTCTTATTTTTTGGAAGGGCTCGTAAATTTCTACATGAGACATTAAATTGTTGCCAGGACATAAATGTATCCAAGGAAATGAAAAGGCTGATGAACTCGCCAGAAAGGGATCAGAACTACCATTCACAAGACCCAAACCTGTACTTGGGATAAGCAAAATCTCTGCTCGACGGGCAGTGAACAGGTGGCTAACCACAAAACAGCCAATTCACTGGCTATAGATAAGAGGACAGAATCAGTAAGCTTATGCTAAAGGGACAAACCCACGCATGGCTGCTGAGGTACTACAGCTTGCAAGGCCTCAGATATCCACTGTTACTAACGGGGCACTGATTACTAAAACACCTTTATGTAATGGGATTACCCAATAATCCCATCATGTGTATATTCTACTCTAAGCGGCGTTTCACTTTTTCGGCTAAGAACACGAAAGAACGCCCCAGGTACCCTTTATAGGGAACTTAGTACAACTAAGCAAAGGCACAGGACTACTCCAAAGATAGTACCTGACGTTAATTTAATTTTGTAATAAATAAAGTTTTTATGATTTTATATTGTTTTATTTTTTATCGCACATTTAATGTAAATAAGAGCAATTCGACAAAACAGCACTAATAAAAGTAATATATTTTTGTTTTCAATATTCTCTCCTCTCTTTGTAACACCATTCACCAAAGCCAGACTTACAGGAATTAATTTCAGTAAAAAAACCCATGACAATTTATTAAAGAATGTTTATATATAGGTTGCGCCGACTGTACAAACCAATTGATAAACGGAGAGAAATATTTTTGTAATCCCACAATTTTTGTTATTTTGCTACGATATTTTGGTAACTCTAATTGCACCAGACAATTTGATGCATTTTTCCATTTTTTGATTTGTGTTAAACTTTCTATGCCTAAATAAGGCTACAAAGACGGAAACTAATTGCCCTATTTAGAATTTTTAAATACATTGTGATGATATTGATTTTATGCGATTTATTCCGATTAAAAGTATAATAATTAATTTAGTCGGTGCGGACTTTTTCCGACACACTGTATAAATCAGTTATTCTATTCAAAAAAATATTAATTTTGTAAGTTATATATATTGTATAATTTATATTCGACGTTTTTTAGATACACTGTTTTAACTAGACACAAAAAATTATCTGTCCTACAGTGTTTTTTAGCTTCTAAAACAACTCATAACAAGGTCTATGTTTCTCCAATGTCTGTTCTTGGTCTCTTCAAAAACTTGTGGGTAACATGAGACAAGATACTCTATTCACATTTTTCAAAGTAAATAAGAAAATACGCTTTGTGCGAGGCTGGAGCCCCAGCCATTACATTTAAATGAAATAAATCGAATGTCTTCTCCGGGATATTTGGTTTATTTTATATAAGCTTTCTAAGATTGTTTTGTTTCTATCCAACGATTTTCACATTTTACGTGGGTAATTTAAAATTACTATTTTTTTAGATACTCTAAGTCAATTAACCTTTAAAATGTAATTTTAAAGAGGTATGATATAAAAATATGACGATTAACCTAAAACATAAAATATTCCTAATTGAGTTCTATTAAAAACTAATGTTTGTCCACTATTAGTAGGATAACACTGTCCCAAAACCATACAGACCAATTAGTCTGACATCGTTCTCCATGAAAACATTGGAAAGGCTATGCGAAACGTACATAAGGAATGCGGTGATTACAACAACACCACTACACCCAAACCAACATGCATACACCCCAGACAGATCTACTGATTCAGCTCTTCATCTAGTTGCTGGCCGAATAGACAGATCCCTGGACAATAAGGTGTCCGCATTGGGCGTTTTCATAGACATAGAAGGTGCTTTTGATAAAACCACCTTCCCAAAGATAATACACTCACTACCCAACAGGAATGTTCCACAGATGGTTAGTATGTGGATACGTAACATGGTCTCAAAGTGAGCAGTAAACATAAGTGTAAAAGAAGTGAATATAAGAGGCTTGGTTGCAAGGGGATATCCACAGGGAGGGGTGCTATCATCTCTACTGTGGAACATGGTCTTTGACACCCTTATCCGCCGCCTCAATAATGATAGTCACATGCAGATGACCGGGTCATTCTGGAAACAGGAAATTTTGAGAACATACTCTGCGAAAGAATGCAATTAGCTCTAAAAGTTATAGAACAGTGTTGCAAGGACCATTAACTGTCTATCAATCCTAAGAAGACTGAAATGGTCCTTTTCACCAGGAAAAGGATGAAAATGGAATTAAAACTTCCAGAACTCCTAAACACAAAACTAAACTTTGCAACAAAGGTAAAGTACATAGGTCTGACCTTTGAAACCAAGTTAACATGGAACTCGCGTTTAGAAAACAGAGTCAAAAAAGTATACATTGCTTATGATCAATGCCGCTAAACCGTGGGGCGCATCTGGGGTTTCTCCCCAGAGTCGTCACATGGACTTACACGGCTATCATAAGACCTATGCCAAACTCAAAAATTAACAGCTATCCGTAAACTAGAACAAATTCAAAGAACAACATGTCTCAACATAACAGGATCCATGAAAACAACACCGACTAGAGTCATCGGTATTTCTTAGTCTCACTCCCCTTGATATTTACATCAAGAAAGTTTCTCTGATGACAATGACACGCCTCAACACGGTTGGAATTAAACCTGATGTAGGATCTGGTGAGGCGAGACGTCGCTTTTGGCAGGAGGCGCTTCAAGCGAACATGGACTCCATCTCACCGAGATATATCTTCCATAAGCCATGTAAAGTTATAACAGAACAAATACAAGAACAGGAAGTGGCAAGTACGATTACACTGATGGTTCTAAACCAAAACAAGGCTTAGGATGTGGAATATACTCCAGATTTTTAAACCTAAATATAAAATGGGCTGTGAGCAATATTGCCAGTATAGTTCAAACAGAGCTACTGGGGATTCTCACAGCAGCAAAAGAAATCACCAGAAACAATATCACTGGAAGGAACATGGTTATCTATACAGATAGCAAACAAGCACTACTCACCCTGAACAGACCACGAATTTACTCAGGGTTAGTCTAGAATGTCACGAAGCTTTGGCCGAAATATCCATCAACAATGTGGTCACCTTAAGATGGATCAAAGATCACGCCACATCGAAAGGTATGTTGCTGATTCACTAGCCAAAAAAGTAGCCAACCAAATACTTTTTGGACCTAGCCCTTCTATTGACATGACAAAATCGGTAGTGAGAGACCTAATTAAACATTCCTTTGTGAAATTCAAGGAAAGATGGAATGAAACAAGAAACTGCAGAGTTGTTAGGGAGCTCTTAAGTTATCCTGACAACACTGCAGCAAACAAATACTTGACTATGACTAGACAGAATCTGCGCCTAGTCACAGGAATTCTGATTGGTCATTGTCAAGTACGGAAGCATCTCCATATCATGGGGCTGTTAGAATCCGCACTCTGCAGAGGGTGCGAACAAGAAGATGAGACCATAGAGCATATCTTTTACGATTGCTCGACGCTCTCATTTATTAGAAGATTTGTGTTCGGCGAGTATCGGCTAACACCGGCCGATATAAGAGAAGCACCTTTTGGCGACGTTGTCAACTACATTAAATCTGTAGGCTAGCTCATGCGCTAGGAGGTGCCTATATTTTAGGAGGATGCAAAATGGGCCTGGTGAGGCCTAAGTGCCGTCGGGGTAAACCACCCTCCACAAGTTACAGATACAGAGATACAGATAGGATACCTTCCAATATTATTTTTGGGTTACGTTAGGGCTCTTTAAATTAATTTAGGAAATATTACTAGAGGCTTACGGTAGGAATAGAGACTTAGTTTCCCTCTCTACATGGTTTTTGAGATATTTTCAAAGATATTCCTAAATTATTTTATTTTATTGCTAACGTGCATCTCACATGAGATTTGTCAATTTTAATAAGTTTGATCACACAATATTATTAATTTTTATTTTTATGTTTAAGAAAATACAAAACTATCGAAGTAATGAATAAGTAATGAATAAAACGTTAAAAGAAAAGCGTATTTAGGTTTCATAAAAATTAATTTGAAGTATTTGTAATACTAAATAAAAATAATCAACAGTTTGTTCAAAGTGGCCTCCATTGACTCTCCATTACTTTTTTTTTAATTTCTTTGGTAAAATTTGTCCTACCCTTTAAAAATATGTTTGGTTGATTTCTTATAAAATTCGCCACATTTTGTATTAATTATTTTCGGGACACATGAGGATTCAGCATTCAAGGGTCTTCATGTGTCCCAACAAATAAAAATTTAGTGGGTTAAAAGACCTACGCTGATATACAGTGCAGTTGTCTGAGTACCGAAAACCCAAAACAGCTATCCGAAAACTAGAACAAATTCAAAGAACAGCATGTCTCAACATAACAGGTGTCATAAACACCAGACCGACCAGAGCCATGGAAGTCATTCAAGGAGGTTGCTCTGATGACAATGACACGCCTTCGCACGGTTGGAATAGAACCTTATGTAGAATCTGGTGAGGCGAAATGTCGCTTTTGGCAGGAGGCGCTCGATACGCTCTCACTGCTTCCAGCGAACATGGACTCCATCTCATCGAGATACATCTTCCATAAGCCATATAAAATTAACAGAACAAATAGAAGAGCCAAAAGTGACAGGTACGATTCATATCTACATCGACGGTTATAAACCAAAACAAGGCTCAGCATGTGGAGTATACTACAGATACTTGAACCTAAACATAAAATGGGCTGCGTGCAGTAGTGCCAGTGTAGTTCAAACTGAGATCACAGGAATTCTCATAGCAGCAAACGAAATTAACAGAAATAATATCACTGGAAGGAACATGCTTATCTATACAGCAAGCAGACAAGCACTACTCACCTTGTACAGACCACGAATTTACTTAGGATTAGTACTAGAATTTCACGATGTTCTAGGCTAAAGTATCCATTAAGAATGTGGTCAACTTAGGATGGACCAAAAGTCACGTCACATCTTGATGATTTACTAGCCAAGAAGGCAGCCAATCAAATACTTTTTGGAGCTGGAATTTCTATTGGACTGACAACACCGGTAGTGACAAATCCAATTAAAGGACATTCCCTTGTAAAATTCAAGGAAAGCTTTTAAGTAATCCTGACAACACCACAGCAAACATATATGACTAGACAAAATCTGCGCCTGATCACAGGCATTCTGACTGGTCATTGCCAAGTACAGAAGCATCTCCATATCATGGGGTTATGATATTCGGCACTCTGCAGGGGGTGCGAACAAGAAGTTGGGACCGTTGAGTATATCCTCTACGATTACCCAACGCTCTCATTTATTAGAAGATTTGTATTCGGCGAGAATTGGCTAACACCAGCCGATATAAGCGAAGCACCTCTTGGCGACGTTGTCAACTATATTAAGTATAGGCTAGCTCACCAGCTCGGAGGTGTTTATCTACTTAGGAGGATGCACAATGGGCTCAGTGGGGCCTAAGTGCAGTGGATTAATCCACCCTCCGCACCTTACAAATACTATAGATAGGAAGATCATTAGAAAATAGACCATGACCGACAAAGAACAAGATAAGAGATAAGATGTTTCTAATAACTCTGAACTAAATACAAAGTGTCATTTAAAAATCAAAGTAATTGTACGAAGAGACATACGTTATTTTTTACTTTAGAAACATTTTTATGGAAACTTCATATATTACAACGAGTGGTATTTAATTGGCAATTAACTAGAGAGTCTGAGCAGTTAAATTGTCATTAGACAACACGTTGAGCATATTAACTTATGTCATTATTCATAATCCCGATACCAGGAGGTGTAGATATTGGATGGCTTACTATTTTCAATATCTGCTTCAATCTTCTTAAAATCACTGAAATGTGATATTTTCAAAATTTGATAGCATAATAATTTACAGGTATGGTATAAAAATATGATAAGCTGCCGACTAATCTAGTTGATTAAAAAAAAATATATATATATTTGAAAAATGTATGTTTGAAAAAATAATGAAAGTTAAACAAAAATCGAATAGCTTTTGGTGACACTGTAGTAAGGCAACTTCTAAATGTACTAAGTATGACTATGATCTATTAGTCGAGGGAATGATTATCGATTACGAGTATTTTATTAATCAACAAAAAGTATAGGCACATTATTACATTGAGAGTGATATCAGGGCCGCCGAGAGCCAGGCCGGGCCCCGGGACAATTCTCTACATCGGGCCCTGTGACAAAAAATCTTAACCAACAACTTTTCGTTTTCTAAAAAAAAAAAAAAAAAAAAAAAAAAAAATTTAAAGGTCCTCAGCCGAAAAAAAACCCTCTAAGCTAAACCTGTTCCTCTAACTTTCAATCACATCGCCTCCCCTTTCTCTTCTTATGTCGAATTTCTCATGCTGAAACATTTGAGGCCCCGGGAATTAGTCCCGGCTACCCCCCTCTAGTCGGGCCTGGTGATATAATCGATAACAACTGTTTGATAATATGTTTATTTAGACGAAAATGGCAGAAATAAACATTTTTAACAAGGTAAATACTAACTGGCTGTGTCTCATATAGCATTTACTTTCGAATAATGACTGAATAAATCGAATCCGACTATCATAATTTTATTCAATGAATATTCGAAAACATATTCTAAAAATTTCGATGAGCAGAATAATCTTGTTGACTTGCAAATTAGGTTATTTTGAGAGTTGCATCATTCTCGGGGATCCTCGTGCGATAAGCAACACGGAAAACCCTCACGACAGTGATTTCTTCCATGATTGCAATTTACTAATAATAACGACCTCTCGCCTCTCGGAAACACTTCTAAATCTATAGCCTGCTCGATTATCTCGAGCTGAGAAAATCATTCTATGAAATAATTTTTCCCTCATTTATTTTTTAATTCATTGCGACGGGTTGAACAGGAACTGTTTTTACCATGCCGGTAGCACTTTACGTCTCAACAATTTTAATTAGTTGAATATAGATAATTACATCAGTGACACTTTAAATTTATAAGATCTATCGTAATTTCACTAGATTCCTCAAGTAATCTACCAAAAGCTAATAGATTTGCTGAACACCTCGAAAGGACATTTCAATTAAATGAAAACGCTAACATATTTGCATGGGAAAACCTTATTCAAGAAGAGGGTGAAATCAGATTCACAACTTTCGAAAGAAGTAACCACCAAAATAAAAGAAAAAATAAAAAAAAGATTTGATGTAAATACCGGAGAGATACTAAAACAATTCCCTATGAAATCCATAGTTAAGAACTTCGTATTAATTTAAATTAGAATAAAATTACTCATTGATTATCTGTGGTCAGATTATAATTATAGCGAGATGACCCTATCGAGTATTTTCTAATCATGAACAAGATTTCTCATGCAAATAATAAAATATAGAAGAATCTATGGACCTCTCCACGTGAGAAGTCGCATTTTTTCCCATTAAAACTGTTAAAAATACCCTTAACAAAAATATCAGAATCGCGGAAATGACTAGACCGCCCCTGTAACATTAACTTAAGTATTTATTCAGGAAGGTTGGCAAAGTCAATAAAGTAAAAACAACTAGCGCGGTTGTTATCCAATACAGATGCATGAATTTGAAATCAATAATAATGATTGAACAGATAGATAATTGGGTAAAAATCCACGCTCTAAGGCGACCACTATATAAATGTTCTGAGTACGGTATGTGTAAATAATTAATAAATGTAGTGTGGTGTTCTTCATGTAAAAAGCAGGTGTGCTTGTTACTTTCTATCATCGACCTTTGACCCAAAGCCGGCAGTTTAAAAAATGGAATACAGTCCGCTTCAGAATTATAGCATAATGGAGCCTGTAAAGGTCAGATCCTTACAGGCCTCATAACAAAAACAATATAAAAATATGTTTTAAACTAGCACTTTTTAAAACTTAATTACTGATAAAAGTATTACTCAAATGTTATGTGCTTATAAAATGCAAAGTTTATAAAGGTTAAAATAAATCAGTTGACAGAAGTAATCACTTTAATTTCCACATTTCATCATATTGTCATCAAAAAATACAGTCCATAATATATCCTGTAAACAAGAAGGATCCCTTACACAGGCAGCGAAAATTAAAGAAAAAACACCGCTGGCCAACGACAGGACCATATGAATGATTGTGTCTGCTGTATTTGATCTTTACAATAATGTTTTAGTCTAAGCTGTGCAAAAATAACCTAAACGTCAATCTTGTTTGCTTTAAATGAATTTAAGATGTCTCGGAAAAAGTAATAGATAAAAAACTTGGTTAATTGTTTATATTTCCAATTTTTTGCAGATTCAAATAATATCCAATATTACTAATAATATAGAAACTAATAATATACCTTTCCATCTGCTGTTGGCATAGTTCTAGTAAATTATGAATAATGACGGCAACATATCGGCATTTCAGGTTACATCACTACTTTCGTCCATAGTTACTAAATTGCTGAACAAAGAAATCCAATAGTTCTGTCTCTAACGAATTGGTTAAAACAAGTCGGTGAACCTTTTTAATTTCATTGGATGATCCTACACATGTGGACTAAATTCCACAATACTTCTACAAGATATCGTCCAAATGAACCTCACAAAGCAATCGATAAGGACTAAGATCATATCAATAGTGGACCATAAAAAGCAACTGGAGAAAGTAAATAAGCAGACCAACAACTGCTAGAGTATAAACACTAAAATCGGGTAGCTATTCAGAAGTACCCATTTACAATAGGACGATATTTTTTTACTTTTCAATACATGTGTCTTTTGCTATTTTTGAATACGTGTGTGATATATATTTCAGTACGCGTGTGATATAAGCTACTTTCTTAAGAACAAATAAGTGTGCAAACTATCATTTTCGTATGTGGTCGTAGGAAAATAATGAAATTGCTTTCATTTTGAAAATCAGGCTTTAATAATTTTAATGACCCCTGTGTTATTCTTATGGACATTAATGACAGTTGACGGCCTGGTTCTCTTGTTGGCATCCAGTGCCATGACCTTCCTCGACCTGTGACAACACGCGTATTAAGCTCTGGAGTAGGTTTGGAACCGATAATAAATATGATTTTCGAGTTAAATCATCAACTTCTTCATTCCCCAATCGTTTTTTTTTTAATTTGTTACTACTTAGTTATTTCAGGAGCTTTATTTATTCAAATCAAAACGTTAAAATAGTGTATATTTGAAAAATACTGCTAGCCATAATTAAATTCATTTGTGCTTAGAAAAATTCATAATGACCAAACATTTGTTCATTTTCCTTCCATAGACAGACCTTACGTAGACGAAACAAATAACTTTATAAACCACAGTAATAACTCACTATTCAACCACGTAATTTAAGACATCAGTTGCTATGGCAATAATATGAATAAGTTATTTTAAATTTCAAAAATAATTCACTATTCAATAATTCACCATTCAATCATATAATTTAAGACATCAGTTGCAATGGCAGTAATATAAATAAGTTATTTTAAATTTCAGAAATAATTTATCAATATGTATTTTAATTATACGCTATACTGAAATAATTATTTAAAAATGAAGAAGTAATGAGTTCACGCAGAGACGGATTAGAAAATTTTGCCTCTCAATTAATTCATGTATTTTATATATATGAAACGCGATGTCAAAACAATTTATTATAAACGATTTACTATTCTTTAAATATTAATATAAAAGTACGGCCATTTTCATAAATTTTCTTTTTTTACCAGATTACGTGAAATAAGTGTGTTGTTAAAGAGTTATTATACCGGGTGAATTTTTTTAATACTTTTTTAACTGTGTATAGATAGAAGTCGTTAAAATAAACATCTTTTCTAAATCATTTTTTTCAAAAACTTTAAAAATAAGAAATATACAGAAATAAAAAATCTAAATCCAAGTCTGGATTTATTCATGAAAACAAATCTGTTGTAGTTGTTATAATAATCAGGTAAGTATTACCCTAAATCGTGGTTTTAATTAACTTCATTAATCGTTTATTTTCTACGGAAGTCTCTTTAAAGTCCTGCTTTAGTGTGATGCAATTTTAGGTTAAATAAAGACAAATCACAGATTTCAATGCTTACTGGATCTTGTAACGTTTATATTTGACCCTATAGCGGTTTTTCATTAAAATAGGGATGCGGTTTTTGTATTCAGCAGTTTTCGTACTCAGGGTGTAATTTGCCTATTAAATGTAATTGTTGAATAGAACTCGCTTCACGAGCCGTCTATCTTGTCACGGGCCAATACTCCTTGTAACGGGCTAGAAGGCTTTTGGCGGACTAGCACTTCTTGTGACGGGCTAGTATTCTTGTGATGGGCTAGCACTTCTTGTGACGGGCTAGCAACCTGCTAGAAGATACCTTTATGACTGGCAGTTCGACTTGTATGCTGCTAACGAAGCAGGGTGTGATTAAACTCCTGGTGCCCACTTACAAACATAACTTTTGCTACGACTCACCCCTTCTTCACTGTAGTTAGTCGGCATCCAACACTTGGATTAATATAAATCCCACCTCAAGTGCTTAGGCACAGAAAGTAGGTAGCAATCTTCAGGTTTATTCCGGTGGTCCAGAATGTACAAAAGTCTATTTTCTGGGAATTTTCAATGCACCTTTGTTAAGGGTTTAATAACAGGTTTAATAACAACTTTTAACATTTGGTATGGTTATTTATGGAGTAATATAGATGAAATTTTGACAAATTTTAGAGAGAAAAAATTGACGCGGTGATTGATTGATTGATTCTTACTATTTTTTCAACAAATTTTAATTAAGAAAATTAACCTAGAGAGCTGAAATTTTATACAACCAATAACATTTAACATGGTTTAGTAATATTTTAAAAATCTAATTATTTCTACATTTTGGTTAATTTGTTTAAGTGTTATATAATTAGCTGAAATTTAAATCTAACTTTTGCTAGGTATCTTAATTTAATCCCTGTTGACAATATTTTGTCAAATCATCTCATTTATTTGCAGCTTCACCAATTTAATTTTGTTTATGAGTTGAATAAAACTGAAATTTTATTAAATTGTTATTATTGTAAACTTAATTATCCCTAAAATAAATCTGGCATTCCTTACAGCTTAGATGCCATGTTATTGTGTAAATTTCATATAATAATAATAATGGTATTTAAATTAAGATATAGATTGCTTATTTTTGTTTTTTATGGCACATGACTCCGTTATTGGTAAAATCGTGTATTAACATAAAATAGCTCTATTTATCTTATTTTCCACGTAATTATTTCCTCTCTGGGTTATTCTTTTCGTTACACTATTTAGTATTTATGTTTGTTGTTGGGTAGGTTGTTACATCTGAAAAATTGCATTGTGTATTATATTTAACGTGTATAAATTCTTAGTTTGGTTTTACATTTAGCAATCATAAATCATAAAAATAACATTCTACTCATGCACATGCAAAATTTAAAAAAATAAAAAATAGGTTTTTATCTGGTTTTATAAAATTATTAAGTTTATATACACGGAATACGAAAAAGCTTCAAACTTCTGACAAATGAAAACTACTTACCATCACAAGTCATTTGTTAGAATGGAATAAAAGTTCTTACCTGAAACAAATAAAATTATATGAAATAGAAAATTTAATAGTTTTAGAATATACAGGATGATTTCAAAATTGATAATTCTTCTTAAAGTGTATATAGAAGTAATTAACGTAAATTACTTAAAAAAAACCTCAACTGGTTCATTTCGACCGGTACATCTATTCGGGAAAGTAATGTCAAAACTAAAAACTCTCGAATTTCCAAACAATAACAGGTCTTTTTGTTTTTTGAAGTTATTTATATTAATGACTTCTACATACAGCCAAAATTGATTCATCAACTTTGGAATCACCCTCTATAATCAGCTAAATGGAAGCTAAATAATTTGAAATTAACCTTTAGTTTAATTAATTTTAAAAGAATCACACTAATCTCTGGTCTCAAAAATTACCATTTATTTTAAAAACAATTTATGACGTTGCTAGCTTTATTGAACTACCCTAGACCTATAGTTTTCCCGAAAACTGTTGTTGAGATTTTATAACCCTTACATACTTTTCCATCAATTTGTTTTGATGGATAATTTATTAAACCTTATAACCCTTACATACTTTTCCATCAACCAAAGTTTAAACAGAAGCATAACAAGATTTTTGGGTGGATACTTCTTAATTGAACTATTGTAAACTGTTAACAATTTTCCCGATGGATAAGTATCACAGATATAACTAACTAACTCTGCTTGTCATACAAGGTGTTTCTGTTTTATAATGGTATCATCTCCTTTATATGTTGTTAAGGAAATTAAGAGGATAACAAAGACATTTCAATAAGGCTACATAAACATGCATATGGTGGAAATAGCAGAAAATGCATTCGATGATGACTTAATGATATATGAAATAAATTTAAATATTTGTATCTTTAAAGGAGAAAAATGAATATTAACGTCGATAAAACTAAATGAAAATAGGGAACAACGATAAAAAAAATATATCAATTAGATGGACTAATCCAAATCTTCCCAAAAACATTCCACAGAAATACCAGTCATCCGTGTAGTCGTTTAGAACTTAAACACGGTCGATTCCCTGCACATTTAAATTTGAAATTTTGGATTATCCCTTTTGCCCATACTGCAATGTAAACGCTGTAGCAAAATATTAATCATTTATTCTCAGATTGTAATAAAAATGCTGAATATACAACCGTATTTAATAAAGATTTGAACAATTCAAATATTTGGAAATTAAACATGCATAAAGATGGAAAAATAAGATGCAGAGATCAACAGTAGATTTGAGAATAAGACAAAATTATATGCGCTATACACTATTTTATAAAAAAAAGATGACAATTTCAAAAAGAAAGAAAGAAAGAAAGTAACATGGTATTTAAACCCATTTTAACAAAGGGCAAAATACAAGCGGTGGAAGTACTTAAGATAAAAGCGGTTAAATGAGTTACACGAATGCGTAGAATAAGAAATTAGATTATGAGAAAATAGCTAAAAGTAGAGTCGTTCATAGAGAACATAGAAATGATTTGGCTACCTAATTAGTATGTATAGAAGAAGAGAGACATACAAAAAGAAATAGTGGAAGAATTAAAATAATGGGATATACAATAGCGGAATGTCTGAAGAAACGTAGATTATCCTGGAATGAAGCAAAAAATGGAAGATACAAGAAACAATTTACAAAATTTGAATAAAACATATTTAAAAAAGTAATATATTGTACCTTTCCACTTTTACAGAATTTAAAGTATTACGAATCGATGGCACATAAAGCAATTAAAAAAAGTTAATTGATTGGAAGATTTATTATGGTTGCAGGTATAAAAAATTATAGAGGACTGCACCTCTTACCTTCAGTTCTTCCTATCGACAGTATCCGCCAGGTACCTGAATCTCGTATAAAAAGCGGAGCTTGGAGGATAGCGAGGAAAGCATAATGAAAAGCGAGAACTATAAAATTACTATAAATCACAAAGCCGGCCGACCTGGTTAGAGCTAACGGGGAGGATCTGGACCACAACATGGCGCTTACTTTCCAATGTGAACTACCTTGGATTTACTTCCCACTGACAGCTGAATGCGGTAGATCAGGTCGATAATTTTCCTTAAGGGCAACTTATGGGCCTTCCCAGTTCCGTTGTGATTTCTGACAAAATCTTCCTCGGTGATTGGGATTGCACAACCGTACTGGGTCGCCTCTCTCAAAATGTGTCCCTGTCGATTCTAGCTTCTACCTTATCGCTGTTGGCTTTCAGTCGTTCCTGAGCGAATCCGTAGACTTTTGTCCTGCCATTGCATACATCACATTTTTACACCAATTCGCTACATTCTGTCGACAATTGAATCAATAAAATATTTCCCGAACTCGTGCCAGTTTCCTTTTAGTACCAAAATGTCCTCCCGAACGGCTACAATGAAGCTCCTCCAACACACTTCTGACATGTGATTTCGGCAATACCACTTGACAGGCTACATGTACTCCATCGGGGCTCTCCCACTTCCGGTGAAATAAGCCATCGTGAAAATACAGGGGATCCCACTGAGTCTAGTACCCTTTAATAGCTCCATTGTATTTGGCTATCTCTTGCCAAGTAGGTGTAACTATATTTTTGAGCCATTCTCGGAAAACCTTCAAGTCATTGTCTTTCTTCTGCTCCTTTCTCAGGCTTTCAAGGGTGATTTATTCTTCGTCACCCTCTGGTTTGATATTGGGTGCCCGTAGAGTAACTTTATCAACCGGTTCCTTCCGTTCGCCGAGTCCCTTACGGTACCGGCATTCCCGCTATAACCAGGGTCGCCTGGAGATAATGTCTGCGTTGCTATGTAGACGGCCTCTACGATGCTCTACTTCCTGATCATTGCTAGAAAGCCTGCTTAGTGTTGGTGATTGGCTTCTTCGGGACGCAAAGCTGCTGTGACTATTTCTTGTTGGACTTCGTGACGGGCTTCGGAAGATTGATCTATGTGACTTTCAGCCCTCATTCCCTGATTCTCGATTTATAGAACGAGCCCTGCTTCTACAGGTTCTTTAAAGGTACCCGATTCTTCCACAATTGAAACATCTCCTGCTTCCATTTTGGCTGTTTCGTTGCATATTTTGCAGGATATTTAAGATTTGCGATAGGGAAGATTGGGGAATAGCATTAGTATTGGCCTCCTCACTTTCTGGGGATTTAATTTCTCTCACTTTTGCGCCAGAAGATCTGGATATGAGTTGTACCGCTTCATATTCCTGGGCTACAAACAGTTTCTCCCTCAGCGTCTTCTGAAGTTGTAAACGAAGGGCTTGCTGCATTTCCATATCTTGTAGTCCATCAATAAATGCCTGTATGCCGATTTGTTCTTGGAAATCTTTGAGCGCCTGTTGATAGGCCATAAGGTTTTCATTATATCGAGAAAAAATGAATGTTATTGTAATTGTTTTCACCTTGTTGGTTGGGTATAAATTCCATAATTTCGTAGTTTGGATATTTGTTTATGAATTTTCAAAAATTCATTTTATTTTTTCGATTTTGAATTTTCTTATGGTCCTTTTTTATCGTTATTCTTGCATTTATAATGATTTTCTTTCTTATATTTCTTATCTTGTATATTATGATTTGGATTTAATAAACGTTTTTTGATTTGAATATTTGAATTCAGGCTTTATTTTAAATTACAAACAACCTTCTTTCCTAAGCGTTTGGTTTTAAATAATAAATTATGTACTTCTTTCTTTCTAAAAACAAGCAGAATTTTTTATAAAGAATTACTGTTATATAATATATAATATAATATTATCCCTTACTGCTTCCTTTGAAGAATACCTAACCTTTATTCTTATTTATTGTTTTACTAAACGGTTATTTAACTAAAATACCTACTATAAGATTTATTTTTACACCTAAAATCACTTTAAATACACAAAATAAAAATTGTGTGTTACTGATTTTAATCATTGTTATTTTCGTTTATAAAATTGCCACATTCCAGCAGTTGAATACCCTCTACAATTTTTTAAAATAATAACAGTTCAAAACCTAGATATTTAGTCTGAAAACAACTTTGTTTTGCACAAAAATTACGTCATCACTAATATAGCGTATTAACCAAACAAACTGAATGGGTTCTTAAAAGAAACATTTTTATTTTCGAACTTAAAAATAATACAAATATTTTTTCATGTATGTAGTAGCGCTTATGAAACCAAAAAGTTGTTTCAGTTGGTATTTATTATTTTTTTTCGTTTTGTTTTGATTGGTTAGTTCCCATCTGTTACTTTGTTCGGTTTTATCAGAAAGCTGGCACCAACTTAAAAGATCGTCAAGTAGATAAAATCAAATTTATACAGGCCAAATCCTAAGTGTTATAATTAATAAAAAAAAAACACGTTTAATACAAATATATCCAGCAACAAAAATAATAAAAGAAAAATTACCTTCTATAAGTATTTCTAGTTGTAATTAATTATAATTTTATTAACCCCTTGGATTGTAATATACAGTATGGTTCAAATGAAAGGAATAAATTCATTATAATGGAAGTAGTTGGTTTTTCGAAAAAATGCTCGGACAGGTCAATTTTGTTTAATCAAAGCGCAATTTTTTAAATAGAATTCAATTTTCCGCCACTTCCCATTTTTGGGCAGTGACGTCATTGACAATTATTTTAAATAGTAACCCCAATTTTTTTTCTTGATTTTGATAGATCTTGCAATTTCCTACTCGGAAACATAATATTTGAAATATCTTACATAACATTTTTTTTTGAATAAAAGTCATATAAAGATCAGACACATACATTTTATTTTATTTTGAGAACACAATAAATGAATATAATATAATTATTTGTAATTAAGTGCTTAATCTAACAAAATAATAATAATTAATAATAATAATAATAAAAAAAAAAGAATTTGTGAAATTGTTATTAAATTCTTTTTATTATTATTATTATTTTTGTTTTTAGATGAAGCACTTAATTACAAAAAATCTTTTATTTATTTACTGTGTTTCAAAATAAAATAAAATTTATGTACCTGATCTTTAAATGACTTTTATTCAAAAAAAATTTTATGTCAAATATTTTAAATATTATGTTTAAGTAGGAAATTGCAAGATATTTCAAAATCAAGAAAAAAAAATGGGGTTACTATTTAAAAAAATTGTCAATGACGTCACTGACCAAAAACGGGAAGTGGGGAAAAATTAAATTCTATTTAAAAAATTGCGCTTTGAGTAAACAAAATTGACCTGTCCGAGCATTTTTTCGAAAACCAACTACTTCCATTATAATGAATTTATTCCTTTCATTTGAACCATACTGTATACTATTTACGTACTAGACTTTAAAATAGTTTAAACTGTACCAAAAAGTGTCTCTTTCATAGAAAAAATCAGAGATGGCCGAAAGACGAAATGTCACCACCAGGTGGCACTACTGAATCGTAAAGTCTGTGTTAAACGCCACTTTCAAGAGGATGGTGTGTGTTTTTTTATTGTGTTTTACACATAAATTTGAGAAAATAATAAATAAAATATCTTTAATGACATGCTAATCTTCAAGAGGGTGATTCTTGAGTCCATTTTAAGGAAAAAACTTTATATGGACGAAAATAGTTTTTTTATAATAACTGTGATACTATTGTAGATATCTTTATGAAATTTAGCACACGTCTTCTATGAATCAAGATGCATGTTCTGATGTAAAAAAAAAATATTATTTTTAGCAGTGGCGTCCGTACGGGTTTTGCATTAAATATTTTTGGAGAAAAAATGGTACGCCACTGCCTATTCTTGAAATAAAAATTATTTTTGGAATCCACACTTATTTCTGAGCAAATTTTTTATCGCCCGACGCATGGTTTTCTAAAAAATGTTAACTCTGTAGGTATTGATTGTCTCTCCACGAAGGTAATAAAAAGTATAAGTCCTCAAATTGCATATATTGTAGAGGACATCATAAATTTTTCTATAGAATCTGGTAGTTTTCCAAATGACTTAAAAGTAGGTATTGTTACTCCGATTGGTAAAAGTGAAAATCACCTTTCTCTTGAAAATTACCGTCCTATAACCGTCCAAACGGTTATTTGTAAAATAATTGAAAAAATTGTTTATAAACAAATGCTGGGTTTTCTCAAAAAATATAATGTGATTACAGATCACCAAAATGGTTTTCTACCTGGAAGATCAACGGAAAGTGCGGCTATTTCTCTTTTTAATTTTATATACACTTCTTTAGATAAAAAGAAATGTAGGCGCCCTCGTAGGCGCCCTTTCCTTTGATCTATCGAAAGCTTTTGATTCAATAAATATAAGAATAACAATTAATAAATTGAGCAACTTGGGATTTAGAGGTAATTTTCTGTCATGGTTAACTTCATATTTGGAATTTCGAAAAATAATTGTCAAAATTGATGATCAGAGATCGCTCCCACATGATGTGGATATCGGCGTACCCCAAGGATCAATTCTGGGTCCTTTGATATTCCTGTTATATATAAACGATATGCCGAACCATGTAAGTACTGACCAAATAGTATTATATGTTGATGACACCACATTAGCGGCTGACGCGGATTCACCACTTGAACTAATTGACAAATTAAATCGCTTATCTGTAGAATTCGTTAGCTGGTGTGAAAGAAATTCCTTGATTGTCAATCCATCAAAAACTGTATGTATGCAATTCTTCAACAGAACAGAGATACCTATCAATAATAAAATTTTAAAAATGAATCATGATGTTGATTTTTCTAGTACAACAAATCTCCTAGGTATTCACGTAGATTGTAATATGAGCTGAAATACCAATATTAACAATACATGTAAAAAACTGAATTATAGTTATTTTGCTATACTTCAACTTAAAAATACTTTTATAACCAATCAATTAATAAATGTTTATTATGCTATTGTGTATTCTCATATATCTTATAATATTATTTTGTGGGGAGGTGCGGTCAACGCTTTTCATTTCTCAGAAGAGAATAATGCGTTTGATTTTTAATCTTGATTATAGAGAGACAGAAAACATTTTAAACAATACAATATACTGACATTTTATTCTATATATATATATATATATATATATATATATATATATATATATATATATATATATATATATATATATATTTATATATATATTTATAAATACATCATGTATGCAAAAAGTAATTACCATAAATTAAAACACAACTCTGATTTTCATGAATATCCCATAAGATTTGCGTGTCTTCTGAGACCGCCGAAACATTACACCGCACTCTTTGAAAAAAGTCCAGTCTTCAAAGGAATTCAATTTTTAAATCATTTGCCCAATCACATAAGATCTGAATCGAAGTTAAGGAGGTCCTTTCGCCACCAATGTTAAATAAAAAATATTAGATTATGACTAAAATTAATTTTTTTCTAATAGTAGATGTCCTTATTTATCTAATAGTGAACTTTTAACTATACCTTACCGTGCAAATTTTTGATAAATTTTTTTTTTTTTAAATGTGTGTGTCTGTACAGGGTGATTCTTTTATCATGGGAAATGAGTTTTTCTCGTAAATGGCTGCAGCAAATTGGGTTCTGTAAAAAGTATTTTATTTGGGCTGATTATTGCTTGAAATTGGGATGGATAAGGAAGTTATAAATAAACGACGCTGGGCGTCGCGACGCTTTAAATTTTTTTTTGTCAGAAGCATACCATTTTTATTTCAGAAATTGAAAGATCTATTCAATAAAAACACTTTTTTTAAATACTATTTTTTTCCATCTAAAACCATTCAAAAATTACAGACCAGTTTTTATGTTCCAAATTTCTAGATTGCCATACAAAGAATGCATGGTATTTTAAATTTCACTAAATCAGGTAGGCTTTGAAAAAACATAATTGGCTTATATTGATTGATGTCTGAAACTGTCAGTGTAATTTCAATTATTCCTATTAAAATAGTGAGTAATAAGAAATATGTTTACACATTCAGATAAAGTTGACATGCTTCTTTTATACGGAGAAGCCCAAAAAAATGGTTTAGCTGCAAGAAGATTATATGCGGAAAAATACCCCGAACGCAACCTTCCAGACCACAAAATGTTTGCCAGGTTAGAAACTAGTTTACGTCAAAACCCTAAAGCATTTGAAGGTAGGTTTTGTGTTTTTTAATAAATCCCCATAAATTTAATGAGCCAAATTTGCAGGTAAAAGATCAAGAACAAAAACTGTCACGACGGATGAAAATGTGGCAATTATTTTAAATTATTTTAACAATCACCATGAAGCTTCTATAAGAGAGGCTTCAAGAGACTTAAATTTAAATTATAGTGTGATACAAAGAGTTTTAAAAAGCAACAAATACCATGACTATAAATTTCATAATTTGCAAGAACTTTCGCTTAGAGATTTTGAGAGGAGGAAGGATTTTATTTGTCAGTTTTTGGTGTCTTTGGATGACAATCCTAATTTATTTTCTCATATACTATGGACAGACGAAAGTCATTTTGTTAGTCATGGATTACCAAACAAAAAAAATACCCATTATTGGTCAGACGAAAACCCGCGCAAAATCAGACAACATCAAATACAGGGCCACTTTGGCATAAACGTCTGGTGCGGAATAGTCGGGCGGCACTTAGTAGGGCCATACTTTTATGAAGGCGCCTTGACGGGCCCAAGATACTTAGATTTTCTCCAAAATCACCTTCCTCTTTTGCTGGAACATGTGCCACTGCAAATCAGAAGAAACTTATGGTTTCAACTAGATGGAGCTCCTTGCCACAATGCGGTCATTGTTCAAAATTATTTGAATGAAGTCTACCACGGAAGATGGTTGGGGACACACGGGCCCTTGAAATTTCCGCCTAGATCTCCGGACTTGACACCCTTAGATTTCTTTTTATGGGGAATTTTAAAAAATATAGTGTATAAAACAAAATCTATTAATTTAGATATTTTAAAACAAAAAATTATTGATGCGTGCAATGGAATATCTGGTGATGTTTTAAGAAAGGTTACATCTTTCGAAATAAGAAAGCGGTACAATTTATGTGTGGATAACGATGGCGCATATATCGAGCAATTGTTAAAATAAGATTTGTGAATTAGCAATTAATTTTTACTAAATACAGTTCATGTTATTCTTTAATGTTTTATGTATGTTTTATGGGTTGTTAGTGTAAACTTTGATTATTTCCTAAACAATTACATAAGTGTTATTAAATGTAGGAACATCTTGTAAATTGTTTTCTTTAAATCCTAAATTATATTTGTTGTCAATATCAGCATAAAAGTTAGCCTGCCTGATTTAGTGAAATTTAAAAACCCAGCATTTTTTGTATGGCAATCGACAAATTTAAAACATAAAAACTGGTCTGTAATGCTTGAATGGTTTTAGATGGAAAAAAATGGTATTTGAAAAAAGTGTTTCTATTGAATAGATCTTTCAATTTCTGAAATAAAAATGGTATACTTCTGACAAAAAAAAAATTGAAGCGTCGCGACGCCCAGCGTCGCTTATTTATAACTTCCTTATCCATCCCAATTTTAAGCATTAGCCGGCCCAAATAAAATACTTTTCACAAAACTCAATTTGCTGCAGCCGTTTACGAGAAAAACTCATTTCCCATGATAAAAGAATCACCCTGTACAGTGTCTTATGAGAAAGTAAGACTTCAACAACAATTTTCGAATTATAATTAATTTTACTATTATTTATTGATTAGATGGGGTAGAAAAAAACTAAAAATAAGGTTTTTGAAATATTTAGGTTTTGTTTTTTACAATAAAATATATAGATTACCGTGGAATTTATTGAGAAATTATTATTAAAAAATCACAAAAAATTTTCAACTAGGTTACTTGAAAATTTTTTCAGTTATTATAAAAAAACTATTTTTTTTTTTTTTATTTTATCGCCCTGTATCTCAAAAGTTAGGAGGTTTAGGACATACATCCATATGAAGTTTTTTCCTTAGAATGAGCCCAAGAATCACTTCCTTAAATATTAGCGTGTCATTAAGGAACGCCCTGTATAAATGAATAAATACGGATCAATTAAAATAAGGGTCCTTAAAGAAGAGCTAAAAAAGGGTGCTTGTTTAGAAATGGTAACAAAATAAGCATTAAGCGTTGGAATGTCAAAGAGGCATTGAACATGCTCAGGCACCGTTCTATTTTAAGAATAAAATATTTTTTAATGAGAATCTTTATATTTTCAAAGTACACTCACTTTTAAAAGTCTTGCAACCCCTGTATTATTCAAAAAATAAAACATTTCTTAATATTTTTTTTCTGGCGATAATAGCAACTTATTTACATTTTGTCTCATTTTGGTGTAAGGTTTTAATTAATATTTAAGAAAAGGGTTTTAAACTTAAATAAAAATTCTAATTCTAAAATTTGGGATGTGCAAGACTTTTGAAAGTCAGTATACAAAGTTTTTTTACTTGTCTTCCTCTGGCGATTATTAAAATATTATCCCTCATTAGATAAAAACGGAAAGTTGCATTTTCAAAACAATTAGGGACCAGCTTCTCTTAACCTAATTAATGTATATAAAGAAATACAAAATAGTAAACAAACTGTATACGGAAAACGAAATTTGAATACGTTAAGGATGCACCCAATCAAAATAAATATCCTTCGGAACAAACGATGTTTTGATTACATCCCATCAACTCCACAAGGGTAAAGAAGGATCCCTCTCGAATAATATTTATAATGAGGCTATTATTAAAACGGTTTGAACTCATTAAAAGTTCGTACTAGGATAACTTGAACTCACTGCCATTTTAGTTTTAAGATCTAAAGACTAATTAAGTGAATGTCGGTTCTCGATATCCCAGAAATATTCACGAGAGGCACGAGTAGCGTCGCGAGTTATTTTAAATGGGTAATAAAGTTACTGAAAATGAGAATATGTCTTGTGACGCTACCTATCGAGTAAACTGAAAATTGTTATTAAGTGACAATACCAAAGTGTTTTATTATCGCTGTGGTCACATACTTTGATTACTATACGGTGCAAGAGAGACGTCCGACACGCCCAACATAGGGCGCGGCCATTTTGATGCAATTACTACTAGGTTAGGGCAACACATTTTTCCAAAATTTTAAACTGGTAGCCTACATCTTGTTATTTTGAGATTTTAAATGAAGGCAACAAATGTAGAAGAAACGTTTATTTTAAATAATATACAAGAAACTTCTTTGAAGTAAAGTTATAATTGTTATAAATAGAGGTGAGTGGTTATAAATTATTTCTAAAGCTGTGCATATGATGATATTTTTCGCCAGTCCCATGCCCATGAACAAACATTTTATTTTTGTAATGTAATAAAAATCTTTGAGGCTAAATACTCGTAATATTATATTTTGCATTTTTTCAGCTGTGAATATGGTACGAAACTATAAAATAAAAACAAAGAAATGTGCGATTAAAAAAGCTCTAACTAAAAGATATTACCACAGGAATATACTCTTGTAGGCAAGCTGCAACTATTTAAAATATAAAAAGAGCGATATTTTTATTTATACCCTCTAAAAGTTCAAGCAAAGAAATGGTGAAAATTCAGGAAAGGAAATCGAATGTAACCCAAGAACTTTTGGTTGAATATCTACAATTTACTATGGTTTAAACTATGCTCAAGTGATATCTTTAGGATACAAGTAATGCCAAAATAATTGACTTTAAATAAAAGGACAGGCAGATCCTCTATATTATTTATATGATTTGGACAAGATCTTAAATAAATGTAAAATCCATCTTTTTGCAGATGATTCATTGCTTTACTATTATGGTGAGAATTTTAATGAAGTTGTAAATAATGAATCAAAATACATATTCATAGGTAGATAACAATATGCTCCATTAGCTGTTTATGAATCTAAAGTTAGCTGTTAAAATAAATGATAAAATAAATAGAATAGGAAAATGAAATATTTAGGGTTTATATTAGACACTGAGTTGAAATTCAAGAATCACCTAAATTATATTTGTAGGAAAATTGGCAAAACAATGGATTTCATATTGCGTATGTCAAGTTTGTAGATTGCCAGTGTACATTTTCAAAACTCTTGCATATCTCCCTATTTTCTGCTTCTATAGCAATCGATGGTCTAGTCTGTCTAGCTTGTCTTAGTCTGTCGACTCAATATTGTAAAAAAGATGTCGACATATGGTGGCTCTAAAAGACGTTTTTGTTACTTTTATGATTTCTGTGTATGTCTAACGTACAAAATCAATGTACCTGGATCAGTAGTACTTTTACTTCTCAGAAATTTCCATTTATCCGAAATTGTTAAACAGTTTACTTTACCAAATAGAAAAATTAAATATAACAGGTCATTTTCTAACTGTTCCAGATAAACTATTTAGCAGAGGGGCTATTTTCTTAGTGAGGCTGTGGGCTACCTCTACTTTCAGGTGTGTAGATGAGCCAGAGGTAGTAAACTTGAAATAAATAAAAACAACTATTATAATATAAATGTTCCAAAAACTAAACAATATTACTTACATGTTAATTTATATTATTTCGTTTGATTTTAATACATGCTCCTATTTATTGAAGTAAATGCTTCAATTTTCTTGGTATTTGCCTTCTACAAAGAATTTTTTTCATGATTGATCACATACCTTTTTACATAAGAGCAATAAGCATTTTCCTCAAAATGCTGAGAACAGACATAACAGAGTTTCGCTAAAAATAATTTCTAAACAATTTGATTTAGTGCACGAAATTCGTACGAGACCTGAAAAATTAAAGTCATTTAGAATACAACAATAGGAACATAATTAAAGTAGTTGCTGTTTCTTACAAATGGAAGGATTTAACATAAAATAACCAAGCAAAGCAAGGTTTTCAATATATTCATTATTTGTTAATGGTTTTGTAAAGTGTAGGTATGTAAATATCTTTTGGGACTGACTTTGGGTAAATATCTTAGTCTAAGGGTAAATATTATAATATAACCACTAAAACTATTGCGCTAAGATGTAGGCAACACTTAATAAGTGTTCAAAATGGCGGAGTTTCCAAATATGTTATTTCTAATTTTGTTATTATTATATGTTTAAGTTTTCTTATCTAAAATGGTCATTTAAAAATCTATCCTTAAAATTATAAAATAAACAGTTAAGTAACAGCCATTTTAGTTTAAAAAATTCTATGAGTTATTTAAGATAAATTTACTTAAATAATAAAAATTTAAAATAAACTTTATAAATGTATATTTATTTTTAATTTGGGTGATATTGTGCAAAAAAATTGTCTAGTTTCATAACCATTTTCCTTTAGTTCTAATACATGTTCATTATGTAACGGTTTAATTTTGCAATATCCATAATTATTTTATTAATTTATTTTAAATAAATAATATGATTCCAGCTTTGGTAACATACCAAACAAATTGTATTTACAGACAAGTCAACTTTTTCATTGCACAATCAACAATCCAGAGACATTATGCTCGAAAAAATAAACATTTAAATATTCCGACATGTACACAGTATTCTCAGAAATTAAATGTTTGCACTGGTATTTTAAGGGACCACATTATTGGCCCTTTTTCATTGATGGTAAACTTAATGGTCAAAAATATTAAGATTTAATGCAAAATCAAGTTATTATTTTTCACTTGCATATATTTCCTAATTCTAGAGTCAGATAATTACGTAATTATTGTATTTATTTAATTAAAGAGAACGATACCCCACAATAGTTCATGCATTACTAAATCGGAACCTTCTATGAGCTCGCACGCTCGCAGGTCATAGAAGAGGTGGTAGTCGTTCTACACAAAATGTAGAGATGCAATGCCTATAGCCTGTGGCTCGTATAATTTTTTCCTAATCCATATAAAGTGGATGAACGATAGACGAAACAAGTTAACAAGACGAATGTGGATGAGAGAGTTGAAAAAGATCGACCTCAGCGAACGTACTTAAATCAGATTGAGGACGATTTTAGCTATGACCATCTTATAGGTACCCTAATTAAGTTAACAACAATGTACCTACCTATATAGTTTAAGTTTAAAAAAATTTGGCAATCAAACAAAATTTAGTCGTTTTACTCTTGCTATTTGGCTTTGTTGACTAATAAGTTTACCGACCACTGCTCTAGTGAATTACTTAGTGAAAACTTTTAGTTTGGTGAGATGATTTTTTTTTAATTTGCTATTTTTAATAAACTTTCAAATTCCTCATGTGTGGTGCTTCATAGTAAGACCAACAATAATATAAGCAAGTGAATTGTGGTAGTTAAAAAAGTCAGATGACCAAATAACAAGGTGGAAATGTATTTAGGTGTAAAACTAGAAGTCTGGTAGAGATAACTATAACTAGGTATATAAGAGAAACACGATGTAGGTGGCTTAGGTTAGGGCACGTGGAGAGGATAGATAGAGAGACCGCAAAAATAGTACGATACAAAGTCGGTGACCAGAAAAAAAATGGTATGAAAGAACACAAAGACCACAAAGACCCTAAATTCCTGAGTGGCGCAAATTGGAAAACAATATAAACATAAAGAAATAAATAGTTTTAAAATATATACAAATTTGTCGTTCTAAATTTGTTTACTATTCAAAAAAAACATATTTTCATACGAATGAGCCTCTTAATTTGTTAATAGGTCATATATTTAAAAGGAAATGAAAAATGTTGGTTCTTATCTAAAATTGTTATGTAAGTCTCATGTATATTATACGAATACTACCTATTTGCTTGATCGTTTTAAACCAAGTGTATCAAATTATATGGCAAGCGATACATGAACATAAAACAAACTAAGAAAAAAAAACATATTCTGATCCAATCTGCATATTGCTCTAGTCAGTTGAACGATCTCCCCCATCCCCACATAAATATACGCCCCAGATTTAATACAGAAAGTGGCTGCTAGCACGCCTGGCGGCTCCTTGTATTTATATAAGATAATAGAGAATGGAGCAAGTCCCAATTTCTATTTTGAAAGAAAATAAAATCACTACTCTGGCAAGAGTTGGAAACTGGTTGTTAATTTAACAAGAATATATACGTTATATTATTAGAGAACATGTCTGTGTTTTTTTATTCGATTTTTTAGATCTAGCTTCGCTTTGGTTTTAAGATTTTAAGTCGTATCTCAAAATTCTATTTTTTAAGATTATTCAACTAGATAAAAAATACACTGTTTTGAATTGTTGATATGTGTGTATTGATGAACGATAATCAGTGTGTTTTCGATTTCGTAGTTAGCCTTGTTATTGACCTCTTTTATGAATGAAAAATCAATGTATTCATGGTTGCGGATTACTAAATATCATAAAATTCCATCGAGACAGAATAAAGTAGATACAATATAAATACAATTTTGCGATATGACAGATGGACGCATTTCGAGTGACGAAAAAGTGTAATGAAAATGGCAACTTGAGTCGTACTTTGATTTATTTGAAGTCAATAATTTTATATTTGAAGACTATTAGAATGAAAATGATTTTTTTTCATTTAAATGAAGCTATTTAAAAATGGCATTTATTCTCACCAAAACTGACTAGCTCGTCCTTATTAGAATAAGTGAAGTTTACATTGAGATAGATCTCAATGTAAACTTCACTATCAAATAAAATATAAGAAACGAATAATGAACCTATTCCTTGGGAATAATAGATTTTTAAATATAATTTCCAAGAAAAGTGGGTACCGCAACAAAAAGACGTGAACATTTGGACGCACGACAATTGGACACCGACATTTGGCGCAAGTAAAAAAGGATGTGCAACGATTGGACACATGGACATTGCCATAATAATGGTTTAATAATAATATTATGTTTTAGATTGTTTAATAGGGAAATAATGTGCATCTGCTCTTCCATTTTCATCCAGGTTCAGCATCGGCAGTACAAATACTGATGTGTTTAAAAGTTTTTAATGTTCTTTTTTGTTCTTATTTTTTATTTTTTTTATCTTTATCTTTTTTTTATCTTTCTTTTTATCTTTTTTTATCTTTCTTTTTATCTTTTTTTTATCTTTATCTTTTTTATCTTTTATAATTTTTTTTTATCTCTTTTTTATCTTTTTTTATCTTTTTTTATCTTTTTTTATCTTTTTTTATCTTTTTTTATCTTTTTTTATCTTTTTTTATCTTTTTTTATCTTTTTTTATCTACTTTTTATCTTCTTTTTATCTTCTTTTTATCTTCTTTTTATCTTCTTTTTATCTTCTTTTTATCTTCTTTTTATCTTCTTTTTATCTTTTTTTAATATTTTTTTATCTTTTTTAATATTTTTTATCCTCTTTTATCTTTTTTTATCTATTTCTATCTTTCTATTTTTCTTTATTAAGTAATAAATAAACTCAAAATTTGTAGGTTTAAGTTGTAGTTAATTCTTCTTGACATATTCATTCTAGCTATGTCTTTATTCGTTTTTTTGGATAGTGGTAAATGTTCAATAATATAACCAATGTTCTATTGTTGCTGTATTGAAACTCTCTTCTTTCTTTAAATCTTTTATGAACTTTCAGATACGGATATAATAACACGTGATGAAATTAAAATAGCTATTTATGCCACCAGTAATAAAATGTCTTATTTTATGTAACGAGTGAATGTTTGCGGAACAAGCAGAGCGAGGTCCCGCAAACTAAACAAGTTACACAAAATACCATTTAGTAACTTGTTGTATGCAATATTTTTTCTAATTTTGACTAAATTATAAATGTTTGGCAAAAAATTACTTACCATTAATTTTTTTTTACTTCCAATCAAACATTTTATAAAAAAATATTTTTAAAATTGTAGAGAAAAAATGTGGCATTTTATATAATTTGATTTATTTGAGTTATTTTAAATATTAAAAAAATATATTAATTATGTACGTTTGTATTGTTAGAAGCATAACTTATATTCTCTATAAAAATTTAATTTAGAACCAGAGTAACTATATGCGAAACGTCAGTGTGAAATTTGGTAAAAAGAAGACAAAAAATTGACAAAATCAATTTGATTGTTGAAATATTTATTTTAAATACAGAATCGTCTTCTCCTTACGGAAACAAAGTACTGTTTATATTGTTAAATAATCTTTCCAAATACCACGCGAGGTTAGCATTTTTTTGAGAACATTTTGTTGTTTTCTTACAAATTATGCAAATTTCGAACAACAAAATCCTCCCGAAATTTAAACGCATAATTACCAGAAAACTACTAAATGTTTTTAAAAAATTCTCTCCTCTTGTGTTATTTACCCTTGATAATTTCAGATTAACTCACGTTCTATTTTTTAATTCCACTTAGCAATCTGGCATTATTGCTTTTTTCATTAAAATTGCATACATAACAAATAAAATAGCTTTACTTTAGTATGTACTCTTAGTACAAATTTTAAAAAAGTCATACAGATTAAAACAGCTGTGCAATTTAGAAAGAACGAAAAATGTTTTGTTAATGTTTTAATCAATATCAGATATGAATAAAAAATTAATATTGTGTCAACGTATATCATTGATATAATCGTAATTGCTATATGCACAATATTACATAAATTTTTAACATTCTCAATAAAGTAGGTAATAAAAACTTTCTATAAAAACAACTCAAATAATATTATCTACTTATAAGATCAGATAAACCAAAGTTGCATTATAAAAAAAGGAAATCAATGATATACATGAAAACTATTATTAAACCCTTAATATTGACAATAAAACAAAATAAATACCAACTGTAGGTCGAAACATTTACTATACGACAGTTTCATCGTGATAAACTGGATTAACTTAAAATTAAATCAACAAGACGGTTACCTTTCGATGCGGCATGACCTCTGATCCATCTTAAGGTGACCACATTGTTGATGGATACTTCGGCCAAAGCTTCCAGTACTAACCCTGAGCAAATTCGTGGTCTGTTGAGGGTAAATAGTGCTTGTCTGCTATCTGTATAGATATTGTTTCTGGTGATTTCTTTTGCTGCTATGAGAATCCGCGCGATCTCTAATTGAACAACACTGGCACTATTGCTCACAACCCACTTTATATTGAGGTTTAAGGATCTGGAGTATATTCCACATCCTGAACCTTGTTTTGTTTTAGAACCACCGGTGTAGATATGAATCGTACCTGCCACTTCCAGCTCTTCTAATTGTTCTGTTATAACTTTATATGGCTTAAGAAAGAACTTGAAGCGGTGGGAGCGTATCGAGCGGCTCTTGCCAAAGGCTACGTCTCGTCTCACCAGATTCTACATCAGGTTCTATTCCAACCGTGCGAAGGCATGTCATCGTCTTCATAGCAACCTCTTTGATATACATATCAAGGGGAGTGAGACTAATAGAGTTTTCGATTCCAGTGCTCGGCTTGCTCTGAGCGCATACGAAAGGTGGGAAATATGTCGATACCAGTTACTGTCCACTCTAAAAAGTAACCGGTATCGATATATCGCTCATCTTTTATGTGCACTTCCCGCAGGCAGGGCAATGGAATCGAAAACGCTATAAGAATGACTTCCATGGCTCTGATCGGTGTGGTTTAAATTTGTTCAAGTTTGCGTAAAGCAAGAAATTTTTGGGTTTTCGCTACCCAAACAAATGCATCGTATGTTAGCATAGGTCTATGAAAGATCAAAGTTAGCCAAAGATTTTTAAATTTGGGATATGGACTTATATTTTGATTTCAAGCAATTTGTCTTAACTATTTTTTGACGCTACCGAACAGCCGCCATCTTAATGAAAAATAAATGAAAAATCATATCATAACGGACGACGATTTTCAAATTTGGTATATGTCATTCTAAACAACAGATAAGTTGTTAATGAAATAAACAGGGTGTAGAAAAATATAGTACTTAATGTCTTGTGGACCGTTGTATCAAATATGATACGATCCTATGTATATTTTATGTTGAAAAAATTAAAAGTGAGCTACTTAAACCATTGTAACTTATTTGATACATATCTTTTTATTAGAATTCTATTCTGCTACCGCCATCTGTGGAAAAGGTGCTGAACTAATAAATCAATAAGTTTATTAGTTCGAGGTTATGAATGACAGTACCAGTTATGTATTTTCACAAGTGAACCAAGTTGAAAATAAGGTGAATTTATTTGCTTTTTTTGTTTGGTGTTCTTGATATTTCTGCGATTTTTTCATTTGTATCACATATGATATAGTGGTTACTAAGGTAAGATATCATATCGTATCAAATATATTACAATGGTTCTTATGGGTATTTTTAACTTTTGAAGATGAGTCGGTCACATTTACCACCCCTTGACAGTGACGATAGCTGCTTAGATGATAGTGATGACCCAGATTTCGTAGTATGAGATAGTAGAGGACATGAAAGCTCTAGTGATGATAATGATCATAGTGATTCTAGTGATCATAGTAATGAAAATAATTTCTCTGATAGTGAAGTAAATAGAAAAACAAAAATAGACTAGAAAGCTGTTTCCTCTGAGGATCCTAGAAGCAAACCTGAATGGTTAGAAAATTTACCAGACGACAGAGATGTGGATGAAACATGTACATACTTTGAGGATTTCTTTGATGAAAAAATATTTAATCTCCTCGTAGATTAATCGAACCTGTATGCTATCCAGAAAAATCCCAATAAGCCTCTGTCTGTTACAAAAAAATGAGATGAAACAGTTTGTTGGCATATGTATATGTCGATATATAACTTACCAAGAACTAAGATGTACTGGTCACACTCCACAAGAATTCCTCAGGTTGCAGACATTATGAGCAAAAATTGCTTTTTGAAAATAAAAGCATCACTGCACATGAATAATAATGAAATCGATATAAACAAAGATCGTCTTTATAAGATTAGACCTTTTATTGAAAATTTGAAAAGAAAATTCAACAAAATACCTATGCAACAGATCTTGGGTGTTGATGAGCAAATAGTGCCCTTCGAAGGTCGAAGTTCTCTAAAACAATACTACCCCAAAAAGCTCTATAAGTGGAGCTATAAGATTTTTGTTTTATGCGATGTAAAAGGAATCATCTATGATTTTGACATTTACACAGGCAAGATAGATTCAAGTTCCAACTTTCCTGATATCGGTACAAGTTCTAATGTTATTTTAAAACTGAAATAAACCCAAAAAATCAAAATCATTATTTGTTCTTTGACAACTGGTTTTCATCCCCAAAGTTATTTGTTCTGCTTCAGAAGGTTGGAATTTACTGCCTTGGAACTATTCGATTTCCAAGATTCAAAGGACTTACGTTTACGTCAGACAAAGAATTGAAGAAAAGAGATCGCGGAAGCTTTGATAAAAAAGAGGCTGAGATTGAAGGATGTAAAATGAGAGCTGTGAAATGGTTTGATTACAAGCCAGATGCTTTAGTGTCTTCGTTTTCTTCAACTCATCCTACAACACTCATATAGAGATTTGATAAAGAACCAAGCAACATGTCGTGGTAACTTATCCAGAAATTATTTCAATGTACAATAAGTTCATTGGTGGTGTAGATTTGCTGGATGGTCTTATCTCATACTATCGCATATCAATAAGATCCAAAAAATACTATTTACGCTTTTTCTTTCACTTCATAGTTGTGTGCGTTGTGAATAGTTGGCTACTCTACAATCGAGATTGTGAGACACGTTCTTTTAGGAAAAATGAAGTGGATGATTTGCTGACATTTAAATTAGAAATAGCCAATATTTTGTGTAAAAAAAAATAAAGATATGCAGTCCCAGAAAAGAGGAAGGCCATCAGGTGACATAATTCAATAACAATTTGAAGAAAAGAAGAAAAATGGACCTGCCAAACCAATTCCACCATCGATAATAAGAAGAGATAATGTTGGAAATTTTGCAGAGGTCACAGAAAGTCGCGAACGTTGTAAATATTCAATTTGACGTAACCTAACATTAGTTTACTGTGAAAAATGTCACATTTAAATGTGCTTATCTAAACAACGAAACTGTTTTAGGCAATTTCATGTTTAGTAAGTATGACCATAATATCATATTTGATACGTACCCATATTTTTCTAAAAAAAATAAACTTTTTAAAATGTTATCACAGCATGTTATTTATATACCCTATTCTACTATATTCAGCACAACAATTATTTTCTTTCTTGCTTATTTCAATATTCGGTCCATAAGAGGTTAACTCGAAATTTTGTCACTTGTCCGGAATACATAAAAAATCGTGTTACGCAATAAAACGAATGATCGATAAAAAATGTTTTTAAAGTAGCCTTTGGAAAGAATTTTCGTTAGTTAAGAAAACGATTCTTCTTCTTTTTAATTGTCAGTTTGAATTTACTTCAGAGACACTCGTAGTTATGACAGACATCACTCGTATCTCTGTCTTTGACGGTCATGGCCTATTTTAAAAACATTTGTTTATGGATCAATCTTTACTATTATATTATTCAATAATTTTTTTTAATGATTGGTTTCTGTACCCTGACTCATCCCTATACGATTTATATGGTCAATATTGATTAATAAAATATTTATTGAAGTGTATAAATTAAGACATCAATGTGTAGTAAATAGTAATTTTATTTTACACTAATATTATATACGAGCATTTCCTGTAATCTAATTGTTAAGTCGGAACAATTACCTGCGTAATTTCCATCAATTATCTTCAAACGAAATAATAAAATCGAATAGATTTAATTACAGTCCCGTCTCGGCGTGCCTGCACTAACTTCCTATAAGAAAACAATTCAATTGATGGTTTTATTAACTCTGTGAATTAATTTAGTACAAGCTTCAACTCAATTTACCTAATTAACAATAGAAACTTTGGTTCAGGAAGCTTATTCAAAATTTGATGCACAAGATAACTTTATCCTGTTTAATAAACTTTGTTAATCTTGAAGTACTACGAATATACTAGGACCAAGGAATTGATTCGAACTTAAAATTAGTTGCTATATTCTTGGCTGAAATGCTGACGGCGATGAAAGTTGCGTTTTAGTATAAAATCTTAGTTATTATTTTATTGAATTTTTCATTCATAGACAGTTTTTTTATAAAAACAGAAGTGATTTCATTTTTCCAATGAAAAGGAATGTACTATTTTTTAGCATATACAGGGTAAATCCTAAATTGATACTTTTTTAACTGTGTATGTTAAAATAAACCACTTCTTCAAATAGCTTTTTCAAAAACTCAAAAATCAAATATCTAAATCCGAGACTGGGCTTGTGTATGAAAAGTAAGTATGTTTATATTTTAATCTTTTTTTGGTTTTTCTTATGAATCACAATTTAATTATATACCACTTATTGTAATTCAGTCAATGTGATTTTCGCAGCTTGCTTATCTGTATTAGTGAACTTAAAGTATTCATTGTAGTAAACTGAAATTGAAGCACTTTTAGAGAAAACATAATTTTTAACGTTCAACAGTTCGCAGGTGATTGTAGATCACGTAGGAGTAAGTCAAAGAAAAGTTTGGACAACATTGCGGAAACAATGTGTCCCTTTCACGTTCAGTAAGTTTTTTTTTTGAAAAAGTACATAAAAGTACAGTGTTTGATGGTAAACATTACCTGGGAACTCTTCAAAATTTATATATATAGACTTGTTTGCATATACTTTATTAATTATCTGTGTACCCAGCATCTCCTAGCCCAATCGGCACACCAAACCTTTAATCAACTCTCTTCTGAAGGCGTATCTGTAATCCTTATATGGATTCTGTCTTATATTGGTATCCAGGTAAATGAGAAAACTGATCGCTTGGCAAAAGAAGTTTTCGGAACTTCACTGATGAAAAATATTCAAATCAACAAGAATCTCAAAGCATACTCCAAATGTTCTATACGTCACACATGACAAAATCATTGGGAAGAGAGATTTTGGGCTCTATGGACCCGATTCGATTCCCAACAATGTCTCGCAAAAAGAAAACCACTATTCTACGATTACGAATGGGACATACTCTCACTACCCATAGAAATTTAATGGTTTCCGAAGTTCCTCCATTATGTGAGCACTGCGATGCTAACCTCATCACAAGACTTAGTAAAAACTTAATGTAAGCAATTATTGTAATAATATATTATTGTACCTGTGTCAATGGCGTCTGTTGCAAGACACGTTAATTTTAATATCAATAAAAAAAATTCTTGCGGATAAGTCATTGACTTGGCTTAGTTTTTAGGGAAAACCGACACAGCCACTTTATTTTCATGATAACTCAGTCAGTTTTCATACAAACGACTTCGAACGAAGCTGATTTTAAATGTATTTTCAAGCACTTTAAAAAAATTAATACAATAATAATGTCGCGTAAAAGCCTATCCTGTGTTTTGTTTACTTCTTGCCCGCGGTATGAAGTCTACCAATATAGAGACAAATTATGATAAATAAATTAGAATTGTGAGTTATAATTTATAATAGTGCCAAAGTATTATATAAATTAATTAGTACGTCATAAATAAATTGTACATAGTGTGTTTTAAATAAATGAACTATTTTAACTATCGTAACAATAATGTTAATTAAATTAATAAAAATAATAAAATTTATTTGATGAGTTTTTCTCTAAAATTTTGTCGTTTTTCCATTATTTAACATTGAAATGTTCCAATTCAACGAGCCACAACTCGGTCTACAGAAAAACAGAAACGCCAATCGGTTCGATTTTAAAAAGTTTTCATTTCTTTTATGATGTTTTGACAAAACGTAAAATTTCTGAGTTATTCGTATTTTTTAATAAAAAAATCAACATTTTCGATCGCGAATAAATCGAAAAATATTTATGACTCGAAAGAGTTATCATAAAATATTGTTTTCATGAAATACTTTAATCTAACGATATCTGTTTTTTTTTGTGTACTAATTTCCACCCCGTGGTGAAAGCGCATACTTCCATTAAGTATATAAATTTTCTTTCTTGAGCCATTCCACTTATGGTCCAAATTTCACGTCAATCGATTTAGTCCGAAAGGGTTCGGAGCGAAAAAACCATCAACTGTTTTAAAATGCAGACCCAATCAATAAAAATCTACCAGGAAGACGGATCTTCGTCTACTCGTAAACATTTAGTCTGTTCCTAATGAGAAAAGTACGAAAGCTTCCTGGGGCCTATATAAAAAAATAATATAATAATTGTGAGATAATAAGTCACAATTGTGACTTAATATCCCGCAATTGTGACTTATTATCTCGAAATTGCGACTTACAATCATGCAATTGTGAATTATTTACTCACAATCGTGACTTAATATCTCGCAATTGTGACTTACTATCTCGCAATTGTGAGTTACTATCTCGCAATTGTGACTTATTATCTCGCAATTGCGACTTACAATCACGTAATTGTGAATTATTAACTCAAATTGTGACTTAATATCTCGCAATTGTGACTTACTATCTCGCAATTGTGAGTTACTATCTCACAATTATGACTTATTATCTAACAATTGCGACTTGTTATCACGCAATTGCGTGATGAACGTATGGGTGAAGGGGTAGGGTAGGGGCCTGAGACGAGATGTTTATCGCTATATATTTGCATCATTGCATCTATTTTTCTATAATCTATGCCTTTATGCATTTTAAATTATTTAGTTTAAGTTTTATCAATTTTACATTATGATTGAAAAATAAATAGGTATTATACCATACTATAGAGATCAAAACAAAAGCCTGAAAGCCAAAAGTTGACCTAACCTAATTTTCACTTTTGTATTTGTATGGTAGAAATGTCACCACTAAAATTAGTAGTTTACTATGAGAAAAATATTAATTGGGTAAAAAATATATTATCGTAAATATGTATTTGTAGAAATAATGAATGAATCCATTAATATTTTTTTAGAGGTCAAGAAAAGTGCTTTAAATTTGACTTGGTTTCTGTTTTTCAATTGGAATTTTTTCAATAAATACATTTTGTATTGAGGTACCATTTTGGAACGCGAGACGGAGACAGGAGACAGAGGCAAGCGACCGCAAAAGGCGATCGAAATGTGTCTTTTACGTTTGAATCACATGTAATAAAATTAATCACATTTGGGATAGCGTGACTGATGCAAGAGATACTACAGCACTTTTAATACAGTACTGTTTGCTACCTTGATGCTCGTCGGTGTCACTTGTATCGGTCTCAAGTTCCCAAACTGTACCTTCAGAAACATAGTACAGTTCGTTATACAGGGTGATATTTTGAACAAACAATAAAAATTGTTAATAATCAAAACAGGTCCTAATTTTTGTTATAAATTTTATTTTTATTACAATTTAAAATAATTGACTAATTTTAAACATATTTTTTTATTTTCAGTAAATAATTTTTTTAAGGGAAGTGTCATTTTTTCAAACGATATTAGGATGGTTTCCTATATAGTTTTCCCCAAATAAAGCCATAGAAAAAGTACAGCTTTCAACTTGCCGTAGGAAATGAGTACCATTCCTTGCTCTTTAAACAATATATTTTTCATGAGCACCGGAAGACTTGCCGGAGTATTTTTATACCATTTCATACTGAAAGTATTCGAATTAATATTTACTGAGAAGAGTAAGGACAAATCGATTGTATAAATAGCAACTAAACATTATGATATATTTTGCAATTTCTGTAATCGATAGATCTAATTCCATTTAGAATTCATTCTGCACAAATTTCTAGGAACTGATTTTTCTCCAAATCTATTCAATATTTTATAGTTAAATTTTATTAGTTTTTTTTTTTCAAAAAACTGGTTCTACGTAATAGTAGGAGAGCCCGCTGCAAATTTCGACCGTCATCTGATAACGAAATGAAATATGCTTCAGAGGCATGTAAAAATATTGTACTTTATTAAACGGCACCTGTGCCTATCACTATCCTGAGCAAAATAGTTAAAACAATGGCACTTCCGGTGTCTTAATTAGCGAGAAATGTCGTCATTTGATAACGAGATAAGACTTATGCCATCGGATAGCTATTGATTAATAGAACTTAAAAATGTACCTGTGCCACCTCTTTTCCTGAGCCAAATGCTTGGCACGGCCTATTTATTCAGCCAAAATTCTTGACAAACTTCCGTCATGTGATAACGAGTTAAAACAATATGCATTCGAATGGGCATAATGTCCCATTCAGGAATATCCGCATGTGCCACGTTTTAACCTGAGCTAAGTTACTCGCACTAAGCAACTTAGCTCAGGTTAAAACGTGGCACATGCGGATATTCCTAAATGGGACATTATGCCTCTTCAAATGCATATATTTTTAACTCGTTATCACATGACGGAATTTTGTCGAGAAATTTGGCTGAATAAATAGGCCGTGCCAAGCATTTGGCTCAGAAAAAGAGGTGGCACAGGTACATTTTTAAGTTCTATTAATCAATAGCTATCCGATGGCATAAGTCTTATCTCGTTATCAAATGACGACATTTCTCGCTAATTATGACAGCGGAAGTGCCATTGTTTTAACTATTTTGCTCAGGATAGTGATAGGCACAGGTGTCGGTTGGTAAAGTACAATATTTTTACATGCCTCTGAAGCATATTTCATTTCGTTATCAGATGACGGTCGAAATTTGCAGTGGGCTCTTGGACTATAAGATAAACATGACAATGAACGGGGCCCCATACAGCCTTATACGTGGTTGTACAGGTTCACAAATGTCAGATAATAAGTCACAATTGCGTGATAATATGTCGCAATTGCGAGATATTAAGTAACAATTTTAAGTTAGTAATTCACAATTGCGTGATAATATGTCACAATTGTGAGATAATAAATCACAATTGCGAGATAGTAACTCATAATTTCGAGATAATAAGTCGCAATTGTGAGATAATAAGCCACAATTGCGAGATAACATCTCAAATTGCGAGATAATATCTCACAATTGCGAGATAATATAATTTTTTTATTTATAAAAAAGTGTCCCCAGGAAGCTTTCGTAGAAAAGGGTTAGCGAAATCTATACAGAGTGGCCCAAAAGTCTGGAAACGGCCAATTATCTCGTAAATTGCTAGTCCTAATTGTACAAAATTTGGGGTACACCTATTTTGGGATATGGAGATTTCAGATTTGATATTTGCAATGTTGCCAGATTTGCCGTTTCCCTTATATTATTAGTCACTTTGGTTTTTCAAATCTATTACCCTGTATATTCAGTCATTATTGAAATCTCCTATTCAATACGAGTTCAACCATATGTAACACTTATGTAGTCTGGAAGATCTTAAATAAATAAAACAGAAGTCTGGCAACGCCTAATTGTCTCAATAAATTTTTTAATACAAACTATTTTCAACTACATTAAAACGTAATAATTGAAAGATCACAACATTCTTAACATAATGGTTACTTTATCAAGTGTTCAAAATGTGCTCCATTTGTGAGTTGACAGTACCCTAATCGATGGTAGAATGCGTCTACCATATTTCTCCATGATTGTTTTATTTATTTAATACCTTCCAGACTACATAAAATCATAAGTGTTACATATGGTTGAACTCGTATTGAATAGGAGATTCCAATAATGACTGAATATACAGGGTGATGAATTTGAAAAACCAAAGTGACTAATAATATAAGAGAAACGGCAAATCTGGCAACATTGCAAATATCAAATCTGGAATCTCCGTATCCCAAAACAGGTGTACTCCAAATTTTCTACAATTAGGACTAGCACTTTACGAGATAATTGGCCGTTTCCAGACTTTTGGGCCACTCCGTATAATTCCCTAAAGTCTGGTAGGTGGTATAATATTTCGCAATAATAATATTAATATTTAGATATATCACATCGATTATTTGATTTCGCCCGGCTAGCGGCGCAACGTAACGCCCGGTCACTTCCATAAATATTATTTTTCGACGGGAATTTCATTTTGACGAAAACACCGCGGATGGGCAGTATTTATATAGCGCGGGTACGCCGGAGTCTGCAACAAATGGGATTTTTTATTGCACTCAGCAGACGACAAAACGGGAGCAGGAACATTGCACGTATCACCCGAAATATTTACTTTTATTGCATTGTACAGTTTAGAACGAATGCATTTTGTGCCATAAATGTCAATGGAATGTAGCAATTCGTATAAAAACTGAATATTTTATATGTGTAGAGCATGTACATATTATTTATATAAATTTTTAGTGTGCTTCAGAACAGAACTAAGCTAATGTGTATTATTTATGACTATATAACTGGCAGGCAAGAACAACGACGCAATTAAAAATAGTCGTTTTTAAATTTATTTATAAAAGTTTTATTGCATATTTCAAAATGTAGGTAATTTGTTCATAGATTAACTTTACTTATTAAATTATAATATATAATAGTATTAAAATACATAAAAACATCGACGAAAAACTACTAGACTAATCCATTCATTCATAATTAATTTCTTATTTATTGCACTCATTCGGATTGTGTTTATTATAATGCATCGGCTGCCGGCATTAGAAAGAAGGAGGCAGCAATTTAAGTAGGGATGGTTTGCGCGAGTATGTTTATATGAGGAGCGAGATGCTGCATACTTCAATATTAATTGCGTACCTAATTTCCAGACAAACATTATACAACTATAATAGTTACAACAAGAAAATACATTAAACAACTGGCATTAAGAATGCAAATATACTTCTCTAATATAATTTTAAAATAAATAATTTTGAGAGCCTTAGAAAGCTTTAGAGCCTTATGTTTAGTCAATACCGAATTATAACCATAAACAATCCTTGTAACAAGACTCTCTCTTACTCTCTCATAATAATTTGACAACTTCGTGGATGACACCGTGAATGTTTGCAATTCGATTTTTGTAAACAAAATTAGTCTAGTAATTTTTCGTCGTATAAAATATAAAAAAATAAATAACTATCACAAAAAGGCCCCCTTCAGACATCGGTCATTATTCTTGAAAATATGAATTATATAAAAAGCGACTTATATCATTGTTGTCTAAATTTAAAATAATTTGGCCTTACAAAAAAACAAATAAAAGAATACCCACAAATATAAATATAAAAAACTTAATTATTCAAATTTAAATGATTTATTATAACTTATCTGTGGTATAACAGGTAGCAGGTACAGGGGATTCGTATGATAGGCTTGGATATCACCAACTGATAATTCTTCTTAGGTAAAGTTAAATCTCGTACACTTCTTTGGATGGCTCGAACTAAACCTCTTGAAATACTTGAAACAACCTCTGTAGCTGGAACCAAACTTCTAAGTTTCAATATTTCTAGACATGCAGCTGGAACGTTCTTCCTAACAATCTTTTTCGATAAACTTCTATAAAACCATCGATATAACTTCTACTGAAACCATCTACATACAACTTCTATAGGACCATCTATATACAGCCAGGCTTTATAAAATCAGACGGTCATTAAAAATATTAAAGACAAATTCAATAATTCAACTTGATTGATCACAGAGGTAAATCGAAATGACAACCCAAGTTTTGACACAAGGCATAAACGACAAATGACGTTTGTGTAGAGATGGTGGTTTCAAAATAACGAAAACGGTTACAACCGTTACTATGTCTGGGTCAAATAACGAAAACAGTTCCAACCGTTACACTGTCTAAGAATACTTCAGAATAGTCATGTTTTTCACCCAATTGTAAGTACTATGCGGTGAGCAAAACATTTGTTAATTTTTTTTTTGTTTCCTAGGTACAAAAGACAAACGAAGTTTCAAAAACAGAAAACTGCGCAAATGAATACAATGCCATTAGTGTGTAGGGTAAACTATACCAACTTTATTAGGTTCTTATTTAAAACGGTACTCTTTTAGAGAAAAACAATCCAATTTTAATGATGACTGGATTCCATCAAAAAATGGGCTTCTATGGCAATGATATAAATTACCGAACTTTAAGCAGATTGCAGTTGCCAGTCAAGAAAGATCATTGTACCAGAAGAATATATTTCAGAAGTATGAAAATTTTATTATATGTTATATTTGAACAAGGAAAATTTCTGGACCGTAGTACAATTTTATAATTTTTATTTTGTAGGTTATCTCTAATGAATTTGAAATATGCCCTATGTGTAAAGGCTAGAGGTACTGATAAAAGTATCAAAGTGATGTAGCAGTGGGAATTTTACTCAAATGATGATATCGCTTGAATCTATAAAAAAAAATGTAAACTAAACTTACATTACAGTTTTTTTTAAAGACGATATAAAAAATAAATATTGCACTGGTCTAAATTAATTCAAGAAACTAAATAGTTGTGTCTATGTTAGGTATGTACCTATATCATGAAGACTAAATCAAATATTTACCAATATCAGTACCTGGGAGGTAAACTGAACTATGTCGACATAGTGTAGTTTTATAAAGGTTATATTTTTAAAAGCTCATCGAGACCTTTCCGAGGGATACTATACCATGTATAATAAAAGTTGACTAAAAAAACCATAACACTATATTCAATGAACTTACGAGTTAAACAACACGATTTGCACATGTTTTTAACTCTCACGTTAGTCGTATTATTTATAGAGGCATGTTGGAGGTATATGTTATCAGAACATAGAAATATGTTACAAAAACCAAAATTCATGTATGTTAAAAAAAGTTTTAATACTTAGATTATTAGTAAACAATACATATTATGACAATAATTGGAGCTAAATGCATTTTCTGTCAAAATATACAGGGTGTCCCGAAATTAGACGGTCATATTTTAACAGCGTAATCTACATCCTAAAATAAGAATAAAAGTTCATATAAACATAGGTCCGAAAACGTTTCGTTTTCGAGATACAGGGTGTTACAAGTGAAGTCATGATGGCACATTTTTGTAAATATTTTTTAAAATTACTTTAGTCACCGGTTTTCCAAAGTAAAAAAAAATAAAATTTCTGATTTCACAGGCCTACTAATTATTGTTTACATTTTCGAATAAGATAACATCAACTTATCATGAAATATTCAAATGATTTTTTCTTGAAAATGGTGCGTCCTAGCGAGATGCAACAAATGTAGCTTTATTATGAAAAAAACATTGGTTTTCCAAATTTTATAGTCAAAAATGTTAAAAACTGTCAACAAAAAAAGTTAGGGAAATTTTACCCTAAGCCCCCCCTAATTTACCCACCTATGAAGAAGATCAAAAACTGGGGTTTAGTCCATTAAATAGAGCATAAAAAGGTTAGCATTTGTGTCATCAGGACTTCACTTTTAACACCCTGTATCTCGAAAACGAAACGTTTTTGGACCTATGTTTATATGAACTTTTATTCTTATTTTAGGATGTAGATTATACTGTTAAAATTTTACCGTCTAATTTCGGGACACCCTGTATAATTAATATATGTAAATTTGAAAGTGTCCAAACAACATTCAGTCTGCTCTACTGAAAATTTGACTAAAATGACATAGTGCACTAAAATACCTATTAAATAATTTTCAAAACTTTCTGCTATTTTAACTTTTTTTTTAGTCTATTATGTATTGTTTTAGGGTAAGATTACAAAACGTCTGCAACTTTGCAGATTTGCAAATATGGCGGCAACTTTGCAGATCTGCAAATATGGCGAACTTACAGATGCAAGTATCAAGTTTACCTACTCCAAAAAATATCTGCAAATTCGCCATACTTATTGTAGTTTAATACCCCCAACAATACTAAACTCAAATCCATTACTATATGTTTAAAAACTCGATAATCTGACACCACGAACTGTATTCAATCAAAAGGAACAGAATACTTCATGGTTATTTAAAAAAAAGTAAAGTAAAAAATTGACAATCTGCAAGTTTGTAAGATGTTCTAACCTCACTTGTTTCTCTTTTGCAACTGCAACTGATATTTGCAGATGCAAGTACGATTTGCAAAGCTTCCGTAATATCACCCTTAAAGGTGGATTTGGGTTTGGTGTTGTTGAGGGTAATAAACCACAATAAATATTGCGAATTTGCAGATATTTTTAGGAATACGAAAACTTGTAAGTCCGCCGTATTTGCAGATCTGCAAAGTTGCAGACGTTCTGTAATCTCACCCTTGGCCTTGATTATATTATTATTTGTATTTGTGTAATGTTATGTTTTGTGATGGGACTGATCTTAAAAAATAAACATTTTATTGCACTTGTCTCGATAAGGTATTTAAAAAAATGTATAGATATAGACAAATTATAAAAAATATTAAATTTACAATAAAAACTGAAAAATGGTATGTAAAATTTCATGTAATAATATTGTTACACAAAAATCAATGTCAAGCTTTTTGCATAACCTCATAAATATTCAAAAATAATCTCAAAATATGAAGAAAAATCAGCTGACTATAACTAATAATATTTATAGATTATTTTCAATGTAATAAAAACAAAACATATATTACAACAACTAAAATATTCACTTTTTAAAATAACAAAACACCATAGATATAGAAACCAGAAGATGTAACCACCGTGATCGACAACAATCAGTCACATTCTAAGCTAATGTGGTGGATAAGATTACAGTTGATTTACCACATTGCCAAGTCTATCTAAATTACTTTCTAATAGTTTTCAGCAAATAAGAAACCTCTAATATTCCTGTTAAATATTGTTAATATTAACTGAATTATTAAGTACGTGTAAGATCGGGTTGAAGCAACTTTTGAAATACTACAAACTAAATATAATCTTTGTTAATCAATTATATAAAAAATGAGTACAGTGATAATAAAAAAATCGGCCTAAGCGTGGCAACCGCGCTTAGCTGCATCCCATTCATAAATTGTTCATGACTTATGACGCTTTACTATCGTTTTTGTACAAGGTTAAGTAGTATCAGTTGTCAAATCGTCTTTATTGTTTCTTATACTTTTTGGACAATATTAAACATTTTATTCTGCAAATATGGTTAGAAAGTGTGAAGTATGCAAAGAATTGTATTATCTAAATCCAAATTTATTGTTCTACAAGTAAGTTTAAATTGAAGTAAATTATAGGTTATATTTTTTAATCATTGGCGTATCTGTAGTGTATAAAATATTTGTACATTTATAAACAAGCATATATTTATTTTTTCTTTTTAAATTACATTTAAAATTGATACTAATAACTGTTTCAGGTTTCCTGCAAATTTTAAGAGAAAAAAGCTTGGTTTGGTATTTTGGGAATCAATTTGGAACGGGTGCTCTAGCCATTTTGAGGATAGCAATTTCTTATTTACATCGAATGGCCTGAAATATTTGAAAAATTATGCTACTTCAAAACAAGTTAATCTTCCTAACACCTCAAGGTAATCATAATGTAAATATATCTTCTTTTGCACCCTCAAAGTATGTGATTGCATATCATTAAATATTTATTCCTTTTGTAGCTCTCCATCAGTTTCTAAAGAAGTTGGTATAGACGATTTATTCCATCTTGCAAGGTATAACATTAAATATATAATTTAAATTACTAAAAAATATCTTATAGCTGACTATAAAATTAGTAGAATAGCTCTGCAGGTATACCTATATATTTTTTTTAATAATTGTCTGTTATGTGTAGTTAAAATTTTAATCGGATTATATCCTATCCATGACATGCAGCACTACTACTTGTACAAGTAGTTTAATGAATCAGATAGTGAACCGCCAACTGCAAGTATTCTATGAAAATGAAATTTTTTAATCAAGTAGATAATAGAAATATTGAAACTATGTCACGAAGTTATGGTAAAATAACTACATTTTTAATTGCAGAATAATAACTTATCAAATAGAACATGGTCTTCAAAAATCTGGTAATGGCTCTTATAGGATACGAACCACATACTTCATAGAGGAAAGCTTTTTTTTTTTTTTTTTTTTTCGAAAAAATGTTACGAATACCCCTTCGCATGCTGAAATAGAAGGGGTTTCTGTTATTTTTCAAAAAAATTAAATTGTTGGTAATCGTGCCCATGTTTTAATAAACTTTGACTGCACCCGAAGGAGGAAAAGTTTTCCGAAACAATAAAAAATAAAAACGACCGAATAAACTAAGGAAATGTTTATTTATACAAAAAATTATTATATTATGTATCGCAGCAATGGATTTACATTTTCAAGGCAGCGAATATTCTGTTTCATTGATGTATAAATCAGACAATCAAAAGAATGTAAACAACAGTTTCTTTTTCATGTGTATTGCACATGAGTATAATCTAATCAATAACATATCCAATACAATTTAATAAAAATTTAATTCAAAAAAGATTGGACTTACACAATTGAAAAAGAGTATAGGTAACTTAAATAGGTCATTTAGAAAGCAAGTATGTACTTGGTTCACAAGAGGTAGGAAAATAATTTTATAAATATATAAAAGTATAAGGAGACGCTATACTAACATCCAAATCATGTAAATGTGTAAAACACTTGAACAAATCTTTCCTATTATAACTAAAATAAAGTTGGTTTAAATTGTTTTATATATGAACAAAATCAATATCAATTTTTCATATGTATTATCCAGTTATACTTCAAATTTGTAGAGTTGTTCAATCGCAATTGTTGTTCGAAACAAAGCAATGCATAGCTATGATGTTGCATTGTTATTATTTGTTGTATCCAGTTAAGGCACATTTTAAAAATAATTAATTGCATACTTTACTCTCCAGTCTCTAAACGACTTATAGCATCAGAAGTATTGATAAGAACTAAAAGATCTCTTATCAGGAAATATAGATGAATTCTTTCCAATATATATGTAAGTATCTTAGACCTCAAACATCATACTTCTTGAAACCTTTCCTAGAAAATTGCACAGTTTTCTGTAAATGAATAGGGTATTAGCAATATTATATTTTTAAAACATATTTTTAAAATGTTACATTGGTCATCATACTATTTATAAATTGTTTAAATATCGTTATTCTTAGCTTTTGAATAATACATCATTGTGTAAATAAATATATAAATAAAAATTTTAACAGAAATCTTTTATTACTGTACAATTTTCCTGTTAATGATACGCCCATGGCAATCATATCAGTAATGTAAACAACGACGCCATTTTCAACCTTATCTGACGTTTAATGTTGGTGTGTAAACAAACAATATTTATGAATGGGTTGTGGTAGAAAAAGCAAAACACCAATAATAATCTGATCTTCAATGTAAATCATATTATGTTTGTGTTCATACTCCCCTAATATATGGGTCACTCTGACTTTGATTCAACGTTGCCACATTCAGTAGATTTCTACCTTTTTGGTAGAGTTCAGCTTTTTTGGTAGAATTCAGCTTGTTTGACTAGCTTTAGTAGATTATTTTTGGAAGATTTTGGTAGATTTTATTATATTCCTATAAATTGATAAAAAAAATTACTCAAATGAAACTTCCTATTTAAATAATTGTTTTGTTAAAAATGATTGCTAAAGACGTTAGGCTATAACTAGGGTTGGGCGATTATCAAAATAAATATTCGATCATCGGTTATTTAAGATAATAAGTTATTTTCGATTATTTCTCGATGAAATATCACTAGAGTACAGCCAGTGTTTGACAAACAAAGGCAAAAATTGAACAACCATTTTAAATTACCACGAGCCACCACTGGTAACCCCCCTATATGCTTAGTAGATTACAACTTTCTCAAATTTTCTGGCTAAAAATCCTATCCTAATAACTTTTATTCACAAATGCAATTAATCAAATTTTCATATTATCATTAGTTACAAACATAACCGATGGCTAGGAGAACCCTTTCTGTAAAGTCCTTAACAAACTTTGTGTCAAACCAGTCTTTATTTAAAGTATATTTAACAAATTTCATGCAATTTTTTAGATATACAATGGAATTGTAAATATTGTTAAAAGTATCAAGATTTTACAGGGTCAAGAAACAGATATTGTATCGGATATTTTTGTGGTATATCCTCTTGACTCGTCCCGTAACTTAGGACACTAGACGCCAACAAAAAAAAAAACCATCTCACTATTTATTCAACGTATCCCGTGTGCCTCTGTTATATTTCACCGTTATATAACATGAGAAATGCGGAGATAAAGGGAGAACCCTTAGAAAATAATACGATTCTTTCGGTTTTCCATCTTATTGAAAAGTTGGACTTTCTTTCCGGAAATCCCTTGGGGAATCGAAGAAAAAATGACTCACATACATTTTCACTAAACGTACACCTATTTCGTGGATGGATTTTCACAAAACAATTGATCCATCTGCGTGGGATGCTGGGCGATTAGAAAAAGAAACGGATTCCCTTCATTGCAGATTTATTTTTGTAGCGGACAATAAAAATAAATGAAACAAATTATAATGAGTACCCAACCAGTAAAATTAACCTATAAAAGGGTTGAATTATTTTATAAATATCGTTTAGGGCTTTTTAAAAGACATTTTTATTTTTTAGGATGTATTGTTACAGACAAACAATTGCATAACGTAATTATAGAAAATATTAATTCTGGATGCTTACCAATTTTATAATAGTTGTATAACTTGTTATACAACATTATTATTAATTTTATTTTAATTTGTATAAAAGTTGTATACCTGTTCTAAAAGCTATTGATTTCGACAAGAGGAAATAGTTGTAATAAATAGTTTTACAAAGGTTCTAGACGGTTCTTTAGGATTAATTATAATAAACTATCCTTTCAGGCAACGTATAAAACAAATTGCAACAATTATATAATTATTTTATTATTATATAGTGGACACTGTTCTACTATTTTATACAAAAAAAAATCAATTCGCGAAATAAGAATAAAAACAGGTAATTGTAAAAAAGCTTAAAAAAATACCATGTTATTCTTCAAAGTGCTACTCTATATAAGGAAACTGCAACCAGTTCACCCGGTTGAAATAAAATACTTCTAAAAGTAGGTAATGAAATAATAACAGTACCAACCAATGCTAGTACTACACAAGAAGAAGAAGAAGTTGGAAATACTGACAATGAAGAATTCATTGAAATAGATGAAAACAATGAAAACTCTAAAAATACAGAAGACGATTGGAAGACAGGTACCAGTCTTTTTCTGAAATTGAGAAAATAATTAAAGGAACAACTAAGAATATGGGCAACGTCTTTTAACATAAATCAATCTGTATTTTAGAGAGCTTTAATCCATCCGCTAAATAGCTGATAAGATTTTGGGCATAGTCGGATCATCTGAGAGGTACTTTAAAGGTGGTCGTTTTTCTGCTTTAAGAAATATATCTGTTATTTTAGTCATATACATGATGTCCCTAAAATGGACCGTATTCGATAAATTTGAGGTAAAATGAAAAATTCGAATTTTTGTCATTATTTTCACTTATATCACAACTTAGTGGTATTATAATTATTAATTAACATATTTAAATATTGTAATTATTAATTATTATTTATTTTAGGATTTTTTTATGAATCACGATTATTTTGAAAATTATTTAGATATATTTTATATGACTTTAGAGCCCTCCAGCGGAATAAAACTTATTAAGTGTGACAATTCATTTATAATTTATTGCATAACATAACAAAACATAATTTAATGAAACATAACCAAAATAAGCATGATGTATATGATGGAATATTTTTTAAAAATTTACCGGGCACTGCGTTATCTATACTAGCGATTCTTATTAATGGAAGTTTTAGATTAGGTATATATCCATCTTTTCTTAAAACTATTGTAGTCATACCACTCCATAAAAGCCGATTTCTGTCATACCAACTGGGAAATTAACTGAAAAAGTTGTTAAATTTCGCTTATATAAGTTTTTAAATGAATTCAATATTCTAACAGAACGACTATAAATTCGAATTTACTAGATGTTAAGTGGAGTGTCCCTCAAGGGTCAGTTCTTGGCCCATTACTGTTTCTAATTTATGTAAATGATCTAGCATTTCTTGATATTTTAGCTAATTTGAAATTATTTGCTTTGATACAACACTTTTATGGTATTCTAAAGAGTTAAGCAAACTTCCTGATATGATATCTCGTGAACTTTTAAAAGTTAATGAGTGGTGTGAGGCCAAGTTTTTAACACTGAATACTAGTAAAACGAAACTGTTAACTTTTAAAAATATATTACCAAACTTAGAGTTGGAGTCGATAGAATGTCATGCAGACATAACATTTTTAGGTCTAAGTTTGAAAAAAATATAACCCTGGTTGTTTTGCGATTAGATCTACCAAAAAAGAATTGGGATTTACTGTAGCTAAGAATGTTTACTTTGGATTGTTACAATTTTGGGGAGTACGCAGCAATAAACTGTTTCATAGTGCATTTGTTTTACAAAAACGGGTTGTTCGTTTACTATGTCAAGCAAATTGTTCTGCCTCTTGCAGGCCACTCTTTAAAATAGTAACTCTAACTTCCCTTTTTATTTTAGAAACAGCCAGCATAATTTAGGAAAGCAAATATGCTTATCGTCGGCCTAACATGGAAATGGCCTAACTCCACTTTTTACCGAAAATATGTCTTATTAGCTTTCCGTTAGTTAAAAATCTATACTGTCGATTCCATATCGCTTACTACGGCTATTTTAAATATTCGCGCCAAAAATTACATGACGAATTTTATATTACGGTTAGGTCTGAAAGATTTTTTACCTCAGTGAGTTTTATAAAAATAGATTATTAAAGTATACAGAAAATAACACTGGTCCTAATACCGTACCTTGTGGAATACCATATTCTACCAAATTTTCTTCACTAATCTTTGTACCTATTTCACAAATTGCTTTCGGTTTGTGAGGTAGCTTTCAAAGAGTTTTAAAGGCGTTCCTCGTATTCCAAGACCTTGCAAAGTGCACAACAACTGAGAATGACTCACAGTGTCAAACGCCTTTGCAAGATCGAGAAACACAGAGCGTTGCATTGCTATTGTCTAAGTTTTCCCCAGATAACAAAGCAATTGCGTCTTCCGTATACCGTCCCTCCCTAAATCCAAATTGCATGTCACTTAGTACATTAAATTTATTTAAAAAAATTGTTGATCTTTTGCAACATTAGAAATTAAAGATATTGGCCGATAATTTGCTGCATCCAGTCTGTTTCCATTTTTAAATATTGGTGTTATTTTTGCAGATTTTAATTCCTTTGGACAAATACCATTTTGGAACATTAGATTTATAAGGAACGTAAGGGGTTCACATACTTCAACAGGAACTTCTTTTAGAATTTCGGCGGTTATATCATCTACACCAGGGGCTTTGTTATTTTTTATGGAGTTGATGATTCTTATAATTTATTTTTTGTCAGTTGGAGCCAGAAAAATGCTCTCTCTCTCCTACGTATTTTCTAAAAAGGGAAGCAGTTGGAGGTTTAGTTATTTTAGAAGCATATGTTTTGCCTACAACTGAATAATAATTATTAAATGTATTTGCTATTTCTAACTCATCAGTTATAATGTTGTTTTTGTAATTAATTTTTTTAACACTTTTGATTTCCTCTACATTTGATGTCATTGTTTACATTTACGGTAGGAAGTACATCTTCTTTTTCTGACTAATTAGCAATGTTTATAGTACAATTAAACTTCTAAACAGTATAACAAAAATCAGGTTATCCATGGGCCAAACAAAACAAGTAGTTCGTTGCTATGGCAGTCAAGGGGTATCTTTATGTACTGTCATTTTAGGCGTCTAATTTTGTTGTTTGTCCTTAGCAGTATATAGATCAGAAGTAAGGAAGCCGGTGATCCAGGAATTGTCGCAACCAGTGCCCAATCAACATTGCGAGGCTTTTAACTGCCTTGTGGAAGTATTCAGCAGCTGCCATCTTTGCTTAATTCTCCTATGTTACGACCAGTTTTTGGAAGAAGTTACCTCGGAAGTTACTTGGAAAATCCAATCAAAGTAGCTTTCCCGATACATTATCACCTGTCATTTTATCTACACAATGTTTGATAATGAACAGAGTTCCAGAAGAATATAGCGTCGAAGGTAGCAGAAGGGAACATATAATGAAGAACATTACTAATAAAAAGAAGCTTGCAAGTAAGTTAAGAATGGAAGGAAAGGAATACACAAGTTATTATACGAAGAAGAAGGTTCCAGCAAGAACTTTAAAGGAACATAGCTCTCTGCAGTGCAGAAAAATTGGAAAATAGAGTAAATATTTTTAAAGCATATTGGAATTTGCCTTTAACTCGGTTAAAAAGAGTACATTACCCGCTACACCTCACGTTTTGAAACTAAAAAGAAGACAAAAGGAAACCTACATTCTAGAAGAAAAAATTATTTTAAGTATTTTTTGCCTTCTAAAGGTGTGGCAAAAAAGTTTGCAAGAAGTTTTTTTTGCGTATACTGTCAATTTCAGACAAAGTGGTTATGTCAAACAAAAAACTGAGAAATACAGGTGTTCTGGAAAACGATAATAGAGGAGGCCGATCCAGTTGTCAGAAATCGCGTGAAGCAAAAATATATAAAGATTTAAAATTTCATATTGAGAGGTTCCTAGAGAAGAATACCATTTTTGCAGAAAATCTTTCTAAACGAGAGTACCTCCATGGCGATTTGTCATTGTCTAAAATATACGATATGTACAAGAACGAGATAGAAGGACGAGAAGTTGCCTATAGCTCCTACGATAAGATTTTTAAATCATTTAATTTGTCATTTAATCGACCGAAAAAAGACCAGAGTAGTTTGTGCTTACATTACAGAAAGGCCGAAGAGAGTGAAAAAAAATCTGCAAGAACGATTTACTTCTCACATAAAAGAAAATAAAAAATTAGAGATATAAAAGAAAAATGCAAAAAAGACTCACAAAATAATCCAAAAGTAACAAGTGCTGTTTTTGACTTTCAGCAAGTGATATATTTACCCATATCTAATGATTGCAAGGTATTCTATAAGAATAAACTAAGTAACTACAACTTTACAGTTTAAAATTTGGCTACTAAAGACTGTATCTGTTTTGTTTGGCATGAAGTTGAAAGGAAGAGAGTCCTCGGAAATATCCATGGCAGTGTATTTATTTTTACAATAACAAAAGTGGCATTCAGGCTAAATCTTTTTTGCGACGGCTGTGCAGCACTGGCCAAAAATACCAATAAGTATTCAATGCTACTATATTTTATTGCAAAAACACTTATATAGAATAGATATTCTTAAGACTTTTCGAACCATATCATGGGTAGAATGAAGGAGATTCTGCCCACAGTGTGAGATATTATGCCTTAAGAAAATGTGAAGAAATTTTCATACCGTCACAACTCATACCAACAATTCGCATCGCAAGAAGAAAACATCCATATAATATGACCCAGCTTAATTATTTTGACTTTAAAAGTTTTAAGAAATTATCACAGGAGATTAGATTACTAAACATAAGGATTGATGATCAGAAAGAAAAAGTTAATTGGACAAAAATAAAAGAATTAAAAATTTCAAAACAGAATTTACATAAACTTTACTTCAAAAGTTGCCATAATATCGACACATACAGATATTTAACTTTAAAAATAAATATCTGTTTGCAAAATGTTGCCTTAATTCTAGTCCAAATAAAATATATGAAAACAAATATAGGAATTTAAATTCATTTTGTACATCAGATATGCTGGTTATAAGAAATATAGAACACAAAATAATTTACCAAAATATGCCTTATTAAAACTAATTGTTGATTTTGTAAAACATAATCTATTCAATTATATTTTGGTGTACATTTTGTCGTACGTAGCTTCCAGAATGATCAAAGTACAAAAGAAAATCAGAGGAAACAAACCAACTTACTTTAAAATTTATCAGTAATAGAGTGTTTCATTCTACGAAAAGGGCCTCTTGGATATTATTGTAAATTTGAGATACGACCAATAGCCAAAACAACGACGATGTGTTTTGGGGAACTACTATTTTTTTATTATTAGTTCTTTGTAGTAACTGATTTTTGTATTTTTTATTAAATTGTTTAAATATGTTCTATAAGTTAAAAATTCTTGTTTAATTTGTTGATCGTCAAAATGTTTTATAAATTTTGTACATCATGTCCCTTTAATTAATTGATTTTATTAAACCTTCTGTTATCCACTCATTGCGTTTTTGTTAATTTCTTTTTCGTTTAGAAATACTAGTATTTTTACTTATACAAGTTGTAAAATTTTTCATAAAATATGCCGTCACCTGTTCGACATCAGTAATGCTATAAAGCTCATTCCATTTTAATTTACTTAAATCATATTTAGCTTTTTTCATATTAGTTTTTTTAAAACATTGATATTTACACTTAACAGAGTTGACAATGTATTACTGTCGAATAGTATACTTATTTTTTATTGATTTTTTTGGTTATTTTTTAACATGAAATTTTTTTGGGATACCTACTCATGTGAAAATTTACAATTAACACCCATTTTTTTTTCTTAATATCCTATCTGAAGTATGAGTATTTCATAAACCCAAATTGTTGACGAAACATTTGTGTACACTTAACCTCAAATACTAAAACCAGATATTTATTACAATTGCAAATCATTTCAGAATATTATGTAAAATGTACTTTTGATGTTGAAACTAGAACACCAACTAACATTACTGTTTTATGTTTTCTTTACAAAAAGAAAACTAAATGCAGTGTCGGTTCTTTGGCAATTCTGTTAGTCTGATAAACTTATTTTTAATATAAATTTTTTTATAACTTTATGACGCTCTTTGAAATTTGGAAAAATTAAAAATATCTTGTCATTATATAGGTTCTAAGAAAAAAAATTTAATGGATATAATTCTGCTGTGTCTTATTTAGGTTTTTAGAATTAACGATCCAGTTTCCAAAGCTTGAATCCTCAAAATAGTTTTAAAATATTTTAATATTTTCACAATCTGCTCAAAATTTTTAAGTGTTGATGTTACAATAAATTAAGATTAATAATATATCACGCATATTGTATATACAGGGTGTTAGTATATTCGACCGACAATGCTCTTCTTTAGAGAGCTATCGTTAATTGATAATTATCGATATAGGAACATGGACCCTTAAAGGGCTTGGTTACCAAGGTAAATCAATAACGCCTTTTAAAATTTAGTGACCAATATCCTCTTTAACAAAGTAATATTCAAAAGCGGCTCCAAGACGAATTTTCGGGGGGGCATTGCCTTTAGCCATTCCATTTTTAGCATATTTTTTTGAATAAAAGGCCCATAAATCGGAAGAATTTTCATCTGGGGGGGGTCTATCTGGCTTTTTCATCTGTTATATATTAATTTATTTTATTTTAAACGTATTTAGTATCATTTTTTTAAACTTGACATTCAAAACGTTTGTTTTCCGTAATTCATTCAGTTTTTGAGATTTTTCGAAATGGAAAATATTTTTGGACTAGTTTTGGTCTATCTAGCTTTTTCATCTGTTTGAATTTAACCCTATCAGGTAATCAATTTTGATTTTGAACTTTTATCTCGGTAACTAAGCCGGAAGTACGATCTTACTACCTCGCGGTTAATAGCTCTTAGACTATTTTAAACTACAAACATAAATCAAATAAACTTTTTAACAAATATTCAAAATATGAAAACAACAGACTTTAAACACCAACCTAGACATCATGACAAATGCACATTTTTCTTTTAATATCACATTTCTTTCTTTTATTAATTCATTTATTTTCATTTATTAAACTTTTTCTTTTTCAATTGCAAGTCTCTCATCAAAATATTATTATTTTTTGATTCGACATAGTTTCAAATATTGTAGATCTTTTCCGTAGTTTTTTATTTTGTGTTGAAACTATTTTAGTGTCAACAGCTGTATTTATGTATTCTTTTTCAATGATATTAATATTTTTTGAACACAAAGGCTCATTAACCTGCGAGTCTGCCTCAAGTAAAAAGTCAGGAAGCACATTTTTTCTTACGCAAAATACAATTCATTTCCTCTTCATACACAATATTTATTACAGTGTGATGAACTAATTGAGAAAAAATAAATTTTGAATTAGTATCCATGTTTGTAGCATTTCTGCATTCTAGGTGAACCACACAGTAAATACAGGATGAACTTAGGTCGTTTTACTATTTGTTTTTCTTGTTTGAAATCGAAAATAAAATACTCTTAAACGGTACCTTTAAGATTAAATAAAATGAAGTTATTTTATTTATTTTAAATGATTTATTGAAAATAATAAATTTATCAATTTTAAATTGTAAAACTACTTCAGACTTTTTTCTTTAAAATGACTGAAAATATTCGGAAATCAATTTAACTTTTGGTATACACATACGGTTTTTATACACAGGAATACCCCGTCCTTAATGTAATCAATAAAATTTTATATGCGAATCAGAAATTTTGCCATCCTAAATCAAGAGAATCAAACAGTAACAGTGTGTCGTTCCATTTGACGAGTTCCTCAGTTACTGAAAAAAAAAGGCAGTCTGTCGTGCAGACCGAAAAACCGTACGAAACAAACGTGTAAGAGAATGAAGAAAAACAAATAACACGTATCTCGGTTCGTCTTCCATCAGGAACGGGCGATCTCATACATAATTCATAACCCTACACAGCTTTTTTTTTAAAGGGGTAGTAAATAAACAAAAACGACCATATGCATCCATCTACTTGGTTGTTTTGGCTCATCGCGTGCCCAAATTGTCACGTATTCAATGTTGAGGTATTAATGTTCATTCAAAAATTTAAGACCAGACTTACTTTTTTCTGAAAAGCACACAAGGATACGTACCTTTAAAATTAATGACTGAAACAATCACTTCTGACCATAGGTAAAATACATAGCAATAGTATAGCAATAGGAGGGTATAATATCCGCTGTTGTCATAAGCCTATTTCATTATTTTAGTTTTGTTTACAAAATGATTTACATATATTAAAACAGCTAAAATAATTTAACCTATGTTATTGCAACTGAACCCAAAAATTTTGAATCATTAGTTATATCAAATTTAACTAAATTAAATGTAATTTCACTAAATTAGATGTAATAATTTTCAATAAATTCCAAAACCTAGTCATGTTAGGTTAGAAGTGGCAATAGGGCTTAGACCTACATGGATATCTACGTTGTTTATTATAAGGGAACAGCGGCTTACACATTTATACATTGTTAAAAAAATTGTATCTGTGTAAAATCCTTCTCTTTATCCCCTCTTACTTCTCACTTTTCGTCTCCCCGCCACGGACCTACAAATAGAGCGTATTGATTGTCGAATTAATCTTGGCAGCGTAAATATTATATTTTATCAGTGAATGGTTATATCTCTGTTATATCTGGGTCTATCCCTAGGATCAAACATATACGAGTATAGCCCTTAATACTGTGGTACCATTGTTTACTCATTTCCTATGACACCACTTAGTACACCCATCTTACACCACATATTCATATTATTAAAGGTGAGGTGAGTAGTAGGGTTTGAGTACGAAAATAGAGAAAAAAAGTGCTGTTATTTATTTAGCGACTGGTTTCGAAAAAAATTGACAAAAAACAACAAATAACTAAGGGTGAAAAAGTTAATAATAATTTGACTTATCATAACATATCCATATCCGTTTCGGATTAGCTACACGGCCTAACATTAAAAAGTAAAAGGGGTCACTGTGTCTACATATATTACAAATTTTTATTTAAAAATAGAAATAGGGGGTGGGTGGCTCAGTGGTAGATTCTCTGCCTGCGGATTCAAGGGTCCCAGGTTCGAATCCCACCGTTGGCCGGGATTTTTTTATTTAATTTAATTATTTAAAATTAATTCTGATGCCTTGGTAGGATGAAGACTAAAACTAAAACGGCATCTATTAGATTTATATCATTATAAAATAATTCAAAAACCTTTAATAAATAACAAATGAAAAATTAATGAATTCCATCTACAACATGGATTGGAAACTAAAAATAAGTATGTATCTACAGTGACCTCAGACTGGTTTCAACAACGAAATATCTTAAAGCCAAAGTTTAAGTTTCCTAGCCCAAGGAAATTAATTTCCCAACTTTGTACAGAAGAATACCGTTTTAAAATTTCTGAAGTTAGGTAAGCGAAGCAAGGCTAGTGATCGCACAGACCTATTTCGCCGACTTAATTTTTCAACATTCAAGGTGCCTTACGTCAATAGACCCTTCACTATTATGTCAATGAATGGAAGCTTTAATTCACTACATACGGTCGATAATGAGATAAAGTTGTTTTCTCAGCCGTCATGTTACAAAATATAAACATAGGTAGATACTCTTCATTTAGCAGAAAAAGTTATCCACACCGATTTTCAGGGAACTTAAAATAATCACTTCTTTCTTTTAGCTCATCATTTCTTTAGAGAATATTTATATTTCCTTAATAATAAGAACACAAAATAATTCCATTTCGACTTACCTACTCGCTACTCATTTAACTTCAAGAAATGGTTGGTTACAATTAACATACCTGTAAAAAATAAGCATAATTAATATGTTAGAGAAATAATAATACCTTAAAAAGGACAATGGGAAATTAATCAAAACTCAATCAAGTTCAAGCAAAAGAAGTTTCAAAATTCTTTAAAACACTAAGACAATAGAAGGTCTCTAGTTGTTTTATCAAAAATACTTTTTAGAGAAGAATATAATTTTTCACCCGCCTTGATGGCAATTTTCCGTCAATGTGTGGAAAAAATGTTTCATAATTTTTGTAAAAGTTATATTTTAATATTACTCTGCTTCACAGAAAAAAATTATCATCTACATTCAAGAAAAGCTTACACTTGGAAGATTAAATTTGTTTGAAATAAAGCAGAGTTTGCTTCAAATATTTCTCGGTACAATAAGAAGTTAAATGTTGAATGAAGTATTTTAAGATTTATAATAATTAATCTGAGAATAAATTATTTCATTCGAGTCTAAAATTGTTAATTAATCCAAGAAAGCTCTTACGTTTATTGTAAGTATGACATACTCTTAAAACCGACTATCGCGTATTCAATGTTGTAAAAGGATTCGATTCAAATCATTTCAGAACAAGAATTAAACAATTCGAATCAAAAACCTATGTACTTCACAAAAAATTAGCGAGTACAAATTCACTGCACGGTGTTGCCAGCTGTAACTTATTTTAAAATGCAATCACTGCACTGGTACGGTGGATATATGACTGGTACATGTTGAGATGTGATACTTATTATTCGGAAGTCAGAGACACAACGCAATAATAGAGAATCTGGCAAATTGGTATTAGCATGTGTTCATCCTATTGTCCATTTTCCAACAAGTTTGCATCGTATCGTTAGGGTTGCGTTCTACTTTTTGTTAGAAATTCTTTGTGATTCAATTAATAAGTGTATGAATAAATTAAATTGAAATGGAAGATTTTTAAGATGGATGGGGCCTTAGCGACCTGATACCAATATTAAAATGTAAGTATATTTAGTTCACTTCTTGTAAGGTACCTAGATTAGATTAGATTAGGAGTTGGACTTTATTTGTCCTTGTCGACCGCGACCTTTTCAGATCTATTGTGGGACTCCGTTTGTTTTAGAGTATGTCGTCTAGCCTGGTCTTTTTTATTAGACTTAGTAGCTTTGACAGTGGCTCCCGCATGTAGTTGCATGCAATTGGCTTTTCCCCGCCCAATGTTAGAAACCTCATTCCAGCCAGGCCTTCGCATTGGCACAGAACGTGGAATGACGTTTCCTATTCTTCTTCACAGAACCTGCACAAAGTTGCTTCTTCTGCTGGATTTATAACACTCATGTGCCTTTTGAGGCGACAGTATCTAGTAAAAAGGCCTACTGTTATCCTAACGATTTGACGCTTTTGATCCAGTAGGTCTTTCGTGAACTTGGCCCATGGTTCCTTTATGAACTGTTTGGTCTGTCTCAGTCTTGGATAGTTGTTCCACCATTCCTGAGACTCTTTTTGCATCCATTCTTTAATGGATGCCTTGCACAATGCCTTAGCGACTCCACAGACGGGTTCGGGGCCTGTCATGGCCTTATCTGAGCCTTCTCGGGCTAATTCGTCGGCCTTTTCGTTGCTCTGATATCCCTCATGGCCTGGAACCCAGGCTAAGGTCACCATATTTTAACTACTTAGCTCTGTCAGGTCTTCTAGACAGTCTTTCACCAGTCTTGATTTGATTTCTGGTGAGAGAATTGCCTTTAGAGCTTCTTGGCTATCAGAGTATATAGCAATAGTTTTGCCTGATACTTGCTGATTTAATATTTCTCTTGCACAGTGTTGCATGGCTATTAGCTCAGCCTGGAACACTGTTGCATATTTTCCTAAACTCACCAAAATCGTTGATTTTGACTTGGGTCCATAGATTCCAGCACCGGCTCCTTCCTTGGTTTTTGAACCGTCTGTGTACCAGACGAGTTAAGCCTGTACGGGAGGTCCCTGTTTCCAGGATTCTCGGGCTGGTATTTGAATTTGAAAATTTCTTTCAAATTTGTATGTGGTTATGGCTGTATCAGTAGGCATAGCCAGAATATTATCCCTTTTTAGTTGCTGATATAGCCTTGTGTGGTCGGCGATATGTAGTTGGCTTATTGGGTTTTTTCCCTGAATTAACCTGTGAATAGCGACCTGGTTTCTCCTTGTATGAAGATGTGCAGTGGCGTGAGATTTAATAATACCTCCATTGCTGCGGTCGGCGTAGTGCGCATGGCCCCAGTAGCACTTAGACAGGCAAGCCGCTGAATGCTAGTGAGTTGGCCTATTGGACTTGCCTGCGCAGTTTTGGTTACCCACGCCACTGCGCCATAGGTTATCATGGGTCTTATTACCCTTGTGTATAACTATATGGCCATTTTGGGGTTTAGACCCCAGTTTTTCCCACATATTCTTCTACAGCTTACGAGAGCTATTGTAGCTTTATGTGTGAGTTTTTTGGAGATGTTGATTCCACGTCAGCCTTTGGTCAAATATGACTCCGAGGTATTTGGTTTCTGTGACGAATGGGATAACTGTGTTGTTTAGTACTAGTGGTCTTAAACCTGTAAGTACCCATTTTTTGTGAATGGTACAACTGTTGGTACCTATTATAATAATATAAATAAGTAAATTTATAATCAAAAAAACACGAAACAAACTAGAATTAAAAAAAATGTATGATGATGGATGACGACTTTTTGGAAAGACTACTTCTGCCTTGCTAAGACAAAAGGTCGTTTCTACGAAAATTTCGATTTCAGGATTCTTATAAATTTAATAAGCTTACATTTTATTTTATTATGACACAAATTAATAAAGGCCTATTTACATTAGAAGTTTAGTAAAATATACAAAACTTATTTGCCAAGTCTAAAAGGACATAATTATCTACCTACCCACATTTACTAAAAATATTCTTTTTGTATATACGACCTCTTAAGGACAAACTTTTATGTCCCATTTAGGTTTTGTAGTTGAAAAATGTTTTTCGGTGGATAGGTACCAGTGAGAACCCTATTAAAAAGCAAAAACAGCCTGTTCTTATTTCAAGATTAATAATTTCTTCAATGAAACTATCCTATTATTCAACCAAAATCAATATATTTATGTCAAAGCCAATATTAATATTTCTTGGAACAGTTCATTATTATTATTATTATTATTATAAGAAATTTAGATGTATTGGATTTAAGAACAAGGTATTATTGAATATAAATAAAGTATAAAAAGGGTAAGACTATTTCATTTAAGATGCACATAATACTGCAATTGAGCAATAGATACTCTTCATTTAATTAGAGCTATTTTAGTTAGGGCAAGTTGATTTTAATTTTGAAACAAGGCTTATTAGCTACTAGTGAATAAGTATTACTAGAATTTCAAATCGAGACGAGTTTTACTGGCGGATATACAAACACAACAAAACATTAAAATACGACCATTCATCTTGAATATACTACACCTTTTTTTCTGTGTATTGATAGATATAAGTTTTTATTTTTATTAAAACCTAGTCCGTCATAAATACATTTTTGAGTACCTTGTTATACACTTTAAAACTTTTTATTTTGATTTTCAAGAAGACATTAAGTAGACTAAATAATTTGCAAGTTGCAGTTAAACTATTTCCTCAGCGTAAATATAAGATTTATTGCCCATAATCAGTAATTTGACCAAACCCTCAGGTGTTCCAACACGTATAACAGCTATGGACTCAGGTCCCACAAATTTACGCATCCTCACGAAGTCGGCACACTCTTGCTAGAACTCGCGCTCATTGTAATAGAATATCCAGCAAGCTGCATAGAAGAACACACCAAAAGTAAGAAATATAAAAACTGGCAAAAACTACCCCGTCAAGATAAAAGTTAGTAGAAAAGAGAAAACTAAAAAAGAAACGGCAGATCACCAGGAGACAAAAATATATGAAATAAACTCAAAGACCGAGAAGATAAAACTTAAATCACAAAGAATAATCCATCAACAGAGATGCCTAGTAGGGCTAACAGATCACAAAGAAAATGATTACTCGTTCTGAAAGAAAAAGATAAAAAACGGCGTATCAACTGTTCTCCCATCAAAATAACATATAACAAATAATGGGCAAGAGACAACAAAAAGCTAATATTTTCGCTGGCCATCTTCAAAAGACGGGTATTATTTATCATTTACCCCATTTCGAATGGCCTCTGAAACTCTGAGTGTCAGAGAGGGACGACTATTATTATTATTATAATAGAGAAACAACTTATAGGTGGTGTTATTTGAATCACAGATGAGGAAAACCCAGTAGAACCCAACCATAATCATAAAAATAAATAAATTTACCTCAAGGCTAAACAAATACAATTAAATTTTTGTTGTTTGACGTTTAAAGCCTTGTTCAGAGTAGGAGCGGCAAGCGTGGCGGTGCGACGGCGTTGCGTCGAGAGACGCGTCGTCGGTAAAACAACCTAGTGTTATCAGCACAGATCATACTTTTAAAAGATGGGCCACTCAACAATGAAAAATTATATCCGTATGTAGTTGTTGTACATAGTTAAGCCGAAAAAAAAAGAAGATAACTAATAATCAGTAATTCTTTTCATGATTTATTTATAGATGGGAAGTTCGCTCATGGCTGTCTTGGGATCCACTAGAAGTTGTGCGAAAGTTCTTGTTTGAAGTTGTCTCTGGCTGCTGTTGGGTCTAATTTTTGATTGTTTAATTTTTGATGCCTCGTTTTCATGTAAAATATCACTTCAAAAATATAAAGTTTTGAGCTGTTAATTTATTAGCTAGTTTTTTTTTTGTGGAAAAAAACACTTCATAAGGGGCGTTTATTAATATTACAATCTGATCAAGAGTTGATCAATGAGTCATTTTGTTACAACCTAACTTAACTAGGGTTGCAATCTTAAAAACTAAAGTTCTACTCTCTAGTATACCTTAGGGTTTGATAACTTAATTACATTAAACTAACGTGTAACACTAAACCGCACAATGCTTTGCTTTGTTATTAACACAATCGCTTGGTTAATTCAAAAGGTTTCACTCTCTTGAGTTTTCTTGTCAGGTTCGTGTTGTCACGAAGCTGGATCGCCTCAACATTCACATGTTTGTGAAGCCGTTGTTCGTGACTCCTAGCGAATCTGGTGATAGTCTGGTCAACAGTGTCCATCTGAAGATCTCGATAAAGGTCGCTGTTTCTAATGTACCAAGGAGCATCGACAATGTTCCTCAATACTTTGTTCTGGAATCTCTGGATTATTAGAATATTACTGTAGCTGACACAACCCCAGAGCTGAATGCCATAGGTCTAAATTGGTTTGAGAACTTGTTTATATAAAAGAATTTTGTTATATGTAGATATGCTGGAATGCCTACCAAGTAACCAGTACATTTTCTTGAATTTTATATCTAACTCTTGTCTTTTCTTTTTAACATGGACCTTCCAGCAAAATCCTTCATCTAATGTAATACCTAGGGATTTTGCCGAGTTAGCATTAAGAACCTGAGCATTATTTATGTTAATTGGTATTCTTTGACCATTTTTGTTAGTAAAATTAATATGGACAGATTTGGTTTCTTTTAGTTTAATACGCCATCTTTTGATCCAATTATTTATTTGATTAACTGATGTTTGTAGTTTATTTGCAGCCTCTTCATGATCTTTGCTTATCGCTAGGATGGCAGTATCATCTGCAAATATAGCTATTGCGTCTTGTTCTAGTTCGGGTATGTCATAAGTGTATAACAGATACAAAGTGGGTCCCAGGACGCTTCCTTGTGGTACTCCTGCTTTAATTTCTTTCAATTCAGAGTATGCTTCATCTTGTTTTATTCTAAAGAATCTATCTGAAATGTATGAATCCAATGGCGCTGAGTATGGCTATGGAAGTAGCACATTCAGTTAATATTTTAAGCCATTATGCCATACTTTATCAAAAGCAAACACAACATCGAGGAAGATGGCTGAACATACTTCTTTGTTTTCTAATGCATTTTTAATAGCATTTGAGATTCTATGAACCTGATCTTTAGTTGAATGGTTTTCTCTAAAGCCGAACTGGTAATCTGGAATTAGTTTCCTTTCTTCCATGATGGGTTGCAGTCTTTTTATTAGTATTTTTTCAAATAGTTTTGATATTATAGGCAATAGAGATATTGGCCTATTTGATGAAACTTCGTTTGGAGGTTTTCCTGGTTTGGAAATCATAATGACTTCAGCTACTTTCCACAACCTAGGGACATACCTTAGTTTAAATGAGGCATTAAACATGTGCGTAAGTTTAATTATGGCTTTTTTCGGAAGTTGTTTTAAGATTTCTCCTGTGAGAGTGTTTCCGCATTTCGGTAAACCAGATTCTTGTTAATATTCACATATTGTATCTAGTTAATAATTGAAACTCTTCAAAATTGTACAGAAAATGATAAAAGTTAGGTTAGAAAGTTTCTCCATTTTTCTTAGAAAATATTCGGTAAGCCGCATTTTTTTTGGTAAATTAAATCTACTAACTGAGTACTTTTTAGTGTTAATATAATAAAATACAAACAGAAGTTTTTACTTGAAAAGAAATTGTAAATGTATTTCTTACCTGCGACTAATTTTATCCTGGCAATCAGGAACAGAACAAGGATTCGCATCATAATTTTCTACGTTTAAAACAATAAAAAGATATAAAAACTATCTTCAAGACAATAACAAATAAAACTATCCGAATTAATATCGCACAAAATGGAGGTTCTAGCATTATTGCCGCGTCAAGGCATCATCTGGTTTGCTGTAATGCTTTTGCTGTTACAGCTTTTTTGGTAGGTAGAGAGGTGGTAAACGTCTAACCCCGTCGGAGGAATTTTGCGGTTAAGTTTGTTCGGCATTGTCGTATCAGAATAAAAATACCTAATACCAAACATTTTAAATTATTACCGGTGGAATTGGGCAAACGTATCTATTTATGGACTACAAATAATTATTTATTCAAGTAATAATATCCCAAATCATAATTCTACAAAATTTGAATATCTATTCACAATTTATTGAAATATCGGATAATTTTTGGTTAATTCAGTGTTCTAAAAAATGGACGTATATCTGCATGAAAGTATAAAATTATTTAAAATCAAATAAATATATTATCTTCATATTTTTTTTTAATTTACTACTATTAAACCCCTTGTGAACATATAATTCCCTAACAACATGGCGATTTTTATATGTAGGATAATTAGAGTTAGGGGAGTTCCCAGAAGTAATATGGATTTACCCGACAATAGAGTACATAAATAAATACTTCAGATGCAGCGGTACGAAATATTTTAAAAACTAATTTTAAGAGAGTTTAGCTGACTGAAAAATTGCATACTAACTTTTTGGGAAGGCCTACTCCTGATTTAAAACTTACTCAGATAGACAAAAGTTAAAAAAGTTCACATACAAGATGATTTTTAAGGCAAGTGCATAAAAAAAAACTAGTAGATAGGTATTTTAATGAATCAGACAAATGTTTTAATGAATTAGAAGATAAATGTGACAAAAAACTATTACTTGTAATGTGTAAAATGGTAGAACTCGGATTATCTAAAGTGCTTTGGTAAGTTCTGATAAATTTTATACAAGTTAAGTGTCTTACAAAAGTAGGCCCCCATACACTAGGCCAAGAACCGCCACTGAACTTTATATAACTGGTTACATAAAGTAGATCATTTTGTAACGTTCTGCGATTACAAAAAATGACACCTTACATGTCAATATTAGATAAAGTATTATTTTAATGTAGGTACTAAAATTTGTATTTAAATTGTTATTTTTAAGAATGTTCGTAGAAAAAAAATATTAATTTCGATATTTTGTTATCAAATGAGTGCTGAGATATCTTTTTAAAATAAATAAAATAATCTTCAATGTAAATTATTACAAATCAAGGTGTTTTTAGACTATAATTACCCTAAAGTCAAAGTACAAAAAGAAAAAGTTTTAGATTTTTACCTAATAATTTTAGATAATAACGTACCTATTGTTAATTTCGTTATCGAACACCGAATGCAAGAAAAAATATTTTAGAAAAGTTACTTTTACATTAAGTATTTCAACTAACAGCAGGAATCTTCAAAGTGATTCAATAGATGCAAGATCGGTACAAAAAACAGTTTGAGATTTTCGAGATTAGAGCAAATTCAATGGGCATTGTTTCCTGTTTACATTTAGAAACAATGGCCTGCGTGGTTATTTTTTTTTTATTATAAATTACTCTAGTTGTGATAGACGCAGTTATAAATAATATACCTGTTTTAATAATAGTAGCTTTAGTGGGAAATATGTGGATAAAATTAAACTTAGAAAATGTTTCGTTACTTAAAAACTAATAACTCCTAACTATGTAGTATGTATCTTCCTATAACAACTACGTTAACGACTATGTTAAAAATAAAATACCTACATAAAATTTACATAAATCGCACTAAGCGTTACAAACGCTTTTGACTAGGTACTACTTAATTATAAATGGCAATGTACCATCGATGTACTTACAATTTTTCTTCGACTTAATAATAGTAATCTGTGCAACAAGAGTGGATATTGACAATCCACTCGAGTTGTACAGTATATTTTCTCTACGACCCACTAATGAAAATCTACAAATTTAAAAAATATTTTTGGTTATCAAGACAAAATAATAAATTTTAAAATTATTTATGACTTTCACTAATTTATGAAATATATTAAACATGAAAAAAAGGATTTAATTTTATTAGTAGCCAGCCGAGATTTGAACTCCGGTCTCTCAAGTAAAAGACAGATGCCATCTTCTCAACTCCACCACGAGATTTATGATTTTTGTTCTAATACTCGTCATTAAAATAGTTTCGTATATTTTGATTAAAATTTTAAATTTATTCCAAAATATGGACGAAACAAAAATAGTAATGCTATTATTTATGGATTCTACACAAAAATAACTCATTTTAATTTATGTTTATTCTCAATAATTAAAAAATATACTGACAATTAGTTCGAAAGAATTAAAATTTTAAAAATAGTAGTTGTTGAGTGACCAAAATATGAACTGTGATTGGTAGACTACCTAGAATGGATATAAAATATATTTGTTCAGTTGAACGCAATAGCATATTTTTTCGTTTTGTAGTATGTGCGTAGATAAGCTAATATCCATGTGGGTGTAGAAAAACATATTTTTTGCATGTTGGTATATCAGTTTCAATGAATCAGCGCGATTAGCAAAATTGAAACTTTATATATACTTTATTTTTACTTTCCAGTTTAATTTATGATGTGCTAATATTACTATAATAATAATACTCTCCCTAATTCACCCCCTTACGAGTGAATTTTAACCCCAAAATCTGAGCTTATCCGGGGAAAGGGACGGCTATTATTAATATTTGCCGTGGAGCTACGGGGCGACTTAAGGATGATTGTTGGTGCCATTTGACTTACAGGTGAGGAAAACCCGAAAAACCCCACCCACCATCATCGAAAACGGTAACGCATGGTGATTTTTAATAATCTGGATGTCATAACAACATAAATTAAATTTCTGCTAGTACATCATCCATCAAATCCTATAGAGAACCATGCAAATAAATTCACATGGTCTTCCGTAGGATTCGAAACCATGTCTCGTTTACCAGAAAATTGACTCGCAAATGAATGCGTCGCCGTAGACACCTGCGCTACCGTAGTCGATATTCCAATGCATAACATACTAGGTGTCAATGAGACCAGGGCCATGTTAATATATCTTTTATTTATGAAGCGATTTGACACTTATAGTTAAACGAAGAGGCCTACTTCTGAGGATTCCGGGAATGTCATTGATTTTTTAAATTTATCACGTGGTATATTTTTATGTTTTTTTTTTGAATCTGCGGTTCAAATAACATTTTTTCCAAACATTTTTTTTTTTAGGAAGAATGCCATGAACTGCAAAATAATGCTGTAATGTCTCAAATATCTCGAAACGCTGTTTTACTAATTGAGTATATATGGGTGGAAAATACATTTTTAAAACATGCTTGTCACCAGAACGTCACTTTTTTTAAATAGTACCTATTGAGGGCCATTTTACTAGTAGATGACACATTTTTTTTACCATTATGAAGCATACATTACTTAGAATATTATTTTTTTTTATTTCAGGACCTTCCATCTCAAAAAATATGCAAATTTGTTATGTTACTACAGGTGATCTTACACCTCACCCCTCTACAATTAATGATAGATAATATGGCAAAACAAAAAGAACACGATATAGAATGATCAGGAACGGAGCAATAAGACGAAAGTCTATTAGCTTCAGGACCGAAGATACTTGGGATATGCCCCAAGATGAAATAAGAAAGAAGTACAGTTTTTTGAAAAACTTCAAAACCACAGAGTTGGGCTGCAAAAACAAAGAGACAATAATCCATCGTGTTTGCAACCGAATGACATGCTATTCAATGATATACGAATAGTTCCAAACCCATAGAAAGGACTGGAATAGGAGTTTATGGGCCTCGAACCAGGCACTCTGAAAGTTTTAAAATGCCCAAGCATATCAAAGCGTTGAGCTCTTACGTAATCAGCTCAAAAATGGCCTGGAGATGCCTAGAAAATTTGAATGAGCTAGGCGAGAAAAATATGGTTACTCTCACTTGGTTCCCGGGCCATAATGGGGTAATGGTTAACGACATTGCATATAGTCTGGAAAGGGGCTCAAACACCTCTTGTAGAACCTTAGCCGTTCTGCGGTATCATCAGTAACACAATATTAAGAAAGATTAAAAAAAAATGGCTAGTAGAACAACCGATAATTAGAACAATCTCTTGGGGCTAAGACAGACTAAGATACTTCTGGGTTAATATAACCATAAGCTTGTATCTGCATGAACAAGAACAGGCTACGTATTGTAACAGGGATCCTTACTGGGCAATGCCGACTTAAAGGACACTTTAGTAAACTGATAGTAGTAGAAGATAGTGAATGCAGACACTGTAAGGAGGACAAAATCTCCATTCACATTCTGAGCATATCAAATAGAAGAGGGGGATTTACCTAACTTTAAGCCACTCCAAATCCTACACTTTCTTGAAAAGATAAGATTGGAAAGATCGTTATAGACATTGAGACTTTTCCTTGCTGCATTAGCGACAGAAGGGGGCACAATATATCTTTTGGATCGCAGTGTATTAACACCCCATTCCCAACATAACATAACATAGTGTACAATAAGCAATAAAATAGGATCAGTGGCGTACAAAATTTGTTTAAATTCTATAGGTTTTTTTGAAAGGGTTTTGCAACCTTTTGACTTTCCTACTTTTTTAGACAAGGAAATTTAGTAAAAAAACAGGACGCCACTGAAATTCTACATGTTTTTATTTTTTTTTCTTAGTATTTGTTTGCAAAAATGCCTTAATTATTAAGTTATAGACCCCCGAAGGAAGGTCTTAATGAGAAATACAATGAAATTTTTCTATTGATCTACTGAATATTTGTTTACGATTTTTACAAGTGAATAATTGTAAATGAAGTTATAAAAATGGTAAACAAATATTCAGTGGTTTAAGAACAATGAAAAAATTTTGTGAATATTTTTCACTATAACCTCCTTCAGGGGCCTATAACTCAGTAATTAAGGCTTCCACAAACAAATAGTATGTGACAAGATAAATTCATAACAGATATAGTATTTCAGTGGCATCCTCTTTTAAACTGAATTTCATTGTCAAAAAAGTAGGGTGGTCAAAGGGGTGCAGAACCCTTCTAAAAACCTATATAATTAAAATAATTTTGGACGCCAATGAGTCAATTTTATTGTTTATCATGTTCTGGGTTATTCATTATAAAAATAGTTATAAATCAAAGTTGTGTGGTTAGAACTGAATTTTATTAAAAAGCTATCAAAAGTACAGTAGCGTACAGATTTCAGGAGGTACGAAAAAATTATATTTTTTTTAAATGGACCCTGTATATTATTAAATTTTTTGAATCATTTTTTTTTTAAATTCTAAAAAATATATGATTTTGAGTTATTAAACGTCAAAAATCTTAGTTGAAATAGTTACTGTATATATAGAAAAGTTAAAATTATTAGAGTAAACTATGAAAACTATTATGAATGATAGTGATACTTCTTTAATGAAATAAAATGGTTTACAGTGAGGAAAAAAGTAAAAATATTTATAGAAAATAGAGAACAAAGATTTATTTATGAAATATAAATAAATGAGAACTCATAAACGGCAAAAGGTGAGGATAACATATATATTTTGCCCAATTTAAAAACAAATATTATTTTTTCGTATCCCTTGGAATATGTTACGCTACTGTTCTTTTAATAGATAGAATTTTAACAAAATTCAGTCATAACTTGACAACTTTTATTTAATTTTTTTTCTATATGCAATATTTACGATGATAAGGGGAGGGTAATTTATAATGAATAATTTTGTACATTTTCATAAAAATATGTTAAGCCATTTTAGAGCAAAAGCAAAAAAAAATACTTTGAAAATTTCTACTTTAACACCCTGTGAGTTTTTTACTATCCATTTTTAATAAAAGCAAGTTAACCTAAATCGGCTTATTTTCGATCCCAGAAACTGTTGTTAAATTTACTTTACATCTTTTTGTTAAACCCTGTATTTTGACCAGGGAAAAATCTAACTTAATTAGAAAGTCATAAATGGTGACATCAGATTTTTGTAAATGAAAAATAAACAAAAATACTTTTGTAACTCTTTATCGCGGAAAAATTAAAGGTGGTAAAGTTTAGATTCGTGCTCAGCGCCCTAAAAAATATCATATAAGCCACTTAGGTGCATGCACTGTATGACTGGCCTAATATAAGGTACCCTATGATTTCATGTGCAGGCTGTAGGAGAACAGTACTGATGAGACAGAACTTACTTTTGCACTAGAATCTTGAATCAAATAGAAAATAGTTGAAAAAAAAAACAACGATAGCCGATTCCGTTTGATATTTGTTGTAATTTTGTTCTGTCAAAGTCATTCAATCAAGTTTAAATTCAAAATTACCGTAACCAATTTAAAAAAAAAAAATAAGAAAATATGTCGGAACCATTAAAAAAATGTGAATGCCCTCCTCTAGAAGAACCTAAGAAAAAGAAAGAGAAAAAAATACCTACTTGTAAAGACGAAAACGATTTAGACCTTCTGAAACTGCAAATACCAACAAAACCTACTACAACTTTATGTTATAGAGCTGGATGTTGCCCAAGCTGCGTTCCTTGTTGCGGACCTCCGTGTGGGCCATGCGGTCCTTGTAAGTCACTTGGAGTTGAATGCGGTGGAAGACACGACGTAGAAATCACAGTAAATCCTCGAATTGACATGAAAGAAATTGATGCATGTGTTAGGTGCTGCACTTGTTGTGGTGGAACATGTTCCGGTCCATGTAAGTGCTCCAGGTGTCTTGCATCACCACCACATAATAAACGGCCTATTGATTGCGGTGTACCATGTCTACCAATAGCGCCGAGATTGCCAGTACCCTTCGGCTTGAGATGCAGTCCTGCTTGCCCGTCACCACCGTGTGTACCACCTCCATGTCCACCTGTAATTGGAAGCCCATGCTGTCTATCGAAGTGTCCTTAACCAGGGAGCAACCTTATATACAAAAGAAGCATTTACATTTTATTTTACTGTCCCGATTAAATTATTATTTATTATCATTAAGTAATCCAAAATAGAAACAAGTTCAATGTAACAAAATAATAAACAATAATAAAATCTAGTCCACACATTTCCTGATTGTATCGATATTAAATTAAACTTCAGCCTTTGCAGCATTTTAGAGAGATTGAGAACTGCTAACCAAATAGCCTCTCGGCAAACTGCAACTATGAGTTTTTACTTTTTGCGATTGCAAATCATCTACAACTTTACGTGTGGTTGAAACGTCCTTCAAAAACTTACAGAATACGAATATAAAAGTTAGAATTTGTGTTAATTAATTATTACAGTTTACAGTTCTTTTTCAGGTTCGTTGTGGGGGTTAGTTGGTGTATTTGGTTTTTAAAAGAAAGTCTAAATTTGCCTTATTTATTGTCGTTAGTGGGTATTAGGAAGATTCCACACCTATCACTTCGTTATCACTATGAAGACTATTATCACATTCGTATATTTGGTGAGTCAAATCAGTAAACTTGTCACTTAGTTGTCAAAATTATAGGGTGTAAAAAAAAGTAAATTCGCATGAAAATGAGCTATAATTGGCTATAGTTTTTATATTTTTTAAATAGACCATAAGAAATTAATAATTTACAAGGTAATTTAGAAAAAAGAAATATTAAAAATTAAAAAGGTATGTCCATTATATCTCGTGACTATGAAGATTCTTGTGCACCGTTGATTAAAATTTACTGACAAAATACGAGGTGTCCCTAAAAAGTCTGTACATAACGTTAGCACAAATTCATAAGGCTAAAATATGAGGATCTGGCCCAATTTACCATAGTTAAAAAGTTGATAGTTTCCACATTACAGGGTGTTAAATTAATTTTTTTTTATACTTTTTGTAAATATTTACAGCACGACAAGATTGAGATGGCAAGTCAAAATTGCCAGTACCCTTCGGCTTGAGATGCAGTCCTGCTTGCCCGTCACCACCGTGTGTACCACCTCCATGTCCACCTGCACTGGCATAAATTCAAAAAAGATCAATTTGGCAACACTGTACAATTGAACACAAATAGATCACTGAAACAATAGCATTGAAGTTCAGCTAATAACTAAGACAACTACTCTCATTTTTAGATTTGCCAATGCACATCTAATTCTGACTTGCCATATTAATATTGCTCTACTGTATCTTAATAATAGCATAATTTGCACGACATTTGGCAATTTGGGATTTTTAGGATGAAAAATCTAAATATGAACACAGTTTTGATGTACACCATCAGAAACATATTGTTTGCATCTAAAGCATGAAGACCTTGGTGGTCTTGTTAAAGCTTCATAACTTTTTTGTGTATTTTAAATGTCTAGTTAAAAATTTTGATTCCTTAACATCATTTAGGAGATTTGTTGATGGAGCACTCTATGATAATGTGATTAAATGGCCCTCGCTCACAAAATGGATCATCTTTAATTTTCGATTTGAAAAAGATGGTATGGCGTTAGGCAATGGCCAGTTCCGAGGCCAGTTCTCATCCATTATATTGTTTACTATTAAACCACGGAGTTTTGTGTATTTCAGAGAACACTTGGAGTAAAAAGATGTTTTTTATTTTCTTTTAGTGAATTCAACTTTTAAAGCAATTTATTTCAAATTCCTTGTTTGATAAAGAGTAAAAAATTAAGCGTCTTTATTATTTTTTACTTTGATAGGTAGGTAGCTATATTTTTTTTATTTTGATAGGAGCTAAGTTTGTAGGGTTCCGTACCACAAGGGTAACCAACACGACCCTAATACTAAGCCTCGGCTGCCCTCCCGTTTCTCTGTCAGCGGGCTGTATCTTATGATCCGTAATAGGTAGACAGTTGAAATTTTCACAGAATGTAAAAATTAAAGGGAGCTCACCTACTAGAAACGTGTTTTTTTTTGGCCTAACAAAGTATTTAAAAAGTACCTACATAGTATTAAATCTTGTGCGGAACTCTTCATGCGCAAGTCCGACAAATAAAAATACCTAAATAATATTATTTAAACGTTAGATGTTCTATTAGCTAATGTAAGTAAAAATAATCTTCCAAGTTTCAGATTTTTATCCTTTTTTTTTTCGATTTTTACTTTCCTATCTGTATACAGATAAGGAAAGTATAGAGAAATCATGATTTTTTTCGACCTCGAGTTTTCGACGGATTTTTACGTTTTGGGGTCCCCTGAATTAATTTTGACTATTTTCGCGATGATGTGTGTGTGTAAACCTAAGCTTTATTCCGACTTCCAATCAACTGATTAGATTTTGTGCAGAGCCGGAACATCTTGGGGGGTACTTTATAGGTGGTCATTTTTATATTTTATGGAATATATCTGTTATTTACGTTTGGAGAAGAAAATTCTTCAAATTACTTACAATATTATTATCTATAATTTTTGTTCTATACAAAATTTTCCTAAAATGGTCCGTATTCGAGAAATTTGACAAAATGTAAAAATTTATTGTTTTATAAAAATTGTTTAAACAAAAGTTGTTTGTAATATAATTCTATACATTTTATGGAATATATCTGTTATTTATGTTTGGAGAAGAACATTTTTCAAATAAAAGTTACTTCTAATATTATAGGAATCATGACAGTCAATGTTGTTGATGGTCTAAAGGAAAGGGCATTTATCTAGAGAACAAGGATGTCTGGGTTCGAATCACAACGACGACAGGCCTTTGAGGTTCAAGGATTGTCTTAATACTTCGTAGTATGATTTTTAAGGTTTGCTTCAGATTTTTCAAATTATTCAGTCACTTACTTCAGATATTTCTGACTTTTCGGATTTCGTTTTGCGATTTTTCGATTTATTAAATTCAAAATGTTCGTTGCTGGTTATAATTAGATCTTAGTCTGCTTTTAATTTCTCTTTTTTATTATTATGAAAAACATTATTTACTAACACCTTGTTAACTGACGAAAACGACCGCCATTTTTCGTCCAATTCGCAGCCTTGTCGTAAAACATCTTTATGCCGAACTGCTACTGAATGAATTATCTGACTACTACTACTGTAATGATTGTGATATGAAGCTTCAAAGAATAAAAATTCTACTGTGCCTGCCTACTGAATGTTAGTAGCCACTAGACCAACTATTAACTATACATTGTTATTGTGCAACTGCATAACACACTTATATCAATATCATCGTTATAGCGAATAGTTTTAGAGCTTCGCAAATAGCCTAAGGACTCACTATCCACGTAGAATCTCTCGTTAGTCTCAGGCATAATTAAATTCATGTAAGGGTTTTATGAGTATGATTACATGTCTACAGGAGACGCGACATATTAGGAATGGTTCATCTTTGTTTGTAAACCGAACTGTCTCAATACATGTAATGAACTGCTTAACTTGTTTGTAGTACCCACATGCAAACCGTTAGTCGAAGTAATACATCCCAAAAATTAATGAAATGTTCTATTAATTATTTAATATTACCCCGTTAATTTAGGATATAAGGTTCTCTCAATACTTGACAAAATATCTTTACGTCAGAATTGACAAATTAACTATAAAAGATTGATGGATAATAATTGGTTAATATAATTTGCAAAATAACTTGATTACAAATTAAAACAAAACTAATTGATAGAACATAATTACTCAGTGAGAAAAACTCACTCTATTCTACAAACAGCCACTCACAAAAATTATAATTATTCACTAGTTTATTATTATTGCAACGATCTTTAATTTTATTCGGCTAAGCAACTAACTCAAATTTTAAATGATCTGTTTTCTATGCCTGCTTAAGATATTTACCCTTTTGCCTTTCAACATCACTAAAAATAGATTTCTATAAGGGAATTGTTCACTACATTATTATCATCTTATGGTTGTCGCGGAATTTCCTAAACATTCTTCAAATGTCATCAATATATCTGTATATTTGTCAAATGTGTATGTTTCCATGTTATTTATATTTTGTTTAGCAAACAATGTCGTGATTCAGGTTTTAAAATAGAGCAATAAATAGTAACTGTCAAACAATGAATAACTAACGTCACTGTGAAATATTTTCTACTGAGAATAAGATTTACTTAAAAAGAAAAGTACCTAACTTGAAATTAAAACGCAAATTCTGACTAAATTGTTCGATTTCCGACATTTGCTAAGAATTCCTTTTTTAATGTAAAAATAACCAAAAATTCATAATTTGAATTTTTTCTTTCAAAAAATTAGAAAATAGAAAAAAGGGGAGGAAATAATTATTAACCTCTCAACTCTTATTTATTCATTCACAAACAAATATTTATTTCGGAAAGTCGACTTAAATGATGTAATTAATGAATACTTTTAATATATTGCGGATGGACTCAGTTCCCGCAGTCAAAAAATTCAAATAAAAAAAAAATACTCATTAAATCTCTAGAAATTTGTTTTAAATCGGTTAGAAAGATATCGTTCAAATAGTGTTAGATAACGTTCAACCCCTTTCAAAGTAGGTTTTCTGACATATGTTTATTAAATAAACTGACATTATTTTTTGACGTACTATTAGCCTTAGAGAATTGTATTTATGAAACACCCTATATACACCTTTTAACTGAAATGTATTGTTATCTCGTAAACCGTTGGAACAAAAAGTTGGTTAAATAGGGAAAAGTTGTATATTTCGAACTAAGGGCATTTTGAAAATCAAAATACCAGGGACGGTTTCCGAGGTATTCAATAAAAAACAAATTAGTTCCATTTCTTAATTAGCCTTTTTCCTGGGAAGATTTAAAAAAGATCCACTAGGGGCAGCACCGCTGGGGGGGTGCATATGTTTCGAATTCTCTATTGACAACAACGTCAAACGTACGTTTTATTATTATTAGAATAAATAAATATTGTGATAAATAAAATTAAAAAACAAATTGTCATGCCTACAAAACATTGTGCGTTTGCAAATTGTACGTCTGACAATCGTTACAAGCAAGATGGTGTAAAATTTGTGCCTTTTATAAAACCACAAGTTGACAAAAAAAAGTGTTTGGAGTGGATACATTTATCACGAAGGGCAGATTTAACAGTTAAAAAAATAAAAAAAAACATACTTGTACAAGACATTTTATTAATTCAAATGGACCAACAATAGAAAACCCAAATCCATTGCCAGCGACAGTTTCAAAGGTAAGTAATTGTTTATTCAAAGAGGTTATATTTTATATCAGTTTACATATTATTATCATTATTGATAGTAAATAATGAACTTAAACTTTTTTTTAATTGTGTATGAAATATAAAAGACAGCAACGATGTATTGAAGAGAACTCAAGCACTGGAAAAAATAAACATCAAAAACTTATCTGTTCTACTGTTACTGATGTTGAATCACTACAAATTAGTAATAAAAATGCTAATAGTAATCAAAAATCCAAATTAAATAATAATTTTTCTGATCTTGCACTTTTACAACTTTCAATTTCGCTCCAGTACATCATTTTCCGTTCATTTCCATTATAAATCTATACGTTTGACGTTGTTGTTAATAGAAAATTCAAAACATATGTACAAGTGCTGCCACTAGCGGATCTTCTTTAAATCTTCCCAGAAAAAAGGCTAATTCCACTACTTAAGGTTTTTGTTTTATATCAAGGTACGTATATGATGGTGTATTTACTTTTTTTTACCCAACATTTCGTAAATGCAGGACCACCATCAACTTCTTTATTTGAAAATGGACCAGTGTTAATCTGATAGATCATTTTAATACATTTCAATAATGTGATTAGTCAATATTTCGGAATATTGGAACAATCAGGTAAATTTACCCACTCTATATATTAATTAACAAGTTTGCAACCTAAAAATCTTAAATTAACAAAAAATAACTAAAAATCAAAGGTAATCTATTTTGGTAAAATTTTTAAATTTGGCATTCCAACGAGCTGTCAAACAATAGCTGTCAGTGGGAAGAGCTCGTATATCTAAGGTGGTTACGACATATCCTTCCATCTTGGACGCTATTTTTATTGGAAAGAGTAGTCGCTAAGCCTGTCAATTTATGAAAAAAGTATAAACAGTTTTTTTTATAATATTAACATTTTGTTCGACATAAAATATGTATTTAAATTTAATCCATTATTTATGATTTCACGTAGTCCCTTAGATATAGCAACCTTTCCCACTGATAGTTCTTTTGTTAGGAATGTCTGTATCTGTAACGTGTGGAGGGTGGGTTACCCCCACGATACATAGGTCTCATTAGGCCAATTGTGCATCCTCCTGAGATGATAGGCACCTCCTAGCTTGTGAGCCAGCCTACAGATTTAATGTAGTTGACAACGTCGCCAAGAGGTGCTTCTCTTATATCGGCCGGTGTTAGCCGATACTCGCCGAACACAAATCTTCTAATAAATGAGAGCGTTGAGCAATTCGAAAGGATATAAGTGCGGATTCTGACAGCCCCATGATATGGAGATGATTCTGTACTTACAATGACCAGTCAGAATGCCTGTGACTAGGCGCAGATTCTGTCTAGTCATAGTCAAGTATTTGTTTGCTGCAGTGTTGTCAGGATAACTTAAGAGCTCCTGGCAACTCTGCAGTTTCTGGTTTCATCCCTTGAATTTCACAAGGGAATGTTCACTACCGATTTTGTTAGGCCAATAGAAGGGACAGGTCCAAAAAGTATGTATTTGGTTGGATGCTTTCTTGGCTAGTGAATCAGCAGGATTTCGATGAGGCGTGACCTTTGATCTATTTTAAGGTGACCACATTGTCGATTGATACTTCGGCCAAAGCTTCGTGACATTCTAGTACTAACCCTGAGTAAATTCGTGGTCTGTTGAGGATGAGTAGTGCTTGTCTGCTATCTGTATAGATGAGCATGTTCCTTCCAGTGATATTGTTTTTGGTTATTTCTTTTGCTGCTATGAGAATCCCCGTTAGCTCTGTTTGAACTACACTGACACTATTACTCACGGCTCATTTTATGTTTAGGTTTAGGAGTATATTCCACATCCTGAGCCTTGTTTTGTTTTAGAACCGTCGGTATAGATATGAATCGTACCTGCCACTTCTGGCTCTTCTATTTGTTCTATTATGGCTTATGGAAGATATATCTCAGTGAGATGGAGTCCATCTTCGCTTGAACCAGTGGGAGTGTATTGAGCGCCTCCTGCCAAAAGCGACGTCTTGCCTCACCAGATTCTACATCAGGTTCTATTCCAATCGTGCGGAGGCGTATCATTGTCGTCAGAGCAACCTCCTTGATGTAAGTATCAAGCGGAGTGAGACTAAGAATGTCTAATTGGTATATTAAAACCAAGAAAAGAAGAAGAAACATACAACGAAACTTAATTTTCGGACAGTTTTATGTGAAAAATTTGATAATAAAACGAAAAAACAAATAATTTACTACAGGATGGAGGAAAATAGCAATAAGAGAGGCAGAATAATCGCAAAAATAGAAGGTATATCTTGAAAACATTGGGTTCTGAGCAGTGGCGGCTCGTGGGGTGGTTCACAGTGACAGAATATAGGCATCAGTACAGATGTATGAAAAAACTTTCAGTGTTTTAGAAAGTTTATAATATACCTTTCTAAAACACTGACAGTTTTTTACCTATATCTGTACCGGGATCTATATTCTGTAAACTCCCAAAATTTTGGTCAAGAGCCGCCCCTGGTTCTGAGTTGATTGTAATTGATCATTTAAACAAACAAAAAGGGTGTTTTTAACATGTTGGTCTGATCGAGTGACCGAAGTCACAGAGCTTGGTGCCCATTTACTCGATGGAATGAATGGGAAAAAGTTGGGCATCCAAATGATAGTATAAAAGCCATTGATGCCACCATGCGAACCCCATAGGAGGAAAAGACAGGCTGGAACTTAAGCCTGCTGAGGGGAGCCAGTGGCTAAACCCAAACCTGATTGACAGAGCCTGCTTGAACCAAGCCTGATTAAGGGAGCCTTCTTAAACCCCTCAGGAGGGAAATTAGGGACATCTAAAGGGTAAAAAAGCATGTTGGTCAATAAAATACATTTTTAACAATTCTAGTATATAACCTTTTAAATATTGAATAAGAAGGGCAACATTATATTTATTATACAATAATATGACCAAAGGATCAATTGGAGTTATAAGTATCAGTGGACTGAAACTTAATAATGGTTTCATAGTGACACAGGTTTTTGTACGTCTAGCAGATTGGATCTAGCTTAGTCAAACGTTTTTAAACAGAACCAATAGAATCGGTGAACTTTTCAATAGCCTAATCTTTCTGGTGAGAGCGAAATGGTTAAACGTTTTGGGATCTTAAAAATATATATTTTTTTTTTTTTAGTTTTTCGTGTACTTAAATTTACGCGACGCCCGACGTATGCGTATGGCAAAATTTGTCGCCTTCGACTCACGACAGTTTGGTATAAGTGGTTTGTTAGAATATAAAATAATTCCCATGAATTAAATAATGCGTTAGTAGCGATTGTTTTGATAGAAGAAGAAGACGAAGAAGAATTGTTAAAGGTTTTAAATAGTAATGAGCAAAATAAAGCATTTTTTTTTAACTATATTGTCTTTGAAACTTCTGCTTTTCACTTGCTGAAGTGCGAGATGTTCCCTTACCATATTCAATAATATTTCATACTCTTCAGAGCAAAAATTGGACATTCTGTCACTTTTATTACAACAAAAATTATCTTAACCTCATTTCACTTGACAATCTGTTGTATGCTTAGCTGAAGAAGTGCGTCCAAATCAATCTCAAATTGATTTCGACGTAATTAGTCGACGAACACCGCTGTCTGTCGAACAGACTGTGAGTTTTGCGTCTCGCATTATTCTAACAAACCATAGCGTAAGCAGTAACCATTTTTATTAAGTAACTTTTAACCACGACCACAATACGATACAAATTTCTCTTCTGTCCTTTATTTTACATTGTACCTCTTCTGGTTATCCTCCTGTTTCTTTATCTGCAAATGCATTACCTGCTACGTTTAAAGGGGAATAATACCAAAATAATATTTAATACCACTGCCACTATGTAACTATGGCAAATGCGAATACCGAATAGCAGCGTTGAATAGTTTCTGCTAATAATTCTATTTATGAATCATGTTGAATGGCTCGAATTATACAACTTTGGAAGTTTATTGTCGAACGTATATAGGGTGTTAAACTGACACACAAGAAACTACGTGCTGGAATTAACTGCTTTTGTTCAGGGCTCAAACGACATGTCATGTCAGTTCCATTAGACAAAGCAGAGGTGTTTTATATCTCATAACTGGGGCACCACTTTTTCCTGTATATTTTAAAATTATTTCCGGGGTCAAGAACTTCTACTTGAAATGCCTTTTGCGCCTTAAAAATGAGTTTTTGCTTACACGCCTGTGTTTAGTAAGCCAATAATTGATAATTCCAAATCCGTTACCTTTATTATGAGACCTTTTCACAAACTTAACAGAATAATGAAAACTTTTAAAAACACTCGCTACTTCTGGCAAAAATTGTGGAATAAAATGTTTTTTTCTAAAAATATACTTGGCACTAAGTGTAAAAAGGGGTAGCAAAATGTCTAATTCACTGGTTTTTGGCATGCGATCAACACTAAATGAAGTCCATCAGAACTTCTTTGTTCCTATTTAAAAACACAGAATAATTTCAGCGACATAAACCTTTCAAAGGCGGAATTAAAATTTTGTGCATTAGTAAAGCATATTACCTAACATTCAACAAGAAAACATTGGTTTTAAATATAATAATTTTATGTATTACTATTACGGTAAAATCAGATTTGTTGAATACTTTATTTCATCTAATATTGTCTAATATAAATGAGATCTAATATCATATATTCCGGTTTTTGGGGCATTCTTATATCTGATGAGGAAGACTTTCATAATAATATACAAATAATAAGACAAGTCGACAATGGTCAATACCACCTTCTGCATCTTATGGTCTGCACTTCCCATTTGTAAATTATTTGTACCTACATTAACCGAATACGGTAGTTATTTTTTCCGGTAGTTACCAGTCATTAGTGACTAATGTACAATTTTAATCTAAAAATCAATCTTATAAACTAATTATTTATCTAAGAAGTCCCCATTGAGGTTGTCTTAAAAATTTCTAGGATATTATCATAAGATGTTGTGACTAAAATTAACATTCACTGTATTAATTCGAACGACTTTTGAGCCTTCTGTTAAGTGTAGTTGTCCAATATTGCAGTTCATCTTCATTCACGTCAGAGTTGAGTCGACCCTCGCAGCAAACGTTTTAATTTCTTCATCGACTGTTGGCATCTTCAGGTTTTTATGAAGAAAATCGTTTCGTTAGAACTCAGGTGATTAGGTGCATCGATGTATCAATGCATCTTTGGAACTCTATTTTGAAAGACTTGTATCATGTTGATATTGCTTTTATTGTGTTACATCCCCAAAGCGGTATTTCGTAAATCTAGCCAATATATTTTTTTAATGCTTGCATATGCTTTTTCCATTTAGGTTCATCTCGATATTTGGCCGAGTTCTTATATTTGTTTCTGTTCATTTTGCCGAATAATAAAATCCACACGCACTAATTTAGTTTATTTTATTTTTATTTGATTTTAATTATGTTGTAGGTTTCCTGGAGTTTTTCTGAGGTCTTTGTATTATTTTGGCAAACCGCTAGGGCTACTTATAAAAAGGTGTTTAAATCGTTCTGTAAAATTTGCAATACTTTTCTATTTTTTTGCCACTGCAAAAAGTACAAATTGTTGATTTTTTTTATTGTTTTAAGGTTTCGAACCTGGTCCGAGATTGCAAATTTACCAGATTGTTAAGAAAAATAATATTAATGCATTTTTTTTACAAAATTAGAAGAAAATAACGAATTATTTTGCTATTTAAAAAATATATTTCCGTGAAAAATAAAAGGCGCTGCAAATTGGAATAGCCGTTTCAAAAACATGTATAAGTTATGTCATCGGTTTGCAGCATTTTGCAATTTTTTTAACTTTCAAATAAACAAAAACGCTATTTTACAGTAACGAGACGATTGCTCCCAAAGAAAAAGTACGCATCCGCCAAACACTAACGACTAACAGATGTGTAGCGTGAAGCCTTTTCTTTCAAATGCGGTGTCTCCCGTATCTATAAAAAAATTAGTCTGGCAGTGGCCCTCATTTGTATAAGAGCTATTTTTTTTGTATTACCGGAAAATGTATAACTGTAATAAATAGAGCAACGAATCGTCCGTGAATTTTCATATGAAACTTTAAAAAAGCGCTACTGAAATTTATCTCTTATTGAAAGAAGTGTATGACAATGAATGCTTATCACGTGCGTTATTCCAAGATGGCCGAAAAGATGTTACCCGTCCACGTTCAAAAACGGTTGAAAATATTGAAAAAATCGGTAATCTAATTCGATCTGAACGTTAATATTCGGCGATTGCTGAAACTGTAGGAATTGACAAAGAAACAATATTAAAAAAAGACCCAAATTGTGGAAGTACAAGTTATAGGTTCTCCATCAAGACAATGAGCCGATTTATTCTGTATTGTCTGTTTTGAAAAAACGTTTATTAATATTGCAATCTGATCCAAAGTTTATCAATGAGAAATTTTGTTCTAACGTAACTCAAAATGTTTCACTGTCTTAAGTCTTCTTGTCAGGTGCGTGTTGTAAAGAAGCTGAATCGCCTCAACGTTCACATGTTGGTGAGCCGTTGTTCATGACTCCTAGCTTATCTGGCGACAATATGGTCAACAGTATCCATCTGAAGATCTTGATGAAGGTCGCTGTGTCTAATGTATCAAGAAGTATCGACAATGTTCCTCGAAACTTTGTTCTGGAATCTCTATAATATTATTAGAATATATTACTGTTGCTGGCACAACCCCAGAGTTGATTGCCATTTGTTTAAATTGGTTTGAGGACTTGTTTATATAGAATAATTTTGTTATATGTAGATATACGCTAGAAAGCTTACCAAGTAACCAGTACATTTTCTTGAATTTTATATCTAACTCTTGTCGTTTCTTCTTAAGAAGAACCTTCCTGCGAAGTCTTGCATCTAATGTAATACCTAGATATTTTGCTGAGTTAGCATAAGGGATCTGGGCGTTATTTATGTTAATTATTATTCGTTGACCGTTTTTGTTAGTAAAATTAATAATAAGAGATTTGTTTTCGGTTAGTTTAACACGCCATCTTTTGGTTTAGTTATTTATTTAATTAACTGATGTTTGTAGTTTATTTACAGCCTCTTCATGATCTTTACCTATCGCTAGGATGGCAGTATCATCTGCACATATAACTATTGTGTCTTATTCTGGAGGGGAATGTCATAAGTGTATAACAGATACAAAATGGGTCCCAGGACACTTCACTGTGGTACTCCTGCTTTAATTTCTTTCAATTCAGAATAAGCTTCATCTTCTTTTACTCTAAAGAGTCTATCTGAAATGTATGAACCCAATAACTCTGAGTACAGCTGTGAAAGTAGCACATTTAGTTTATATTTTAAGCCATCATGCCATACTTTATCAAAAGCCTGCACAACATCGAGGAAGATGGCTGAACAAACTTCTTTGTTTTCTAATACTTTTTCAATCGCATTTGAGATTCTATGAACCTGATTTATAGTTAAATGGTTTTCTCTAAAGCCGAACTAATAATCTGGAATTAGTATCTTTTCTTCAACAATGGGTGTCAGTCTTTTCATTAGTATTTTTTCAAATAGTTTCGATAACATAGGCAATAGAGATTGTTTAAGACATTCATTGCAGATAAACACATACAATAAATCTATCTTATGCTCGGCAACGGTGTCAACAGTGTGTGACGCGACACTGCGCCAGCCAATAAGAAGAGACGGTCCAAGAACCCTGCGCGGCGCGATGGATGTGCCGTCCGAACAAGAACGCGGGATTATATTGATTGATATTGACTATTTGACTTTTACAACGCTCTGTTTTTTTTACGTTTATTTTGCTAATTATTTGTAATTGTTCTATTAAAATAAAGATTAGAATCAGTGAAACATACAGTCCATAATTACATCAATTTCAACGATTTAACAGTTGGTCCTTCGAGCCGGATATTGTGTAGTTTCAATTACATCAACTGGAAGAAGAACGTGACGATTTTTGCCTATTCGCCATTTTTGCTGTGTGTGGTGTTCCTACAGACGCCGACAGGAATTTGCATCAACAAACAGGTCGGTTCGTTCCTTTATTCCTTTTATAACAATTTGTGGCTTTTACAAGAATTGGCACACGAGAATAAAAGTTCATTTCCCATTGCTTCAAATACTATTTTAACAGATTTCTATGTCGACGATTTGTTAACGGGTTCTAACGATGCCAGCGAGTTAAATCAAACTTGTAAAGATATTTTTTTTATTCTTAAAAAAGGCGGTTTCATCCTCAGAAAATGGGTAACAAACGAACCTTCGGTCTTACAAGACTTATCACTAAACAATGTCTCTAATGGTATTCTGATTTTGGGAGAAAATGAGAGCTCCAAAACTCTTGGAATTCAATGGCATTTTAAAACCGATATATTAAAATACAATGTTGCCAATTTTGAGGTTCCACATATAATCTCTAAAAGAGCCATTTTAGGAGATATAGCTCGTCTATATGATCCTATGGGATTAATTACTCCTTGCATTATTTTATTCAAAATATTTATTCAATCTCTTTGGTTACAAAAATTATCATGGGATGATCCTATTCCGCCCAAGTTAGTAGATGTGTGGTGCCAACTAAGAAAAAACTTGTCTCTTATAAATACGATAGAAATTCCACGTTATATCATGCAAGCAGATGCTGTCCCAACAGATTTACATTGCTTTTGTGATGCTTCACAAACTGCATACGCTGGATGCATATATGTCCGTAGCAAAAGTAGTAGTGGAGAATACTTTGTACAACTATTATGTGCAAAAAGCAAAGTAGCTCCGGTTAAATTGGTTTCAATACCACGACTTGAGTTGTGTGCTGCTCTTCTAGTAGCACAACTATGTAAACAAGTAGTTATATCATTAAAAACCCCCATTCCAATTTATTACTGGACTGACTCTCAAGTGGCATTGGCCTGGATAAAGGCAGAGCCAAATAGATTTCAAGTCTTCGTTGCCAATCGTATTTCACAAATACAGTCTTTGACCAATCCAGAGGATTGGCATTATGTCAACACGAAAGACAACCCAGCTGACCTAGCTTCTAGAGGTGTACCCCCTCAAGTACTCCACGGTTCTAATAAATGGTGGAACGGTCCTGATTTTTTGCTTCATAATGATTTGGTTAGGCCCGAAACATTTGTGGAACCAGAAACCGAATTAGAAGTTAAAAAGATTACCACAGTAAACATTGTGCGTACTCACAATAGTATTTTCGAACTATTTTCAAATATTAATAAGTTAAAGCGTATAATTGCATATTGCTATAGATTTGTAAATAATTGTAAACTATCATTACCTAATCGTATTCACGGACCTTTACAAGCTAATGAGATTAACAATTCCTTTTTTGTTTTAATCAAGTTAGCACAATATGATTCGTTCGAAGAAACTATTACTTTATTAAAGGCAAAAAAGGCGCTTCCTAAAAAGAACACTTTGTCATCACTTGCTCCATTTTTACACAATAATCAATTTTTACGAGTTGGAGGAAGATTAGAGTTGTCTTCGCTTAATCAAAATATTAAGCATCCCTTGTTATTATTATCAAAGCATCCATTAACAAACATTTTGTTCATTGCTAAACATTTAGAGTTGTTACATGCCGGTCCGCAACTTTTATTATCTAATATTCGGCAATCAATATGGGTAATTGGAGGACGTAACTTAGCAAAAAAGACTGTGCATGAGTGTATAAAATGTTTTAAATTTAAACCTAAATTTGCGACAAGCCCCATGGGCCAGTTGCCCCAAGAAAGAATTAATATGTCATTTCCATTTGAAATCACCGGGATTGATTATGCAGGCCCTTATTTGATAAAAGATAGGAAATTGCGAAATTCGAAAATGATTAAGTGCTATATGTGCGTCTTTGTATGTTTCTCAACAAAGGCCGTGCATCTCGAGATTGTAACAGATTTGACCTCAGCCAATTTTTTAGCGTGTTTGAAACGATTTGTGTCACGCAGAGGTATTCCTTCCCACATTTATTCCGATAACGGAACTACCTTTGTCGGAGCAAATAATGATTTACGCGAAATCGCGGAATTTTTGAAGTCAAATTCGACCTCAGTACTAGAGTACTGTGCAAATAATAATATAACTTGGCATTTTATTCCCCCATATAGTCCTAATTTTGGTGGGTTATGGGAAGCTGCTGTAAAAAGTTCAAAAAATCATATCAAAAGAATTATGCACAGTACTAGTTTAACTTATGAGGAGTTCAATACCCTCATAGTAGAAGTAGAGGGTATATTAAATTCTCGGCCACTGTTTGCAATGTCTCAAGACCCTAATGATCTCCAACCTATCTGTCCATCCCATTTCCTAATCGGCCGCAACCTAAAGATGCTTCCAGATTATAACTATTTAGACACTCCACAAAACAGATTGTCTTCTGTTCAAACTGTCCAAAAATTCAAGCAACAGTTTTGGTCTCGATTTCAAAAAGAATATGTTACCCAACTTTCCCATTCGTACAAATGGAAGGGTTCACCTACACCCATCAACACAGGCACCTTGGTGTTGATTCACGATGAGAATACGCCTTCGAATCACTGGTTAATGGGCAGAGTGATCACCGTTATCCAAGGAAAAGATAATGTCGCCAGGGTGGCTACCATCAAGACAGCACAAGGAGTTATAAAACGTACAATACGAAAGTTGTGTCCCCTTCCGGTACAAACTGAAGTTATATTGCAATAACAGACTTAAAAAAAAACAATTTTTTATATCATGTTGTGCGTAAACTAAAACGTGCTATTCTTACCGAACTGTTTACCTGTTTTGAAGGCATCCCTTCAAAGGCGGGAGTATGTTTAAGACATTCATTGCAGATAAACACATACAATAAATCTATCTTATGCTCGGCAACGGTGTCAACAGTGTGTGACGCGACACTGCGCCAGCCAATAAGAAGAGACGGTCCAAGAACCCTGCGCGGCGCGATGGATGTACCGTCCGAACAAGAACGCGGGATTATATTGATTGATATTGACTATTTGACTTTTGCAACGCTCTGTTTTTTTTACGTTTATTTTGCTAATTATTTGTAATTGTTCTATTAAAATAAAGATTAGAATCAGTGAAACATACAGTCCATAATTACATCAATTTCAACGATTTAACAGAGATGACGAAACTTCGTTTAGAGGTTTTCCTGGTTTGGAGACCATAATGACTTCAGCTACTTTTCCCAAGCTAGGGGCATACCTTAGTATGAATGAGGCGTTACACAGGTATTTAAGTATATTGCTTTCTTCGAAAGTTTTTTTAAATTTTCTCCTCTAATTATATCAAAGCCAGAAGCTTTCTTATGATCAATATTTGTTTTTATACCTTCTTAATTTCCTTTGGAGAGGTTGGCATTGGTCTGATGATTGAGTTATCTCTCTCTAGAAGATCCCAGTTCGGTAATTCTTCTCCTCAATGTAGTTGGAAGGTATTTTGTAAGTACTTTGCGAATCTATTGTAGCCCAGCTGCCCATCTATATTCCCTATTGTAGCATTCTGCACAGTGGCCCTTTTCAATCGCTTTATGACTTTCAATCAGTGGCTTTATCGTTTATCAACTCACTTATAGATTCATTTTTGATTCGTTTTAAATCTTTTTAGTTAAGGTTGGTTTTATCTAATGGAGTTCTTGTCTGATTTCATTTCCTCATTAGTTTTCTTTCTACAGCGATAGGTCCCTTATAGTTAGGATAGTTATTTCCTGTTGTTCGCTGAGAAATAGGTGTGGTATTATCCCATGCTGCTTGCTGTATATTGGACACAAGTAGTTCTCACTCTTAGTGACACTCTTATCCAAAATAAAAGCACTCTTAGACTAATTAACAGGAGAACAGACTGGCAAAGCCTCAGACTGGACCTTGAAAAAAAAAATGAATCTTTCAGTTCCTTTAAGAACAGCACAGCTAGATGTTAAATAATATTTTGTTACTAAAGACTCGTGTCTGCCCAGAGGCGTATTCAGTTTTTACTTTCGGTTAAAAATATGTATGTTTTTAATAATTATGTTTCCATAGATTTTCACGGATTCCGTCTTATACCTATTTTTGCATGAGTACGTTACGGCACCTTGCTTCTGATGGAAAGGATCGTAGCCAAATAATCTTTTAGCATTACAATGTAATGTGCCGTCTCGTAAGGTACCCGTTAAATCACTGCTCCTCCATTTATTTAATATATATTTAATTCATATCGTACTTTTCCATATCGTGTAGTAATATATAAATGTGCACACTTTGGGACTACACTGAAAAGATTTAACATTATAATACTTGCCGCCATTTAAAAAAAAAATCATAAAAGATCGGTCTCCTTAATCAGAAAATCTATTTATATTCAGTTGTGTTCACTTTTTAGTCTATTTACCAAAAAAGTATCGTGATATTTTTCGATAATATCTTTATATGTCTAAGGAAACGGTGAGTCTCCGAGCAAACACAAAACCCTTACAATCACATGAAATGTGTTAAAATCCAGGTAACCACTAAATATTATCACGCTTGTAGTTATAAAAATAAATTTATAATAAGACGTTATCACGATTATGTTTCGAAAATGCACAGCATACTCCCGTTTTATTATTAATAAGTACCAGGGTGGCATTCGTGCATTTACCCTTTCAACTGACATGCCTTTATTCCTGCAAGAACACACGCAAGGTCGCCATTTACCGAGTATTTTCTAATGCAGGAGTGGACTGCGCGCCTACTTAAGGTGTTGATTATGATGATAATGATGTATGTTCTATATTTCGCTTTTAATATGCTTTCATTTGTCAACTTTACACTATAAACGACAGCCCCTATATGAACTTTTTTAACTATTACAGTTTCTTCTACTTCAGTATTGTTTTTGACGAGATATATTCCGACCCTGCACGTATTCTTCCTACCATAATAATGATTGCAAGGAAAATCTGCAGACATGCAAAGTGTTTGCGACATATCTCATTTTTCATTCTTATCATTTCTGATTCTGCAGTTTATCGTGCTATTTACTACATAAATTTTATCTTTTTTGCTGCGTCTTGAATGAATGTTTTTCCACTCATGACCTCACTCAGGTTTTTTAATATTGCGAGTTGTGAAAAATATTCTGGAGGTCTGCCAAGCTTGTCCAACTGTGGTGTAGTGTACAAAATAAAATACCTAATGCTAAGAAGTGATATAGAGAAATAGCCAATTCTGCGAAGAAAATCTCGATAAACGTTGAATGTGTGTTGTGTCCCTACAGCAAGCTAAAAGAACTCGTATACGAGAATATTCTGAAAATAAAAAGCAGAACTTGGAACACACATAATCATAAATAATACGTGGACGAACAACTACTGGACCAATTTTGTTTAAAAAACCGAATTACAAGCATTCACGGTGTTATCTTCGTAGTTGCCAAAATATTGTGAGTTGAATACTTGCAAATAAATAAGGGCGTAATTATTATGAATGAATGGATTAGTCTAGTAGTTTTTCGACGTTGTATCGTTACGTTGAATTTCGAGTCCCGTTACCAAGAGTTTTATTCAATAAAACATGTCAAGAAATAATATTGTATTGGTTTATTTTCAGCATTTGCTTTAACCCTCTAGCCGGAATGTCCGACAAAAGGGTTTCGGGAAATTCGCTTGTTCACATCAGGTAACAATTTTTTTCGCCAAAACGTGTTAAAAATGCATTTGTTAATTCTCACTTTACTTGCTGGAATAAATTTGAGATTTAAACCGTATTTCGTTTTGAAGTACATCTGTTTGTGAATGCACACTTATAAATTAGGGTTGAAAATTGACATTTTTTGTGAAATGAAATAAAATATTTTTCTTGGTGCTACCGGAATAAAAAAAATATTGAAGAAAAAACGGCTTCATTAGGTATAAATATCGGAGTTGGCATATTATGGATTAGTGCAATAATTTTTTTACTTTCTCTAAACTTTTCTTTGCAATGATATTGAAAATTAAATTATGCATATTATTTTCATTTACTTTTGTGAAATTTTTTGAAGTCGCTGATTACGAATTCGATGTCAGAAATACAATATTTAAAATAGCGGATTCAATATGGCAGACAGTAAAAGGAAACTTTTTTCAATTTCAATATAAAATCTGGTATCTTGGCGTTTTTTTAGTCACCGATGTCTAATCAGATTTTCAAAGTTCACAATGGAGGATCTCATATGGCGTTCAAAAATATGAAAAACTCTTTTTCTGCAAAAAAATTATCCTAAGCGGTTTTCAAGAGGTTTTTGTGTTCGCCAAATTTGAAATCATAATACATAAATAAATAAAATATAGAAAGAAATGCAATTGTTAAGATGTACATTTATGGAATCATTAAAAACAAATCTAAATTTTAAACTGCATATATTTGTTAAAAATGCATGTATTTTACCGCAGGTTTTGGAGTTAGATAACTCTTTTCTTCGTCTATTAGCAACCAAGCCTTGATTTTGCCATATGCCAATAGTGTACAGGGAGTTTTACAAAGTATGAATCCATGTAAAATTGATAAAATTTTAATATGAGATTTGGGAAATACGAGCGTTTAAAAATTGTTTATGCCATTGGTTACAGCTTTCCTTTGAGTCTTTTCTGTATCTCAGTGCCGTGCGTGATAAATAATAAATAAGGATTTTCAAAAATCGTTTTTAGACAAAAACACTTTAGTTTTTAGTGCTTTTTTTGTCATAAGGACTTTAATTTTCAACGATGGTAAAGATATTGTTGTTGTAAGTCATAAAAAGTGATTTAAACGTATTTTAGCTTAAATTAAAAAAATTTAATAATTTGCTTTAATGGGTTATTTGGGATAAAAAAACAAGGGCTAAAATACAAAACTAAATTCATGAACAAAAAAATTAATAGCGAGCATCAATAACAGGCTGGCAGTGATTGGGCATGCTAAGTATTTAATTGCGTATAAACCTAGGGTCAATATTATTCCATATACGCTATAGAGACCATTGCACTTGCTCCAATGTTTCTGGCGGATGCAGTGCCTCTCGAAGCTCAATAAATGAAGCAAATGACACGACATGTTTTTGCAAAATTTCCGCAATGTATCGTTCAGCTGTTAAACATTCTACAAAAGCTAGGTCTGTTTTTACCCCTAGAGAAATACCTAACCAAACCATTACGGAACCCCCTCCGTAACAAACACGCTCTTTAAAATTGCATTGTGCATACTGTTCGCCAGATCTTCTATACACTTTTATCCGTCTATCATTACTATAGAGGCAAAACCGGGATTCGTCGCTAAATAAAACGTTAGACCATTCCCATTCATCCCACGACAAATACTTCCGAGTAAACTGAAGTCTTTGAACCCTGTGGTGTCGCTCTTTGGTCAAATCGCTGCCTCGTAGGGTTGTAGCAAGGCTTCTTTTATTCGCTTTAGGACTGTTTGTTTGCAAACTCTAACATTACGCACATTGGACAACTGCGTCTGTAATTTTGTTGTGCTTGTGAATCGTTGTCGAGAGACTGCAGAGTTAGGAAATGACCCTGGTTAGGAGTAGATTTCCTAGGTCGGCCCTAACCTGCTTTACTTTGGTTGGATTCAGTTTTACAATATCTTCTTAACATTTTGGAAATAGCTCCTTGAGTTTTTCCCATAAACCGTCCAATATCGCTTTGTAACAATCCTGTTCAAAAAGTCCTCTAGCGTAGACGAAGTCTTCTGGGGGTAATAAAGCGGTTATTATTTATAATTTTAAAACCGTACCGCACATGAAAACTAGACTAAGCAATAAGTATATACTTAACAGAAAACTAAGATGACTATACTGTACCTGTCAGTAATTTACATCAAAGTAAAAAACATCATACATCTCAAAGCCAACCTAACTAAAAAAAATCAATGGTGCAGTTTATTTGTATTTACGTATTATTGTGCTATGAAATGTTTTACAATATTGATATATGCCGAGGTTAAGGCTCAACGGGTTTTCGAGATTGGTAGTTTTTTCTTTGTTTTTATCCCCAATAACCCAATAAAGCAAATTATAAAAAATCTTTGAATTTAAGATTTAAATCACCTTGTATAAATGACTTAAATCAACTATAGCGTTACCATCCTTGATAATTAAAAGTCATTATGGCAAAAAAGCAGTAAAAATGAGAGTGTTTTTATCTAAAGAATTATTTTTTAAAAACCTTATTTATAATTTATCACGCACGGCATTGAGATGAAACTGATACACGAGGTATTCAAAGGAAAGCTGTAACCAACGGTCCAAAAAATTGAAATTTGTACACGCTCGTATTTCCCAAATCCTAAATTAAAATTTTGTCAATTTTCATTTTCATGAGTGCACACTTTATAAAATGACGTGTACAATATTGGCATATGGCACAATCAAGGCTTGATTGCTAACAGACGAAGAAAAAGCTATCCACCTCCAAAACCTGTCGTGATATGTTTAACAAATATATGGCAGTTTAAAATTTAGGTAGCTATAATTCTTTACCACTTTGTTCGATTTCTGCAGGGGTGGCATCTATGAGAAAAGCAACAATCTCAATTTGTAATGGCATCTGCACGATTTTAAAGTCGTTTTTTAAAATTACTTTTATAACTTGTTCAAATTAAATGCAAGCTTCTACGATTAATTATTTAAATTACCAAACTTAGTTCTTTATCACAAAACATATTTCAACGTTAAATTAAAATAAATTCACTGCCAAACCGATCCCAAATAATTTAAAACTACATTCGATATTTTTAAATTTACGAATTTTCTCACACATGAAGTGTGAACATTTTTGACAATCAGCCAAATGATTGCATTAAATTTCACATTATGTAAGTTTTTTCGTAAACAAATAACATACGTAAATCTAAGTAAATCTATTTTAAAATACGGCTTCTACTTTTTATTAGTTTTAAACGTTATGGAAATGCAATTTTAGGATGTTATAATTTTTATTAGTTTGTATTTATAAATATAATTTTTTGTTTGTAAGTAAAAAGAATGTGTTTGATATTTGAGCAAAGTTTTATGCCATTAAATAAATAGAATAGTTTTATAAATCAACACAAAACTCGAAAAAAAAAAATAAACAAAAGTGTTGGGTTATATTTTACCTACGTAATTCAATTTCTAACTTTAACGCTCAATACTAATACCAAGGTGAAAGGGTGATTATGTTCTCAGTTTCATCATGTAAGTATACATCTTCGACTGTGTCAACGAGTTACAATGCGATTGTGAGACCATATATATTTATGAGTTACTGAGTTACAGGGTTTTTTTCGTTTTCATTTTCTTTTTAATGGGATATCAGATAATAATTATGTAAGTTGAGCTTCACTCCGATTATGACATCGAGTATAATAATATTTATTGTTCATTGACAATTTAATTCTTTGTGTAAAAAGAAAAAAAGAGTAGAACTCAGAAACCATAAGTTTAGCAAAAGAATATGTACACGATAAAGTCTTAGCACCGTTAGAGGATATTAGAAAGAGATACACGATTTTCCAAACACAAGAGCAGGTATAAATGCTATCGGTTCAGCTCTCTCCTCCATAATTTAAAATGAACAGGAAGATAGATTATTGGTGATAGAAGCACTAGGTGATGCTTCTCGCCTTTTATTGGATGTTTTTCGCCAACGATCAAAAACACATCAAAATCTAGTAACAGTAAACCTTGGTAAGTAAATTGTCATTTATTTAAAATTTTAAAAATAATAGCAGTCGGTTGATCAAAATATGAACGGTGATTGGCGAATTTATTTTTTTTTTGCAGTGTTCTCACTACCTAGAATGGATATGAAATATATTCGTTCAATTGAAGGCAATAGCATACTTTTTCGTTTTGTAATCTGTGCATGGATATTAGCCAATCTATGCACATACTACAAAACGAAAAAGTATGTTATTGCGTTCAACTACGAATATATTTCATATCCATTTTAGGTAGTGAGAACACTTTAACAAAATTAAATCTACAAATCACAGTTCATATTTTGGTCACCCAACTCCTATTATTTAAATTTTTTTAAATAAGTGACAATTCTGTTAAACTAATTGTCAATATATATTTTAGTTATTGATATTAAATTTACATTAAAATTTTTGTGTAAACTCGATAAATAATAGCATTTTTGTTTTTATTGTGTCCACATTTAAAAAAAAATTAATTTTAATCAAACTACATGATACTAATTTAATTACGAGTATTAAAACTAAAGTCCTAAAAGTTTCGGTGAAGATGAGGACAGAACATCTGCCTTCCACGCGAAAAGCCCGGGATCGAATCTAGGCCGAGGACTAATTAATTTTTCATGTTAATTTTATTTTATAAATTAGTCAACTTCGTAAATTATTTTAAAATTAGTTATTTTGTCTAAATAACCTAAAATAATTTTTTAAATTTGTAGATTTTCGTTAGTGGGTCGTAGAAAAAATATACTGACCATATCGAGTGGATTGTTCATATCACAATCAGACGATTGAGTACTCCGCATATGACGTCGTGCTCAAATTTCGTCTTTGTGTGATATTGCTATCATATCCACCCTTGTTGAACAAACTATAATTTATTTGTTTTCTTGGTTTAAACCAAAACTTAAGTTTTACATCAGAAATAGGAACTAAATTAATTTACTTTTCAAGTTTTCTTGTAAAAATCAATATTACTTTCTCCAAGTACAAATTTAGTACCTACCTAAAATAAGTACTAATTATGTAATATCGTGTAATATTGTAATTCAAATTTCACATTACTATAAAGTTTCAAAATTCCCTACTTCGGTATGGTCAGATAAAAATTGAATATATTATATTAATAAAAACTGTCAAAGTATTACTTCTACAAATCTATATTTCAATTAATAAGAATACATCTAAATATAACCAATATTGTTAAAATAAAAGCACAAATTCTTTATAATTCCAAAATACCATAGAGTTCCCAGACCTCAGTCGAAGCATTCGTTTATCTAGGTATAAACCCTTTGCGCGAAGAGTAACACTTGCCAGAGACACGGGGTACCACTTGATTTGCATCCACGAGCGTGACACAATTCTTTAACAATTGAAGCCCTTGGTGTAAAAAGGATCCAAGCCACAATTTGTCGTGAAGTGACTGTTTTAGCTCAAAACATTTGTTAACGAGGATTTTACTAGCCACATACAAATTATTTTACCTCTAATCCGAAAGATGTGCTATTTTTCGTAATATTTATATTTAAATAATGTTTCTAATTATATTTGACAGATTTAAAACAAATTAAAAATTTAATTTCCCAAAACTTACTTAATATGGCATGTAACCAACCTTATTACGCCAAGGTTTTCAATTTTTTCAATAATAAAAAAATTGTTTAATCCGGGCCCGACTTTTCTCTCGAATCTAACAGAGATAGCACCATTCCGTCTTGCTTGGTTCTCGACCGCCAGATCAAAGACGCCGACACGGAGTTGTGGAGCTGTATTGTATAAGCTGTGCTGAAAGCTTCCAAGGAATTAGCACGCTCTTCCTTAGATCTAAGAGGTATAAAAAAAACAGCAATAAAGAATATTTTACCCAGACAACAGTCTTTAAACTGGAGAAGTCCATCCCGCACATCGTCATGGATATCTGGTATGAAACTACCTTGAGTAAAACGCCTTTGTCAAAAAAGAACTCCCGCAGGGAATAAAAATGGTAACAAAAAGAGGCTACTGAAATCAAAAACTCAATTTCAGACCTTTTATTGAAGGGGAATATAACTAAAATTCGGCCGATTAAAGGACAATAATAATTAATATCAAAGATTTTCTTAAATCTAAAATCCGACGTTACCCAGAGACTAATTATCAATCTCAAATCTCTAAATAAGGCTATCATACTAATGACTTTAAAATAGAGGACCACAAAACAGTTGCAAAAATCATAAAACAAAACTCCTTTCAATTGTTCTGAAAACGCATATTTCTTAGTCTCCATCTCAAAAGTAGATAGACTTTTTTTTAAGATTTAGATTCAATTGTTTTCCTTTCGGTAATAATAATTATTGTGCTCCAAAAATGTTTACTAAAATTATTAAGTCGGTATTAAATACTCTCAGGCAAAAAGGTTTTGTGTCCGTTTTGTATTTGGATGATTTTTTACTACTAGGAGATAGCTATTCAGATTGTCTCAATAATATATTAAAAACAACTAAATTTCTAAAAAAACTCTGTTTTATCATTATACTAAAAGCATATTGATTCCCACCCAAAATTGTAAATATTTTGGGTTCATTTACAATTCGGTTGATATGATAATTTCTCAAAATGTAAAAGAATTGTATCTTTAATATAAGAAATGTTAAAGACAATTTGCAAATTTTATTAGTACCATAATTTCTGCTTGTCCTGTTATTAAATACGGATGGTTATATACAAAGACATTTGAAAATGAAAAAATGCTGGCCTTAAAATCATCAGGGGGGACTATAATGTAAATATGTACCAACCTAGAGTCTAAAGGATTTTCAGTGGTGACTTAACAATATTTTAATAAACAACATAATAAAGAACGTTCAATTTGATTTAGAAATATTATCAGATGCCTCATTTACGAGATGGGGTATCTGCTGTAATCAAAATAGATCGCGGGGATCTTGTTCAATAAAAGCCTAATTTACACATAAATTATTTAGAGTTGTTAGCTGCCTTTTTTGGTCTTAAATATTTCGCAAAAGATCTTAAAGACGCAAACATCATCTGCAACTCGTAAAATTTGGCAATGGTGTGAGGAAAGAAATATTTATAGTTTTTTCTTCTGTATTAGCTTAAAAAATAATTTTATTGCAGATTCAGAATCACGTACAATACATATAGAAACAGAGTGGGAAATATTAAATATTTAAGGTAACCTACCAAAAAAATTTTAACCATTGAGGTGTACCGTTTATTGATCTTTTCGCAAACAGGTTAAATAACAAATGTACAAAATTCGTATCATTGATAAGAGATCCAGAAAGCCTTATAACAAATGCTTTTACAATTAAGTGGAAAACATTTTTCTTCTACGCTTTTCCACCTTTTTGTTTAATATTAAGGGCCCTACAAAAAATGATGACCGATAAAGCGCGAGGAATTGTGGTAGTACCCCTCTGGACCTCTCAACCACGGTACCAATATTTTTACCACTTTTGGTTAGAGTTTTTATTGTTCTCTCTTGACAGAACCCCTCACCTAATGAACACGGAACTTACTCTGATCGCAGGAGTTTTATATCACATAGCTTGATACAGAAGAACATAGGTACCTAGCTCATCAGTTCATATCTGCCTGACCTCAATCACAAAATCTACTCTAAATCTATATAATTTCGGCTTAAGATTATGGATTATTGTAAAGAAAAGAAAGTAAACCTTTTTAAAGCATCAATTTCAGAAATATTAGAATTTTTAACACACGAGTTTAACAAGGGAAGGACCTACACTATTCCCACTTACGATTTTACTTTCGATAACAGAATTAAAATATTTTTTAAAGACATATATGGCCTGCGTCCTTCTCAACCTAAATATGATGTTACCTGGGACCCATCAACAGTTCTAAGATATGCCCGGGATCTAGATAACAACACACTGCAAAAACTGTCCATTCTTTTAGCTCCAGCTACTCAGGACAGATCCACTAAGGAATCAAAGTACACAGAATCTTTTCATAACTCATAAAAAGCCTTACCATAACGCATACCATGTCACAAACAATTAGCAGATAGATAAAAAAATGTCTTATATAAAAATGGTATTGTAGTAGCATCTCAACCCGACATGCATCCACTTCTGCGGCGGCCAGGAAAGAAATAAATATCGAACAAATTAGAAGCTGTGCAGGATAGTCCAAAATATCAAGTGAGTAAGGTAATTTATAGAATAGTTTAATCGAAAAATTATTAATCTATATTATACATATTACAAATATTAAATGTAGAGCAGTCTTATTAATATTCGTTCTATAAATTCTTGTTGCTTTTTACTTTAAACAACTACACAAAGATTATTTATGAGACGAAACCAAAATATAATTGAAAGATTAAACGAACTTACCTTAAGTGAAGTTCAATCTTAATTATATGTATATATCGTCTAAATAAATAAGCTCCCTCCCAATAACAAACACTAATATTTAAATTTCAATAATAAACCCATGCCCTTCGACATGCAACAAGATCTTTGAAGTAATGATCTTAATATGCCTATGATGGATTAACACTGGTGATAGGGGTGAGGGGGATGTTTTAATTTTTTAGACTGGATATGTGTGCGTTCGGTGCCCTTTACGAGAGATTACACAAAGATTATTTATATAATTAAGATTGAATTTCACTTAAGGTAAGTTCGTTTTAATCTTTCAAGTATAAGGAGAGAAAGTCATTATATACATTGAGATAAAATACTTAATGAAAATTGAAGAAAAATAAGAATGGAAATTAGAAATGTAACGTACAGAGAGACAATATAGTAAAATTGAAAGAATTTAAGACAGTATGGCCACGTAAAAACAGTGACATACAATAAAACTGCTAGACCAGTAAGTACATGAGGCAGAAACTAGTTAAAGAGCATCAAGAGGAAAACTCGGAAGCCCTTGGGTTAATGATATGAAAAGTATACAGAGTCTTCTCCCGAAGACCCCCCAAAAAAAAGTGGTACTTGGATCATGACATCAGTATTTGCATTTTTTTTTTAAATCTTCTTCAAAATATTCTGAAATATAGTCGCTTAACCCTATGCAGTGGTTCTACTCGAATCGTATTCGTTCAAATTGTACATTATTGTTTGACGTTGTTTGTTATGAACCTATGTAAGATACATTTTTTTAAATAAAGTGTCTTTGCTCATTGTATTTTATCACATATCTTATTCTTGTTTTAGTTGCAATAATAAATGAACTAAATGTTCATAAAATTTGTGCAATATTTGTACTTATACAATAATTTTTCTACTTTTATTTCATAAAAACCACATCTTTTAACAATGAAGTAACGTCACAGTTTTTTTATTATCGAAAACGTCTCATTGCTTGTATTTATCTATGCCACATGACGTTATATTATGTGACAAGGAAAGGCTAAACACAATGCACGTTACCTTTACTCACGCCACTACTAGTAAATCTAGAAAACAAAAACTTCCAACAAAATGTCCACCAAGTTTTAACTTGATACTTATGTTTGTCTTTTAGAAATGTAAAAAAATCTTTTTTTTTTCAACACCCTGTATTTTCAAAGTAAAGCCGTTTATGTCATAGGTTTATATGATCATTTTATCTTATAATTCAGTATGGAATATCATCTTAAAGTTATACGTTCCAAAAACGCTTTTTCTGGTCCATAATTTACTTAACGGTACATCATTGCAATTTATGACTTATCGCAAATAAATTATGTTTTAATATTCTAATAATATAATTTGATATTTTTTAACTTCAATATTGTATAGATCCTAAAATGACGTTAATACGAAGGCTCATATATTATTAAGTATGACACTCACTTATTTTCGGATCTGCTAGAGATAAGAGATGATAAAAGTAATATGGATTTTTAATTAATAAAACAATGTGCACTCTTATCTAGAGTGAATGTAATTATTATAGATAATTTATAATGGTAGATGCCCGATATTTAGTTACGTTTTTAATTATTTAATAAAAGTGGCCGCTTCAGTGATTTTAAAATGATATGAGAATCAAACAATTATTTTTATATAACATAATTGATTGTTGTGCTTATAAATTAAACCTGAATGTTTGACCGTGAATTGATCTAAAATAGCAGAAATGTTTTCTTCATCGCGAGTTATTATTTTACCCAAGCAGATATTTATTTCGAAATAATTAAATAAATGTCAAACATCAAACTAGAACAATCTGTAAAAGGTTTCGCTTGTTCTTTTATTTTTCAAATCAATTCAGTCGAATCGAATCGATTCGAATCGAAACAAATCGAATCGAAGTTAAGGAATACCTACACCACTGGTAGCTTTCCCTTTCTACCTGATAAGAACCGGCATACTGATGTCTCAGGGATTCCCGGCATTTATCTGTGAAGTGCATCATTGTTAGATAAAGACTGATATTTTGTTGAATATTATTTTTATCGTAACTTATCTATTTAATATTACTAACTCGTATTTTTACCATCATTTATCTTCTAAATCTTAGTATTTGTCCAACGCATTATTATAAAAACCAAATGTACGTTGATATCAGGTTCTTATTTTGTAACCTGCTATTCTAGAATAAAGTTGTTCTCTAGTTTATGATTTATTCCAAATAATTAACCAAAAACATAACATAACATACAAGAAATATATAAATAACAACAAGAGTATAATAAATAATATAGCAATAGATAATATCAGATGTACTTAGCACAATATATATGTCACTGTTTAAAAGAAAGTTATCTAGCGTTGTCCTGCGTTTTACAATTAGTATACAATGTTGTTACGTAAAAAGTATAGTGTTATCATCTCGTGTTAATGACATACGGTAAAGATGTCCCAACTGTACAGACGCTCAATAATAGAATTAATAGAGCACTAGATATACATCTGATGTACCTAGTACAATAACATATGTCACTCTTTAAAAGAAAGATATCTAGTCTTGCCCTGTTAGTATATACATTGTTAAGTATAAAGATTGGTGTTATCATACACGGGCGTCGTTACACAATTCTAAAGGGAGGGGCAAAATTAAAAAAAAAATAGAATGTTTATTTGTTGGAAAACAAAGAAAATGAAAAATAAAGGAGCAATACAAAATAACAAAAGTCTCTTTAATTAAAAAATAACCCAACAAAAAAGAAGTAAAACTAAATAAAAAAAAAGAAACAACACATTTTTAAAAAACAAACAGATGGTGTGATATAAAAGAAAAATAGGAACAAGAACAAAACAATGTTTATAGGAACACAAAACCTAAAAACTCACTCAAACACGTTAACGAATACAAAAAAAAAAAACACTTTAGGAAAACACTAATTTTAAATCTCTTTTTTACCTAAAATATCGAAAACAATACATAATTTATTTTTCATTTCTGCGATTATTTTTCGATATACGCTCATCATGCATAGCCCAGTCAGCCTATTTTCATTCATTATTCGCTCCGTGCGTGACGGCAGCGCCAACTAATTTATGAACTAACGGACGATATTTGCGTATACTGACAATACAATTTTTAATACAATTCGTAATTAGAAAATATATATGTTAATTTTAATAAAAGTATATGAATTTGTAAAACAAGTGAAAAAACTAATTTATTGTTATATATTTTTGTTACGTCAGCTTTAAAAAAATAGTTTAATTAATAAAAATCAATAATAAAACCTAAGCAGGCAACAGTATTTAGGAGAAAATGTATGAGACATTGCCTAAGCCCAATAAGTTGCCATTGAAGAATAGGTTAAAACTTGTCAAAATAAAAACATTACAATTATATAATAACGTGGAATCAAAATGTATTAACAAAAATAATTGGTACCTATATTTGCGATTGTATTTTTATTTTTTCATTTTTAGTTCGAAAGAACACAGAAATTAATTATTAAAACTGATTTCCTATCAATAAGTTACAAGATTTTACTTTACAGCCTTTTGTGTGCCTAGATAAAATTCACAATGTTCGGTCGCTAATGGAGAACTCATTGCATACTCAGAACTCATTGCATACAGGAAGCTCTTTCATACTCTAGCTATCTATCCACATTTGTTAATCAGCTTCAAAATGATCCATTCCAAATTTTTCCTATATTTTTATTTTCTGATCGGTGGTGAAAATAGTAGTTTGTGCAACAAAAGTGGATATGAATAATCCACTCAAGTTGTAAGTATATTTTTTCTACGACCCATTTACGAAAATCTACAAATAAAAAAAAGATTTTTAGATTTTAGGTCATTAAGCCAATAAATAATTTTAAAATTATTTTTAAAAAGAGCATTTATTTTATTAGTCCCCAGCAAAAATTCGAACTCGGGTCTCTCGCGTGCAAAACAGACACCGTCTTCTCACCTACACCGCCAGATTTTAGATTTTAGTTCTAATACTCGTAATTAGATTAGTATCATATAGATGATTCAAATTTTAAATTTATTTCAAAATGTGGACGGAAGAAAAATAGAAATGCTATTATTTATCGATTCTACACAATAATAACGTATATTTGTAGATTTCATTTTTTTTTTTTTCAGAATGGATATGAAATACATTCGTTCAGTTGAACGCCATAGCATACTTTCTCGTTTTGTAGTCTGTGTGATGATAAGCTAATATCCATGTGTGTGTTGAAAAAAGTATTATTTTTATGGTTTTGGGATGGGCTTAAAGAAGAACTGACTGTAGAGTCTTTGGAAAAGCGTGATGTAAGCGACGTAATAAGCGAATCCAGATATGGAATAAATACATTCAACCTACATTATTCTTCAACTGTATTAGCCTAAATATTATTTATTATTTCTATGAGATTGTTTTCGCCTAATTAGTGGCATCTTGATTTCTACAACTGTTATGTTACCTATTTCCTTAAACAATTCAATCAACACAGGGATTCTTATGTGCGAACTAGACACGTTACGTATTGAATAGAGAGAAACATTACATAAGAATCGCAGTCTGTCGAACGAAGATATGTGTCTCGATTTATGCTTTTTGAAAGATGAGAATCCCACTGCAGTCAAAGACTATCTAACATGCGTTGCGTTTATTGTTATGCGTGCACGGTGACAATCGACAATATGAGCCAATTCCAATTGTGTTAGTACTGTAATTGTACCGTATATAACGTTGTCAAACTGTGGCACATAGTACCTACCTAACGAAATATCAGTAATGCATATCTTACGCGTTGTTGATTAAGTCGCAAAAGCCCCCCCCTCCCCCCCCCCCCCCAAACGATGTCCCAATTGTACAGACGCTCACATACACTATAAAATATTATATACATGATTCAACTACTTCAATAATTCCAGTGCTCTTGAGAAATATTATTGAACGTTACGGCCCCATGTGGGACGCCTATGATTCAAAACACGTACACCAAATAGAGATTTATACTTCTTCAAGCAGCAGAGTCCAGTATAGATTTTGATAAATAAAAGGCATTACTCCAAGCCCAAACCAACCAACACATGTAATTCGTTTTATATAGGAATTTAATCCAAGCGCATTGTACTCATAAATCTTAAAATGCGTTAAGGTCCAGCTTACGGCTTGTTGAATGTATATCAAATTATGTTTACACAATAATTATTGTCGAAATCTATTCTAAATGTAATTATTTCAGATTTTTTAAACGTTTATTGAATTCCCTTTGCTAATTCAACTCTTTACTAGTGGATGTCCCAAAATTTACGCAAGATTTGAATTTTGCGCCATTTGTGAGGAAAAAAAAAGAAAAACCATAAATTCAACGAACGAAACCGCTCTCAAATGGTATGCAATAGGTAGAAAAATACAGGGTGATTGACAACAAACCTCAAGTCCCTATTTTTAGTCTGCTACTTCCACTGTCATTCAATGTACAGTTGAACATATAGCCCTAGAAGCAATTGTTTTTTTTAATTAAATTGAAAATTTTAGTGAAAATTTTAGTAAGGACGGGTATCGTACACCTGAAAACAGTGTTATAAGGCGGTTATACAATTCCCGACTAAAAAATCAGGAGTGGAGGTTTGATGTCAATCGCCCTGTATTTTTATACCAATTACCTACCATTTAATTAGCGCCGTACTTTAGTTTAGGTATTTAAGTGAAGATGGCGCTGCTATTCGCACTTTATGAGGGTGTTAAGGCACTTTCATACATAGTGAGAATGGTCAAGCTATCTTCAGAGTAGATTGGAAATGCTACTCGAGCTGTCTATATCTGTCCAAATAGGGCGACAGCGGTCGTATGCCAAATCAGAGGGTTTTTTGTATCCGTCGCGAACACGTTTTATAACTTGATACAAAACCATTCAGTAACGGTACAGCGCATGCGTATTACACTCCAAGCATTCCAACTTAATTTGTACGATGTGTGGATTGATACAGATTTCGTTCCAACTAAAAAATGGATGATTCCGGAATCGTTTCTGTACCGTCATATCGATTCACAAATTTTTGTGGAACTGTTAGACCTGACTTGCGCAAAGCGATCGATATATGTTGATGGTATTAGTTAACATACAAACTTATAGCTTTTTGATGTTTTGATAGGTAGATAAGAACAAAATATACATTTTTATTTAGACAATACTGTTAATAAATCATAATATTCGGAAAATAAGTGATATAGAAGGAGACAGTGATTTTTTTGAAGATGATACCTAGCGATGATACTAGTAACGATGCTTTAGAATTAATGGCTAATCAAGGATGTATGAAAACAAAAATTATTTGCACAGAATATATTCATTATTTACTATTATTTTCCCATAACATCAATAAAACAGAACACTATTTAATTATTTTCTCGAAAACTTTGGTTAGAATTTTCTTCCTCTTTTATTTTCTCTATTTATGGACCATAAAAAAAAGCGTTCCAACTCATTTCCGATTCCAAAAACATTCATAGATGCGCTTGCGCAGTACATCGTTCATGAACTAATGTTGGTATGATACACGAATGGTACCAAACACCAAGTAGGATCAAACTTAATACTGTCATTCAATGTCAATCTGGACTAAAGGTTTGGTATCCTGTATAAATACATAAAAAGACAGTCAGCTGGCAGTTGAAAGTTAGTAAAAATCCAACGTTACATATAAGAACAAGTCGTTTCCTTGTCGTGTAATTTTTTTTTTTTTGATCATCAGAATTGGCCACTCAGATCATGCGACTTAACGCCGTTAGACTTTTTTCTTTGGGATTTTTTAAAATCTAAGGTTGATGCAACAAGCCCACGACCACTCACGACTTGAAGGAGGAAACTGAATACTATATCAACGAAATTCAGTAACATTTATTTATGAAAAAGGTCACGACAAATTTCGACAAGAGTGCTTTTGCGTCAGCAAAGCCATGGAGGCCATTTATCCGATATCCTGTGCCATACATAACTAGATTGTACACTGTATAAATCAATAAAAAATTACTTTATATTTAAATCGGTGGTGTCGAAAGTCAAAGATCGCTCACTTTGTACAATAATATAAAGACAATGTTAAAGTTCTCCCTCTCCTTCTCCTCATCCTTAATCCTTAATCATTAATCCTTAATCATTAATCATTAATCATTAATCATTAATCATTAATCCTTAATCATTAATCATTAATCATTAATCATTAATCATTAATCATTAATCATTAATCATTAATCATTAATCATTAATCATTAATCATTAATCATTAATCATTAATCATTAATCATTAATCATTAATCATTAATCATTAATCATTAATCATTAATCATTAATCATTAATCATTAATCATTAATCATTAATCATTAATCATTAATCATTAATCATTAATCATTATTCATTAATCATTAATCATTAATCATTAATCATTAATCATTAATCATTAATCATTAATCATTAATCATTAATCATTAATCATTAATCATTAATCATTAATCATTAATCATTAATCATTAATCATTAATCATTAATCATTAATCATTAATCATTAATCATTAATCATTAATCATTAATCATTAATCATTAATCATTAATCATTAATCATTAATCATTAATCATTAATCATTAATCATTAATCATTAATCATTAATCATTAATCATTAATCATTAATCATTAATCATTAATCATTAATCATTAATCATTAATCATTAATCATTAATCATTAATCATTAATCATTAATCATTAATCATTAATCCTTAATCCTTAATCCTTAATCCTTAATCCTTAAACCTTAATCCTTAATCCTTAATCATTAATCCTTAATCTATAATCCTTAATATTTAATCATTAATCCTTAATCCTTAACCTTTAATCCTTAATCTTTAATCCTTAATCCTTAATTCTTAATTTTTAATCCTTAATCCATCCTTAATCATTAACATTGATCCTTAATCCTCAATCATTTATCATTAATCCTTAATCCTTATCTTAATCCGTATCCTTCTCCTTCTTCGTCTTCTTCTTATAATAATAATTTAGAACACATATTTTAATAAAATTTTACTCATAAAATAAACCAAGCAATAGGATCCTTTAACATTAACTTGGCATTTAGAAACACCCTGTATAACAGTCAGTTTTTGTTTTTTTTTTGTATACAAATTAGAGTTATAATAAATAATTGAGGCATTTTTTTAGAATAAATATTTATTTTAAATAATAATTTTACTTGGAAAAAGAAGAAAAATATAAAAAATAATTATTTTAATAGCTGTACAAAGGTGCTGACTATTTTTTTTACTACAACACAATTATTCATTATTAAGTATTTTTATTTTTTCAACGCTACTTGCGATTGGTGCCGATAAAACTTCATATTATGCAATAGGGGGTTCTATATGTTTGTAACGCATTATCAAATGCAATGTTATTGTGTCAGCTTCTTTCATAAACTCATTACAAAACATATGATAAGATATGCATAATTCTTTGTCTCCATTGTAACACTGCACACAAACCGGATATTATTATTAACATTATTAAAGATTGATAAAAAAAAAAACCGTAGGCGTGACCATTCCGGCTATATCTACATATTTTTTTACAATATTTATAAATGATGTACCGTTTAGTCCAACTCACTGAAACTGGGAAATAAAAGATAGTGTTAGAGTTCCGAAAAATTATAACTGTTCCGAAACAGGAGTAGATAGAACTCCTGGTAATCCACTAAAGTTACCATTTGAGGACACGAGACCGAGTAAAGCGATAGGCGTAAAGCGATAACGAAGGCGACCGAAAACGGCCTCTTCACGTCTCAACACATGTAATTATATGAAAAACATTTGGGACAGCGCGACCGACGACAGAATTTTTAACACGGTAGTATTTGCTGCTTGATGCCTGTCGCCTTACTCGGTCTCACCTTCCCAAATGTTACCTTAATACATTTTTCGAAGTTACTTGTTCGAAATATTGAAAACTATTTTTGAATCACCAAAATGAAAACAAATTTACTAAAAAATTGAAAAAAACTGTATTGGATTGGGATTCGAACTCGTGTTCTAAACACACTGCCTTACCAATTCGGCTATAAGGACATTAGGTATCTACACTCCGAAAATTACATTCAGCATCGTTTAGCTAGGGAAATATGCTGATGCATCAATAGTGCCAGTGTAGTTCAAACAGAGCTAACGGGGATTCTCATAGCAGCAAAAGAAATAACCAGAAACAATATCACTGGAAGGAACATGCTCATCCATACAGATAGCAGAAAAGCACTATTCACCCTGAACAGACCACGAATTTACTCAGGGTTAGTACTAAAATGTCATGAAGCTTTGGCAGAAGTATCCGTCAACAATGTGGTCACCTTAAGATGGATCAAAGGTCACACCACATCGAAAGGTAACCGTCTTGATTTACTAGCCAAGAAAGCAGCCAACCAAATACTTCTTGGATCTGGCCCTTCTATTGGCTTGACAAAATCGGTAGTAACAAACCTAATTAAAGAACATTCCCTTGTGAAATGCAAGGAAAGATGGGATGAAACAAGAAACTTCAGAGTTGCCAGGGACCTCTTAAGTTATCCTGACAACACTGCAGCAAACAAATACTTGACTATGACTAGACAGAATCTGCGCCTAGTTACAGGCGCCTAGTCACAGGCATTCTGACCGGTCATTGCCAAGTACGAAATCATCTCCATATCATGAGGCTGTCAGAATCCGCACTCTGCAGTGGATGCGAACAAGAAGATGAGACCATCGAGCATATCCTTTACGATTGCTCGACGCTCTCATTTTTTAGAAGATTTGTGTTCGGCGAGTATCGGCTAACACCGGCCGATATAAGAGAAGCACCTCTTGGCGACGTTGTCAACTACAATAAATCTGTAGGCTGGCTCACGAGCTAGGAGGTGCCTATCATCTCAGGAGGATGCACAATGGGCCTAATAACGCCTAAGTGCCGTGGGGGGTAACTCACCCTCAACACGTTACAGATACAGGTGCTGATGCATGTAGACTGTAGACCCTCCCATAGGTTACCAAGTTGGATTCGAATGTTATATTCAACTCATACTTAAGTTGTCATACGAATCATTAAGAACGGCCATGTTCATTAAATTTATTTATCCCAGATCACGTGGGTATTATTTATATGTCAAAGTTATCATATAAAATTTTAAATTTTCAAATCGAAAGGAAAACACTAGTACATAATTAAACTAAGAGGTCGATTTGCTGATGTTTCTCAACTAGTTTAGCAACCTATTCCCTACACCAATTTTTTTCGAATTATGGTGGAACTTTTTCTGCATTTGTGGTATTTCTTTATAGTCGACTTACAACTTCTACCAAATTGTATGTTGAAATTCAGTGCTGAATATTTGTACCACAAAAAATGAAACATTTTACAAACTTACCATCTATGAAATTGTGCACAAGCTTACCTGAAACAAAATATATATAATTAATTATTTAGAACTATCACTTTGAAAATATTGTATTATATTACAGGGTGATAATTTAAAAACTTGCAGTGGCTCTACCTCAAGAACTATAAAAGAAAATGCTTAAAACCGTTAAATACTTAAGTCAACCCTATGAGGCTCCTAATTAGGTACCTCGGCAAAAAAATAGGAACCGCCTACTTTTCATACACCGTTGGAAAGCTAGTAAAAAATGCTTTTCAACTATATAAGTTATACCCTATAGGTACCGGGTGATTCATTAGTACATAATAATTAACAACCTTTTTAAAAATAAGAATATATATTTCTATGAGGTGCACACAGGGACAAAAAGTATCAAAACTTACCAACAATTCTGGAAAGCATTAAAGCTTATACTTTTGTTTACTGGAATGTGTTTAAAGTGTAGGTGTAACAAACTAATATCAAGAGGGATATTATTAACACTATACAGGGTGTTTCATTATAACTGACCCCGTTTAAAGTAGGTACAGACTATTCCTTAAAAAATTGTGACAAATTCAAGTAGTAAAACAGCTTAGTAGGTATTAGTAGATATATTAATTACTATCTTTTACGAAAAAATTATCTCTCCTTAAAATTACATTATTTGTTAAAGACAAATTAAAAAATAAAACAACAGAATATTTTGCTACAGGATACACTTCAAACATTATCAAAATAATAAATTAATATTTTTTTTTTAAATTAAAAGGTTTTCATAATAATAATCATCATTGGTGCTTTGATAATGTATTAACTAAAAATAGAGATAATAAACTAAGCACAATAACTCAATCAAACAAAAATTATTTATTTATGTGTGTGTGGGGGGAGGGGGTTGGCATTAGTTATTATTTATTTAAAACTAATGTTTAATCAAAATTGCAATTTAATGAGTTCTCACTACCAGAAACATGACTAATTTGGTCAACATTCGGTGGTAGAAACGTGGATAAAGCTTCGCTAGAAAAATTCCTTCTCTTTAATTTTTGAGTATTTCTAATAGCAGTAATAACAGGATCTGAAGAAAGAAGAAACCTCTTGAAAATATCTTCATTAGTTTTCTCTCAAGCTATTTTTCTAGCGAAGTTTTCTCGATATTTTTTAAAATCGTTGTTTTTACTTTCTGCAGCCTGTTCTGTTCTAACTGGAAGAAGAACGGAACGGATAATTTCTGCACCGTGAATTAAAATTAAGTGAACTGTTGGTGTCATATAATACCAAGGATATTTATCTATGAGTAATTGTGCTGTTTTCAGGCAATGCATTTTAAATAAATCCGTATTAATGTGGTAATTACTTCCAAAATAACACTTAATTTTTTAAAGACCTCTAAATCAATTTGTGTTATTTTAGAGGAGACTTCCGGATTCTCAAAAAAACGTCTTTCCTTATTTCCGTCATTGCTACTCACGTATATCGATTTTGGTTGATCAATTATTAATCCTAATTCCTGTTTAAATTCCCGTTGAATTCTCTTTTTATTTTCAAAAACTTTTTCTTTATGAGTAACGTTACTAACTTGTCAACATTTTACTGGTAGTTTATATGAAAGGTGCAAAATATACTCAAAAAAACCGATACGAGAGTGCAAGACGGGAATGGCAAAACGGTATCAAGAGGTATCGCAAGGTTTGAAATAATTAATTGAATGTTATTAAAATTTTTTTGTTCTGAAAAAAAAAATATAACATTTTTGCGTATATTTGTTATTTGTTAACGCATTTCGTATTTTACCATCATTCATGGCTAAAATTAAGATGTATTTAACACATACTGTTATGTTACTAATTTCAATAGTTGTTTCCGATTCTCAATAAAGTTTTGCTCCTGTTTAGATATTTCCTTGGTTTCCTGAGTAAACTGAATCCGGGTAGGGGGCAGTATCACGGAAAAGACGCACAGAGATTTTGCCAGAGTATTCGGAATTGAGGCTTTCACATATTAGTTTCATAGGCACTAGCCAGGTTACAGATGCACTTGAATCAATATCATATTCATTTTCAAATTTTTGTTTATAATTTGTTTGTCCAGATGAGCCATCAAAACCCCACTTGAATATCAACAATACCTTCTTTAGTGTTTTTCGATCAAACCTACTCAAAATTTCTTTTGGTAATAACAATATTCTATTGATGGTGTGTTGAAGTAGGGATGAAAGTTCAACTTCTACACAAGTGAAACCAACTTTTATATTATTAGAGTAACATGCAGTTTGGCTTGTTACACAACTTTGTATAAGGGAAACTGGCTTTGTCCTTTTCTCTAATTATATTATATTGATTTCCAGATAAGTTCGCTTCCACTAAAACTAATAATGCCTCCTCTTGTGGCTATCGTGTTTTAGTATCTGCAGTCATAACTATTTTATAAATTTTTTTGTATTAGTTTGGAGGATTGCAAATTACCAGATTTTCTGAGCTCCATTTAAGCCGTATAACAGATAACCTCGACCGAATCCTCCTTGCACAAATCAGCAGTTTTCTGATGTTTACCACTTTCGCAACTAAATGAAAAATCAGCCAATTGTTGATTGATCTAAAGCGCGTGTATAGTTGGTAAAGACCACTTTGATATCTAGTTATCTAGCCAGGCTTTATTGGTTTCAGCAAAAACTGACGTAACTCTGCAAGCTTCTTGCCATTTTGTTTTAAAATCAAAAATAAATTTTGAAATTTGGTTTGAAATAATTTGAAACATGTCAGTTGGGTAACTTGTTAAATTTCTTACGCATTCTTTAAGATATGTATATATTCAATTGTGTTTTTTGAAGGACATTCTTCAATCTTTTCCTACAGGTATCTTCGACTAATTTATAAGTTCAAATAATCTAAAACAACACAAACAATGGGAGTAAATTTATTTAGTTTAGAAAAAATAATTTCATTGCAGGAAGTTTTTACAAGTTTGCAGAAAGTTAACTCTTATCAAGAAAGAATGAAAAAAAAAAACAAAATCAACGGGTAGAGGGTAGAGTGTATGTATTAAAATATTCGCTCTAGAAAACGATTTACCTCCTACTCTTTTGTCACAAGCTGAATTTTTTAGAGATGAAAGGCCATGATAAGGTAACCCTTATTCCGGAGGTAACACAAAATTAGACTGTACAGAAGGGCACTATCATCAAAAATCCAGATATTAATACCACCGAATAGAGAAAAAAATACTCAATAAAATCTTTGTAGGGAGTAATTGTTTATACTTATTAAAAAAAAATAATTTGCATTAGCCCTTACGACCGAAAAAAATAAAATAAATAACTCGATTTCAGCCCTTCAAAAATTTGGTTAAAAAGTTGTCTTTTTTAAATATACCACTCATTTATCAAAAAACAAAGGCCTAAATGAAAAAAAAATTCTTTATAAAATTTTTGCTTATGTGATAACAGAGTAAACATTATATTTCTTGCTTTTGAATTAACAATGATATAACAATAAACGATCAGAGATGTCATAGGTTTACGCTGTAATTAATTCTCACCGCCAATTTCATAGACTCTTCGTTTTCAAACGTAGCTTAGCTCTGTTTCTCTCTACGTGCCGGCTGATGTATCACATTATTGATATGGTAGAATTTTTTTCATTTTTCATTTTTCATTTTACTTCTCGTTAGGTGCCAATGGGCAATATGTCATATTGTTATATATGTGTTATATATTAAATTACCTAATAAATTGGGAAGAAATATAGACATTTTGCATCTTTATTATATCTACATTCATACTGTTGCAGCTGAATATAGTTGGGTAAGTTATAAGTTTTCGTTTAAAATTTTAATTACGGATTTGTTGTTGCAAGAAGCGATGACAAAAATGATATCAAAATAGGGAAGCCCAAAAGTTGCATATCATTTAAAGAATATGCTAATATATTTGTAAACATTATTTTTAGAAATAAATTTAATGCTCAAAGGATAGATCATTATAAAGAACATTGTATCAAAAATACAACACGTCAAAAGAGAGAATCCCAGAAATCAATTGATATAGAAATTGACCGATCCAATGTTCCATTTCCGCAACAATGGAACTTGTTTATTCATTCGATATTTAACAAAAGACGTTTAACAAATTTTTTGTCAGAGCAACTTCTTCAAAACTCCATTCAGCACAAGCATATTTAATTTGTAACTAGTGGTGGATTCGCGAATATCAATAAATATGGGAAGAATTTTGAACCATCAAAAAACGAATTCTTAAATTCAAATCACGAAGACGCTGATACTCGTATCTTATTGCACATATTGTCAGCCAAAAATTCGAGATATTCACGTTGCATTATTTATTGCAACGATACACATATTCTAGTCTTAATAATTTATTTTAAGAAGTTTTTGACTAAAGATATATGGCGCGAGGAGACTCAAGACGATTTCTAGCAGTACATTATTTAAATTTGGATGAAAACCTACACTGATCAGTACTCTGAAAACATATTTTCTAATCTTAAAAAATTGCCACCGACTGAAGACGACCTAAGACTACATTGTTTTTACCAGCTAAATATTTGGCTAAGCTCTTTAAAGTTAGATGCAGCTTCCTAATGCTGAAGAGTATGGATGGAAAGTAGATCAAGGTGGAAGTCTGATACCCACTTTTAAGACTCTTTCCAACCTGCCACCAGACATAAGAGAACTTACATCATGCAAATGCAAAAAAGATACTATACACCGATAATTTTCATAGATGTACAATATGCTAAGAATAATATTCTGTTCTAGACTGTGGAAGCAAAATTTAGCAATTCAGGAAAAAATATATTTGCTGCATTGGTTCCTGCACCTATATGGCACAGAAAAACTGCAGAAATAGTTTGACCACAGCCGCTAATATTTCGGAAAATGTTGATTCGTGTGGTGAATCTGATTCTGATTAGTTTTAAAGTCTTGTACTTATAAATTTTAATATTATTAATCTATGCTTTATATACTTCTAATTATTATTAATATTATAATTTATTTATATTGGAAATTTATTGTATTTTACAAAGCAATAGCCTTACTGTTTATAATCGATACTTATATATACTGTATATACCTTCAATAAATAGTTTATATTTTCTTATTTTTCATTTTCCTCCAAAAATAAAAAATCTACACCCTATTATTCAAAGCGGATAAATCAATAATCCCTGTTTAAAATAATATAAGAGAGTCAAACTGATTGCATACATTTCAATACTAAGAGAGATGCATAGAGGGTCGAAAGGCTGTGCCTTCAATGTTTGCTTTCTAGTAAAACCATGACATCACTAATTGTTTATTGCTATATTTTTCTTAATTTGAAAGAAAAAAATATGGGGAAAGCATTGTTACCTTGTCAATACATAGGCGAAACTTTTATGAAAAATATTTTTTTACATTTAGGACTTCCTTTTTCGTTAAATGAGAGGTATATTTTTAAAAGAATTTTGTAGAAATTTGTAGACGGTTGAAACCGAGATATTGACGTTTAAATTTTTTTTCGACCATAAGAGTTAATATTAATGATTTTTTAAAATAATTATAAAAAAATACTTCCTACCAAGACCTAATTGAGTATTAGAACAAAAAATAAGCATTTTTTTTATACGCTGGTATCAATAACTCGATTTTTTTATGATAGTGCCCTTTTGCACAGTCTAATTTTGTATTACCTCCGGAATAAGGATTAGCTTATCATGTACTTTCATCCCTGAAAAATTCAGCTTGTGACACCGAAGTGGGAGGCAAAGTCAAAATAAGTTTTAATCTACACCATACGATATTCACTATTATCATTATCACATTCTTGCGCCTGCCTAAATTACGGCATTATAAGCAAAAAGTAGCAGCTAATCGCAATACCACTATAAATAAGAATGTTCAAAAAAATAAACTATACCAAAATCTTTTTGTCTAAAATAAATCCTAGGTCTGAATAAATTTGTTAATTTTTTCAGAATTTATGAAAATGCATCCTTGGAATAACCGTAAAATACAGTTTTAAATATTTTTATACAACAATAATCTACTTACCACGTCGATTATATTTTGCATGAATGCACAAAGAGTAGACGAAATTTATCAGTAATAATTGCACTCGAAAAATTACAGCAAATAATCGCATTTAAGACGCTATTTTTGATAACCTTTATCTTTTGTTTTATTATGCGGATAATTCAAGGTTAATAAGACCTTAAAAGAAGGATTTATTGCAATATGTTTGCCGAGGTTATTTTTGTCAGTTACCTATGGGGTTACCTGTGGGGTGAGTATCTCAGTGGTTAGAGCTTGAAATTGCGAATCCAAGATACAAGGGTCCGCATTATGTGCTTATTTCTTTCTCGCTTGTGTTGGCGAATCTATAAGCAACAAAATAAACACTATAAGTTGTATAATATCCCTATAAAAAATTACACATAATTTACTTTCCGTCTAATTAACAAATTCAACCGCGGGAAGTTCGAAACATTCGCAACCTAAAACAGAATAAGTCGAACCTTCGACGAACATTTCGATCAAGACAGTTAAGGCTGGTCGAATGGTGGTTTTAAAGGAGTAGAGGGAGACGAGATCGAGTAAACAACTCGAAGGGAAACAAAAGCTCGCGCGAGGTGTTGAAATTGATTATCAGTTCCATGACCATGTGCTCGACGATGTCGTTGGCATGTATACGTTTGAAATCCACAGAGCTATAGCCAGCCGGCCCAGCTATCGATCTTCAGCTGATACGATTACTCTTCACGACGACGATAATGCAACGTTGCCGAATTTTCACATGCAAAGTATACAAATTATATTACGGATAAAATGTGATTCTAAACCAGCAAAGTAATATTTTAATGGTACGATAATATATATAATATTTATTTAAGTGTTGAGGATAAATGAAAGTCGTGTTGAGTCAGCGAAGTTATAAAATATTTTAAAATATTTTGATTCAAACATTAAAAATAATGTCGAGCGCTTTCGGTATTTATGCACTTTCTTAAATCTCGCTATTATATATGTTTAGACAATAGCATGAAATTTCACATTTACAGATCATTTAATCAAATATAGAAATTAGAGGCATATCACACCAACTAATGACAAGTTATCTTGAACATCGAACTCAAACAGTAAAAATCGGCAATCAATTTAGTGATCTAACTAACGTATCGTATTGTATGCCTCAAGGAACTATTTTGGGCCCACTTTTATTTTCACTTTATGTAAATACTTTGCTAAATCTAGAAATATCTAGAGAAATTACTTGTTTTTCTGACGACACAGTTATTCTGTACAGTTCTCGCACATGGCAAGAACTGAAACAGAATGTTGAAGCAGATATGATAAAAATAATTGAATGGTTTAATAATAAGTTGTTGACAATCAAATTCGACAAAACTTTCCTATACCCTTTGCATCGTATGCTAACAGCATGCCTGAATATCAAACGCTAACGATTAAAATCAATAATGCTGATATTAATTTAAACAAAAGGAATCATATCAAATATTTAGAGGTTATTATTGACTGTAATTTAAGGTGGGAGAAGCATATTCAAAATATTACAAAAACATTAAGATGTCTACTTTTTAAATTTAAATATTTTTGTACAATCTTGAGTATAAATCACCTAAAAATAATTTACTACTCACTTGTTGAGTCTAGGCTACAGTATAGAATACTAGCATGGGGTGGGATTTATCAAGTTCATCTAAGGGCATTAGAGATAATTCATAAACGTATACTGAAAATTATACTCAAAAATCTCTTATTTTCTCAACAGATTTACTTTTTCAAAAATCTCAAGTGATTCATATTTGCCAACTATTCGCCCATTCAATCTTAATTTCAGCATTTAAAAATAGAAATAAAGTACTACACGATATTGATCACACATTTCGTTAAAATCTCGTCATCAAGTAAGACTCTAGGACAAAGGTGTTTTACTTACTTGACACCAGGGCTTTTTAATTCACTACCAGAAATTTATAAAATATACATTAAAACAATTAATTCCACAATTTTCATTAAAAAATTCTTAGAGCTTAGAACGGATCTGTTTACGTGTTGACCTTTCTTTTTAGCTACAGGCTTTCGCGAAAACATCTCGCTCCCTCGGGCTCACTCAGAAAAATGCGCCACTGAGGCGCGATTAGCCAGAGCGCAGTGGCGTACCTAAAAAGAGATACTAATACGTATGAAAACAAAATTATTAAAATTGAAATTATATTTTTATGTTATTTACTTTAAAATAATGTGTTTTTATTAAATGTTGGGTGTTCACAGCACAAATGAACTAATGAAGAAACCGGCCCCTGACCCTACCCAGACAACACACCAAATCCCAGAGATATCCACAGAATATCTTTTTTGGATATCCAATATATCCACAGGATATCAGAAATATCCAATGGATCTAATATGGATATCCAAATATCCGTCTATATTCCAGGATATAGAAGATATTCGGATATTTAGCAAAATATTTTATGGGTATCTTTAGTAGAGGTTCATAAGTAACCAATGATTATTGAATAACGTCGAAAGAAAATAGCAGAGATAACACTCAAAATATTTTTAACACTCAAAATATTTTCAACATTTTGCCTTTGATTTTGCCCACTAAGGAGAAAGTCATCCTTATTGCAATAAATGGAAATTCTCGACTCCATCTCTAATGGAGTCTGATTGAGATACCAATTTCGATCGAACTGAATTACGGCGAGTTGAGCATGAGTAGATATTCAACAAGCGAAAATGGTATCGCCATCTATACTTAGTAAGCAACATCAAAGGTCGCTGTAGTACCTAGTTCAGAGACGAGGTGGAATAAAAGCCAGGCGGGCTATTCTTAAAAAAGGAAATAATTCTAGTCCTAATAAGGTCCAAGAATGACTTTCTTCTTAGTGGGCAAAATCAAAAATTACATCTAGTGGATATCCACCATGGTTTGCGTTCGTGCCTAGACTTTGATATATTTAGTGGATGTCCATGGAATATTGAATACACCTTAAAAAAATGAATTTTAAATATCTGAACGGTACTATTAGCCACAATGGCGAGCACAATGGCGTAATTTTTTAATAATTTGCTATATAATTACTTATTATTAATGGACATTTGCATGTCTATAAATTACATATCATGGATATAAAATAGATATCCACCATGGACTGGACATTCAGTGGATATTGGGATGTCCAGTAGATATCCAAAGGATTTGGTGTGCTGTCTGGGTAATAGACATATTGTGCATAAACTATGCGTAATTTAAAGTTCATGTCATTCAAAGAGAGGACATTCTCAAACTCTGTCAAAGTTTATGGGGTCCACAGTAATTAATAAACGTTGGTGCAACCGGGTGTTAAGCATCGTTCAAACCCAACGGAATCCTTTAAGAAGAGAACGCATTAGGCAATCGCGGCCCCGTCGCATCGCGGGTTGTGCTAGTCTTGATATTATCGCGATCTCCCGAGGTTCTTTTGAAAAGATAGGAAGGGAACACGATGCGAGCGAGCAGAGCTAGAGAACACCAAGTGAAAATGCATACGTTAGAAAATATGGGAAAGAATTTCACTATGCGCGCTCCAGACTAGCACAGCCCGCGATGTGTCGGGACCGCGATTGCCTACTGCGGTGCCTTCTTTATAAAGCTATCGACTTGATTTTTTTGAATGAAGTTTAAATATGGCCTATCATTGCCATATTTACTGCTAAATATTGTTTACATGTTTACTCAATTATTTAAATAAATACGTCACAATAATTATTGTATAGAACTTGTTATTTGTAAAAATGTTTACATATCTACATAAAAAAAATCATAAACCACGTTCATAGGGTTTTCTTTTGCTAATTTTTAGAACGTAAAATAGACAAGTTCACATAAGAAACCACTATATGTAGAAACAGGTAGGTAATTATAATTTACAATGTTTTTAAGGTCTAAAAATGTACTCATGAAAAATAAAATAAGAACAGAGAAACTTTAGTTTAATTTGTTATCTAATAATAAACCAGGGAGGATAGAAAAAATTAATAACTAGAAATCGGCAACATCTTGGAGAAAATAAAAAAGAACACATTTTTATTATGTTCCATTTAGTTCATTCGCAGCATGAATATACAGGGTGTTTCAGAATTAAGTACCGTACACTTGTAGATCAACTAATTATTAAGAAAAACTAAATATAATTTTCCTGTGAACGTCCCCGTTTTCATTCTACATGGTGATAAAGTAAATTTCATAAATACATGATTTTTTGAATATCTTCCCTTACGGTAAAGACTTTAACTTAAAAATATGTACTTGTTAGTTAATCACAATTATTAATTGTCAAACTTTATTTCGATAAATTACGATAACCCATTGGCGTAGAATCAAGAGCTAAGAAAATATTTTTGAGTCAAACTTATTTTATAGAAGTTAAAATTAATATTTATTTTTTTTTGCACTTGGTTACAAAAAAGAGGCTCTTGGTTTATCATTATAAAACATTACATTTCCAAGATTTTTCAGCGTTAGCCCTACTCACACATGAAAGCTATGTACATTATAAAATTCCAAAAATGTAAATTTTTATTAAGGGCCGATTTCATAATCAATATTAAAAGGTCCATTAACTTCTGGGACCATTAAGTCCATAAAATATTGGTCCCATTAGTTAATGGACCTTTATGAAATCAGCCTTAATAAAATTGTACATGTAGATTTCATGTTTGGGTAAGACTAAAACTGAAAAATCTCGGAAATTGAATTTTCTACAGAAATCAATTAGAGTCCCTTTTTAGGACAAATTGCGTGAGGAATAATCTTAACTTTTATGAAGTTTGGATACGCCAATGGGTTATCGTAATTTATCGAAATACTGTGTGAACTAATAATGACGATTAACTAGCGCGCACTGTTCTACTTCTGTCTAATAAATAGCATCGCTTATTCTATACCGTTCTTCTGGCGTCATTGAGGGAAAGTTATTATACTGTATAGTGGCAGCACTCGCGAGTTATAAATAAAAACGAAAAAAAATTATTAGATTTCCTGTACAATAGGGCTGAAACGTTATTTTTACAAAAATCGGATTACCTAATAAAAAGAAAAATATATTAAAATATTAATAAAAAAAATGTTTCTGCTCCAGACAATAAATAATTACAAAAAATTTCTTGAAAATCGAATAAAAAATGAAGCATCTGGAAGTTCTTTGAGTCGTACATTGCTCAATATAGATTTTTCTTTAGTACAAAGCTTATAGTAATTCCGTTTAAATATATTTTATGGATAAAACACTTTAAAAATTTCAACAGAAAGATTCGGGCTCACTATTTAATCTGTTTATACTTAAACAAAAGACTCTTTTCAACTAACCCATTAAGCCCTTTTAACTTTTTTTACGCCATGGTCTATTCTTCGTCCTCGAAGGTAGTAGGAAGTAATTACTTTAAAAGCATTCGTTGAGTGATACCGCAACGACAGATTTAGACTTAGCAACCTGATTCAATGGAATATTGCGCTGTTCGCTAGACAAAAGATAGCAACGCTGATGGTGTAAGTAAAGTAAAGCGCTCTATCAATGTGAGTGTTCGCAAGTTTCTGCATGCATTACGTCATTAATATGCTTAAAACGGAAACGAATTTTTTCAACAAAAGTTAATCTTTTAAATTATTGCACACAAAATATACAGAGAAATTCATTGGAAACTAACCACCCTAAATAATTTTAAAGGTGAGGTTTTAATGAAAAAAAATACAAAAATTAGTAAAAATTCATATAAAGGGGGACGTCTTAGGTTAGGTACGGGGTATTAATACATTGCGACTTAAAAGCTCTATTGTGTCTGTCCTCTTATACAGTGCTTCTTAAAAGTCCCCTCCCCCTCTTTTCTTTTGAACGAAGATACTTAGACTGATGAAATTTAGAGTGTGAAAATGAACTATTGTAAGCTTCTCTACTAGTGGTAACAGGTGACGTAATAGGCATCGGTGACGTCACCAGGCAACTGAAACCAATAATATTAAATGGAACCTTATTTTAACCATCAAAAACATCGTAAACCAAAAAAAAAATAGTATGATTGAATAGGTATTCTAAATACCTTTCAAACGAGGTGTCACTTGATAAAAGGTCCCATTTAATATTATGGGTTTCAGTTTCCCGGTGACGTCACCGATGCCTATTACGTCACCTGTTACCACTAGTAGAGAAGCTTACAATAGTTCATTTTCACCCTCCAAATTTCATCAGTCTAAGTATCACCGTTCAAAAGAAATGAAGGGGGATGGGACTTTTGAGAAGCACTGTATAGCTAATACAGCAAGGAAATAGTCTCGATGCCTATATCAACCCTTCCAATCCTATCTTCTCAAGAAAGTTTAGAATTTGGAGTGCTTCAAGTTAAATAAATCGCCCTCTTCTATTTGGTGTGCTCCTAGGAATAGTGCCCTTGGATTCTGGAGTGCTTCATATTCAGAATGTGAATGGAGGTTTCGTCCTCCTCCTCCTTACAGAATCTACGGTCATCTTCTACTACGCATCGCCTTGTATGTGAAGAGCAAATATCAAAAATACAGTTTTGCAAATTGAAGAATTTTATGATTTTCTCATGGATCCCATTAGATCTGGACCAAATTTCTATAGTCTACCCCTAAGGTATGCGCTTTCTAACAAAAACAGAATCATAGAAATCGGACAAAGTAGTAAAGAATAAATGATCTTGGTGAAAGAAGGGGATAAGTCGCTTTTTTAAAAGTCGCATTTTTAAAAGTAAAATATTTAGGAGAGTCCATCTTGTTTTTACATAAAAAGAAGACTTATGCTATTATTATAAGAATAAATGAAAAATTTGCAAAATGTGTATTTGGTGTAAAAACGAGATATGTCTTCATTTTAATGTAAATGTACAAAAAATCAGAGCAATGAAAGTTCGTTTTTTTGTAAAGGAGACAATTCAAGACTGATAACATGTTCGTCTAGTTCTACACCAAACTTTAGGTTATGCTTGCTAGTATCTCAATTTCGAAAAAATAGTTGCTTAGCCCATTCTTGCACCAAGGTCTTCAATTATCACTGAACATACACAAAAAAGATATTTCTACAAATTGGGGACCTCCTCCATTTATGAAGTCAGTTAAAAATACAAATTAAGTACAATGTAGAATTCTTTTTGGGGTTTTATTAGAAATGCCTCCTATTAGAAATTTAATAAGGCTAATATTTTATTCTCCACTCAGATGATTATGATTACCACCTGTCTCTTAAACTCAACGATACAAATTTTACCTGTACTTTCGTCACAGGGATTTCTTTCAACTACGTCCTTACATCCTTATGTCGTCCTAGATTTATAAGTTGCCAAAGAAGTTGTTTGTTCGCTCTTGGTAAAAAAAATATTTGAAGTTAAGACTTTAAATTTAATTTGATAGATAATAAAAATACCAACTGTAACTGATACAATACAGGTACAAACTCAATTTTCGTTCAATCTATACATCATTCTCAACGTTTTATTTTTCATTCTTTTTGTCGTTATTTTTGGAGATCATTTAAAATGAAGGACTTTTTTTGAAAAAGAATCAAATAAAAAGTAATGCAAATAAACGTATTATGGCATCAGAAATGTTTTTATAACTTCCAATTTAACCCCTAAAAGATAAAAAACTACATTTTTCATTCAATTCCTCAATTAAGAAAGCAACTACTTACTAAAACTATTTCTAATTAAAATTGTGTACTTGTACGTCAAATAGTCTCTGAAGTAAAACGACTGTGACAGACAGACAAACACCGATGTTATAAATTTCATGAGTGTTCCTTTTTAACAAATTGGGGACATAACACTTAAAATTAAAAATGGTGGATAATAATAATAATTATAAACAAAATCGCAGATTTCAGGAAAAGTCCGGACTTGAGTTTTTAGATAAATGCCTTTAATATTTATTAATATTTAATTGTGGATTAGATTATACAGATAACTGTTTTAAATACTGATTTAATAATTTTTCGTGCGCACATATAAAAGATAGTTGGAGCGGACAATCGCGAGTTTAGTCCCTTTTGTTCATTGCACTGCTCTGAATTCGACCTTTGGGGTCAAGCTCTAGTAGGTGGAGCGAGTATGTCGCTTTAATCCCTTTATACTCATTGCACAGCTCAGTACTAGTAGAAATGTGAGGCGTTTCGCGTGTCATATCCCTTTACGCCAAAAGGGTAGTAACTAGGCAGGAGTCATGTCACGTGTTATATCCCTTCGTGACCACATTTCATACTCCTAGGTACTATACCTTGATAATGAAATAGACAAAACAGTAATAAGTACATTGCGTGTCGATTCCCTTTGTACTTGGTGATTGTTCGAATAATTGTTAAGATAATAAATAATTACTAAAGTAATATTCACGGACACTAGCGAATATTTTTTTTCTTTATAGGAAAACCCGACGATGTGCATTAAATGGACAGCACCTCGACCATCAATCAAAACACTTGTCATTTTTTATTGTTTGGTAATTATATAAACATTTATAAATTTATCTTTTGACCTTTGTTTACTAGATTAAATTTTATCTTTATCTAACATATATATTTCACCTCTTACACTCCTTAAATTCGTCATTTTGTACATATACTACTTCTACAAGAAAACATCCTTTTTAGGGAATGTATTGAAGCTTCTGTCATTTCGCAATTCTGACAATTATTGCTTCTTTAAATTCAATGTCTGCAAATTCAATTTGTTGCTACTCGAACATTTTTTGAGACTGAAAATCTTTTAGCTCGACCCTCGTAGATAATTACTAAATGGCAGTAAGTCGTAAGCCATAAACGAGACTCGTAAGTTGTTAAACGGCTTTTTACTGTTTATTAATTTTACATGTATGTATATTTTAGCGTCTATTTTTAGTGCAGTCTCCGTTTTAAACCGTACGGTACGGTACTAGTGCTAGCGGTATACTATATTTTTACTAACCACCGAAGGATGAATAATTATTATTCTAATAATGGACAGATGGTTGAATCTAAGTGCAAAATGTATTAAAGAAAATAGAAATATTTTCCTAGTTCCTATTCTATTAAAATAAAAAATAATTAATTTACCTAACCTGTACGGCCAGTAGCCATCTCGCGTTACTTTGCAAAAAATACATAAAATGAGAAAATAAAAAAATACTAATCAACCTAACCTGTGCAGCCTCGAGCTATGAACGAGCCAGCCAGATTTTAAAAATAAAAAATAATTAAACATGTTTATTTTCAATCCGATGGGAAAATCCTTGTCTGATATAAACGTCTTTTAAATGATAAATTGACACCCTGTATATTTGTCTCTATGGCTGTTGTTAATTTTATTTATTGTATGTAATATGAAGTTATAGTTTTAAGGTATTTGATTACAACAAGAAGAACACCGCTACGTTTCTTCGAATTTCGAATACATTATCTATAAGTATCAATAAAAAATAAAAAGTAAGTTGTTAGGTATAAAATAGTATATTGTGCAACAAGTGCAGAAAGTAACCTATTCTACACGATGTGAAATAGGTTTTCTGCACGAGTGGCACACTTTATTTTTTCTACGACCATAATTTGATGAACTTTATTAACGATTTGAAATTAGAAATATTGAGCAGTGGTAAATTTGTATTATTATCACTTTCTAAATTTGTAACATATTTTCTTTTCTTTAATCTAAATTTAATTTACCCCTTTACAAGTGAATTTCAACCCCTGTAGCCGACTGAGCGACTGGTGTAGGGGAAATTAAATTTCAGCTAATACGGCATCTATCAAATCCTATAAATTCACATGGTTTTCTGTAGGATTGGCCAGCAAATAAATTCGGCGTCGTAGACATCTACGCTACCGTAGTCGATGTCTACCTTACATTAGGAATTTGTAGTATACCTACCAGTTGTGTTTTTTCATTTTTTTTGAATAAACATGGAGTAAATTGACCATATTGTAGAAAATTTAAAAGACTTTGTGAGCTCCTCAAAATAAACCTTATTTTGTTGACGTCAATCCATAAATCGAGAATAAGCTAAGTTGTATTTTTTGCCGATGTTTGAAGCGATAAGTCGAAATAAATTAAATGTCAAGATTTAAAATATCAATATTTTAAAATGGTGACTTGATTTGAATTTTTTTGTATTATCTTTTATATATAGGCAACCAACAATACAGCAGTTATAAATCATTTTACGTTTTTTTTTTCTAAATTTTTTAGTATTTGGACGAATTATTTAGTTAAATAGATATGTCCTTAAAATATAATATTGTATTTTTTCATTAGTACTAAAGGTTATACGACAATTTATTCGATGCACCAAACACTGTGGAATTACCGTGTGGAATAATATTTCCACATTATGGATGTGTACGGAAATGCCTACTTTGACGCTTAAAAACAATTCGGAATATGTGATTTTCTGTAGTGATCGTCGAAAAAAATATTTACTATATTCCTATATTATTAATCTACCACTAAACTCCCAGCAGGCGACGATATCCAATTGATTACTTTGCCAAATGTTGACGTAGCTGTGTTCTTCTTATTGTAATAGGACCCTAGTTAAAATGTTTTGTTTGGATAATCAATATAAATGTTTATGCAAATTTTAACAAATTGAAAAAGCATGTGAATTTTAACTTGTACCGCAAGGACTATAAAGGAAGCAGTGCTAGTGCGTCGGATAATCGACACAGATCACATAATATTTATCATTATTGGTTCTATTAAAAGGCGCGTAAGAGGGGATACGCGAGTGCGACCTTGGCCTTAACCATTGCGCACACCCAAAGGTATGCAACGTTGCCGAGATTTTTAAATTTGCATTTTACTGGTGCTATTTTACTATATGTAACTTTTAACTTTGGTACGGTACAAGTCGTAAGTAATACGAGGATGAGTTGAATAGTATGTAGAAATAACGCCACGGTTTTTGACTTAATAAAGTATAGGAATCATAATTTTTTGGGTCCTTCGAATCAGTTTTGACCATTTTCGCGATTTTCTCTCTGGTGAAAAGTGCATCATTTCAATTTTTCAGTATTGTAGTTGGCAATAAAGATATGACAAATTTTTTTGAATAATTTTAATCTTTAATTCTTTTAATCTTTAATTCATATTCTAATCACTTTTTAAAAAATATATTTGATGTTTGATAACTTCACAGGAAAGTCATGTTATATTTTTTCTATCGTTTTTATTTAAGGACAAATGTCAAGTGCAATCTGAACATTATTTTTTTAAATAATTTGGAATTATTGTTTTTTTATTGAGTAATAAATAAATTAATATTCGAACACTGCTATAAATAAAGTTTATGACTTTGTCCCTGTTCGTCGTTCTATGATATAATTTTAAGATGTTTTTATTCTTTCTACACTTATGAAAAAAAATGCAGTGTTAAGGTTGAAACGCATTAGGCAAGTCCGGTACCGTCGCATCGCGGTCCGCACTAAACTCGAGCTTGCGCGGTGAAGTTCTTTCCCATATTTTATAACGCATTCATTCGCACTTGGTATTCTCGAGCTGTGCTCGTTAACATACTGTTAAAGATTCTCGGGAAACTGCAAGCGATCGAGACTAGCACAGCCCGCGATGCGACGGGACCGCGATTGCCTGATGCGTTCCCTTCTTTACTGTGTCTCAAAATAAAGTTGTACTTTTTTCGAAATGTTAATGTTACACCTTTTAATGTTTTTTTTATAATTTAACATATTTAACAAATATCATAATTTCGATACTCCGCCATTGAAGTTATTTTGTTCCAAATACGGACCTGTTGGTTACTATTGCATTAAGATTATGACCCAAAAATGATGAGAATATAAAAATGTTCATGATTTTATAGATTACAACTATGAAGACTAGAGATACCAATAGACAAAAACTATGAAGACTAGAGAGAAGGAATCAAATCGGCAAGGGACAAATTTAAAATTTTCGTCCTAGTTTTTATGAGTTTCGCCAAATGGACTGTAGGTGGTCGGTTAACATATTTAAAATGAGTGATAAAAGGCAGGATTTCCTTCGCTCCCGGGTGTAGGACGATATATTTTACCAAAGAAAGGTATTTTCGAATGTGTAAAAAATATTAGTAGGTATTTGTGAAGCGCTTTCGGCTGTTAAGCTATCAGGTTTTTTATTTTCACTAGTAATACCACTAGAGGTCAAAAAATTTCCTGATATTAATTTGACCTCGCGTGGTATTCGGTAAGAAAATTCCACACCTGTAATTTTGAACCAATCAAAATACGTGTTTTTGACAGATCGCCCATGGCAACGGAGGTATTTTAGTGGAAATTTTTTTCTCGTGGGGTACCCAACAGCGAATTATACTGGAATTTTTTTGACGTTTACAATAACAGACCATTTTTGACAGGCTGGTTTTTATTTGTTCACATAATAGGTTTAGTTTTGATACATTTTAGTTACAATGCTAAGGTGTTTTCTATATTCTTCGGCCACTTCTTTTCTTCTTAATGGCGAAAATGCAGGACTTTGGATGCTTTGAATTATGTGTCTATGTCTAATAAAATATATTAATATTTAGACACTAATTTATTCACCTTTTTCCCATTCAGCACTTTGAATTTTGCGTAGTTTAGGTGCAAATATTCGTGGACAATTCGGAACAAATTTTCGTTTTTCAAGTTGGAGCCACAATCCTCTATTAATCCGAGTAAGTAAGTCATGGTGCAATGATTGATCATTACATCAGACAATTTCACGCATATTTTGCATAGCGTATGATTTTCAAATCGATTCATTTTTAAACAAATAGATAATTTTGTTGGTTTTACTTGCTGTGCAATATTCTTCATCGCAACAAAACGCGAGTTATTTAATGTTTTGAACTGTCAAAATACAATGATCACAGCCTCCTACGATTGATGCTTGCTGACGCTGGTTATGAATTTCATACCATTTTAAAGCGCTCATAACGCATGTTAATAAAAACGCAGAAAACAATTTTCTACCACTTGTAGTTATTCAAAACTTACGTAAAATTAAAGAATATACTATTTTCTATTTTCAAATGGTATTCCCATGCAACTACAATGAGTAGAAATAAGCAATTTGAAGGCCTAAATAATTGCAGCGAAACATTTTTTTACGTCGGGCCGCTTGACAACTTCAAAACTGAAATTATATTCGAGGTTAGGGTATCACTTAGTTACCATGACAACTCAACAATCAAGGCGACAACACCTTTTATGTTTCACTGGTGACTTGGAGAAAATAATTTGCATTGTTGAGAAACGAAAAATAAATTTTAAAAATATTTAATTTTCAACCATAATTCGGCGTGGAATTTTCTTACCGAATACCACGCGAGGTCAAATTAATATCAGGAAATTTTTTCTCGCTCATGAATATTTTTAGAAAATTTTCATGAGCTCGAAAAAATTTCCGGAAATAATTTGACCTCTAGTGGTATTACTAGTGAAAATTCCACGCCGAATTATGGTTGAAAATTAAATATTTTTAAAATTTATTTTTCGTTTCTCAACAATGCAAATTATTTTCTCCAAGTCACCAGTGAAACATAAAAGGTGTTGTCGCCTTGATTGTTGAGTTGTCATGGTAACTAAGTGAGACCCTAACCTCGAATATAATTACAGTTTTGAAGTTGTCAAGCGGCCCGACGTAAAAAAATGTTTCGCTGCAATTATTTAGGCCTTCAAATTGCTTATTTCTACTCATTGTAGTTGCATGGGAATACCATTTGAAAATAGAAAATAGTATATTCTTTAATTTTACGTAAGTTTTGAATAACTACAAGTGGTAGAAAATTGTTTTTCTGCGTTTTTATTAACATGCGTTATGAGCGCTTTAAAATGGTATGAAATTCATAACCAGCGTCAGCAAGCATCAATCGTAGGAGGCTGTGATCATTGTATTTTGACAGTTCAAAACATTAAATAACTCGCGTTTTGTTGCGATAAAGAATATTGCACAGCAAGTAAAACCAACAAAATTACCTATTTGTTTAAAAATGAATCGATTTGAAAATCATACGCTATGCAAAATATGCGTGAAATTGTCTGATGTAATGATCAATCATTGCACCATGACTTACTTACTCGGATTAATAGAGGATTGTGGCTCCAACTTGAAAAACGAAAATTTGTTCCGAATTGTCCACGAATATTTGCACCGAAACTACGCAAAATTCAAAGTGCTGAATGGGAAAAAGGTGAATAAATTAGTGTCTAAATATTATATATATTTTATTAGACATAGACACATAATTCAAAGCATCCAAAGTCCTGCATTTTCGCCATTAAGAAGAAAAGAAGTGGCCGAAGAATATAGAAAACACCTTAGCATTGTAACTAAAATGTATCAAAACTAAACCTATTATGTGAACAAATAAAAACCAGTCTGTCAAAAATGGTCTGTTATTGTAAACGTCAAAAAATTTTCAGTATAATTCGCTGTTGGGTACCCCACGAGAAAAAAATTTCCACTAAAATACCTCCGTTGCCATGGTGATCTGTCAAAAACACGTATTTTGATTGGTTCAAAATTACAGGTGTGGAATTTTCACTAAAATATTTTATCGACAACCTATATGCTAAGCTATGAATTACCCGCTGAGTTCATTAATAGCTGATCTATCTCTTGATCGCCTCGAAGTCAACAAGATTTTACTTCAAACTTGGAGTAGCCATTTATATCACCGCCTATTAAACATCCATCTTTCTTATTCCAATTTAAAAAAAAAACCCACGTCCTAAAACAATTATTAGCTGATATTAATCATAATTTCGATCCCTTATTTTTCTTTACTCTATTTTGGTTATATTTCCAACGCTATTAATAATATTAGAATTTCTTTTAAAAATAACAATTCTATTAAAAGTGTTCCTTCTTATGCTAAAGATGTTATTGATTTTTTAGACAAAAGTGACATATACAGGTTGGTGACCACATCAATTTCAACAATCATAATTTTAAATTAGATCTTCTAAAGACCTAGAGATTCACAGGGAACTTGGCAAACAAAATTCGACTTGTGTTCACACACAGATACACCTAAGCAGTAAGTTTCCTCCGCTTTTTAAGAATATGGGCAATGGATGAACTGGAGTTACCTAATTTCGGTGGCAACAGCGGTGGTGATAGTGATGGTTGCGGCGATGTCAAGGCTAACGTGCCCTTCCTCTCTTTCCACACTAGGGATATAAAGTAACGTTGTTGTGGTGACTCTTACTGGCACGATCGTTATTGTCTTTAATATTATGTATTTCGACTCTTGTTATCCATATTGTTCACTTTTTTTCATTCGTTTACATAAAATTAATTGAATAATTTTACATTTTTTGAAATTAAAGTATTTTTTAAGTTGACAAACAACCTGAAAACCTTTATTTAGCTGTCATGGTTATACATCTTTCAAGAATTTAACCTACAAAATGACACCATCCTCGTTCACTGACTAAATGAGATCTTATCAACTTCTATAATTTTAAATCAATCATTTAAATAAATTTCGCTTGGCGAATACTAATAAAATTCACACAATTACACACTTGAAAATAACTTGGTTCGCATATCTATCAGTGTGTACGTGTACAGACACACCTACAACCTTTGATTATTATTATCTATTTGTTTGTTCGAATTTCTTCTTCTATTCTTTTTTCTAGAATGTATTAATTAAGTTTCTAATTTTACAATGAATGTTTTAATTTGATTTTTTGATTGGAAGTCAAATATAATATTTATATTATATAAGTAAAACAGACAAAAATGCTTAAGATCGATACTTAATCAGAGGTCTTTAAATAACTTTATTTTTATTACTACATAATGAATTTTAATATTTAAATAAATAAATTTGAAATTAAATTGATTTAATGTAACATAATTTTTGTTTTATTTTTTGTTTTTTCTGTTTTGTTTTTCCTGTTTTTTTTTTTGATTTTTTGGCTTTTTTGGTTTTTGTTTCTTTTTTGTTTTTCCATGGTTTTTCTTTTGTTTTTCAAATATACTACAAACTTTAAAAATGTCCATATACTTACAGGGTATTATTTTGAAGTGAATCAATTTTTTAATTTTTAGATTTTTTGTTTTTTTATTTTTGTTTTTTTTTTATTTTATTTTATTTTTTTATTTTTTGTTGTTTTTCTTTTATTTTTGGTTTTTTCGGATTTTTTGTCTTTTTTGTTTTTTTTGTCTCTTTTGGTTTTTTGTTTCTTTTTTGTTTTGTTTTTCTTTTGTTTTTCTTTGGTTTTCTTTGGTTTTTCTTTGGTTTTTCTTTGGTTTTTCTTTGGTTTTTCTTTGGTTTTTCTTTTGTTCTTCAAATATAAGTACAAACAAACTTTAACAATGTCCATATACTTACAGGGTATTGTTTTGAAGTAAATCAATTTTAATTTTTTTTTGTTCGTGTCTGGATTTCACTTTTATTTATACGCTATTTGGCACCATATTAATCAAAAAATATAATATGTAGTGAATATGAAAAAAATATATAGTATGAATAATAAGATATGAATAATTGGAAAAAATGCAAAATTGATCAAAAACTCATTAAAAATGTTATTTAAAATTACTTAACGTAGGTACCTATATGGATTTTCCAATGAATCACCCTGTATATGTTTCCTTATTAAACATTCCTATATTTGTATTACTTACTGTATCTTTGAATTATATATTGCTTTGGCAGGATAATCATTGTTTTTATATTAAAACTGTACATTTTAAGAATACTAAAATAGAATCAATTCAACTTAAATCTGGCAAGACCCGATTTAATATCACGAGATCGGTTAAATGAAAATATCGCTTACTCGGTGGTTTTCTCAGAATATTTTGCTGTGAAGGGAAAATGTGAATTATGTTGATCAGCTCTATTCAGTATGTCTGAACCGTTAAAATGTTTGGAACAAAATTGCTTGCGTGACACTAGAGACATTAAAAATTATGCATTTTCCATCGTGCAAATCTAATAATAGAGAATAAACAGAGTTGCTATTATAATATTACAAAATCACATTTTTTCACTATTTTATACATTTAAAAATGACAGAAAAATAAATTTGAAGCAGAGTAAAATTATCATAGCTATATTTCAACAAAGCCTGTAAAATTATTCGTATGAAATTACCACGATACTAATTGGTTATCAATTTCCTTCTGGTAACGTAATATTTTCAGATAACGTTATGAAAATAATTTGCATTTCAAGGGAAACATTAATACAGTATTTATGTAATATTATACTAGCAAGTAGATACATAATTTTAAATCATTAATTATACTGGGTGACAATTTAAAAACTTACAATGGTTATATCTCATGAACTATGGGAAGTACAATGGGAAAATTAATGTAATATATATTAATAAAATGCAAGAGACTGCAATATTATGAGTTATATCTAACTATACATGCTTATAACTGACAAAGATAAAGATGTTTTTTTGTTTTTTATGTACGAAATCGTATTATAAATCATTATTTTAGAAATCAGTGGAATTAGTGGATAGATATTATTATTAATAGGTAAGTAAACAAGTATTGAGCATATAATAGATGAATCGCGGATAAAAGAATGTTTGTTACTATACTGTTTTTTTTTTCTTTTCTTTTTTTCTTTTTTTATAATATTTTTAATAGTTTTAATTTAATGTTGTAGTTGAAGTGTTTATATTAGTATATTTTTATGCAATTGTATCATTTAAAAATTTATATTCTCTATATATTTGCTAGCCGTTATACTGTAATTTTTATTTTAATAAAGTTAGTATTAAATAAAGTTTTACGTATTTTGAAACGTCTCCTTCGTTTACGTTTCCATTTTCTCATTCTAACTTAATTTTAGCTGGTATTTTTATCTATATAAATCATAATACATTTACGATGCCATCTTGTTTTAACTTAAATTATACTGACATTGATATATCTCTTTACGCAAAATTTTAGTCAATTAGTTGATTAAATTTCTGTGAGAACAATTAAAAGTAATTAAATTTATTTCGGTTTGCTTTTCGTATAAGCGAATCAGAAAATACCGTAGGTATGCTAAAAATAATACGACACAGTATTTATTAAAAAGAGGCTGTATATACAAAGTCGGCGGTGCGGGTTCCATGAATTAATATAGGGTAAAACATAATAAAGTTAAATATGCTGCAGGGTTTTTGACAAGTGAATGGGGCCCAGAAAAAAACTACCTATATAAGAAAACACGTTCCTTTTTCATTATATTTTTGTTCTACGAAATTATAAAGTCAACTTTTTATGTTGAATACTCGTTATACGAGGATTGTACAGTAGAAACTTGATCGAACAATATATTTACTAATAAATAACACCACAATATAATGGCATTGTTTCACCAACCGATGCATACACTGCTCACATAACTCTTGTAGGTGCTGCTTGAATAATTCTTTCACAGCATTTTGTACTTCTGCGTCCGATTGAAAACGCTTTCCTTTTAACACCTTTTTCAGTGGGCCAAAGATCTAAAATTGCAAAGATACAAATCTGGGCTGTAGGGTGGATGCTCTAAAATTATCCATTTATTTTGTTGCAGATTTTCGGCCAAGCATTGTCGCGAAGCAGAATGACACCACGTGAAAGCTTTCCAAGACTTTTGTCTTATTGCTCGTTCAGAGTCTCATTGTACAGGTTTTCATTGATGCACCCTAACTCTAGGTTTTTTAAACTCTATCATGGTCGAAAAAAAATAAAAAATTTAAATATCTCCTTACTTGCAGAAGGTTGAGCTTTAAACTTCTTTGGTGGTGAAGAATTTGAATGTGTCCATTGTATCGATGAGAACTTACTGGACGGTTCAAAATAATGACATCATGTTTGGTCGCCAGCAATTATTGATTGGTGCTCAGAAAAAAGACGAGGACCGCATTGCGTATAAACTTTTGTTTGTCTATGATACAATGAACAGTTCCTGTACTTACACCAATATTTTCTGTAATTGTTTGGTTTGAAATTCTACGATTTTCTCAGGCTTTCTGTAATAATGAGCATTATTATTGGAAAATATAAAGAATTTACCAAAAATTCTAAAAAAGTATTTTTAATGTTTTAAATTAAAAATTCAAAAGGAAACACACGTATGGAAATAAAAAAATAATCAGGTTATTAATCCAGTCAATGGCTTACATAGAACTAGGGAATTCAAGGTAGAACGTAAGTATTCTAACAAGTACTACTATCACGTAAATTTTGGGTTTATATAGAGAGACTAAAGAGAAAGAAAAAGACTCAAGTGAAGACTTAGGTCCAGACTCTCGCCGAAGGCGAGATCTCTCGTTTTCGGGACTATGAGTCCCGAAAAAAAGTAATGTGTGAAGTAAAGTTTCGTGCAGCGATTTGTTAACTTTGGGTAAATATCTTAAACTTATTTTTAAAGGGTTTTGTTTGAGATGATTAATTGATTTACATATAAATGCCAATTTAATATTTTCATCCACAGTATTTATTTCATATATGTATTTTATATTATTATATAGCTAAAGTTTCTAGTACTAGTTTTAGTTGTTAATAAGTCCAAACTAAATATATTTTATTCATTTATTTTTGAGACTATTGGTCAATTTTGTACTTATTTTAAATGTACATTTGTTAATGTTTTAATCCTTATTATTAATCTCTCCCCCCTTTCCAAAAACAGTGACATATTCCAAGCATTTGAGAAGCCTCGGCGTCTCTATTCCCTTAGGACTAGAGGAGTTTAATACTAGTTGCCAAGAACCGCTCGACTATGCTATTAAGGGATAATATTTGTTCTTTTAATTAAATTTTGTTATTATTTTTATTTGCCACTGGTGAATGAATGTTCCTTTTTGGACTCCAGGACCCTTTGGATGGTGACACTGCTGTCTTAATCCCTTAATAGTATATTATCAACAGCAGCTAAATATCTATCAGTGGTTACAAATGGTCTTTAGACTTCCCGATTGTTACATTTTTACACATGCCATATTTATGTCTATTAATGTAGTTCTCAATGAACCTGGTTGTGGATCATCATTCGTCCCCTCTTTTTCACTCCTAAATTTTCAGCACCATTTCTTGACAGTTGGATACGCGATACATGCGTTTCCAAGTTTCCATACACTGCATGCATTCGCGTATTAACTTTCAACGGTTGCAGACCTTCAGCACACAAAAACTAATATACTCTGGCCTGTATTTATAAACAGATCTCAGCCAGGGGCTGGTAACTCAAATGGAAAAACATGAGGCTGGTAATTTAGTACCACTCCAATTAACGGGATGGCGCTCGTATCGAATTGTCATGTCAGTTGTCAGCTCGTCAAAACTTCAAACTCAGATAAAATAAAATGGCTATTGTATTTGAAGCACGAATGTGTATTGAATTTTGATTCATCTAGAATCTAGATTTATTTTTCAACACCTTCCAATTTTAAGCATGTTTACAAAAGATGGGAAGATGGATTTCAGCAACAAACAATAAAGCACTCCCAGATATTGGTAGTAATGCAATTTATACCACATTAAATATGCAGTCGTCCCCCAAATTGTAATAAGTGTCTTAAGAAAAATGCACCATCACTGTACCAACGGTAAGTAATGTTTACAAACTTGTATTTGATTCAGTGTTAAAATAATTGGTTTGTTATTTAAATTTCTTTTTGTTTTCAGTTTTTAAATGATCATTTTTGTAAAGAATGTTGGCCCTCCAAAATACCCTGTCGATCGATGAAATATTTGAGCCTCAGCCATCAATATCAAAAATTGATTCAATGCCATTGACATCAAACAAAAAAACACCCTAAAATCTTCAAGGTTCCAAACGTGTGTAAGTTTAATTTATGCTCAAAAGTTAAATTTATTTATCACGGTGCCCACATGATGAATAAAAATTTGATAACTACAAGTGCTGTATAAATGAATCAAGAAAACAATTATCGGATGAAGAAATGCTCCTCAACCTAACTAGTCAACTCAATAACCCTATGGCAAATTTTATCCACACTCAAATTTGCTTCGATAGTAAAAAAGGATGATGGATGCTTCAACCTCAATTTTTTCAAACTTATTTGCCACTCCAAGTCACAAAACTTTTATAAAGGTCTTGAGCACTTATATATGCTGATTTTGTTACAGAAAACATTTTTGATAGGTTTGTTTTATAAATATTTAATTATTTAAATGGTGTAAATGCATATTTGTTTGAGTATTTCCCTGTTTAAATAGACAAATTATATGATGATAATTTACTGTAATAAAAAAAAATAAAATAAATTGCATTTTATTTCAAGTTTGAAATTAATGCAAAAATATAATGAAGTAAAATCAGATAAAGATAAAAATTGGCAAAATATTTGACTAGTTTCAAATCACAAAACAGTCAATATGGTTGTTTTATGATTTAAAACTAGTCAAATATTTTTCCAATTTTTTTGCTTTTATTTGATTTTCTTTATTACATTTTTGCGCTACTACAAAGTTAAATTTCAAAAAGCCCGCTCGTGGCGGCCATATTGAATTTTAGTACCACTCCAATTTGATAGATGGCAGCACATCGACTCAGAATTTTACCATTGAGTTTCCCATCTATTCAAGTAATCTATGATCTCAGCTGAGTCGTATTTGAACGAAAATCTAAGTTCGGTTATAACTTCTCTAGAGTTCCAGGTAGTTGCAGTGTTGCACTGGAATTTAGATATGGACAGTAGCAAATCGTTAGTGTTAAGTACATTTACGGATTTGTTACTACCCATCTCTAAATTCACGCGGTTTACTAACTGTGGGTATAACCTATGAAGACTATTCTTCATAGTATAACCTAATTTCGATTTTCGTTCAAGGGCAACTCCACTGACTCGGACTCACAAAGCACATAGAGGTTTCACGTGAATGACCAAGGTCAACACCGACAACTGGCATTTCTTATGCTATTGACTCCAAACCCTAGATGGGGCTACTGATGAAATTATGATTTTTTACTCCATTTTTAATTTTTATGAGTGAAAAACTTAACCAAAGAATCTAAAGATGACGTGTATTTATGTTTTTCGTTATTCACATTTTTCCGTCTGATTTTAGTGATTTTTTTGTTGGCTTTTGGTTTCTGTTTATAGTTTCTTCTTAGTTATTTGCAATTTGTGATGTTTTGGTTTTGTATTTCCTACTGTGGTTTTTTGCAATAATTTTACTGCTACGTTGAAAACTTCGAGAAAAACTTTATTGATTTACCATACATCATAAAAAGACAAACGGATACAACTAATTGATAATTTCACATAAGAGAGTATACCATCTGTATTTGGAAGGAAAATATTTATCAGTGAATGAATAGTTAAAAGGATTCACCTTTTAATCCAATACCTACATTACATTTATCTTCAGGTAAAAAGACATTTTTAAAATATAACTTTAGTGTTAAAAAATGTAATATCCTAGTCTCTACTTTACATTTAAATATATTGATATTTTAAAGATTTGAGATTGCATACCTATTTGATCCAAGTAAGTATTCGTTAAATATGTATTATTATTTGTATTTATTTTGTTCTAATAATATTTATTTAAGTTAATAAACATATTTTAAGATTATTCTATTTATTATTTATTGATATATCTTATATATATTTAATAATAATATGCAAAGCCAACTCTTCAAATTAGATCCATTATAACAAATTAATTCCTTAAATTTGGCATTTGCTAGTTCCATACTTTATTTTATAAAATAATTTATGTGGAAATCATTTAAAATTTAATTTAGAACTACTACCTACTACTAAAAATTATAATTTGAATTTATCGCCATCTGTCAATTGTCATTTTAGTTCCTGCTCCAAACAGTTGCTAATTTGGTTTAAAAGTTTAACATTGGCGTGGGGTCTCTAGACTCTAGAGGATACGTGGTGCTCTGTTTATAAATACGGGCCTAAGAGCCAGCGATCGTCAGGTTAAGATTTTTTATTTTTATACATTAAAGTAGATAAAAACTTTTGGTTATTATGAATATTGACTACGGAGGGTTCGGTAGATAACAAGACCTTAAGTTACCTAAAAATATCTAGCAAAAACACTCTAGTACAGAAGCTGAATTTTTAATATGTTCAACTGGATAAGAGTATAATCTCTTATTAACAATTCCCTGACATTTTTATAGAAAACTTTTTTATTGTTAATTTTTCAGAACATTTTATCCTTGATAAAAGTTAGTATATGACCTAAAACCCAGAACAAACTTTTTACATATTAAAAAATATGTACCATATACGAGGGAGATAAAAAAATATGATTTTAGCTCAAGAGTAAAAAATTATTAAAAAACATGTTACTTGAAAAACTTTTTTAATCACAACCACCATTCAGAAAACTATCGTTAGATTCTAACAAAAAATCTTTACTCTTGAGCCAAATTAATATTTTTTGACATCCCGCTGATTTTTTTTATATTTTCATAAAATTTCAATCTCCAATCGATAATTTCCTGATACTTTTCGCGGGGGCTAACGTCTACCACATACTTTTAAGGTTACCAAATAATGGTGTAATTTACGTAATAGTATAAAAACTGACGGTTATTTAACAAAAATACACGGGTCTAATAGTAAAAGGTCAGGCGTGACTGCTAGGTATGAAGTCTTCATACTGCTTGCCAAAGAACATCATTCGTGCATTTAAGTCCTAGTAAGAGTATTGGTTGAATTTATCAGTGAAGACAATACGAATTCAACATTTTTCAAATTCGCTTCAAAGTCATGGCAGGGGAAGCAAAAGCGATACTAGCGCTAGCTGCGATTATTCGTGCATTTTAGGGCGATATTTTGTAATTTTGGCATATCAAATACACGTATACATTTTACTTTCTTTTTTTTCAAAAAGTAGGTAAAAACAATACAAAAAGCAACAGTAGTTGCTGTGTTGAAAATTGTAAAAATACTAGGAAATAAAAAAGAAAACTTTAAACATTTTCAGTAGCAAAGTGGAAATTAAATCAGGAATAAGAAATAAATGGATAGGTGTACAATAAAAAGAAAAACTACCTTTATTTTTGTAATAATAACAGTAATACTAGAAATAGTAGACATCAGAAACTTAAAAGATTTTAAATAAACAATAAATTATCATTTTACGATGTTCTTCGACATCCCTTTATTCTTAAATGTTCAGCAAGGACTAGATTTCAAGATTTCTGTCTTTGATTATTGTATGTAGCTGGAATGCAATTTTGTGACTAACTGATAGGAAACCAGTTTTAATAATTCATCCTGTTTTCTTTCAAACAAAAATGAAAATATAAATAACAATGCTTTGGTTTATAAATTTTAACTTCACACTATTATTTAATGAGATTTTTTTATTTTAACAGTATATGTTAATTCTTCAAAGACAACTTATTAGACTTAGGCAACTTCTCATACATTTTCCCGTAAATACTGTTGCCTGCCTATATTTTATAATTGATTTTTATTGATTATACTTATTTTTTTGTAATTTAAGCGATAAAAATATATAATAATAAATTAATGTAAAAACGAAAATAAATCAAAGTCAAATGTGATAGACGTAAAATAAAATATTATTTTATAAATTAATGTATTACTTGTTTTACAAATCCATATACTTTTATTGAAACTAACATATATACTTTTTAATTACGAATTCTATTAAAAATTGTATTGTCAGTATACGCAGAAATAGTCCGTTGGTACCTAAATGAATTGGCGCTGCCGTCACGGAGCGAATATCCTAAAAGAATATTTTTATATATTTGCATGCTGATCATCCGGAATATTGACAACAAATGTCATTTCAAAGTCACAATACTTTAAATCGTTATCAAAATAAATATAAACGTAAGTAACTAGTGTGTGTGTCGGTTACAAACATTACTAACGTTGCAAAACGTCAGTTGAGATTAAAATTGTTTCCATGGCTAACCCGACCAAAGATGGGTTTCCACTGAACAACCGTCGTAATCGATTTGAGTTTTTTAGTTGCCAATTTTTGAGAGTAAAAAAGCTTCATACAAAAGTTATGTAACGAGAAAACATTTCATACAATATATATAGAGAAAATTTCCATACAAAAGTACAAAGGTCGTACAATAAATAAAATGTGAACATGGAAGTCGTTTTACTCTTAAATGGTTTTGACACAGCAGTTGATTAAAATTTTAAAAATACGATGTCAATTGTCTGTATGTTTCAGAATATTCACATTATACCCAACAGTGTTACAGGCAATTGAAATCGGTGTTATCGGGGGAATACCAAAAATGTTTAAATATAATCACATAAAAAAGTGGCCTACTAGTTTCCTTAATTAGCTTTTATATTCCAAATATGACCGATTCAATAAAATAAAACTGTTTCTTTGACTTTATTAAGTCGAAAATATATAAGGAATTGGTTGCTTATGAAAACAACATAGTACTCACTACACTGCCGTTCTTGGTGTGATCATACTGGTTCATTTACAATTCACAAAAAACCGAACGTGCCTTAAAACATTTCCAATGGAGGACTCAGGGGGGTACTATCATCCTTGGATCAGTCCTAGTGGACGAACTTGAAAAACTAATATCTGCAGATGATCTGGCGATCGCCGTAATAGGCAAATTTGCAGGTACAATATCCGGATCCGCATAAAAACCGCTCTAAACATAGTTGACGAATGGTGCAGAGAGAGGGAACTAACAGTAAACTTTTTAAAAAAACACTATAGCCAACTTCACAAAACGACAGGTATTGACAGGGCTAAAGCCACCAGCAGAGATTAGGGACATAAAAATAGGAAATGCAACGTCCGCAACAACGATGGTGTCATCTATGCGTCTCAGATGTTAACTACGGGTATACGTCGTTTGTAGAGAGACCAGTGTTGCCAAATATTTTTTTTGAGAGATCGTACAAGTAGAGTATAAAAATGGTATTTCGACACAAAAATTGTACAATAGTACAATAGCGTAATATAACTTAAAAAGAATGAAAAAATAAAAAAAAAACTGGCACATGAATTTATTTGTCTATTTATAAAAATGTTTACAACGAAAAAAATAAAAAAAAAAACATGAAACTTTAAATTAACACATTTAAAGTAATCCATGACTGTCACTTGAAAGTGATTGAAGTTTTGCATGCAAGCTTTTCTTATACCGTGATAGTCGGTGTTGGTACAAAATCACCATGGTCAAAATCACGATAAGTAAGAACGAAAATGACTGCCTTCAGAAATTACGAACGGCCTATGAATCTTAGCAATCAGTTTTTGATTTTTATTGTTTTATATTCTGAAGTTGTTGCAGATATTTAAATAAACCTACTAAAAAATAGAAGATCGTATTTTTACGTACGATCTCACTGATGCAATCGTACATCCTACAGAGAGTTAAAAAATCATATAAATACGATTTAAATCGTACGGTTGGCAACACCGAGACAGACAATAGACGTGGACAGCAGTGGATAGTTTGTAAATATAAATGTCAGTTTCATGTATATCGAAGAATCCTGAATTTAAATTTCAAAATTTGAGTTCATGATTGTGTTATTCTCTAGATGAACTAAGCGAAATAGTTATGACTGGCCACCAGTATTGAAAGGAGTGAAGATTCCGTCTGTCTTAAGAGGCCTAATACTTGGGTGTCACCTTTCACACTTGTAAAAAGTCACCCAAAAAGCACAACATCAGATACAATCAAAGTATGTGCACAACATGCTTTAACTTATGTCGATAGAAAAATGAGAACTACAACCAATAATGATCCATTGTTTGTATATCAAAGTCATATGGTCTATGATAACCTACGGGTTACTGGTATGATGGCTAAAGACTCGGCAAGCTGGACGTTTACAAAGGCAAGCATGCTAGAGTACCACGGGAGCCATGAGAATGGAATGACTCCAACAGTAGCCCTAGAAGTCATATTAAACCTAACGCCATTACATAATTATAAGTAATTAAGGCGAAGCTAGGTCCGTGACATACAAACTATATTAAGGTCCATCACCCATAAGAAATCTGCGTGGACGTATCTACAGCGAGCTATATAAAGAATTGAAGAACGACCAAATAAACGAAAAGCTCCCAAAATATAGCTTTAAAAAGCAATATTATTATTGTATACCAGACTGGGAAACAGAAATCAACTGGTATACAGATAGCTTAAAAATACATGAAGGTTCAGGAATAATTATATATAGTGCCAAGCCAAAGACAAGAATCTCACTGAGCTTTAGTAAATATACGACAGTATTACAGACAGAAATAGCAGCAATACATTTCTGCGCAAAAGAGGTATTAAATCACAATCTTGTCAATTTTTAACAAACTTCAAAAAAGGAGGAGGTTCTCAATTCGTCGCAATATTTTTTTTATTTATTTTTTTTATGTATGTTAAGCGATAATTCTTTAACACGGTGTACGATTTCAAAGATTCTTTTTTGTTAGAAAGGGGGTACTTCAGGAGTGGTCCCATATAAATTTGGTCAAAATCTAATAATTGGGTCCATGAGAAAATCCTCAAACTCTTCATTTTTTATGTATGTTTAGCGATAATGCTTTACCACCTTGTCCGATTTATATGATTATTTTTTGAGTACCTCAGGGGTGGTCCCATATAAATTTGGTTAAGATGTGGTGGTGGCATCTGCACTTTTGAAGTGTTCTGTTAAATTTTTAATTTCTAATACTTGTCGGTTTATAAGTCGGATAATAAAGGGGAAGGGGGACTTAACCTTTGTTTTCTATGATTCAAACCTATTGTGAAATAATTTCTCGACGAAAAGTCCATTCTGGCAAGTTTTAGCTGTTTTCTTGCTATAATATGGGCCAACTCTCACAAAGCAGATAGGGTTACTGATAATATAAGCTGGAAAACGAGGCCGGTACAAAATAACCAAGAAAACATTTCTTACGATTGGCTAAGTAACTTTAAATCCCTCCCTCTTGGATTTTTTGGTTTGTGTGATGAATGTATATCACCAACTTTTCAATGTTTAATGTTTTGATAGATATTTCTCTCATATATTTTAATTTTTTTTTGTCTTAAGTTTTGTAGTCCTGATAATGCTCTAACAAGCCGAAAGCGCTAGACTAATTTTATAAACGACAGAATTATAGTGCCCTGCTAAGACGAGAAGTCGTATCTACAAAATGAACATTTTTAGTAAATGTACATAACTTAGACTTCGTAAAGTAAGTTTAGCAGTTTTGACTTACTAAAATACAATTTGAAATGTTTTTAATATAAATAGGTCTTTCTAACTTTGTATTGTGATAAAATAAAATATAAGCTAACCAAATGTGTAAATTCTCAAAATTTAAATTTATTTAACATAAATTATTTTGGATAAATTAAAAATTCTTGTAACGTGTAAGGTAGCTTCAAAACCAATATTTATAATGTCAACATTTCACAATAACCTGGTGTTTTGTTCGTAATCTTATATCAGTTTTATAGACGGAGATAAATAATAATAATTTAACCTTGTTCGGTTTTCAAGGTTTCTAGATTAACCAAAGACTTAAAATTGCTATCAAATAACGCAACAATTTGAATTTCTTACCTCATTCAGAAGCATTTTCCTTTATTAAAAATAAATCATAATCGATTATAATTGTTTTAATAAAATACGATACGAGGAATATTCTGTTTAGATATTATGGTTAAAATTATTAGTGATGTCTCGTTCTGCCCAGAAAATAAAATGATCTTAAACCGCTGTAAAAACAATTACAATCTTTGTTTAAAATAAGCAAAGACAAATGTTTATAATTAATTTACACTTAATTCTGAAAATAGATCAAGGGATAGATGAAGGTTAATAAATAAAAAAACTTATCAAATGTAATACTTTTTAAAGACACTTTCTAGAGAATAAAAACTCTTTTTTCTTTTTACTCGTCAATATCGGAATTAATGAAAGCTATTAAACTCCTTTAAAACAAAAGATATCCATTACAGAATTAAACGTTTATTAAAGAAAGTAAAAGTAACTATAATTTGAACTCTTAACATATTTAAATATCCAAGGCCATTTTTCCCGACTAAATGCAAAAATTATTCCAATTCCGCGAAAAAGTTATAATGATTTAACTCAAAATTATATTTCGATTATACGAGGGTGAATCAAATATAAACGGTAATTTTTTTAAATACATTTATTGATTAATGTTATACACAAACAAAACATTTAACATTTCTCAACGTAGTTACCTCCATGCTCTACACACTTTTGCCACCGTTTTGGGAGTATGAATATTCCTTCTTCGTAAAAAGTTTGAGGGCGAGTTGTCAGCCAATTACGAACGTACTCCTCGACTTCTTCATTGCTTTCAAATCTTTTTCCTCCGGGTGATTCTTTCAAGGGTTCAAACAAAAAATAATCAAAGGGGGACAAGTCTGGACTATAGGCTCGAGGGTTTCCCAGCCCAGTACTTCCAGTTTATCCCTTGTCAAAACCGCGGTGTGAGGTCTCGCGTTGTCGTGAAGTAGGATGACCTCTCTAATGGGCATACCCCGTCTTTTGTTTCGATAGGCGATTTTTGTCGACTCTAACAATTGGCAATAGTAAGCCGCATTCACTGTTCGTTGATCGTGAAGAAAATTAACGATCAAAACTCCCCTCGAGGCAAAGAAAACCGTCGCAAGAACTTTTCCGGCTGAGAGGCGGGTTTTGGCCTTCACTGGACAGCCTTCATCCTTTCTTCGCCACTCCTTACTCGCTATTTGTGAGTGTAATGGTGGACCCATGTATCATCACATGTGACGATGCGTCTTAGAAAATCCTCCCCTTCTTGTCGAAATCGATTCAGAAGTCTTTCACTGATATCCGATCTGACCTGTTTTTGATTTTCGGTCAGTAACTTTGGAACCCATCGAGCACTAATTTTTCTGAAGCCAAGATGATCAGTGATAATGGATTGAGCACTTCCATAGTTGATACCCACTTCTGACGAAATTTATTCAACTGTTAACCGGCGATCGCCTTCAACAAGCTCTCGAACGACACGGATGTTGTCATCTGTGAGACTTGTCCTTGGCCGTTGATCGTGACTTTGATTTTCGAATTTAAGGGTGGGCGAGACACCCTTAAATTCTCTGGCCCACGTATACACTCGGTTCTGAGACAGTTTATCATCCCCAAACTGTGCCTTTAAACGAGTAAAAATTTCGAACGGTTTAACGCCTTCGTTGGTTAAAAACTTTATGATGATGCGTTGTGCAACAGACGAATGTACCTCCTGCTCAGTCATGGCTGTACTGAGGACAGAAGACAGAACCGAGAACCGAGCGCGGCCGCTAAACAAGCAGGCTCCCCACTCCTGATAAACCAACCCATCAATCGCGCATCGCATCATCTAGGTCGGAATTACGTGCTAAACGAAATAGTAAAATTACCGTTTATATTTGATTTACCCTCGTACATACCAATATTGGTTAAAATAATAGAAATTATTATTAAAAAAAAGTTATGTAAATCTTAATAAAGAGCAATTGTGAATGAAGTTTCGAGGCTGGTGAACACACAATAGCCATACTTTATATGTCTATAAAACTAGCATGGCAAAGTCATAAGCCCGCAGAGCGACTTATACTATATTTTTTGACTAATTTTTTGCTATTTTTTACCTAATTTTTAATGTATTGCTCCTGCCGTTACCAAGAAACATTGGCCATGCTACTAAGCTACAATGGCCAGTGCTGTATTTCTGTTTCTATAAGATATATCAGAATCTGGTTTGCGGCATATTTTTTTGCTAAATTTTGCTCTACAAATATATATCAATTTAATTTTTTGCTATTGTGGTTCGTAAGAAACAACTGCCACGCTAGCTTGATACTTAAGCTACAGTGGCCAGTGCTGTATCTCTGTTTCTATGAGATATATCAGAATCGGGTTTGCAGCATATATTTTTGATATTTTTTTTCTATTTATAACCGAAAGAATATTTTTTTTGCTTTAGTAGTTTTCGGGAAATATTAAGCCCTTTAAATTTAAAAACGATTTCCCATACAAAATGAGATATCAAACTGATTTTTATGCCATATTTTGTTGCCAATTCATATACTCTAATCAGTGTTCAGAATCAGTTCAATATCATCATTTTACCCAGGATCACGTAATATAATGAGTTCGAGTAATATAAAATATCTATAAATGTAAGTATACTATGAAAAATCTGATGTGTCCAACACATGACTTTCCTATCTAGTTATTACAGGCTTTTCCGGTTATTTTGTACAACCTATTGCAACACCTCTATAAATGTTTAGAGGATAAACTAAATATATACATTTTCCACATACATCTACCTCGAAACACTTTTCTATAGATATTCATTGAAAACGAAAATACTAAAAAATTTAAATTTAGCACTTTTTCTACAATTTTTCCATTACGGTCCATTTTAGAAAAATCATCTATAAACAAAAATTATAGAGATCGATATCGCAAACAACTTTTATTTCAAAAATTTTCATAAAAATCAAAATTTTGCACATTTTGTCAAATTTCTCGAATACGGACCATTTCAGGAAATTTTTACATAAAACAAAAAGTATAGATAATAATATTAGAAGTAACTTTTATTTGAACAATTTTTTTCTCCAATTATTAATAACAGATATAATCCATAAAATATAAAAACGGCCTCCCATAAAGTACCCCCCAGATGTTCCGACTTTGTCCAAAATCTAATCATTTCACGTCAGGCCGAAATAAAACTTAAGTTTAAAATTTAATGTTTTTTTCTTTATCCGTTTTTGAGTTTTCTTCAAATTTCGAATTTTACACATTTTCTCAAATATCTCGAATACGGTCCATTTTAGAGAAATTATCTATACGACAAAAATTATAGAGAATTATAGTACAAACAACTGTTGTTTGAACAATTTTTATAAAAAAACATTTTTTTACATTTTGTCAAATTTCTCGAATACGGACCATTTTAAGAAAATTTTGTATAGAACAAAAATTATAGATAATAATATAAGAAGTAACTTTTATTTAAAGATTTTCTTCCCCAAACGTAAATAACAGATATATTCCATAAAATATAAAAATGACCACCTATAAAGTACCCCCTTAGATGTTCCGACTCTGCCCAAAATCTAATCAGATCATTGGACGCTGGAACAAAGCTTAAGTTTAAAATTTGGTGTTTTTCTGTGCATTGGTTCATGAGTTATGCGACACACAGACACACACACACAGACATCATCGCGAAAATAGTCAAAACGGATTCCGGGGACCTTAAAACGTAAAAATCCGTCGAAAACTCGAGGTCGAAAAAAATCATGATTCCTATACTTTCCTTATATCTGTATACAGATAGGAAAGTAAAAAACTAAAAACGTAATAACAAAAATGCTCGTTTTTATTTTTTTGCCAGATAATTTTTATCCTGTTAGGTATCAGGATACTAATGGCCTTACTTTCAAAATTATGATATTGCCACGATTATCAGATTTATATATTTGCTTATATCATTTAATTAATGTGAAACAAATTTATGACATTAAATCTTTATTGACTCTAAAACTAAATTCTTCCTTTCACATATACACATGGTTTAAAAGATAGGTTCACAATGAATTAGGATTGTAATTTTCAGGGAAAACACAATTGTCACTGTCATGTCTTGATTTTTGAATAAAAAATATGTTTTTAACCACTTTGCTTAGGATAGGGATAGGGATGCAATTTCGTAAAGTACAATGTTGTTACATGTCTTCGGAGCATAGTTCATTTCGTTATTAGATGACGGTCGAAATTTGCGGTGGGCTCTCTTACTATAACCAATACAATATTATGACAACCGCCTATATTCAAACACCAGTCTTCTGTGCATCCTGAATTTGTATCCCTGGAGTGGATGTTACTTTGGAACATTCAATTGGTCCAAGTGAGCTAATTGATTCTTTAGCTATAAACTATGCTAATACTTTGTGAGGATATTTCTATTATGCTAGCATCGGCAACAATATCATTTTTTAATCCATCTTTTTAAAGAAACCTTATCATCATAAATGATTCTTTGAGCTTAAAGATAATTTTTGTTTTTAAATAAACAATTTTTACAAAAAGTATATACCATAATAATAATTATTATTAAGGTCATAACGGGTCACAATTTTCTATTGCATAAAACAAAACACATACTTGCTCGCTACTCTCTCCAATGATGTCACCCTTTTCTGTTGTAAAAAACTTGGGATGCTACAATTAACCCATGTTTAATTTTCTTTATATTTTCTTATAATTAACTCTTTAACCGTCAACAGAAACACATTTTTAACGCACGTATAGGTGGTTTAAAAGACCCAGGAAAAAGACGGCACCGTAACTTGTTAAGAAGAGAAAATATGAGACGTTTATTTTGTCCTATAGATAGATAATATAAATAAAAGGAGATCGTGACCTCTTAGATCTACACCGTAATGAAACTGGAGATACGTTCTTTGTTTTTAAATAGTTGGAAAGAGTGAGTGGATAGGGTGGAAAATGAGAAGAACCCTTTAGATAGTTCAGGAAGTTTTATTAAGTTTAACTACTCTCCGATTCTACGAAACTAAGAAAATTCACTACATTTAATAGTTGTTATGCATGCTTGGAATACTTCTTTCGGTATTATTCGTAGCAGAACAATGGCTGTGGAGTTTCATTCTATTCAGTGTTTTTTTTTCGCTTCATATTATACATACAGTTTCCTAGGTTCCAGCTTTTATTAGACTGCGCATCTATTATAATAATTATCAGACTAAAATGAAATTTATATTGGAGCTATAAAGATATATGGGCTTATTTCGTAAACGTATTCTCGAATATCAGGTTCCGGTTAAACCAGAAGTGAACATAAATTTTGTTATTTCAAATGGGACACCCTAGATATCATCTATGAATTCTACGATTCATTCTGAACAATTTTTATAAAATATGTAATCTACCTCTAACCGTTTCTGATAACTTCGAGATTACACCTCGCTTGTGTTTCTTGTCAGAAAATAAAATTTAAAAATACAGTTTAAAAAACTACATAATTCTTATAATAAATAATAATAAATAACTTTATTTCCATAATGAATACAAATTATAGTAAATGTATAAAAATACAAAATCCAGAAATAAAGATTAATCAATAAGTGTTGAGACACTTGTTCGAACTATCTTTCGTTATCTTCAACATAAGCTTAAAATCGTTTTAGGAGTCCTCTTGTATATGTTCTTGTTATAAGAATCTCCGTGAACTCAATTTCAACTAAACTATCACTATTACTCACAACCCATTTTATGTTTAGGTTAAAAAATCTGGCGTATATTCCCTAAGCTTTCTTTTGTTTTAGAACAGTCGCGTCGGTGTAGATATAAATTATAACTGCCACCTCCGGCTTTTCTATTTGCTTTGTTATAACTTATAAATCCAATCTAGATAATCTCATATCCAAGTAATTTGTAACAATTCCATTTTTATGTAGTGGAGCACCATCCTTCTGCCAGAACATTGATGCAAGATAAATATCTTCTAGCAGCCGGAGAAAGCATTTTTGGAGAAATTGTTAATACCATTAATAGGGATCTACTAGAACGCCGATTGAATAGTCCGTACCTCGGTCCGCGCAATACAATTGATGTTCCTCCCACACTGTTTGGAAATTAGTTTCTCTGGCACAATGTGCAATTTCTACTGACCAGTAATGAAAATTGTGGTCATTTGATATAAGATTTTTTTCGAAAATTAGGATCCTCAAAAAGAATAACAAGATAAATCAATTATAACCTTCGTTATACAGTACTTTTCTAATTCCCATTTCGAGAGAAAATTGCCTAACAGAAACATTGTGATTTACATTTTGATAAGTAAATAGGTTGATCGAGATTTTTTTTATTTTTTTAAGGTGTCTCATGATGGGAATATTTTAATTGATTTCTAATTTTACTTCTTTTTTCCACTGTTCCTTTGGTCTTCTTTCCCTATTTTTTCTTCCGGTACTTCTACTAATTACTATTTTTGGGGTCCTATTTTGTTCCATCCATTCTACGTGCTCTATGTCAGTCTTTGAGACCTCACAAATCCTGAATTATTTCGTTCGTTATATATATAAGCTGTTAGTTTGTTCTTCTTTCCCAAACTTCATTGTTACATTTTCCTCCAAAAAATTCTTTTTCAAATTCCAAAAAATTTGTTGTCTTTTTCTTATTTTCCCTTATTTTTTCGACTAGGCGCCATTAGATTAGATTCGATGTGAAAAGAGTTTTAGGTCCATTGTGAGACTCCCTTATTTAGAGTATGTCATCTAGCTTGGTCTTTTTTATTAGACTTAGTAGCTTTGACAGTGGCGCCCGTATGTAGTTACAAGCTTCTGGCTTTTCTTCACCTAGTGTTAGAAACCCCAATCTAGCCATACCTACACACTAGCATATGAAGTGGATTGATCTTTCCTTATTTCTTCACAGAACCTACACAATGTTGCTTCTTTTGCTGGATTAATGACATAATAACTGGACGACAGTATCCGGTAAGAAGACCTATTGTTATCCTAATGTTTGTCGTTTTTGACCCAGTAGGTCTTTCGTGAAATTGTTCGACGGTTCCTTGAACTCTTTGGCCTGTCTTAATCCTGGATAATTGTTCCACCATTCTCGAGACATTTTGCATCCATTGATCGATGGATGCCTTGCACAATGCCTTAGCAACTCTACATAAGGGTTCGGGGCCTCTCATTGCCTTATCTGAGCCGTTTCGGACTATTTCGTCGGCCTTTTAGGCAGTCCTTTACCAGTCGTGATTTGATATATGGTAAGAAAATTGCCTTTAGAGCTGATAAGCTATTAGTGTAGCAATCGTTTTGCCTGATACTTGCTGATTTATTATTTTTCTTCTACACTCAGCGAAATCGTAATTATCGCCTTGGGTCCAAAGGTTCTAGAACTCCTTCCTTGATTTTTGAAACGCCAGTATGCCATACGAGTTCAGCCTGCATGAAAGTACCTGTTTTACTATTATCACACTTTAAGCCTCTGGTCTAGTGTGATTTTAGAGTAATTTAAAGATGGTTCTTAGTTTTAAAATCAAAACCCAAGGCATAGTCCTTTTGCCTACGACAATAACATTATTTATTTGTGATAAGTTTGTTCTAGTTCTGTAACCTACTTCACTAATTCCATTTTATTAAAGAAAAGTCTTATTAAATTCAAATTCCTACACTTACGAAAAATCTTTTAGATAATTAAATCCTATCTATTATGTGTAATAAATAAAAGCACTATTTTTATTCGCGGTGTCTCTAATTTTACAGAATAGATAAAAAGTTATCTCATGAGCGTTAGATCCCAAAACCTCCATAAACATATTTATTTTCACGAAGTAATTAAAACACTTAACCCGCTTAGCTTCCTAGTTTCGAATTTTAAGACCGAATTTCGACAATATTTCGATACAAAATTCCGAGAAGTTCTCAAGACGCATAATAAATCTACCACCCCTTTTTATCCACCCAAATTCTTTTTCACCAGAGCTACGACAAACTGACGTCACAAAAAGCCATTAAAACGGGTATAAATACCCGAACCCGATGATTCAGTACCTTTCCCAAATCAACATTCTTCTTAACCGACGTCTATCCTACAATGCCTCCTATACCTCTTTTCCCCCTAACGATGTCAACGTCCCGACGCAATACTTCCCTACCTTTCTACATACCCAACACTGTCACGTCCCGCACCACATAAGTGTTTTCTACCTTATACTCATCCCGCCGACGTATCTCCCTAACGCTGTCACGTCCTGATGATCAACGTCCCACGCCTTATTTCCCGACGTTTGCCGTCCCCAAATATTTGCTTCATAATATCCTTGACGACATCCTTCGTCGCGCAGCACCAAGTATTTTCTACCATATATCTGTCCCGACGCTGTACCGTCATAAATATCTTCCTCTCCACCACGGCGCTAGGCGTCTCGAGGCAAGGCGACGTTCAACACTGCCATGTATCTAAATCAACGCCGTCACAACGCTAGATACAATTAGTACATAATTTCTAGAATAGACGAATCTAATGTCTGTATTTTCAATGGTGAGTCAAAATATTTATGTAACTTTCTTTGAGATGCCACCGGGGTTTCGTTTGAATGATGGCCTGGCATTTTCTTCAAAATATTATAAATGTAACCAATAAACCACATGGCCTGTTGTCATTCACTTAGAAAGACAGATTAAACATCTGTTTTTCGATGGGCGAATTTGAGTATTTCAATAGAAATTATAAAAATCAATAGTTTAGAAATATACAGGGTTGTATTATCTTGGATAAATTATACAGAGATGGTAAAATTTAACAGTAAGTTAACCAACTGGTGAATGGACACTGTTCGTTAACTCAAGGGAGGCACCTATATTAAGCCACCCATTCTACTAGGTTTGAAACGTAAAGTATATCGTCATTGATTCTGCAATATCTGCTATGTGAAAAATATTATTATGTGAATCCTGATACACATATCAGCTATTACTGTCTATAGTTTGAATGTTGGCACATAATAGTGTTTTATTATATGATTTATAAAATCAACAATTTTTTTAGTACATATATATTACCAACCGATGCACGAACATTAATTATAGCTGGAATACAACCAAACCTAAAATTCGCCATAACGTGCACATAGCAGGTATTGCACAATCAACGACGATATGTGAAAATCAACACAGTAAGGTAACCAACTGGCGAGTTGACGCTGTTAGTTACCTCCGTCGGTCATTATCTCTATGCTCGTCGAAATAATTACCTAAGAGAGTACAATCCTGTGTATATCTGGAATACAATCAAGCTAAATAAAAATATAAACATTAACACAGTAGTTAACCAATTGTCGAATTGACGCTGTTAGATAACTCCGTTGGTCGTCAAGCTAAATAAAATATATCTTGATAGCAAATGAACGTGGTATGCGTTTAAACGGGACTCAAGTGAGATCTCAGTAAATAGTACATATTTTTTTGTAATATACTTGGTTACTTATTGCATTACTTTCAATTCAAAGTATGAAAAATAAAAGGGTTTAAATATAATTTTGTATGGTTTTCTTAATCAATTTGCACCAAACTTTGCATCAAATCCTGGTTTACCTAAATTAACATTATCACAACGTGGGTATATAAATGATCAATTAATTAACTATACGATCACTACTACTAGAGGGAAAAGGCAAAATACAGTAAGTATAAAATTTAAAGTAAAACAAAAATTAAGAGAGGTAAGTAATAATAATTTCAGAAACTAAACATCGGTCAAAAGGGATATGCGGGTGGGTAGTTACAGTTCTGTTCGGATGACTCCAGAATCATTTACGTTCATACTAGTCATTTCACTTGACCAGTTATGTAATCAATAACTCTGGCAAAAATTATGATTTATTTCGTCCAGATTGTTGGTTAACATCAACCTATGCTTATTATTTTTTCCAATAATTGTTGTGGTGGTAACTATTTAACACAAGTTTACTAATTTTTTGTAAATTCATAACATCTTTTAGTATTGGTATGATAATGGCTTTGTAAAGCCGAAAGCGCTTGGCCTAAAATTAATTAAATGTAATAATTCATATCATTATTCATCTATCAGTTTACTAAGTACTTACTTTGGTTGGTTGAAGAGTAGTTACGTGTAAAAAATGTTTCACATCGATATTATTATATTAATGAAATATATTTAAAAAAAAATCCATACTTAAATACAGACATATTTTATTCCTAACTTAAACCACTTAAAAAATAGAACGAATTTTATATCAAGTTACCTTCAAGTCTGGCAATGATCTCGTGTCACGAGGTCCTTCTACTTTTCTATTTATGTTTCACTCGAATAGAGTCAATTGCTTTTATCTGACACGAGACAGACCTGATAAGACCAAATAAATAGTATAAAAACCAGATAGAAACTATACTGGCACTGGCGATTTTAGTTTTTATCTGGTTTATTTCATTTCTTTACGTGAGTAAGTGCAGGAGACCCAATGACAATTGTAGAAAATAGAACAATGTGGTTAATTAAGCAGCAAGCACAATCAACGATAAAAAAAATATAAATTAGTTGTATATATTTATATTGGTTAAAATGCAGTTGTTTACTTTAAGTGGTCAAGTAATGGAATAGACGAAAAAAGTGTGATTCACATTTTATTTTTGTATACACCACCCTACAGCAAGCTAATTATTGGCATAGAATTATTGACATACAATAATATAACAATATAATGAGAATGTCAAAATAGTAACAAATCAAGATTGTAAAGAAAATAGCAAAATTAACAAAAAGAACATGTATTATATTGCATATTATTCGTGAAAGTACATTACAAAAGAAAAATAATTGAGAGAAACAGAAATGTAGAAATATTATTGAATTATAGCTAATTTAAATTAGCCGAGCAACAAAGCTGTCACTTAATGTCAGTTCGCGGAAAACATTAACTTTGCGGTCGGATTTCGAAGAGCTAAAGCCTACTTTGGATAGTGATCGTAGAAAAAAGTATTTAACAATATAAACAGAACTTTTATAAGCATTTGCTTTGTTTTCGTATTTTTGTAAGATGAAGTCGAAGGTGATGTCGATTCTTTATTTACAATGTATATTTAAACAAGCAAAACGATTTTTGTCCACTTTTCGTCACCATTTTAATAAACTTCACATTAACGTTTCGCATAAATCATTGATACGTTACTCTACTAATGAGGAGGTGATATGAATGCTCATAATGCTATATGGGGTTCGCATAAAAATTATACTTATGGTCAACAAGTATTTTCTGCAATAATTGTATTAAATAATGAACAACCTACTTGTTTAAATCGGCCTACTGTAATGATTCCATGATAGATATAACTCTCTGCTCTTAAGATGTTGCAAATAAGCTCTCCTGGAGTATAACTTCAGATACGCTAGGTTCAAACCACTTCCCGATTTTGGTAAAATATGAAAATATACAAATTTTCAATAATTTAGTAACTCCCAAAAGTAAGTGGAATATGAATAAAGCCAATTGGGGTTTATGTGTTGACAAATTAGAGTCAACATTCGAAAATATTTTAGAGTTTGCAGATAGTAATGACAAATACAACTTTCTTATAGATAGTATTAATAATGCGGCTACTCAATCGATACCGATTTATAAACCTTTTCAATGTAAAAAACGCCCCTCACCTCCCTGGTGGGATCATAAATGTGACATCGTTGTCAACAACAGATGCCAGGCTCTAAGAATTTATAAGGATTCTCCAACTATGTCTAATTATATAAATTGCCAAAAAATTGTTGCTGAATCTAAAAAAATATTAAAAAATAAAGCAAAAAAAATTGGATTAACTGGTGTTCTAAACTTAATAAAAATACTAGTTCTCATGACCTCTGGAACCAAGCAAGAAAGATGAACAGAAGACAAGAACCGACTATCCGTTCCTTAAATGATGATTGGACCATGGAATTCTTTGATAAAATTGCCCCCTACTGTAATGTCTCCTACAAACAAAAATACTAATCACTTTTAAGCTCAGCCCTTCTCCATGATCGAATTAGACAATGCATTAAATTCCCGCATAAATACTGCCCCTGGATATGACAATATCAAGTATTCTATGTTAACCAAATTACCTGATATTGCAAAGGAATTTTTATTAAATATATAGAATGATATTATTGTAAATAGTAGCACTATTACGGCTTTTAAGGAGGTCGTTGTTGTCCCGATTTTAAAACCGGGTAAAGACCCAAATTATGCTAAGTCTTATAGACCAATCTCTTTTTTATCCTGCATTCTGAAAACCCTCGAAAGATTAATAAAAAGTAGGTTGGAATGGTGGTTATATAAATAAAATCTAATGCCTAATAACCAGTATGGCTATAAAAAAAGGTTTCGGAACAATTGATGCTTTGACAAGCATCGTAATTGACATACAAAACAATTTTTCAAAAAATAATTATTTGGCTGCTTTCTTTATGGACATTAAAGGTGCATATGATACTGTATGTCTTCCAATTTTAAAAGAAAAAATGATTAACCAATTTAATATACCATCACATGTTGCTAATAGTATCGTACAATTCTATTGTAATAGACTGGTATATCTTAAAACATAATCATACCTCGCATAAACACCACGGGGTTACCTCAGGGCTCAGTTTTGAGCCCCATCTTGTTCAATATGTATACAGCCGAACTCCATAAACTTAATATTTTTCATATTCCTTTTAAAATTATACAATATGCGGATGATGTTTGTTTTTATACTGAACACCGAAAATATGAAAATGTAGTGGGGTCATTGGACTCCATGGCAAACAAATAAAATTCTTGGTTAATCAAAAATAAATTTCTAGACTAGACATAATTTGCCAAATAATAATATACCACTTAATAACGTAGATTTCACACAATAAAAAACGAAGTAAAATACTTAGGGTTAATATTTGACAGAAAACTCAAGTGGAAATCGCACATAGAATACATGTTAAACAACTGTAACAAAGGACTGAATTTTCTGAAAATGGTTGTAAAAACCTGGTGGTGTGCTGATGTAGAAACAGCTTTATTATTTTATCGCGCTTATTTGAGGTCAATATTGGACTACGGTGGCATACTTTATGGATCTGCTAGTAATAATTTACTAAAAAGAATCGATGTATTTCAAAATACAGTTTTACGTTTATGTCTTGGAGCAATGAAGTCAACACCAATTAATCATCTGTACGTAGAAGCACTTGAACCTCTACTAGAGTATCGACGGACATATCTTAGCGAGAAGTTTCTGACAAAAGTACACCTTCAAAACATAGAACTTTTTGGAAATATTAGCCGACTACATGTATTTGACCTTGTTAATATTGGAAATTAAAAAATTCCCCACCATTGTGCATTGCGTTTCAATAATGCCAAACTCAGTTGCCCAGCATAATATATAAAACTGATGATCTAACACAACTTGTTGACTATCCTCTATTTCTTCACAAAAATTGTATCATTCAACCATATTATGACTCTGATGTACGCGTTAGTAGAAATATCTTGAGGTCATTTCTATCTAATTGGGAAAACGCCCTAATCATATATACTGATGCTTCTAAAACCTCCACTGGAATAGGTTTTGCTTATTATATTCCATCTAGAAATATAGAGAAATCACACAGCCTGAATTCTATATTTTCTATTTTTAGTGCCGAAGCTGTAGCTATATATGAAGCTTTACTATATGTCAAATCGATTAATCACAACAGTGCAGTGCTAGTTTCCGATTCTCTATCTGTTTTAAAGGCCTTGGAAGATACGAAACTCCCAACTGTTAATTGTAACCCATACATCTTTAAAATTAAAAAACTTGTCGCAGAGTTGTCTCTAACTGGTACACTAATTCGTTTCTTGTGGATAAAAGCTCATATAGGCCTAGCAGAAAATGAACATATCTATAAACTTGCTAAAGATAGTATTAATATTGGAAATCCACATCCAGACTACAACTTATGCGTGGGTGATTACTTTGTTACTCTCAAAGCCAAACTACGTTTGATGTGCTCGCATTCATGGAGTGAATTTTCTTTCACTAACCCAACAAGATACACATTGTTACATCCGACCATACCCACAAAATATTGGTACAAGCAGTTTAATATTTCTCACAACAATAATTAGACTCAAATTTGGACAGGCATGTTATCCCCAACATCTTTCTCTTATAACTGTTATACCTAGTAACAACTGTGAACACTGTGGAGGTATAGGTGATTTAGATCACATTATCTTTAAATGCGCAACGTATCAGAATCTGTCAAATGAATTATATAAAAAACTGTGCAACATAAATATAACTGCTCCGTTTAATGTATTGTCAATTTTGGCTTAATCTAAAAAAAGAAAATTTTGATTGTTTGATAGAATTTTTGTCAAAAGCAGATATAAAATTGTAGTAGATTTGTTACCTTTGTTTTTGATATATCCTAATTACCTTTGTTATATTACCCTACCCAAACCATGGCCTATTTCTAGTGTCTTGAAAAAAAATGTTCTGATGGATCCCTGGACGAGAAACGAGTGTCCTTGTTTATTTCCTTTGAAAAGTATTGTCTTTTTAATTTTTGTTTGTCGTGATAGGTTGTTTTTGTTGCGTAAGATTAGTTTTGTTACGACAGATTGATTTTGTTTACCATTTATTTTGTATTATATTATTTAGATTATATTATTTATATTCATTAAGTGACTGGCCAAATGACAAAAGTTCAAGCAAAAAAAAATATATTTTTGAAATCCAACCTTTTTGGCAAACTTCACGACATATCGTATAAATCATTGATACGTTACTCTGGTAATAAATTTAATTTTTTAAATACAATCGGGATTGAGTGTGCATCATATTGAGTTTTATTTCTATTTTTTCGAACGAATCAACCCTGAAATATTTGTTATTAATTTTCGGTCATCCTGTATTTTGCATATGCCACTATAAAATCCAATGTTTCATGGCCAACCATAATCTAAATGTTCTAAATGACTAGACTCATCGCATGCGAGTATATGCATGGTATTAAAATTAAAACAAAATATCCTATCCAGTGACTGGGTTAATATCTTATTCGTTATAGCAAAACTAAATAATATCTACTTTATAGACGCTGGTTTACATTCAGGTCAATAATATTCAGAAAATTAATATACCTACTCGTAATAATATGGATTTTATTTTAATCATTTACAACTTGGTTGTCTACTTCAATGCAGTAACAGATAATTATTATATGGTAATTTTCTTGACAGAGTAATTAATTCGCTAACTACAACCGTTACCCCCCTTGTATACGCGCCTGCTTGATATATGAATATCTAATGAAATCAAATGAAAATCATCAGTGTCATAAGGACATCGAATTTATGGAAGATTATTTACTTCGAGTAAGTATTATGAAATATTATACAAGGTGTTTCACAAGTTGATTCATTTTTTCTAATACAGTATAAAATGACATGAAACAACAGACCAGGGGGACGAAAGTATTTTTGGTATGTTGCAGTTTTATTAGTAATATAAACTCATAGTAAAACATATGAATTACTGTGGCCCTTCCCAACAGGGGTAAACTATTCTTAGAACAATAAAATATTTATTTTACGGAAGAGGGATATAAATTGTCATATTAAAATGTATTTTAAACATTCAGTTAGAAATGTGAAAATGAAACACTTAATGTTTCCTACGAAACTAAAGAATCCATCCACACAACCCCAAAGTGAATAAAAAAACAAAGAAAAAAGCAGAGAAAAATAGAAAAAGTACGTGCCCGTGCCAGGAATCGAACCTATACCTCCGAGTTTACGCTTTGTCTACCAATTGGGCTACCGAGGCACATAGTTTTAATAGTACAATTTTGGCAAATTCTAACTATAGTCGGTATACATGTTCTCCCCTGCCCCAGATCTCTTAATTCTCTTTAAAGTCACCAATGCAGCATCGGTGTGAAAGACGCCATGATTTTAGCATGTATTAGAATAAATTCTAATATCTTTCCTAAGATCTTTCGCCTGCCAAAGTTAATGTTTCATGTTCATAAATCTTTTTGAAAGAATTGAGAGAATATCTCGGTTAAATCCAACAACTTATTTTCTTCTCTGGTAAAATAATTATTTCATTATTCTAAGGGTTGTTTAACCGTGTTTAGAGGGGCGATAATAATTATTAATATTTTTACTGTAGATGAATGCTACATTTCAAAGTGACAACTTATTTCCTTCTTTGGTAAACTAATTATTTTATTATTCTAAGGGTAGTTTGTCGCTGTTGGGAGGGATGATAACAATTCATATTTTTTCATTGAGTTCATACTACTATTAGCACCCTGAAAAGGAGGATAACTCCTATAGCAGGGAAATAGGAAAATAAAATGTCCTAGAAAAATGTAAAACAATAATAAACCAACCAACAACTACTATTAGAAATATTGTGGGTCCGTAATTTTCTCAGCTAGAAATTTCCTGCTAGGTTCACACGGATATTTGAAAATAAGCACTATTTGTTCCCAATTATTTAATTAAAATAATTGCTTTATTTTTATTTACACTATCAAATTAGTGGATATTTATGTTATTATTAGTGTCGCGTATTTTTCTAGAAGCAAAAAAATAGTATTTTTTGCAACAAGAGTGGATATGGACAATCCACTCGAGTTGTAAAGTATATTTTTTCTACAACCCACTAACGAAAATCTAAAAATTTAAAAAAATATATTAGGTTATTCAGACAAAATAACTAATTATAAAATAATTTATGAAATTTATTAATTTATAAAATTAAATAAACATGAAAAAAAGAAGTTTAATTTTGTTGGGTTTATTTTAAGTTTTTCTCTTTTATTATTTTACACAGAAAAATTCAGTTTGAAAAACTTCTATTTTTTATTTGTACAATTTTATACTCTGACAAGTATTGTCAAAAACCCAAGTAAGTACCAAAAATAATTATATCAACATATCATTAATTGCATTAACTATATACTAAGTATAAAAAAATATATAACATCCTCCCCCCGTGAAAATAATTATAATCTTGTCGAATCTAATTTTCACTAAATTTACATATTTTAGTAACTCGCCGCCGAAAAGTAGAATCTTTTGTTTTGATATCAACGACACTTCTTCCGTCTTTTCCAGCCAATAACTTTTGGATCACTCCTAAGGGCCAATGATTTCTTGGTGCATTCGGTTCTATAAGAATGATATCTCCCTCTTCTAACGGTTTTGAGTCATTATTCCATTTTGATCTCTTCGTCAAAATCGGAAGTTACTCTTTTATCCATCGTGTCAAAAAAATAAAGAACAGTCTCTGACTTTTCTTCCATTGCTTTTTATATTCTTGGGTGTCAAATATTCCAGGGACTAATTGAGACGAATATTTTCCTTTTAAGTTCGGAGTAATACTGATTAAGCCATGTGGATTAGACACACGAGTTAGAGGTCGACTGTTTACTATGTTCTCAAATTCCGAAAACATGGTTAGCAGTGTTTCATCTCGCGATGCTTCCTTCTTCAATAAATTTTCAAGAATTTTCTTGACACTTTCAATTAATCGCTCCCAGCATCCTCCCATGTGTGGCGCCCCTGGTGTGATAAATTTTCATGTAATACCAAGTTCTTCCAACTTCGGTTCAATTTTATTTTCTTTTAGGCACTTTCGAATTTCTTCATCAGCTCCCTTGAAGTTTGTTCCAATATCGGAGTACATGACTTTAGATACTCCTCTTTTATTGGAAAACCTTAAAATAACCATTATTGCTGAGTCTGAAGGTAAATTATGTGCTGCCTCGAGATGAATTGCATGCGTTGTAAGGCAAGTAAATAATACCCCATATCTTTTCTCTTTATGTTTTTCAACTCTAACGTTTAAAGCTCCAAAATAGTCTACGCCTTTGTAAGTAAATGGGGGTTCGCCAGGTTGAAGTCGTTCTTCTGGTAAATCTCCCATAAGAGCTATTTCTGGACTGGCTTTCCTTTTTCTACAAAACAAACAACTCGAAAATACCTTCTTTACAGCTGCTCTACCTTTGATGATCCAAAATGTTTGTCTAATTTCTTAAGTAACGTTTCAATGTCTTGGTGTCGAAACATTTCATGATATTTTATTAATAGACTCGTATGAAAATTTTTATTTTCCAAAATATAAGGGTTTCTAACATCTTCGGGTGAGTACGTGGCATTACTCAATCGTCCACTTAGCCGTAATAGTTTATTCTCGTCTAAATAGGGGTTTAGCTTAAATTCATTACTGCTTCTTTCAATTTTCTTTCCTTTTTCTAGTAGCTTTATTTCCCTTAAAAATGATTCTTCTTGTGCCCTTCTAATAATTTTTCTTTCTGCGTTTTGAAGTTCTTCAACGGTTAAATCAATTCCGGTCCATAAACCTCTATCTTAACACCTACCAATCTTAAATAAAATGTTCTTACAGAATCGTTAAAAATATGCAGTAGTTCTAACTAGTCTTCTCCATTTCTAAATTCTGCTCAAGTCGGTGTGTTTCTGCTATTGAGGAAACATACTACTTTCCTTTCAGTATCCTTTTCAAAAGTGTAGGCAGGATATTCTTTATCTCTTAACTAATCTGTTGTAGTTTCATTACCATTCTTTAAAATATCAGATCCAGTAAACTATAACCCGTAGAAGTTGACATTGTCGTTTTCATTGAAATTTAAGCGTGTATCCAGATCTGCTAAATTTAAATTAGTACCTCCATGATGCGCTTTTAGTGTTTTCGTGAATTTCACCTACTCTGTTAGCCACAAATTGCATATAATTTCGTCCGTCCCCTCTAATCCAAGACAAAATCATTGTCGAGTCTGACCAAAAGGAAAATTTAGATATGTGTATGTTAATTTCTTGCTAGGTTGTTGTTGCCAAACGACTACCTAAGACCGGCTGCTTGAATTTCAAGCCTGGGTATGGATAAAGGTTTGAGAGGACTAACTTTAGCTCTAGCTATTTGTAATTTGTAAGTAAGCTATTGTCGCAAATTCTTCTTCACTTGCATCGCAAAATATTTGGACTTCTACTTGATCATCAATCTTCAAAAGTTTTGTATAACAACGTGGAATTTTGATTTCTTCTGTTTTCAGCATTTCAAGCCATTTTTGCCAAATTTCGAAGATTGTATTGGGAATTTTTTGTCCCAATCTATTCTTCTTCTCCAGATTTGTTGCATAATGATGCGACCTCTTATTGTTAAAAATGTTATTAAGCCAAGTGGGTCAAAAGGCGACATTATTATTTTTAGAATCTGTTTTTTGGTAGGTACATCTCCAAGTTAGATTTTCTCAGGTACATTTGCGAAATTTGTTTTGAAGATAAATTCACTTCTTGTGTCCCACCAAATGCCTAATAACCTGTCGCACATTGAAATGTTTTCTTTACTTCAGCGGCATTAGAGACCCAGTTAACTACTTGAAAACCACCTTCTAAACATACTTTAATTATTTTTTTTTATCTTTTCTATAGCTTCGTTTTCATAATTTGTAGAATCTAGATAGTCGTCAACGTAAAAGTTTTGTTCGATATCGTTTCTCACTTCTAGGTATGTTTTTGTTTTTACCACGTATTGGGCTGAGCATGGTGAGCAAGTGGCCCCAAATATCCATTGCTACCATTTCGTAGGTATCGTAGGTATCAATAGGTTTTCTGACATCACCATCTCTCCAGAGGAATCTTTGTGAAGATTGATCTTTTGTTATTTTAACTTGGTGAAACATTTCATGAATATCGCCACAGAATTTCCATTTTCTTCGCCTAAATCGCATTAAAACACCAGGCAACCTAGATAAAAAATCAGGACCTTTAAAAGATTATCATTAAGACTGATGCCATTTGACTTTAGATTAATTACACCGAAGGCAGGTGCCAAGTTCTGTTTGATGTATTAGCGGCCTCTCCTAGCGACAGTTTCCTAACGTATCCTTTTTCTTCGTATTCTTTAAATTTATTTTTATATACACTAGCATATTCTTTGCTTTTCAGCATCTTCCTCTCTACACAGAGCAGACGATGAAATGCGTTTATTTTGCTTTCTGGTAGTGAAATATTTTCTTCAGGACCACGTTGTTGGGTTTATTATAATTTTTTTTTTTTTATTATTTTACATAGTAAAATTCAGTTTGAAAAACTTTTGTATTTTATTTGTACAATTTTATACTCTGACAAGTATTGTCAAAAACCCAAGTAACTACCTTAAATTATATCAACATAGGCGTTTGGCTAAATTCTAGTTATTTCAGATATCATTGAGCCACTCTTCCCCATTCCAAAATACCATAAGAAAGTCAACTTTCTACAGGTGCATAGTAGACCATTTTCAATTGTTTTAAAGAAGGTATTTGGGATAAATATTTTATTTTATATAATAAAGGTCTTAAAGAACTAGTAATATTGTTGACATGTTCATCCCAACGTAGATGCTGATCAATAACTACACCTAACTATTTAATTTAAGTGTAACATAATTTATGTTATTGATGTTTAATGTGTTAAAATCGGGTAAGGTTGTTTTGTTGCAGGTAAAAGAAATAAATACAGTTTTTTTTAAAATTACTGTTAATCTGTTATAAGCAAACCAATTCCCGAGTTTAAATAGATCTGCCTCTGCAATTTCTTTAACTTCATTGCATTGTATATGATTGCAGTGTCATCTGCAAAAGATATAATTCTTCCCAGTGAGTTTATCAAAAACAGATTATTCAAGTATATAGAAAATAACACTGGATCTAATACCGTACCTTGTGGAACACCATATTCTACCAAATTTTTTTCACTAATCTTTGTACATATTTTGACAAATTGCTTTCGGTTTGTGAGGTAGCTTTCAAAGAGTTTTAAAGGTGTTCCTCGTATTCCAAGATCTTGCATAGTGTCCAACAACTGAGAATTACTCACAGTGTCAAACGCCTTTGCAAGATCGAGAAACACACAGCGTTGCATTACTATTGTCTAAGTTTATCCATCCCTAAATCCAAACTGCATGTCAGTACATTAAATTTATTTAAAAAAATTGTTAATCTTTCTTTTAATGCCCTTTCAGAAACTTTTGCAACATTAGAAATAAAAGATATTGGCCGATAATTTGCTACATCCAGTCTCTTTCCATTTTTAAATATTGGTATTATTTTTGCAGATTTGAATTTATTTGGACAATTTTGGAACATAAAAAATATACTCGTTCAGTTAATATGCATGTGGATGTAAAAAAAATATTTTTTTTCTCTTATCTTGTAATATCAAATCGGATTTACCTCCATCCAACTAAAGACATTATGAAAGACTTAACTTTTAAAACCATGTATTATAATAAAGTTGTTTGTCACATCTTCAAAATTTCTGTACAATATACTACTAAATTTAATATAATAACTTTATGGACCGGACTAATTCTAGTACGCCATAGTTCAGAGTAAATTGAGTCAGGTCAAGAAAAATATAAATAAATTTAATCTTATCTGGCGCACCTTCAATTCCAGGTCATGACCAAGGATTTTTAATAACAGAAAATATATATCTAGATAATGTTGAAAACACATTATCAATTTGTTTAAACAAACAACATAAAATTAAATTACACAATGTGAGTCTTTGTATTCCTAACGGTTCTTTACTGACCCGGGGTAAATACACTCTTAAGTTAAAAATAAATACTCGTCTTTTTTAGCAAGTCTAGAAAAAATACTTATCTAATCTCTTATTTATTGTATGAGGCAAGACGATAAATGAAATAATAAATATTATTCTCGAGCCTAATCAATATACATACAATTGCAATTAAAATTTAAGTCTGTGCAGTGGCGGTTTTAATTTTTTTTATAAAATTTATTAACTTAAAACGGTTTAAATTCTAAATAGTGTATAGAGTATCTTAATATAGGTTTCTACAAAAAAATGCAAGCAGAATAAGTGCAGGGGAGCCCGGGATTGGTTGTTACCATGATATAAAAAGATACAGAGGTATGATACTTAGGCGACGAAATCTCGTCGAGTTCGTATTGTGATTGGCCATCAGCAGATTAAAATTTATTTTCACCTGTTGTTTTCGATCAGCTGATACATCAAATTCGTAAAAGCCACGCCTCCACACCACAATACGTGTCCGTGACGTAATATCAATCGGCGTAATATCATACCTTCTTTTTATAGTATCATGGGTTGTCAATCCTAATAGACGATGTCTATTGACTATAGCAGCCAGGTGACGTGTGATATGTAAAGAAAACAGGTAGGTCTGTTAAGTGTCTCGTACACAAGGTACAATAAACTAAAATTTGTTAAGTGGATTAAATTAAAAATGGTATACTATACGTATTTAAGGTATACGTTGGAATAGGCATATGTCAAACGCACTCAAATGTAAATATAATACTGGGAAAATCTCCAAATAGGTTACAAACTACTCAGCGACATGTGGGAAAGGTAACAAAAGCATTAAAAGGGTGGGAAAAGAAAATACAATATTATGTGAGAAGAAATGAAGAGTGGAATGGATAAGTTAGCTAGGTGCCAAAAATTTAGTTTTAAACTACTTAAAAAACCTATTGTAAGACTCAATATAAACGGTATTAAAGTTTTATTTCTTTTATATATTTTTGCGGTTTTAGAATACTTTGACAAAAAATTGAAATACAAATTATTTATCTTGAAAATAATTTTTAAAGTTTTTACACGCTGAAACAAGCTAAGTGTCCATAAGGCAATATTTAAAAAAGGCTATGTGCCATAACACTGAAACTGAAAAATATATGTACCTACTGCCATGTTCTAAAAAACGACTAAAGTTTTTAAGTCATTTAATTATTACAAAATAATAGTTGCCATATGTTTTTGTTAACAAATCTTAAACCTAATTAAATTAATACACTATTAATATGTAACTTAAAAATAGCTATTTCTAAAAAAACTAGAAGCTAAAAAATAATGTATTTTTAATGACATAAATTTGTATTTGTACTTTTCGTCTAAAAAAGGAATCGTTGAAATCAAGTTTTGCTTCTTATCAGCTCTTATATCTGCTGGTTTATTATCTATTACCAACTCGACTTTCTTTAACTTTTACCAACTGCCAATCTTCTATTTCACTAAACGTTTTCTTTATCTCCACTTTACCATTAGCGCTGTATTCTATTATATAAACTTTATATTTTTAGTACTAATTAAACTATCCCAAACTGACTGAAATTGGAAAAATTTGTTTTTCATCATTTCAAGAACTTCAAATTTTATATAGGCATGCACATTATTGCTTTGACGGTGGCACACATGTGAACATAAAAGTTGTAGCAAGAGAGCTGTCGTTTATAAAACATGTCTAAGTGTACTAATGTTGGTACAAATAATACTTGTTGTAAGTCAATACATATTGTACTTTTATTATTACCAGGGAGTTGCGAGCTGTCAGCGTTTTGCTTCAATAATCCAAACGCCTGTTCAGCCTTTCTATGGTGAACTTCCAAAGCCGACTTGGAGGCCATTAATTCAGAGGACTTTTTTAACAGACTTCAAAAAAGGAGGAGGTTCTAAGTTCGTCGCAATATTTTTTCAGCTATAATTCTTTAACACGGTGTCTGATTTCAATGATTCTTTTTTTGTTAGAAAGGGGGTACTTCAGGGGTGGTCCCATATAAATTTGGTTAAAATCTAATAATTGGGTCCATGAGAAAATCCTCAAACTCTTCATTTTTTATGTATGTTTAGCGATAATGCTTTACCACCTTGTCCGATGTATCTGATTCTTTTTTTGTTAGTAAGGGGGTCCTCAGGGGTGGTCCCATATAAATTTGGTTAAGATTTGGTGATGGCATCTGCACGTTTTTGAAGTCGGTTATTTGTAATTTCTAATACTTTTTAAGGCTTTTATTTTGTACTCCAACCCATCACAAAATCGGAAAGTATCCGAACGTGGAGGTCTAAATGACAGTTTTGGAAATTCTATTTTAAATACTTTTGTATATAGCTTATAAGTCACCAAAGTATTTGAATTTTCAGTTTTAAATGCCTTGCAGAGCCCGTGAACGTTAAGATCCGAACGAATGTATTCCCTACTTGATTTAGCACGCGAATAATGACTTTCGTAACGTGTTAATCTGATCATCTATTTGCATGCGGTGCTCGTTAGTAGACTTTTTTGGTTTTTCAAATTTCCCTCTTTTTGTCACGTAGAAGGAATCACCAATTTATTTTTTTCGTTTGATTAAAATTTCAATTTGACCCTTTTTAGTCGTAAATATATTTAGGAATGTCTGCCTACATAGCTGAACGTTTTACCCTTTTCCATTAGGCACATGGTGCACTACAGAAGCTTACCGTCTACTTCGATTTGGTTCTTTATATGACCCGTACCAAGGCCGTTGGACATCTATTACCTCTATTAGTTCCATTAGATACGTTTTTTTGCGTTTTTTCATCACAGGAATACAACTTATGTCCTTTGGATAATTCTTTGCATTGGTATCTACACTTATAGACTACCTAAGAAAATATATACCACTTAATAAAAAACACGAAAACATAAAATCTATAAGCATTAACTTACCGCTGCTGCAGGGGGACGTTTTTTGTTTGTATTTTAATGATCCAGTTTTATATGCTTTTCCACTGACTCGCAACTTTTTTCGTTCTCTCATAAAAGGCCCTGTACTTTTTTTCACTTATTAACATTATTTTTTGTGGGGTTTTGCATGTTTCCCGTCAAAAGTACAGATCGCGTGATAAACACTGTTAAAATCTGGATTAATACTAGAAATATTACTTGTTCAGACTTGTAACGGTAAACAGACTGACGCAATACATGTGGTTTACGCTTGACACTTAGCCGATTTTAAAGGAAACTGTGGATGGCACATTTCCTGAACTCCTTTATTTTTGTAGTTTGACGTAATTAAATAATGGGTTTGGTACATAACCCATCTTAGGTTACATCCGCGTTGCCATTTAGACTATTTTTAAGTAATATTACTAAATATTAAAAAAGTGGCACCTAGCCGACTTATCCATTCTACTCTTTAATTAATAAAAAAACGGCACCAATCCTTAACAACAAAATTAGTGTTGATGTGGTTAGGATAGGAACTGACTGAAAGACTGAAAGCTCTTAGTACGGTACCTCGGTACGGTACACAAAAGGAGGAGAGTGGATCATATCTATTAATATTAATTGACATATCCACGGATAGAATGATATAAATCCAAGAATAGCAGCTGCCTAAGAGGGAACATTTTCAGATACATTTAAAAGCTTAAGTTTACGAAGAGTGTTAGTCAGTAGGTAGTATTTTTAAAGTTTTCTATAACCTAATTGATAACTCCTATTACTATTTCTTTTTAAAACAATTTTATTATTTAGTCCTAAATTGTTATTATTTACTGATTAGTACATAATATATATTTTTAAGTATTATATTTGTATTTTTTGTTATAATATTAATTGTTTCTAATATTATTATACGTCAGCGTTATTTTTTATCATGTGTGTAAACTGTCTGATAAAGCTGTGTTTGCATTGAACTGTCTACTATAAATAAATTATCCAACAAAATGAGTTTTAATTTGGCTGCACAAAATCGAAATATATGGTGCCATTTTTTTTAAATACCTGTTATTTTAACATTAAATTGTAGTATTTTAATATAATGTCAAAGATAATGTTAAATACGTCATTTTTTTTTTGTATTCTTTAAGTGAAAATGTCAAGGTCTAATTAACATATTGCATTTGCTATAAAATATTGAGTTCTGTGTTAAAATGTTGTGTTACTATTTTCGATCATTTTAGCTTATTTGATCATTAAGTTATATAAGTTATAATAGTTAAGTATTCTGATTTAAAAAAATTGTTTTTTGAAACACACACACTTCAGATAGGTTATGTGGTTTTGTTTGAATAAAAGTAGTTTCTTTTTTTTAAGAAAACACGTTTTTATTTTCTTCTAAAAGTATGTATAAGAAAATGGAAGTCGTATAATATTTCTATTTCATAATATTATATAGGGTGTCCAAATTTGACATTCCGATTTAAATTGGCCGCCATTTTTGGTAATCTTCTTTGACAGTATTTCTATGGTGACAAGTAAAAACTTTGCGGTTACTTGTTTTTTGGTCAACATGGAACAACTGTCTATCAAAAACTCCGTTTTTATTGTGAAACCCTATTACCAAAATGAGGAATGTTTTGCTAAAACTGCAAGAAGATGCCTTACGCATTTCGGAAGAAATTTAGCACCATTTGTTAAAGTTATTGAGAGTTTTATGAAGAAATTTCAACAGTAGAATATGGGGTGAAGAAAATCCAAGAGAAATATTGGAAAAACAACTGTATCCAGGAAATGTGACTGTGTGGTGTGGTTTTTAGTCCTTATTTTTTCCAGAATGAAGCTGGTGATCCGATACGATAACTGTGAATGGAGCGCGATACAGGACAATGATTACGAGATTATTTGTAGAACGAATTAGAAGATATGGATGTCCTGAACATGTGGTTCCAGCAAGACGGCGCCACTTGCCACACATCGGATAAAACACTAAATCTTAATCTTTTAAGCGGGAGATTTGGCATTCGAATAATTTCTCGAAGAGCTGAGGTTAATTGTCCGCTTAGGTCTTGCGACCTTACACCATTGGATTATTTATTGTGGGTCTTTTTGAAGGGAAAAGTTTATGTTAATAACTCTCAAACACCTGAACAGCTTCGAGTTATGATTATTCAAAAAAATGAAGAAATTGAACAGAGTGTTTGCGAAAATGTCCTTTAAAATTTTGTAAAAAGAATGTTAAAAGCATGCTAAAGAAGCAGAGGGGTCACATTCCGGATATCATTTTTCATTATTAACCGTAACATTTAAACTTTAAAATAATACAATAATATTATATTATTTTAAGGACTTTTTGTGTTTTATTATTAAATTAAATCCGAAGGTCAAAGGACACCCTTTACTATTTATCACTGTAACAGACTGTTAAATTCTAAGAAGTTCCTTATAGAATAGCACCAAAAATCGAATATTTATTTATGAACACTCATGTTTCTTAGAACAGCTTGCTGTAATGTTCATAACATTAATAATTATTTTCTACACCCACATGGATATTAGCTTAACTATGCACAGAATAGAAAACAAAAAAGTATGCTATTGTGTTCGACTGAACGAATAAGTGACAATTTTGTCAAACTGTCAGTATATTTTTTAGTTATTAAGATTAAATATACATTAAAATGAGTTATTTTTGTGTAGAATCGATAAATAATAGCATTTTTATTTTTAGTTGGTCCACATTTTGAAAAAAAAAATTTAATCAAACTATATGAAACTAATTTAATTACGAGTATTAAAACTAAAATCAAAGGAACTGTGGGGCTGTGGACAGAGCATTTGACTTCCACGCGAATAGCGTAAAATTGGTAAAATTCATAAATAATTTTAAAATTAATTATTTTGTTTTAATAACCTTAAAAATATTTACTGTAAATAGATTCATTAAAAAACACAGTTTAATTTCCCATAAACAATATGGTTTTAGAAAAGGTATATCAACAGTAGACGCCATAACTAATTTGACTTCAAAAATTTATAAATTAATAGATACAGGTACCCCCACAATAGGTATATTCCTAGATTTGGCCAAGGCGTTTGACACGGTGTCACACACTCAGTTGTTGGAAACCTTGGAAAATATAGGAATAAGAGGCATACCGCACCAACTAATGACAAGTTATCTTGAACAACGAACTCAAATGGTAAAAATTAGCAACCAATTTAGTGATCTAACTAACGTAACGTATGGTGTGCCTCAAGAAACTATTTTGGGTCCACTGTTATTTTCAGTTTATGTAAATATTTTGCTAAATTTAGAAATATCTGGAGAAATTACTTGTTTTGCTGACGACACAGTTATTCTGTACAGTTCAAACACATGGCAAGATCTAAAACGGAACATTGAAGCGGATATGGTAAAAATAATTGAATGGTTTAATAACAAGTTGTTAACAGTTAACTTCGACAAAACTCTTTTTATACCTTTTGCGTCATATGCTAACAGCATGCCTGACTATCAAACACTAACGATAAAAAGTAATAATGCTGATATTAATATAAACAAAACGAGTTATATCAAATATTTAGGGGTTACTATAGATGGTAATTTAAAGTGGGAAAGGCATATTCAAAATATCACAAAAACCTTAAGATGTCTACTTTTTAAATTTAAATATTTTAGTTCAATCTTGAGTATAAATTACCTAAAAATAATTTACTACTTACTTGTTGAGTCTAGACTGCAGTATGGAATACTAGCATGGGGAGGGATATATCAAGTTCATCTAAGGACATTAGAAATAATCCAGAAACGTATACTGAAAATGATGCTCAAAAAATCTAACATTTTCTCAACAGATTTACTTTTTGAAGAATCTCAAGTTCTTGATATTCGCCAACTATTCGCTTATTCAATTTTAATTTCAACATTTAAAAATAGAAATAAAGTATTACACGATATTGACCACATATATAGTACTAGACAAAAAACTTCCCTGTTCGTCAAAATCTCGTCGTCAAGAAAGACTCTAGGACAAAGGTGTTTTACTTACTTAGCACCAAGGATTTTTAATTCACTACCCGAAATGTATAAAATATACCTTAAAACAATTAATTCAATAATTTTCATTAAAAATGTTTTCAAAAAATTATTAGCTAATACGAACAGAAATAATCATATATATGCACAATAGGTAAGTAAATACTTTTTATTTTATTTTTTTTATTATTCTCATGTTGCTCTTATTTTGCCACTATGTAACCGAATCTCTAGAATGCATCTTACTAATTACGTATTGTCATATCATTTAAATATTGTATTTTTAATTGAGTTAATATATTTTTATTTCATTTTTTTTTACTAATCTTCACTAGCTGCAAATAAACAAGTCCAACCCGTGCACAACCATTAGTTTTTACGGACTCACCATTGTTTATTTACATCTACCCACTAAAAAAAAAAAATTATTTTGTAATAATTTGTATCTTTTGTTTCTTGTAAATAAACATTATTATTATATCAAGTCTTGTTATACAAACTACTAATTTACTCTTTGACAGAACTTGTGAATGTTATCTGTCTGGGTGACGTGATCTTCAAATTTCTCACAGTCTAAATATTTGTCAAAAGCTCAAAAATTTTAATGATCGTTCTTGCACCCGATATTATTACCCAAAATGCCACAATGAAACAAAAAAATCCACCCGAAACAAAAAAAAAGTTGATCCTTTTTATGTAGAAATATATATTATGTGACTTACTATCTTACATTTTGAATAAAACTTTTTTTTATAAATTTTTGAAATCACCAAATAGTAATAAAGTTCACAACCCCCACGCCGTTACTGTCTCGCTGACGGTAACGCGCATAAAATATTATTGTATGTCGTTTTTTTTTTTTTAATAAATACTCATATTTCAATTACTTATGTATAAATAATGTGAGAAATATTTGATTTTTTCCTCGAAAAGTTCAATTTTTTTTGTTTTTCTTAAATATGAAGTGCGAACCGAAACCATTTGCAACGAAATATATTATACATTTACCTTGTATATATGTCGCACAAATGCTGACCGACGTAGTATTTTTTGTAGAATTTTTGGCGGCCATTCGATAGTATGTCCGACCTTGAAAGGTCGGACAGAGTCTTTCCCTGTGGTACTTTAGGTGTTAAACACAGTGTTGCCGTTTGGGTGGAAATTTCCCCATTGGGTGGAAATTTTGACTTCGGTGGGAATTTTGGGTGGATACAATATTTTTGGGGAATTTGCTCCCATGAGGCTCCCTTAATGATTTTAGGGTGAATTCATCTTGGATTTCCTCTTTTCAATAAAGGGATAATATGTATTAGGTCAACGATGTGATAAATCAAGATTTGACACATGACATTATGTAATGTTTCATATTTGAACATTATTAGTGACATGTTTTTGTGGTGTTGTGATTTGATAGTATTTGATGATTGAAGTCGTTTTATTAACTCATTTTTAATGATATGTAGTCTTTAGGGCTGGTTCCACCGTTGTGTTAAACGAAATTTAAATTACTAAACGAAGATTAAAATGACATTGTTAATGCAAAAATGTAATTTTAATCTTCGTTTGTTAATTTAAACCTCGTAAAACACAACGGTGGAATCGGTACTTACAAAGGTAATTAAAACAGTGCACTTGATTATAGTAAGGACAAGAGAAAATTCTCAAAGTCCGTGTCAAAGCGAAGTTGAGCAACCGTTTTCCTTCTGAAAACAACTACTCCGTTAGCTAATACCGCAACAGGCATTGCATTATTATAAAAGGAAAAGAGGAGAGATTAAAAATAATTTTAATACTCTAGTCTTGTTATTATTCCGCCTTGTTCTAAAGAATTAGGTACCATAGCAAGCTTTAATTTTGCTTCCGAAGTTCAGATGGCGTTATCATTTTTTTTACTCGTTGCTTGACTACCTACACTTTCTTAATCAGCTTTAATATATAAGAGTAAAAGTCTAACACATCAAGATCAAGCAGACAATTAGAGACTGAAGTCGAGATTGTTTATTTATTGCTGATAAGTCCTAATAATCAAAGCTAGAATGTTGATAATTACTTTCTTTCTGCTCTTTTCCTCAATTCAATACCTGTTACGGTATTAGTCAAAAGGGAGTAGTTGTTTTCTGGAGGAAAACCGTCGAAAAGTTTGCTGTGACACGGACATTTTTGCCTTTGTTTTTCAAATAATTTTTATTTAGCCTTCAGCGTCGAGTTTATTTAGCCATTAGATCAACTGATATGTCGAATTTATTTTCATTTTTGTTAACTAGAACCATACTAGAACGCTTTTCCGGATTATAGTTATATAGAAAACATTTTTTACTGTGGGTAGAAAGTGGGTAACTTTTAAAACCGTGGGTGGATAAATTGGGAATTTTGGGATTAAGTGATGGGAAAGTTTAAATTTTCGATTCGGCAACACTGGTTAAACACTCAAAAAGTTTTGTATGCAAACGCCATTCTTTGAATACCTACTGTTAAAACAATAATGCTCGATTTTTAAGAAAACTCTACACTCAACCAAAGAATATAGTTCACACAAGAGATGGCACTTAAATGTCAATCGGTCTGAAAGTCTGTGACCTTGAAAATTCAAAATATTTTACGCGGGTAAAATGTATCTTATCTAATATAACCTAGCTTCCTGATAATATCTCTTTTTGGTTTAAACATTTATCTGTAATCGAATTTTGTTATAGATCTGTATTTTTTAATGCAAATTGCATCATGAAGGTCTGTGCAGTGAAAAACTGCAAAAATACTAATCAATTTTCTAGATGTCATTTTTCTCATGTGACAGAAGTACTCCAGACCAAACGGGAGGAGGCATCGAGGTCGACATACTTTAAAAACAAAAAAAAGCATAAATTTTGTAATAACCACACTAATTTTGTCTTCAAGTGGCTTAAAACCTAAATATTTTTTACTTTTAGATGTAATTTTTTCTTATGTTTCAGCAACCAACGTGCTGATTGGTAACCCCAGACTTGTCAAAAATACCCCAGAATTTAACATGGGAAGTATAGGGAGTGATAGGCCTGTGACTCAACTGTCACCTTATTCCACTCCCCTTCATATATCTAACCATCGCGTTGTCAATATCGTTATTTTGACCCAAAAGGTTTTTTTATTTTTTATAATTTAAGCACAAGCACTACATATGTTTTGGAACATTTTTCCATCTTCTGGTGCAGTCAACATTTAATAAAACATGGGGAACGATTACAGTTTAAAATTTTTAAAATAATATCATCTTTCTGTTTCACAGCGTGTAAATGTGAACTTTTTATTTATAGGTATAAAATTCTACTACGGTCAGGAAATTATGCTATGATTATTTATGTTCAGTTTTAATATAGAGAATGCATTTCCTAATAATACACAGTGTGTACACAACACAAATCCTAACCAATATTTAAACATTTTCCCATTATTGTTTCTAAATCAGATCTGTTTTTTATAGTTTGTTCTGTTGTTTCTAAAATTTTAGCAACGTACCCTTTTTTAAAATGTGTAAAACCATTAGAATTTTTTTGTTTATTAATAAAAAAGTAAAAACTTATTTAGTAAGATTAATTTAGCAAAATCAACTTACTTATTTCACGTAGTTTTTTTGAAGACACTTACCTGAAACAAAATTAAATAGGTTAATAAAATATAAAATACAAAAGTATTATTTATTTAAAGCCAATATTAATCTAAAAAAAATTAAAAAAAACAAATAAATACCAGAATTTATAAATTTGGCAAAATGTTTTGTTTAATAAAATATTTGATTTTGATTCGATGAATATATTATTTTGATCTCTCTAAAACATCTTTACATTTAATTATATTTATATTAGAACCTAACTGAACGCCGCTGTCCTATTGTTTTGAAAACAATAGAGAATCGAAAAGTCGTTAAAAACAATGTAAAAGGTTTTCTGAAGAAGAAAAGGGAGAATTTATAGATAAAACGATTAATAGAACTTTAATTTACTTCTAACTAGTTTCTGTGTACATAATTATCTAATAAATTACCTACTATTGATTCACCCTTTATTATTGAAAAAAAAAAACATTCATTTGTATCACCTCAGAGATATTTAATCGTGGGTCTACAAAAAAATTGCAGTACTCTTTGATCTTAACTAATTTTATTTGTTAGTTACTATAGTAGAACTAATATTAAATTGAATAATTTGAAAATTCGAAAACAAATCTCAAAAATCCATGACCATCCTCGAACCTCAAAGGTGGTAACAAATACTTGAGTGCTGCGATAGCCATTTTTAAGTATTTCCCCTGAATTCTCTCCTTCCGAAAATATTGCATTTCTGTTTTCACACATTGATGAACACTGTTAGGCCTAATCTGCTGTCTTATAATTCTATGGCCAGCGCTTAAAAGATCCTAAGTCGTTTTTTACGTAAATGGAGTTTTTAGTCAAGATACGTTCATAAAAGTCTATATACGTTGTAAAGTAACAAAAAAAGATATATGGTAATACAAGGGTAAACTGCGAAAAACAAAACGTCATAATTAAACATAAACAGTCAAAATTTGTAACATAAAACAGTTAAAACAAAATATTTCTAAATATTTTTTAATTTTTACAGGACCGAATCTCCTAAAAAGATCGTCGATTTGGATTCTAAAAATCCTTATTGATGTGTCCCAAAATTTTCCAGAGTCATTCTCCAAAAATGTGTAAAATCGACTTATTACTGTTAAGCGCCGACCACAGAATTTGAAGAGTACTGCTTACATCAATTTTCTTTCTTATCGCTAGTTGAAATTTTTCTTTAATCGACAATGCAGCATTATCCGATTTTGATGTTGATGGGCCCAAAACCCGACTGAGGGGGATGTTATCCTCATCCTCATCAGGGGAATCATCGAGGTCAATGCTATTTGTATTTTCTGATGACTCTTCTAGGTTTTGTTTTAAAAAATCCGCCCAATTACTTCCACTATTGCATTTCTTATTGTAGATTCGCTGGTTTTATTAAATACTCCATAATCTTCACCGCTGGATTTCCCAGGAAACGGATTATTCAGGTACTGAAGAACAGGAAATTTGAAATAAAGCCTTGCGTCGCGGGATTCGAACCCAGACATCCTTGTTCTCTAGATAAATGCCCTCTCCTCTACTGTACACCATTAACGACATTGACTGTCGAGATTCCTAGACAGAAAGTTTTCAATGTACGTTAAAAGACGTAAATCTGAGTGTGAAAATTGTGAATTTAATAAATCGAAAAATCGCAAATAGAAATCCAAAAATTCAGAAATAACTGAAATAAATATCTGAATAATTTGAAAATTCGGAAACAAATCTCAACAATCCCCCTACAAATTATTAAGACCATCCCCGAACCTCACAGATGAAAACAAATACGTGGAGATTTGAAAAAAAGCCCATTGTCGCCGAGATTCGAACCCAGACTTCCTTGTTTTCTAGACAAATACTTTTTTCTTTAGACTTCTAGACCATCAACGACATTGACTATCGAGATTCCTAAACAGAAATTTGATGTGCTAGTTCGGACCAGCAGACGTTCAGGCTCTTTCTCAAATCTTCAAATATCTCTATACAGCATCGAAGTACGTGATATGTATATGATTTAATACTATTTACCTAAACATATCCCAACATTGTAAATAGCCCATGTACAAATAAAATATTACCAAAACTTAAATACATACCGATCAAATTAAAACTATCAGACATAAAATTACCCTGAGTTATTGAAAAATTGTTCAAATGAATAAAGAAGTAATACAGTGCAGTACAACCCAGTTCCAGAGATTCCTTATATACTGTTTTAATTGGGAGTTTCAATGAACTGAGCAAATGCATTCATTTTTTAACAGATAACAAGAAACCATAAATTTCAGGAACATCCTATTCATTTATGATTCTTACACCTTATTTTTGAATTTTGATTTGTTTTCCTTGGGATGTGTTTCTATTTATTTTAAATAAAATTACAGTTTTAACTCAAATTGTAAAGCTTCTGTTTTGTGCCTTCTTCAGTAGGTATTTTTTTAATTTATTTTTTTTTTTAGTGAGTCGTTATTACTTTTGTTTTTTGTTAAATAAACTTATTATTACTTCATGTTTAAACAATTGGTTTTTTGTATCATGTCATATTTGAAAAGGCATTGTAAGTTGACGTTTGTCATTATGCCAAATTTCAAATTTAAATTCTTAATTTTTACTTTCCTATCTGTATACAGATATAAGGAAAGTATAGGAATCATGATTTTTTTTGACCTCCAGTTTTCGACGGATTTTTACGTTTTGGGGTCCCCTGAATCCGTTTTGACTATTTTCGGGATGATGTCTGTATCCACCATAACTCATGAACCAATACAAAGAAAAACACCAAATTTTATACTTAAGCTTTATTCCGACCTGCGGTGAAATGATTAGATTTTGGACAGAGTCGGAACATTTGGGGGTTACTTTATTGGTGGTCATTTTTATATTTTATGGAATATATCTGTTATTTACGTTTGGAGAAGAAAATATTTTAAATAAAAGTTACTTCTAATATTATTTTCTATAATTTTTGTTCTATGCAAAATTTTCCTAAAATGGTCCGTATTCGAGAAATTTTACAAAATGTAAAAAATTATAATTTTTAAGAAAATTGTTGAATTAAGAGATGTTTGCCATATCGATCTCTATCATTTTTGTTTTTAACATGATTACTGTAAAATGGACCATAATGGAAAAATTGGAGGAAAATTATAAAATTTAAATTTTTCAGAATTTTCCAGTTAGATGTATGCGGAAAATGTATATATTAAGTTAACCTCTAAATATTTACAGAGGTGCTGCAATAGGTTGTACAAAATAACCGAAAAAAGCCCGTAATAACTAGATAGGAAAGTCATGTGTTGGACACATCAGATTTTTATTATTACGATCTTTTGTTGTTTGGTTTTGAGTAATTATGGAGGATGAAATTTTTGTTATATATTACCGAGTGCGGTTAAATTATTTTTAGTGTTTTTATGGGTACGTACTGTTTTTTAGATATTGTTTTAATTGTTCACAATTATAATTTTTACATGAGATATGTATGGATTTTTTATTATGCGGGATTTTATATTTTAAATTTGTTAAATGCATTTTGTTTTGTTTTGTTTTGCAAGCATTTTGTTTGGGGGCGATTAAAATTATTTGGGGGCACCTGCGGTGAGCTTGATACACTGGCGTGGCATCATCTCTGTATTAAAGCGCCAGCCGCCACTGTCAACCTTTATTTGATTTTAAAGATTTTATTAAATTTGTAACTTCTTCTTCATTAGCTGGATGTAAAAAGATACTCTTGAATTGAATTTGCTAGGTTGTACTAATCTCGCTAAAATATTTATTAAATTCATGCACTATAACTTGTTTATTCACAATAATTTCATCATTGATTGGTTTTTATTTAATTTTTATGTTTGGATTTGTTACAGATTTGATTTACAAAATTTCAATAATGATTTTGACTAATTTGGATTTTTAATCTATTTTTTTTTGAATCAATTATTTTTGAACTTTTTTAATTAATCTACTTATTTCATTTTTGTAATCATTGTAGGCTTGATTAATTTTTCATACATTCTACCATTTTCTTTAATTAAATTCAAAAGGCTTATTTTTCTTATCAATTTTTATTTAAATAGGATTTTAAAATTTTCATTTTTATGATTAGTTGCTTATAATTCCGTCCATGACTCCTGTTTTAAATCCTCTATTAAATTTTTTTTAAGAAGGTCCTTTCGCCACCAATGTTAAATAAAAAATATTAGATTTTGACTAAAATTAATTTTTTTCTAATAGTAGAAGTCCTTATTTATCTAATAGTGAACTTTTAACTATACCTTAATGTGCAAATTTTTGAGATTTTTTTTTTAAATGTGTGTGTACAGTGTCTTACGAGAAAGTAAGACTTCAACAACAATTTTCGAATTATAATTAATTTTACTCTTATATATTGATTAGATGGAGTAGAAAAAAACTAAAAATAATGTTTTTGAAATATTTAGGTTTTGTTTTTTACAATAAAATATATAGGTTACCGTGGAATTTATTGAGAAATTAATATTAAAAAATCACAAAAAATGTTCAACTAGGTTACTTCAAATTTTTTTTTTTTAATATTAATTTCTCAATAAATTCTAAGGTAACCTATATATTTTATTGTAAAAAACAAAACCTAAATATTTCAGAAACCCTATTTTTAGTTTTTTTCTACTCCATCTAATCAATAAATAATAATATAATTCGAGAATTGTTGTTGAGGTCTTATTTTCTCGTAAGACACTGTACAAATACTCACATTTAAAAAAAAATTCTCAAAAATTTGCACGGTAAGGTATAGTTAAAGTTCAACATTAGATAAATAAGGACTTCAACTATTAGAAAAAAAAATAAATTTTAGTCATAATCTAATATTTTTTATTTAACATTGGTGGCGAAAGGGGTGGCGAAAGGACCTCCTTAATTTATATATTTTTTTATTTGTTCATGTTTCAGTGGGTTTGTTTTACCAAAAAAATAGTTACATCGTTAATGTAAGATATGTAGTTATGATATTCCATAATATTTCTGTAAGTTTCTATTTGGTCGCATTCGCAGTTAATAACGAGATACTCTCTTCTACATTGATACATTAATAAAACAAGATGATTACCTAAATGCCAACACGTTGTAGTTCCCAGCATACTATTAGTTAGCGCCACCATCGAATAGTATGAAAGCGATGTTGCCGGTTTCCGTAAACTTTTATGAGATGAGAGTTATTTCAAATTCATCTTGTTTTAATTTTTTATCAATCTACATGCGCACCATACCATCCATACAATGTCCATACTATTGCTGGGATTTTTAAAAGAGTGAATTGACAACCTCGTAAAAAATTAAAAACCGTGATAGCGGAAGGCCAAATATGATAATGATATGATAAAATAAAACCTATTTTATGAATTATGATGAAAGTTCTAAAGATCGGCAAGTTATTTTTAAGAAGATAAACAGTGTTGATTTGATGTAATTAGTAAGTATTAGCAATTTAATTTAATATTAAAGGTGTGCAGATTTATTTAAGGACTTTGTTTATCATTGTTTCCTTAACCTTATATAATTTCATATTTCATGGATTTTCAATTCTGTTTTAATATTTGAAACAAAAAATGTCTGGCCCGGGTATAGTTAAATATTCTCGAGAGTATTCTTGTTCAACTCCTAATTGTTTAAATAAGTATTATTCTAAAATTCAGAAAGTTGGATATTCAAATATTAAACCTTTTTTTCATTTTCCTTACGATATTAAAATTTGCCAGAACTGGTTTAAGACTTTAAATGAAACTTTAGATAATAATACTCGCTATCTTTGCGCAGACCATTTAGTAAAATTTCCTCAAAACGTAAACTGCTAGTTGGACATTCTGTACCAATTTTATTAGATAATTGTGCATCCAGTTCAAATATACGACCTGTGAATTAGATTTTAGAATAAGTTGAGGCTGAAGCACAAATATAGCAGCATAAGAAAAACAAGAAATTAGTTGCAAACGTAAACTTAATAACTAGTGGTGTAGCAGTCTAACGCGCTTATATTTATAGGCAAGTTTATGGTCCGAGACTGCCGAGCTTCGAATCCCGGACCAGACCATGTGGATTTTTAATTAAATTGCATGGTTCGGTATAGAATTTGATGTGTGCCGTATTAATAGAAATTCAATTTATGTTAATATGACATGCAGATTATAAAATCGCCATGCATTACCGTCTCGATGATGGTGGGTGAGGTTTTCCGGGTTTTCCTCACCTGTAAGTCAAATGCCACCATCAATCATCTCTAAGTTACCCCGAAGCGCCACGGCAAATAATAATATCCGTCCCTTTCCCCACACAAGCTCAGCTTTTGGGGTTAAAATTCACTCGTAAGGGGGTGAATTAGGGAGAGTATTATTATTATTATTATTATTATTATAACAATTTGAACGACCCTCGAAATGAAAGAAACAATAAATAAATAAAATTAGAGTCAGAAATTTAAGTCCTAAAGAGAAAAAGTTGTATTTTATTAATATTTGATAAGAGAAATTGTTCAATAAGACATATATACACTTTTTGTTTTGTTTTTATAGGAAACACTGGACACCCAACAAAATATAGTCCATTTTTCCAAGAATGGGAGAAACTACCTACTATTCATTTTACTTACAATTGTTATTTAATATTGAGCTTATGTATGTATTACTGTATAATAAATAATTAAAATATATGTTTCAAATATTTTATTTTAATGTAAATGTTTTTTATTTATATTTTTTGGGGTTTTATTACAAAAAAAATTTAAATAAATAATAAAATATATTTGAATGAACCGCGGTTGGCTCTTCTTTTTTTATTCTTCTCTTTCTCATTCAGCCTCTAATTGGCAAGTCAATCAGCCAGTGTAGTTCAAATAAAATCCGTTCCATACTAATTCGCAGCACTATTTGTTTCCAAAAATTAACACGGGGTCCGACTATCTTCTTTATTAATTTATCTATGCTCTTCCCTCTGTGTAGCTTTCATTAACATCTCTTCAAAACACCGCGGAAAAATGTATAAATCGTTTTCCCTTAGTTGTGTATACTTATAATGTGTTTTCTTTTGCGTACAAGGTAAATATTTTGTTTCCAAAGATGTACGTGTATACTAAAAGCAGTTATGCTCGTTGAAACATAAAAACGGAATTATACTATGGGTTACAAAGAAAATATCAGCTTCGTATACTTTTCTCGAAATATCTTGACAAACAAGATTTGTCTATTGTGAACAGGATTGCGAAACACAGACATATATACTCTCTTCTAAAAATATGTAGATTCAAAAAGTCCAGTAGCCTTTATTTGCATTTGAAGAATATGTGTATGTTAGAAAAATTGTCACCTGAGGTGCACTGAATTTTGCATTTTTCTGGTAGTAAGAAAATATCTTATAAGCAGTGCAGCAGACAAATGCCATTTTTGAATTCGGAAACAGCAGACATTTCGCTTGAAGTGTCGACACCTCTAGAGACAAAGGCAGAGTCGGTCGTAGCTTATTGGAGAGATTTCTCTTAAATTTAGACATATTTAGGGATCTGTCTCTTTGTCTTCTAAATAGTAAATAAAGTTCAAGTACCGTTAAATTGTTCCGTCTTCTCTAAAATTGTCATTATTTATTATTCAAAGAGTTTATTTTCAAAACTTATACTAAGAATTTTAATGGAATTATGAGTCATTTCATTAGACAATTTCATATCCGTGTTGACATAATTCTGAATTTTGTATTAAATTTTTTATTGCAGTTTATTTTGATAGACCTGTTTCAACAAATTTGGTTTTTTTTAATATTTGTCAACCTTTTTAATAAAAAGGGTATGGTTCAACAATTTTAATAGAATCATTCTGTGAAAAAAGAAAATTTATTTCTTTTTTGAATACTATTAGGTACCAGAATTTTTCCTATTTTTATTTCTTTTTGATGATACGGCTTAGTCTCAATTTTATTTTTCATTTATTTCTAGTCCTCTTTTCGGTCTGTTTATATTACATAAATAAATAAATAAATATATATAAAAAAGTTAAAATCCTACCCTGGAACCAGCTTTGAACAGAACGAAGCTTTTATGTTGAGATTATGTAAAGTAACTACTTTGAATCGAAACAGGATTTAACCAACAACTTTCTGCCAAAACAAAAGTTAAACAAGTTCGCGAGAGCCCTATTTTCTTAAGCCAGAAACTTCGAGATATATAATTAACTTACTTTTTATATGTTCGATATAGATTTTCTTGAAAATAATTATTAAGAGGACTGCAACCTGACCTGCAGGTTTTGAAAACGCGAAAAGAACAATAAACCAACAAATAATTTTATTTTGAACTTTAAGTTACTCACGTTGTTCGTATCATTTGAACTGATCGCATTATTTAGCTCTAAAGATGCGTACATAAGTTAAGTACCTACAGACCGGACCAACGAAGAATTTTTGATTAATTTGGACGAAGGCCAACGAAAATTCGTAATGACCAATCACTCATTCGCTGGAATTCGTATTTTTTTATATATTTCAGGTTCAATAGCATTTAGCAACCACTCGAATTATTTTGCAGACATTCTGGAAAAATTGTTAAACAATCCATATGTCTTCCACTTGTAAATAGAGCATTGGTTGGCTTCCACTATAGATATTTCTTTTTTTAAATAATGTCGTCGTCTACCACCTTCGTTTGCGCTTTGGTTTTGTTTTTTAGCATCCAACGAACGTTTGCTACAAACAGCAAATGCAAAATGGAGGTCTGGTACAATTGTACTAGATCTAGTACATTTTCTAACAATCTGGTACACTCTAAGTAAAATCTAGTACCTTTTTGTTTTTCAACGTGTTATCATTTGACGCGTGTAAAATATATTGTTGGAATCTTGCTCCTTGTTTTGTTTTGTTCGCCAAAAACTCTTTTTTTCCTTAATGAACCAAACCACATAACAATTAATTCGAAAATCTGGTACATTTTACAGAATCTAGTACATTTTTATGCCATCTGGTACATTTTTTAAGATAAATCTGGTACAAAACAAACACTGATTAGAGGCCTCCGTTATATATGCACGCTTGCCAGTGAAGCGAAATTGGATTCCGTTTAGCGTCGCGTTCTTATTTGGCACCCAAATATGTCGGATCATTTCTCTTCGGAGCTCTTCCAGCGTCGGAAAACGCACCTACTGGAGGGGTTCCTACAGTTTGCAAGAGACTGAAATCAGGCGGGCTCAGATCAGGAATATCAGCCGTATGTCTCGAGAAGTCCGATGATCGGTACACTGATGTGAGGGCGCGCATTATCGTGCCAAATCAACACACCATTTTGCAACATTCCTGGACGCAGTTTACAAATTTTTGGGCGCAAGTTTTTGTAGTACACTCTAGTGACACTAGTACCCATCGGAACTCGATTTGTGGCGATTACGACCTGTTTATCGTAGGCTAACATATGCACGTTGCTCTGTTGCGTTATTTAAACATAACTATTTTTAATAAAAAAAAAAAAATTATATTCCACGTCTATAATTAACTTTAATACGGCTCCTTTTATTTTCCTTCACGTATTCTATCCGATCTAGCGTTGTCACTCGTGTTCGTAGGTCTCAAGTAATTTTATATGCAAGAGGGCTACAAGAATGTCAACTTTGCTCCTGTGTAGACATTATGTAAGTAGAGACAGTAAGTCAGTTTATTATCTTAGCATAGTCCCGTATTTACAAGTGTATATAATACTTAAAAACCTAATTTTTCGAGTCTAAAAAATTCCATATTAATCTTTGGGAAGGCCTACTCCCTATTTAAAACTTACTCAGGCAGACAACAGTTTGAAAAGGTTCATATACAAGATGATTTTCAAGGCAAGTATATAATAAAAAGAAGTAGATATGTGTTTTAACAAATTAGACAAGTGTTTTAACAAATTAAAATGCAAAGCTATTACTTGTGCATAGCATCGACAATTTTGACGAAATAGTGGTAGAAGAGTTTATGACTATGAAAAATAGGAGATATATATTTTATTTTCAAGAAACGAATGAGTATAGTGTATATAGAATATTACCTATAGTTATTAAGTACTTAGGTTAGGATAAATAAAAAGTATGTTAAATTAGAACAAATATATAACATTTAATTTACGTACCTACTTAATATAAAAAGTTCGGTTTTGTCGGGTACTTACAAACTCCATTGACTAGTTACTACAACAACAATAACAATAACACTAATAATACCAACAACAATAACAAAAGAGAGGGGTGGGTGGCTCAGTGGTAGAGTCTCTGCCTGTGGATCCAAGGGTCCCAGGTTCGAATACCACTGATTTTTTTATTTAATTTAATTATTTAAAATTAATTCTAATGCCTTGGTAGGATTCCCCACTCGACCATTCACTGTTGGGTTCTAATGAACAGTGCTGTTCCTAAAGTGGCGCTGGGAAACAGTAACAAAGCCTACACAGAACACGATGCTAATGACCTTAGCAGCCGATGCCGATAAACAAGAAATATTACCTATCGGATCACGTAAGTTTTGATAAAGTTTATAAATAAAATCTTAAGTGCCTTTCAAAATTAAAAGTAGAGTAGGTCACGTGATGCCACTGCTAAAATGTTTAAAATAACTAAATTTAGACAAATAATTCTTGCAAAATATTTGGAACATATTTTTTCTACACCCACATGGATATTAGCTGTTCTACGCACAGCCTACAAAACAGAAAAGTATGCCTTTGCTTTCAACTGAACGAATGTGTTTTATATCCATTCTACCTAGTAAGATAACGGCAAAAAAAATTAAATCCACCAGTCACAGTTTATTTTTTGGTCCCCGGCTAGTATTATTTTTAAAATTTTAAATAAGTGACAACTCTGTCAAACTAATTGTCACTATATTTTTTTAGCTGTTGAGATTAAATATACATTAAAATTAGTTATTCATGTTTAGAATCGATAAATAATAGCATTTCTATTATTATTTCCTCTATTCACAAATAAACCATAAATTTTAATAAAACTATATGAAATTAATTTAAATACGAGTATTAAAAACTATTATGTGTGGCGTTGGAGCAGTGACTAGGTCATTTGGCTTTTATGCTGAGGTCCCGAGTTCAATTCTAAGTTTATTTTAATGTATAAATTAGTAAAAGTTATAAGCTATTTTTAATATAAAATAATTTTTAATATTTTTAGATTTTCGTTAGTGGGTCGTAGAAAAAATATACTGTAGAATACGAGTGAATTGCCCGTATCGTACTCAGACGATTGAGCACTCCCCTACGGCGTCTTGCTCAAAAGACTTCGTACGATATGGCCATCATATCTACTCTTGTTGCACAAACTACTATATTCAACAAGCCTAGTGTTTTTGTAAGTAATCCTCATTTTACCAACTTACAGTAGATATCTAAAATTAAATTGTACTTATTATCCTTCTCTAGTCAAATAGAAAACTCCATGAATAAACTTTATTCTCATAATTTGAAATTTACCAACAAAACTCGTTATAATATAATTTATTCTGAAGATAAGAGTGATGGCGATTTAGGGATATTTAAAATATTTGACCCTAAATTACCAAGCGGTTTTTGGTGACTTTGGGACGTCGCCAATAGATACACAATCTTTTGTATTCATGTAAATGTAGAGAAAATATTACCTTGAGTACAACCTTATGTAACTGATCCATTACCTTCAAATACCTTACCCAGGACCTACGTAATGCGTAATTCAACGTTACTCTGTTGATTAAATTCCCTTGTTTACCCAACGCAAACAGTGTTCCGTCCCATTCGATGTATATGTAGGAGTAAAATGCCCATAAGAAAAAGTCGTAAACGAGCCGGGTGCTCCCGGTGGCAACCAATGGATGCGTACACGCATTTTTCGGACACCGTTGCCATATCGATTCGAAGTTTTCCTCGTGGAAACAGGTCGGCAAAACGCCGGAAAATATAGAGTAGGGTCATGATAAAATCTTAAGGTAAGGACGTTAGAAATTATTTATCGGGTTTAAGGTCGATTCGAAGTTCCTCCTTGAAATTTAGTGTAAAAATGTCCTATTTTGAACTTACAGGTTACAGGAAAGAAATCTTTAAGTCAGTTACAACAAAATTTTAATTTTAGACCACTTGGTAAATGGGGCGACTAGTTTCGGCCACTGTGAGCCGTCAACGGGCCTAAAAGTGAGGGGTTATACAATATTTTTATAAATACATTATTCTTACCTAATGTTTGACAAATTAAGGGTACTTAGTAGTTAAAGCTTTCAAAATTAACTGCTTGAAATTCCTTTTTTTACCAGAATTTATTCGATGTGGTAATGCAATTTAATAAATATAAATGGTAATTTTTATTGACCAACAATTGTTCCATGGTTATGAAGAGGCGGCAGAAATGAGTGTGAAAGTAAGAAAGTGAAGGAAAATAAAACTTGAAGAGTGAAGAAAGTGTGAAGTAAAGAAAAAAAAAGTAAGATAGAAAAAATAAATTTAAACGAATAAAACTAAAAGAGAGTGTCTGCATAAAATAAAAAATTAAGAGACTGGTCTGCAAAGTGTTATGTTTACAATAAGGGGTGAGAGCATAGGCGCCGAATCCCGCAAGCACCCAGAGCAGTTCTAAACTGGGTGCGGAGCACCCATAGCACAACGTGCACAAAAATTGCCAATAAGTGAAATGAAGAAGCTGTCGTGGCCCAGGTTGGAATAGCGACAGGATGTCTCGATATAGTTATTTACATGTCAAGCTCAGAAAGTGATATTTTACAAGGCGAGCATGCAAGTTTCAGGGCGACGCCAAATGCGGAGCCGTGAAAGAATGCGAGTCCGGTAAATACATTTTCAGGTCAATGGATCGGTCTCCGGATCTAAGCCCGTTAGATTTTTATGGGGCCACTTAAAAACATCAGATCACCCCATAGATGCTTCAAAATGTCCGAGGGCGTTTTAGACAAAATTATTGCATGGAGGCCCAGGGTCAGCATTTCCAGAATTTACTCGAGTAAGCTTTTAAAGAAAATACAAATCATTAAAAGATCATGGCTAGAAAGACAAATAGCGTTTTAAAACCCGGGGGGTCATAATCTATGTAACAATACCTTCAAAATAAGCTAGTATTCGATTCCCTTTTCTATTTAAGATTTTAGGGGTAAGTTTCACCCTCGTTAAAGGGTTTCCGTTCAGGGGGGGGGGAAACTAGCAAAAAATGTTTGCCATTAAAATTAAAAATTGATGAGTCCAAGCGTATTTTCGTAAATGATCTTGGGTGTCCAAAATTGGCTGTTTTGTTTTCAAATGGCCACCCTGTATATATACAATACTCCATTATATGTATATTAATAAATAATTAAAAATTATATTTATGATAGTTAATAAATGTTTTATATTGTGTTTCTACTTATTGCATTGGTACTCTAGCACTGCAGCACCACCCGTGGTGGCTGCACCGAGCATATAGGGTTGCCAGATGCCAAATATCCCGATTTAGATGGGAGCCTCCAGCCTATCCAGCAATAGGACATTTGACAATACCATTTTTTTTTTCAATAAAACTTTTATAAAATCAACGCTTTAAAATAGCTTTTTAAATACTTTTAAGTGAGGTGTGAAGGTGGAGGGGGTGATAGCCTCCATTACCCGCATTGAAGCCTGGCACCCAAAGCAATTTTTGAGTTCCGGCGCCTATGGGTGAGAGAGTGGAATAAAAGGTTAGTTTGATTAACAACTGAAACCAATATGTTAACATAACTTGGTAGGTTGTAAGACCGACATAGTATACTTTTAAGAATAAAAGAATTTTAAAAGAATTAATGAGGTGTGGGGAAGAGAAAGAAGAGTAGTGGACATGGGCGTAGCCAGACTTTCATTCAGGGGGGCAGCATGAGTGCCAGCCTTGACAGCCTTTACAAAGGGACGTGGATTTAAGGTGACCGAGTTTTAAAAAAAATTATTAAAAATAATTAATAATTAAGATTTAAAATAAACTCGGAAATAGAAACTAAACCGAAACCGGTTTTAAGAAAGTGACAAGAAATAAAAGTAGAAATTTTATTTTATTAATGATTTGAAGATGCAATACAAAGTCTATAATAAATTTAACCTTCTTGTTTTCTTTTCAGCGAATTTTTTTAAAGCCTTTTCTCGAAGTTTTGGTCATTCGATACTATTTTTCTGTGTAGACTGATCATGTACAGTCCACTTAATCTTTCATGGGCCATTGTGGACTTCAACCAGGTTTTTACTCTCCTAAGGGTGCTGAACGTCCTCTTAATGGAAGCAGTTGTGCACGAGAGTGCTAATCAAACCATTATTGCCTTCTTAATTGCTTTGTAAAATTCGGTCTTAGCTAAAACGGACACGAAGTCGAGATTAGTGTCTTCTTCATCCTTTAAAGTCTAGAACCGGTGCCACAATTCTAATTCTCGTGTTAAGTTTGTAATATTATAAAAGTCGGCTATTGCTGTTCCGGAAGATTGCAAGATGTCTACAGATAACACTCTAACTTTGGTAGGGTGAAGCGTCTGTAGTTCGATGGCCGGTCCTTGCTTCCTGCTGAAACGCTCCTTCAAAGAATTACAGAAAGAATCTAAGTAGGGTATTAAAATAGATATTTTGAAGTACTGTTCAGGTGTTGACACTAATGGGTTGACACGGAATGACTGTTTGGTTACTAATCGGGGCACACGTATTTCTACATCCAATTCTATGCCAATTGCTTTCATCTCATTCATGATAGCTTCCACTGTCTCCTCCACTTTGTCACGATGTTTACCTACTAATTCCACGATATGTTCGATTTGCTGTGAACATTTAACCAAATACATTGCAACTGCCTGTAACGAATTTACCACAGGCTCTAAGTAACAAGAGTATTTTGCAATCAGACAAAGAAAAAATATAAAAGTGCTCCTCGTTGAAGCAGCATGCAGCTAATCTGCTTGTTTACGGCTTATATTATTTTCTTTAATCGCTATCAGTTGAAGTCCTTTTATAATGGCTACAAAATTTTCATTACACATCCGTAAGCTCTTGTAGCAATCATATTTCGTGCTTCAGGGACCTTATTTAGATCGTTAACAACAAGATTAAGTTTGTTACTGGGACGGTGAAAATACACTCCTTTTGGAAAAATCGCGTAGACCTTTTTGTACCCCATTGTCTTTTCTGGCCATTTTCGAGCAACTGTCATATCCTTGACCGACGCATTTATCGAGTATTTATTGACGTATTAATTTTTTGAAATATTATTTGTCCCGAACACACTAGAGATGGGCAATAAATATCGTGCATTTCAAGTATCAGTGATATTTGTTCCTGTGACATTTTAAATATATGTGATATTAAGCCGTAATTTCGTGACAAAAGTGACAGCAAATCAAATGAGCAAAATTTTTCTACTACATACAAATGAAATAAGGGTAGAAGTACTAATATTCTATCGAATCTAATTATCCTTCTTTCTAGTCGAAACACAACTACTGTTTCAAAAGAAATTATTGAGATATTAGAAAATTCATTGAAATATAAAAAAATACAACTATTGGAAATGACATATGAGAAGTGATATTAAAATATTTTAAAGCTGCCCCCCTGCCCCTCCCTGGCTACGCCCTTGGTAGTGGACAAATATCGAATATTCAACACTTAAAATATTGTAGAGTGCAAAAAGTCCAGAGCACCGTATATACATAGGAAGAAAGGGATGGGGTGTAAGCATGGGCGTCGTTACACAATTCTATAGGGAGGGGCAAAATTTTGAAAAAATTTAGAATGTTTATTTGTTGGAAAACAAAGAAAATGAAAAATAAAAGAGAATTTTCTTATGATGGATTTAACTATTCTGTGACATCATGGCTTACTTCCGGTTTTTCCAGAAATAACAGAAAATCGCAATTTATTTTTTTATTTTTAAATGAAAACCCTTTTTCTTATCGAAAATTTGAATTTCTGGGACATTCTTGTATAAGAAGCGTGTATTGAACATTTTCTGTCAGTAATATATTTGCCAATATAATTTTGACAGCTGACAGAAAATTTTCAACCCATGATTCTTATCCGTAAATGCCCCTAAAATTCAAATTTTCAATAAAAATTAAAAGTAAAATGAGATTTTCTGTCATTTCCGATAAAACAGAAGTAAGTCATGAAGTCACACACCAATTGAATCCAGTATATGAGAATATTTGTCCCAAGTTTTTATTCCAATATCTCAATTAACAACGAAGATAAAAGCGGATGTAATTATTAAACGGTTTGCTAATAATAAAAATGCTTAGATACGTCACTGGTATACGGTAAATGGGTCTCAATGAGAATTTTAAAGCCTAAAAATATTTTATAAAGTTCGTACATTCCTATCCATAAACGAATTAATAGTAACATATTTAGAAAAAATATCCAATATGGCGGCCATTTTGACAGCTGACAGAAAATTGTCAATACACGATTATTATACAAAAATGTTCCAGAAATTTAAATTTACAATAAAAAAGAGGGTTTCCATTTAAAAATAAAAAAATCGATTTTCTGTTATTTCCGGAAAAACCGGAAATAAGCCATGACGTCACAGAACAATTAAATCCATCATAAGAAAGTATTTGTTCTAGTCTTTCAAACAGAACAAAATTATTCCGTTATCTCACTGAATAGCGAAGATAAGGGGAGTGGAACTTTAGTAGTAACCCTAACAATGTCACTGACCTATTTGACAGAACTGATACAAGTTTCTAATAAATAAAATAACCCAACAAAAAAAGACAAAAACCAAAATAAAGAAAAAACAAGAAACTTAAAACGCTTTTTAAAAAACAAACAGAAGCTGTGACATAAAAGAAAAATACGAACAAGAAGACACAGCCATACATAATAATATAAAAAATAAAAATTTATAAAAAAACAAACACATAAAAAGACTTACTCATACACGAAGATGAACACACAAAAAAACATTAGGAAAACGCAAATTTTAAATTTATTTTCTCTACTAAAAACATCGATAACAGAAAACATCATTTATTTTTCAGTTAGCCTATTTTATGAACTAACGGACGATATTTGCGTATACTGACAATACAATTTTTAATAGAGTTCGTGATTAAAAAATATATGTATTAATTTTAATAAAAGTATATGAATTTGTAAAACAAGTGAAAAAATTATTATTATATATTTTTATTACTACAGCTAAAAAAGTAGTACAATCAATAAAAATCAATAATAAAACAGGCAGGTATTTACGAGAAAATGTATGAGATCTTGTCTAAGCCTAATAAGTTGTCATTGAAGAATAGGTTAAATAATGTCAAAATGAAAACATTACCATTATATAATAGCGAGTTATAGCAAGTTCACTTAAGGTCAGTCACTATTAGTGCCGCTAATATTTTGACACCTGAGCATGCGTAGATCACTAACTTTAATAAAGATTGTGCCTGTCCTTAATAAGAGAGTTATTGCAAGTTCACTTAGGGTCAGTTACTATTAGTGCCGCTCTTATTTTGACATCTAAGCATGCGCAGATGTTTATGTTCTAAAACTGACTTTATTAAGGATTGTGCCTGTCCTTAATTGTGGATGTTTAAGGGCAGCAGGTAGTGGCGACTTTATAGCTTTCGGATGCGCTCGTCATTTAAACCTTCTAAAATTATAATTTCTAATGCCTCTTTAATATTAGGTACTATTATATAATTTATTTGACTCTAATTACGATGTCACTATTAGTGGCTGGCTTTATAGAAATTTGCAATATCTCTCTATTAAGGACAGGCACAATCTTTATTAAAGTTAGTGATCTGCGCATGCTCAGATGTCAAAATAAGAGCGGCACTAATAGTGACTGACCTTAAGTGAACTTGCAATAACTCTCTATTAACGTAGAATTAAAACATATTAACAAAAATAATTGGTATATTTGTGATTGTAATTTATATTTTCTTCATTTTTAGTTCGAAAGAACCCATAGAAATTAATGATTAAAACTGGTTTCCTATCAATAAGTCGCAATATTGCATTTCAGCCATATACAATAATCAAAGGCAGAAATCTAATCATTTGCTAAACATTTAAGATTTAAGGGATGTTGAAGAATATCTGTTTATTTAAAACCTTTTCTGATGTCTATTATTTTCAGTATTACTGTTATTATTATAAAAATAAAGGTTTTTTCCCTTCTTATTATACAGCTGTTCATTTATTTACAGTTTTTTTGCTAGTATAATTTGCAACATAGCCACTCCGGTTGTTCATTTGTTCTTAACCTATCTTTTTAGTAAAAAGTAAAATGTATACGTGTATTTGATACGCCAAAATTACAAAATATCGCCCTAAAGTACTCAAATTATCCTCAGCTTGCGCTAGTATCGCTTTTGCTTCCGCTACCATGACTTCACACTGATCAAATAGACCGCTGACATGTTTTAACATGCCTTAGCGTGCTAAACGTTCTTTCAATTAACTCTGTCGTTGGTGGAAGAGCCATAAATAGTTTTTAAACCACTTTGTATGTCTGGATAAAATTCACAATGTTTGGACGCTATATCATTAATTGAGAGCCCATTGTGTGCAGAAAGCTCTTTCGTACTCCAGTTTGGTATTCAGCTTCAAAATTGTCGATTCCAAATTTTTGCACTACTTTCATTTTCTAATTGGTAATGAAAAAAGTATTTTCTTATGTTTTTGGGATGTAACAGGGTTAAGGAAAAACTAACAGAGTCTTCGGAAAAGCGTAATGTAAGCGACGTAAGGGAATCCAGATATGCAATAAATATATTCAACCTATAATATTCTTAAACTATATTAGCCTGAATATTATTATTTCTATGAGATTGTTGTTCGTAATGCATATCTTAAGCGTTGTTGACTAAGTCGTAAAAGCTAGGGGGGCAACTTCCTCCCTTGCTTCCCCCCCCCCCCCCCCCCCAAACAACGCCCATGTGTGGAAGGTTGACACAGTTTTATATCCATTCCTCAATTAGTGAAGCATGAAGAATAATTATTTCCTCATTGCGTCAGTCTATCTGTTGCCGCGATAGTTCAAAAACAGCTTTAGAGAAAAACTTCAAATTTTATATGCAGATAAAGTTCCTTTCTGGTTTAAAACCAGTTATACTTCCAGTCAGTTATATACAGGGTGAGCAGTTTTTTTTAAACTCGGCAGATTTCGATTAAAATTGGTATCTGAGAATTTTAGAAATCAAAGATAACATATAAAGAAGTTTTTTAAAATTCAAAATGGCGTCGAAACAAAAAAGGTCATCCTTGAATGGCAGTAATAGAAAGTGTCCTTTTGGTTTGTGTAACTGGACCATTTTAAAAGCAGCCAATCATTATTGTCTAGTAACGGTGAAAGTGACAAAGAATACCGAGCGGCCGCGAAATGAGATTTCGGGTGGAATCAAGAGGAAGATCGACGGAAAATGAAAAGTGAAAAAGGGTTTTGGTCTGGTGGTTATAATTTTAAATTATTAAAAGTTAAGTGCTTAGGAGTTCCCTGTTTTTACAATTTCTATATGGAGGGAAGTACTGGTTAAAATACTTCCAATAAAAAAAAATAATTTTATTGTTGAATTACGGTTATATGCGCTTGTAACTAACAGATGCGAGAGCTGTCAAGTGGTTTTCTTCGTAGATGTTAGCACTTATACAAGGTGATCCATTAGTGTGAAAAAGTCTAATATCTTCGTCATTATTATAGATACAAAAAATGTATCAACAGAACGGTAGGCAGCGTTAAATTATACAGGGTGTTAGTAAATAAGTGCGACAAACTTCAGGGGGTGATTCAGCATGAAAAAATAATGACAGTTTGCTATATAAACGTATGTCTGAAAATGCTTCGTTTTCCGAATACGGGGTGTTAAAGTTTTTCTTAAAAACTGACGATTTGTTTATTGCTCTGAAACCGGTCAAGATATGCAAATGAAATTTGGTGGATTTTAAGAGGTAGTTATTCGGCATTTTTTGACATGCAATTAAGAATTTTATGTTCATCATTGGCGTGCATACGGGTAATGATCTCAATTCATTTAAAGAAAAAAATGGTACGCCACTGAGATATTTCAAATTAAAAATCATTTTTGAATTCCTCATTAAATTTGTCACAAAAAATATCTCTGGCCTTTTTTTTCGTGTGGGGCGCCGTTTTTATGCAAAAAAATAAAATATCTTAACGCGTATTTTTCATTTTCAGACATACGTTTATATAGCAAACTGTCATTATTTTTTCATGCTGAATCACCCTCTGGAGTTTGTCGCACTTATTTACTAACACCCTGTATATTCTAAAATTATTTTTGAATACCCAGGGTGTTTAATAACTTCGCTCTGAAACAAACTTACCTATGTTTTTTATTTTATGTTTGAATTACCCTCGCTTTTCCCATTGTAAAAAAAAACAATTAGTATGGGATTATACAGGGTATTTCCCAGGATATAATCAGATTAATATGAAAATCGTATTGAATTCAATGACATATATCTTGCAAAAGAAACAATTGAAAACTTTTTCTGCCACAATTTTTCAAATTTTATCTTGAAACACTACTTTTTTCAATTTGCAACAAATCTGTACAGGGTGAATCAAAACTCAAATAAATATTATTTAAATGGACCATCCTGTATTGTATATCGTCGTTCAAAAGTATCCTAATTATACTTTCATTTGAGTCAATCAATACCTATAACTAAAATTAATAGGTTTGGAAGATTTTTAAATTTTAGTGGTAAAAACGATAATTCAGAAAATAATTAATAGAAAATATAGTATATCATTAGTAATTATTAGAATTTAACCTGCAGTGACGTCACGTCACGTGGCAAAGATGCTTTCACTAGACTGCCACAATACTCCTCATTTGAAAACAAAATAGATTAAAATTAAAACGAAAAAATGGAAGCTGTAGACATGATACTACATCAGAGTAACATTTTTTGTATTAGATACCTAATTATTTGCTAATAATACTGTTTGACGCAGAAGTTAAATTTTATAAAAGACGTTTTATCGACGAAAATTTGGCAACGCAATTTATACACGCACACGCGTTCACTCTTTGATCACCTTCACGAAAATGTAAGAAAAGAAGCCCGATGATCAATACCCCCACGAATATAATCAAAGCGTAAATAAAGCTCGCCTCAGAAAAGTTAACAAGTGTGTTAAATCGTAGGAACCTTAGCGAAAAGCGAGAATAATTACGACTCTAGAGGTTTTACAGAAGAAAAAAAATACGCCAACTGATTGCCGAGGGACTAAATGGAAACGTGGAAGGAATGAATATTTCGTCAGATTTTCAGAAAATAATTGCACCAATGATGAACTGAATCCTTGCGAGCAGATAAAAATGGGATTTTGCTGATCATCAGAAACACATTTCTGGCCCGCAATCAACAAACGCTTCCCTGGAAATTCGTGAAAAAGGAACTAGCTTGAACAATGATTTATCATGAAATACGAAACCTATAATCTATCTAATGGTACTAAACTATTAACGCAAAAAAGTAGAAACCATCATTGCAGAGATCAAATAAAAAAATTAGTAACCAATTCTTAGCTGATATATGAACAACGTCAATAAAATAAATTACGACTAACACTAAACTACTACTTACAGGAAACTGAGAGAGGTCCGTTAAAGACGAAACGTCAATTTGAACAGTTGGCTACTCTTTATTAAGCAATATTTAATCTATAAAAATTAAGGAGTTATATAAATTTCTGCTTTGCCCGAATATCTCAGAAACCGGACCTTCTTTTCCATTTAACTAATAGTGCATAATTATTGCTCGATATTTCAATTTGTGTTAAAGACACGCAAACCAGTTTCAAATAAAAGTTATAATATATGGATTTGAAAAAAGTCATGCATTAAAAATATTTATATTTAATGTTCGTACCTACGGCTGAACTTTTACGTATTACCTCTTTGAGGGCAGGTGCAATTGGTGGATTGCCCCCCCCCCTGACTCACGACCAAAGCAATTTATTTTGATCACTTACAACATTTTGAAATCGTCATAAGGACATCTTTATCCAATAACTCTGACGTCATTTCGATTGAAAAGATTGGAAAAACTGATTGATCAGCATGTCCGGCAAACCACTCTGATAGAGAGGCCATTTCATACAAACCAACATGCCTATCAATCAGGAAAATCTTGTGAGTCTGCTCTGCATCATCTCTTAACCAAGAAGAGGGGGACTCAGTAGCCAAGAAATAATCCTAGGAGCATTTCTCAACAAGGAGCTTTTGATAATACCTCTTTTAAATCAATGGTAGCTGCCGCTCGCAAACATTGAATAAAAGACACCATCTGCTGGTGGTTAGAAGTTACGCGGACGGCAAGTACAGGTACAAATGTTCAGTGAAACCATGCAGGTGAATATCCACAGGGGACAGGGGATGCCCTCAGGGTGGAGTCCTTTCTCCTCTACTGTAGAACCTAGTAGCAGATAAACTGCTGAAAACACAACAATCAAGAGTTGTACGCCCAAGGATATACCGATGGCATAGTCATCCTTATCCGAGGGAAACACCAAACTACAGTCTTTGAACTCATGCAAAGAGCACTTAGGCTGGCAGAAATGTGGTGCGTTAGGGAAAACCTCTTGGTAAACCCTGACAAGGCACAACTCATAAGCTTTACACGGAAAACAAGGTTGGATGTTTTAGAAATTCCGACTCTGTTTGGAGGAAAACTAAACAAAACGAACCAAGTAAAATATCTGTGTCTAATCCTAGATAGCAAACTTACTTGGAACCAACACTTATAAAAAGTGACCAACAAATGTATAATGTCTCTCATTGTAGACAGAGGAGCATTTGGAAAAACATGGGGATTAAAACCTAAAATGGTCCACTGGCTATATTTGGCAATAACAAGACCCATGATAATTTATGGAGCGGTTGTTTGGTGGCCAAAAGTAAACCAGAAAACAGCTCTCAATACCCTCTCAGGAGTTCAGAGGCTGCCATGCCTTTGTATTACAGAAGCACTGAGAAGTACACCGACAGCCTCTATGGAAATCATTCTAAACCTTGACTTAGTCATGAAGGGGCAGAATGAGTGCATATATCCAACAACTGGTACCCACTGAGACATATAAAACATACCAGAATAATACATGAAGTTAATGATTCTATATTAAACATGGGATCAGATCACATGACACCCCTCCTAACCTTCAACAGACTCTTCCAGGTCAACTGCAACTGGAACGAGGTGAATAAGGAGATAGATAAATACTTGCTTAGTGGTCTCCTATGGTATACGGATGGATCTAAAACTAACAAGGGAACAGGCTCTGGCATACATGGAGTTAAACCCAAATGCGACATCATCGTCTCACTGGGAAAACATACCACTGTATTTCAGGCTGAAATACATGCAATCAAATTGTGTGTACGAGAGAATTCCCAGCCAAGCCTTACCTTACGATACGTACATGATGGTAATATTTATGAGGATTTCGTCAGTTTTGTGGAAGCGTTTGAGGAACTAGCTTATGCTAGTTATGAGCATGACTACAAATGCGATGCAAACATTGGAGAGAAACCAAAAACTACTTACTGTCGAAGAGAAGTTGGACGAAACCTCCAGGGAGTCATGTTTAACTGGCAAGGCCATTGACAAAATTGTCACATCCCAGTCGAAGAAGAGGCTGAAACTTCCACTGGAATAGTGTCTTGGGATAAGCACTAAGGATATGTCGTTATGCTTTCCGAAGTTCGAGGTGTTGTCGTGGAGGTTCGGAAGGAAGCTAAAACGCTGTCAAGACACCATTCTAAAGCCACAAAATAAATAACTCTATTTCACGTAGTTCCAAAGTACCTGCTATCCGGGACGCTGTTGCAAATATAAAAGAAATAATTGTTTTCTTTAAATCACAACCGTATCGAAAACATGTCCTCATGAGCACTTTAAGATGTGCGCTTTCATTGCTTTGTGGGTAAAGCGGCATGAAGGTGTACAAAGGACCCTGCACTTTTCTTACGCAAAGTGGCGACCCGTCAAATTTTCTGAAACTCTGGTATGTTGTTGTAGTCAACCTAGTAACCAAAAGTGTTAATGGGTCCAACTCAATCATATGACTAGTTTTCGATATACGGGGTGTTAAAGTTGAAAATTGCCTAGTTTTTGGGAATTTTTATTTGCAAACTTACGAGCTAGATTGAATTTCTGATGCATGCACACGTTTACTATGAGTTTTAGTAAGACATTAGTATATACGTACAATTAAAAATATATATAATTAGAGGGTGATTCACAAATGTATGACGGTAATTTTTTGTAAAATCACACTAATTCTACTGTGCGGTCAGAGAAGCATATTTTCAAAAAGTACTACTCAATATGGTATTTTGACGACAAAATATTGCACAGTACACATTTTTTATACAGGGTGTTTTATAGAGAGAACCACATTATAAAATTATTTTTTTTAACGATTAATTCAAAACCCTGTACTTGAGTTGAGTTGAATTTTGGGAAAGGTAATATCACTAAAATATATCTACCTTTATGCTTCAAAATATTCAAGGTGATTTATTTGTTGAAAGGTATTCTATATTAAGAAAAGTACAAAAACCACGAGCACCCTGTATTCTAAAATTTCCTCCGTCAAATGTAACCATTTTCTTAATATATAATAATTTTAATGTCGTTTTAGGAAGTATGAATTTTAAATCCGATACTATGAGTAGTTTTCGAGATACAGGGCGTTAAAATGGAGAATTGTTGATTTTAGTTATTTTTTCTTCAAACTGAAAAGATAGATTGACATAATGTGTATAAAAGTTTAATATAATTTTTGGTCAGATGTTCATAAAAAAGGACATTTTAAAATATTTACTGCTACAGGGTGATTCACGAATAAATTACAATATACTTTTGCAAACACTCAATAATTATACAGTTGCGCCCCAGATAAATTATTTCATTATCTTAATCTCTACCCGTTAACAATTTTGAGGTTAAAAGATTTCGCTATTTGTACTTTTTATACAAAGTGAGCCATGCAGCCAACCACCAAAAATAATTATGTTTTGAAATTATTAAAACAAGACCTTGCATTTCTTTAGAGACTTTTGAGTAAATTACATTATTTATGTAACCATAAAATTTTGAAATATAAGTACAGAATAATCTGTTTTATAATTACCTACCAAATATATTGGAATATTGCAACAACTATGAGAAAAATTAACAAATACGTTAACCACATTTCCACACCACCACAGAGGTAAAGGTTTTGGCACGTTTTTTTATAGTGGTTTCCCCAATAGGCCTAATCCACGTAATTAAGATTATTCCTTTTTTTTGTTGGAAGTGTGTGTTAAATTAAATAGAAGGTTCTATAGATAATGGAAGCACAAAAATTTATACCATGCCCGGTGGAGTATATAACTTAATGCTTGTAGCAGATATGAAAATGTGAAGACGGATGAGTACAGTGACCAAATAGATAAAAGAGGTAGAAACTACAATAAACAGGTGATATTAAATGACAGAACAGATCTGATACACATTAGATAGAGGTTAATATATACAAATAAAATGGGTATCGAGTGTTTCTACATAAAGAAACGTTTCGAATCAGAAGAAGTCATTTAGGGATTTTTCGGAACCGTTATTTTAAATCACCTCAGGACCAATGTGCAACTCTTCTATCCCGTGAATAAAAACTTGTCACTTATATCAGAAAATGATGTGATATACCGATATATTTGGTAGGTAATTATAAAACAGATTATCCTGTATTTATATTTCAAAATATTATGGTTACATGCATAATGTAACTTACTCAAAAGTCTCTAAAGAAATGCAAGGTCTTGTTTTAATAATTTCAAAACATAATTAGTTTTGATGGTTGGCTGCATGGCTCCCTCTGCATAAAAAATACAAATAGCGAAACCTGAAAATTGTTAAAGAGTAGATAATGAAATAATTTATCTGTGGCGCAACTGTAGAATTATTGAGTGTTTGCAAAAATATATTGTGATTTATTTGTGAATCACCCTGTAACAGTAAATATTTTAAAATGTCTTTTTTTATGAACATCTGACCAAAAATTATATTAAAGTTTTATAAACATTAAGCCAATCTATCTTTTCAGTTTAAAGAAAAAATAACCAAAATCAACAATTCTCCACTTTAAGGCATTGTATCTCGAAAACTAGTCATAGTATCGGATTTAAAATTCATACTTCCTAAGACGACATTAAAATTGTTATATATTAAGAAAATGGTTACATTTGACGGAGGAAATTTCAGAAAACAGGGTGCTCGTGGTTTTTGTACTTTTCTTAATATAGAATAACTTTAAACAAATAAATCACTTTGTATATTTTGAAGCTTAAAGGTAGATATATTTTAGTGATATTACCTTTCCCAAAATTCAACTCATAAGTACAGGGTTTTGAATTAATCGTTAAAAAAATAATTTTATGTTGTGGTTCTCTTTATAAAACACCCTGTATAAAAAATGTGTACTGTGCAATATTTTGTCGTCTAAATACCATATTGAGTAGTACTTTTTAAAAATATGCTTCTCTGACCGCACAGTAGAATTAGTGTGATTTTACAAAAAATTACTTACTAAAATTCATAGTAAACGTGTGCATGCATCAGAAATCCAATCTAGCTCGTAAGTTTGTAAATTCAAATTCCCAAAAACTGGGCAATTTTCAACTTTAACACCCCGTATATCGAAAACTAGTCATAGGATTGAGTTGAGCCCATTAACACTTTTGGTTACTAGGTTGACTACAACAACATACCAGAGTTTCAGAAAATTTCACGGGTCGCCACTTTGCATAAGAAAAGTGCGGGGTCTGTTGAGACCACAGTTGAGACTATAGCACAGACAAATTTATGTAACACAATTTACGGTAGCCACTTGGGTCTGTTTCTAACGCAGTCACTGAGTAAATTACTACAGAAGACGGCGCTCGACCTTAATGGCAGTGCCATGCAAGGAAAAAACACAATTTCAATTCTGACCAGTCGTAGAAAAAATATTGACGCTAATTTTAACAACGACTGCCAGCGTGCATGAACTCTAGCCGATGACCTAGAGATCGAGCTGAATATTCCTCGGATCCGCCTTGGAACACACCAAATTTATCATGCTAACCATCAAATGAATTTAGCCCAGTAATACTAGAGAGTATCAATCTGTGCACCTTTACTAGACTTTATTCTCACAGATCTGCGAGAAAGACTTTCAGCTGAAACCTTGGGAGTCAGCTATCAGTTTTTACTTCAGAAAATATTGTTAAAAAATTTTCTGGTGAAAATGAAAAAAGTATGAAGTTCCTACTCGTCCGCTTTGAATTGATTCTTGGCGTCGATAAGGGCGCTGCCTCTCTTCTGTTAAAAGATGAATTGTTAGTGTGGCGAGAAAAATGGATTCAAGAAAAGAACGACAAAAAGAGCTTCCAATACCTGCTTTGGAAATATTGGCTAGGTGTTATAAAGATGCATTTCCTATAATACATGAATTTTTACTAGTCCTTACAACGCTTCCAGTTATACAAATGCTTCTGTTGGGATGTCATTCTCGTCGTTGCGGCGCCTTAAAACATATTTAAGAGCAACCATGACCGAAAACCGCCTCCTCGGTCTTGCCATTATGCAAATCCATAGATATATTCCTATCGAGAAAGTGATTACAAGATATGCAAAAAACCGGCTATAGAAAGAGATTGAAGTTTTAATTAAATATTTTTAACACATACTAACAGATCAATTTTCAAATGCAAGTATTACATGGATAATAAACTAAAAACATGAAAAAAAAAAACATGTTTAAAACGAATTTTCTGAAAGGTAAGTAAAATCACACAAAAATTACCTTCTCCTAAACGAAATCCTGTATCGGCGGCTGTTTAAGGGGCACAGATGAGGTATACCAGGTGAGGCAGTTATGTTTGACTGAGTCTGCATTTTCAAAGACTTTTCAGGGTGAACTTTTTTTAAATAAAAACCTGTGGAATGCAGTTAAGAAATTAATATTTTTTTTGCGTGAAGTAACATACTAAAAAAATAAGTACATGTTTCTATTTGAAAAAACAAAGTTGACCTTAAAAAATCTTTGAAAATGGCCGAGCCAAACATCACTTAAATTGGTCTGTTGCCCCTTCAATGTCAAATAACCTTTAGCTGAAACATTTTTTATACATTGTCGCAATATTTGGGTGCACCAACTTAAATACCTCACCCTGTATAAATCGAATGTATGACATATAGAGCGATCAAGTAATTTTTTGTTCTATATAGGTATGAATAGATTGTAAATTAATAGGGAAACAAAAAATTCATTTTTTAATGTTCCACAATTGATATTTTTTATTGCGATGAATCATTGGAAGCTCGCCTACTTTGGGGTAATTGCAGCCCATCTTCAGATCGTGAAATTCCTTATTATATCATTTCCACGTTTCTTAAAGATGAGCTGTGACTAGCCCGATACTAATTGAGGTAATGAAACTAATCGGAAAGAAAAAAATACTTTTTCTCTACTTTGTGTAGGTAAGTACCTATCTGAACCGTTACCAAAATAAGTACAAAATAAATAGCGGAAATATTCCGGTTTCCTAACTGTAGAATTTATATTATGATAAATGAAATGTATTTACAATAAATAAACATCAATATATTTTCATTTTCATATTGCTACCAAAATAAAATAATTATTATTTTATCGAGAATTGAACGCGGGTCACGAAATTCAAAGTTGGGCGAGCACTTTCTACAACGGCTTTTTTAAGAAACTTTCATCGAGCGCTTCACCGCTAATGTATCTACAGCAAAGTACACACACCGCTAAAATTCTTGGACCCCCTCGTATAAATATTTAAACGAAATATTTATCATGGCTGCTTTTTTGTACATTTAATCTTTATTTATTTTACCGTTGATAGGCATCTAAAAATGTTTACGAAAACAATTTCCCACAATTTTAAGTAACAATGTTTAAAAAGTGGTTAATATCGATTTTGCGTGTTTGTGATTGTTGAGTTTTTCTTTGCAACTGTGCCTGGCAATAGAATTTCAGTGTTCAATAGAGCAAGAATAGTGGCTTTGCATGATGAGAGTCTACCGAATCATCGAATCGCAGATAGACTAGGGATTCCTTGCGCTTCAGTTATCCGAATAGTGTTGACTGGGCGTCCTAGGGTTACTAATCCAAGAGAAGATCGGTATGTAGCAGGTTATGTACGTCGGAATCGAACCGTAAAGGTACCATTTCGGTTGGCGCGACAGACGACAATCGACGTGACAGACGAAACCGAAAACGGTCTCTTCACGTCTGAAACACATTTCGCACGGCGCGACACTTCTTGGCGACACTTCTCGACGACACTTTGGATCGGTCTCCGGGCAAAGCGTTTGCTGCGTGTCGCACTCGAGGTCACTATCTTCAGACATCGCTTGTATTTGGAGGTGATTATTCGATATTTTATAGAATTGGTAGTTGGAAATTTCTTTCGATCTAGCTTAGATAAATACGATCATCGTTCCCTCGAATGGTTGTCTGCGGGTGTCGTGATACCTGTCTCCTTGCTTCCCAAATGTACGGAGCGTAACATTCATGCATCTGTCGTCCTTGGGGTTGCGTTGGTGGTCTCCTGTCTCCTGACGCGCCTACTGAAATTGTACCTTCTCAGTCTCAGCTGTCCGATCTCATTTTAGAAGAACGTTGATTCATTTCCAGTACCAAAATACGGCGGAGACTTGCTGGAGCCAATTTACGATCTAAGAGTACCCAGGCTACTTCCCAGACATATAGCTGCTCGTCTACAGTGGGCACAGGAACACAGAGACGGACTTTAAGCTCAGTGGCGAAATGTTCTTTTTTCGAAAGCAGATATGGTCAGATTAGTGATAGTCGGCGGTATAGAGTTTGGAGAGGTCCAAGGTGACCAGAAAGACTATCTTTTGCCAGAGAAGTCGTTCCATACCAAGGAAGAACAGTAATGTTTTGGGGAGGCATAATGCATGGTCGTCGTATGCAGCTTATTCCCATTCCAGACACCGTGACAGTCGATAGATATGTTCGAAACATTATTGAACCCATTATTTATCCTCTCCGAAATGAAATTGGAGCCAATTTTATTTTCATGAATAATAATGCTAGGCCCCATCGTACGAGAAGGGTACAAAATGCACTAGAAATTGAGAATATTCAAAGATTACCGTGGCCAGAAAATTCGCCAGATATGAATCCCATTGAGCACATGTGGGATTTCGTAGGACGAGCAATTACAAACAGAATTCATTATCCTGTCACCCTCCAGGAACTCACAGTCGCGGCCCAAGAAGAATGGAACAACATCCCAATGGATTACATTAACACCCTTATTGTTTCCATGCACAGGCGAGTTAATACCTTACTACAGAGCAGGGGAGGACACACCGAATATTAATGAATTTTTGATTTCGCTCTAAAGTGGTTTTCTTCTGGATATCAAATTCTAGTAATAATTTTATTATGCACTATTTTTCGTTTGTATTTTTTTCTTGTTCAGTTAAAATTTAATTCAGCCAATTTGTATTGGATATACAACCAAAATAAATGTACTATGTAACATATTTGACATTTTTAATAATAGTGTCTCATTTTGACAAACATAAGGGGGTCCAAGAATTTTGGCGATGTATTTAGGCTTGCGCAAATGTGTACCAAAAAAATGTAACTGGCTCCCATACCATTTGAGTAATATCAAGATTACGACTAACCTTACGAATAAAAGTATGTGAAAAAACTAGCCAACTAGTTTTTCTGCAGTAGATAAATATTTGTGTTGTTAGCGCGTATCTTTCAAACTTTGTCAACTATACCCTAAATTACTTACTTTATCAGAATCAGCTCGTTAATAATAAATACCGTTGGGTACTGTATTTAAAAAAATTGTCGATGGCGTCATTACATTAATTTGGATCACCATGGATAATTAAGTTGTTATTTAAGCAGATAATTAATATTACAAATCGATTTGTTTCATAGATTTGTCATACACTGATACAGTCCAGCGACGTTAAAAGCACTTAATTCCAAGAAAGTACCCTCAAAGCTTATGTGGAACTGTTTGAACAACCCTAACAGAGCTAGGTAGTCAAAACAGACTATCTTTAGCCTGGGTACTAAGCCACAGAGGACATAAGGACAACCAAGATGCTTACTAGCCCGAGAAGGAGCCTCAAAGGCTCTTATTAGCAGAACCCTTCTGTGGTGTCACAAAGCTATCAGAACATGCAAAAAGTGGTGGAAGTTTAAAAAATCTCAGACAGATTCACCAGGAGAGAGACAATCCAAAGAGTTCTTAAAAGGACCTTCACCAAAACTTACCGAGCATCTACTAAGCCACAACAGGAAAAATACTAGAGTATTAGTAACCCTATTAACAAGGCATTGTAGGCTTAAGAAACCAATGTATAACATATCAGTCTGGCAGAAGAGATCTTGTGTCGATTTTGCCAGAAGGAGGAAACTGCAATACAAGTTTTGTGCTATCAAGGTCTATCAAGAGTGAGATTCCTTACACTTGGAGAAGAAAAACCAAGAGCAACTAGCTACGACGAGAACTACTTCCTAGTATATGGAGTCTACAACAAGAGACCAAACTAAAAAAGGATTAAAGGATATCTACAATATATTTGAAAAGGTCGAGGTGGGAGAGGCCACATGGCCCACAGTCAGAATTAAATCTAATTTAGGACACGTATGCTTTAAATTTCATGGGAATAACAGTATCACTCTGTATATTTAATTTACATTATTAAAGGCAAAAGGGATGCAAAGAGCAAAAAATGTGTGAACTCTGGAAAAAATAACGAAACCTTTAAAAAACAAGATAATCAAATTGTTAACAGAAATATGGTGTAAGCGTTACTGGTCTTTGTGTTCCCAATTTATCATCAATATCAATCTTCATTTCTACCACCCTACAAGTTTACACGAGGACCTACTTTGTCTTACATTTTCTCAGAAATGTTCCGCAAAATATTCCTTCCACGTCCGTATTCAATTTCTTGGCAATCAGTAGTCGTTTTTCACGAAAAAATACTTTCAAGTTGTAATTATTCTCGCCAAAGGCAGCCAATGCAAAAGGCAACGTCCCCACAATTCTGTATTGTGTACTCGAATTTTGAATAGAAATTATGAAATACGAGATTTTTAATTATCTACACTTTGATTGGTTTTTTTTTTAAGGAACTGGATAGGTTTCAGAATTCGTTTTTAGCTTAAAGGTGAATGTACATAAAAAACATTAATCGTAGAAATCATTTCTAAGATTATCTGTGAATGAAACGAAATTCAAGAAACATGTAATAGACCGAAAAGATAGAAAAATGATACAGATGTTTTTTCATCTTGTTTTCTTTATTCTTAATTTCCTGGAAATACATTGTGATACATTGTGAATATCGTAATACATGCATTGAGTCACAAAAAATGACGCGATATACAGAAACAATGAGTTGAACAATGTGTATTAGGAACATGCACATATCAGACAGAAACTGAAAAAATATATATCCTCGCCGAAAATAATAACCACCTGCCAAATTTATAGAGGTGTTGTAAAAATAAATAAAAATTGAAAGGTCATAAACAATTAAGTATCTTTATCTGTAACGTGTACAGGGTGGTTTAACCCACGGCACTAAGGTCTCACTTGGACCATTGTGCATCTCGCTTAGTTGATAGGCACCTCCTAGCTCGTGAGCCAGTCTACAAATTTGATCTAGTTCAGCTATTTTCAACCACTGGTCCGGCGGACCATTAGTGGTCCGCGGAGAAATTTTACTGTCGCGCAATTTACTGTCCGCAACTTTTTTTTAACAAATCTACTGTTCTGCGGGCCAAAAAAGGTTAAGAAACGCTGATCTAGTTGACAACGTCGCCAAGAGGTGTTAAATTCTTGCCGAACATAAATATTCCAATAAATGAGAGAGTCGCGCAATCGTATAGGATATGCTCTATGGTCTCATCTTCTCGTTCGCGCCCTCTGCAGAGTGCAGCTTCTTACACCCTCATGCAATGTGGATGTTTCTGTACTTGGCAATGACCAGTCAGACACAGGCGCATATTCTAGTCAATGTTAAGTATTTGTTTGATGTAGTGTTGTCAGGATACCTTAAAAGCTCCCAGACAAATGCAGTTACTTGTTTTATTCCATCTTTCTTTAAATTTCATAGGGGAATGTTTTTTATTTAGGTTTGTCACTACCGAAATTGTCAGTTCAGTAGAAGCACCATGCACAAAAAGTATTTAGTTTGCTGCCTTCTTAGCTAGTGAATTAGCAAGGCGGTTACATTTCGATGTGGCGTGACCTTTGATCCATCTTAAGGTGACCACATTGTTGAGTAAATTCGTGGTCTGTCCAAGGTGAGTAGGTGAGTAGTTCTTGTCTGCTATCTGTATAGATAATAAATGAACATGTTCCTTCCAGCGATATTGTTTCTGGTAAATTATTTTGCTACTATGAGAATCCCCGTGAGCTCGTTTAAGGATTTGGAGTATATTCCACATCCTGAGCCTTGTTTTGTTTTAGAACCGTCGGTGAAGATATGAATCGTAACTGTCTTATCCGGGTATTCTATTTGTTGTGTTCTTTATATGACTTATGGAATATATATCTCGGTGAGATAGATTTATGATTACTTGAAGCAGTGGAAGCGTATCGAGCGCCTCCTGCCAAAAGTGACATCTGTCTTCACCACATCTTGCATCAGGTTCTAATAGAACCGGGTGAGTCGTGTTATTGTCATCAGATCAACTTCCTTAATGTAAATATCAAAGGGAGTGAGACTAAAAAATTAATGAATTCTACAGCTTTGGTTAGTGTGGTCTTTATGACTCCTGTCATGTTGAGCCATGCTGTTCTTTGAATTTATTCTAGTTTACGGATAGCTGTCAATTTTAAGGTTATGGGTACCCAGACAACTGCACCCTATGTTAGCAAAGGTCTTATGATGGCCGTCTAAGTCCATGCGATGACTCTGAGGGAGAGACCCTTGGTGCGCCGTACGGTTAGGCGGCATTGTTCATAAGCAATGTACATTTTTTACTGTTTACTTCACCTCTATTGCAAAGTTTAGTTTTATGTTTAGGAACTCTGGTTTATTATGAAAAGTACCATTTCTGACTTCTTGAGATTTATAAACAGCTACTTGGAGTTCATCTGCATACGCTATTGTGTAGAGCAGTGCTCCGCAACCTTTCCTCATCTGAGGCACACCAAACTGCTCCCTAGAATTTCGTGGCACACCAAAATCTAAAATATATTTATAGCAGTGGCGTAGCTAGGTCGGGGGTCAGTTCACTCCATGTATACTAATTATTTATGGATGTCCAAACTACCTTAGTTTTTTTTATTGTTTTAAAATGTGAAGAAGCCCCTTTCAGATTTGGGGCATCAAAATTTTCACTCAGGACATAATACATATTTTTTTTTTATTTTTTTTTATTATTCAGATAGAATGAAAAATACAAATAGGTACATACATGAGAACTATACTAAATACTAGGTAGGACAGGTAGGTATACTAAATTTACTTCTGTTGACACGTCAATAGTAATAAATATTTTGACATGATGATGACTGATTAATGTGATACCTGCGCTTGCTTCGTTGAACACAAAAGTTTTATATTCGGCTCAATTTTAGACAGCGCAACTCTCATTTCTTGGTCAAGATCTTTTAAGCATGACCGTTTATCATTTTTAATTAATACAAGCGTTGAAAAACTTTGCTCACATAAATATGTTGTGGAAAACGGAAGTAGTGTGAAGATGGCCTTGTCGGTGATGCGTGGATATTCTGTCTTGATGGAAATCCAGAAAACATCTAACGGAACTTCGTCGAATTTAAGTTTTAGGGTCATATCATTACTTAATTCTGTGAACTCCTCTCGAGTTTGCAATGGCAGTGCTTCCGTGGAACTTATTGCATTGGTTGCGAAAGGATTTCGAATCCAATTGTATTGTTCCGTGTTGATAGAATGGAAATAGTATTCAAATTTTTGTTGAAGCATACTTAAATGTTGTTGGGCCAAATCCACAATCAACTGCTTGTTTTCGATCGTACTGTGGTTGGTCCTGTGATACATTTCTAGACATCCTTTTTGCAACTGTTCCTGCCAAAGTTCAAGTTTCTTTTTGAACCCTTGTAATTTATCGGAGCACGTCAATATATTTTCATTCCGTCCTTGCATTTTTTTATTAAGTTCATTCAGATGTTCGAATATATCCGCCATGTATGCAAGTTTGGCTATCCAGTATTCATCATGAAGGTGCTGGCATAGATCGTACATATCTTGACTTGAAAGAAACTCACGCACTTCGTAGCGAAGTTCAAACAGTCGAGCTAAAACTTTTCCCCGGGATAACCAACGAACTTCTGTATAAAACAGTAAGGATTCATGTTCGCTTCCCATTTCTTCACAGAGTATTCCAAAGATTCGCGAATTTAAGGCTCTCGATTTAATTATGTTTATGATCTTAATACATTCATTCATTGTGATCGAAAGCTGTTCGGGCAAATTTTTGACCATCAATGCTTCTCGATGTATGCAGCAATGTGTAATTTGTATTGACGGATTTTTTTGTTTTACACAAGATACAAAACCTTTCTTACTGCCCATCATTGCAGCAGCACCATCTGTACAAATAGCAACGCAATTGGTCCACTGAATATTATGTATTTTAAAAAAATTATCAGTTACTTGGAAAATTTGTTCACCGGTAGTTCTCTCTGGAACCTCCTTACAAAATAAATAATGTTCTTTAATAGAGTCCTCGTCAACGAAACGTACAATAGCCATCAGTTGTGCTTTATTTTTAATATCGGTTGATTCGTCGATTTGAAGCGCAAAAATTCCAGCCGAAATGATTTTTTTAATTAGTGTTCCCAAAATATCACTTGACATATCTTGGATACGTCTTTTAACAGTATCGGCCGACAAAGAAACTTTACTCACGTCCTTAACTTCGTTTGGCCCAAGCATAAGTCTAACAATTTCCATGCATGCTGGTTTAATAAGCGTTTCACCGATAGTGTGCGGTTTTTTTTGTTGTGCAATTAATTTTGCAACAAGGTAGCTTGCTTCTAATGCCTTTTCAGAAACCGTAACCGCCGATTTCATAAACTGCTTTTGTTTCTTATTTTGATCCAAGCGCCGTTGGAAAAATTGAATGTCTTTTTTGACGCAACTGGGATGATTTGTGATCAAATGACGGTTTAGTTTGCTGGGTACCATTGCTTCATTTGACAACTGTTCACCGCAAATGACGCATTCAGGCTTTGGAGCCGCTTCGTCGCCACACCAAGTGAAACCATATCGAAGGTAGTCTTGATTGTACTTCCTTTTCAGCACCTTTTTTGCTCTTTTTGCAGCACTTATGCTGGAGCTTGTGCTAGGTTCTTCGTCATCTGCTCGTGATTTCAGCAAAAATTTATCCATATTTGAAGCACTATAGTTATTTATAAAAGTAGATACTGCAACAAAACTTAGTCCAGTTCACTTATTTATAAGGCACAAGAATTTATTTATATAGCAATTCACTATTTATTTCACTCTACGATTTATTTGTTTGCCCGCGTATTTATCTGATTCACTTGACTATTCGACTCTCTCTGAGTCTCTGAGCGACGACAGGCGCGCTTATATAGGCAGTGGCGATGTTCAGGAAAACATCGAGTCGCGCCTCGAACGGCACGGATCTTTCTAGTTTAGTCGCCTTCGAGAATCAAGCCGCCGCGCCGCGCCGATAGACGGATAGACGTTTACCATCGGCGCTGTTGTCAGATTGCTTTATTTTTCGCGGGTCTCGCTACAATACGAATCTGATTCGTATTGTCTGCAAGAGCGGCACACCTCAAGTCGGCTTACGGCACACCAGTGTGCCGCGGCACACCGGTTGCGGAGCACTGGTGTAGAGACTGTCATTATTGAGGCGACTGATGAGGGTGTCGAGGACCATGTTCCACAGTGGAGGTGATAGTACCCCTCGCAACAAAGCCTTTTATATTCACATCTTCCACACTTTATCTTGGAGAAGATAGGCAATTAAGTATAAGTAGCAATAAAAAAAAGTTGTGAATTGTCCATTACCTTATTTAATGTTAATTGTATAATACATTTTTTGTAAATCCTACTGACCTTATCACAACGCGCAAGAACCAGATAATAAAATGTATAACTGTTATGTAAATTAATAACTCTTATTTTCCAAAGTCATAGAAACATGCAAGGGTAACTCCAATTCTTAAAATTGCTAAACCGGTAAAGGTATTGTACCTTAAAGGTATCAATATTCTTCCTACCTTATCAAAGATTCTTGAAAGAGTTGAAAAAATTAGGAAAACATTTAATTACCAATCATATTTTTACCTTCTATCAGTCTGCATTTAGAAACGAATTATATTAGCAATCTTACATTTTGTAGGGTTAAGTGCTTCTGCAGTTAAATATATATCATCTTATCTCATTTATCGTACTCATCAAGTTTAACTTGGTCAAAAATTATCCAATATTGAAGAGATAAAACAAAGTGTTCCTCAAGGCAGTATATTAGGACCGCTTTTATATTCAATTTGTACTTCGAATTCCCATACATGTTTAAATTTTGGTACATATGCAGATGATACTCAGTGGTATTATTCTTTTAAAAACAACGTCATATCAAACTTACAAAAATCTAAGGCAAGCATAATTTAATTTTAAACACAAATAAATCATTCTTGCAAATGAGGCCCAAAAAAGACAAGCTCTCGATCAGCTAACATTGCGTTTACATAAGAAAGCTTAATATTTACTGTTAGCTTAAGGATTATATGTTAATTTCCAAATTGAAATTTAAGAAAGATGTTGGATTTGTAGTGAACGCGACTATGGTCACGTAGACATTTGTTTACTGACGTTGTAACCTCCCTGTGACTTTAAATCTGGATGCTGTTACCTACCTAATCCTTATAAACAAAAAATAGATAAATCGGACAGGTCACAAGAGCTCCGGTGCTCTCAAGTCTGGTGAGCTGGGTTCGTGGGTCATGGAAAAATTATTTATAAAACTAATAAGAGCCTGAGCGCCACTTATTTCTGATCAATTTAAAAATAAGAAAATAATATGGTTCAGTTGATATCTCGTTCACCTTGGCAACTAGATAAAATTTTAAAGATAAAGAAAAAACTTGAATTTGCTACAAATTTTTAATATACCAATTAGTTTTCTTTTTTTAAAAAAAAAAAAAAAAAACATAGCCTTTCTTGAGGTAAATTTAACAAGTAAATTAGTTATTTGATTTTACTCAAATATTTGGACAAAAAAATATTAATTCATATTTTATTATTATAAAGGAAAATTCCCCTTAAATATGGCCATATTTCAGGTTCACATTTTGTGAATCCTACTTAAAAAATTGGTAACATTTTGACAGTTAATACTAAATACTAAATACCAAAAAGATAAACGAGTGTCATCGACTGATTCGGTAATCTCAGCAATCCGTTATCGGCAACAGTTTCAAAAAGGGAATAATTTGGAATGGACTCACCCAAACTTCTGATCACTGATCATAAAAAAAAAATGGTTGAAGAAGAACGGCCATGCCAACTATTCGGTATATAAAAAATAGGCCTCACTGCTTAGCACCACGACATCTCGCAGCAAACAATGTGGAAGTTGAAGTTAAGAAAATTGTGAACCGACTCAGTGCATCTTATTCCAGGCACACTCCCGTCAACAGCTTGTCGGTATTTCATTGAGGACTCCTGAATCCAAAACTGCCCCTTAGAGGACAAAATGGCGAGACCATGGACAGAAATCGTCTGTAATTTATGCTTATGTAATTTATGTAATTTAGGTCGGCAAATCTCCACGATTGGAAGACCTTTTTACAAAATATAATAACGAAAGTTTTATCAAATCTGACACCTGCTTTCTCAAATCCCAAATCGGAAAAGCTACCTGCCTTGAAACGTTTACTTCATAAAACACCTTTATCAAAGACGAACATCGAACCGAGCAATCGAATAACCTTGAACGGAAATTCTACCAATCAGCTTATTACCTGATCCTAACAACAAAACGGCACTGCCACTCAAAGCTCGATCTGTGGTCTGACACCTATTAATCTAACCTCGCTAATTATTTAGATCCTTGACCACCCACTACATGTGACATGTCAAGATTTTGACATCATGACATATATGATGACAGACAACCAGAAAAATAATAAACAATGTTTATGGAAATAATTTTGAAGATTTAAAAGTGAAAGAGTATAATTCAAACGAAACAAAATTGACGGATGGCGAGATTAACGTACATTTTATTAAATAATTACTTGTTGGTGAGTATTCTATTACTATTCAATACCTAAATAAATGTTCCTAATTCAATATTACTTATGTTTCAGATATCTACCTGTAAGAAAATCCCAGGGAGTTTGTTTAAACTATTGAAGATAGAAGTTTAGCCAAGATGCTAGAAATTGAAATATCCTTTTTTATTCATATAATTCATTGTAGGTATACAAATAAATATTAATAAATGCATACTCAAACAGATCTAAACCATTCATTTCTGTGTTCAGTATTTAGGTTGTATGAATGTTACAACGTCCATAACAAATCACCTGCGCACTGAGCACAGGATCGTCTCTGAATATACTATGTTTTAAAATCTGTTTTAAAACAAAAGATAAAATGAAGATATTTAATAAAACATAAAACCATGATAACACGTGTTTTGGAAGTGGCTATACAGGGTGTTATAGTATACATGGTGATAAATCATTTAAAAACCATAATTTTGAAGTTAATTCGTTTAACTTCTACCACTACAAATGATTTATGGTATGAGAAGAGAACGGATCTTATACACATTAAAGGAAGCAGGGTAGTTTAGTATGTCAAACCGTCGTGTAAGTTACATTCTTTATACTTTTTTCTACAAAATTCTTAAAAATAAAACAGTAAAGTTAGATTCCATATCGATTTACATAATTTAAATCTAAGAAGGTCTAAGAAGGTCATGGATTTTTTATCGAAAACCATTTTATCGAAAACATGTAATCGAAAACATATAATCACAAACATTTTTTCGAAAACAAAATATCGAAAAACCAATTTATCGAATGTAATTTGATCGAACTGTACGAAATTACAAAGGATCGAAAAAAAATCGAAATAAAACTACCTAATTGAAAAAAAATATTTAAAATTATAGTTGGATGCATCCAATCTTAGAAAATAAAAATAATATTACTTTTTAAAGAAAACTGGCTATATTTTTAATATTAAAAATATTTTAATGTACAGAAAATGGTATAGAAACACCATGATATGTCGGGTTAACATACTGTATAGCTACTGGTGAAACAACTCTTTACAAAATGGTAACGCGTCAAGGTAATACTTCAAAGATGATGTCAACCAGCTGATCTATTAAACAATTTTAACAAATATTTTTTGTATTAAATTACAATGCATATTAATCGTGTACCTATGTAAAACAATAAAATTATATACCACTATGGAAAAATTTAAAGTCTATTTGTAACGTTCAAAGTAATTTGAAAATAAAAAATTATTAATCTTAAAACAGCTACGCCTGTGGGACTATGATAGTTTATTTTGCATGCAACTTTATGTTTTTCTAAGCGTGATCGTAAAAGCCTGTAAACATTAGCTATTTAACAAATACACAAACATTTTTTTTATATTGTCTAGAGCTAGAAACTTCGCCTACACAATAATACGGTATACCTACTCAGTCGGTATACATGTGTTTCACCTATTTTATGATACCGTCATTTTTCTGCCTTCTTACGTTTCCCTAACAAAATAAATTATAAAATGTCCCAAAAACGTTTTCTTATATTGGCCGTTTAGAACGAAATATACACAGATCCGGTTCAAGATGCAATTTTATTAAAAAAAAAAATATATATATACCCTGTTTCAATTTTAAAATGGTTCTAGAAACAAGAAAATTGCGTCAAATAATATACACCATATATATAACGAAAAGCCAATAAATTGCAATTATTTACCTGGGATTAATTCAGTGGAAATAATTATTCTTAAATAAGCATTTTCTCACAGATACCTCAGTTATTTTACTTATAATCAACATAAATCACCTCGTATAAATATTTTTTTTATAATCAACATAAATCACCCCGTATAAATATTATAAATAAATTAAGAAGAACAATATATTTTATTCTTCATTCAGAATTATTATTTCATTATGTTATCATAGCCGACTAATGCTGCCTAGCAGCAGAAAAAATAATCTAAGGGTTTTTTGAATTCCTGGAAAATATTTGAATACCTGCGTTCATTTGCAAGCATTTAGCGCCAAATTATCGTTCATCTTTATTAATAGCCAGCCAATTATATGTCACACGTATAATAGCTTCGTCTCACTTGCGCTAACATAAGAATAATAAAAAATTGACCGTTAAAACACATCTACAATTACAAGCAACAATAGCTTTGTGCTTGTTCTGCAGAAGAAACATCATATCATGCGATGTCCCTCAACCAATCACAACGAAAATACGCCCACTAGCGCAACAACTCTTACTCTCAACTCGACTCAACAGACTGGGAACACTTTTGACCAGCAACACATTAAGATCGTAAATAGTCCCTTCGTAACTCGATGCCAGAAAACAAATATAAATATTCATAACAGTAAAATTTAAGTTCTTACATACATCAATATGAAAAATTGTTACAAACTCAAGAAGATTTATTGTGTAAATAAAGTTGTTATAAATTCAGTCTAAGACATTAAACTGGTCCACTAGCTACAGTATACTCTCCACTGCTTCCAGCTGATCGGAAGGCAACCCGATTCAGAAGGTAGATATCCAAAATCGTAGAGAACATGGTCCTTCAAACCTAATATTTCACGTCGTCGTCGCCAGGAAACATCACTTGATAAAATGGTAAATATTTTTTTACGATTTTGTGTATTCTGTCATTAATTTCTTGGTACCATTGAAATAATTAGTCTCTCAACGATTTCACAGATGGTTTTTAAATGAACTGAAAAATCTCATATTTCTAAAGAAGGAGGCACACCTTACTTTTAAATTAGATGGCTCTTCCAGTGACTACTTCTTTAACATGCGCTTTCAATGTAAAATGATGTGTTGGTAATTATATTAAAATATTCTGGAAATTTATCAATTCAAAAAGAAAAAGTAATGAGTTACCCAACAACAGCACTAGACGTTGTATGGGTACAGATTTAGCTAATTTGTTTCAGGATTACTTTAGCTCAGTTTACAGCGATCAACCATAATTAACCCACTTAAATGCTGTAAATTGTCAGATATATTTCTGAAATATTTGTATACCTAAGCTGTTTAGATATAAGCAGGAGTTCAGGTCCTGATGGCTTGCCACCTTGTGGAAGCTACTTTCATCATAGATCAGCAGTTTAGTTTCCGCTCCAAAAAGTCAACTGAACTTAACCTGTTAACTTATGTTGATTACTTATTGAATTCCTTGGATTCTAATCGTTAAGTGTATGGTAAATATACTGATTTTTTCAAAGGCATTCGATAGGGTCAACCACGGTTGCTTGATTGGAAAGCTTTATAACATTGGCATTGGTGGTAAAACATAAACCTAATAAATATAACTATAAAATAAATTTCATAACATTACATACTATTACAGAGATAACATATTTAGGTGTAATAATAGATTATTTTCAACCTCATATAACGGCCTCAGTTAATAAAGCATTAGGAATGTTAAATTTCCTTAGAAGAACTACTTCTGATTTTCAGAATGTGATCAGGGGCGGCTCGTGATCAAAATTTTGGGGATTCACAGTAGCAGAATATAGAATTCAGTACAAATATAGGTAAAAAACTGTCAGTGTTTTAGAAAGGTATATTGTAAACTTTCTAAAACACTGAAAGTTTTTTTCATATATTTGTACTGATATCTATATTCTGTCACTGTGAACCCCCAAAATTTGAGTCACGAGCCGCCACTGAATGTGATGTATTTAAATATTCTTTAGTGTTCCTTAGTTAGACCTTAGGTATATTAAATATGCCTCATCTGTATTAAGTCCCTTATATATGTATATCTAATCCATAACATAGAACAGGTTGTAGCTTAGATTGCTTGCTTGTTTGCTTGTCTGCTTGTAGGTAACTCATTCTGCATTCCAAAAGAGGAAATTGTCAATTCAAAAGGCTAAGACTGAAGGAAAACCAATCAGACCCAGAGCTGAGAGAAGGACGTAGAAGAAAGGAGCCAACCGAACTCCAAATCTGTGCCAATGAGACCGCTAAAACCTGGCTCTCCGATATAATCCCCCAGCTCCAACCATGGCAGGGAGCACAACTAATGGTGGGACCCTCTAGCAAGAACGTCCGAACCAACAAAGTTGTGGCCTAAATACCCAAACCCAAGCAGAACATGGAAACAAAAAAGGTACTGCGTTCCTCAAAACCCAAAACCAAGGGCTCCAAACGGAACAGTGGCAAGTCATTCACAGACAACTGGAAGACCATTGTACTGATGATTGACGACGACTCTCTGAAGGCTTTAGAAAACCTGCAGTTAAAACCCTATCTGGGCCCTATCTGGGCAATCTTTAGAGTGCAAAGAGAGAGGAAGGTAGAACCTTCAGATGCTCAGAATGGTGCTAGCTAATCTGAGACACTTCAAGGCCGCCTCCGCAACCCTTGCACGTACCAATATCAGGGAGGACATAGACGTAGCCCTAATACAAAAACCCTGGATCTAAAAAGGGCATGTGATGGAACTCGGATAAACCAAAGGTAAGTTAATATACAATACCCAATGTGGAAACACTAGGGTTTGTATATTCATACGAAATGGTCTAGACATTCTCAACTTACAAGATTTCTGTTTTAGAGACCTAGTAGCAGACAGGATGGAAATAAACATAGCAGGCAACAAGAGGCCACTCATTTTAACCTCTGCATACCTTTGCTATGACTCGCTTAGCCCTTTACCAACAGATAAGCTGAGGGATTTAGTAGATACCTGTCGGGCTGAAAACCTGCAGGTATTCATTGCTGCTGACGTAAATTGACACCATATAATATGGGGCAGCAAGGACAACAAAAGAGGTGAGTCTTTACTTGAATTCATTCTAACCACTAACCTGGAAATATTGAATCGTGGAAATGAACCTGCTTTTGTAACCAGTAGACGGAGCGAGGTTATTGATATCACCCTTGGTTCTTCCTTCGTTTTAAATCACATTGGCAAGTGATACGTGTCTAGAGAACCTTCGCTCTCCGATCATCGGCATATTCTCATGGAAATCGGCAACGTCGATAAACCAGGAGATGTATACCGAGACCCACATAAAACCTATTGGTTTGGATACGGAGTGGAGCTGGGGGCAGTGTTAAAAACCGTTAAAATAACTCTTAATACTAAAAATGATATAAATGAAGTTGCAAAACAACTACGGGAAGGCTAAAAAGACGAATGAGTAGGGGAATACACCGAAAAACTCACAGATTATAACAAAACTCTTAGGAAATCTAAGAGGGATTCATGGAGAACATTCTGTCAGGAAATTAAAACTATAACTGAAGGATGTAGACTCCACCGCATTCTAGCAAAAGATCCAATAAACCCTGTGGGGACTTTAAAAACCCAAACAGGGGAATACACTAAAACTGGAATGGAAACAGTAGAACTACTTCTTAAAACTCATTTCCCTGATTGCACAACAAACTCGAATGCAGCAAACCAACCCCACACGAACTGGAACTCTCAAAAAAGGGTCTCCAGCCAAGAGTGGGAAACTGCTAAACGGGAAGTTACAACAGGGCAATACGCACCTTCAATCCATACAAATCACCGGGACCAGATGGGGTACTGCCAGGCAATAGAAACGCTGGCTCCGCATATTTGTAGGCTCTACAGGGCAAGTTTAGTGCATAAACATGTACCAAATACCTGGAACAAAGCAGAGTTATCTTCATACCTAAATCCAACGTATGCAAATGCCTATAGACCAATAACTCTGACGTCATTTCTATTGAAAGGATTGGAAAAACTGATTGATCAGCATGTCCGGCAAACCACTCTGGTAGAGAGGTCATTTCATACAAACCAACATGCCTATCAATCACGAAAATCTTGTGAGTCTGCTTTGCATCATCTTGTCACCAAGATAGAGGGATGACTCAGTAGCCAAGAAATAGTCCTAGGAGCATTTCTTGACATAGAAGGAGCTTTTGATAATACCAACTTTAAATCAATGGTAGCTGCCGCTCGCAAACATGGAATAGAAGACACCATCTGCTGGTGGATAGAAGACGTTATGCGGACGGCAAGTACAGGCACAAATGTTCAGTGAAACCATGCAGGTGAATATCCACAGGGGATGCCCACAGGGTGGAGTCCTTTCTCCTCTACTGTGGAACATAGTGGCAGATGAACAGCTGAAAACACTAAACAATCAAGGGCTGTGCGCCCAAAAATATGCCCATGACATAGTCATCATTATCCAAAGAAAACACCAAACCACAGTCTTTGAACTTATGCAAAGAGCTCTTAGGCTGACAGAAATGTAGTGCGTTAAGGAAAACTTCTTGGTAAACCCTGACAAGGCACAACTCATAACCTTTACTCGGAAAACAAGATTGGAGGTTTAAGAAACTCCGATTCTGTTTAGAGGAAGGCTAAACAAAACGAACCAAGTAAAATATCTGGGTCTAATCCTAGATAGCAAACTTACTTGGAACCAACACTTACAAAAAGTGAACAACAAATATAAAATGTCTCTTATTGTAGGGAGACGGGCATTTGGAAATACATGGGGATTAAAACCATAAATGGTATACTGGCTATATTTGGCAATAACAAGACATATGATAACTTATGGAGAAAACAGCCCTCAATACCTTTCTTAGGAGTACAGAGGCTGGCATGCCTTTGTATTACAGGAGCACTGAGAAGTACACCGACAGCCTCTATGGAAATCATTAAACCTCCCACCCCTTGACCTTGTGATAAAGGGAGAGGCCAGAATGAGTGCACACAGACTGGAAATCTCCAACAACTGGAATCCACTGGGACACATAAAACATACCAGAATAACACATGAAGTAAATGATTCTATATTAAATATGGGATCAGATCACATGACACCCCTCCTAACCTTCAACAGACTCTTCCGGGTCAACTGTAACTGGAACGAGGTAAATAAGGAGGTAGATAAATACTTGCTTAGTGGTCTCGTATGGTATACAGATGGATCTAAAACTAACAAGGAAACCGGCTCTGGCGTACATGGAGTTAAACCCAAATGCGACATCATCGTCTCACTGGGTAAACATGCCACTGTATTTTAGGCTGAAATACATGCAATCGAATTGTGTGTACGAGAGAATTTAAGAAGGAAGTACAAAAAACAAAGCATTCTAATTCTCTCAGATAGCCAAGCTGCCTTAAAGGCTCTTGATTCAAACAAAATCAAGTCAAAGCTTGTCTGGAACTGCCTTGGAATACTAAATGATCTGGCAACAAGGTAAAACTAGCGTGGGTACCAGGGAACAAAGGTATCCAAGGAAATGAAAAGACTGATGAACTCGCCAAAGAGGGATCAGATCTACCATTCACAGAACCCGAACCTGTATTTGCAACAGATAAGAGGGCACAGAATCAGTAAGTTCATGCTAAGGGGACCAAACCCACGCATGGCTACTGAGACACTTCAACTCGCAAGGCCTTAGATATCCACCATTGTGGGATTACTAACGGGACACTGCTTGCTAAAACACTTTCATGTAATGGGATTACACCAATGATCCCACTACGTGTAGACTCTGCATGGAAGAACCAAAGACACAGGACTATTCCAAAGATAGTACCTGAATACGGGGACAGCAGGGGAATACAATAGACCCAAGAGGCCGCAGTGTTATGGGCCAAACCTAACCCTACCTGCTTACAACCGATAGAGATAAAGATAAAAAAATAATTACTGACATCTAGGCACTTAATATTACTACTATCTTGTATTTTTATTTGTATGATTAACTTCAGTCTTTTATTGACAAATAGAAAATCATATTCATTTATTATCAACGACTTATTGTAGTGTGTTTAAGTGTATAACGTGAATGCCAGAATAGCGAATCTTTTCAAAGTTGTTTAGATAACAATTTGTTAAAAAAATATTATAATAATTGTTTATTATTATTATTAATTATATTAATTTATAGAAATGAAGTGTAAGAAAACATAATCTAAATCTATAAATATGTTGTCCCTGGATTCGGTCCTGATGAAAACAAGAATATGAAAGAAAACATTTTGGGCGCTCATATGAAAGATAAATGCACCCTCGTACTTTTATTTCTTAGATCTTCCCGTCCATAGTCTATATCCACTCGCCGGCTAAACTTTCCAGTTCCAAGGCTTGTTATCCCTGGATTATAAGGGTTGTATCATTGATTTCCTTTTAACATATCTCTTTGGGGTCCGACTTGAGACGGATCGCGTATACAACACGATGGCGACGGGACGCTACGCGGTCCAATGATTGATGATTGATGGTATGCAGCGGGGACAAAAAAGAAATGCATTATGACATTTTGACGGGTTCTTCCGAGTTGCCGAAGAAGCGATTGGGAACAGAAATTATCGAAAATTGTAATAGTATTTAAAAGCATTGGATTCAATAGGTAGAGATCCACTATAGGACAGGAATAAAGTTGTCGACTTCCTAAACAATAGTGTTTAAGGACACTAACTGGCCCGTTTTTTAAAATGCCATTCTTCTTAACAAGTACTTTAATTACAGATAGTTTCCAAGATAAATGATTTACTGATATCAATGAATATTTCCAGTACAACCTATGATATTATGATTATTAGTTACATGGTGTCACAAATAATCTATTAAAATTGAATATTTTTAGATTAGTTTTTTTAAAAAAATAGCCTCGACATAATTCATCACAATTTGATCAAATTTTATACAGAACAAGTCAAAAAGATGGTAGACCCTGCTTGCTGTTATTAATGAAAAAAATTGGAAGAAAAATAGTTTTGTAGTATTCTCAAAATACACCGAAAAGAAAAACATATAAACAAAAGATTATAAAATAATATCTGAAGAAGAACATATTATTATGAAGAGATGGAAGAAACATTTTGAAGAGATTTGGAACCCAAAAATAGTGACCTAACAACCAGAAGAAATATATAATGAAGGCATTCAATACCAAAGAATTGAAATAAAATAAATTATTAACCTAGAAGTTGAGGAATCAATAAACGAGGTAAAGGCTGCAGGTCATGATGGGATTACATCGAAAATTTCTGATATCAATAGAAAACCAATTAAAATCGTTTATTTTCGCTGCATATCCAATCAGCTCTGACTTTATACTGACTTTAAGGGTGTTATCACTTGAGTCAAAACTCAAATTTTTAATAACTATTTATTAAAAAGGTTCACAGTAGAAACAGTATTTCATGACTTTTTACTTTTATCCTTTTTCTCATTTCATTATCAATCAATCAATATTTAATACGAACATTAATCTAGTGTATCTCATATATAAACCAGGTTTAATAATATGACATTTCTAAAAAGTCAAACTTTTGACACTTTCAAATTTATTTATTTTTAAATGTCTCGATTTCAGTGGCGGCTCGTGGGCACTAGCGGTAGTGGGGCACACACTGGAAAGGAATCCCGGGATTCGTTTTTCCCTTAGGAAAACAAGTTCTCCACTTAATGAAAATTAAATATATTTCAAAACAAATTAAATATTACAAAATTGAAGGTGCTAGGTACCGCTGCAGTTGTATACTATTTCTTATAGTTGAAGTCCATTCTTCTGGATTTTTGGCTAGCGAAGTGATCGATGACCAGATTATTAAAATTTGGAATGGACCGAATAAGTTTTTTTCGATGGATAACATGGCTAACGCGCACAATCTATCTTGGCACATAGTGTTCCTTAAAAATGTTTTAATACGTTTTAGTGTCGAAAAACATCTTTCACTCTCCTCTGTGGTCATGGGAATTGTACACAGGATAGTTAGTAGCTCCACAGATTCCGAAAATATAATTGTCAAATTGTTATCAAAAAACATTTGTAATAACGGTACGGCCCCATTGTGTTGCACAAAGTCATCTCTGGTGTAAAGTATGTACAGTTCGTTTTTGAATTTTAAGCTGTTTGGAAATAAGCTACACACAGTTTTAACGTCCTCATTTGGAAAACAATCTCGGTAGTCTTTAAATTTTTCACTATCAAATAAACTTGCAATTGTTAGGTGGGTAGTAAAACTAAAACGTTCATTTGCCTTCACTACTATTGTATCACAAATTTCCTTACATATCCTTAATTAGGAATGGGGTCCTCCTTTTCAACAAACCGTCTCTTTTTGCTTGTACTTGGACCTGATTGGGTGTTGTCGTTTAAGTTTAGTTCTTGTGGGTCTTGTTGTGATTGCCATTCTTCATTGAATTAGCGTGTCTATATTATTTCTAATATTTTGAATAGCTGCTGCAAAATTTGATATGTTTATCTTAACCTTAAGAGCTGTCTACTCTGCAGTTGATCAAAAAGGATATCGCAATTGGGCATTATTTTGCTGAAGAAAAATAACCAGAAACTAAAATCTGTCTTTCAAAACCCTTTAGTCTGATTAATAGTTTTGTTACCGAATTCTGTGTTCATAATTTCTTCGAGACATTTAATCAAATCCTCTTTATAAACAAAAATAGTATTGACACACTTCGATGTAAGATTTCATCGTGTAGGAACATTTTAAAGTATACGACTCTAAAGAAAAGGTGTTTGGCAATTTAAAATCTCCCAGCGAAAAATTTCTCTTTTATATTTTCAAATTAAAAAAAATATTTATATCTCTATTTGATAGTTTGTCAACTAAGCCTGGAATTTTCAACGCATGCCTTTTTGAGATAAACAAAATAGAATTTGGTCATCCTTGCCAACAATTTGCGAAAATGTACACCATTAAATTATTTATAAGCCTCAGAATTTTTTATACTCTTAAATATGCAAACAGAGATTTGAAATCCTCGAAAAAGTCAGACAAAACCAAAAGAAAAATTAAAATTTTGTCCCATTTATAAATATTATTGATTTTTTTTCATCATATTTTTGACTGCTTTATAAAAAAAAATATTTTTCTTCGTAGTTTTATTTCTTAACTAACGTTTTTTCGTAATCACAATAAATAAATTATTATCATGGTCCAACAAACGCGCACCTTAAGCCGAAACCGGCATCGCCTTTGTGAGGGAACCGGTAAAGATGCCGCTGCGTACATTCGTATCTGGTCTAGGTAATCTGTGCCATGGGTACAGCACGTCACAATGGGGACAGCGCCCCATTTGTGACGTATAATCTATCGCATGTGTTCATCTCTTGCTAAGCGATATTGTAGTTGTCCTTGTTTTTCGCATCATAATGAGAGAGAAAACAACAGAGGCACACATTTACTATACCCATCTTCCACTTAATTTCGGAATTATCGGAACATCGCTCAACGCCCGGTCGTCCAGTGTCGTGCCAACGCGGTTTGCACTGAATATTAGATAAAATAATAATAGGCATTGAGGAAAATATAAAATATGTAATTTATTTTTTTTTGTTTATTATACTAGGACACGTGCCCAAGTGCCCTTACGGGCGAACCGCCACTGCTCGATTTAGTAAAATTAATCAATTTAAAAATAATTCAATATAACTCGAAAACTGTTAACCAATTTTTCATAAAAATAGACGCATGGTCTTCTTTAAGTAAGAGCAATTTTTCGAGAAAAAAAAAATATGGGGATTGTGGATCCCCTATGTACCTAGAGACTTGCAAGAACTACTTACATTCCTTCATACTTTATCGCGTTTCATGCGACCATTTTGATAACCTCCATTTAAATGAAAGGTAAAAATTGAACTTACCTTGCTCTATAGCTGCTTTTGCAACTACTTGACAACAGTTTTTTTAGGTTTATGGTTTTGGTAGTATCTACCTAATTAGCTAGGCAAATTGATTGAATTCATTTACTTTATTAGTGTATCTTCTGTGTAAGCTTTGTTAGTGTTTCCCGGTGTACTTTTATGTAAAAAATGTTGAAATCGGACACCGTGTTAAAGAATTATCGCTAAACATACATAAATAAAATATTCCGACGAATTGAGAACCTTCTTTTTTGAAGAAGAAATAAAAATAATTAATTAGTTGACAAAATAAACACAATGGTATTTTTTTGGTTTCTACAACGAAATGAGATATAAATTTTAATAGCCGAAAAGCAAAAACAAAAAGAAAATTGGTACCGTGTTACCACCTCTAGCTCTTATGCAAGCTTCTATTCGTCTTGGCATGCTTCTTATAAAATTGTCAACATTGTCTTGGGGTATGTTTTCCCAATCTGCTAATGCTGCATCAATAAGCTGTGCAACATTTCCTGCATTGTTTCGACGAGCTCTAACCCTTCTTTTGAGCTGGTCCCACAAGGATTTAGGCCTAGTGAACATGCAGGCCAGTCTAAAACTGTAACATCTTCCGTTTCAAGATATTCTCTAGCCACTCTGCTGGTATGGGGAGGTGCATTATCGTGCATAAAGATAAAATTATCCCCAATTGCAGCTCTCCAAAGCCTAATGATTGGTTCTAGCACTAAACATACCTCGGACCGGTTAAAGTTTGTTGAAGTGGTAACAATGGAAATTTTGCTCCCAGCATAATACCCCCCAGAACAGTGCAGTTCCTCCTTGATAACTTGGGACAGATCTGGCAGCGTGGAATCTCGCTCATCTGATCTTAGGCCATTTCTGGCCTCGTCCGAAAAAAAAAACATTTTGCCAATTCTGATAGGTTTGTTTTATAAATATTTAATTATTTAAATGGTGTAAATGCATATTTGTTTAGAGTATTTCCATGTTTAAATAGACAAATTATATGATGCGGCGTTAATTTACTGTAATAAAAAAAAAATAAATAAATTGCATTTTATTTTAAGTATGAAATTAATGCAAAAATATAATGAAGTAAAATCAAATAAAGATATAAATTGGCAAAATATTTGACTAGTTTCAAATCACAAAACAGTCAATATGGTTGTTTATGATTTGAAACTAGTCAAATATTTTTCCAATTTTTTTGCTTTATTTGATTTTCTTCATTACATTTTTGCGCTACTACAAAGTTAAATTTCAAAAAGCCCGCTCGTGGCGGCCATATTGAATTTTAGTACCACTCCAATTTGATAGATGGCAGCACATCGACTCAGAATTTTACCATTGAGATTCCTATCTATTCACATTAGTAATCTAAGGCCCGAGGGAAACGTGACGTAGAATGCTCGAAATTGACAGTGTGGCGTCCATATTGTCATACGCACCGATAGTTTTTTTTTTTCACCCATGTCGGCTTAGAAATTAGAAGTAGGGTTTATGTCATATAGCCATCCAGTTTAATATCAAGGTCGATGATTTACACATTGTATATCACACGCTATAACCAGTTGTATATGAAATACTGATGACTTGCAATATACTGCAAAAAGTTTTTCCATGTTAGTCAACATTTATGCCAACGCACTATTTTTTTCAATTGAAAACAAATCTGTACAATGTGAATTAAAACTCAGATACATAATTTTTTTTTTTTTATTATTGACCACCGTGTATGTATTTTGTATTACCATTAAAAAGTGCCCTAATTGTACTTTCATTTGAGTTAAGAAAGTATGCATTCCCTATACCTAACTAAAGTTAATAATTTGGAAGATTTTTAAATTTAAATTACAAAAAAAGATAATTTACAAAATACTTTATATTTAATTGGCTACCTGGTTAATAGAAAATAGACTTTGTTTGTTAATTAGTAATTAGAATTTAACCAATTGTAATTTATTTTAGCTTTATAGACTGAGGCGTTACCAGTGGCCTCTGTATAGATAAGTTAGGTCTAATAGACTCATTTTTGACTACACAATTACTGGTATAATTTATGACCCACCTTTTTGTAGTTTAGATCATGAATAAAGTTTGCATTAAGATACAAGTTCATTAATAAATTTAAAATTAAAAACATTACAATTTTTAATTCGAAATTATTCAACTATAAGTAAAAAAAAATTTGGTGTACAGTCTATTTATTTAATAACCCGACACTGGTTCTGATACAATGTAGGTACTATAGAAAGTTGCATGGTTACACGTTATGACTTTTAAATTTTTAATAACAACTCTTCTGTTACATAATCACTCTATATTTTTACAGTTAATTAAGTTTTATAAAAACTAAACCATTGTTATTTAAAATTAGCATCGGACGAAATTATTAATAGTATGGCCCCTGAGGCTAAACAGTATTTATAGATTTGGCTTAGGCTAAGAGTATTGACATCTATAATTCGATGATTTCATCTTCCATATTCAACTGTTTTAATTGTCGATCGAAATGATATTTCGCAGCCATCGGCGGTCAATAAGCTGTCACGAGTGCTTGACCTCAAAAAGAAATAGTAAGTACATATTGTACACCGAGAAACATGCAAAAATATATTGATTTGAATAAAAACCGCAACACCGAAGAATTAATTAAGCAATTTATTTGAAATTTCTACAGGAAACGTAATTTAATGTAACAAAGAAATAATCCAAGTTTTAAATAAAAGGATAATATATATAGGGTGTCCCAGATTTTAGTTTAAAGGTTTAAACTATTTATCCTAAATATTTCGCAAAAATGTTTCGCATATAATTTTAAATGCACAATGTTATTTATTTAGAAAACATAAATTTTTAAATAATTAATAACAAACAGTTTAAAGATAAGATTAACTTAAAATATTGAAAACGGATAGCATACGTTAAATACAAATTATTAATTTAAATTATTTAACACTATTATACATCAACCAATGACAATCCTCTTTATTTCCAGCACAAACCAATTTAAAAAACTGATCTGAAAACACTGAATGGTGCAGTGTGTTTACTTAATCGTGCGAAACGTCAATAAAATAAAAAATGTCCTTATTAAACAAATGTACAACATTTGCACCAGATAGACGAAGCTTCAAGCTACTCTAACTCAACCTATCAATGTGTTGAGGTTTGACTGAAGTCTCGTGGTATTTTAAGGAGGATATTGTTTCGTGAAATTTAGACGCTCAATTTCCAAAGAAAAAACAGAATTTTCTCAAAAAAATGCTCTCCTCTTGTGGTATTACCCATGACAATATGTAATTCAACTAAAATAAATAATAGTATATCAGATTCATTATCCTCATTTCATCTACTTCAAAAATATATGTACGACATCCATTAGTATCGCTTATCAAATAAGAATTATATCGACTTCAATATCTAAAGATTAAAATAATAATCTGGGGTCTGGGAAAAATGGCAAGCAACATTTTCTAAGCTAAAAGAAAAAACAGTCCTAGAGAACCTAATATACCAAGACCTTGATAATAGTCGGCTATTTTTGTTAAATCTAAATCTCGAGAATGTTTTAATATCAATTTGATGAGATATAATTTTAGGCATTAATAATCTGATTAGAGCCCGAGAGCTTTAGCTCTAGGGCTTGTAAAAAATTGTAAAATGTTCGAGAAATTTATCAATAACAAAAATGTCAGAATATTAATCAAGGTCGTGTTATATTTGGGACGACTATTTCACTAGATCAAATATCGACTATTTCTCTAGATAAATAGTCGCTGATATTTGGTCTAGGGAGATAGTCAGTAATAGACATCGCTAAGTGGTTATTTTCAGACTTCAAATTAGCTAGACTGCTCTCGCCCACAAAAATATCATAAAAGTGATCATCCTGTATGTGATTTGTGTAGTGTGCCTCTTACAGTAGCCCATTTAATTTTTCAGTGAAAGAAATCATCACTACCTATTAATGGAAATTTTATACAGTAAATTGCATTCTACAAACCTTATATCAAGTTCTTCCTATCTGCAGTGAATCTATTACACAAAATGTAACTAAATATATTATATGGATTATTATATTGCTCTTAACTGTATACGTTAATGACCTTTTAGGTTAACGGGTTTTTTTATAAATAAAAAAGTCTCCATAAGGCAACCTATGCGAAGTATCTCTTAGATAACCCAAGTTATCAAGGTGCACTTGATATAAAATTCCTTTAAATAGCCCAAAGGAAAAAATAAAGCGGCGTCAGGTTGGTGAATTTGCAGTCAAAGAATGAAACTTCTGTTTCCAGTCCATCGATTTGGATACAGCGTGTTTGGGTAATTTATCGCAATGTATGCCTTCTGAGGTGAAGACCCACGTTGCTGCCAAACTAGGGCTTACTTTTCATTTCTAAAAAAGTTAAATAAACTTGCTCGGTTATGGTTTCTTCGTAAAAAGGACCAATTAAATATCCTTTAATTAAAGGACACCAAACGTTAGTTCCCCGTCTGAAAGCATATTTCTTTTACCCAACGCGGATTTTGGTTTGACCAGTAATGAGCATTGTATTTGTTCACCATGCCATTGTTATGAAATTGACTTTCGTCGCTCCAAAGAATACAGTTATTATATTCGGATTTTTCTTCTAACACTTGCAAACGTGAAATGAAATAAAGTCTTCGTTTAAAACCATTTGGTCTCAACTCTTAACTAAAATCATTTTAATTGGATGGTACCCTATTTGCTTTTATAATTCCATGTGTAGGTATATTTTTTTACTAATCCCAATTTCTTCTGCCACAATTCGAACAGAAACAAAGGTTTATCACTACGGATGTCAAAACGTTTATTGTATTTTCTTTATTTCTATATGACCATCCAACACGGTTTTCTGCCTTACACTTGAAGGAAAAGAACCAGTTCCCAAGTTTGCCTCTACTTTCCTGAATGTCACGAAGATGGATGGTTTCGTCCTTGAAATCGTTCTTGATACACATTGGTTGCTTATCGGGACTTCTTACTACAATCTCCATAAATTAGTAACTTGTCTACACATTCACTGGAAGTGTATGTTGAAGGCATTTTGATTACAATAATTGATTCAAATGTAAACAAAACAATATCTTATGACGTTAATAAGACAAAATATATTCACTAGTTTCAATTTTGACACATACATGAGATTGTCGTCACAGCCGCCTAGAGAGCATCAGTGGTCAGTAAATTTTCATTAACACGCTCTAATTTAAAAACTAAGGAAGAAACTAAAAAATAGTTTAAACAAAAGTTATTTATTATTTCTTAATAAACAACATGGTGCATTTAAAAATATGTATCCTTTTAGAAAAACAAAGTTGACATTTAAATTAGTGACGTTAAAAAACAAATTACAAAATTAAGTATCACATATTATAGTATATAGAGAATGGACACTGGATTACGGATATAAGTGCATATAAACAACACAAATAACCTTGAAGGTCACCTAAACGAAAATCAAAGTACGATATTTTGTAGAATTAATAAATTAAAGTTATTTTTACTTGAAACTTTTTCTGCTAAATATACAGAGTGGGTGATAGAGATTGTAAACTTAAAGCTGGAATATTCAATAATGAGTAGTTTTACCGTTGAGGGATATTCCCAATCAACTGATCAATGTCGCTTTATAGTATTATTAGTCTGATGATTGCGTCCGTTCGTTAGATTCCTGCGTTTGGTATATAAACGTGCGTTTCAAAATGAAAGTCCGTTAGCTTTAAATACATTGAGTCAAGTGAGTCATTTTATGCAAACGTGAGTTTGTACTGCATCGGTAGACAGACCAAGAACGCAGTAGGGGACGTCTGTTCTCGGAACCTCCATTTCTGCTTTAACCCAACATTGGCATCATAGTTTCTTCACAATGTGTCGTGTCCAGTTAAAAAATTTACGAATTTCAATAGTCGAAAATAAGTCCAGCGATGAATAGTAGCAGGGCCCCCGCAACTTCGCGTGCACCGCACGCGGCCGCACCTCGGAGGTCTGTATACAATTCGCATTTTTAATTTTTCTAACGATTCCAATGAACAAGACACTAAGACACTAACGAAATCAAAAATGTTTTTATCTCAATTCATGATAATATATTCAATAATGTTATCGAAGTTTATGTTCGTTGATATAATGACCTATTCCTATTGTGACAGAAAATATATTTATTTTTGAAATCAAATAGCTATTCAATTAGCGTTAATTATTAAATATAATAAAATCAATAGGTTAGTTAATTCTGTGTGCAACATGCAATACCATGAATACCCGTATAAAGTATAAACTTGTCGATTTTTCCTGTCCAGACTCGAATACTGTACGAACGACGAGTAAGTTTCAAATTAGATCTTGTCGATTTTTCCTGTCCAGACTTGAATACTCTACGAACTACGTTTTTCCTGTCCAGATTCGAATATTGTACGACGAGTAAGTTTCATATTAGATCTTGTCGATTTTTCCTGTCCAGACTTGAATACTCATCTACGAATCACGAGACCACGAGTATAAATAGAACTGCAAGAGGCGTCGTAATCCAAATAGTTAATATTTTTATCGGCTACGTGAAGGTCAAAAACCAAGACGCAAAGTTATGGTTATAAATATTCGACGGAGTGCTTTATATTTTGTGTTAATTGTGTTGTAAGTAAATTTTATGAAATAGTAAGTACCTACCCACATAATACCTATGTATTTGACTTGTTTTATGCCAAGCTCAAATTGTGGTATCGTTTCACCTGACCATAAATTGGATGGTGCGTGCTTTTTTCATCATAAGGGCCATTTTCAAAATATATGCAAAATTTGATTTATAAGGATGATTTGATTTGAAAAAAAAACTGCATTTATTGACATTATTAAGCGTTTTGTACCAGTGTTTTTAAATCAATTATTTTTAAATTTTCTTAACCATCTTGATAATTTTTCCTATAAATCTTTTTTCATAGATATACTAAGTAATTTTCTAAATTTTCTAAAGTAATGTATAGTTGAAATTATTACTGGAGGAATTTTTGTTTTTAAATATATTTTTTTTGTCCTGGCCGGTTATTGGCACACATAAAAAATTTCTAAATTCAAATAGTTTATTCGCTTTACGCTTCGTCAATTTGAAAAAATGTTTAGTTTTTATTTAACTCACTTTTTACTATACTGGGTGCTCTATATTTTTTGTTTATAAATATCTATAACATTTTAATTTAATTTAATTTAATGTTCATTTCTTATTATTATTCGTTTGTTAGTAATATAGATTTCTTTACAGCAGGTCAGGAGAATCGCAACTATTTTTTTCCGTTTAACATGTATGTAGTCAGGCAAAACGCTACCAAAGCGTATCAAATTTTTATGTCAAGCGAAACGGGAATATACCTTTGACTTACTTCGGCTATTAATAAGATATTGTGGAAAATACTGCAAAAGTAATTCAATACTTTTCACATCTGAAAATCGGGAAATGTGATTTTTTTCCTATGTGGCAAATTAGGTCTAAAAAATATGTTCATTATTTTTTCTGTTAAAGTTTGTACACTAGAACCTGAATTACCCTCAATATTAAATGCCTTTACCAATTTTTGATCTAGTATTCCTCAATTTTTAGGAGCCACAGAAGAGAAAACGACCTTCTGGTGCAAAATTTCGAGAGCAAAAAAAGTTAGAGTCCAAGAAAGAGAGAAGATGGCTGGCAGTATGAAACATTTCTTGAGAAAAACTCAAGTTTCCAACACTGAAACGATAGAGGAAGGTGAAAATACAGTTTTTGAAGCGGCGTCACCACCATCTTCTGCAACATGTGAACCATCAACATCATCATCACTTATCGAAAATATATTCTCTATAGAGTCGACCATCCCAACAAAGACGGCTACAAGTGACACTTCTGACGATGAAGTTTCTACTGAAGCGGTGACTACGAATACTAGTATTCTTATATCAGAGAACCCGGGTTTATGGCCTGAAAGCATTACCAACGACGAAGAATATTGGTTGACCGTAGTCCTCCTTTGATAGGAAACAATTATCAATTTCCAGCTAATAAAGACAAAGACAAAAGAAAATTTTCAAGTAAGTACTTTGTCAGAAAACTAGGAAATGGAGAAGAAGCAAATAGAATTTGGCTCATTTACTCAGTTTCGAAAAAAATCGATATTTTGTTTTTGTTATAAAATTTTCAGTAAGGCTTTCAATAGTTTTTCTGATACTCATGGTTTTTCTGATTGGCAACATGTGTCCTTAGCCATAAAAAGACATGAAACATCAATTGTACATAATTTCACATGAATACATGGATGAATTTAAAAAATATATTAAAATTATCCACAACCGTAAACGATCATCACTTACGGGTTTTAGAAACTGAAAAACAATATTGACATGACGTTCTGGAAAGAATTGTTGCAGTTGTCAAATTTTTATCCAGACAATGTCTAGCGTTCCAAGGTTCTTCTAAAATACTTTTTGAATTTGATAATGGAAACTTCCTCAAAGCTGTCGAGATGATTTCCTCTTTTGATCCTGTGATGAGAGAGCACATTGGTCGAGTGCAAAACTCACAAACAAATTCTGTAAAAATGACCCATTATCAGATACAAAACGAAATTATTGAATTAATGTGTTCTAAACTAAAAAATAATATTTTGAATATGGTTCGCAGTTCCAAATATTATTGAATAATTTTAGACTGTACACCGGAAACAAGTCATAAAGAGCAAATAAGCCTCGTTTTGCGTTATGTCGATCTAAATGGCTCAAATACAAGAGAGTTTCATAGCGTTCAACTCAATATCCGACTCGACAGGGGAATGGCTATTTGATTTTGTCGTTGGACTTTTGAAAAATTTGAATTTAGATATTAAAGACATGAGAGGTCAAGGGTATGATAATGAGGCGAATATGCGCGGAAAACATACTGGTTTACAAAAATTCATACTCGATGCTAATCCCAGGGCATTTTTTGTGCCATGTGCTGCACATAGCTTAAATTTAGCAGTAAATGATGCTGCTAAAGTTTCAAATGAAACAGTTAACTTTTTCAATATTGTACAAAAACTTAATGTGTTTTTCTCTTCATCCACAAAAAGGTGTGATATTATAAAAAAGCATGTCCCGAAGTTAAATCTAAAACCCCTAAGTGATACTAGATGGTCAAGAAGGATTGATGCTATAAGGCCGCTAAGGTTTCATTTAATTCAAATTTGAATCGGTTATTTGAGAAACGACATATGTCACATTTTTTACCATTTTATTTTTATTACAAAAATACAATATTAAAAAATAAATTATAATTATTGAATTATACCCCAAATAGAGCAAGTTTCAAACGTTAAGTGTACAAAACTATTTTTTAAACATGTTTTGAGATTTTCAGTTTTTCTTATTTTTTGAAAAATGATTTACAATTGATATGTGCTGTTTCTCAAATGACCGATTCATTTGTGATAGCCTTCTAGAAATAGCAGAAAATGATACTTTTAACATAAATGCTAGGCATAAAGCAAGTTCATGCTATTAAGTATCCAATCTTTTAAATTTATTTGCAGTGTAATAATTTGGTATGATGTTTTATTCCAGATTGGCATTGTAAGCAAAATGATGCAAAGTGTAACGCCTGATATTAAAGTGTGCCAAAACTATTTAAAGAATCTAGTTGATAATATTAAAAATTATAGAGATGATAATGTTTTCGAGGAAAAACTTGCTCAAGCTGGAGAACTAGCAGCCGCTCTTGAGATAGAGCAAAGTTTTCCTCCATTACATACTGTTAGACGAATGTATAAACCAAAACTGTTCGATTATGAACAGAGAGATGAGACACCTCAAGATCCAAAAACAGCGTTTAAAATAATTTTTTTTTTTAAAAATAATTGATCAAACACTAAGTTTTTTAAATAGTAGATTTGAAATGATTACGACAACGTTTTTGGTTTTTTTTAGTGACACTTTTAAATTAAATGACGAGGATCTTTTAAAATGCTGTCGTGCTCTACAGCAAAAGCTAACTGATCAGAAAAAGGAGGAGGCTGACGTAGAAGAAAATGATTTATTTAATGAGATAAAAGCCCTAAGATTGTTTTCATTACCCGAAGCGTTAAATCCACTCGACATTTTACAATATATATTTGAAAACAATCTAACTTCATCTCTACCAAATATTACTTCGTTAAGAATCATGCTTACTTTACCTGCATCTGTAGCTTCTGGTACGAGATCCTTCTCAAAAATAAAAATAATTAAAAATTATTTGTGGTCTACCATGTCACAAGAAAGATTATCGGGTTTGGCAATCTTAGCTATAGAGCAAGAGATCTTCGATAAAATTGATTTTGACAATATTATAAAAGAATTTGTAGCAGCCAAATCCAGAAAGAAAACCTATTTAATTTTTGGATAATTGAATGTTTTATTTGTTTACTGTTTGGTTTGTTTTTGTAAGAATAAAATATTGGTTTTTAAAATATCTGTTGTTTCATTACAAAATTAAAATAAAATGTGGTTTCGCAATTCGCTCAAATGTTAAATGACTACAAGAATATTATCTACAGCAAACCAGGAAATTTAAAAAACATATGTAACAGCTTAAAGTTGTTATTCTTCTAAATATTATTTATATAAGTACTACATATATTCAAAGGGCGCCAAAATATTTCCGGCACGCGGGCAGCGATAACCCTTGCGGGGGCCCTGAATAGTAGTGTGGACGTTGAACGCAATGACGTTGGATAATGTAATGATGAAATGTGTCATACGTGCGTTCAGAACGAACAAAGTGAAATATATGACCGACGCAGGTCCACACAGACGTCCGTTTTCGAACAGATGCAGACGTTCACAAACGAAGTGCATAAAATCAGCCTTAGGCTGCGTCGGTCATACGTTTAACTGCATTCTCTAAGTCCTTCGTTCTGAACGCACGTATGATATTTCGGTCATTGCGTTTACCAACGTTATTGCGTTCAACATCTATACTACTATCTATCGCTGGACTAGTTTTCGACTATTGGAAAACGTACAATTTTTAACTGGAGACGACTAATGGTGAAGAAACTATGATGCCAGTGTTGGGGTTAAAAAGGAAATGGCGGTTACAAGGACATACTATCCCCACTGCGTTCTTTGTACGTCTGCCGACGCAGTAGAAACGCACATTTGTATAAAACTACTCATTTGACTCAATGTATTTTAGACATATTAATTCCAAAGCTAACAAAAAGACTGTGTATATTTAGTTCTATTTATTTTTGATTGCCAAAAATTCATTTTTTTTTTATTACTGCGATAGTTTTAAATTTCTTAAAAAAAAAACGAAAATGGTAGAATTTTTTCACCAGTCACGCTATTTTTAATTTATTAGTATCACTAAACTAGTCCCTTAAATGCCCAATTTGTTTTCCAGTTAATGACCACGCAATAGAATGAAAACATTATAAGTGATCAAACCTCATCGTTAATTTAAACACAATAATTATAGGTTTTCCTAATTAGATATTTTTTTGTTTCCGAAGGCCACAGATATCTACGATTGATATGAGAGAATTAGTTTTTTCAGTTACAATTTAAATAATTAGTTATAATAGTTGATTTTAAACAAGTACTTTTATTATGATCTGCCGTTATTAGTAGGTAATAATGATACCGATGTACCTATTATGTTTTTTATTTTATGTAAAAACGAATATTTTATAGTTATACAGTCTTTAACAAGGGAATACAATTATTACTTTACATAGGTAAACAAGTTTACAGCTACTTAGTTTTATTGTTACTTATATTGTTAATAGTTCACTATATTTTCAATACAATGTTGATTTAATTACTATTTGGTCCTATAGAAAGCGCCCATGAATTATCGCACGAGTGTAAATTTTTCTACATTCACGCATGTATATTATAGACTATGGGTACAAATAACAGAACGAATAAGTTGGTGATATCAGGCTACTGATCGGATATAATAATTTCTTGTGAAGAATCGATAAAAATGCCAATCCACTATACATTCGTTTATATTTACAAAGAAACCGTAAATTTGAGTAGGTATATTATAAAAACTATCTAGGAATAAAACCAATTCAATTATAAATATTGACCCATAAAAAATGTATAAGATTTTAGATTTTAGTTTGAGTGTTGAGTCCGAAAAGTCCGAGGTTCAAAGATTTGCAATTTTATTAGTGGGCTGTAGAAAAAATATACTGTATAACTCGAGTACATTATTCGTATGACAGTCAAACGATTGAGCACTCCACCTTTGCCGTCGTACTCAAACTTTCTCTTCGTGCGATATGACCATCATATGCACTCTTGTTGCAAAAATTAGTATCCTTTTTGGATGAGTCAAATATGTCAGATATCTACATCATTTGCATTTGGATTCATTTAATCAAATTAGGATTATATACAGGATGGCCCAATTAAAACAGTCCACCTGAAATATTTTCCTAGCAGATGTTTTTTTTGGAAAATCACCGAGACTGGTCGATTTTGAGTTCAAGGACTTCTTTTGATCCTTAAATCATGGATGTAGGTTCATCCCCCTGAACGGGGTGGCAACCCATGCAAAAATACTAAGCGGCACGATAGGTCAAGTGGCACATCATTTTAAAGGTGTTTCAATTCTCTTTTCAAACATGTTAACATTTTTTTGTTCGGTATATTAAAATTAATGTAATACACCTGTTGGGATGGACGGTGAAATAAATCGAAGATAAAAGTTTCCAAACAAGTTTTAATTAATCAAATGTTCAAATTGCGACCCACTTCCATGCAGTAATAAAGTCTTTGTTCTTTCAGGAGTTATTTCTCCACATGCTTGCACTATTCGGTGGCGAAAATCTTCTAAAGATGTAGGTTTCGTCTTATAAACAACACTTTTTAAATAAACCACAAGAAAAAGTCAAATGGTGGTGATCTGGTGATCTTGGAAGCTATTCAATGAAATCCCTTCCACCAATCCAGTGTTGGCGAAAATGTTGATTTAAAAAGTCATGTACGTGAGCTACATAGTGTAGCGGGGGCCATCCTGTTAAAAAATACATCATTTTCTCCTACGAGAAATGATTTGATTTAGAAGGAAAAACCGAAAGCCGATAGTAGTATAAAGTCGTTGAATTTTCTGGTTTGTGAGGCAATGCCATTACTTTAGATTAAACCAAGTGATGATCAAGTCTTGATTTTACAACTTGTTCGAACAATTTATCTAATAATAATTGAACCCTTTACCTCTTAGGTCTGCTCATTTAAAATATTTGGGGCTTTTAAATCTGTCCATGTAAAAATATTTACAACCATTGCCCCTCAAGACTACCTACGTATAAACTTTTTAAATGTTCTCAAAAAAGCGGCAATATGTTTCCTCATTTTGATAAATTTATTAATACCAATTATTTGGTCGGTGCATTTAACGTTCTGATAGTTTAAAAAAGTGTTGGACGGCTACTGAAGGTTCGAGAAGGTTCAAGGCAGACGTTGTACGTTACAGTTAATACTGTTTAAGTTGAGTTGTTAATAAATTAAGTTTACCAAAAACCAGCGTAATAATATTTTCGTCAGATGGTACTAGCGTTTTTTTTTGCATTAATAACGTTATGTATAATTTTCTATATTTATGCCCTGATGTATAATGGAGAGCACTTCTAAGCATTGAATAATGATTTCGTTGGTGTTAGTTCTGTAAAATACACCAACATAACAGATTCAAAATAGGGTTTTATGTTTTTTTTTTCTTTGGCTAATTTAAGGTAAATTCTACGCCGCCACATTTTTTTGGTTTTCCGACAATACATTTCGTGACGTAATTTCAGCAGCTTCTTTTAATTTTGATGGAGTTAAAGACATTTCATTTCCATTTTAGGAATCCATTTTTTCATAGTTTTTAGTAAAACTTTTGCAAATTATTTTGGCGTCAAAATTTGACGTTTTAATTTGAGTTAATTCGACTTTTAGATGACAGCTGCACCTACTCATAAAGTGTCTAAGAATTGAAATCGGCAAATCAATACTTAAAATAAGATCCACAAGAAATGCATAGGATTTTAAGAACATTGATGTTAAAGTAGTTAGGTTGAACCGAAAATTCTGAAAATTAATAGTGTTCTAAGTTAGAAGTCAATCGGATCTTCCTTTCTAGCGTTATCGTGTCGGCACACAGACGATCAGACGATTGTTTTTGCATTTACGGACTCAGAATGATCGGAAACGTGAAAAAAGTCTTAAAAAGTGGGGTAAGCAAATTTTTTCGTCTGCACGTATGCGATACTGAGGCCCCTTAGGAAGGGGGATATTGTGAATGCTGTTCTCTCTTAATTCGTGGATTCGAATCACTCCAGTATCTGAAATGATGTCTGTTAACGTTACCATTAAGAAAGAATGTGCATTCGTCAAAAAATCATGTAGAATAAAAAAAATTGTATACGGCGATCTAGATCATCTTCACTGAGTTCTTGCAAGAGACGAATTATAGGGATAGAATTGATGTTAAATTCTCTAAAAACTACTACGTGGAATTCCTGAAGTTGCTCCTACTTTTCTGGTGCTTTAAGTAGGATCTACATGATCCAAAATTGGAACCTGTGTAGTCGCATTCATTAGTAATGCCCCAATGAGCACATACTCGTTCTTTCAACGTAAATTTAACGTTGTATGATATAAAAAAACTTTATTGGTTAAGACCTCAACGTTGAGATTTTAGTAGATAAGTTATACATACCAAAAATACTAATTTCTAACGTTTTTTTCAACAGAATGTTTTTTTATAACGTTTGGTTGCAAATAACGTTATTTTTCGCGATATTTGATCTATTTTTATAAGTTTTATACGTTTGATTATTAACCAGCTTTCGACGTTTTTTAAACGTACTTGTGGAGTGTGTTGCCGCCATGTTTTTTAGTAGCAATGGATTTGGTCTCCATGAATTTAGTTTGAAATTTCTTGCAGTTTCCCGGGCCCTTTCATTGTTGCTAAAATAGAGTCAATTGGTTCTGCTGTAGTTTCAACCATGATTTGGATCGTTTGCTTCAAGATAGCGGATAATAACAAATTATCTCTATACTAGACGCACTAGACAATAATTGTGATTAGTGTAAAATCAGTATGCAACTACCTGTAAAACCGTAGAAATAAATCACATTACCAAGGCTTCGCTGATAAAAACTTTGCAGTCGAGTTCTTCGATATTATTTTTTTCTTACTTTTTTATCAGTTTATTTCACCGACACTCCCAACCGGTGTTTCTACATTAATTTTGACACAGAACAAAACAATGACAGCATGTTTGAAAAGAGAATCTAAATACCTTTAAAATGAAGTGCCACTTGACCTCTCGTGCCATTTAGTATTCTTGAAAGGGTTGCCACCCCGTTCAAGGGGATGAACATCCATGAATTAAAGATCAAAGGAAGTCCCCCTTGAAATCAAAACCGACCGGTCTCTTGGATTTCCAAAAAAAAATATCTTAGGAAAATATTTCAGGTAGACTGTTTTGATGTGACGTTCAATTTAATACTTCTAGATCTATGGTCTAAAAGTTATTTGCACTGTAATCTGGTAGTAGTTTACTTGCTCTCCTAGTGATAAAGCTTGACCAGGGTGGATCCAGTATTATTTTTACATCAAGGGAAAGGCTTCATAACACAGTATATAAAGCGAATCATCCAATTTATCATCTTTGGCGGTCGATTCTAAATTCACTTTAACGAAAAATGCCTCTATGGATCCGATGTTGAACTAGGTAATTTTATAATAATGTTCATTTTTAACCGACTTTAAAAAAGGAGGAGGTTATCAATTCGTCGCGATATTTTTTTTTTTTTTTTTTTATGTATGTTCAGCGATAATTCTTTAACACGGTGTCCGATTTCAATAATTCTTTTTTTGTTCGAAAGGGGCTACTTCAGGGGTGGTCCCATATAAATTTGGTCAAAATCTAAAAATTGGGTCCATGAGAAAATCCTCAAACTCTTCATTTTTTATGTATGTTTAGCGATAATGCTTTACTATCTTGTCCGATTTATATCATTCTTTTTTTGTTAGAAAGGGGGTACCTCAGGGGTGATCCCATATAAATTTGGTTAAGATGTTGTGATGGCATCTGCACGTTTTTGAAGTCGGTTTTTTTAAATTTTTAATTTACACTTGTTAATTTATACAGTTTGTAGAGCAAACTATAATACACACATCGCCAAAATTCTTGGAGCCCCTTATGTTTGTCAAAATGAGACACTATTATTAAAAGTCAAGAAGTGTGTTACATAGTATACTTTATTTTGGTTATGTATCCAATACAAATTGGCTGAATTAAATTTTAACTGAACAAGAAAAAATACAAACGAAAAATAGTGCATATTAAAATGATTACTAGAATTTGAATTCCAGAAGAAAGCCACTTTAGAGTGAAATCAAAAATTCATTAGTATTCGGTGTGTCCTCCCCTATTCTGTAGTAAGGTATTAACTTGCATGTGCATGGAAACAATAAGGGTGTTAATATAATCCATTGGTATGTTGTTCCATTCTTCTTGGGCCGCGACTGTGAGTTCCTGGAGGGTGGTAGGAGGATTAATTCTGTTTGAGATTTCTCTTCCAACGAAATCCCACATGTGCTCAATGGGATTCATACCTGGCGAATTTGCTGGCCACGGTAATCTTTGAATATTCTGAATTTCTAGTGCAATTTGTACCCTTCTCGTGCGATGGGGCCTAGCATTGTCATCCATGAAAATAAAATTGATTCCAATTTCATTTCGGAGAGGATAAATAATGGATTCAATAATGTTTAGAACATATCTATCAGCTGTCATAGTGTTTGGAATGGGAATAAGCTGCATATGACGACCATGCATTATGCCTCCCCAAAACAGTACTGTTCCTCTTTGATATGGAACGACTTCTCTGGCAAAAGATAGTCTTTATGGTCGCCCTGGCCCTCTCCAAACTCTGTGTCGCTGTGTCACTAATTAAACCATATCTGGTTTCGTCCGAAAAAAGAACATTTCGCCACTGAGCTAAAAGCCAATCTCTGTGTTCCTGTGCCCACTGTAGACGAGCAGCTATATGTCTGGGAAGTAACTTGGGTACTCCTAATGGTCTCCTAGATCATAAGTTGGCTCCAGCTAATCTCCGCCGTATTGTGGTACTGGAAATGAATCGCCCCTACGTTCTTCTAAAATGAGTTCGGACAGCTGAGACTGTTACGGTTCGATTCCGACGTACATAACCTGCTACATACCGATCTTCTCTTGGATTAGTTACACTAGGACGCCCAGTCCCACGTCTCCAGTCAACGATGTTAGTTGTCTGGTACAAACGCACTATTCGGATAACTGAAGCGCGGGGAATCCCTAGTCTATCTGCGATTCGATGATTCGGCAGACCCTCATCATGCAAAGCCACCATTCTTGCTCTATTGAACACTGAAATTTTATTGCCAGGCAGAGTTGCAAAGAAAAACTCAACAATCACGTAAACACTTAAAATCGATATAAACCACTTTTCAAACATTGGTACCTAAAATTGTGGGAAATTGTTTTTGTAAAGATGTTTAGATGCGTATCAACGGTGAAATAAATAAAGATTAAACGTACAAAAAAGCAGCCATGATAAATATTTCGTTTTAATATTTACGAGGGGGATCCAAGAATTTTGGCGATGTATTATAACTGCACAATAAGTTATGTAAAAATCACGAATAGGACCAAATATAGAACTTAACAGCAGTTAATAGTACATAATATTTTAAAACATTCCACATAGAATCATATTTATCCCAAATAGGGCAAAAATTAATCAGTTATGAGTTATAACGTCCCAAAACAATTATTGTTTATATAATTTTAATTATAAATTTCTTCAGTTCTGAGATTTTTTTATATCATATAATTTGACAACACATAGTAACGGAATGTCAAAACACAACGTTTAAAAAATATTAATTAATAATATACCTTTTTTTTTTCATTTAAAATCGACAACACAAAAGGATTTATAATTATTTTGTTGTTACTTTTTTCAGTATACGTGCATTATACAAGATACGTTTTCTTTTAAATGGTTGGAATATTAATACTAACATTAAATGTATAGAAGACTAATTTTAACGAATAGATTAAACGTTTTATCCATAAATACATATTATAAACCTCATTAACAATAATTTAAATGAAATTTATGATTTATACGTATATCCTACAAAGGTTTTTTTGTTAGATTTATAAGCCATAACGCATATTGTTGCTCCAAATTGTTTAATAAATAAATCATGACACGAGACCATATTTTCCACTAAAAATATTACGAGATAGGCGCATATTTTCTACTTTTAGGTGTCCCAATAATGAATACAAATGTCGGAGCGTGCATCGGTGTTTTTCTTTTTCAGTTAATGATCCAATTAAAAAAACGAATTATGGTATATAGACATCGTTTTAATATTCATATTTGACATATTTTTCATTTTTCACACGAACTCAACCGAAAATAAAATACCAAACGATGAAATTATAAGGATGTAATTTTCTGATTGCGAAATTTGAAGACATTTTCAATTTTTGAATGTTCAATTTGAACTCAAAACTTTTTAAAAGTGTTACGTTTTATCTTTTATATTCTATCTTGTATTGATTGATTATTTGTTGATGTAAAAGATACGATTATCAGCTCTTATTAGTCAAGTAAATTATTTTTATGTTTATTGACTATTAATCAACTAAAAGTATGTGAGTGATATAATTAAAATAATTTATTTTTTTTTTGTATGTATGTATTCGCGTGATAAAACATAATTGAACAAAATATTAAATCAAATTACTAATAAAATTAGCTTTCAAATTAAGTACAAAGTTTAAACATACGTAACAGTTTTTAATCTACTAGATGGCGCTAAAATCAAAAGTAACGCGATTCAAAATGATATTGCTGAATATCCCATACATTTTCAATTTCAATGATGTTGGTAATTTCTATATTTACATTGTATTGGTTAAAGGCTCAGGGAGAGGAAGGAGAATAAAGTATGATAGTTTAGGATATTTTAGAATGGTGTCCTCCTTACAATAAATATCGACCTGTTTTCTATTTCAAGATATTTGATTTCTGTCCGCCTAACCATGTAGATATACAGTGCGTTAACCAACGCATCAAGCAAACTAAAGATGAGACTTTTAATTATGATATATTTGGACGTGAGACTATTAAAGAGAGTAATTGATTTTTTCTACACCCGTATTATAATAATGCACTTATATGCCCATAATCCGTTTCATAATGATACCCATTATGATACAGATTTTTCATTACGATACAGATTTTTAATCAATAGAAACCTACAATTTTTCAATCAAGCGTGCTGTTTGACGTTTGTCCTAGGTTCCTATGTAATTATTTTAGTTGTCAAAACGTATTAAATTTTCGTAGGTAGCTAAACTTCGATAATTATAATATTAAAATGTCTGATATTAGCGATATAGAAGACTCCTCCACACATATCGGAGAAAGCAGAAAATACAGTACAAAATATTTTACCGCAAAAATCTAGGGAAATACCAATACCTGAAGTAATACCATTAATTACAATTTTGTAGAATTTTTTATAGAAATACGAGTAATTACTGTTATTGTGTTCAATACCAATATAAATATAATATTTATAGGTCTTGATTATTTATCGGGTGTAGAAAAAATAGCGTATGCAACTCTCATGTAATGGTTATTAAAACACTCGCATAAACCATACGAAACTCGCCTTTGGCTCGTTTCGTATCCCGGTTAATGCTCGTGTATTAATAACCATCATTACATGATCGTTGCATAATATACTATAACCACTCCCTTTCAATGCAAGCATGGGATATTGCGGTATGCAGTCGGCGACGTTATTTCTGTCTATTTAATAGTATTGTGTTTCTGAAGTCTGAAGTCAGGATCGGAAAGTTATTATAAACGTCATCAAAATTTGTCGAACTTGAACTATGCTAAGGTGGTGAAATTACCAAAAATCAAAATTTAATTCAAAATACAGATGCCGTATATGTTTTTTTATTGATGTTGGATTAAAATTGTCAGGAGGGATTTTGCGAGGGATTTTGTATTTATAAGATAAAATGGAATATTGTTAAATGTTGGTGGAACTTTTCTATATACTTCAAATAATCTTCCAAAATAGCTGTTTGTGTATTAAGAGCGAAAATTGATAATTTTACGCTTGAGACAGAAAGTTGGCCGCGCGACGCGTAGCGGAGCGTGGCAATCTGTCGAAAGCGCAACGAACTTTTCGCTCAAAATGCACACAAGATTTTTTCTACGATCCTATTATTTTAAGAAATAGATGTAAATACTACAAATTTGTCGTAAGTAGTGTTTAATGTATTGCCTATATCTACATTAATCATGAAAAACCAAGTTGATATTGAAAGTCAATGTTAACTTGGATAATGAAACAATAAACATCAAACTACGTACAAATAACTTGAAAATCATTTATTAAAAAGAAATATTATTATATTATATCTAATTTAAATAAGGCGAGCAACAAAGCTGTCAAATTTTCCGCTCGGCGAGCGACAAAGCTGTCAACTTTGCGGTTGTATTACGAAGCGCAAAAGCCTACTTTCGATAATGATCGTAGACAATTTTTTTTTTTAGATCACTTAAAAATAATTATAACAATTTTAGCATTTTACAAAATTTTAAAAACGCTAATCTTTATTAAATAAATACAACTTAACATCTGAATTTAACCTCATGACAATAATTTGGAATAGAATTTTGAATTTTGGATGGGATAAATGATACCAGTAAATCTTTACAAAATATTCAAACGAATTTATCTCAGCTTATTTACGTTTAATTGATTTTTTCTTCACCCACATGGATATTAGCTTATCTACGCACAGACTACAGAACGAAAAAGTATGCTATTGCGTTCAATTAAATCCACCAATCACAGTTCATATTTTGGACACCCAACCACTATTGTTTTTAAAATTTTAAATAAGTGACAATTCTGTCAAACTAATTGTCAGTATATTTTTTAAATTATTTATCTTGTGTACAATTGATAAATAATATTTTTATTTGGTCCACATTTTGAAAAAATCTTAAATTTGAATCAAACTATATGAACCTAATTTAATTACGACTATTAAAAATAAAACCCTAAAAGTGGAGGTGAGCGGGATCGAATCAGGACTGGAAACTAATTAAATTAAAAATTATTTTAAAATCATTAAATTTGTTGTTTTTCGTTAGTGGGTAGCAGAAAAAATATACTATACAACTAGAGTGGATTATCCTTATCCACTTTTGTTGCACAAACTACTATTATATAGCACTCTAGAGAACAGTTTTAAGATATAGAGCAAGAAGCCAAAAATTACAGCTAAATACCTTGTATAAAAATGAGATATCAAGAGTTCGAAACAGAAAACAGTTTTTTTAAAGACCTGCACATGTTATTTTGAGTAGTTCCAAGAATTTTAAAATTTCTGTTTTGTTTTTTATGTGTTAAATTAATCGAGTTGGTGAAAAACAGAAGTTCGAATTTTCAAAAACCTCGAAAATCAAAAGTTCGATAGGAAAATTTTTTAAACTTACAAAATTTCGAATGACAAAAGTTCTAAAGTGAGAAAAGGGAAAAGATCGAAATTATAAAAAATGATCGAAATTACAAATGAACGAAATCAGAAAGCATTATATTATGACATTAGATGTTTTTTAAATGTTTCTTTCAATTATGTATACCTTTTTTGAGAAACAACCCGCGATGGCTCCAGATCGCACAGGTTAGGTAAATTATTTAGGTTTATTTAATTAGAATACTAGAAAAATATTTCTCTGTATATTGTTATGTACTTTCAAGCTTAATAGCTTAAAAATAATAATATGAACATTAAAAAAATGGAACAGACATGAACTGAGACGGTAAAATACCTGACAATATTATCACAGTAGGCAGTGCTCTAATCCCACACATGAACTCAGATGGTTGAATCTAAATGTAAAATATATCGAAGAAAATAGTAATATTTTTCTAGTATTCTAATAAAAAAAAAATTAACTTATTTCACAAAAAATGCCAGGAGCCATTCTGGGTTGCTTTGCAGACAAATTATACATAAAATGAAAAAAATAAAGAAAATCAACTAATTCACCTAACCTGTGCGGCCTGGAGCCATCGCAAGTTGCCTCGAGAAAAAATAAATAAAAAACAACTAATTTCGTAATATAATGCCTTCGATCTTATACTATTTCAATCATATATCATTTCGATCATTAGTAGTTTTAAACATGTGATTTCGGTCATTTGTACTTTCGATCGTATCTAATTATTGTTCTAATTTCGATTTTTTAGTTTCGATCGTTTCTCACTTTCGACTTTTGTCCTTCGAAATTTTTTAATTTTTTTTTTCGAACTTATTTCACCTACTTAAATTAATCAGAGAGTTAAAAATGAGAGTTAAGTCTAATAGCGAGAACAAAGAAAGTTTCTAGTGGATGTTTAAAGATGTTTGTAAATCGAATAACATTCCTGCAGGCCCACAAAAACTTTTTAATCGACACCAATATTTTGTCTGCTTTTTCAAATATTGAGATATTACGTTTATATTGAACAATTCTCATAAGTAATGCATCAGGCGAAAGATCATTTCCTACGTTAGCGAGTAAAATCCTATTTACGTAACTCACTAAATACATATAATCTTTCATCCTTAGCAATTTTAAATGTTGAAAGCGATATTCTAAATAGATTAAAACATAAATAAAATAATTACTTTTCCGAACTGAAAGTGCGCAAAAAATATATTAGGCAGGTTCCTATACCTATAGTTTATTTGAAAATGGATGATAGCACAGTTTTTATAGCAAAGGTCTACACAGTGTGTCCGAAATTGGTGATGCATGTATTGCGATCTCCGAAACTATTAGAGATAGCAAAACAGTTAAATGGGGAAAGTTTTAGACAATTATGTTTATAATTCAATGCCGTTTAGTTTGAGATGTTTTCTCTTTTGGTTTTTGAGATATTTTGAAAATACTAAAATGACGCAATTCCGAAAATACCCTGTATTTTCTTTATTTATGAAAATTTCTAAAATCTGTAAAAACTTTCTTGGAGCAACTGTGTCGTCAGATTTTATTTGCAAATTTCGGTTTCTTGGAACCATCATCAACTTTGTTTTTTCATATGGGCGCCATATTGGATTTTTATGTTAGGTAACGGTTCCCTTAATCTTGAATGGTAACTGGCATTGTCCATAACTATTACAGAATTGGTCGGTTTTAAATCTATCATTTAACTGATATATTTCTCAAAAACATCAGCAGTCATTTCTTCACGGTAGTCTTTCGTTGAATTTGAAACAAATTCTAACAAGCCTCTATCAACAAATCCATAATCTCCTCCAATATGAGTGATAATTAAACGACGACCTTTACCATTTGGAAATTTTAAGCTAGTAGACAAATCTTCTATAAATGCCTGACAAGCATTTGTAACCTGTTTATCTTGCCAAACTTTTTTTTATAAAATGTCCTTCATTTGTCCGTGTTTCATCCAAATAAAAAATATGTTTGTCTTCTTTTCCTAATTTTCCAAGTTCCCTTAAATATTTCCTCCTCCAACAAATAATTTCATCTTTCTCTATGAGCGCTGATTTTCTATCGCTCTTCTCCCAAACGAAGTCTAATTCATGTAAAGTTTTCCACAATTTGTCTCTTTTAACGTTTTGCAAAAAACAGAAATGTAAATCTCAACTAAAATAATTTACAATCTGCATAATAATTTTTGCCGATTAGAAATTTTAATCCTTTCTAAGAAAGTTGAGGGCTACTTAAATTGTGAATATTTTTGGTTGATTAAAATAACTAAAGCCTATTCAGATTTCATTTACGCCGCGTCAAAACAATTTCTCCCATCCAGCAACAGCTCACGTGACATTTTTTTGCGCTTCTATTGGTTAATCGGTCGTTAGTCATTTAGACGACGCGCAAATATTTTTTGTCAGAGTCGAATTCAGTTCAATTTGGATAATTATAAACGGCGTTTTGGTAGCATTCACCGTGTTGGTTAGATTGGACATTTTGTATGTTTGATTGATTATAATTCATTATATTATAGTTTAGATATACATATATTGTGTTATTTATTTTTTTTGTTTTTGTTGTTGTTGTTGTTGTTGTTGTTGTTAGTTTGAACATGTTTTACTCTATTTTATGGACATTTAATTGACTATATTTTGGAATTGCTGCGTGACACTATGTCCTCCACAGATACAGCAGATGAAGTCCAGAAAAATGTTTTTACTCCTTCTAAAAAGCGACTGAAAAAGGGACATTTGGTCATCCGTACTAAAGAAATGGTTCTTAATATTTATAAGCATTAAATTTTATAGAACCCTGATATGTTGGTACATGATGTTGAAAGGAGAGTTGCTGATAAAACAGGGATGTGCGCTAAAACCGTTTTTAATGTTATGAAGGAGTATAGGCAGATTCATAAATTTTCTGAACCAAAAAGAAAGCTACGTTATAAACAAATTAGTGGCTCTGTGGATGATTTTGATAAAAATGCAATAAGGCGCAAAGTACATCAATTCTTCTTTAGAAATTAACTTCCAACAATTGATAAGGTTTTATAAGAAGTCAACGATGATCCATATTTGTCTACTTTTAAGCGAGCTACATTTTACAAGCTTTTCAAAACCCTTAATTTTAAATTTAAAACTCGAGGAAAAAATAGTTTGCTTTTAGACAAAAATGCAATTGTTTCGTCCTACGTCACAAAAAATAAAACGGTACAGAGAAGAAAAGCAAAAAATATATTATCTTGATGAGACTTGGATTAACGCAGGCCACACCAAATCAAAAGTATGTTTCGATATGTCGGTTTTTTCATCCAGACAAGCCTTTTTGGATGAACTTTTAACTGGTTTTAAAAACCCATCAGGTATGTGCGTAAAAACAGCTCATTATATGCCATATTGAAGTGAAGAAGGCTTTGTCTCTAATGCACTTTATGTATTTGAGTTGAAAATCCGGTGACTACCATGAAGAAATGTGTGGAGAATTGTTCAAAGAGTGGTTTTCAAACACCCTACCAAAATTAGAAGATAACTGCATTATTATTCGAGAAAGCTGGAAAAAATATCTACGACGTCTAAAAAAGGTGATATTTAAAAATGGCTATAAGGGAAAAAAATTGAATTCGACTACCAAATGCTTAAGATCCAACTTCTAAAACTTGGTAAGCAACATAAACATTATGATAGGTATGTAATAGATGAAATGGCTAAGCAGCAAAACAACATAATACTTCACATGTCTTCGTATCATTGTGAACTTAACCCTATTGAATTAATCTAGGTTGACGTTAAACAATACGTAGCAGATAAAAACTCAACATTTAAATCTGGAGACATTAAAATTCTTTTTGAAGAAGTAATATTATTAATTTCTCTAGAAAAATGGAAAAAGTGTATCGACCATGTTCGCCAAAAAGTTGAAGTAAAAATGTGGGAGTTGGATAATATTATAGAGGTTCAGGTAGAACCACTTGTAATTTTTATTAATGAAGATAGCCTTTCAAGTCTAACTAATTTATCCGATTCAGAATAGTGCTAAGTCAAGTAAGGAAGATTGCTATAATACAGGGTACAAGTTGTCTAATCTAAATACTAGTAGAACAAGAACAATAAAGAACAAAAGTTATCAAAAATACAAAAGGTTTCTTTTTGAGATGCACAATTTAAAATCAAATACCAAATTCAAATACCAAATACCTCTTATATTTAAAGTTTTTTTAATGCTTTTAGTAGATATATATTAGCTATTAAAGAATTTGCAATTATTTGGACACCCTGTACAATATAATTTTATAATATAATTGTTTTAATGCTCTGTATCACAGTAGACATATGTAATGAACTAAATATAATGCAACCATCTCTTTTAAAGTCAAATACATTTATTAATTTGTATTGCAGGTTAACGCAGTTTATGTCGCTCATCTATCTTCGTCCAGAAATGTCACTAAAGTCTGGGAGACCGTGTATGGCATTTATTTTATAGTTTTACTTTACAAAATATGTTTTTATCGTAATAAAAAAATAATTTCACAATTACACTCTTTTATTTTACATTTTTGCAAGACGGAAAAGTAAAATACGGCCCTGCTCAATTTTAGCGTCCACCTGCTTCTGTTTACATCAGGCGTAAATTAAATTTGAATAGACTTTAGAAAATTTTAGGAAGAAAACCAAAGATTTTATTTTGGAACAAATAATGCTAAATATTTTATTTTAGAAATTTTCCGTTATTGATTTATGTTATATTGGGGTTTATCTCCTGGGTCATAAAAATTTTGCTATCATTCAGTTTTAAATTAACTATAGTTAAATAATAATTAATTCATATCGAAGGGGTGTGAATCCTTGAAATTCAAAATTACCAATCCACGACCACATCAGCCTGTATCTTCCATAGTGGTTGTTTAACTGGTTCGTTTTGCAAATAACAATATTTACAGGAATAAAACACACCGGATTAAACTTTAAAAACTCTATTAAATCGAAGGACCATCTTACCATTACGGCATTAAGAAAATATTTACATTAAACCCTTATATACAGGGTGTCCCGAAATTAGACGGTCATATTTTAACAGCGTAATCTACATCCTAAAATAGAAATAAAAGTTCATATAAACATAGGTCCGAAAAAGTTTCTTTTCCGAGATACAGGGTGTTAAAAGTGAAGTCCTGATGACACACTTTTGTAAATATTTTCTAAACGTTTAAAGATAACTAAGGGAAATTTGGAAGAAATGGTTACCTTTTTACGCTCTATTTAATGGACTAAACCCTAGTTATTGATCATCTTCATAGGTGGGTAAATTAAGGGGGGCTTAGGGTAAAATTGCCCTAAGTTTTTTTTTGTTGACCGTTTTTAACATTTTTGACTATAAATTTTGGAAAACCAATATTTTCTTTATAATAAAGCTACATTTGTTGCATCTCGCTAGGACGCACCATTTTCAAGAGAAACGCATTTGAAAATTTCATGATAAGTTATTCGAAAGTGCAAACAATAATTAGTAGGCCTGTGAAATCAAAAATTTAATTTTTTTTTTAACTTTGGAAAACCAGTGACTACAGAAATTTTAGAAAATATTTACAAAAATGTGCCATTAGGACTTCACTTGTAACACTCTGTATCTCGAAAACGAAACGTTTTCGGACCTATGTTTATAAAAACTTTTACTCCTATTTTAGGATGTAGATTACGCTGTTAAAATATGACCGTCTAATTTCGGGACACCCTGTATACAGAAACTTTCAGAAATTAAAAACAAAGCTCGACTTTTGACAACTGTAGCCTACATTATACTACTTTTCGAATTGTTACCAACCATCCTTTGAAGCGTCTAAAGACAGAATAGAATAGACATTGTGTCTAACATTTTCTAGAATTTGTTATACAAGAATTATTCACTCAATTGTCCAGTCGGAATTTGAATACTAACATGATATGCTAGACTGTACAATGCTCGAAATTAAACCCTTTTAGTTGTGACAATAATTTACAACGAAATAATTTATTACTCTAGAGGTTTAAAGAATTCAATTTTTGTGTTAAAATCTCCTATGATTGTAGTTCCTTTGCCAGTACAATTTGAGAAGTTGTTCGGTTCTTAAACAAATTACATAAGTGTTTTGTTTTTTAAATTGGTATGTTTTAAACTTTGTTTTGCATTTTTTTTTTATGAAATAGTATTTTATACTCGAATATACGGAGCCCGAAAAATTACTATAGACTGCATCCCAACTAAATTAAAAATAGGCCCAGTTCCAAGTATTTTTTTTATCTAAGCACATTCGAATAAAAAATAATGTATGAAACACGAACTACGTCTCGCTTGAGAAACTTCTCGTAATCACCCAAATACACACATAACATAAACTACTATAATAATTATACAAAAATGTTTGTTCTTTTTAAGAGAGCAAATAAAAAAGTAGAAAATGCGAGTAGTTTTGCCTTGTTATATTGAAATAATTCGATAAATAATAATGAAAATACCAAGCGGGTAGAGATGAACTTCTCCATCATTTAATCCGCATGTTCAAAATGAATTAAATTGATATTAAACAGATTTACGCGCGAAATGCGAATTCACAACGAATCCAAAACAATAAAAATTAATGGGCACAAGAAATAAAAAGTGAACAATATAAAAACGGTTTGGTCAATGAACCTTGAAAGTCGTTTCCCCCTTAACGTCTGTCCCCCCTTTCGATCGGTCTTGGTGTTACCTTTACTCATTGCACATAATGACTGTTTCGTGAGGTAATATAGAATACGGGGTATTACGAAAATTATACGTTTCTTGAGATTGTATTATTTCAACTTCAAGCTTTGACTGTTACTACCTAACGCCGGTATTAAGTAAAAAGTGATTAAGCATTGCCGTGCCTGCGGCAATTTCTATTTATATCTAGCTAGTGAAGACTATTTACAGGATGATTCAAAAAGTATTTTATGCACTTTAGGGACTAAAAGTACACTTTTCCTCCTCAAGATACTAAGTGCCACTTCAGCCCCTTGGTGTGAATATACTATTCTGGATAATCCTTTTAAAGATACAAGAAATATACTGAATTAAATAAAAACCGCAACAATCATGCGCTATTAGTTAAGTAACTAATTTGAAATTTCTACCAAATCTAACAAAGAAATGACTAACGTTTTTTTTTCTTCTTTTTTCCTTTTTTTTTGTTACAAATCCTTTATACTTTGTGAAGACCAATTATATTTTAGAATATCTTTTTTTCATTGGAGTTATTGCTTATTTAACAGTTTAAAGTTTTTATTATTTTTTTAATTTTAAACATATGAACAGCATTTTCTGGAAACACTAAAAAATGTGAGTTATCTTGCTTTTGCAGTACCTAACCCGAAGGGATTTATTTATGATTTTTTTTATTTTATTTATTAGAGATTCCCACCAACCCATTAAATGGATAACCTAAAAATTTTTCTTCTTTTTTCCTCTTTTTTTTCCTTTTTTTTGTTACAAATTCTTTATACTTTGTGAAGACTAATTATATTTTAGAATATCTTTTTTCATTGGAGTTATTGCTTATTTAACAGTTTGAAGCTTTTATTATTTTTTTTTAATTTTAAACATCATTTTCTGGAAATTCTAAAAAATGTGAGTTATCTTATTTTTGCAGTACCTAACCCGAAGGGATATATTTGTTTTTTTTTATTTTATTTATTAGAGATTCCCACCAACTAATTTTAAATGGATAACCTAAAAAACGGTCATCATTCAATATATTGCGGCCCGTGTAACATAGCAAAAATACGTATGTGGCCCGAAGGAAAAAAGATTGAGTATGGCTGGTCTAAGGGAACTATATATAGTTTCCTCCGACTTCAGTGGGAAAATGTACACCGAAAAAGATAAAAATAAGTTTGGCAATATTGTTGAAAGGACCCGATAAGCGGTTGTAAATCATACACTTACTGCGAATTATAATAGAGAATAGTATTCAGGTACCTATTATACCTATTTATAAATTACCCAGTCTTGTATAGCCAACAAAGAGAAACAAAAAAATCAACTTCCGTTTGAAGATGCTTAAAAAAATCTCTATATTATGTCTCAATTAAATTAAACAAGGAGTCACTACCGAGCATATTATGTTATTATGTTACCTCTCTACAGTATATTTATCTCTGTATCTGTGACGTGTAGAGCGTTACTACATATTTGATGTAGTTGACGTCACCGAGAGGTGCCTTTCTTATATCGGCCGGCGTCAGCGAAGACCCGCTGAACACAAATTTAATACGATTTTGGTAATTATGAAAAAAAAATCCCTAATTCCCCCTAAAAAATTACGAAAATTACACCCTCATATCCCCAAAGTAAAAGCAAACCAATTAAGCTATCGCAGCACGCACGCTTTCATATCCAAATTAGCAAATTTAAAGTCAATCAGATTCCGATTTTCGTCGGTACACACAAATTCTCATCTCATCTCAGCTCATTAAATGTTTTTTTAAGTCGTTCTTTTGACATCGTGTAGAAGGACGATTATTTATAAGTACACAAGAACAGATTTGTAAGATCCTTCATTCGTTCAACAGTGTTAATATTAATATTTTATTAAATGAGAGCGTTGATCAATCGAAGATAATATGCTAGTTGGATACGCTTGTTATTCGCAGCTTTCCTTGAATTTCACAAGGGAATGTTCTTTAATTAGGTTTGTTACGACCGATGTTGTCAGTCTAATGGAATGACCATCTTAAGGTGACCACATTGTTGATGGATACTTCGGCCAAAGCTTCGTGACATTCTAGTACGACCCCTGTGTAAATTCCTAGTCTTTTCAGGCAAGTAGTGCTTGTCTGCTCTCTGTATAGATGAGCATGTTTCTTCTAGTAATATTTTTCTGCTAATTTCTTTTGCTACTATGAGAATCACGTGAGCTCAATGAACTACACTAGCACTACTGCTCACAGCCCATTTTATGTTTTTAGGTTTAAGATTCTCAGGTATATTCCACATCCTGAACCTTGCTTTGTTTTAGAACCGTCAGTGTAGATGTGAATCGTACCTGCCATTTTCGGCTAATCTATTTGTTTCGTTTCTATTTTAACACCCTTCGTACTCTCACTCTGATACGTTTGTAGCCTGCGGTTTATTGTACCGCCATTTGAATGTCCTACTACTTTCTTATTCAACAATTTACTCACTTATTCACCGGCATTATTTCCACATCGACGATGATTAAAAGCTAGTTGGCTAAGTTCCATGGTGGCACAGCCCATAGTGAAACATCCCAGCCGTCACCCTTCCAAGACGTGACCGGAGAGATTAGTACTTAACTGTTGCAACAACGTGAACCGACGTAGACGAACTGGACTATCTATCTGTTGGCTAAAGGTAGAAAGTAGAAAAAGACAGTGTTGTCATCATGCGTGTTTATTATTTATTTTAATGTTGTGTGCATGTTGTGTTATCAGATATATCCCATTTGCCTCACACTTTTATTATTTTTCATTATTTAACTTTAATCGCCAATTTACAATCGGAATCTACTCAATAATGTAGAGTATTTAGCAAATTATTTTAAAAAAAGGCCATCTCTCGGGTTAGGCACTATCCAATGACAGTTTTTCAAATTATTTTACCTAAACTAGGTCTTCTGGCAAGGTTCTCTTTATTTTGTATTGGTTTGAGGGCCTTCATAAAGTTCACCTGTCCGTGGCGTGTGTAGAGATATGTTAAGTACTATTTTATGTTTTATTTTACAATTAATTAATATAATACAAATACTGACATATAATAATAATAGAGAAATTTGCCGCTTTTTTTTAATTTTCATTATTTTTTATTTTATTTATTTTTTTTTTTTAATAAATTTTTTTATTCTTTTTTTATTTTTTATTTATCTATCGATATTCATATCAATAATATTTCTGATATTTGCTCTATATTCTTCTAATAAAAATTTTTTTGTTCTTGTTTTAAATTGCGATAATGATTTTGATTTTAGAATTTTTGGAGGTAAATAATTTAACACTATTGATGCTAAGAAGAAGTAGCATTTTTGGCCTACAGTCTTGCGAGATGCTAAGTCTTTATATTTAATTTTGTTTTTTCGTCTTGTTTCGTGTTCATGAGTAACAATATTAAGGCTAGTTGGGTTTTTATAGTAGTAGTTGGCAATTTTAAGGAAAAAGTGTTTTTTAGGATCTAATATTTTTAATTCTTTGTATAGTTGGTCCGAGGGGTAAGTACGATTTTTTTTATAAATAATTTTTAAGAATAATTTTTGAATATTTTCAATTTTTTCTAGATAAACATTAGTTGCTCCACCCCAGCCAATGATTCCATAGTTTATTCTCGATTCCACCAAAGCATAATATAACATTTTTAGGTAAGGTAAATCCAGGATATTTGTAAGATATTTAAATTTATATATAAATGTTCTTAATGTATTAACTACCTTATTTATATGATGATTCCACCTTAGGTGACAATCAATTGTGATACCCAAATACTTAACTTTTTTTTCTGATTTAATTTCAATATTTTTGCTATTATATATTATGTTTAGAGTATTATAGTTAGGAAGATTGTTTTCGTAACTTGTTAGAGATAAAAAGTGTGTTTTATTATAATTAACAGTAAGAAGCCTATGATCAAACCAATTAAAAAGGAGTTTTAAGTCATCCTCAACTAATACCTTTAAGTCCTTCCACGTATCTGCCGAATAGAAAACAACGGTATCATCGGCAAAGCTAAGTACCTGGCCCTTATTATTTAATGATAATAAATCATTAATATATATATTAAACAGAATTGGGCCAAGTACTGTGCCTTGGGGTATCCCGCATTTTACATTCTTTACACTACTCATGTGTTCTTCTATTTGTACGCATTGCTTTCTATTCAACAGATAACTTTTAAAAAGCTCAAAAGCACTACCCCTTACTCCTGCATCTGCCAAGGCTTCCAACAACTGTTGATGGTCAACAGTGTCAAATGCCTTGGCAAGATCCAGGAACACAGCGATTGATGGTCTACTCTGGTCCATTGATGTGTACATTTGTTTTGTAAGCTCCGCTATAGAATCCTCAGTTGATTTGTTACTTTGGAAGCCGAATTGCTTTTTTGAAATTATGTTATTTTTGTTCAAAAATGATTCAAGTCTGATTTTTATTATTTTTTCTAAAATTTTTGTAAAATTGTTGGTAAGTGATACTGGTCTATAATTGGATGGTTTACATTTGTCACCATTTTTGTACAGAGGCTTAACTATTGCAATTTTAAATTCTTCTGGAAAAACTGATTTTTCTAATGACAAATTAATGAGGTGAGTCAAAGCTATTACAATTTCCGTTTTTAATTCTTTAATAGTTTCTGCTGTAATACAATCTACACCTGGTGCCTTTTTATTCTTTAAATTATTAATTACATCTAAAACTTCATTTACGTTTGTAGGTTTAAGAAAAATTGATTGTTTACAAGTGATTCTAGGTGCAGGTGGTGCACCAGATATGTTTATTTTTCTAGCTAAATTCGGTCCAACATTTGTATAATAATTGATAAAAATTTCCGCTATTTCGGATTCAACATTTGTTTTTGTATTATCCGTTTTCAAAATTTGTCTAATTTCTTGTTTTTTTATTGTGTTACCGCTAATTTTATTTATAGCTTTCCAGAGATTACTAGAATTATTGTTAGTGTTTTCTATGTTTTTTTTGTGAAAGTCAATTTTTGTTTTTTTAATCAATGTATTTGGTTTCTGTATGCAATAAATTCTCTTTTAGATATATCATCTTGCTTTCTTTGAAATATTTTATATAACTTATCTCTGTGTGCAATGGATTTCATTAATCCGTTAGTTATCCAACTTTTCTTTTTGTTGTTTTTTTTATTAATCTTGACACGTATAGTATTTTCTTTGAGAAAGTTAAAAATTAAGTTTAAGAATGACGTCCAAGCTTCTTGTGGATTGGTAATTTTATAGAGTTTGGTCCAGTTAAAGTTAGTTAATTCATTTTTAATGTTCTTAAAGTTTATTATTTGTTTGAATTGTACTGACTTTACAGCTGGGTCCATTGCTGGAATACGTAAATTTAATATTTCGCTGCGATGGTCATTAATATGTGGATCTAAGACAAGTATTACAAATATCTTTTAAACAATCTTTTTTTACTCGGATGAAGGCATGGTCAATACAGGTTTCAGAGGGCACTCTTGTGTATTTATTTATTGTGGATATAAATCCAAATTCACTCATAGTATTTAAGTATTCTGCTGTTACTCTATCATTTGAGAAAATATCTATATTTATGTCTCCGATTATAATATTCATATCACTATTTAAATTTGAAGAATGGAAGAAGTTATTTAATTCTGTTACAAAATTTTCTTCATCAGTGGATGGTGACCTATAGATACATGACAGTGCAATTTTGTATTTATCTATGTTAATATGAATAATTATTACTTTACAGTGGTCAATGTATTTTATTTCAAATGTGTAATTAATATATTTTTTTATATATACAATGGTGCCGTCATGAATTTATAAATTGAAATTTTGCTTTTTACTGACAACTATGATTTCCTACCCAATCACCATTTTTTTAAATTTGATATTTAATTGCGTTTTTTAGCTCTAATGTGTTTTTTCATGTCAGTTTTTGATCTAGATGGAGCCCGAGGTATTTTACTGTGTTTGTGATTGGAATTGGTGCGTTGTTAAGGACTTGTGTTTGTTTTCGAGGAACGCACAGTTTTTTTAAAGTTCACTAACAACCATTGCGATCACATCCTTTTTTTCATATTATATTTTTAATTTGTTCTAAAGATACTGTAGATAATATAGTGGTATCAGTCAACGAATACCTTCTAATATTCCTTGGCATAAGTGCGTGTGAAAACTACAGAGAGCCAGCACTAGACCAAGCAGGAAAGGAACAAAACCAGCGATGCCAGTATACGGCTCGGCCGACGTTACAATGCGATCGGGTCGTATAAATGGTAACGCTGACGCCATTAGTTTCACGCTCGCTCCAATGCCAACTCTCTGTAGCGTTCACACGCACGTGTGCATATAATATAAATAAAAAGAACACAGCAAAAACGATGAGTCACTTTTTTCTAAAAATTAGTTATATACATGACAAAATAGCTGAGAGTCTGTAGTATATGCTGAACTGGTTTACACAGTAATAACGCTCATTGTTACGGAGTTATTTCAGAAACAAAAAATCGTGTACACAACAAAAACTATGAATCTCGCAGGCAAAAGCAGTTAAGCTCGCGTTCTTCATAATAATTTCCAATAAATGTTGCACAAAATGGCTTCTAACTCATTTTCCTTAATATTCCTGTTGTAAGTATATTTTGGTTTCGAAACTTAAAATTCGCATCTGATTTTTCACAAATAAATTGGGTCTAAACAATCGAATGCAATGTAAAAGTCAAAAAATACTGCGTATGTAAATGACTTTTTCACGTGTTGCCGCAACAAATTTAATTGTAACAGTTTCGCATGAATGTCCTTGCCGAAATCCATGTCGTTTTTCAGTAAAAAAATATTAACATTTAAATAAAAGACGATTTGATTAAAATCTAATTTTTACAATGTTTTCGCGACTACACGTATACTTCAGTAACTAGAGAGAAGGTCTCTTGGCTTTTTTATAAATGGACTTTCCGACACAATTGGAATTGTTGGAGAAATGGCTGAAAAATACTGATATAGACAATATAAATATATGCAAATAAATATTAATGCAGGAATGAGATTATGCTCAGAACATTTTATAATTATAAAAAGTTTCTAAAAAAAGCCATTAAAACCGGAAATGAATGGTACCGAGACTTTCGAACACACGGTATAATTCGGTATAATTATAGAGAGTAACTATTATCATGAATATTGCGTGTTGCTTCAACTTTTTTTTTTCTAACAGATCCGGTTTTTATTCCTTTTTTTTTGTATTCCAAGCAAAAATAATTATAGAAGTTCAGGTTTGTTTCTTGATTAGTTGCATAACATTTTTATATCGTTTTATTGTTGGTTATCTGGATTATTGTTAATTTAACATTTATTATATTTGCAAAGTAATCGTATCTGACTCATTTTCTTAGATGTCTACCTATGTAAGAAAACGTATGATAACCTAAACAAGCAGATTGCATAATATTCAATGATCTCTCATTGACTAAATATTAACGTTGTCACTATCATAATTTTTTAATATCACATTTACACTCTAAATTTTCAACTACTGAACAGATCCACAATTAAATTATAATAGACTGCGTGCAAAATTATTAATTCAAAAATACTTCCCAAAAAAACACAATGTAGTTTTTTAGCTATCTAAGACTCAAAATGGGGGGCATCAGAGGAAAGTGTTGGTGCGTTTTGATATTAGGTACCTTTAAATTTTTTGGATCACTAAGCACGAGCCATGAGGTTTATAATTATTAATTCAAAAACACTTCGCAAAAAATACAATGTAGTTTATTTAGTCATCTAAGATTCAAAAATGGGCATCAGAGAAAAGTATTGGTGTGTTTTGATATTAGGTACCATTATATTTTTTGTTGGAACGCTAAACACGAGTACTGAGGTTTACCAACATAATTTTTCCCAGGAAATATGCTTTTTTTTGCAAAAAACGTGTAAGAAACCGGACTTTTTCGATCTTTAAAAAAAACTCCAAAACTATGCATTTTACGTGGAAGTTAATTCTACATGAAATTGATGATTTGCTACATTTGATTTTTTCTCTAATCAACGGTTCAGCCATTAGGCCGATGCGAAAACGGGAAGACGGCACTGTACGTCGATATAACACGAAAAGTATCCTATTTACGCAAATGCTGACCATGATATTTACATAAAAATACAATTTAAAGATTATACAATTTCTAAGGATCAACAATTTTGCTGATAACGTGCGTTGAAGCCGGTGTCACTGTTAGAAAGACCCTTCACTTATTCTCCCCTACTAACTAACTCTTCCTTTTGTCTCCTAAACATAAATTACATGCCTTAGGGTAGCCTGCAAATAAGTACGATGACTATTCAATAAGTATGTGCGTTTTATTAGAAAAATTAATGTTTTAAAGAATGAATGAAAAATGCAAGGATATTGTCGAGGTTGAGGCAAATGGAATAACACATCCACAATTTTTTTGGCTTTTATTTGTGCACCTGTAGGACACCGATTTCAACAAAGCAGGGGGATCTAGGAGTAACAACGTTGTAACAGGCTCAAGACTAGTTTCCGCTTATCCGAATTTGCTGGTATACTCTTAAGTATTGCTGCCGTAGTGCAGTTGGAGGTAATGTAGCAATGTTAGATAAAGACCAGTTTCTTGTAGGAAATATAGCTCAGGTTGTTCAAAGAAGAAACAGAAACAGACACCATTTTCTGATTAACGTTGGAGTTCGTGAATAATTTAACGTTCAGGAGTGCTAATGGTATGTCTCAACCGGTCATTGCATGTAAAAAGAGAATGTTTTCAGCAATCATTAAATTTACAGGATGAATAGGGAAAAATGTAGCTGGAAAGACGTTCCCCTTCGCACGTTTTAAGAAGAAATTTTCAAACTTTCAGATACCTACATATTAAAATTACCAAGAGATCCACATCCTCCCCAACTACAATAAACGTTTCATTTAATGGAACAAAGGACATATCAATGTTCAAATCAGATTTTCCGCAGGATTTTTTTTGCGTTTTCGGGGTTAGAGTGGTCGAAAACGGGGAGATAAATGTTAAAAAGTTGGAGTAAGAAAATTGTCTCGTTTGCAAGAAATGCAATATGAGGCCTCGTGTCAAAAAAAAAATAACAATTTATTATTATATTATCTACTTTTACCTCGACTTTTACTCTAAACGCTACAGATATTCAAATAGTTAACTAACTGAAATACCAAATAATTGGGTACACCTACAATAATTCAAAATAGCAACCAATTTAGAATTAAGTAAGCAACAATTTGTGATACAATTTATCAACGGTACCTATTAAATAGATCTATTCTCATCCTGACAGATATACATCACTTTTGAAATACTGCGGCGCTCCCAGAAAAGTAAATTATGTAATTATATACATAATAAATACAATACTAATGACATAAACCGTTAAACCGATTAAAATAAGAACATCATAATATACGGACGAAGTAGTTTTGGAGGTTTTGGAGAAAAATATACTGTCAAGCACTGAACACGTAAACTGTGAGTAATTTTAGATACCTCCAGAGGTACAAACCATGAAATAATCCTAAAAGTACCCTATAATTAAGCAATTCATAATTATTCATGGGTAACTTTCATCTAGATTGATACTTCCTGTTGGTGTAGATGTAGATAAATATGAATATTTAAGTCCGCACAATATAATTTTGAACGATATAAAAAAAGCTTTTTAATACAAAAACCGATGCACGTCATCGATCATTGCCGCGTTTGAATATCCACTTCGGATGCATTTTTTACATCTCGAGCGTTTGTTTATTCACATCGGACACAACTACTACATCTACATCTGCGTTTGTTTATCCGAGATGTAGCTGACCAGATTACATTTTTACATATCGATTTGAAATGAGATGTTCGTTCCATGCCAGAAAGTAGGTGTTCTGTGAAGCCAAGATTATTGATTTATCCTTTGTTTATGCTAGCGTGACTAAAAAAATGATTAGTGTGTTTAATTTTTGTTTAGATTTCAAATTTAGGTTGATTTCTAGTCTCAAAAGTAAAATATAAAAAATATAAACTTCTAACTTGTCATTGTCATTTTATCACGTGACCAATAAAGTCTAGAGCGTTTGTTCAGATCTAATTCTCTATCACGTGATAAAAAATTCACAACATCTCAGATGCATGTTGTCTAATCGTCAGAATAATCGAGGGATATAGGAAGTGTTTATAGATGTAAGGTTATATTTTTTGATTATTTTACTATAAATCACATACTTTGATTTCGTCTTACTATACGGAGAATGGTCGCACTGCGCAGCTTTCTGAGTGCCTTTTAAAAGGAGATAGAAAACTCCGCCATTTTGAACCATTATTACGTGTTGCCTACATCTTGGCGCAATATTTTTAATAGGTGCGTTTTAATCATCCGCTTCTGCTTCGGAATTGTCGGTTTTCTTGTTTTAATATGACAGGTTAAAACGACTAAACCGACAATTCCGAAAGCAGAAGCGGATGATTAAAACACACCCGATATTTTGCTTGCTGCTGTCAGTGTCAGTGAATATTATTTTTGGAGTCACAGTTTATTGCTAAAGAATCAGTTAGCTCACTCGGACCAGTTGAAAGTTCCAAAATAACATCCACTCCAGCGATACAAATTCAGGATACGCAGAAGACTGCTGTTTTATTATAGGCGGTTGTCATATATTGTATTATCCGAGTTGCGCAGTGTATAAACTTGAACATTGAGACCAAAAGTGCCGACGCAGAGTGAGCGATCTGATTCTTTATCTGTAAAGTGTGTCATAGGAATCAAAATGGCCGCGCCCTATGTTGGGCGTGTCGGACCTCTCTCTTGCCCCGTATAGTAATCAAAGTATGTGCTATAAATAGAAACAATTAATTTTAAATGTACGAGGGCGTAGCCAAAAGAAACCCAACTATTTTTGTATAAAGTGTTTTCTTCAATTTATGTAATTCAAACATTTAATTTACTTCAAAATACCTTCCATTGAAGGCAATACACGTGTCTAATATTTTATTAGACATGGCCTTCGTCGCATTTGTCTTCACCTTAGAGACGTCCGCAAAACGCTTTCCTTTCATGCCCCTTTTCATTTCGGAGGAATAAAAATAAGTCGCATTGGCCTAGGTCAAGTGAATAGGGTGAGTTGGATTCAAAAATTGGCGCACAGAGAGTGCTGTGTGAGCAGAAGCGTTGTCATGGAGAAAACAACAGTCCTCGACTGACACAAATCAGACCTTTTTCGCCACAAACTATTGCGCAATCTTTTCCAGTCTTCCAGGACGATTTTGCGAATTTTTACGTAATTTTCTTTAGTTTGAGTCAACGAGGTACGTCCAAAGCGAGGTTGGTCATCAATTGACATTTTCCCACTTTTAAAACGGGAGAACCACTCAAACACAGCGTTTTTCACATAGCTACATTCTGTGTCCATTTTCCAGAGCAGGAAACAAAACGCTGTTTACGACACTCAGCCATCACAAAAAAGATGAGTTCGCACAAGCCGAACGGAACCTCTCTATACGGTCCTACGGATAAAACCCGTCTCCCACAACATCAGTTAGGTGTGTTTTGGCTACCCTCTCGTAGATAACAAAACTAAGAAGTCAGGCTGAACTCAAGCCTGATTGAGAAGAGCCAGTGGTTGGACCTAAGCCAAAAAAGATCGAAAGCCTATATCAGCCTGAGCAAAAACAGGCTACGCATTGAAACAGAGATCCTTACCGAGCATTGCCGACTCAAAGGACACCTTAGTAAACTGAGAGTAGTAGAAGAAAGTGAGTGCAAATTCTGTGAGGATTATTTAAGAAGGAATAAACCTCCATTCACATTCTCACTGAATGTGTAGCACGCCAGAATCCAAAGAAACTATACTTAGGAGTATACCAAATAGAAGAGATCAATCTACCTAATTTGAAGCCACTCCAAATCCTACACTTCCTTAAGAAGATAGGATTGGAAGGGTCGTTATAGGCATCGAGACTATTTCCTCGATGCATTAGCGACCAAAGAGAGCAAAATAGATCTTTAAGGTCCCAGTGAATTAATACCCCATACCCAATATAACATCACGTAAGTTAGATTGGGGAGAGCCTGTCGAAACCTCTCAGGGGGAACAGTGATGTCTGAAAGGGTGACAAAACTCCTGGGACATAGTGTAATCCAAATTGTGAGTCACCCCTTTTATACAAAAAACACGCATATCGTGACAATATTATCTAAAATTATGAATTTAAATCAGTAACACTTTCTATTCAAATAAGACTTAATTGCAGTAATAAATCCTACAGCATCTTTTAGAACATTTTACATAGATTCATATATTTATATCCTGAATTAAGTAAAAATTTAAAAATTATTACGACAAATTTGTGGTAAGTACCTAGGACTAATAATTAAGAATATTTAGATGACCCAGTTATGCAAATAAATATGACGATTAGCCAGAAGTTTATTAAATTAAACAGAAGTTTTTGCGTTCTCCTTAAAAATATGGTAACTGACTACCAAACTTAAGAGCAATGACCCAATGAGCAATTAATTATTTTCAACAATATTTAATTCGAAAATATGCCATCTCCAAATTTGGAAAACCATATAGACTTTACTATCATTTCATTTAAATTTAAAACAGTAAAAACCGGAATTTTCTTTCCTTTTCCTGATTTGGGAGGATACCGTCTACAAAGGTTCAAGTTAATTTATATCTTTACATAATAAAAAGCAAATATTTAATATTAAATAATTTGTGAAGGTTAAAAGCCGATGCTCAAATAAAAAAAAAATGCCCACTAAAATTTAAGGTTAATGTACTCAATTAAAAAATTTAAATATTAAAAACATTAAGAGGTTATAAGAGACATTTAAAAAATTAATGTTTATATTAAATTATTCTATTTTTACTTAAGTTTAAATCTGTCAGTGGAAATGAAAATGAAACGATATCTACCCAATTGAACTTAATTGATATACAGATAAATATTAGTCTGTGAGAGCTTTACGCTATGCAGAAATCAGAAATATTTCACAAATTCATGATCTTTATATATTGGAAAACATACTTTAACATATTTCAATACACCTTTTTTATTATTTTTGTTCAAATTAATGTTGACAAGAAAGTTTCACTGTACGCAAACTACTTAATTAATCTTTTTGACAGGCATATGCATATCAGAACAATTAAAGGAGACGATGAGCGCGGGCGACCCAAGCGGTGTAATGCATACACTATTTACTATTTAATAATTAAAATTAAATTAAAATCAGATTATATGTAGATGAGATACTTGCATTTTTTTTGCAGCTGGCGTAGTTCCTTTATTTTGAAACAACTTAGCTTTTGTTATTTGAATGGTTCTTTTATTTAGGGTTGGTTCAAAATTCCAAATTTAGAATATGCATTATCATTTTTCTTTTTAATTTTTTTTTAGTCGTACCGTAATTCTTTAGACAGTAGGAATTCCAAGAATTCGTTTGGAAGTCTCGGATGCCGTTCTAAATTCCTTGAATCGGGATCCTATGTACACGGTCTCTCAAATATTTGTCTTAATTATATTTATTAGTTATTTTATTATTAAAATTAAAATCAAACAAATTCTCAAAGTCTTGGTCACAGTAATTTTATTGAAAAGTAAAAAGTGCATTTTTTTAATAGTTTCGTCCACGCAGGATGTCATCAGGCCTATAAAGAAACGAAGTATTGTATTAGACTAAAAAACAAAAAGATTTAAAGGCTAAATACAACTAGAGTGACAAAAACATTAATACAACATACCAAAGAAGACAGCAGAGCACCTACGGAATTTTGATTTAAAACCTATGCCATATTTTTAGGTTATTTTAAAGCTATTTAAAATGCTATTTTTAAACCCTATTCAAAAATAACATGCTCCTGTTTTTTAAAAAAAACAAGGTGCTCTGCTAGCTTCGAACAAAGTCAGCAGAGCACATTAGTTTTTAAAGTTTTGTTTCCAAAAACAACACCATATTTTTAGGCTGTTATTAGGCTTTTGAAAAATTATAAAATTTTGAGAAAAAATTACTATTTTTTTTTTAAATACAAGCACCCTGTACAGGGTGCTTTGGTAGCTTCGAACGAATCCAGCAGAGCACCTCCGTTTTTTAAAACATTTTTGTAAAAACAACCTCACCCTATTTTTAGGCTATTTTTAAGCCCTTGAAAAATTATATAACTTTGCTAAAAAAAATTCTAATTTTAAATAATACAGGGTGCTTAGATGGAACAAAGTCAGCAGGACACCTCGGTTTATTTTATTTTATTTTTTTTGTGTGTCATCGGCTTCAACTGCTAAGGTTATTTCGCCTCATGTTCTGTGTGGGCTTTGTTACTGTTTCCCAGCGCCACTTTAGGAACAGCACTGTTAATTAGAACCCAACAGTGAATGGTCGAGTGGGGAATCCTACCAAGGTATCAGAATTAATTTTAAATAATTAAATTAAATGAAAAAATCCCGGCCAACGGAGGGATTCGAACCTGGGATCCTTGGACTTTTAAGAATTGAAGATCTTCTTCACTTTATTTTATTATGATAATGTATAGATTAGATTAGATTAGATTTAATTAGGACTATGGGCCATGTGGCCTCCCCCACCTCGACCTTTTCAGATCTATTGTGGATATCCTTTAATCATTGTTTAGAGTACCTTGTCTAATGCGGTCTTTTGTAGTAAACTCCATAGACTGGAAAGTAGTTCTCCGGTATAGCTAGTTGCCCTTGGTTTTTCTTCTCCAAGTGTAAGGAATCTCAGTCTTACTAGACCTTCGCAGTAGCACAATACGTGTTCTGCCGTTTCCTCTTCTTCTTGACAGAATCGGCACAAGGCCTCTTCTGTCAGACCGATATTGAACATATGTTTGTTAAGCCTACAATGCCCTGTTAATAGACCTACTAGTATTCTAGTATTTTTCCTATTAAGGCTTAGTAGATGCTCGGTGAGTTTAGACGATGGTCCTTTTAAGAACTTTTTGGCCTGTCTCTGTCCTGGTGAGTTTTCCCACCACTCCTGAGATTTTTTAAACATCCACTGCTTTGTGCATGTTCTGATAGTTGTTTTTGTTACACCACAGAAGGGTTCTGGGCCAATAATGATAATGTATAAAAACTATAAAATGTTTTAGATTTTCTTGTAGGTCGTAGAAAATACGGGTATACAGTAATTCTAGTAACTCGAAGCTGTGTACTCTTCTATTTATCTATAATAACCATAAAAAAGTCTTATTGCATTTCAACAAATTTTTATTGACAAAGCTATTATAAAATAAATTGTGTTGTTTTTAATAAGGTATGTAGGTATGTTTTTTTTTTTCCTATTAAATCAAACCTCCTGACATCTGCAAATCTAATATTTGCGTTACCTTCAACCAATAATACAGTCCCAAGAATCAATCGTGTTTGCAACCCAAAAACATGCGCCAGTGATATACGGATGGTTTCAAAACAAAAAAAGGAACTAGAATTGGAGTGTATGGGCCTAGAACCAAGTACTTTGGGTAAATACCAAAATACCTTCTAGGCGGAAAAAAACTGGTCTGGAGATGCCTAGAAAAACTGAATGAGATAGGCGACGAAAATACACTTACTCTCACTTGGGTCCTGGGACCCCTGGGACACAACGGTGTAAAGCGTAAAAAATTACAGATAGTTTCAAATACAATATTAGGAGAGATTCAAAAGAATTTGGCAGTAGAAGAACCCACAATTTGATCAATTTCTTGGGGCTAAGATATTTCTAGATGACTATGACCAGAAAATATCGAAATATCGAGCAAGAACAGGCTTCGCATAGTAAAGGGGATACTTACTGGGTATTTCCAATTCAAAGGACACCTTAGTAAACTGGGAATAGTAGAAGGTAGTGAGTGCAGATTATTTGAGAAAGAAGAAACCTTTATTCACATTCTGACTCAATTTGTAGCACTACAGAATCCAAGGACACTATACTTAGGAGCAGTGGCGGCTTGTGGGCACTAGCGGCAGTGGGGCACAAAAAGGAATCCCGGGATTCGTTTTTCCCTTAGGAAAACAAGTTGTCCGCTTAATGAAAATAAAAAATATATTTCAAAACAAATTAAATATTACAAAAATTGAAGACTTAACTGCTAGGTACCGCTGCAGTTGTATACTATTTCTTATAGTTGAAGTCCATTCTGGATTTTTGGCTAGCGAAGTGATCGATGACCAGATAATTAATATTTGGAATGGACCGAATAAGTTTTTTTCGATGGATAACAGCAACCGCGCACAATCTATCTTGGCACATAGTGTTCCTTAAAAATGTTTTAATACGTTTTAGTGTCGAAAAATATCTTTCACTCTCCACTGTGGTCATGGGAATTGTACACAGAATAGTTAGCAGCTCCACAGATTCCGAAAATGTAATTGTCAAATTGTTCTCAAAAAACATTTCTAATAACGGTACGGCCCCATTGTGTTGACAAAGTCAGTGTAAAGTATGGACAGTTGAATTTTAAGCTGTTTACGTTTGGAAATAAACTACACACAGATTTAACGTCCTTATTTGGAAAAAAACCTCGGTAGTCTTTAAATTTTTCACTATCAAATAAACTTGCAATTGTTAGGTGAGTAGTAAAACTAAAACGTTCATTTACCTGCACTACTATTGTATCACAAATTTCCTTACATATCCTTAAATTAGGAATGGGGTCCTCCTTTTCAACAAACCGTCTCTTCTTGCTTGTACTTGGACCTGATTGGGTGTTGTCGTTTAAGTTTAGTTCTTGTGGGTCTTGTTGTGATTGCCATTCTTCATGAATTAGCATGTCTATATTATTTCTAATATTTTGAATAGCTGCTGCAAAATTTGATATGTTTATCTTAACCTTGAGAGCATCGAGCTGTCTACTCTGCAATTGATCAAAAAGTATATCGCAATTTGGCATTATTTTGCTGAAGAAAAATAACCAGAAACTAAAATCTGTCTTTCAAAATTTATCAACCCTTTAGTCTGATTAATAGTTTTTTTTATAGAATTTTGTGTTCATAATTTCTTCGAGACATTTAATCAAATCCTCTTTGTAAACATAAATAGTATTGACACACTTCGATGTAAAATTCCATCGTGTAGGACCATTTTAAAGCATACGACTCTGAAGAAAAGGTGTTTGGCAATTTAAAATCTCACAACAAAAAATTTCTCTTTTATATTTTCAAATTAGAAAAAATATTTATATCTCTATTTGATGGTTTGTCAACTAAGCCTGGAATTTCCAACTCATACCTTTTTGAGATAGAATTTGGTTATCCTTGCCAACAATTTGCGAAAATGTACACCATTAAATTATTTATAAGACTTAGAATTTTTTATACTCTTAAATATGCAAACAGAGATTTGAAATCCTCGAAAAAGTCAGACAAAATCAGAAGAAAAATTAAAATTTTGTCCCATTTATAAATATTATTGATTTTTTTTTCATCATATTTTTGACTGCTTTATAAAAAAAAAATTATTTTTCTTTATAGTTTTATTTCTTAACTATTCCAAAGGTCAAACTAACGTTTTTTCGTAATCATGGTCCAACAAACGCGAACCTATCTGGTCTAGGTAATCTGTGCCATGAGTACAGCACGTCACGATGAGGAAGGACAGCGCCCTGCTTGTGATGTATAATCCATCGCATGTGTTCATCTCTTACTAAACGATATTGCCGTTGTCCGTGTTTTTCGCATCATAATGAGAGAAATCAACAGAGGCACACATTTACTGTGCCCTGTGCCCACTTAATTTCGGAATTCTCGGAATGTCGCTCAACGCCCGGTCGTCCAGTGTCGTGTCAACACGGTTTGCGCTGAATATTAGATAACATAATAATAGGCATTGAAGAAAATATAAAATATGTAAGTTATTTTTTTTTTGTTTATTATACTAGGGCACGTGCCCAAGTGCCCTTACGGGCAAACCGCCACTGCTTAGGAGTATACCAAATAAAAGAGGGCGATCTGCCCAGCTTGGAGCTTCTCCAAACCCTACATTTCCTTGGAAAGATAGGATTAGAAGGATTGTTAGTTAATTATGCAAGATTCCATTAAATTATGGGGTGTAAGTAGGGACGTACTCCTTGTACTATTTTTAGAAGGGAATATTAATCTAAAATAACCACTACTTCTATAATAAAAAATATCATTTATTTTAATATTTACTAGGTAGTTATACTTAATATTATCATATTCCATCAACGAAATCCTAAATAAGCGCCTTAGATGACCTGATTCCAAGAAGTCTGAAATTATTTTTGTAATTCTCTTCAGATGTTTTAGTTCCCTGCCTCAAACACCCGTTACCTGATGAATAATAAATAATAAACGAGATAATGAACTGCTAAATAAAAGTTCCAGCGCAGCCTACGCGCGGAAATACTACCTAGCTGAAGCTGCGGAAACACGGAACATTAATTCATGTCACTCAAATTCAATTATTTATTCAAAATCCAACATTATTTACACAAAATTATGCACGGACATGTCTGTTGTTCTATTCGGGAAAGAGCCCAACTTTGTGATATAATTTCGGCACGGCTCATGTCAGAATTCGCGTAGAGTTAGGAAATTCTTTGAAAGTTTCAGTTACAAGCATTCAAGGTCGGTTTCTCGGGGGCGAACGAGAGGGTTGTGGCCCTTTACTTTCCTTAAACACTGTTAAAAAATTAAAAAATTAGTATTTTAGTTCGACTTTATTTAATAATAAAATTGATTTTTCATTGGATACAAAAATATAATGTCATGCTCTAATCCCTTAAGTCCCTTTCAGTCTCATTTGGGCCTTTTATGACCTCTATTTTCTCATTACCAAGGATATTTGATGAAGTAATCGTTATCAGTCGTATGAGTTATTATTCTGGAATGTACTGGGGATCCGTGACGAAACATTTAGAAATTACACATCAGTCTAATAAATGGAGAAGACACCGCTGCCATAGCATGTTCTGGCGGATGCAAGAATATTCGAGAAATACCACATATCAAAATATCATTAAAAAAATTGCGCTGGTACAAAAGGACGCATGACAAAATACCTCTATATCAAAAGGGTTGAAAAGGAACACGTAGAGAAAATAACTGGAAAAAATATCGTTGGACACATTAGCACTAAATAGCGACAAACCAAGCTATTTTTTATTATTTATTATCAAATTAAAAAAACTTTTACCTAACCTGTGCGGCGTGGAACGCTAATTTTTCCTGTGATACTTTGAACCAGCGCTTTTGTAAACTCTCACTATATTTTATCTGATCTTTTTTGTGAATGAGCAATTTGATCTTGCGTTGTTTTATCCCGGCAATGTTTCTTTTGCGTTATTCCGTCCCGCGCTATACTGCCATGCACTATTGAGTGGCGATGCCGTATAAATAGACTGCTTTGCTGTTGGGACAGTCAGTTTTAGATGAAATAAACGATACAATATTATTCATCATATTAAACTATAATCTCCCAAAATCAAAAATTATTATAGGTATTAATTCGTGTAAACGTAAGATTTTATTTAATTTTTACATAATAAGCTAGGTAGGTATGCATGCATATAGAAAAAAAAAAGAAAAACGTCTCTTGTTTCATGCCAACAAATAATTACAACAAACAGTTTTACTAAAGAGAATTTTGCTAAATTACTTGACCTTCGAACTTCCATCTAATATCCGGAGTTCAAAAGGTCTAATAAAGCGATATTACACAGTTTAAACTATCGTAGTTTGAAGGACCTCGAATAGAATCACTTCCAGGAGAAAGTCCAGAAGTTGGAGAAATATTGTGTAGGTACTAAATACGTCGAGTTTCGAAGGGATCAATATTATAAATACTAAAAATACATTATTAATAAGTATTACTTAGTTTGTCAATGTCGAGGCAAAAAGCCTTGTTTTGTCTCATCTGTCAAGTTGATAAAATTTCTACTTGTGTTGAGTTCGCAAGGTGGGCTCGCCCCCTTCCCCCTTTGGGCCATACTACTCCACTGGCTTGAAGCTAATCTCCGCCTATAAGGTGCAAATGTTGTACAGTTTATTCATTTATTTAAGGATGCCACCAGTGAAGGACCGAATATTCAGAAGAGCAAATGGCAGCTTCTTTGGAAACTGTTTCAAGAGGTCAAACTGTTGCTACTGCAGCAAAATTGCATGGAGAGCAAGGTCTACATTTGCAAACAAAATTTTGTAGACGAAAGTGAATGTGTTAATAAACTATTTGATAAATCAGATTTAGAAGAATTAACATCAGATGTACTCGTATTCACTGCTAAAAGTAAGTACAAAGAAAATGATGACGTATTGTGTCAGTTTCCCAGTAAAAAACGCCAGCTAAAGTTTCCATTTTCAGACATGGAATTAGAAGTGTGTATTAATGATCAAAAAATGTATTTAAATTGAACGAAAAATCATGACAGAATCATACAAATTGATTATATATTAAAAAATTGGATTTTCAAAATATGCCTCCTCCTGATGGATATAGACTAAAATATGAATTTAATCGTCATTTAGATGTTAACGGATAATGCCATCAATTGATTTCAGTGTATGTCAATTACTGAAACTTGTTCAATGCCAAAAATTACAAAGTAAATTCATGTTTTCTTTTTTTGTATTGTTTGGAACGAATTAGTTTATTTTAATAAATAAGAAGTTAGTTTTGTTAGTTATTATTTTTATACGTTCGTATAATGCCAGCTACCCTTTTTCAAATCCGTATAACTTTTGTTTGCATCTATAATTTATGATAAATATAAATAATAAATGAAATAGGTGGTGACAAAAATAATTTTTGTAAAGAACAGAACTTACTATTGCATTTCCCCGTAGTTAATCTAAAATATTTTTCGTAGTGTGCGTAGATAACTTTCACGGCAGTTAATAAGTTTTGTAAAAAGGTTAAGTAGTAATGTTCATGCAATCAAAATCCATTTACCTAGATTCAACTAATTCGATAGCTTGGTTGAATTAAACAATCCTACTCGTTCATTTAAAACGTATGAAAGTTAAGTTCTACTCTGTAAATAGGATGATTGCCATAACTGTTGCTAATCATATATTTGTTATGACAGACTAGTATGAAAAATGCAAATCAGCATATTATGTATGTGCATGATTTGCAGATCCAGATTAATAATCTAGTAGGTATATTTAAGTTTTATTTTGCTCCTTGCTCTCGAACAAGGTTCAAGCTTCAAGGTCGACTAATATAATACATTTGGTCAAATTCACTTTGTTTTTTGAATGAAATATTACTGTTACAATAAGAGCTGGGCACTACTCGAGTAAATTGTACTTGAGTACTCAAAGTACTCCGTAATTGGTACGTTGTTTCATCCTGATTAGACTCATACTCAAAAAATTTCGAATATTTAATTTTAGAGTACTCTGTACTTTTTATTCCTACAGCTGACGAGTAACGTGTACGAGTGGCGACGCGCGCATATGTATTATAATGATTCCACCTTGGAATAACCATTCCAATATCCTGGAGAATTTAGGAGTTATGGCTCCTTTGGCTTTTCACAAAAATTACCTCCTGTTCTCCTGCCTGGTATGCTCTTACTGACGAACTCTCCTTCCTGCTAAGTTCTCCTTCCTATTTCATTCACACTTTTAAGGAAAACATGCAGTTTAGAGTGAATCCACATTTTAACAAAAAAAAAATGTATTTCATAAGTACACAAACCTTTCAAACACAACAATAAAAAAAATTCCGGCGGTTTCATGAAATTTACTTCCTCCCCCAAACATTTTTGTTTTCCATATTTTCAAAATAAAACATCACAAAAAATTATGTGTTTATTTATCAGAAAAAATAAAAATAAAAAAACTGCCATTGGTCGAACGGGTTTCTTTTTAGGCCATTTTGGCCATTTTAGACCCTCTGAAATACATTTCAAAATACTTTTTTTTGCCCTGGAAACACCTAAAAAATATGTTTTTATATATCGCATTTTGATTAATTTCTTGTCATAGAATATGCTAAATTATTAAAAAAACTTAATTAATTTACCTAACCTATACGGCCTGGAAACATTGGGGTTACCTCGCAAAAAAAATTATGCATAAAATGAGATAGAAACCTATTAGACCGTCAGATAGTAACCGATTTAAGTGCCCCATTTTCGCATATAAGCTTCGAAGAGAGTTGAAAAGTACATCGATGTTAAGTAGAATAAAAGAACATTTACGAGTGGCTCTTGGGAATAATACATGGAAAATTTTCCGACCTCAAAATGCACTTATACATTCGGGTCATTCAAGAAAATATGTTTTTCGGAGTAGTGACGATGTACGATTTCATAAATTCGATGAGCTTGTGTGGAAAAATCGGGTAAAATCTCGATTTGTTCTTAGAAGATTACGCCCTTATTTCAACTCTTTAGCCACTTGCAACATTAAAGCCTTTGGTTTTCCGAAGCCTAGTTCTATTAATTAATCATATAGTGAAAACGGCTTGCGTGAAAATATGGGCTACAAATCGCCTTTCATTTTTGTTAGGGAAAATCGAATTCTCCATGTGTTATCATGTGTTATCCCTGTCACTACCTGATGGACTATATATAATTTGCCTAACCTGTGAGGCAAAGGGCCATCGCAGGTTGTTTCTTCAAAAAATTATACATGAAATAAGAAAAATTTAACTAATATACCTAACCTGTAGGTTATTTCGCAAAAATTATATAAAAATCTAACTAATTTACCCAAGAATTTACTTAACCTGTGCGGCCTGAAACCATCGCGGATTGTTTCGTAAAAAAGTATACATCAAATGCGAAAAATTAAAAGAAAACTTAGTTAATTTACCTAACCTATATGGCCTGGAGATATCGGGACTACCTCGCAAAAAAAATATACATAAAATTAGAAAAAACATAACTAATTCACCTAACCTGTGAGGTCAGGAGCAATCACGGGTTGTTTCTTCAACAAAATTTTACATAAAATGAGAAAAATTAAAAACTTAACTAATTTTGGTAACCTGTATCGCCTGGGGCCATCCCAGTTGTTTCACAAAAACAAAAAACCTAACTAATTTACTAACCTGTGCGGCCTGGAGCCATCGCGGATTGTTTCATAAAAAAGTATATATAAAATTAGAAAAATAAAAAGAAAACTTAATTAATTTACTCAACCTATACGGCCTGGAGACATTGCGTGTCCATTGCATCTCCAACTAAAACCATTTACGATTTTGCACATGGCGTCATTACAAAATAGCCATCTCATTTATCCACTGACCTTTTGTTTTTATTATTTTGCGGTATTACACCCAAACGCTGCACTTGCAATATATTATTATTATTTCGCCATGTAAATTAATACAATCCATTATCAGAAGAAACGCAAAAACTAAATATTAAAAAAATATATTTTAAATCTACTGTCACTTTACAGTATATCATGTCACTATAATAAAATTAACAATCGCAGTAAACTAGTACACAAACGTCACATCACCTGCATTGGCCATTACAAGTGAAAAAATTAACATTTTAAAAGCGATTAATTTTATTTAAATTAGTGACCGCCAAGATTTTTTTTATTTATAAGCTTCAAATGACATATACTCGTATTTTTCACGAGTATTCTCTAAAATTTGCAAAAGCACTCATTTTCTTTAAGTATTATTTATATAAGTACTTATACTCAGATACTTACGAGTACTTTGTAAAGCTACTTATTGTGAAATACTCGTGAGTACTTTAACGCAGTACTCTGCCCAGCACCTTAAGTGATGAAATATCAGAAAATCATATTACCATTACCAATCATTTATTTAAATTAAATACTTCTTAAAATTAAATAGTTTATTTGATCTAACCTCAAACTTGACCAAACATGACGACTTTTATAAAATAAACTTTCTTATTAATTAGAAAATAAAATGAAACGAATGACTTAATAAAGTGAATCACTGAAGGAAACATTTCTTAAATATGTACCAAACCACAAAGTTCCTTGTGTCTTCTAACCCACAGAATATCCACCAAGGACGGCTCAAGGCCGAATTCTCGGAAAGGGAGGCATTTCCAACAACAATTCCCTTTTTAGCATATTTTGTTTTAATAAAAGACTCATGGAGTATCAAAAAAAAATAATCTCGAGAGGGCCGTGGCCCTTATGCGCCCTCTCTCCCCTGGACCGCCCTTGAAACGAACTTTACCACTGAACTCCCCACCAGTGGAACGCTGTGAGATCTTTCCGGCCTAACCAAAAATGGCACAACTGTGCGATGTTTAGAAGCACAATAACGCATGCCTATTACGGAATATTTGGAAAAAAATTACACATGCGTGACTGGTTACTTATATCAATAATCAAGACTGAATCGCCTCGTCCGCCCGCGTATAGCCTGTCAATTTAAGAATTCATAATAATTTAGTGATTATCACCGACTTAAGTACATACTTCCTTTAATTATTTGTTTCTGTATTATTTGGATATTTTTGTTTTTACTTATTAGTGTTGATTTTTTAATTTATTACAAATTCGGTCGACGACAAAATCTTGTAACGAAATCTTATATTATTAGGCCAATCAAATTAGGAATTAATTTCCAGCACGCTGGAAATCGTTTTAATACCTTTGTTCGGTAGCCTACAAATAAGTACGATGACTATTCAATAATTAAGTGCGTATTATTGGAAAAATTAAAGTTTTAAAGAATGAATGAAAAATGCAAGGATATTGTCGCAGTTCCTCTCGTATGGAAAAACACATCCACAATTTGTTGGCTGTTATTTGTGCATCTGTAGGACACCGATTTCAACAAAACAGGAGGCTCTAGGAGTAACAGCTTTGTAACAGGCTCAAGGCTAGTTGTCTTCGTCCATTTCGACTCATTCGCATTTGCTGGACCTGATGGTATGCTCTTAACACGTTCACTGTGCTAATGGTATTTTTCCGCAAACCATTACACGTCCCCACTTAAATTTGTATGCCCCATATGTGGTTCGCAGGACTCTGTGATAATTTAGATGTACGACCTAGGTCCTATGACCTATATGTGGGTCGTAAAATAAAACCTTGAATATTTGGCAACGTTTCGCAATCAGCACGTGTGTGTTGTGTTACTCAGTTGAAAGTGTTTCTTCCTAAAAACACGGCCGGAATAAAGCGTAAACTAATCCAAAGAGAGTTAGAAGATATCGCGGAAAATCTAACCGAAATAAGTTTTGCCAGTGATTTTGATTCAGACGACAGTGTGGCAGACCCGCATTACAGAAATGAAGATGGCGATTCAAGTTCTAATGAAGAAACGGATGATAGTGACATTCAAGACGAAAGTGAACAAGAAACTAATGAAGTTTCAGAAGATGAAATGAATGAGAGTGATCCCGATTTCTGGTCGTCAACCATACTCTCGTTTTCAAGATTTACATTTAGTGCAGTAGGTGGAACAAACATTCAAATTACTCAAGATATGGAACCCATAGATATTTTTAGTTTATTTATAACTGACGATATTATTGAGCTAATAGTCGATCAAACAAATTATTATGCTTTAGAACTTCAACGCAAAAAACGTTTAGTACGCTCAGCAAGAATTTCTAAATGGAACGATACAGACAAAGAAGAAATGAAAACATTTTTTACAACTTTGATTTTTATAGTGATGTCTGAATATGATGTTCCCTACTATAGAATGTTACTGGAAAACCGACCCTTTGTGTGACCATGAACTTTGTTGCTGAAATGTTGGCATTTCAAAGACAAAATACCTTCAGAAGGCCGCTTGTCAAAAATTGTACACTTGTTGAATCTTGTTAGAAATAACCTAAAAAATTCGCATTCTCTTGGTGATACAGTTGTTGTGGACGAAACCATGCTTCCTTTCAGAGGTCGTCTGAAGTTTCGTCAGTATAATCCATCAAAAGCCCATAGATATGATATCAAACTGTTCAAAGTGTGCTCTCCACTTGGATACACTTGGGATCTAAAAATTTACAGTGGACATAATGAAAGACGCCAAGGACTAGATCGTCCCGGTAGTACAGTTGTTGAACCGTTGATCCTTTGTTAAATGCTGGAAGATTGGTTATACCTGACAATTATTATACAAGCATTGAACTTGTCAAATACCTCTACGAGAGGAAAGCAAATTTGTTAGGAACCGTGAGAAAAAATAGAATAGGCCTGCCCAAAGATGTAGTCAACTGCAAACTAAAAAAAGGACAGATAATTGCCAAACAAAATAATTTTATAACATTCTTCAAGTGGCACGATCAACGTGATGTCCATATGCTTCCCACGTGCCATGATCATCAAATGAAAGTTTATAGGAAAAAAAGAAATGGGGAAGATAAAATCAAACCCTTAGCTATAATAGAGTATAACAAGGGAAAGGATGGGGTAGACATGACTGACCAATTATCTAGTTATTACACTTCAAAAAATTTGCCATTGAAATAATTTGTGGGACACTTATTGTCAATACTTTTATTTTGTATAATTTTGTGCGTCCAGTGAAAGATCAGTCATCAATGATAAAAATTAGAGAGTCTCTTATTCGCTGCCTTCTCAAAACACATGAAAAGATGAAAAAGCAAGAAAAGCATGAGGAAACTGCAAGAGGAGGGAGCTGTCGTGGGTGTTGTACTAAGTTGAGAAAGACTCTTACATCAAAAGAAGCATGTAAAAAAACTAAGAAAGTCTCAACTTTTTGCCGTTTGTGTAACCAAGCATTCGGTATTTCTTGCTACGCAGAAAATCATTGATTTTCCCTCTGTTTCCTTTGTATACACTTTAAAGAATATTTTCATTATTTTGTAACCCCATTTTTGATATGCCGTATCTCGGTTATTTTTTGATAGAATAAAATATTTTTTTACCAAAATGTAGTATTTTTTCCCTTAAGAGTCCTCTAAAAAAAACAATAATTTACTGACAAGTCCTTCTTAATATTAAGCTATAACAAAACATACATTTCCGACCCAGATATGGTTCGCAGGACGACCCATATATAGGTCGTAGGACAGTGAACGTGTTAAGTATTGCTGCCGTGGTGGAGTTGGAGGTAAAGCAGCAATGTTAGATACAGACCTAGGAAATATAGCTCAGGTCGTTCAAAGAAGAAACAGACACCATTTTCTGAGTAATGTCACTGTGGTATAAGTCTGCACTAAAACCAGTTTGTAGTTATAATATTCCTCCTGATTTTTGCTTTTAGTTGTTTAATTACCTATGGTAAATATAAAAATTGTTAAACGTGTTTAATACGAATATATTTAATTTTCACTTATTATTTATAGCAAAATTTTATTAATTTATATTGAAGATTGTAAAATACAGATGTTGTATTTTGACTTTTTTTCATATTTTGGACCAATTATGATAGTTCTCTTAGTAGTGATAGTAGTTATAGTCGATGGAATTTTCTGAATAAACGTCACGCAATAACTTTTGCAATGTTTGTAATGACTACTTAGTAACTACACAACAAATTGTTCTATTTTTCAACTTTACCTTATTAGGTACGTCAAAATAAATAAAACTTGCAACAATGTATTTTTTTAATTTGTGAAAAATTGTTTGCATGAAAATGAGATCCACTGATAAAATATTGAAATAGATACCAGTTAAACAATTACTGCTTTTTTCATCTATTATTCTATATTTTTTTCTAACCCTAATTTCTCATTCGCCATCGGAAAAATTCCAATCACTTATTTTACAAAGCCGCATTTTAAGGTAATCACTCACTTTAAAACTTTTAAATGATATACTTCAACGTTTTTGTACAAGACATTTTTTTATTTAACATTTTTTGCGCCTAACGCCGTCTCGGCCCTTTCTAGAATCAACCGAAAGTGATTACGTCACCCTTTCTCACTGCGAAAGATCTAGCCTGCAACAGCCAATAGATAATCTCACGTGAGTCCTGAATCGTTAACGAATGGTCAAAACTAACGAACGGGGATGATGACGCAAGCTGACGCGAATCTCAACTCTCAAGTCTTCTTAGCTTGAACAGAAATATTTCTCATTAAGAAGCCGTTGTAAATTATAAATCAAACAGCTATATGATTAGTTTTCTAACAAACATTAACAGATGTCTAGTGAATAAGGTATTGTATCCATGTGATGTACAAACTCCTATTTTTGCGATATTCAACAAATAAAGTATTGAGGTAGCCGGTGAATTTTGAATTTCAACCATTCAAATTTAAAACCAAATAATCAACACCTAGGTTCATACAGTCCACCAATTAAAAAATACATAATTTATCAATATGGAGGGTAGCATTCAACTTTATATGCCTATTCCACTACAAATACTATATTAGTAACAACAAAAATTTACTCTTATTTTTTTACAAGCTTTATTTTTTTGGAAATATTATAGGTATTCTAAAAATAGTTTGAAATACGTGTGTCCGTAAAGTCAAACGTAACTGTAACCGAGTATTCCACTCTATTTAAAAATAAATCAAAGATCATAGTACTTTATTCTACCTAACGATTACTGCTTTAAAAAAAAACACTAGAAAGTCTCAGTTTATGGCCTTGTCTTAAAATGCATTCGACAGTCGCAAACTTTACTAGAACCAGAACAGCACCTGAATAACCTTGAATTCGAACTTTTTAAGATTTTTACGATAAACATCTCTGTACAGAAACAGTGACCAAAATTTATTCTATTAGATCTTTGCTATAAGATTAGTTGAAAACAAAAGGTGTTTGTAAAAAATGTTAAATAAGAATCATAAGTACCTTTTTTCATTTTTTGGCCTTCAAATATTAATTTAAGTAATGCAGTCTGTTTCAAAGTTCACACTAATAATATTCATCAACTAATTCCTTGTTTCAATAGAGATAAGCGATAGTTGACATAATAGTATATTATGCAACGATCATGTAATAACCATTACATGGGAGTTGCATACGCTATTTTTACTACACCCGATAATCAAGAACTATAAATATTATATTTATATTTGTATTGAACACAATGAACAGTAATTACTCATATTTCTATAAAAAATTCTACAAAATTTTTAGGGCAAAATAGTTTGTACTTCATTTTCTGCTTTCTCCGATATGTGTGGAGGAGTCGATGGTAAGTCTTCTATATCGCTGATATCAGATATTTTGATAATATAATTATCGAAGTTAGCTATCTACGAAAATTTATTACGTACTGATTTTGACAACTAAAACAATTACATTTGCCGCGTTTGAGAATTCACATCGGATGCATTTTTTACATCTCGAGCGTTTTTTTATCCACATCGGACACATCTGTCCCATTACATTTACGTATACTGAATCACGTGATCAAAGATTTACTACATCTCAGATGCATCCGATGTGGATTCTCAAACGCGGCAATAGGAACCTAAGACAAGCGTCAAATGCACAGCATGCTTCATTTAAAAATTATGGGTTTCTATTGATTTAAAATCTGTATCGTTATGAAAAATCTATATCATAATGGGTATCATTGTGAAACGGATTATGGGCATACTCGTATAAGGTGCATTATTATAACACGGGTGTAGAAAAAATAAATTAAAATACAACAAACTGGACCGAATTAAATTAAAAATCACCGCACGCCAAGTACAATCTACTAACATACTAAACAGATGCTAAATAGATGCTAAATAGAAAACATCCATCGATAGAAACAGAACATTAACAAAAAAACTGTTCTACGCTCGCATACAGAGCCGGTGTCAGCCCCAGTAAAATTAAGATCGCATTCCATCTATTCTTGATATTGGAACTACTTACTCAAAAATAAATATTTATTGACATTGGAACTACTCAAAAATAAAGATTTTTTTCTACGCACAGACTACAAAGCGAAAAGTATGCTATTGCGTTCAACTAAACGAACATATTTCATATCTATTCTACCTAGGAAGAACACAGCAACAAAATGAAATCCACCAATCACAGTTCATATTTTGGTCACCCGGTCACTAATATTTTTTAAATTTTTTAAATTTTATATAAGTAACAATTCTGTCAAACTAATTGTCAGTATATTTTTAGTTGGTATTAAATATACGTAAAAATGATTTATTCTTGTGTAGAATTGATAAATAATAGCATTTTATTTTTTTTCTTCGCATTAACCCTGTAGGGTCATTAGCGAGAGATAATTAATTTATTAAAATAAAGAAATTACACATGGTTTACAATATTAATTGCTATAAGATATGCTAATACATTTTTAAAAGAACATTTGTGACCCAGGGCTTGATCTAATGTAGAAGGAATATTACACTTAATTCGTTCTTGGTTATATTTTGGACAAATTATTAAGAAATCGATGGCGCAATCAAATACTGCCACAACTCAAAAACTATTGTTTCGAGAAATTTCATTTTGAAATTAGTAAGTCTCTATTATAATTATTTTGTTTTTGACATAAAATCTTTATATTTTATTTAAAATCTTTGATATTTTGCTGTTATAATTAACGATTACGATTATAAAAGCGGGTTATTGCATAGTTTTTATAAAATTTGGGTGTTTTTGCAGAAAATAACTCGAATTAAGGTAGTTTTAGACACAGTCTGTGACTAGATTTTAAATGATTTTTGGGCATATTTAAGGATATTTTTATTTGTGGCGGTATTTAAAGTAAAACCTTAATGATATTTTGCATCCATTGGACCAAAAATGTCATTTTTTTTGTTTTTTGACTTGTGGCGGTTTTTGATTGAGCCATCAAAATGTTCTACAGTTTGTTTTACCTCACACAGTTCACATTTTGGTTCTGGTTGTTTATTCATTAAATAAGCGTGTGTTAATTTAGTATGACCTATTCTTAACCGAGTCATTATCACTTGTGTTTTTCGGTCTTTTGGTAATTCCTGCCACGAATTCACTTGAGGTTTGACTGATTTTAGCTGGTGTTCCAACGATTTTGCCACGCACTTTGCACTTTTGATTTTATTAAACTTTTTGCATCACTCGTTAAAAGATTAAAAATTTGGAGAGATTCTACCGCACTTATTGCTCCGCGCGCATGTTTATCAGCTTCCCCGATATGTGAAGGAATCCATATGAAAATAACTTTTTTATTTTTATTTTCCAGTTCGAGTAAATTGTTTTTAATTTTCATAGCAATCTGGTTGGTTAGAAATATTCTTTTCAAAGTTTGTAATGAGCTGAGGGAATCCGTTAATATTGCAACTTTCTGTAAGTTTGAACTATTAATTAATGATATAGCGCATACAATTCAGCAGCATATATGTTACATTCGGGTGGCAAAATGTATTTTTGAATCACAAGCGGTGATACAACTGCTGCTCCTACTCCGTCATCAGATTTTGAGGCATCTGTGTAAATTTCAGTATAATCTGCGTACCTAGCTAGAATAACTCTTAGATTTTGTAAGATTAGGTCTTTGTTGTATGTTTATCAAATTTAGCCAAGGTGGTAATTATATTTGGTGGTTTTACTATCCAAGGTTGAGGAGGTTCAAAAATGAGAGGAAGACAATTAGGTAAGGATATATTAAGGGTTGAAAGATCCGTTTGTACCTGGTTGTAAAAAGGCTTAGGAATTCGTGGTTTACTATCGTATAAAGTTGAAAATTTGTCACTATTATCGAGACTGTATGAATGATTGTTAGGGTTTGCATTGCTTTTTACTGCATATGATAGTCTTAAATACATTCTTTTGTCCTGGAGGGATGGTTCAGCAGCTTCACAATACAAACTCTCAATCGGGGTCGTTCTTAAGGCACCTAATGTTATACGAAGTGCAGCATTGTGGATCGTATCTAAGACTTTTAGAGAGGATTTACTGGATGATGAGTAAACTATCGCTCCATAATCAAGTTTTGATCTGATCAATAACCTATAAAGAGTTGGCATGGTTTGTCTATCTGATCCCCAATTCTTGTTAGATAATACCTTCAACACATTAAGTCTTCTGTAACATTTGTTTGTTAAATTTTTGATATGATCCATCCAGTTTAATTTCTGATCCATTATCATTCCCAGAAACCTTATTTTATTTTTAGCAAATAAGTGTTTGTTATAGAGACTTAGCTCTGTTCTATTCGGCGGATTTCTTTTTGAAAATAAAATATATTGGTTTTTTTCTGTGGAAAAACGGAAGCCAGTTTCTTGGGACCAATTTTCTAATTTGTATAAAAAATTCTGTGTGATTTTCACAAGATTTTCGATATTTTTACTTTTACCGAAAATAACTAAATCATCGGCATATAATCGAGCATTTCAAGGCGATTGTAAACCTTTTAGAACGTCATTTAATAAAAATTGTTGGACTAAGCACAGATCCTTGGGGAATTCCATTCTCTAAGTTGATTGTTGAAGACATTTCGTCTATATTTACAAATAAATCATAAATTTTAATGAAACTAATTCAATTACGAGTATTAAAACTAAAATGGTGTCTTGATGGAGGTGAGACCAGAGCTAAAAATAAAATATTTTTATTTTATTTTATAAATTAGCAACAGTCATAAAGTATTTTAAAATTAGTTATTTTGTCTTAATATCCTAAAATAATTTTTTATTATTTGTAGAGTATCGTTAAGAGGTTGTAGAAAGAATATACTTTACAACTCGAGTTGTCCAAACTACTATTATCTATGGTAAAAGTGAATGCAGTGATAAACATAGGTACTTTACAGGATGACAATGAGACTAGGGCCACGAAAATGTCATTTTTAATTATTAAATAAGCGATTTGGATCAAATTTGGAACAAATACACTAGACATGATTTCGAATTGACAATTATACTTAGGTAAACAAAATTGCCGATTTCCGGAAATTACATTAAATTAATTTTTTTAAATGAATCACTCTTTATATTTTTTTTATTCTAATGCTCAAATTATATGACACTGTTGCAAAATTTTCATATTTTCTAAATATTTTTTATTGGTCATGAACTGAAAAATAATGTTCTATAAGTGGTGCATGGTGCATATTGTCATAGTGGAAAAAAATATCCATCTAAAAACGAAATGGCTCTCAATATTTTTTTAAAAATGTAAAATTTTAGAAATGAATTTTTAATCTGAAGAATGTATTTTTAACTCAACTGGTAAAATAGTTTTTGTATTGAGTAATTCGAGGCTATTAGAACACAATTTCCCTAATCATGGCTTTAACTCAAAAAAATTATTTTGGACAAAAAGGAAACGTAAGTTGGCCATTTTGTTTAATATACTAAAGTGTCAATTCAAAATTATGTTTAGTAGGTTTGTCCCAAATTTGATCCAAATCGCTTCATAAACAAAAGGGATATTGATGTGGCATACGTACTTATTGTTTATAGAATAACTTTAAACAAATCGAAGTCCTTCGAAGTTAGCAAAGAACCCAGTATTTTTTAATATTTTATTATTTTATTTCATGGGCCTAAAAATAGCTTTAAAATGTGTTGTGGATGTTTTTAGAAAAATTAAAAAATCGAATTTGGTTATATTTAGAGAGCATAAATATGTGGCACAAGTAGTTGTTTATTTATAGAAAAAACAAAAAAAAACATAAAAAACCGAGGTGCTCTGCTATGTTCATACGCAAACTCCTGTATTTTTTTAAAAGATAGATTTTTTTAAGACGTTTGCAATATTTTAATATTTTTATAATATTTTTAAAAACTAGCAAAAAAATATAAAAAAATTCCGTAGATGCTCTGCTGCCTTCCAAGGCATTTGTTTAGTTACTGTTTGCTTGGATATTTTTATTGCAGCTATTAATAATAATGTTTGTCAAATAACATGGCAACGCAAAATATTAATATACGAAGGGAATTTAATAAAAAATTTTACATTCATTGGATTTATAGTATTGATCTTAAATATAATCAAACTACTATCTTGAAGTAATAATGTGGTTCTCATTGGCTAGGGGAATGTTTTGAATTTAAATATGAAATAAAAGGTCGCAAGTACTTAATAAGTATTTTTATTTAAAAAAAAAATAATAATAGACAAAATAATTGGAAAGTTTTAAGCGCTGCCGATAGCCATTATCTTTTCTCAGGGGAATAAAAAAATATATGTAAAAATTGTACTTGAAATTATATCTATAATCATTAAAACGCGAAAAGGTTCCTATTCATTATGATTAGTTATGTTTTTACAAATAAAATTGTTGATAATTCCCAAACTGAGTTTCGTAAAAATTTTAGCACCACCACACTGCTACTACACCACACTAGATATGGAACTTGCAACATCTGTTGTACAATTAGATTTTTCTAACGCATTTGACACCATTGACCATCAAGTGTTGTGTGCGAAACTTAAATAACTTATCCTTGAGATTTTTTAAAAAATATTATCTACCTAGTAAAGGTTACCAAAAATTTGTTTTAGATAAAAGTTTCTCCATGACATACTTGCAAATAATTATAGAAATATTTTACAAAAAAAAACAAAAATCTAAAAAACAACTGGTTGAAACTTAAAAAAAGCAATAACTCTGAGGACAACTCGACCTCAGAGTTATTGCAAAGAATGCAATAAACTCGGTTTAAATAATAGGAGTTTTTAACTGGTTATATTCAACGAACAAATGTCATTTTTAAAACTAAGTTAAATAATGACAGATGATTATACAACGAGGTTCACAGTTTAAACTTAGATTACATTTTAACTGTCTATTGTACAACCCGCCCAAAAAGTCAAAAAAGTGACTTGGCCCGTTTTTACTGTGTATCCTTCACATGTCATTTTTAGTTTTTTAAATTTTAGTAACTTTTAAACCTTCTTACTTTAATGTCAAATTACAATATCGAGGTAATGTAAAAATACAATGTAACCGTGTTTCGGCATCTACTCACATATATACAATGCGATCTCTATTTTCAATAACATACCAGTCGATCTAAAGTCTCGTACTAAAAGTTATTTAAAAAAAAAAAACGGAAAAAATGGGAAAAAATGGAAATAAACGAAAAAAAAAAACGAAAAAAGAAACAAAAAAAAAAGGGAAAAGAAGACAAAAAACGAAAAAATTCGAAAGAAAAACGAAAAAAAAAATTGCAGTAAGGTATTTTGCAAAGTTCTTTTTTGTACCTTTCATCTTTTCAAAATTATACATACGAGTAATATTAATAATTTTATTTTTATACTTTTGTAATTGTCAATAATTCTACTTTTTAAACTTATCATATTTTACCCTCGATTTTACCTAATATTTTGTTAAATAGTAATTTTTTATGAGGAGAGGTTAAGTAGAGTAGCTAAAGCTAAATTTCGCATCTCCAAATACATTACAAATAAAGGCACTAGTAAAATAAAGTAAAAATATGGTGGACATTTTGTGGTCATCTGAAAACGATAGCGCCTTTAACCGAGGTTTGTCGCCTTTAACCAAGGTTTATCGCCTTTTACCAAGGATTATCGCCTTTAACAAGGCCGCTCGTTGTTACTGGGTTATACGAAATCGATTTTGCGTTTTTAAATATTGGTCAGAGTTGCTCTAAGCGAGTACAATAGATGCGTTAAATCTTAATTTCATTTATCTATCTACATCTATCTACATATTTAAAATAAGCATACAATTATTGTATTAAAAATGTAAAAATGTAATTTTGCACAAATTAAAAATTAAGCTTTTTTCATCAAGTACTCAGAATTTTATTATTTTGTCGATAATTTCGTTAAGTTTTACTCGGTTCTTTATTGGTTAGGTATAAGCGAGAGATGAATCACTCTTTGTAAAAATGTACATGTATTGCCGAATTCACATGATTTCCGCAATCATATTTCCATGTGACTTCCTACAGAGTTCTAGGTACTGCGGTGACTTCCACATGACTTTCTCGTGACTGCGCTGATTTATGTATTGACTGCGGCGATTTCCGTCCTGATTGCGGCGATTTCCGTATGGATTGCCAGTGTTTTGCGAAATTGCAGGTATTTTCGAAGGATTTCTACAACAATGTATGGATTTCCAGTTGGTTTCCAGTAAAAAACATTAGCTGGGTGTTATATCAGGAGAATTAAATTTTGTATAGAACATGTATGGGTTATACAAGAAAAAGAAAAACTAAAGTTTGTATAAGACGTGAAGAAAAAAACGTAAAAATTGTTTTATGATTCTTGTAAATAATCGGCATTCAACAAACTATTCGAGTATATTTACAAATATATCGTAAATTTAAAAAATATTTTTTTGTTTTGTTTTTTAAAGTGTATTTAATTTAATAAATTAATAAAAGTTACCATCTATTTTTATCTTAATTATCTCTAAATAAATTTTTAAAATTTTGTAAATTTTCGTTAGTGGGTAGTAAAAAAATATACTGTACAACTTGAGTAGATTGTCCGTTTTACATATTTATGGCTATCATATCCACTCTTGTTGCACAAACTACTATTGTGGATCACTCTTTATTTAAATATATTAAATTAAAAATCATACTAACACTGCACCTGCCAACTATTATTCTAAAGCTAAATGGGTGAATTAGGGTGTGTTTTTTATCCCTACAGTTTTTGCAAAAAATTATTCTTTCCACTTTTTTACAAGAAAATCTGATATTTCTAACAAATGACTTTTCTGTCTGGTTTAGTTACAAGCTTTCTACCGGTTATTTTGTATAACCTACTGTATCACCCCCTGTAAATGTTTGCCATGTATAGAAAATTTATTTGAAGAATTGTTTTCGCCAATATTCCTTAAAGTAAAAAAACAACGACACCTTATAAAGTATCCCCTCTTCTGCGTCCCCCAGAGATTCGAAAATGCCAAAAATTTAATCAGGATTTATTCAAGATTAAGTTTAAAATTTTGTATTCTTCTCTTCATCTATTTTTGAGTAATTTAAAAATTCAAAATTTGCACTTTTCTTCAAATATCTCGAATACGAAAATACGAATAGGAAAATCATGTATAGAACAAAAATTATAGAGAATGACATTTGTGATGTCAACTTTTATTTGAAGAATTAATAGTAATGTAGACTTAAGTAACAAGAAATTTAAAAACAAAAAAACAAAAACAAACCTTAATATCTAATGAACATAACTGCATATAGAACTAGCCATTTACTTTTTAATAGCTAAATATGAATTTGGCCTTTCATTTATTTTGGGAATTATAATTTTTTTTAAATATTTGGGGGTAGAAATCAACTTCTTTGATCGTTTGGAAGCAATTTTCCTTTTAACTGTATATAGTACTAGCAATTGGCTTTTTAAGTGCTAAATATAAATTTGGCTTTTCATTTATTTTAGGAATTATGAGTTTTTTAAATATTAGGGTTGAGAAATCAACCCCTTTGACCGTTCGGAAGCAATTTTCCTTTTAACTGTATGTGGTACAAGCAATTATCTTTTTAAGTGCTAAATATAAATTTGGCTTTTCATTTATTTTAGGAATTATGATTTTTGTAAATAATTGGGGGTAGAAATCAACCCGTTTGACCGTTTGGAAGCAATTTTCCTTTTAACTGTATATGGTACTAGCAATTATCTTTTTATATGCTAAATATAAATTTGGCTTTTCATTTATTTTAGAAATTATGAATTTTTTAAATATTAGGGTTGAGAAATCAACCCCTTTGACCGTTCGGAGGCAATTTTCCTTTTAACTGTATATAGAACTAGTCATTTACTTTTTAATAGCTAAATATGAATTTGGCTTTTCATTTATTTTGGGAATTATAATTTTTTTAAATATTTGGGGGTAGAAATCAACCCCTTTGATCGTTTGGAAGCAATTTTCCTTTTAACTGTATATAGTACTAGCAATTAACTTTTTAACTGCTAAATATAAATTTGGCTTTTCATTTATTTTAGGAATTATGAGTTTTTTAAATATTAGGGTGGAGAAATCAACCCCTTTGACCGTTCGGAAGCAATTTTCCTTTTAACTGTATAGATAACTAGCTATTTACTTTTTATGTGCTAAATATGAATTTGGCTTTTCATTTATTTTAGGAATTGAGTTTTTTAAATATTAGGGTTGAGAAATCAACCCCTTTCACTGTTTGGGAGCAATTTTTCTTTTAACTGTATTACTTATCATTTGCTATTTAATTGCTAAAAATGAACTCAATTTTTGTCATATTTAGCTTGTACGCCACTGAAATGCCCAATCGTGCGTTTCCGGAAATATTGGCTGCTAAAATTGGCTGCTATCTTCACACCGGTGGAATGTATGCTACCTTTTTAATGATATTAGGTAATGTAATCATTAAAAATGATGGACGGGAGCTGTTTTGGAAGATAATTTTAAATGGGATCATATGGCTAGTGATACATCATTTGATAGCTTGATCCAAACCCTTTCCAATGATATCAATAAAAATAAAATTCTTTGCTTTAAATTTTCAATGCTATCAACTGGCGTACTACAAATTTTTAACCTTCGACACTGTACTATTCTCGTTTAAAATAAAACTTTTTTATCAAATCTCTAACTTTTACGGATCAAAAATAAATGGGAGGACTTTAGTCTCGCACTGTATAATTAATTGACATTTTATACTCCTTTCCAATATTCACATACCTAAATAGAAAATAGGTAATAGATCTTTTGCGAGTACCTAAATATTGATATTGCTTAATATTGACTTCTGCAAGATGTCTTTTTTGTGTGTGGTGAAAAGTTCTGTCGACTACTTAGTTACAAAAAGAAAAAAAAAACAGTAAACAAATCTTTATTAAATTCTAAAGAAATAAATAACGAATTTATCAAGCTGCTTATCCGGACTTAAATTGAGTACTTTCAGAGATAATATCGGCAGAAATTTAACGAAAAATCAAACTTTTTGAAAGAAAATAAATTGCATTTAATAAGTCATCGCAGGGACTAGAAGTTACGCTTTTTAATCCCTTGTGAACTAGTTATTTGACCTAAGACTTTGAAATGACAGGTATAATTTTTGTTGCATTCTATAGGTATGTTATTTCACTATAGCTTTACCACCGAGTTTACCAATTAATCTTTTTACTTTCCTGTGTGTATACAGATAAGGAGAGTAAGTATAGGAATAATTATTTTTTTCGACCTAGAGTTTTCGACGGATTTTAACGTTTTGGGGTCTCCTGAATCCGTTTTCACTATTTTCGCGATGATGTCTGTCAGTATTTAATTCATCCTGCGGTGATCTGATTAGATTTTTTGTATAGTCGGAACATCTGGGAGGTATTTTATTAGGGGCCGTTTTTCTACTTTATGGAATATAGGTATCTGTTATTGGCGCTTGGAGAAGAAAATCTTCAAATAAAAGTTGCTTGCAATATAAGTTTCTATAATTTTTGTTCTATGCATAATTTTCCTAAAATGGGCCTTATTCGAGAAATTTGATAAAAAGTGAAAAATTCGAATTTTGAAGATCACTCAAAAACGGATAAAGACAAAAACACCAAATTTTAAATTTAAGCTTTAATCCATCCTGCGGTGAACTAATTAAATTTTGGGCAGTCGGAAAATCTGGGGAAAGGGGGTACTGTATAGAGGCTACTTTATGAAATATAAATGTTATTTAAGCTGTAAGAAGAAAATTCTTCAAATAAAAATTGCTTGTAATGTTATTCAATACAATTTTTGTCTTACACAAAATTTCCTAAAAATTTGACAAAAACTGAAAAATTCAAATTTTTAAGAAAATTGTTCAAATATAAGTTGTATGCGATATCATTCTCTATAGTTTTTGTTTCATACATCATTTCTCTAAAATGGGCCGTAATGTAAAAATTTGAAGAAAAGCTTAAAATTTTAATTTATCAGTATTTTCTTTGGCAATGGATATACCTACCTACCTATATAAAATATTATTTCGAGTAAGATGTGTGTGGAAAATGTATCTATTTAGTTCCTCCTCTATACATTTACAGGGGTGATACAATAGGTTGTACAAAATAACCGGAAAAATCCTGTAATAACTTGACAGGAAAGTCATGTGTTTGATTTTATTTGAAGTAAAATGAGTTTTCGTATATTGTCCTGTCTACTGCCTAGAGATTAGCAAAAACGAACCCTATACCTACTCTTCATCTATGAATTATTAAAATTTACGAAATCTTGCATTAGTTATTATGTAAATTATATACTAAATGGTGCTATTATTGCTATTTAAAACACATTGAAGACCGCATTGAAAAATCTTATTTTTCGCATAGGGACCGACATTTTTTTTATTGTTAATTACGTATATTATTTTTTAAATATGTTTTTAGTGTACAATAATATAAGGTAGACATTATTTAACCCCTAGATTTATTTCAATTAAAGTGCCCACGGGTGATCACCTGGTCCCAACAAAGGCCGGTAATGTTGTTGCGGAGTGGCCCACCGGTGGGCATGCGGTCTTTAACGTGTTAACAAGAACTAATTTGCTCATCTAATTTAGGTGGCCAGAATAATAAAATCGGCGCACAAAAAATGTATTACTAGACATCCCTAATACTATTAGCTCAAAATTTTTATTTACAAAACTTTTCTATTATATTTTATTCTTCATGTTATATTAATATTATTTTCATTTTCCAGAATGTAGGTACGTACCTAGGTATATAAGAATGTTCACCAACAAAATAATGTTTGTCGTTTACTTAATGAAATTCTAAATATTTGTCATGACATAATTATTTATTATATATTTAACATGTTTCTACCTACTTCATTAAAAAAAAACAAGTCGAGAGGTCTTAGTTTTTAAAATATCTCGCAAAAACGATGATGTATCTAAGTAGGTACCTAAATATAAAAATCACTACAAGGAAAATCCATTCTGACCTACTGAAAAATGTCTGGTCTGAATTTTGTTATAAATTTATAGACCACAATTTTAACTAGGTATTTAAATAGGTATAACTAAAATTTTCTGGGCACTATTTGTTACACCAAATCACCTTATTGCGAACTTTTTTTATTTGCACAATATCACTGAAACTGTCACTGCACTACACACTGATAATCCAAAAACAGATTTAAGGACAGCAAACTCACCTATTCTTTTCCAGTTCGTTATGAGATGTCCTAAAACAGAAAAAAAAATACAATTAAAACAAACGTATTATCAAAAGTACCTAGATACTTGTTATAGGTATAGGCATAACATTTTTTTTATTGACTTTTGTTACCGTGGTTCGCCAATGTTGCTATCAAATAGAAAATTATACCAGGGTCGGTATAAGAATAGTGTAAATGTGTGAACGGTCAGCCCAATTAATTTTTATTTGCCTAAACTACATGTATCTGCTTAGAAAAATTATCTCCCTCTCAGAGCAAATTTTAACTAACAATTTTGTTTTTCATTATTTATTATTAATAACAACCAAGAAAAATATGGGCCGGTCTCTATGTGAACTAACGAACTTTTAATGTTACATTGTTCCAGATATATATACCTACAAAACGATAAAAATATCACATTAATGATAAACGAAAAAATATTTTAATAAGTTTTAGAGAAAATCAATAGTAAATAAAACCATTTAAGTATGTAAAAAATATAAGTAGGTATGACTCATAGTTTTTATATCGCTTAGAAATAATTAATTTTTATGGATTGACTATAAAAATTGCATCACAATGTCCCGGCAACGTCGATATTATAAATTATCTTGACCTATTCCAACAAATGATAGATTATCTGTTAATCCTATTGTAAAAAATGTTGCATTAATCCAACTGACTTGTATGATAATCTTAATTTATTTAATTGAATTTCTAAATGTAATAATTTTGAGATATTAACAACTGGCAAGTGAAATTGACGTTTAAGTAAATCAAATAAAAATTTGGTAGGTACCTAACTAACTTGTTAGTAACTTTTAAAATTCGAAAATATATTTTAAGGGAAGGTGAGAGGTGCATTTTTTTAAATACAATCATAGCGTATATGCAAAGGTTGTGTAACTTGCGACGTGAGACACGGCATGCATGCATTTCATCCAGATAACTACATACAACTAGCCTTGCCCATCATGAGAACAAAGAAAAACGGTACACATTGCGTTGGGCTGTAGTAAAACTCACCTGTTTCCCTGAGACTTTTTCGTTTTTGGCCTTTTCGACACACTTCTGAGTTCATCTGGAAAACGCAACGTCGAAGCATACCCGTGTTCAGCTTCTGCAACAACAAAAACAAATACCAATCAAAAACAGCTGATTCGATAGCACGAAAATAGATATTCCGCATTCGGTTAATTTAGCCAGTACTCACCTCTCTCTCTTCTAGCAATGTACTCAGCGGCTTCTAAAAGGGTTTCAATGGAGTTCATATTACGAGCGAATTTATTTAAAATTTACTAGGAGAAAGCCGCAACTCGCTCGGATTGAAGACGGATCGACACTCTCTACACCCGTTGCACGCCGGCAGCAAACTGAAGCGACTAGCGGAGTCGACACACGGCACACGGCGAACTCGCGATGGTCGAGTTGAGTCGATTTATCGATGTATCGCTCGGCGCTTGGCGGGCTGGTTGGCTCAGTCGCTAGCTTTTGCTTTTGCTGTGAGACTCTTGTGCCACCGAGTTACGCTTTAATCCACATGCGCTTCGCTTGTTCGCTCACCAGGTCCATTCAATGCGCGCCCAACTTGCATTTTTGTTTTTAAATTCTACTAAAATTAATCGAAAGCCAATATTTGATTACAAAAACACGATTTTTTTTTACCTTCTTCCCCATTCAAGAATGAATTGATTTTATTCAGAATATAATTCCTATGTCACGTAATGTAGTTTCGACCTATTAAATCGGTTAAATAATTTTTATCAGCTTTTCAGAAAACAGAACAACATACAGGATCTTTTTAGTTGTCGGCAACATTTAAAGGAAATTTATATTCGACTGTAAATAAAAAAGTAGTACTTAATACAATTAATTATACAGGGCCACCGGTATTAACGTCTCGTTCCGTAGAGCCAAATATATTTAATATTTTTAAATATGTTTTCACAGCGAGTTCAGAAAAAAACAACAAGTTAAAAATAATTTCAATTATACAGGGTTCTCCAAGAAAGTGATATATATCAAAGTTAGGTAGTTTATATTTGAAGTGCCCTCGCTTTTCCAATTATAACAATACCAAAGACTATGAAATACTATGAGATTTTACAGGGTATTTCGCACGCTATACTAACCAGTTTCATATGAAAATCGTAATAATTTCAATGACCTGTATAATAAAGTGCCATGAAATGGGGTCGAAGTTGAAATTGAAAGGAGCTGTAAACTCTGCTCTTGTTAAAGCCCCAACTTTCGACGAGAAGAAGTCATGGACCAACTACCTTAAACAGTTCTAAATAGCTGCCAGAGCAAACGAATGGTCTGAACGAGAAAAGGCAGTAAATTTGACAATCGCCCTTCGAGGAGACGCTTTAAGCCTTGGTTTCTTTGAACACTCCGTCGCGATGAACGGACAGTCCGTCGACCGCTGAGGACAGCAATTTTCGCCCGAGGTGGTTTGTTAAAAAATATAGAAAATGATACTTTCTCTATGTCTGTACGTGCTGTTTATGTATTATGAATGTAAACGAAAGGTACTAAAATGGTTGCAAATAAATTGTTTGCGTTGTTATTATTGTTGGAAGAGGAAGAACAAGAGGAACTGGCAATTGCAACCGTCAAAGTTTCCAGTGATTGAGTTGTTTTTCTGTCGCGATACAGAAGGTGCCTTTAATATCACTGTGCGGCGGAGGCTTTTTGGAAATGAAACCAAATTTAGGGAGTATTTTAGACTTTCTACAGATCTTTTTGAATTCGTGTTGAGTTTTATAAAGGACATAATTTCCAAGAAACCTAAAAATAAAGTCATGATGTCATCTGTATGTGTGAATTTGTCACTCATTGTTTTAAAATTAATAACAATATAGTCTCCGCACACGCCGACGATTCCGCTGATATCAAACTCAACAGATATCAACCGACTCTTCGCGACAAATCAGCGGCATGACGCCGTCCTGTTCAACTAAGCGGATTTAAGAAAACCATTCCCATTTAAATAATCTGGTTGGATAAAATCGTCAAAACGCGACGGTTGACGGACTGTCCGCTCACCGCGACGAAGTGTTCAAAGAAACCAAGGCTTTAGATGTTCTTCAGACAATACGTATGGAAGAGACAAATGATTTTGAAAAACTCAAAAAGAAACTTAACAAGCGATATGGCCAGGAAGCAGGTGTACCGATTACAGTTGAAGAATCGCAAATAGAAACGTGACGAGAGCCTTCAAGAATTCAAATTAGATATTGCGAAGATGGTGCGATTTGCCTAGCATTTATAGATGGACTTCGTAACCATAAAATACAAAGAACACTCCATTTAGCCCCCAAAACATTGGTCGATGTCTTGTCCGCTACTCTTGAATACGAAGCGGATAGGCTGGCTTCTGGTGGATACAGTGAAGTAAGGACTATAAAAGAAGAACAAGAAAATAAATTGGATCAATTATTTCACATGATGGAAAGCCTTATTGAGAAGCAACCGAAGACTAAGCAGTTGGTGCAAACGCCCAAAGAACACTACGAATCGAAAAACCGTGCCGGTGGCTGTACAGGAAGGAACGGTGTTGCCTGAAAGAAGTGAAACCATAAGAGAAACGCGCTTGCAAGAAACCGTAGAGAAAGCAACGCTTGTCATGGCGGAACCTTCGAAGCACAATGAAGGTGTTGGTCAAGGAACCCTGATTGGAAAAGGGTTGGCCACATCTGCTAAAGAAGTTACAGTATGAAGAACGTCGGTTGTCAGCGATAAGTGGACGCCTGTCAAACTTAGGGAAGAACAAGAGAACGACCCCGTTTTAAAGAAGATAAGACAATGGAGAGACGAAAATCGTCGACCTAATTGGCAAGAAGTATCGAAACTCTCTCCAGTAGTTAAATCATATTGGGCTTAGTGGGACTCTTTTATTCTAGAAGAAGGCTTATCAAAGCGAGTACTAGAGAATGATGATGCTTTCAAAAACAGAAGGCAGTTAGTCGTCACTTACATCAGGAGTTAAGAAACCCCTTTAGAGAGTTAATGAAAGATTTTATTGGATAAACAGTTCTGATGAGTAAAGGACTGGTGTAAGAAATGTACCACCTGTACTATAAGTAACGGACCAAACAAAAAAGGTAGGCCCCATGAATCAGTAAAACGTAGGTAGCCCACTTGAGAGGATTGCCTTAGATATTGCTGGACCAGTCCCCATGACCGAGAATGGTTATAAATACACGATGGTGGTTATGGATTATTTCACGAAGTGGGTGGAAGTCTACGCCATTCCAAATCAAGAGGTCGCAACTGTTGCAGACCTGTTAATAAAAGAATTCATCCGTAGATTCGGAGTGCCTTTGTAGATCCACAGTGACGAAGGCAGAAATTTTGAAAGCCAGCTTTTCCGAGGAATCTGTGACAGACTAGGTATAAAGAACTACAGCATTGCACCCACACTCAGATGGAATGGTAGAGCGAATGAATAAGACCATTGGCAAATACCTGTCAAAAGTAGTTTCCAACCATCAGCGAGATTGGGATGAGTATCTTTCGCTCTTCGCAACGGCATATAGATCCGCTCTCAATGACTCTCCTAGCCAAACACCGGCAAAGATACTGTCGCGCGTGAGATGAGACTACCGTGTGACCTCGAGTTTGGATGCCGAACTGGAGAAGACATAGCCGGTGAAGATTATGTGATCCAGCTATGAACAAAAATAGACGACTAGCATGAATTAGTTCGCTCGCATCTTCAAATCCCCAGCGACAGAATGAAGAAGCGAGACGATACCCAAGCCACAGAAGGACGTTTCAAGGAAGGCGCCAAAGTCTGGCTCCATAACCTAAAAAGACAAAAGGGTTATTCTCCGAAGTTTCAAAGGTCTTGGGAAGGTCTGTGCCTCATTAAGAAAAAAATAATTATGTCATTTACCGTATAAGTAAGATTCCGAACGGTAGACCGAAGGTAGTTCACCAAAACCGCCTGGCGCCATTTGAGGGTACCCATAACAAGAAAGAAGAAGTAAACCAGCTCCAAGAATCACTTGACCTTGTCTTTGAAGAATTTATGGGTGCATATGGAGGTACCAGAAAAGAAAGATCTGCTCACGGTTCCTAAAGACTATTCGCTGGTCCATAGCACTTCCGCCAACATCAACGACGCTCGAGGTCTGGCATGTGTGTTCCGGAAGAAGTTTGATCAACTGCAAGAACTTCAAGATCAGTTACCAGCTCCTGGAAAAGTATTGAAACTTCAAGATGGATCGCGTTATCTTTTCTATTTGGTAACAAAGAACACCTTCCGAGATCGATCCACTTATCATGATGTATGGGAAGCATTACTTAGTCTGAGGGAGCACGTACTGAAGTCCAATGTACATAAACTAGCCATGCCCAAGATAGAGAGCAACCAGCTAAATTGGAGGATCATCAGAAAAATGCTGGAAGTAATCTTCCAAGATACCCAGGTTGAAATACTGGTCTGCAACCATTCTTCCAGCGTTCAAGTTATAGCGAAGACCGTCTCTTGTTACTTCCATGCAACTGGAAATTGTAAAAGAGAATCCAGTTGGAGATACAATCATTTAGGTTTAGTTCCAGAATGAACTATTTCTTAAGGAGGGGGTAATGTGACGCGGAGCCGTCTATGTACTTTGTTTACTCCTTGCCCGCGCTATGAAGTCTAGCGCTGGCCATACAGAGACAAACACACCACTTCTCGAAACTTCCGGAATGATTGCGGTGGGGGGTATGAGTTATAGAAAGGGACTTCCCAAAGCTTCTAGGTCGCCTAGAGTGTTCTAGTATAGAGCTGGCTTTATATAAATAGCCGCGACTTTGTCGATAGGAGGGAAGATTCAAATTAAGTGTTTGACAGTAAAAACAAATTGTAATAAATAAATTCGAATTGTTAGTCATAATAGTGTCTAAGTTTTATAAAAATAATTAGTACGTTATAAATAAATTGTAAATAAAGTGTTTTAAATAAATAAACTATAAATAAATTACACAGAATTATTTTTATTTTAAAATCTATGTTTAAATTAAATTTATTTCTCATTAAATTGTCCCGTATTTGAATCCAAAAATGCTTCGATTAAATAAATTGTTTATATTCACCGAAAATGTCAATTTTAAAATGGCCTTTGTCCAGACAAGTTCGGTTAATTCTCCGCGAGCTAAAAAGACACTATTGATAGAAGCTCTCGTGATAGAATCTATTTCTTTGCATTGAAAGTGTAGCACTGAGCTACACTACTTATGAAAATATCGTTCCATTTATACAAATTGTATGGATGGAAGCTCCAGCAAACATTTTGCTCAATATAATTCACTCATGGGCCAGTTAAGAAAGGATAAAATTAAAAACTCATTACCGATTTAAGGAAACAGCAATAAATGTTGCATTCACAAGTTTTCAAGCATTTTTGATGCTTTGGATGAGAGTACAGATTTATCTGATACAGCCTAATTAGTTATTTTTATACGAGGTGTTGAAGAAGTTGTAGTAAAAAAGGAATTACTGGCTTTACGGCCGCTACAAGGGACCACCACTGGAAAAGATATTTTTGCCGAGGTGCAAAGTAGATACCTACTTTTGAGCAATATGGTTTGCATTGATGTAAATTAGTTGGAGTGTGCACGGATGGTACGCCTTCAATGGTCGGTTCTCGAAAAGGTTTTATCGGAATTCGGAAGGAAAGAGCAACCGCTATGAATGTCCAAGAATATGATTTAATAATTCTGCATTGCATTATTCACCAACAAAATTTGTGCTCTAAGTCCATTCGATTGAAGAATGTTATGGATGTGGTTGTAAATACCATTAAATTCATTAAATCCTGCCATCTTAACCATTGGCAGTTTAAAGCATTTTTGGATGATCTTTCTTCAGAACACGATGTGACATATTATTATTGCGAAGTAATGTGGCTAAACAAAGGTAAAATGCTAAAAAGATTTTATAAGGAATAGCTGATTTTATACAAATGAAAGAGAAAATATTGCCGCAAATTTGTGATCCAACTTGGCTTTGTCACATGGCATTCCTGATAGACATCACAGGACACTTAAACGACCTGCACTTGAAGCCTCAAAAACAAGGGGCAATTGGTAAATCAGCTGTACAATCATCTTATAGCTTTTCAAAACAAAATTCGCTTGTGGGAAACAAATGGGAAATAAAAACTGTTTTCATTTTCCAACATTATGCAGTCACGAAAACATTGAATACGGTCGTTATGACCATACAGCACACATTATTTCAGAAATGTTTCAGAAATATTTTTATTAAATATTTCACTGAAAATGTTTCGGAAACATGGTATACATGTTACATAAAAGGTTACTAAACGGGTTATGTTGTAAAAAGCCAACAATTAATGAAGAATTTCCGATTTGTAAGAAGAAGACGGGATATGTAGTTAATTTATTTTATCATGTCCCTGTCCAGCCACCGGCTAGAAACAAGCCTATATTCTAAATAATTATAGATTTGAGTTGTTGGTTTTTGATATTCATGCGTTGTGAACTTGTTGTGAAGCAGAATATGTCTTTAGAAATTAAGGTGAGAACTACATAAATAATGCTTCCTTAGATGGATCTTCATGTTTTGTTTAGACATGAGTATTGTTTTATTATAGTTAATTTAAAACAATTAAAACTATTGTTAATCAAATAATTTGAATAAATCCTTTTTAATTATCTATATTTTGTTTCAGATTAGTGCATTTAAAGAAATTGGTGGAAATGAAGCAATTTGCCAGCTTTGAGGCTGTGTCAGTAAAAATAACATCCAAGTTATTCAACGTTTCCAGAATAAAGTATTAAGGAACATCGTCGACGCATCCTGATACTGGCGTAATACTGATCTTCATAGGGACCTTAAAGTGGAGACTATTGAAAATACAATACAAAAATTTGCCAGTAGTCACCAACAACGACTGCTCCAACATGGAAACCTTGAGATTATTCAGCTCCTCAACAATTCCAATCTAATAAGAAGACTCCAGTGAACCAGGCCTTTTAAGTTAGTTCAGTGACGTTAGATTAAAACAGAGTATAGTGTGGTTAAGTGTTATACGTTAACGGAGCATACATTAAAATGCAAATGTGCCCAGCCAATGAGAACGCTCGGGCACCAGCCGGGTGTGGCCTATGTGCCGCCAAATTCAAAATTTCAATTTATGTCAATTTTGTTAAGGAACTTGACATTTGGCGCTTTGGCAGTAATTAACCTAACCTTAGATTTCAGATTTCGTTGGTTTGGTTAGTGAATTTATCTACCTAACTTTTCAGCATTTTTAATTTTGAACATAAACTTATTCTGCGGTTTACAGCAGGAAAATATGGAATCACAGGGGAGGTAATTATTTTTTATATTGTGACATTTTCAAGATAAAAATATTAAGATTATAATATAAATCTTGTGTTTATTTTACAGCCAACAGAATGTGATTTGTGAATTTTGTGAAATTGGATTTTCAAGTACATCTACAAGAAACAGGCACTTAAGGAAATTTCACCCAGAATCTACTGGACAGGAACAAAATAAACATTATGTGTCCAATTTGTACCAATAGAATTTTTCTTATTATAATTATTTAAACAAACATTTGCTTGATATTTACCATATATCTATTAAAGAATCTGTTTTAAATTTGAAGAATTTACATCTTGGAGAGCACAGGAAAATAAGGAAGTTAATTATGCTTGTCAGACAAGAAACAAATTTTAAAATGGTGAAGAACGCATATTTTACAATTGTAATAGAAGTAATTTCAAAGGTTATATCAACTTTTACTTGTTAAACATGTGTATTTCATAAATTTATTTTTAGGATTTAGTGGCTCATGTAAAGTACGAAATATAAAATCTGGGGGAAGTATCCGCATCCGAGGAACGTGCCCCTTAAGAATTCTAGTGAAAGAATTAACATATGGTAATTAGTAGTATTAATTTAATATTGTTAATTTTATTAATATTTTTTATTGGGATCAGTTCAAGTAAAATTTCTTGAAACTCATGTCTGGCTGAATATGGGATTTCCAGAGGCATTTTTACTTTCAAACAGGTTAGATCAAACAATTCAACAAATTAAAATATAATAAAATGAGTGGACGACGTAATCTTACGTAAAAATACTTTTATCAATTAGACAAAACGTGCAATGAAAAATGTTGATATAATAAAATTAAAATATGATTCAAATTTTTTTAGAGTTGAAAATTTACAGGATTTGTTAGATGAGAAGATGTGGAAAAGGATAATTAATGCTGAAAGGCCAAATGCAAACAATTATCAACACAAAATTGTTGTAGAAGCCCATAAAAAAGCAGAAAATATGAATTAATTTGGAAAATTCAAAGCACAATCTTCAGTGAGTAATAAATATTATGTAGTGTCTTGTAATGAAGTATGTGATATACAATGTCTTACTGGGAATTGTAATAAATGTAAAATATGTTTACATAGATATCAATGTCAGTGTCCAGAGAATGCTGTAAAAACAGTACTGTGTAAACATATACATTCTGTATTTTGTTTGAGGAGAGAAGCGAGTTATGTTTTAGGTTCCTTAAATACTGGAGAAGATGAGGATGACTATTAGATGCCAGACCTAGAAAAGTTTCAATGCCTAATGCATATTAGACCAAAGGTTTACTTCTCGACATCCAGAAAAATGTATTGAACTTTATTTAACCGTTAGGTTATCATGTATAATATAACCATGCATCTTTTCAAAAAATATACATAATAATACATATTTTTTTAATTGGTAATTTTAATACATTTGTATTTAAATGTTTTAAATAAACCTAGTAAACATATGCTATTGTACCTATTCGTTTTTATTTTCCCTCTCATTTATTATTTAAAAATATACATATAAAAAAATAACTCACCATCAGTAGAGGTATCAAAATAAATATTAATTATTTATTCTAATAATCACATTCTATTATACATAAAGTGTGGAAACTCTCCATTATCTTAAGAGTTCATTATTTTCGAAGGTCATATTTTGTAAGGTAGTGGAAGTAAAACTTATTTTAAAAAAAAGTAGAACTAAAAATATCCTGTTTTATCTCGACAAATAATTAACTCGTAAGATAATGGATCGTTTCCACACTTTAATAATTTACTTTATGTACGCAACGCAGCTTTTTTTCATAAAAAATTTGAAATATTTCAATACATACCTAAAAATGTGTCCTTAATACAAAAATTCCGATGACTACATAAATTGGAATTTTGAATTTGGCGGCATATTTGAATCCATCACAGAACCTACTTAAAAATATTTCCTTGATACAGAATTCCGCATAACTACATAAATTGGAATTTTGAATTTGGCGGCACATAGGCCACACCCCCGCTGATGCCGGAGCGTTCTCATTGGCTAGGCACATTTGCATTTTAATGTATGCTCGTTAACGGTAGTGTAACTAAATAATTAGACTCCAAAGTACACTATATAGTGAGTAGAATCTTAGTTTATGAAGTATTTCATCCCTAGATAAGTTAGGTAAAAACAAAATTGCTAATTGATCTTAATGATTAGATTATAATAATCGTAAATGTAGATACTTTATTAAAAATCAAATTAGTCCATTTAAGGGAATTGGTGGAAATAAAGCAATTCACTTCTATATTTTATGAAATATTTTTTAAAACATATTTATTTATTTATTTATTTATTTGTGTGTTTAAGAATCAATGTTTGAGTTTTGTGTATTTTAAATAATAATATATTAGAAAAAAGAATACATTTCTGAAATATTACTATTTAATATGTCTAAAAGGTTTCTAATTTTCATTTCGGAACTATTACTGTGAAATATTATATTTAGAGGACATTTTTACGTTTCAAGCATATTTCAGAAATGTTTCTGGGATGTTTCGTAATATTTATACATCATTGCAAATGTTTCAATGTAACATTGTTGAAATATTTCCAATGTGGTTGTGCTGTATGGGGAAGAATTGAAACTACTGTCCGAGCAATTTACTGATCGATTTTTCGATTTTAAGAATATGGATAGCACTTTTAATATTTTTGCAAATCCTTGCAAGTGTAATGTGGAAGATACTCCACTTCACCTACAAATGGAGTTGATCGAGCTTCAAGAAGACTCATATTTGAAGTCATAATTCTAAGCGAATTTTACAGAACATACCTTTTCAAAGAAAAGTATCCACAGCTGAAAGTTTTCGCACGAAAAATAATTTGCAGATGTTAATTTAGAAAACACTTTGCGCCTATGTACTAGTGATATTGACCCCAATATTCATTTTTGTTTGATTTTTCTCTTTTTTTATTAACTTGCTTTTTATATGTTCGATTGAGCATAACCATTATGCTATTATAACTAATAAATAAAAAATGTGTGAATTTCTTTCGCTTTTTTATTCGCTACTACCTACTTATTTCTTGCCTACGGCACGCGACCTAATTAAGTCCCGAAATTACGCCCTCAGCTTAGCAAAGGTTGCCCATATCTGCCCATACCCACCCCAAATATGACCTCCTTGATTAGCAGCACGAAGAGAATGCTGGTGTTAAGGCGCTTGAGCTTGGAAATATTAGATGAATCAGTCTATTCTGAGTACAGAAAAGATGCTTTCTTAATTTATTTACTTTTACATATTTATTGTTGTTACGACATGAATTCTAACAATTCTATTATATCGATAGGTAAGGTGTTATTTGGAGACGATATATGTATTGAAAGGCCTTAGTCACGATGTCGCATCCCATCTAAACTGTACATGCTCCTTTTTTCTTTGTCAGCAAAGAAATAGATACTTTTACTACATTTTTTTCTAGAGCCAAATAATATTCATAACTCATTCAAACCCATATTGGGGTCTATTCTGTAAAAATTCCTTTATATTTAACGGCCTTTAAAAATATTGGCGGCCTTTAAAAGTATATTTGTATTCGTTAATTTACTTCTGTCACTATTTAAACAGATTTCTTTAAGATAGTACTCTAATTTATTTTAAAGATCCGTTTAAATAATGACAGAAGTAAAGAAGAAAATATTTTTAAAGGCCGTTAAATATAAAGGAATTTTTACAGAATAGACCCCATTATGTGGTTAATGGAAAGTGATACAGCCAACAACACTACCACATCAGTATCGACTGTACGAACTACTTCTTTTGTATCCCATTTTGAACACCTACTAAATACATTATGATTCGTTCAACGTTCAACCACCTCTTCTCATCCGTTGCATAAATTTCCTGGAAATGATTATTGGACGAAAATATTTTACGAATATTTGTAATAACCTTAAAGTTACTAGCAGCCTCTGTTAAGTGTTTTCCTAATAGCTGAAAAAGCTCTTCTCTATTAGCCGAATTGATTAGAAAATCGGTGTCCATTTTGGTTGGAAGAAGACGTGAAAACGACCTGTTTATAATACAGAACAATATGTAAAAATTAATTATTATCTTTTGATTGTGTCTGTCTTCGAACACCAGCGCCCCTTTTTCCATGAGCTTTCTTAATTATATCAATTTCATAGATATCCCAAACACTATCTAAGCGCTTAGAATTAAATGAGGAAGTCTGGTTCTTTACAACTGGCATTAGGTCTAAGTCAAAATATTCATGAAAGGTTGGATGGTTGAAAAATGAAACGTTGTAACGTTGGCCGGGCCGTATAAACTGGCAACGCTGATATTATTCGTTTTCTACTCGCACAAATGATAACTCTTTGTAATTTTCACTTGCACTTGTGCAAGGCGTATTGGAATGCGTTCGATAGCCGATACTGTAAATGATTAGTTTTCAAGTGGCTTTATAACCGAAACCGGTTGACGATTTCATTATTAAAAGTATGGATTTCAAGTTTTATTTATCTGAAAGAGAGGTTGGATTCCTTTCTTCGTTTTTATAACAGATGTTCCAATAGAAGGTTAAAGGTTTTTTTTAATAGAACAAAAACCAAGTATGAAAAAATTTGAGACTTTATGGCGTTTACGTGAAACACAGTATCTAGCAAATGGCCACAACTCTTTTGTCAAAAATTTTAATCACGGCTGAGCACATTTCACATGAGCGCGTTGCCGCACGATGTTTCAAGACTTTGTTGCCTGAAATAATGAATATGGATCTTGACAATAAATAGTTCCAATAAGACGGTGCAATATCTCACACAGCTAGAGAAACAATGAACTTATTACAAACTAGCTGTTGCCCGCGGCTTTGCTCGCGACTTTGCTGGCATGTAGTCGTGTTATTAATATAAAAAATACTTCCTTTTTTATTAATTTTTATTGATTTTCATTCATTTTTTTTATATTTATTTATATTTATAAATTTTTATTTATTTTTAATTATTTTTATTCACTTTTATTCATTTTTATTCATTTTTATTCACTTTTATTCATGTTTATTCATTTTTATTAATTTTTATTCATTTTTATTAATTTTTATTTATTTTTATTCATTTTTATTCATTTTTATTCATTTTTATTCATTTTTATTCATTTTTATTCATTTTTATTCATTTTTATTCATTTTATTCATTTTTATTCATTTTTATTCATTTTTATTCATTTTTATTAATTTTTATTCATTTTTATTCATTTTTATTCATTTTTATTCATTTTTATTCATTTTTATTCATTTTTATTCATTTTTATTCATTTTTATTCATTTTTATTCATTTTTATTCATTTTTATTCATTTTTATTCATTTTTATTCATTTTTATTCATTTTTATTCATTTTTATTCATTTTTATTCATTTTTATTCATTTTTATTCATTTTTATTCATTTTTATTCATTTTTATTCATTTTTATTCATTTTTTATTCATTTTTATTCATTCATTTTTATTCATTTTTATTCATTTTTATTCATTTTTATTCATTTTTATTCATTTTTATTCATTTTTATTCCTTTTTATTCATTTTTATTCATTTTTATTCAATTTTATGAATTTTTATTAATTTTTATGATACTACCATACAAAAATCTAAAAACCACAGAGGACGTCATTATTTATTTAATCTACAATTATAATTTTCAAGTTCCAACGTTCAAAAAATTTATACTTCTATACAAATTTTCACACCCTAAAACACGTCATTATTAATTTGTACTCATTAGCTGCAATTCTAATTTTCATGTTTCTAACTTCAAAGAGAACAAAATATATATACTCCCATACAAACTTTCACCCCCCGTTTGCCCCCCTTAAGATGTAAAAATATAAAAACTCTAAAACACATTATTATTATTATTATTAATTTGTATTTAGTAGCTGCAATTCCAATTTTCATGTTTCTAACTTTAAAGAGAACCAAAAACATGGATACTCCCAAATAAATTTTCACCCCCTATTTCCCCCCCTTAAATGTGAAAATCCAAAAACCCTGAAACACGTCATTAATAATTTGTAGTCAGTAGCTGCAATTCCAATTTTCATGTTTCTAACTTCAAAGAGAACAAAAAAATCGATAGTCCCATACACACTGTCACCACCTGTTTCCCCCCCTTAAAATGTGAAAATCCAAAAACCCTGAAAAACGTCATTATTTATTTATGCTTAGTAGCTGTAATTTAAATTTTCATGTTTCTAACTTTAAAGAACAAAGAGTTTCATTAAAAGCTCCCTCCCCCATTTTGTGCCCCCCTTTAAAGTTAAAATTTCCAAAAATCCTTTCTTAGCGGATGCTTACGTTATAAAATAAACCTGTTCCAAATTTCAGCTTTCTATGCTCAGTAGTTTTGGATTTAGGTTGATAGGTCAGTCAGTCAGTCAGTCAGTCAGTCAGTCAGTCAGTCAGTCAGTCAGTCAGTCAGTCAGTCAGTCAGTCAGTCAGTCAGTCAGTCAGTCAGTCAGTCAGTCAGACAGTCAGTCAGTCAGGACAAACAATTTGATATATTATATAGATTACAAAGACAGTTTCAAGGTAGACTTCTTTCAAAAAATGGGGTTGTTAATTGGCCGCGATCCTGCGATCTAACGCCTCTAGACTTTTTATGTGGAGTTGCATCAAAATTAAAGCATATGTAAACAATCCCCAAACAATTCAAGAATTACAAAATGAGATTCGACTCACCACCAGAAATATGTTCAGCTGTGATCGAAATTGTTATGTCCTGCCAGAGAAGTCGCGATGGCCATTTTCTCGATATTGTGTTTTACGTATAAGTGTGTACGATTATGTTACGTATTGCTATAGTCTTAAATTTTTTATTTGGTTTTCATATATAATAAATACATCCGAAAACTCTTATTGGAGCACCCTATATTTGTTAGTTTATCCAAGTTATATGTACCTAGATGTATTTAATAATAAATAGTGAGTCAAAATATAACAAAACATATTGATATTACTTTTACGAAAGAATATATTAAATAATCTTAATTCCACATAATCTACAGAGTAGATAACGATATCCAAATACGAAAGGACTCAGCCATACCTAAGGAACCATTTTTTAACAAAAGTGTTTCCTAGACGTTTTTGCTAGAATTTTAGAATCGACTAGCGTCTTGTCAAGAGATTAAAATCTTGCATTTGCATGATTTTGTTATTTTTAAATGAATTTATTATTCATTCTAAGTTTATTTCATTACATTGTTGAAGACAGAAAGAAGTCGAAAATGATCAAAACGGATTAATGAGACCAACCTAAATATCCGTCAAAAAAATAATGATTCCTATACTTTCCTTACTGGATGCACCAAAGAAAAATTGATTCACCTTCGTAACTAGAAAATGGCAAAACTCGTGTTTTTAAATATAATTCAATTCAAAGGTATTTTTCCTAGTGTCAGGAAGTCACGAAATATTAACAAGATGAGGCATGCCCTTAGGTATCTATATGATCGAAGGTCAAACCAAAATACTTTTTAGAACAAAATTTGTTTGGGACAAATATGAGATTTCTAATATGTATAAAAAAAAAGCTCGGTCATCATAATTTGGTATCTGTAGCGCAATTTATTTATCTCAGAAAATTGGGCAAATAAATTTAAAGAATTTTTTTTTTAAATAAACCCGTAAAGTTGGAATTACTTTTTAGTCAATTGCATCGAATTATTAACAGTTAGAAACTAAAAAATATTATTTTTGTAATTAAGCAATTCCTACATACTTTTTACGGCTATTTACCCTGCGGCATCTTACTAAGATACGTTGTGGATTGCAACCCGCCAAGTTTTTGTTTTGTTTTTCCAGGATTTATCAATTTAATAGTTTTAATTATAATTTAACGACTAATTTAAATAATAGTACTAAGGGAAATATTAAACAAAAAGTAATTGCTTTTTAATTACAAATTCTAAAAACACCGTTACTTAAAAAAACTGCGGGCAATAATGATTGGTACCTAAAGTTTTATGGCATTTTTAATTGCAATTTTTTAAACCAGTCAATCAATTATTACAATTTCGTTAAAAATGGGGCTAGGCTACAATATCTATAAGTTCAAGGTACGAACAAGATCAAAATCCGATGAATCCTTATTCATGTCGAAACAGACGTTTTAAAGTCCTGAAAAATTACCAATGATTTACCAATATATATTAGAAATATAGGTAAATGATGGGTGGGCAAGATTTTCCTCATCTGTACGTCAAATTGCACCATCAATCATCTGTAAGGAAGCGACACAGCCAATAAAATAATAGGCATTAGTCTCATTGCTTACAATAATATAATCATATGGGCATCTTAGATGTTAACGGACATTTTGGATGTTCATGGGATATTAATTTTTTATTGGACATACATCGAACATGCCCTGGACCTACAAATATCACAAGTCCGGACAGTCCATGGATTATTTCGGTACCGCAATTTATGGCTAGAAAGGACATTCTTTTAATGACTATATTCAGTGGAAAAATGGCTTACCGAATCTTCTACATTTAAATTTTTAGAACTGGGTTAAAAAGTGCATACATTCAAGACTGTGGTTCACAAAAAATGGTTCCAACAAACTATCTTAATTCTCTCAGACAACCAAAGCCGTTCGTTCAACGAGAATCAATTGGAACTGCCATTAATGAACTGGAAACCCAGGCGGAATTGGTTGTAGCTTTGTAGTTTAGACTGATTGCTTGTTGCTTGTCTGTTTGTAGGTATCTTTCTGGAACAATATGGACCAAAATAATATAAACAAAACCACCAAGACAGAAAACTCCCACAAGTTCCAAAAACCCCTATGACGAAGCTAGCCTAAGAATAAGAAGACTTACCTCAAAACTCCACAGAACTCACCTGGGAGGAGCGGTTCTCAGGCACCCAAAAGCGTAAATTGGCAATTCAAACGGCTAAGGCTGATGGACGACCAATTAGACCTAGGGCTGACAGAAGGACGGAGAAGATCAAAGCTAAGCGAACTCCGAATTAAATTCCCCAACTCAAACTGGGCCGCCACCAAAGTGACAGTCCATGTCAAAGAAAACCACGGTAAGAAGTCAACCCAAGAAGTCTAAAACCGGATCGGATGGAGCAAGGGCAACTACATCTGCAGCGCCAAGCGGTACAAGATGGCTTGTCCTACAAAGAGGTACTAACGCACATGAAAATGGCGGTAGTACCTAAATAAACTGACTAGAGAGCAAGCGAGTCAGACTCAGGAAGAACTGATGGGAGAAATTTTAAAAAGCGGATCAGGGCCACAGTTCAAGAAGGGATATTTCTATTACACAGCTTTCTTCTTATGTGACAATAAGACCGCTAAAACCTGGCTCTCCGAAACAATTGCCCAGCTCCAACCTTTTCAGGGATCACAACTTATGGAGGAACTTTCTAGCGAGATCGCCTGAACCGACAAAATTGTAGCTTGGATACCCAAACCCATGCCGCTGCATGTCCTAGAACATGGAAACTAGAAAAATACTTACAATCCTAATAAACCCAAAACGAAGGACTTCAAACGGAACAGAGGGAAGTAATTCACAGGCATTGTACTGTTGATTGACGATGACTCTTTGAAGGCTTTAAAAAATTTGCAGTTAAAACCCTATATAGGCTTAAGGAGGTCCTTTCGCCACACCTCTCGCCTCAAATGTTAAAGAAAAAGTTATTAGATTATGACTAAAATTAATTTTTTTCTAATAGTTGAAGTCCTTATTTATCTAATACTGAACTTTTAACTATACCTTACCTTGCAAATTTTTGAGAATTTTTTTTTTAATGTGAATATTTGTACAGTGCCTCACGAGAAAGTAAGTCCTCAACAAAAATTCTCGAATTATACTATTATTTATTGATTAGATGGAGTAGAAAAAAACTAAAAATAAGATTTTGTTTTATACAATAAAATATATATAGTAAACCGTGGAACTTATTGAGAAATTAATATTAAAAAATCACAAAAAATTTTCAAGTAACCTAGTTGAAAATTTTTTGTGATTTTTTAATAATAATTTCTCAATAAATTCCACGGTAACCTATATATTTTATTGTAAAAAACAAAACCTAAATATTTCAAAAACCTTATTTTTAGTTTTTTTCTACTCCATCTAATCAATAAATAATAGTAAAATTAATTATAATTCGAAAATTGTTGTTGAAGTCTTACTTTCTCATAAGAAACTGTACAAACACACACATTTTTAAAAAAAAAATTCTCAAAAATTTACACGGTAAGGTATAGTTAAAAGTTCACTATTAGATAAATAAGGACATCTACTATTAGAAAAAAAATAATTTTAGTCATAATCTAATATTTTTTATTTAACATTGGTGGCGAAAGGACCTCCTTAACTCAGGCACTCTTCAAAGTGGAGAGGATGAACCTTCAGATGCTCAGAATAGTGCAAGCTAATCTGATACACTACAAAACGGCTTTCGCGAACCTTGCACGTACCAGCATCAGAGAGAAGACATACGAAACCCTAATACAAGAACTCCCCAAGTAGTGACAGAAACTTATATCGCAACTTCGATTAAGTGATTATTGCCTTATAATCACTAAATGCACCCTATATAGCAAGAATAACTTCATTTTATATTTTCCCAGTTGTAGCCACTTGCATTTCACCACTGTTAGTTGCCTCTGAAGGTGTTTGAAACGTTATAGCCACTAAGCGGGACCACTTTAAAGTTGCACAAACTTAAATGTGGAAAATAGTAGTTACGGCCACCAAATCATATCACTTAAATACCACCTAGAAGTGGCAGTAATCTTAAAGAGGGTTTGATAGTTTTAGTAACGTTTCGGGAACTATAAATACATCTTGATTGTATAACTTCAGTAGTTCTTGCCAAGCTCTTAAGTGATTTCCACATATTGTGTGGAACAAAAGCCACTTCAAAGTTACTATTACCTTCAAAATTCACAATGAAGTAACCGTTGCCTATTAGTGACCTGCTTTCTACATTGTCTGTGCGCAAATTACTTTGTTTTTAGACTTATCTAGAGTGCATTTGTGTGTAAAATGGGAAACAACAAGAAGCCTCGCAAAAAGATTACTTTTCGACATTCGACAACTTTTTATAGACAACTGTGAAAAATTGAAATGGCCTGGCCAAAATAAGGTTCTTTCGTTTTCCCACATGTCGGGAACAACGCAGAAACAAACACCCCTCTTTTCTTGAGTCGATACAATTTTAAAACCCATATCTAAATCTAAGGTGTGAATACAAACACAACATAAAACATTAAATACACAAATTTAAGTGATCTGTGACATAAACAAATTTAACCGGCGAAATCTACTGTAAATTTTAAGGTTATATGGAATAATACAACTAATACAGTGTTGCGATATCATTAGCATTTGAGTGTGTTTATATTACTTATGGTTATTGGTTTATTTTATTAATTTTTTTTGTTTAATCATTTTTATTATTTTTTTTTATTTTTTTTTAATGAACGTACAATGTTTGCTATAATCGCAATATTGCTTACAAAATGTCGTTAGTGATATTTACAATTTTATATTACATCTTTTGATGTGCAGGTAAGTTCAAAATAATACATTAATGTTGTTTATTACACTCTTCACTTCACACAATAGTCGGTGAAGAGTATTAAACGTTTAGTTCCGTCCGTCCGATGTCACGTTTTTATCCACACGATAAGTCAAAAACGAACAATATCAATTTGAAAATTTCAGGAAAAATCAAGCTCTGTAAGGGCACAAATATTAAAAAAAATCCTAACTCAAAAACGAAAAAAATATCAACTTGAAATTTTTAGAAAAAATCAAGCTCTATACGAGAATAAAACCTATTGATTCTGAAAAAACTGAATAAAAACTAGGGATAAGGTTGAAATATTGAAAAAAATCCTAAATCAAGCTTTATAAGGGGATGAAGCCTATTGATTCTGAAAAAAATCTGATTGAAAATGGGGCCCCTTAACTTCCATTTTCTGTTAAACTGTAAAGAGTATAATATAGAATGACAAGCCTTATTCACTCTAGTTTTGTATTTGTACTTACCTACACATTAATAGATGTAATTAATAGTTCTGGATCATATTTTATGTCCCTGTGACTTGAATCATTTTAAATCATATGACTTTCTATAAAGAATTGCATCTGTAATGGGGCTTTATCTATACTAATAAGTATTTCATCTACAACTGTCATTATATGGATGTATTATATGCATATCTAACGCAACATAAAGCAATCCATATTTCACTAGTGAGAATATATTCATATTACACGATTTTTGTCAATTATACCCCACTAGAATTAAAAATCATTAGATCTAGTATGCGTTTGACAAGTTAGTTGACAGCATGTTGACAGTTATTCGTTGTTACAGATTCTTTTTTGAAAATAAACTTTAAATATTAAGCCCGTTTTAAGTGTTTATCAATTAAAAAAATGGAAGAAGATGATTACATGGAACTAACACCTCCTGAAATCCGCGACGCTGCTAAAGTGACGTCGTTGGAATTATTACCTGAAATATCGAGGAAAAATTATGAGATTGCATACAATAACTTTAAACGAGTTCCTGTATAAATTGGCGTTTTATTTCACACGGTGGCTTAAATACTCCTCATTTGAAAGGTCTTTTAATTGTGAACAATCTTGTCAATTCTATTTATAACAACTTCAAAGAATTTTTTCTAAAAATCCCCTTTTCGTTTTTGGTGAGCCCCCGTATTCAGTTGTAGATAAAGTATAGTATTCAATTCGTGTATAATGGACCATACTACACTCGAATATTTACAACACTCGTGTAATATGGTCAACATTATACACTTATTGAATAATATACTATTTTCCACAGCCATAACTCAGAATAAATTAACAATACTTAAAGAAAGGAAACATAGGACTGCAGCCAAAACCCTAGTCTTCTAAACTGTCAAAGTGAACATAGCTTTCGTAGTGTAAGTTTCAATAAATTAGGCATTTCAAACAAAATGGTTGCCCGTGGGTAATTTATTAATGTAGTAATGTATTTTTGTTGTATTTTTACAGATTCGATTAAGCCATCCCCCTTATGATGGATGATGGAGAAAATTTCCAAGATGTGCGTAATTGGAAATGCATCGTAGCACCGGTTAAAAAAAAACATACAAAATGTATTTCAACAAATATAAATTATTAAACACTTTATACATAGGTGAATAATACACTTTTATATTTAATATCCTAAAATGTCGTCAGTTTTTTCACATTTCTTTAATTGGTTCAATGTTCAAAAAATTTAAAGAATTATGAAATACACACTGTAAGGCCTTTAATAGATATATTCTTGCATGGATAATGGAAAACATATGCTCCTTTGGATTCTGAAATTAAAAACGTTAAAAACATATAGATATCAATTAAATAGATGAGTCATGATTTATGATTGCAAATTAATGATGCTCTTATATACGTTTTTATAATAAAAATTATAATATAGCTTCTTATATCGTTTTTGAAAACCAAAAGCGACTGAACTTTTAAGCATGTGTGATAACTTGTTAGAATTGCTGCTACGACTGACGTCTATTTTTAAATAAATATTCCACTATTTAATACTAAAATATGTAATTATTTGATTAGGAATTTTTCAAAGACATGAAATTTTACCCAGCAGTAAAAAGAATAATAGAAATATACGAGGTGTGATGGAAAAGTAATTAGACTGGCTTCACTGAGAGCGATCTGACAAAATTGTGTTGTTCTTCTTCACTATGTATGTTAGTTAATTCCCACCCAAATTCTGTGTGAGTTTCAACTCCGTACTCTCACCACGTGGTTTTTGAGAACGCTATCAGTGAAGTTATGTTTTGTTATGTTACTCAAAAACGAACAGTGGAATTTGGAGCAACAGTGTGCCATTAGGTTTTCTGTTAAACTTGGGGATTCCGCAAGTGTGACCTTTGAAAAGTTGAAACAAGCTTATGAGGATCATTCCCTAACAAGATCCCAAGTTTTTCGCTGGCACAAATCATCAGTGATGATAGCCGTTGATATATTGATCCCATCTGATGTTCATCGTCCTCCTCTTGAAACTTCAATTCAATATAAGATGAACTCAAGTGATGCTCCTGGAGAAGAGTATTATTATGATTTTCGCCTCGTCAATTTTGAGGGTATACGCCAATGTTTGGAGGCAATGGATTGAGATGGTCTTCTTCAAGGAAAGGAACTTTCAGAAATTATTTTTGTTCTTTATGACGCTTTGTACTCGGTAATTGAGTTATTTGTTCCCTTAAAGAAATTTGTTATAAACAGATTCCCACATTGGTATTCTTTTCAACTCAGAAGCTTGGTCAACGATAAAAAGGTTGCACATGAGATTTACAAGCTTAACAGGACTCCCCAAAATTATGAATTATTCAGTCAGTTAAGATCACAATGCAGGATTATATCTAGAGAATGCTATTCAAATTACATTCATTCTGTTGAAACTTCTGTTAAAAGTAATGTTAAAGCCTTTTGGAATTTTGTAAGTACTAGAAGATCTAATAACACCATACCAGATAATATGAACCTTAAAGACTCTTTTGCTTCGTGTGGCAGTGAAATATCAAATATGTTTGCCAAGCATTTTTCATCAGTTTACACTAATCAAAATTTTAACGATATTGAATCAAAACTTAATGTTTCCTCTCACCACATTCCTATTTCGACCATTTACGAGAAATTATCTAATCTTGACATTATTCCTCCGATCCTACTCAGAAATTGCAGCTTCGTATTGTCTCGCCCTCTCTTCTATATTTTCAATAAATCTATCGCCCGTGTGAGTTTCCAGATTATTGGAAACTATCTTATGTCACCCCAATATACAAATCGGGTAGCAAGTCAGACGTCAAAAATTACCGACCTATATCTATTCTCAGTACTATACCTAAGGTTTTTGATAATATTATAACAGACTACCTTACCTATGACTGCTCTGGCATCATAACGGATCATCAATATGGTTTTTGTTCTGGGAAATCGACTGAATTAAATCTAGTTATCTACGTCGACTTCCTGTCGGATGCTTAGGAGAACGGTTGCCTGATAGATTCTGTGTACCCTGACTTTTCTAAGGCTTTTGACAGGGTCAATCATTCTCTCTTACTTCAAAAGCTCGATAAATATGGCATAAATTGGGTCGTACTGCAATGGATTAGTAGCCATCTTACGAACAGAACTCAAATAGTTAGAGTAAACCATCACTATTCTAACTCATTTCAAGTTACCTCAGGTGTTCCTCAAGGATCACACCTAGGTCCCTTATTATTCAACTTACTTATTTATAAATGACATCATTCATTGTTTTTCAGTATGGCAAAGCACTATTGTTTGCAGATGATTTAAAAGTTTTCCTAGTTATTAAAACCATTTATGATGCCCTCTGGCTTCAGTCTGACCTTGATAATCTATCAAACTGCTGTTCCTTAAATGACATGGACTTGAATGCCATAAAGTGCCATGTCATGCGCTTTTATCGATCCCATGTACCAACTACTACTTTTGATTATAACTTAAATGGTCATATCTTGGAGTGGAATCAAATTAAAGACCTTAGAGTTATTCTAGATCCCACTTCAAGCTTCAACCAACACATGATTTTACTGACACAACTGCAATTAAAATCCTTTATTGTTCACTAGTCCGACCTCACCTAGATTATTGTTCTTCTGTCTGGTCTCCACATTACATAACGCACAGCAGAAACATAGAAAATGTTCAACATAAATTTCTTAGATACATAGCCTATAATTCGGGTGTCCTTTGCGAGTATGGTTTGATAGAGAATTTTCTAAACATCCCCTCTTTGGAAACTAGGAGGAAACAGAGAGACCTGACATTATTTTTAAAAATTATCAATGACAGATGCAGCTGTACTGAACTTCTAACAAAAAAAAATAATTCCTTATGTTCCAACCCGCTCAACTCGACAGCAACAAACATTTTATGTACCTTTTTATCGTTTAAACCATACTTTTAGCAGCTGTATTCCAAGAATGTTAAGATTAGCCAACACTCATAACGATCTTGAGATATTTAACACCTCCTTTCATAAATTTATAAAGCAATTACTTAGTACTGAGCTTTAATCTTTGATCTTTAATTTTTAATGTAAATATTTTATTCAACCTTATTGTCTTTTGTCTTTTTAAATATTTTTAATTCTTTGCCTATTTTAGTCTATATGTAATGAATTATACCACGTTTGTATTTCAGCACCATACATATTTCACTACATTTCAATTATAATTTAAAATTTTAATTTATTTCTCAAATGGACTTACCCGTAAATAAATATAAACAGGTAGAAGATGAACCTCGCTCAGTTAGGCATTCAACTTCAAAAAACCAATGAAAATGTCGAACGTGTGAGATCAGACTGTCGATGTCCTTGAAAGACTCAGTAGAAGAGTGATTCGTGTAAGATCAGACATTGCAAACTCGTGTATGCTCATCATGACACCTCTCTATGTCACACAATCATCTCCATCACGAGTTTTTGATCTCAAAAGGCATCTCTGTGGTTCCGCAGCTGCCCTATTCGCCTAATCTCAGTCCTTGTGACATTTTTCATTTCCCCTAACTAAAAAATGTTTTAAATGGATGTCACTTTCGGACTGAGGTGAACATCCAAAAGAATGCGACTCGCATATTAAGGACTATACCAGTTCAAGCCTTCTAGCACTGCTCTCAAGACTGAGAACAACGACTCCGCCGATATATAGCTGCCCAAGAGAACTACTTTGAAGTTGAAGGAGATAATATTGTTGTTAAAAGAAAAAAATCTAAAGTTTCTTAAATAAAAAATCAGTTTAATTACTATTCTATCACACCTCGTATGGAAACATGTATGGTCACCAATTATTGTTCCTACCGTTAGTATTCGAACTCTTCTGTAATATACACTGAAAATTGATGATAAATTTGATAAAAACGATATCAAATATTGGGGATTGAAAATTCCTTTTTCGATATCTTTGATACAGCTTTTTACAACCATAGGAAACTGTAATATATAAACATAAAAAAGTTCCCATTCTTCCTGAAATTAAACAAAAAAATATATATAAAAATAATATTAAACTGTTTTTAAATGAATAAATTTTATACTATTTACAATTTCCTGGGTCCTTATAGTCCACAGGAGATAAAATTCTTCATGTCATTATACTTATGATCGAGTAATAAAATTTGTATTGAAATTCAGTAAAATAAATAAGTAATTTTAAATTTTATTTTAACAAATGTTTAAATGGTAATAATTTGTTTACAAATTATATGGGAGAGCTGGTTCTTTATAAAATTTTAGACGTTTCCGAAATTAGTATAAAAAAATTTCGTAAAATTTTGATATTTGATCAAATCTTCTTCGTTAGGAATGAACAAATTTCAAACATTCTGGAGGGAATTAAAAAACCTTTATGTGGCTCATTTAATTTAAAATTTCAAAGGATAGCTATCACTCCGAGGGAGTTAAAGAGGGATGGAAGTATATTATTGAAATAGTGTGAATTTATAATTTAAAATGTTCCTTAAAAATCATTAATTAGGCATTTATCCTTTATTGATGGACCTCACTGTATGTAATAATTCGTTCATGCTGATCATTTATAACTTGTGATATCATACTTAATGCGGAAAATTGCTCACCGACTGGCTCAATAAAGAAAAATCAATATTTTCAACATTAGGTAATTCTGGGTATTCTTTTGTTGAAATTCTTTTATCAAATTCCTTAAACAATGCTGCCAATCTTGCACAATTGTAAAATATAAATGAGGCACCTGTAACAAAATAAAATCTAAAATTAGTGTAGATATAGAAAACAATATAATTATGGAAAAATTAGGTACTTATTGTCATACAAACTAGTTTAACTTTTGTATTCAAATTATGTTTACTTTACTGATAATAGAATTATAAATATCAATTTTATATAATTGGTTTTTTAAATGAAACAGTCTAGGTTTTTATTATGTATTTAGTTTTAATTAGATATGAATTCTTTTAGTACCTGGTCGTAGTTTTATATAGACTTTTAACAGCATTACATTACACATAGATCTATGAATACATTTTATGTAAAGTAACATGATACTCATCAACTTATCAATAAATTACAGTGGCATTAAACAATATACAGATCTAAAAAAATACGTGTATTACCTACTTTTGAATATTTTTATTAAACTTAGTGTTTCTAGAATTAAATAGAATTTTTATATTTGTAATTGCATTTTTTGACGATAATAATATTATTATTAAAATAATAAGCGGTACACTTGAATTTAAACATGCAATGTTAAATAAAAACAATTATCAATTCATCTTTTATTATCAATCGAGGGGTAAACCATCACCTTTAATTATAGTGTACAAGTCCGAGGAATTTCAATGGACGTCCGTGGAATTTCTGTGAAAATCCGTGGAAATAATATACATAAAATTCCATCACATGGCGCATGCGTCTCGTCTTAGTGTTATGGCTCTCCTTCATAACGATTAAATTGGCGGTAGTGGAATTTGTGCTGGTTTATTTAATGATTGGTACTAATAGATAAGTTTAAATATTTTAACTGTTTTATTCTCTGAATATTGTTCTTAGATAAATGTTGTGAATCTAAAGGTAACCTTTATTAAATTTTTTCATGTAATCCTTTTAAAAATATACTTTTCGTTGCCATGTATAAATCAAGGAAAAACATGTCACTTACCTAACGATTTTTCTAATTTAAATTAAAATAGTAGTTAGTGCAACAAGTGTGTAAAGCGATATTTTTCCCACGAGCGCAGAAGTTTGTAGCACAAGCCGTCAGGCAAGTAAAGAAAATCAAGAATGTGGGAAAAAATGCTTTGCGCACATTTTGTACACTATACTTTTTCTACAACTACCTACACTTTTTAGAGCTTACAAATCATAGATCTGTAGATTTTATTACAGAGGTGTATCCAAGGGGTAGTTTTGGAAATAAAATCCCTCCCCCTCCTATGTTAAGTATTAAAGTGGGAAAGTGAAGATTGGTTGATAGCTGTAAAATGGACTGTATATATTCGATAACAAGGATGTCGAGTTAATATTTTTTTGTTGTATAGGAACAAAATGGACATATCAGAACAGAATGCTGAACTCTATAAGCTGAAAATGTTTTAAAAGTAGATATGAAAAGAATTACAAAATATAAAAATGTGGAAAAATGTTCAAGAAAAGTTTTACCGGACTTGATTAAAATGGATCAGTATAAAGAATATTTTAGGATTTTTCATAGATCTCATGAAAGAATTACTTTCCAAATTGATCATAAAAAATTGTTATACTGTTTACAAAAATACTATAAAGCTATCGAGTCGGCTGTTGAATATGTAGACCAAGAAGACACTAAAAAGCAAGCTCAAGCATCAACTTCTTCTCAAGAACGTTTCTTAAAATGAACTTGATGCATTAAAAGCAGTTTAAACCTTTTAAAACCATATAAAATCATAGATTAAATCGAAATGCCAACCCTTGCACTTAATTATATATATTTTTAGAAGGGTTCCGCACCCCTTTACCCCCTACTTTTTTTAGACAATCGAATTTTCTTAAAAACAGGATGCCACTGAAATGCTACAATAATTATTATTGTTGTGAATTTTTTTTACCTCTTAGTATTTGTTTGTAAAAGTTTTAATTACTGAGTTATAGGCCCCAGAAGGAAAGTCATAGTGAAAAATACAATGAAACTTTTTTGTTGATCTTAACATAAACCACTGAATATTTGTTCACGATTTTTTTTTTACTATTTTACAACTTTATTGAGATCGATAATATAAGGGAATACTTGTAAATGAAATTGTAAATTAGTAAAAAAAATTGTGATCAAATATTCAGTAGTTTAAGTTAAAATCTTTCCAAGGCTTATAACTCAGTAATTGAGGCTTCGTCCTGCATAGGCGTATCATGGAAAGGTTTCGAAGCGTGTCCTGATTGGTTGAAAACGACGCACACGACACTATAAAACAAACGTTATAAAATATTTAAATTATGAGAGTATATTATAAAAAGCCAAATATTTTTTTTAGATTTATGTTTATATATGTGCATTAATTTATCAAATACAGAGATAACAGGAGATATAGCTATATACCTGTGTCGATACGGTCCATTTGTAGATCAGGAGTGAAGACACGTGTGGTGTGAGTGAAGACACATGTGGTGTGAGGTAAGGGAAGGGAAGGATTTGACGGAGGAGCAAACAATTTTATCAATGAATATATGTGTAAACCACCGTTGTACGCCTATAATAACGTACAAAATGTCAAGCCATGTTGCCACATCTAGTACAAAATACTTGATATTCAATTTACTGAAAATTATTACATCTAATTTAGCGAAATTACATATAATTTAGTTAAGTTTGTTAATAAGTTTGTTAACTAATGATTCAAAATTTTTTTTGATTCAATTGCAATAAAATAGGTTGAATCATTTTAGCTTTTTTTAATATAAGTAAATAATTTTGTAAACAAAACGAGAATAATGATATAGGCATGACAACAGCTGATATTATACCCTTAAAATGTCTTATTCACGACAGCCAATATTTGATAGTAGTTACATATCCTGTTGTCTCTAGTCAAATATTATAGAAGCGAAATGTTAAAAACTAAAATTTATTATTTATTATGTTAAAAACTAAAATTTATTATTTATTAACTTCTACACGATTTTTCTCACTGTTAAGATCTAATCATTTTATTTCTCCTATTTTAGAAAAGGTTTAAAATAATCTTAATTGAGGGTAAAAATACTAATCATCTAATAATTGAAGGACTTGTAAAAACGTGATAAACCACACTTTTTAAAATAAAAGCATTTTTACTTACGACAATAAAAAATAAGGTTACAAATACCATAATTAGCCGAAAACTCGAGTTATTGCATTTTAACAAAGTTGTAGTAGTTATAGAAGTTTATTTTAACCTTTGAAGATGTCTTTCCTTAATAAATTAATGTTGTGACTTATCATGTTATTCCAATAAGCCCTTCAATTTAAGAATCTTATCGAAGACCTTATTCAGAACTCTGGGGAAACTTTTAGAATTTATTTGTTATTCTCTGGGTACTTCCAGTTATTCTCTGGGTATTCACAGCTATTCTTTAGATATTTCTGGGTATTCCCAGGTATTCTTGTGCACACAATTTTTTGGTTGTGTTTGCCACTCAGTATTTGATTAGTGAAAAACATGTAATTTTGTTGGCATTCAATATAATTTAACTTAAATAAATGATTAAAAATATTATGTAATACCTTTATTAGCAGATTGTAAATCATTTAGGCTAATTTTAATAGATTTTTGAGGTTTATTTGTCAACATTTCTATTGTCACTGAGCCTTTTCCTAATTTTTCAAAATAATCATCCCAAGCTGAATTAGGTTTGATCTGTACACCATATTTATGTTGTGCCATCATTCGCATATCAGATGACCTTTTTCTAAAAAAAAATATATATTATATATATTATGGAATAGACTAGAATGTATAAGAATAAGGTTATCCATATTGTTATGTGAGCCATTTCATTATTCAGTCATGCTCTAACCCTCCAAGTCCCTCTCTGTCTTATTTGGCCTTTGAGGCTCAACTTGTCCGATTATTATACATAATTAAACCCCTTAAGACCAAACCTATATGACGGCTATGGCGGAGGTACTTTTGCGAACATTCCAGAGTCAACGGGATACTATTTCTAGTCTATTTCAAATATAACGTGATAGTGTTTCTAATTTTTGGCGAGAACGTTCTGGAACCTTCACCATAATGTTAAATTGGTATATAAATATTGGTGGAAAATAACGCTGAATCAGTAATTATATGGACAGTGAAGATAAATAGCGAACAGTTTAAAGACATTCGAAATATATATAAATTAGAATAGTGTTATAAAATAAATAAGTGTTTAAATAAATTATTGATAAATAAACTGTTGTTTAAAATAAACAAACATCACAATATCTAAAACTCAAAGTTTTAACCACAAAAATTATTTATTTAAAACAGGGATAAAGCACGACTAGTTTCGGTCAGTGACTATCATCAGGCCTGTAAGAAAAAGTATGTTGATAAAGTTGTATAATGGAATTGAAGAATATTTTATAGAAATTATACATAGTTACACGGAAAACAAATTATAAAAATTAGTCAGAACAATAGTCTATGATCCGACTGTATAATTTCTGCTTTTTATAGATAATTATTGATAGAGAAATATGGTTTTTCTATGTTGCCTATCAACTTATGGCCACAAGTATTTTTGTTTCTACTAAGGTATATATATCTTCCAACAAGAGTCGTTTGTGATGTTATTCTCTATAATTTTGGTCAAATACATGATTTCTCCAAAATAGACCGTAATGGAGAAATTTGCGGAAAGTGTAAAATTTGATTTTTAGTATTTTCGTTGGCATTGAAGTTATGAAATGTTTTAAATAATTTTTATCTGTAATTCATGTTCTAAATACATTTTGATTAGATTGGCAATACTTAATATTTCGATAACTTTACAGGAATATTTGCACTTTTCTGCAAATTTCTCCATTATGGTCCTTTTTAGAGAAATCATGTATGACAAAAATTATACAGAATACTTAACATCACAAATAACTTTTATTAAAAGATTTTTTTTCTATAGTTATAAATAACAGAAATATACCTTAAAGTAGAAAATAAAGCATTATTAAAAGTAGTTGCGGTCATATTTATTTATTTATTTATTTATTTATAATACAATACTCTACAGGTCATAAACTCAATTACAGAGCAGGAATTGACAGAATATAATTATTAATAAATCACAATTTTTTATATGAATGTTAAGCACATAAAAAGAACTTGTATTTCGTAATAGGTAACAAATTAACTAAGATAAAAAGTGGGATTTTATATCTGACAAATTGCAACTAAATATATCAAGTTCATTGACAATAGAATTTGTTACTGTACACATGGTATGGAGCGGAGAATTTTCCAGAACATTTGTGCGAGATGTATTTATATAAAAAGTATTCGGGTGTCTGGAAGAAATTCTGGGAATGCAAATATTAAACTTTTCTAATAAGGTTGGGCAGTCAATAATACTTTTAATAATTTTATAAGTTACTACTACACATACTACTACATATTTTGATAAGCAACCTGACAGTCTTATTTCTCCACCAATAATTATCTATAAAACTCGTATTTTAATAAAAAAAAACTGATAAATGCAGAAATAATACAGTCAAATTTTAGACTACTGTATAATAAGAGTAAATAAGTACGTGAAATTTGACAATGATAAATAATCCAAATTTTTATTTTTTGACTAACAATTTATTTTATTAGTAAGTAAGAATAGAATGTATCCATCATTAAAGAATTTTAAAATAGTAAAGACCTATCCGAGGATCTATCAGACTAGTTAAGATATCTTTCACATAGTGCACATCCACATAAAAAACATTCTCATGTATTTTACAGCTTTAGAATTTTTGCTTAAATATAGAAGACATAGATTACAAAAAAGTAATTAAAGTTGATGGGTATATTTACATTTTAAATTCACATGTTAATGATAAATAATTCAAATTTTTATTTTTTGATTAACAAATTATTTTAATAGTAAGTAAGTAAGTAAGTAAGTAGGTAAGAATAGAATGTATCCATCATTAAAGCATTTTAAAATAATAAAGACCTATCCGAGGATCTATCAGACCAGTCAATATATCTTTCACACAGTGCACATCCACATAAACAACATTCTGATGTATTTTACAGCTCTAGAGTTTTTGCTTAAATATACAAGATATAGATTACAAAAAAGCTATTAAAATTGATATAATTACATTTTAAAATTCACCTTTAAAAATTCTTCAACAGAATACTTACCTCCCACAAAATTGAAACAACATGAATTCGATTTTTTTTAAGTTCTATATATTGCCCAAACTTTTCACAGTATGATCTTGATCATTAAGAAATTCAACTGTGAAATTCATTTGCAATAATATTTGACATGCTACATGCATAACAGTAAAACTTTCTAGAAGGTGCCCCTAAATTCATTCCGCTCACTGTACAAGCTCATTATTCTAAAGAACAGCTGTATGGGTGGGTTAGTTAGTTTCAATTTTTACTATACAACAGTAGAGTGACTAACTGTAGGACTAAATAATGTGAACTGATACTGTAGTTCATCTAAATAAACCATTATAATAAATTTTTAACTTACTGGTACAATTCTTGTGCAGTAAAAGAACTTTTTACTCCTTTCTCATTTATTATGGGTCCACACAATATATTCTTGCAGCCATCTTCTCTATGATTAGTAACAAATTGTATTGAATGTACATATTTTGCTGAATCAGATGTGGTAAAGTTTATTAAGTTTGTAGCTACATCTTTTAACAATATCAATCTGAAAGTACTTAAATCTATTTCGTTTAGGTTTATATTCTCAATATTTGGTTTAGTTTCCAAATGAACTTTATTATTTATAATACTACATGACCCATATTTATTATTTAGGTGTAATACGTTTGTAATAACATATTGGTATAATGTCGAAGATCGATTTAAATATAAATGAACATCAGAGTTTTTAAAAGTAATAGCTTTTATTCCAATTGTCCATTGTAAACTTTTCTCTATTAACTGGTTTACAACAGACTGGCTGTCCAATTGTGGATATTTATATTGAAATATTGATGTAATTACATCTTTTTTTAATTCAACACCAATATATTGATACCAATTACTGATATTTAAAGGAAAACTAACATCGCCAAGTTCGTTAATTCTTTTTGTATGTTTACGTATTACATTATGATCTTTTTGATTTACACTAATTAAAAATTCTTGTAGATTCAAAACGAATTCTTCTAATGCAGTCATCTCGCTTATTGTCTTTTAAGAACATGCTTTAATTCAATTTCTATCTTCAAATAATATGAGGGTCAAAACAATAACATAACCACAGAAAGACAGAAAACATAACCCTAAAACTTCTTCTTATATTATATATCCATAATCATATACTTTGCCAACTAACAACCCACGATTGCCAACAACGGTTTTTCTATTCGTTTTACTTTCTAAAATTATTTTAAATTCGAATAAACACATTAAAATAAATACTTTCAAATTTTTATTATTTCAGTGACTTTAGCAATAAGGATTGTGTAATTGTTAAAAGTAGATCAATGATTTTACCAATTTACCAAATCTTAAAAAGTTTTGGTTTCACCAGGACAGTTATTAGTCAGTCAGGCATAAAAACCAATTTTAGTGGAAACAATTGTATATGCTACAAAAAAGGTATAAATAAATAAATAATAAAATTTGTTAAAAAGTCTATTAGAACTAAATCAATGATTATGAATCATCAAAAGTCATTCTTCCTACACCATGATTCTTAATGTGTCTCCTATATTGCTTATATTTTGTATTTTCAGCTAATTGTTTCTTGGCCTTTTCTTTTTCCTGTTTATACCATTCATCAAAGTTTTCCCTTATCCACAATTCTGCATCCAAGAATTCCTGTATCTTATCATCTTCTTGGCTATTAAACTGGTGAACACTCATTTTCATGTTTTTTCTTATGACATATAATTTTTCTTCTTCATTATAGGGCTGCCTTAGTAAAGTATGCCTCAAGAACCAAGACAAATACCAGTAAATATACATCACCAAAGTATAAGGAAATATAACCAACTGTATCCATAAAATATCCATAATAGTAGGTTTTGCATAAGCACCTTTAATATCCATTTTATCTTCTATTACTTTCTTTATAATATTATCAACTTCTTCTTTGGTTTCTTTTTTTAGTCTTCTACCTCTCTTATCTTCTGGTGATAAAAGACCATCTACTTTTGCTATTTCTAGAGCTTTATTTCTATACTTTGGCACGGTCATAAAATACTTAATAGCAGTATCATATCTCTGCCATCCACTGAAGTATTGTATTGCTGATATGATAGATATTGTAACAATTAGAACTATTCTTACATCTACCTTGGGTGCTACTCTCCTCCTGTAATATCTATAGTAGTGAGCATAATATTCATCAGGGTTGTCCAACATATAATCATAGTCAGATCGAGCTTCTTCATCTTTTAATATTTCATAAGCATTTGCTATTTTCTTGAATTGCTCCTCAGCTATTTCTTTTGCCTCTGGAGTTCTGTGGAGATCTGGATGATATAGTTTTGCAAGTTTTCGATAGTTTTTCGATATTTCATGTTTTGTTGATTCTCTTGTAACTTCCAGTACATCGTAACAATTTGCTTTACCACAATACAATCCCTCCAGCAATTGGGAACTAGTTGACACCGTTATAATTAAAATAAACCATGTAATAGCTATTAAGTGAGTTAACATACTGAACTACTCTGCTACAGAATTTATTCTTAACTATTACATTTGAGAGCCACGTTTAAATTTATATATCAACAATCAGCCATTTGACAGATTTGACGCTGATTTAACCTCAATCTTTACTTTAATTTTATAGTGTCTCAGGTGTTATAGCACAAATAGTCAAATTTCTGCTTCCGTTTTTATTAGGCCTAGTATTTATAAATTGAATGGTGAGTCTAATTTTGATTTTCTTGCAAGGAAGGCAAGAGTTTACAAACAAACACGGGCCTATCCGAGGGCCAATCAAAAAAAATACGTACTACCTGGGTAAACAGTGCAAGCTATACCTTTAAAAATGTAAGAAGAAGAATCAGAATGTCAAGGAACTCAAAAACAAAAGAGTAAGTGTTCTGTCGTATCTGTGGAACTCAAGGAAGAAGAAAAGAAGAAGAATAAACTGAATAAAAATAAACAAAACATTTTATATTGGTTGACCTAGAGCTAATAGGTTTGTTCTGGTTCTCAAAATGAAAACTGTTTTGAAACTGCGCCGGACCGTATGCGTAAAGGCAAAAAATCCCCGACTGTTTGAAATTGTTGGAAAACCAGAACACGTCATAAATGTGTTTTGTTTGTTTATTATAATAATGAAGTTCCTTTTGAAAGCTCAGCTTCAAATAACATTTGCATGTATATGTTTACCATTATCATCACATTTCAATGGAATAAATAAAAACAATAATATTAAAAAATTAATAATTCTAAAATTGCTTTAATTTACAAATAAAACAAGAACAAGAGACATTCGTCCACATATAAATAAACAATTTGGGATTGTATACGTTTCGTATAGTCTAAAAAGCCAATACAATATTCATAACACTTCAAAAACGACCGCAACAGTCCGAGTCGATCCACACTCCCAAGCATGAACACTTTTTGACTGTTTACAACAATCACGGATTATTTCGGATACGAAACCAGAACACCGGACTGAGAGATCCGAAGTAGTCCCAGAAAAACCAGAACACTTTTTATCTACTGCGCATGAGCCCGACAGTTGTGGATCGTTATTTCTCAAAACCAGAACAGACCTAATAGATATTTTTAAAGTTAAAAGTGTACACTTGAAATTTTCTAGGAATTGATATGGAATCGATAGTCAATGATAAAGAAAATATCAATAGTAACATGAGGCGAAATCCCCAACAACGGAAAATAATTTACAGAAATCTTTTAAGTAAAATAGAGGGAATTGGTATGTTTAAAATGTTTATTTTATAACTATGTAATTCACTTAAACAATTATAAAAATAATTTTTAGAGGAAACTGAAGAAGTAGGTTTAAGAACAGTGAATGAAATAGGAGAAGTTCTGAGAGAAGCTAATTCACTAGACACTGAATGGCTTATTGATGAAAGAGTAGAACATGCTGATGAGACTTATTTAGATTGTTTAGTTTTGTCTTCTGCCAGTTCTGTTTTAAAAAAATGTATACAGGCAGTTGATGTCTTCACTTCTACATATGAACCTGAAGAATTTTCCCAACATATTGTAAGTACTTTTTAAAATAATAGCAGTATTAATTTTGAAATGATAGTTTTAATATAATAAAGTTATAAATGGGAAAACGATATTTATAATAAATTGACTTTTCAACTGCTTATTCTAAGTACAAAATAAGTTAACTGAGATGCATAACTCACTCCTTACATATAAACGAGTTTCTGAGAAAGTGTCTGACTAAAGAATCTTAAGTGAATTGAATTCTTTTATTTTTAAAATCTTATGGTATTCTTGAGAAAGAAACTAAGATTTGCCAAATTGGAACCATTATAATCTAGAAAAAGTATACATTAAAGGTTAGAATGTTAGAACAAACAAGTTTTTTAAAGGAATCTTTGAATTGAAAGAGAAAACTTAGAAAAGAGCAACTTTTGTCACATAATAGGAAATTGTATCCCAAATGTTAAAAGAAGCAACAGAAAATTTTACAGTATTTTTTTAAATATTTAATTTTTTGAAACATCAATAATTAAAAATTTTTAAAACAATATTTTTATTTAAAAAAACCTGTATTAAATCAATGTTTTTATTAAAAAAAAAACTAATGCTAATTAAGACATTTAACTTCATCTATAATTTCAAACTACTCTTCCTCGTTGTTTTCTTCTATGTCATCTCCAACATTATCATTATTATCCATAATGGGGACATAGAACTGCAAATTTTCGTAACTTCTCCAGTTCTCACCAAACTGGGTGTTTAGAAGTTTTTCTACATCCTTTATTTTTACACTTGCAACTGTGACAAAGAAGCATGGAATGCTAGATTAGGTTAGGTTTTTTAAAACAACGATTGAACTCATTTTGATACAAACTGTCATGTTGTATAGTTTAAATTAAACCAAGGGCAACGAGCACGTTTTGCTACAGTCGGGTATCAGATTCTTATACAGGGCAAAAATACCTGTCACAATCCACAACCATCTCAATTTTTTTTGTAGCTTACGAGTTTTGCATCTCTGATAAAGTACAATGCACAAATCTATGACCAAATGAAAAGACTACCGAGTCTCTATTAGAGGTGAATATGCTCTGTAATAATCTTAAAAAGTAATGATTAAAATCTTTCTGCATAAATTTTAATTTGTGAAGTAGGTAGATATATTTTATATGGCACATCAATTCTTTTATGGTTTAGAAATTGGAATTTTTTTATTTGTCTTACAGTAATTCCCAACTAGGAATTAGATAAAATACTTGGGTCTTAGTTTCCTCCTCATCTCGGAATTAACAGTTTCTTATATTTTGGTAAGCAAGACATAGACGTCCATAAAGTTTTCAAATGTAATTCTCTGACAGCAAAATTGAATTTTACTTCAACAAAAAAGGATTGAGTGTAATTTAGGAGACAATTGAATCAACAATCTGAAACAATATGTAGAGATCATGATGGAGAGAAACATTATTTTTACATAATATTTCACAAATTTATCATTAATTATTAACCAAACCATAATATGGATTTTTTTTTAGTGGTAAGACTCTTAGAAAATATTGTGATAAGGTATCTAACTTTAAGTTATTGCAGATTGTTTTACTATAATATTAGGCATTCCAAAAAAGGCTGCCAAAGGGAAGGGTTGGTAGATCTACTTGGATGCAGTAAATTGATGAATGAATTACTGAGACTAGATGGGAAATAGTAGTCAACTTAAATTTTTAACACTATGAAAATGCCATTTTAAAAACAGTTTTCTTAAATTGGCAGGCTTGCTGACTACTATTTCGAATAAAAATAGTGTCCAAGATGGAAGGCTATGTCGCAATCCCTTTAGATAGATATACCAGCCCTGCCCTCCAGCAGCTATTGTTTGACAGTTTGTTGGAATGCCTAATTCTTTGTATGATGATGACCTTATAAGGTTAAAAACGCTTGCAAACTTAAACATTTTTGAAAGAAATATTTAATTAAGGATCCAGTGGTTGATAGACTTTGGGTTTTGCTCATTTCTTCTTGATCTACTTCAGATCACTTTGAGATATGGTTAATATTGAAGCATTTTGAAGCAATTAAAAAATACAAAAAGCACAGGTGCAGACAATATATCAATAAAAATCATAAAATCAATCATAAATTTTATCTCAGAACCTTTAGCTCACCTAATAAATTTTTTCGATCACTACAGGTAAATTTCCCTGTATTTTAAAAATATCCACTGTTATCCTTCACAAAAAAGGCAATGCATACGAAATAACTAATTACCGGCCTATATCGCTGTTAAGCACCTTCTCAAATATTTTTGAAAAATTGGTATTCAGTAGGGTGTCTGCATTTTTAGCAAAATTCAATATTATATCTCAGTGTCAATATGGCTTTCTTAAGGAGAAATCCCAGAGTCGGCTACATGCAATCTACTAGGAATCATTTTTGATATTTTTTGATTTATCGAGGGCGTTTGACTCTCTAGATTTCAGATTCATTGAAAGCAAATTATATAATCTCGGTTTTAGGGGAATGTATATGAAATATATTCTTCATTCAGTTGAACGCAATAGCACTCTGTGCATAGTTAAGCTAATATCCATGTGGGTGTAGAACAAATATTTTACCTGTCCCAAAAAGTAGATATTTTGTACAAAAAATCACACAGGGCTATCCATTTCTTCATGTTTTTTTTTGTGTTCTTTTGACTCGAACATTAGTAAACCATCTGGCAAAAATCCATTGGTGCTTCAGATGTGGGTTATTATTAAATATTATTCTGTTCCTGTTGCATTTTGTAATGTGCAAGAGACCCTTTCCATAAAGGCTTGTTTTTGAGTTTTGATGGAGGTATCTTGTCCAATTTTTGTTACTTAAATCAGCATTAACTCATATTTCATCTAAATAAAATACCTGTTCATGCTGATCCCTTGCGTTCGCTATTTTCCTTAAATAATCATGTCTTTCTCTTTTAAAAAGCTGTTTCTGCCACGTTTTTTTGTAACGAAAACTTAATTCATGTAATATTTTTTGCAGATGAACATTTTATATATTTGGAAGAGTGGGACTATTTTCTATTTCTGAGTGTAATTTTTTTAAGTGTAGAAAGAATATACGTACCATTTGCATTTTTACCCAAATTTCAATAAAGGTATTGTTTTTTTCTGGGGGTTTTCCAAATGTGAGACTTTCCCAATAACTGTATCTTCTTTAATAATGTTATACACTGTCTGCTTAGACACTCCAGTATAGGTCTCAGATTTAGTGGCTATTTCATCCACAGAAAGTGAAACAAAGTCTTTTTGAATATTATTAAATACATTAAGTACAATATTTTCTTCTTCTAATGCTTTATGTCCACTAGGTCGTTTACAAGTACTTGTGCTTGCAATATTTTCTAATGCACTCGCCATTCTTATATAACTGTCAAATTATATATAATCAATTAAAATTAATAAATAAAGTCTGACTTATCTGTCAAAAGGAAAGGTTTATTACCATAAAAACCATTGAAACATGATTAAATTTAAAGGAAAACTTTTATTAGGCTGATAATATGTATTAAAATTTTAATTTTAACTACAAATATGCATCAAAGAATGAGATATAAATAAAATGTCTACCTCTTGAACCTGTAGTGCGTTCTGCAAATTAAATTACTCACTCCTTTCTTCTCTAGTCTATAATAGCAGCATTGTAGCCTTCTTCTTTGGTGATATATTTGTGCATTGTACTTTACTCAAATAAATTATGCAGTTTTATTACTTAGTGAATGATTGAAATATTATAATAATTTTTGAAGTTATTAAAATTTTTAGATAAATAGTATAAAAGATGAGGACAGTGATGAAATGAACCCTTTTGATTTACTAAAACTTCTTAAGGATGCTAGAGAAATCATTCCTAAAGTACCAGATTACACATACGTTTACGGCAGTTATGACTTGGAAAATCTGCCACAGCCAAAACCAAAAAGACAGATAACAAGAACTCAAAAAGAGAAACTAGAAAAGAAAGAACCAGAGCAAGTCACTAGCATGACTAAAGAGGAAGATACCATTGAAGAAATTCTCAAAGTTTTCTTGGAAGTCTTAAATAAAAAATATAAAGAAGCAAATGAACAACCTATAAAGTATTATGAATATATTATAGACACTGATGATTTTGCCAATACAGTAGAGAATATGTTTTACTTTTCTTTTTTAATAAGAAATGGTAAAGCTAGTGTAGATTTAAGTAAGTTCTGGTAATAACATTTTTGATATTAATAATAATATAGTAAATTTCAAAGTTTAAAAAATTCAATGTATTTTTCATTTAGATAGCAAAGGAGATCCCATAATAAAACCAGTCAAGAAAAATGTACACAAGGAATTCAGAGATAATGGTGGAATTAATGCCCAAATTATTACACAAATAAATGTAGAACGATGGAAGGTAAAACTTAAAAAATAATAAATAATAGTGACATAACACCTTGTTCTTTCTTTTTTTAGAAATTCAAAAAAGCTGGCTATTTGCAAGAATACAAAAGAAAACATTCCACACCCTAACATTTTTTATTTATAAAAATATAACTATTAATAATTTTTTATTCAATGCTGTTGTTTGATTTGATATCATTGTCACTACACTATACTGAGTTTTGGCATACAAAAATGATCTAAAAGCAAATTGATAGCCTGTGAACGCGGATATGAAATGCAAAGAGTTTTTAATGATTATTTTTTTGTCAAAATAGTCAAATTTTGTGATTTCTGCCAATAAGAGCCCGCTATCCTAATTAATCAGATTAAACAGTTCCTTCGTTTTTGTTTTTTGATAAACTTTTGAACTGACAACTATAAATACAATCTGGCAACTTTTTTGAAGTAAAATGTATTTCAAATCTATGTTAATACCCAAATTTCAAAATTATTGCTAATATTACTGCACAAAATTAAAATCAGTAATATATACTAAGCTCTTTAAACGTTCATGTTAAATCACTTCAATGCACAAAACTAACTCGCTTACACTCAACTTTTGTAAATTAAACAGATCATTTCATTTTATAGTTTAAAACACTAAAATCACAATAACAATCTAAAAATTTAGCAAATAATGTCAACTCGTGAAAGACAAGTAACTTACACATGCGTGTCGTCTATTACAGAAAACGTTGTTGCTGTATTTAGTATTTTTTTAGGGTATAATGGATATTATATTACAAAAAAAAATATTTATATATTTAAAAAACACTTCCAAATATGTTTGTGTCTTTTTCATACAGAATGATTCAAAAAATAATCTTTTCCAATACCGCTCATCCTTTCTAATTTTATCTATTAAATGAGTTTCAATACTCAACCACCTTTATTTTAGGCAAAACCACTGGAACTGATTTTATCAATTGGTTTGTTTTAGTGAATTTTCTAAATAAAGACGTTTTCGTGGAAACTAATAATTTAATCGATAAAATTTGGAGGACTCGTGGTATTACCTTTGATTAATCACAGTTCTTTAATTATGTTTGTCACTATCGATGTTGTCAGTCCACTAGAAGGGCATAGGTCCAAAAAGCATTTGATTGGCTACCTTCTTGGCAAGTGAATCAGAAAGATGGTTACTTTTTTATGTGGCGTGACTTTTGGTCCATCTTAAGTTGACCACAGCCAAAGCTTTGTGACATTCTACTTGTCGTGTTGTTTACTTGTCTATATATATTCTAAGAATGTTTTGTCCTCTGCTGATTTTTGAAAATCCGTTTTGTTAAGTGGAAAAAATAGCCGTTTTTAGTAATTGGAATATTGTTAAAAAATAATAAAAATAACAAATTTTTAAAAAATGTTGTATGTTCTTGGTTAACACAGTGTAGTATCTATTTTTATTTAGACTATTAATAATTTTAAAAATAATAAAAATAGTTTTCTCGAAACGGAATTTTAAAAATCATCAAGAACTAAATATTCTTAGAATAGTCCAAGGAACAACCCCTTGAATTTTTGCCGCATGTTTAAAAAACACCCTGTATATTTGACAAGTTAAATGTAATTCCTTCTTCCCTTTTTTCACTTCAGCTTTTACAACTGTAAACTAAACACACTACCTATCTGATTAATGATTCGTAAAAAAATCTTCTCTGGCACCAAAAAAATTGGCGGCCGATCGATATTATCTTCTGCGTCGGTCTGAAATACGAGTTTTGCGTCCCCTCTTTCTTAAGTCTAAGCACAGGATAAAGAACAATACAGAAAAGAAACATAGGACTAAAACAGGAACCTATATAGCAACCTTACTTACTCTGAGATAGCAACCGAAGCCACACCTTCTTCATGGTGGAGCATTGTCAAAATTGAACCGTAGATTTGTTACTTGTTCGAAGTGCAACAGTGCACACTTTTATAGCAGATGAACGAAGCTGTCGCTGTTAGAAAATCGAATTTTTTTTCCTGTCGTGTCTTTATTTGTCGTTTTGGTTGTTTTTAGCGAATATTCTGATAACTTTTACGTTTTTTTAGTGGTTTATTTTTAGTTTTTGTTGATGTTTTTAATTGTAGAGTTGTTAATTTAAGACTTTATTGTACGTATTAAGATTAGGTTTATAAACAATGCCGCGTCAAAGAGGAGGAGGATATACTTGTATTTATCGTGGATGTACCTCAAGAACAGGTGGCAAAGAAGAATTGATCACTCTTGTGAACGACCCAGTGAGGTATGTATGAAACATTGTGGGTGAAATAGGAATTGACCTTGCCATAACATGGTCGTACAATGATTGTATGTATTTTTCAGACTTGAATTGTGGCTTAAGGCAGCAAATAGAGAGAACTTATTGGGAAAGAGTGTTTCTTAAGTAAAAATTACAAAATTTGTGAACTGCACTTCCAGGATAAATTCGTTTAACAGTCAGGAACAAGAAAAGGATTATTTGCAAATGCATTCCCAACAGTATTTCCCCATTCAGAACCTATAAAAAGAGTCACAGTTTTGCAAGGTAAATAAATACAATTTATAGTTAAATGTTACAAAAAGTTTGCCACTCGTCTTCCTTGTCATTTTTTTACATTACATTTAGTAGTTTAAAACATAAAATGATAAGTACTAATAATCTTAGAATATCAACACATACATTTCATTTTGTAGAACTACCTCGGAGGTAAACTGCACTATGTCGACACAACAACTTGTGCAAATTAAAATAAAGTAGTTTTATTACTTAAGTTAGTAAAAAATACAAATATTGTGACAATAAATGGGTGTCTAAATGCATATCTAGTTGACATTTAATAATTTAACAACATTCAATCTGCTGTACTAAAAAGTTTACTAGAATGACAGTGCAGTTTACCTCCTAGGCACAGAAATATATTCACATTTTATAAAATTATTTTAAATTTCATCTGGCTAAAAAGTGTGATTCGAACATTTAATTCTGACAAATGATGCACCTTCTTGACACTAGTTGATCTGGTATAAATTTGTTTTCTCTTTCTTTTTTAGAGGAATTTGTTGTTCATGGCGAAGAAGGCAAAGACAACTTGTGTCTACCCTCAACTTCAGCAGAAGTAGAATTTATTGAACAAGTGCATAGTCAACCATCTATTCCTCTACCTTGTGTAACAGCACAAATTCAAACGAGTAGTGTGTTACCATCAAACACTCCAAGAAAACAGAGACTGCGACTGAAGATAGCAACGTTAAGGAAACGTTTGTTTGGTGCAAAAAGAAGAAAAATAATTACTCATTATTTAATATTTTTTATAAGTACCGTTTATATAATTATTCTATATTTTTGTTGTATATTAGTATATAGCTATTTTAATAAAGCTACTTATCGATGTATTATAAATTAGGCTTGCTCTATAAATCTGGTGTAAACAATTTTAATTTTGAAACAATTCTATTTTAATAAAATACATGCACTAGATTGTAAACTTATCAGTTGCATAAATACACGTTTTTTAATTTATTTTTCTTTTTTTTTTTATTCATAAAATCCCTAAAATACGCTTTTAGCTAATGATTTTTTAACAATTATCCCAATTGATTTATACTTATGGATAACTAGTGAGATTTGTGGCACAATATTAATAGTTCATTATGACAGGGTAAAATAAACTATTGTTTAAAACTTTATAATTTTCATTTTTAAAACCTCTGTTGGAAGTGCTACAAATCAAAAAATAATTTACTTAAATCGAGAATAGTTTCAAATGCGTTCATGCAAATTTTCATAAAATGTAGTTTTCGCAGTGTAGGTTCAGTGAATAGCTACGTTCGCGTGTACTGTGAATAATTGCGTTTTCTCAGAGTATCTCTGTGGTGGAAGTGAAGGTCAAATATTTCTATCCCTTCAACTTCAAAGTTCCAAACATTACTTTCTGTTCTGTATTGTTTTTCTTCTGTGGTAAGTAATTATTACTGTGGTTAAGCGGGCACCACATTTTGGTAGTGAATATATTAAACATTCGTCAATTCACAATATTATGTCCACACATTGAACGAATGACTGTGGCAGATAATGATGTGTGAAAGTGGTATTAGACATTACTTGAACTACATTTTATGACTGGTTAATCAAAGACAGTTTTGTCATCGTCATTTTTTTGTCATCTGCTGGACGATCTTAACTAGTTTAAACATTTCACCAAATCTTTGTAAAAGTTGTAATGATAATTAGAACATGTGTTGTTTTCATTAAAAAGTTGTGCCTTTCTTCAAAATGAGTGGAATTACATTGACGAATCAGTTTTCCGGTTGTTTTGAAATATTTGCCAAATTTAACACCATAAATGCAGACAATTTCAAATACGTTAAGACACAATTTTATAGAAAAGTTATAAAAAACCAGACTTTTGAGACTACTTCTCAAATATCCATTCAGAATCATAAATATCAAAGGGTGTCTATTCCAAGGTTGTATTATAGAACACCAAAATATCAGCAGAAGGGAATCATTTTCATTTGGCCTCAGAAAAGGAAATTTTTTAGGTAAGTACCGTAACCTTCCATCCCTATGGCCCCTCACGTTTTGCATAAAAGCTTACATAAATTACCTCACTACTTTTTTGTGATATTCAAAGAATTCTATGTGTATAGGCCATTCTTTTCTAGTAGTGATCGATTAGATATGAAAGGAGTTGAACATTATTTGTCCTTGTTATTTAAGTAGTCTAGTTGCAAAACCGACTACATCCAAAATTGTATAGAAACTTTAACTGGTCTCCTTTTGCATTATTTTGTAGGTATAAAGAACTCATTTATGTAGCGTGGTTAGCATCACATTTACTGTTTTGGTTATACACCATAAATATTTTGCCTAGTGGTGGCGTACTTCCCATAGAGCAACCCCCGTGGAATTTCGAACTTCCAATAAGAAAACCCGACACCCGCGATTACATTATCGAACCAGATTGGAATGTAAATTAAGTTATTTTTTTTTTAATAAATCTAATGATTTATATCTTTGCGTTTTGTTTAGTTTTGGCCGATTCAACGGATTTGTTATACATATAGGTGTGATGTTATAGGGCGCTCATCCATTGCCGCCAGGGCTACCTGAAGGGTACCTTCTTATAACCCTAGGGGCGATTCCACCATTATGTTAAGCGAAGTTTAAATTACTAAAAGAATGTTAAAATTACATTTTAATCTTCGTTTAGTAATTTAAACTTCGTTTAACACAAAGGTGCAATCGACCCTTACCTCCATCAGTGGCGCATCCATACTTTGAGCAAATGGGTTGCCTAAGAAGATAGTGTCAAGACTATTTATTTTCTTAATGTAAACAAACGAATATATCTGGCAGATGAACAACTGAAAAATTTTCATCAAAAAAATGTTTTCATTTTCGCAGTTATGAAAATTTATCGATTGCCTATAATAAGAGCTTAAAATAAAATCTAGCTAATGCGGAACACCCCGAAAGCCTTGCAAGACTCTAATGATTGTCAGGCGCGTTAAATTTGGTAGAGCTGGGTAATTCCTACTTAAAAAGTAATTAATAATTACAATTACTATTTTTTCATGTAATTTGTAACTTTTTTTCCTTAAATTTGGACTTGTAATTGCAGCAAAATTTGTTGAGGAATTTTACTTTGTAATTATATTATTTATTAAATTTTCTAATTAGAATTACTTTTAAATACGTGTTTACGATATGCACGTAGTATAAAAACATTTGACGAAAGCGCTGTGCCGTGGAAAGAGCCTCGGTGAAGTAGTGAAATTATTAAACCCAAAATAATAACAGTAAGTAGATGTAAATACCTTTATTTTTAAGACGTAGTTTATATTATTATAAACATAATTTATGTTACATAAACATTATAAACTAAGGAAATATCGTATGAATAAGTGATGCATACACAGCAGTTTTTATGGGCTTGATTTAACGGCCCCAGACTAATGATGCCCGATTTGTATGGTATGATTATAATATAAAAGTACCTAGTCCTAGGTACACGAACTTTGTATTTTTGTTCCGAATCAATAAACTTTTAAAGCTCATATTTTATTATTAACTTCTTTTTCATTTTTTATACTACTTGTTATGAATTTTGTCTTTTCCCTTAAGTTAAGGAGACCTTAAATGGTATAAGAAAACAATACGCTTAGGGCTGGTTGCATAAAGCCTACTTAAAGTTAAGCTCAGTTTTAAGTATAGGCCGATGCTTTAGGAGCAGTCTAATGTTTGGGGAAACAAGCTCTAAGTGCTAAATATTGTTTAGACTGTACCTATGCCCTATGCCATACAAAATTTGTCATGTATCTCCTTAAACCGAGTTTAACTTTAAGTAAGCTTTATACAAACCGCCTTTAACCTTCCGGGACTGGCGCGCGGATTCTCAGTCTTTAAGCATCAAATTAGTAGTATATCAATGTTTGAAGCGTGAGTGTATTTTTATTATGTTATAAAATATTGCGGAGTGAGACTCCGCCGCCAGTTGCCAATCCCATTTTTGACCACACTATTAATATACAGGGTGTTCCATCTCAGACGAGCCACCCCGTATATTTCTTATCCACCTCAAAGTTTTAAGCATTAGATTAATGGAAGTATATTTTGAACAGGATAATATTATTCGCATAGCTCTATTCTGCAGCTTCTGTAGTCGGTTCAACTCATTTTGATTTAGTAAAAAGAGTATTGTAGAGCAATAATTAAAGTGAGGTAGAATTATAGTATTATATATAATACATTTAGTCCACTGTGATAAGCCAAATGAACTTCTAAATAGAAAATTTAACTTAAATGCAATAGTTTTGATAACAGTGTTGGCATGATCTATGAATCTCATCTGCTTGTCAATCATTACCCTAAGTATTTGAATTTTTCTACTGTATAGAATTTCCTCCAATTGTTATGTTATATTGTTTATCAACAAACTGTGTATAGTTATAGTTGCTACTTATCAGCATACATTTTGTTTTATTTGTGTTAATTTTCAACAAATTATTGCAACACCATTTACCCAGACAACACACCAAATCCCAGAGATATCCACAGAATATCTTTTGTGGATATCCAATATATCCACAGGATATCAGAAATATTCCGTGGATCTAATATGGATATCCAAATGTCCGTCTATATCCAGAATATAGAAGATATCCTAATGGATATTCAGCAAAATATCTAATATGGGTATCTTCCAGAAAATACAAGAAATCCCAGAGATATCCACAGAATATATTTTATTCTTACCGGTTCGGTTAGTTCATGGTTCCTCAATTCTATCATAGTTTTATTCGCAGAGTAATTAGCAAAGTCACTATAAAAGTAATTGATAATTCCTTTTTTCATGTCATTGTAATTAAATCAATATAATTCTTATTTTTTACAACATGTACTTAGTACTTGTAATTAATTCCTCTTTTGAAAAAGTACTTTGTAATTGTAATTATTTTTAAAGTACATGTAATTACCCAGCTCTGAAATTTGGCAACTTTAACTACTTGGCTTGTGAGTCTGACAAGGCTTTCACGATTGTAAATGTCAGCCAGACGTGTATTCTATAAAATTATAGTATAAATCTATCATGTGACAAATTTTCAAACCCAGGAAAATAAAGAGCGAACATTTTCTATTTATCCGTTTTGGCAGCCAGACTTATTTTTAATTACAGTTTATGATTATATCAATTTATATGCTAAATGTCAAGCCTGGAAAAATAAGGATTACGGTTCTGCAAAATCAAATTTTTTAATCTGTAAGTTTTCAGTCAGGCTCACTTTCCGCTTCTGAGATAAGCCAGACTGCTATTTTTATAAACTTTATGTTCTACTTTAGTAAATGTATAAATATTTATGACTGGGAAAATAAGTGGATTGTTTCTTTTTAATTTTTTTGAATCTATTCAAAAATTTTAGCCAAACTCAAAAATTTTGTTTTTTGTCATAAAGAGAACAAATTATTTCATATCCACCGACTGGAAAAACAAGTACGAAATAAATGCACTGCCTCCTGGGCTATCTTAAAATTTTCACTTTTGTTCTTTCCTATTTGACAATGTAGGTGATGTGACGTTTTTGTACTAGTTTACTGCGATTATTAATTTTATTATAGTGACATGATATATGACAGCCAATTTTAAATATTTTTAACATTTTTAGTTTCTTCTGATAATATATTTTATACATTTATACATAAGTTAAAATAATTAAATTAAATCGCACGTGCAGCGTTTGGATGTAATACCCGAAAATAATAAAATAAAACAATCTTTATAGTATGAGAGCCCACTGCAAATTTCGACCGTCATCCGATAACGAAATGAAATATGCTCCAAAGGCATATTGTAACAACATTGTACTTTACCAAATTGCACCTGTGCTAATCCCTATCCTGAGCAAAGTGGTTAAAAAAATAATTTTTTATATTTAAAAAATCACATAAGACATGACAGCGACAATTGTGTTTTCCCTGAAAATTACAATCCTAATTCATTGTGAACCTAGCTTTTAAACCTGAATTATTAATATGTTTACCTATCTACCTACTTTTTAAACCATGTTTATGTATGAAAGGAAGAAGGATGGCATTGTATAAACCATTTGCAGTGATAGTCAATAATAATTATAAACTCTTGTTAAACCATAATCATAGTAGTTTTTTTGTCGTTTATGGCAATCTGTAAAAATGAATCACAACAATAGGCATACAAATAAATTTTTAAATCAGCAAACATTGACTCATATTTTTAATGATTTTTACCTACTAATGTTTCTCTTTAACGATATATATCAAGATATATTTGAATGTTATTTTCTGGAAAACTTTAAGGGCAAACAAAATTAGCGGGTATATTTCATTTTGTTATCAGATGACGGTAAAAATTTGCAGCGGGCTCTTGGGCTATTACAGGATAAATGTGGTTAGTTTTTTGATTCTGGCTCTGGATTTATACGATCCTGTACCATTGGAGCAGTCTAATGATATTGAAGAAAACGATGATGGTAAAGGTGGTAGTGATTAATCACCCGCTGTTATGAATTTTCTATGTGGGTTAGGTTAGGTAATTTTTTTTGTTATTATTTTAATTAGGTTTCAGGCTGTATATATATGTTTGGTAAATTATATATTTTTTTAATTTTTATCATTTTATGTACACTGTTTTTTCAAAGCACCCGCGATGGCTCCATGCCGCACAGGTTAGGTAAATTAGTAGTTTTTATTTTTTTTTATTTCAAGTAAATTTTTCTGCGAAGCAACCCGTGATTGTTTCAGTCCACAGAGGTTATATAAATTGGTGAAGTTTTTTTTAATTTTTCTTATTTTATGTATAACTTTTTTGCGAGGCAACCCGCCTTGCGTCAGGCCGCACAGGTTAGGTAAATTATTAAAGTTTTTTTACTTACAAAAAAACATTTTTTTTTGTTAAAATGTGAATTCGCTATAACCTGCATTTTTCCCAAGGTAAGTCTACAAAATCTTTAGTTCTTCCAATTCCATTTATTCCTGAGATTGGCGATTTTTTAAATTATTCATTAAATTTTTCTATTATTGAATTTTAAGACAAAAAATTCATATAAATATAAGTCCTAAACCGTTTTATTGATAATTACAATTACAACAAAAAATGTTTTTTTCTCCAGACACCACAAATAGGTCCATATTGGACGTCCATTCGATATACAATTTTGGATGTCTGGACGTCCAAAGATGAGTTTTTTCTGGACTTCCAACGTCCAGTGAAGTATACAAATGTCACACTTTTGACCGTTCATAGGACGTCCAATTCAGGATTATATTTGGACGTTCAATACTGGACATTCAAAAACGTCCATTTCTGGATTATATTCCATTGAGACTACATCCCTACTTTTATTACGCAACCGCAACTCACCACACACTATTTTATATTATTAATAATTTATTTATTATTTTCGCAACCCGCTATACACCATTTATTAATTTGTTTTTATTAAAAATCACTTGACAAGAGCAGGTATCGAACTCACGACACGTCCATTGTCTTTCTGGGCAGTCAAGCGCTAGGCGACCTCGATCAAGGAGCCACTTGAAAATTTCTTACTAGATACGGTTATAACAGAATAAGATTTCAAACTTCCGCTGATAGAATGAAATGTAATAGATTTAATTTGTCAATTTTTAATGACCAATTCTTTTAAAAATATATATAGATAGGTATTATCTGGTATGCTAAATAAATAATGACCCAAGATGAACGTCCACTGGACGTCAAAATAATACTAAACTTAAAATTAAGTCCAAAAACAGACGTCCTCTGGACATCGAAATACAGCTGTCGAATTAATGATCATAAATGGACATAGGCACACTGGATGTCCGAATACGGCGTTCTGGCCCTCAAATGGACGTCCATTGGACTATGTGTGCTGTCTGGCTAGAAGTAATAACTCATTCTTCAAAACCATGTCAATCGTCAGATTTGTTTGAAAAGTATTTTTGTTTCCACGGCTGTTTTAGTATTTTCAACAAGTAGTGGATACTTAAAATATTATGTATATATTCAGTGCTCACCTAGTTTTTTAAAATGCTATCGAAAGTATAAATATAGGTAATAAAATATTAATAAACACTTACCTTTACATGAAATCAACGAAGTCACCCGTTCTGTCTCTCACATTTCCCATCTAAGGTCCGGCTTTTCGCTCCAAAAATCCATTTTAACGCGTCATCCGGTATATTTAATTCCGGAAATCTTCTGTTCCCGGCGACGAACAGACATTCTAACCTCAATACTCAAACCTCTCGTTCCGTTTCACAACAAACCTTCGATGCTTCTAGGTTTATTATTAAACTCAAAATTTTTTACTTGGTAACCGAGAAATTACCACAATTTGTATTTTAAAGAGTGAACTATTTAATGACAATATAATTAAAAAATACGTGGATTACAATTTCTTCTTCTATTTTTAATGCAAGGTTTTAATAGAAAAAAGCGTGGATTACAACTTCATTTTCTATTTTTAATGCAAAGTTTTAAAAGCAAAAACGTGGTTGATAAAAATATGAAAATTTTTAAAGGGTTTATTTAATAAAAATATATCTCAAGACTCTTTAATTTTTATGTTACATAACATTTCTTATAGCTGAAATAAGTAGATATTTTTTATAGTCCTCAGAGCTTTAGTTATTAAATAAAAGTCAATGCCTTAGTTTGCAAACCTTCTAAGTTAAAAATGAAGCTTTTTCAGAAGACAATAAAAACATTTCTTTTTTAAAACTGAATTGAATTTGAAAATTCGCAAAGTCCATTTGGTGAATAATAGAGCAGTAGTGCCTTATTTAAATATCTATAAATATCGCGTGTGCTTATGCCATAATTGTCAGGAAAAGATTCGATATTCACAGTTTTTTCCAAATAAGTTTATTTGAGTTTAATAAAAATCGTAAAATCACCGCCGGTCAGTATTCTGCAGCCTTGTCCGTCCGATCTGTGCAGAATATACACCTTCGAAAAACTAAAAACTGCAGAATTGTAGTCTTATTAAATACTTATTCCGCACAAGATTAATTTCGAAAGGTATAAAGTTCTGAAGATCCGACGTCTTTATTGTCAGAAGAAACGATCGCAAATACACCGCATCGTCAATGTCTATGTAATAGAAGAGATGTGTCTCATAGGCATAGACGTTGCCGACAAACATGAGTTGCTTTTCGAAAAAATAACTTATTTAAAACCGAGTAAAATTGATGTATATACTAGCAACTCCAACATACCCCTACCCGGTATATTTTTCGGACTAATAGCGATTCGGCACGTTGATTTTAAAGCACTGAAAAGAGAAAGAAACAGCAAAGTTAGATGTAATTATTAAATAAAATTTGAATTAATAAAAAAGAACTATATATTTTTTTAAATATCACTATTCCCTCCCTCTAAAGCAGCACGCCATCAAGTTAATATTGGAATTCAGTTGTGGGTCAAACTTTTATCAGGAACAATTTTTTCTGAGAAATCAAAAATAAAAAGTTTTCCATATATATCCACAGTTTTAGAGTCGCGCTGTATATGATAACACGTGGGGTTACAAGATGGAAGCGAAAAACTAGGATTTCATTAATTTTTCAACAAAAATTCAAAATATAAAATGGGACAACCGGTATAGTAATTACATATTAAAATAATATTCGATTTATTCCCACCCTAAATTCGACACTGATATCGTCTGTGACACATTTTCATAGAGAAAAAATAATGGTGCAAAATTTTTGAGTCTTACTGTATGTGTCCACTATAAATACTCATAAAAATATTTATTTTAAATTTAATAAAAAAGCCATTCTTCACAATTTCTTTTACTTCTTACCTAAATATACAATTCACGGACAAACTTCGATTTTGTTGTACAGGGTGCGCAAACAAATACAATTATGAATTTGCAAAATTTAAAATTTTTGAGTAATTTTGTTTGGAAAACTTCATTTGGATTTTTGATTTATTCTTATAAGCTTTCATAATTTGAGACCTTGAAAAAAAATGTATTTTTTATTGAACAACCAAACCCAAGTTTTTCATCGCGAATCGTATTTATTTAACAAGCAAAAGAAATTTTGAACATTTTAAAATAAATATTTTTACACGTATATAATTAAGTTCATCCCTGGACATACTGTATAATAATACGTGGTGTTATAAGCTAGATTTGGTTAAATATTATTTAATTAAAGAAATCAAATTTAAAATAATTATTTCAAAAAAAAAATTAAAACAGCAAAAAATGGGACAAAAATAATATTGGGTATTTCCCCCTTACATTCAACACTGATGTTGGCTCATACATTTTTATAGAGAATAACAAAAGTTTTATGTAATGAGGTGAAGTTTTTGAGTCTCACTATATATGTAAACATGTGGTATTACAAGCTGGATGTGGCTAACTATTATTTAACTGAAGAAACCGAATTTAAAATAATTATTTCAATAAGAATTAAAAATAGCAAAAAATGGTACCACCGGTATAGTAATGGAGCATTTTACACCAAATCGACCACTTTCAAACCCGACCCCTTTTTATTTGGCTGAAACTTTTATATTTTTTCTACCCCACAAAAAACGTTTTCAGAAATTAAAAAAAAAACCAAAAAGTTATGATTTTTTAAAAATATGGTTCTTTTTAAATAACTTTAAAATTTGCCCAATTTCGAGTTTTTTTAAGTTTTCATTTTTAAATTTTCCAAATTATACGAAAATATTTTTCGATGCCATTCCATGAAATTTTTAATTTTTTTGAGAAAACCCCATCAATTTTCAAGGTCGACATTTTTAATAAAAATCGGTTTATTCTGCAATTAATGCCGATAAAGTGGGCCGACATTTCTATTTTTTGTTTTTAATTTTCCTGCAATCATGACTTATGACTTATTTATAATAAATTAAATTTAAATAAATATATATATAACAATAAAAAAAAGAAAAAAGAGAGAAACTCAAAGAACCACTCAAAGAGCCTCTCAAAGAAACATTGAGCAAGCGTTTCCCACTTAAAAACAACTACTCCTTTGGCTAATACCGCAATACGTATTACATCAAAGCAAAATAGAAAATAGGCATTTAAAAAAAAGAAAAATTTTGGATTGGATGAAAAAAAAATGAAAAAATTCTGGGAAACATTTTTAGAGAGGTAGAAAAAAAATGTCAGTCAAATCAAAAGGGATCAGTTCAAAAGTAGTAAATTTAGCGTAGAATAGTCCATTATATATAGGCATTAAACAAATAATATTCACCCTTTAGACTCGATATCTAAGTACCCTTTATGTTATTACAAATCTATTGTTATACGAACAAAACATATTAAATGTTTTAGAAGCTAAAGGGCAAGTTCACTCTGTTTACACAGATTTCGCTAAAGCGTTTGACAGGGTTGATCATGAAATATTGTTCTTGAAACATGAGTCATTTGATATACCATCTCAACTGGTAAAATGGTTTAAAAGTTTTTTGACAGGTCGAAGTCAGCAGGTTAAAATCGGTAGTAATAGATCAAGATTAATTAGGGTTTCCTCAGGTGTACCACAGGGCTCTCAATGTTCACCACTTCTATTTAATATATTTATTAACGATATAATAGAATGCTTTAAACATTGTGAGGATGACCTAAAGTTGTATAGACCAATTTACTCATCTAACGATCAAGCCTTCATTCAGTATGATCTCGACAACTTAGTTAAATGGTGCGACCATAATAACCTACAGTTGAATGTTAATAAATGTTGCTTTATAAGCTTTTTTTAAAGGGAACAAAAAGTGCAACTCATAATATTACATTAATGATAAGCCACTATCTCGGGTTAACTCAGTCAAAGATTTAGGAGTTATTTTAGATGAATAATTAATAAAATCATCCCAATGCTTAGGGTTAATATTGCGTAACTGTTCTGATTTCTCTCTAGAAGCCATAAAAGAGTTTATCAAACATTGGTTGTACCTCAGTTGGAGTATGCTTCTATAATTTGGTCGCCACAATATCATATACACTGTCTAGCAGTGAAAAGAATACAAAATAATTTTCTAAGATAATGTGCCTTCAAATTAAATATTCGGGTAACCGATCACAATTATACTAGGATTTTAAATGAAATGAATATGAGCCGACTTAAGTACGAAGACTTATATCAGATTTGAATTTTTTCTATAGATTATTAAATGGTCTAGTCATATGCCCGGAACTCTTAGAAATGATTTCTTTCAATAATCCTAATAGAGTCCTTATTAGGCAATTAAATATGTTCTATTTCACAATACAAACTATGGCATGCATTTACCTATTGAAAGAACATTGAGGGTAATAAATCAATTGAATCTTGAGGTTAGGCATTTCTTTTAACAAATTTAAGGCAATCTGTACGAATGCACTGGAGTAAAAATGAAATATTACAGACGGATTTACAACACTTAAAATGCATTTATTAATCTAAAACTTATTTGACTTAATTTTACCTTTTTTTTTCTCTTACTTGATTTTTTTATTTAATTTATAATTTACAATTATCTGTATCATTTATATGTTTTGCTTTGTAATGGGGTTGATCCCGTTTAAATAAATTTATAAAAAATTGTAAAATAGAACATTTTTGTAGCTTTAACCTTATACCTAAAATATTAATTTAGCTCGTAGATCTGCCTAGATTATATGGAAAACTTAGAACACATTTGATTTAACATCAATAAATCTTTACTTAATTATCACAATTATATCATTAGTCGAAGCATTGAAGCAAAAAAGTTCGGAATTTTTTAGACTAAGACGGATCGGAATGCGGTATTTGCATTCGCTTCCAAAAGTTTTTTGGAAAAAATGTCCCTACTTTTTATCGTATACAAACCGGAAATTGCATTGCTACAGCCAAAAATGCATTCAAAAAACCCCCATATAGATTTTCGGGTCGTTTTTTTCGATTGTGTGAAGAAAACTCACGGAGATGAGGTCCGCGTCCAGGTTCCGGTGTACCAGCTGTTCAGGGGATCGTTTTCGACGTGAAATTTGGATTCAGCGTCCCAAAAAACGCCCCCACAATGATTTTCGGGTTATTTTTAGCGATCTTGTCAGGAAAATTCTCGGGGATGACTCCCGCGTCCAGGTTCCGGTACACCACAGGGTATCTATTCTTGAATCTCAGGGAGTAGAAATTTTGAGGGAAGAATGAGACAAAAATACAAATTTTGTGCGTTGCAGATAAAGAGGCAAAACCGGTTTTCTATTCCCTTGAATTCAAGAATAGCTACCCAGGTGTCCGGGGGGTGTTCGCCGATGCCATATTTGAATTCACAAACCCAAAACACCCTCGGGCGACGAGTTTCTCTCCTTCCCCGAGTGAATTTCGGGAGAGTCCCACGGAGATGACGTTCAAAGTGTTTCTGAGCTCCAGGTCGGCTGTGGGTCAATTTGAACATTATAATCGTGATCAGCAACCTCGAAAACCCTCGGGAACTCGATTTGGGCCAATTCTGACTCTATTTACAAAGTTCTTTAATCTTCCAAAAGCCATCTCAATGGATTTTTGGTCGCAGAACTGCAATTTCCGGTTTGTATAAGATAAAAAGTAGGGATATTTTTTCAAAAATTTTTTTAGAAGCAAATGCAGAAAACCGCATTCCGATATGTCTTCCTAATTGCTTCATCGCCTCGAACTACATAGATATTATACCTATTCGACATAGTTCAGATTTGTATACGATTTGACAGATAAAACGAAGAATACTAGATACGACTTGAACATGTTTGCTTCGATAAATTACTCAAATTATATCAAAATTACGTTCTTATTAACATTTTCGAAACAGAAATGTAATAAAAGGAAAAGAATTTAACTAACTCAAAATCTAATTTTCAGTCATAATTTATCAAATTCTTTCAAGAAGCATCCCTCGCTTAGTGCAGTTGTATCAAATCAAACCTAATCTAAGAGATTTTGAAAGTATATAAATTACATACCTAGCAAAACTTTTGATGTCAGGTTGAAACACATATTATTAACGATAGAAATTACAGTTTTTATTTTATATTTAACAAAAATGTTACTCAAAATGTTCTAGTTTGAATCGAATAGACGCCACACAGACCGCACAGTAGCCATTTAAAAAGGCAAAGAAATTCGTTCATTGGCCGATGGCCGAAGTGACAGATTTTTTGGTGACGTAACAGCCTACTTAGATGAAAATTTTAAATGAATAATCGGCAATGTCTAATAGGACGATGTGTCGGTATAATAGCAGTGTATATAATATTATTAAAGTCACGGCATTAAAATAATTTTACAGAGAGTGTAAATATGAAAGTATATACTATACAGAACATGCACGTAATTTCATTCCTTTGAATTATAAACGGTATAATACACATATTTATAATGATTATAATTCGTTGTATAGGTATAGTAGAGGTGAATTAAAATAAATAATGCTGATTAGATTTGCAAATTAAGGGTGAGAGGAGATTAATTAAGATCCCTAAACGAAATTGTATATACAGGGTGGGTGTTAAAAGTGTTGTAGCAAAGAAAATTTGATTAATAAAACATTTTAATATTTTGTACGGAATGCAAGTTTTTTGTTACTATTATAAGCTAGATACACGCAACTGTAACATATTTTGGTTATAATGTACCTATACAGGATAGGCGTTAAAAGTTGTCTAAGCAAAGAATATTTTATTTATTAAATATGTTGCATGGAATATACGTTTTTTGTTACTATTGTAAGCTATAAGTACACGCAACCACAACAATTTTTGGTTATAATATATAAAGGGTGAGCGTTAAAAGTTGTGCTTTCTCTTATTTTCCTTATTTGTTCGAAAATGACAGAAAAGTAATAGAAGGAAAGGCATTTTTTATTAAAACTTTTAATTTTATTGGATTTATTTAGTTTCCTATTAGATAAAATAAAAATTTAATTTAGATACAGGGTGACAGAACACTATGAAAAACTTTTTTATTGTTGATTTCTCAGAAAATTTTACTCTTGATAAAAGTTTGCAATAGAAATCTGTCACCGTGGCCAATTAACGAATTTCTTTTCCATTTTAAATGACTACTGTGCGGCGTCAATTTGATTCAAACTTTTTGAGTAAAATTTTTATTAAATATAAAATAAAAACTGTAATTTCGAAATATGTGTTTCAACCTGACATCAAAAGTTTTGCTAGGTATGTAATGTATATACTTTCAAAATTGCTTAGATTAGGGTTGAATTGATACAATTGTACCAAATGTGGGATGCTTCTTGAAAGCATTTGATATTGATAATTAAAACTGAAAATTAGATTTTGAGTTTTACTTTTATTTCCTATACATTTTTGTTTCGAAAATGCTAGCTAGTAAGAACGTAATTTTTGATATACTTAATTTGAATTTAATTTATCGAAGCAAACAATTTTCGTATCAAGTCGTTTTTTTCAAGAGGGAAACGGTCGCTCGATGTTTCTTTGACACGCTCTTTGAGTTTCTCTTTTTTTATTGTTAGATATATTTATATTTAAATTTAATTTATTATAAAAAGTTACGATTGCGGAAAAATTTAAAAAATTAATTAAAAACAAAAAATGTAAAATGTCGGCCCACTTCGGATTTAGCAGCATTAATTATGACATAGAAAAATAGTTTCGTATTTTTCTGAAAATTACATTTAAAAATTAAAATTTCCAAAAAAATAACTATCTTAATTAGGAAAATTTTAAAAATGTTACGAGTATTTAAAAAGAACCATATTTTTAAAAAAATCATAACATTTTTGGGTTGGGTAAAATTTTTTTTAAAAAATTCACAAAACCTTTTTAGCGGAGTAGAAAAAAAGTTTTTGCCAAATCGAAAGGTCGGATTCAGAAGTGGTCGATTTGGCGTGGAATGCTCCAATACTATACCGGTTGTCCCATTTTTTGCCGTTTTGAATTTTTGTTGAAATAACTGTTTTAAATTCGATTTTTTAAATTAAATAATAGTTAGCCACATCCAGCTTGTGACACCACGTGTTATCATGACAGTGAGACCGCATAATATAAAACTTTTATTATTCTCTATAAAAATGTATCAGTCATTATCAGTGTAGAATCAAAGGGGGAAATACACAGAATATTATTTTTGTCCCATTTTTTTGATATTTTAAGTTTTTGTTTATCTAATTATTTTAAATTTGATTTCTTTAATTAAATAATAGTCATATATAGATGGAAACAGCACGTGTTATTATTATACAGTATGCCCGCGGATAAACTTAATTAGGCGTGTAAAAATATTTATTTTAAACTTTTCAAAAAGCCATTCTTCTTAATTTCTTTTGCTTGTTAAATAAATACAATTAGAAACTTGTACAGGGTGCTAATTAAAAAATACAATTAGGTATTGGGAATTGTATTTTTTTACCGCCCAATACAACAAAATCGAAGTTTCTCTGTGAATCTTATTTATTTATCAAAAAAGAAATTCGCTGAAGATACAGCGAGACTCAAAAACTTTGCACCATATTAAATAAACCTTTTATCTATAAAAATGTATTACAGTGGGTGGAAATATATCGAATATTATTTTAATGTGTCCCATTTTTTATTTTAAATTTTTGTTGAAATTAATATTTTAAATTTGATTTAATAAAATAATAGTATGTCGCTTCCATCTTGTGTAACAACATGTATTATCATATACAGCGTGACTCATACATATATGGAAAACTTTTATTTTTTATTTCTCAGAAAAAAAATTGTTCTTGATACAAATTTGATCCACAACTGAATTCCAATATTTTTTTTAATTAATAATTACATCTAATTTTGCTATTTCTTTCTCTTTTAGTGCTTTAAAATCAACGTGCCGAATCGCTATTAGTCCGAAAAATATACCGGGTAGGGGTATGTTGGAGTTGGCATAGTATATACATAATTTTTACTCGGCTTTAAATAAGTTTTGAAAATTTATTTATTAAAAAGTGTATGAAAAAGTAAGCAAAAAGCAAAAATTGATGCCGATATTTAATTACATTTGCTATTTGCTAGGTGTAGTAATTTCGATACTTCACCCCTAGTATACTGAAGCTATCAGGGTCATGTCAAGGCACAATTTTTGGAGGAAAGAAGATAAAAAAAAATAACTGAATTGTTTTGATGAATATATTAAGTATAACAAGTTGGTATGGTAGATTTTGCCAACCGTGTTTGCATTTGGAATCAACTGCCTGGACTTAGAAGGGAGAGGCGGCTCCCACCCTACCAGCCCCCATATCAGCAGCCCCCTTTACCAATCAAATTGGGTTCGATAAGCAGTAGTATTAAGTTGTCTTTTTTTTTTTGGTCATCAAATTGCCAAATATCTTAAAGTGGCAGCTAATCTAGCTTTGGATGAAATGCATCTGGAAATGAAAACCCAAATTCCCGATACGAAATTGAGGAATCCATCCTAGCATCCCTAGGGTGAAAAAAACGCCAATTAAGAATTGAAAAAGCTGAAAATAAGTACACATTCTCCCTTTCCTCAGCTCTCTTAATTCTCCCTGTAGCCACCAATTCAGCATCGATGTGGCCAATTCAACCGTCGTAAGTTATGCTACGGTGGCTTAATTGGTAAAAATATTAAGGAGTAAATTAAGAGATCCAGGTTCGATCCCAGCCACATTTTTCTTTTCAGCTTTTCCAATTTTTTTTTGTTTGTTTTCACCTCGGTATTGTGGGGTTGGATTCCTTAATTTCACTTTCACACTTCCAAACGCATGCTTTAGTTTAAAGAGTTTTAACCTAATTCTCTCCTTTCTTTTTTCATGTTAAATATTCTTTCGTTCATTCTGAAATAATTCTTTACTACTCCCTATACTGCACTATTTTCATTTGTCAAATGTGAACGTGAAAAGAAATGATTCAATCCCCCCCATTAGCCTTATAGACTAGATGATACTGTTCGTGTGCGGTGTATCGACCTAACTAAAAGTTTTTGTAACGTTCGATAACGTTATTTTCGGTATTATTAAGGTTTTAAAAGTAATCCATGAAAAAATGTATTTATTTATTCTGGTAAAAAATGAGCAAAATACAATTAATATAAAAATAAAGTAAATAAGAAAAAATATAAACAAAAAAAATTGTAAAAAACAGTTTGGTTTAAGGGAATAAAAATAAATAAAAAACTAGTAAATCGTTTTAGCGTCTTCCTGGATCCTTCGAAGGGCTTACAACACTCGATCATCATCAGATATTGCAAGTCTTGGAAAATATATGCATGGTTTATGATTTATCGCAACAATAATTATTTTCTAGTTTTTAACAGACAAATTAAACAGCACAATCAGCAGTAAAAAGATACAAAGCTTCAAGCAACAGTTTTAACTCTCATTTTATTTACCTCTTATAAGTTTCATGCCTCAAACGCTTAGTTTTTCAGATGAGAATATACTTAATAGTATACGACAACAAAGATTAGATTTAATTAGGACTATAGGCCATGTGACCTCCCCCATCTCGACCTTTTCAGAGTACCTTGTCTAGTTTGGTCTTGTGTAGTAGACTCCATAGACTAGGAAGTAATTCTTAATTCTTCAGCGTATTCTTCATGCCCTTGGTTTTTCTTCTTAAAGTGTAAGGAATCTCAGTCTTAATAGACCTTCACAGTAGCACAATATGTTATGCAGTTAGGAAAAACACCTTGAACGAGTTCTATAATAAATTAAAATAAAACAACAAGAACATTTTCATAAAAAGCATGTCATGTATTAAGAAATAGGGTACAATATTTATATTACAGATTACATTTTTCCATAGTCACATAATAAAAATTTGGCAACATAATTTTTTTAAATTTAAATCATTATCAACAATTTAAGAATTTACTAAAATTGATTTAAATAAGTTAACAAAACACTTTTTTAATATAAAATTGGACAGTCTTGATTATTATTAATTAATTTTGGTGCATTTATTTTTATACACACAAATATTCCAATTGTATCAAATATACACTCTTATGATATATCATCGATTCAGAGAATAAGTATCCTAACTCCAAAATTTGTCATCTTCGGTTTTTAATGGCATAATGTCCACCTCAAGAGCAGAAGGATCTCGGCTATCAGCCTATTTAATTGTTATTAAAAATAAATCATTATTATTGTTCATGTCGAAAGTGATCTTTACAAAACTGAGAAACAAAACATTAGTTAATTCCATAGAATCAGAAGATAAGATTTATGATGAAAATGATATTATTACTTTCGACTTTCAAATGCTATTAGATTTTACTTTAAATATGGGAGATGATTAAATTTAGAAATATTTACCATATATCCTCCCCTAAAATTCAAAACGATTATCATACAAAATATTTCATGAGAGAACATTATACATTACTGTCATTTAATAAATTGAGACAAAAAATTCACAGGAACTACAATAACAACAATCCTAGGAATATAACTTAACAAGTACGTACTTAATTGAAGAAGGCCCATTTAAAATAAAATTAATTCTAAGTTTTTTTCTATGACCATGTTCTATCGTACACCACAGATAAATATTATGTTTTTAAATTACATTAATAAATTTAACCAAATATTTGAAAAAAATAATTGGACTACAAGACTGATCAATTCATTTTAGTACTCTTTATAATAATTGTTTGTTATTGATTTTATCTTTTAATATTTGTTTATAGTTTAGAGGAGCAGTCCACTTAATATATGGAGAGGCCTTTTTTGCGGGTTCTGGTTTTGAATCAAGCATTAACAATTTAATTACAAATTGATTCACAATTTTACAAATTGTTAGAAATGCGAAGTCAATAGATTTGCTAACGATTTTGGAACTCTGAAGACTGATTTAAAAATATGTTCATAACGAGAAACAACAATTTTTCTAAGAATCTATTCAACAAATATCTAGATTACGAGCCCTAACAACTATATTGGCAAGCATTTATTTTTGAAAAATAGTTTAATATAAAATTATAAATTATTTTGTTTTGTTTAAACTGTAAAGAAGCAATTGGAAATATTTGCAGTGTCGTTTCGCAAATTTACTTTTCTAAACCTATCAATTTTATACCAAATTAGTTTTACACCTGCATTTTGCAAAGGTCTTGTCAAAACTATTTCCGATAGACTTTAGGGAGTGATTCGAGTAAAAACGAATATTACGATTTTAATTTGTATTCAAATATTTAGTTGTCAGGCCTTTTTGGAATGTCAAATATTTAAAATAATTGCAATAAATTAAACAAACGAAACTATAAATTTGCCTTTTCTATGAGCTCGAAGCGATACTGAAAATATTAAAAATTGCTCCTTTACAGTTTATACAAAAAAAAAAGTTATGAATTCATGTTATATTCAAATATAGGCGCTCGTTCCATGCTGTTGGGGCTCATATTTATATTTCAATTTTTTAAATTGTTACATTGGATGGTGCAAATAATAACTAAGAACAAAAATGAACCTTTTAAAATTTAAATTGTTTACCACAACATGGCGATTGATCAACTGACAAGCATTTATTTGTAATATCAGCTTCATTCCTTCTAGAAATCTATAATGAGCAAACCAAATATACGTTTCGTTTTATACATTTAAGTACCTGAACCAACTTTTTATGAAAAGTAACTAGGTTCTGATTAAAAAATGTTATTAAAAATTTAAACCTAAATTTTCGGCCTAAAAATCGGTTGATGGAAGGAACAATATCAAATAAAAAACATATATTCGATTCACACTCTTTGTTCTATCAGGTCACATCTAATTATTCAATACTTTTTAGCCTTCTTCAAAAAAGGAGGAGGTTCGTTAGAATATTTTTTTACTGTTTGTTCAGCGATTATTCTTTACCACGTTGTCCAATTTCTATGATTATTTGTTGGAAAGGGAGTACATCAGGGGTGGTCCCATATAAATTTGGTCAATATCTGATGATGGGATCCATAAGAAAATCGTCAAACATTTCATTTTTGGAGTCGTCATTTTCAAATTACTTTTATAACTTGTTTTTCGTATTGTTTCATTTATTTTCGATAAATTTTCCACAGCTGTAATAGCGACTTTTTAGTGAGAATCCTTCATCTACTGGTTGATCGAAACCGGTGAGGTCTACAGCCTGAAGATGACCCTTTATCTACGCGCACTCTATAAGAGCAAAATGGAAACAAATGTACTGGTCAGACATTTGGATGGAATAAGCTCGTTCCGATCTAATTCTTTCAAAGGTATCCCTTATATCTGCCGATCCAACGTATTCTAATCTGGAGATGCAGATGTCTAATGTACATGTACCTGTAAGGAAAAATATAATAAAATAGTAAAAATAATATCCTTCCTAAAAAATAGCAAACGATCTTAAAGTATTTTCAGGATCTTTTTTACCTTTTTGACAATCCACATAAGACAATCAGATCATGTCATTACTGTTACTGTCTATACAACCTCGAAATGTGTCAAATTAGAGGTTTAATTTTGTGATTTTTATTAATTTTCCAATTTATGGTTTAACGTTTGTTGTATATTTAAAAAGTTAATGTGCTTTTTTGACCGACTTTTTGTAAGTGTTGATTCCATGTTAACCTGTGGCCAAAGATGACACCTATGTATTTGGCCTCTTGGACAAACCGAATCTCCACTCCTTTCAGTACTGGTGACTTTAGTCTTGTCAATACCTTTCATTTTGTAAAGTGGTTTTGTGAAGATTTACCGTTTCTCATATTTGCACCACTTATTAACGATGTTTAGATTAGTGCTCCGATATTATACCTACGAACTTAGCTGATATGACGATCACCAAGTCATAACTTGCCTCTTATGAGGATCGCCTGGTATTAGGCATAGGAGGTAGTAAAAATCTGCAGATATTAGCCTTCGTCCACTAAGACTAACCAAAGGAGGGGTGACAGTACTCCTCCCCGAGAGCAGCCCATGTCTCCATTAGCCGTCAGTGTGGCTTCGCCTAGAGACGATGTAGAATATCCTTTCTTCTAGGCTGACTTTTATCCACCGACACAGGGTTACTGATACCCATTTCGTTGCTAGTGCATTAATTATAGGTCTTATATGGGCATTATTGAAAGCTTTAATACCAGAGATTTTGACAGTAGCCTACTAATATCACTCAAGGTCAAATCGGATGACTTTCCTGGCTGATGTGAATATTGACGGTCGCCGAGACGTTCTTTTATCCTGCTACATATCTATTAGTATTTCTAACGTTTTCAGCATATAGACTAACTGGACTTTGGTGTCATATCATTAATCCTTCCTACTTGGGGAAGGTATACGATTTTTACCTTTTGCCATGCCTCTGGTGTGGCCAGGCAATACATGCTTTAAATATGCGGCACATGTGTGGAATTAAAGTTCCTTGTCCTTTTTGTAGTAGAATGGGATTTATATAGCTGAAATTTGTTTGTAACCCATCTAATTTTGATCGGTCTCGATATTGGCCTATTATACCATCTTTGAATGTTGTTTGCTACTGTCGGGTCTAACAAAATTTCTGCGACCACAAAATCTGCTTCGGTGAGCATTGTTAACGTTTCTTTGAAGGTTTTTGCATATATTTCATCATGTTTCCTAAGAAATCCTACCTGGTTCGCAGTGCCCTCTTTTGCTAGAACTTCTGGAGCATGTGGATGTTTCAGATAACTCCTCACCAAACTTCTTCCATGATTGTCTTTTTGCCTTTCTTATTTCCTTGTTGTACTGCGTGTGTTTAACCAAATATAGCACCCAGTCTTCGGTTGATTTGGCTTTATTGAATAGCCTTCGTACTTCACCTCCAAGTTGTTCAAGTGCTTGTTCCAACAGACTCTTTTGTTCGTTGTCTAGTTTTCCTCGTAAGTGGTTGCTAAGTAAATCTTACTTGATTTACTACTCGATCAAAGCTTTGTTTAGTTGAAATTCGAGATGGTGTAATTTAATATGTTTATGGTCTGAGCGTGATGGTTCATCTGACACATGTTCTTTGAAATGTTATCACTTGCTTTACCCGAGCAAATAATCATATCTAAGACATCTTTTCTCGTCGCCGCAACGAAAGTTGGTATGTTACCTATATTAGCAATTACTAACCCTTCATATAAGGTGAATTATAACAAAGACTCACCTCTTGTATTAATCTCCGTGATTCCCCAAACACATGGTTTGGTGGCCATTGGCATCGCAGCCTATAATGAGTTGGATCTTAGCCCTTGCCGCATATGAGACTATTTCGTCTATTATATGCAGGGGACAAAGCTCCTCGCCTGGGATATATACGAAACAGACTATCCATCCTTTTATTCCATCCTCTGTCGGCGTAGTTAGGAGAGCTGTAACAATATCATACAATAAAGTTTATCCTATTGTACAAGATACATGTGCGAGGTCTTTTAGACCTTTTGCTATATATTACCTTACCTTGGTTGGGTTTTAGACCTGCTACTCTCCCGCTATATAACCAGGGTTCTTGCAAGAGAGTCAAATCTAGACCCTCTTTGTTGAACCTCTGAACCTCCTACATACTGTAGCGGTGGCCGCCTTGGCATGATGGAGGTTCACCTGAAGAACCCTGATCGTTCTGCTCAGGTCATTTGCCTTCTTCGAGGCCTCTCCCATTTGAATAGGTACATCCTCCTCTTAGGCTTCATGCCTCTTTAGAGGACTGACCCTACTGTAGGAAGACTACCTAGTAGTCCTCCTCTATAGAGGACTCTTCGGTGTCCTCTTCCCGTCTTCTGCCTGGGTTATTCACCTTTTCAGAAGAATGTTTAACATTGAATTTTAATCTCCATAAGGCATAGTAGGGTGACATGTGCAGCTTTTTAAGCTCATCTAAAGATTCGCGATCCATTAAGAAAGCCCACGTTTGACCTTTATCTGAGGGTGTTCTACCCCACACCGTCCAAAGATGTGTGTTTAGCCTATGGTTGGCTATTTTCAGCCTTTTAAGGATTTTTTTCTCTTCAAGACTTTGTCCTCTTTCGTCTGGGATAAATGTTGTGCAGACTAGTGGCCTAGGGATATCGTCTCCCTCCAATTCCAACGCTTTCAGGGTTGCCCCTTTCCAGGGTTGGATGGTTGTGACGACGTCCCGCAGCCAGTCTGCACTGGTGCGGTCTACGCAAGTAACCACCAGGTAGCCTGGTTTGTGGGTGCACTTCGCGAACCTCACCTGTTTTCCTTCTATGGGGATTTTATCGTGGGCCTCGGAGATCGAGTCCTGGACTTGTCCTAGTCTCTCTGGACTCATTTTGTTCTCCGGGTACCCTACTGCTACCACTGCCACCTTCACTGAGGTAAGAGCTTCTTTGAACGAGACTTCGTCCGTCCTAGGCTTATTCCTCAGTTGGCTGACCTGTCGCGGTGTCAGGTCTGTAAAACTTAGGCGCTTTGGAGATTTTGTGTCTTGCCTGGCAGTCTCTTGCGCACTAGTTCTTTGATATTCTAGCCTCTGAGGCTTTTGTGGCCTAGCTTGGGCTTTTTGAAAATTTTCCTTAAATACCTGCCTTTTTGCGGCTGTGTAATTAAGGCCAATTTTCAATAACTCCCTAAGCCGTACTCTTGAACATCCTCCTAGACGGGCAGATTTTATCTCGTCCTCGGTCATTTGATCTATCTCTTCCAGGGAGGAGGCGAAGAATTTACGCCTTTTTACTAGCGTTTCAGCCTTCGCAGGAGGTGTTGTGTTCGTCCTTTCCCAATTCGAGGTTGACGGTTTTGAATTAGTTTGTTTTGGTTTATTGTTAGAATCCATTTTTAATCCCACGAGTAGCTAGGGAAAAACGGTCGGCTACGGCAGAGCCCCGCATGCCGCAGTAAGGTCGTGTTACTCTGGGAGGTGACCCGGTGTCCCAGAGGCTCCGTTTGCAATACCTTAACCCAGGTATCATTCAGTCTTCGGCACGGGTCGCGTTACACCTTAACTTGGGGAGTTGGTCCGCGGCAGCAGAGTTCGCAAAGGATTTTGGGGGTTTTTACGTCCCCTCACCCTACTTATATCTGCCACTAGCCAGAGATCTGGCCGTTCTCCTATCCGCCACCTGGAGACGCGCCCGGTAGGCACTCAACCCTCGGGATAAAAGCATATAAGTATAATTAAGGTATTAAAACTTGATAATAATTTTATTCAGCTGAAACTATCGAAACCAACAGTAAATATTTTAGTGTACAGGCAAATAATGAGTGGTCCTTAGACAAAACCGAGCAAAAAATATCTGATCATACAAAACACATTTGTATTACTCCGAAAAGAAAATTTAGTAAAATTTTCGTAAAAAGCATCGCATCAATGAGAGGCGGTGAAGAATAGTGTACATTTTTTATCTTTATCGTATAAATATTTTTAAATAAGAGAAACCAAACTTGGTAGATTTTCACAAAAACTTTTGTTTATAAAAAATTAAAATTTCTTCAAAACAACTTTCATGAGGAATTTTTAATTTTTTTTTTTAATAAAAGTGTTTGTGAAAATCTACCAAGTTTGGTTTTTCTCATTTAAAAAATAAGCTTTTTATCAAGTAAAGGCCGAAACAATCTTATAAATGTTTGTATGCATGAAAATGGTGAACACTTTGAACAGTTTATGAAATCTTTATTTGTATTCATGTTTTAGTAAATAAATTTGTTTCCGAATCCTACACTCCAAATTATTAAAATACAATACAAAAACGTGAGTATCAAGTGTACCTTTTTTGTAGTAAATGATATATTAAATCCAAAAAGTTGAGTGGAGAAAAGAGTGATGACCCCCTCCAAAAACCTATAAAAATAAAAAAAAATATTGCCTCTTCCTCGGTATTATTAGTCATGGTATTCTAACACGTCATATAAAATTTCATTAAAAATGTCAAAATTTAAATTTTTATCTTATAAATTAAATATATTTTTGGGTGCACTTTTGTATATAGGTAAGTATGGTTTAATCGACCTATTTTTGACCCAAGAATACGTGGTCTAATTTATAACCAATCTTTTTGAAACACCCTGTATATAAAATTGTTTGTCCTGACTGACTGACTAACTGACCGACTGACTGACTGACTGACCTATCAACCTACAGCCAAAACTACTGAGCCTAGAAAGCTGAAATTTGGAACATAGGTTTATTTTATAACGTAAGCATCCGCTAAGGATTTTTCAAAATTTTAAATTTAAAGGGGGATTGGAGGAAATGGGGGAGGGAGCTTTTAATGAAACTCTTTGTTCTTTAAAGTTAGAAACATAAAAATTTAAATTACAGCTACTAAGCATAAATAAATAATAACGTGTTTCAGGGTTTTTCGATTTTCACATTTTAAGGGGAGAAAACGGGGGGTGAAAGTTTGTATGGGACTATTGATTTTTTTTTTGATGAATACAAATTAATAATGACGTGTTTTAGGGTTTTTGGATTTTCACATTTTAAGGGGGGGGAAAACGGGGGGTGAAAATTTATTTGACAAATATCGATTTTTTAAAGGTAGGAACTTGAAAATTGGAATTGTAGGTTCTCATCATAAATATATAATAAAGTGTTTTATGGTTTTTGGATTTTCACATTTTGAGGGGGGAAAACGGGGGTGAAAATTAATAAAAAATTATTAAAAATTATAAAAAATTAATAAAAAATTAATAAAAATTAACAAAAATTAATAAAAATGAATAAATATAAAAAAATGAATGAAAATCAATAAAACTAATAAAAATTAATAAAAAAGGAAGTCATGTATTTTTTATATTAATAACACGACTATATGCGAGCAAAGTCGCGAGCAATAAGCTAGTTTTAAATATAAAATTATTGAAAAAATCAGTTCTACGCCTACTGATTAATATTAGTCATAATTTTGATACATTTTTTATCGCATAAAACTCTGTTAACATACAAAAATTAAGTAAAATTCCATAACATTGTAATGGAGAAACAATTAAAAAAATGTAACTTCTCTAGCGCCTAAACTGAGCAACTGTATGTCCGAGGTAAGTTTACTTAAATCGATTTATCTTCGTCTAAGGAATACGTGGTATGTTTTTGTAGACCTTTTACAGACACCCTGAATATAGAAGTCTCATTTCTGTCTCATCTTAAAAACTAATAAGTTTTTCAGGTAAAAATATACCCAATACCATACGACAACAAATACTATGGTTAAAATATATGCTAAAAAAGATATCGTAAAAATAATTTACCTATTTAATCATAAATTCTTTGCTGTAACTTTTCTCGTCTGTCCACATTATTTCATCTTTATTTTCACTTTTTCGTGGCTTCCAAATAATTTATTAGCCGTCCGAAAATTCAAAATAAATTATATACTCTCTAAATACCACAAACGACAAATTGCAAAAATAATAAATATGCAAGACTACAAACCTATAATCTTTATATCTTAATTAGCTGCGCCACTGGATTTTACAAACTTTCTGAAATACAAAAAAAACTTCAGCACTGTAAAATATGCTCAAGCGTTGAACAAATTAGTGACTTGTTTTCAAGCAGCTGAAATTCATCACTCGATTTGTTCTACTGTATACTAAATACCAGTTCTTGATATTTATTTTGTTTTCCATCTTTTTATTCTTTTAATCCTATAAATTCAGTTAAAAGAACGTTTATTCAATTCATATTAGAACTTTTGTTAATTTTCTATTTTTTCTCACGTTATTTTTTGGATTGTATGACACTCATTTTTTCGTTTATCGGGCCACCCTGTGTAAAATTCAACGTACTAATATGAAAATTTTAAAGTTTATAATGTTGAAGTCTGTTTTTTTAACCTGTATAAATAGCAGCAACACTTCGAACGAGTTCTAAAATAAGTTAAAAAATCAACAAGAAAATTTTCTTAAAAAGCATTTCATGTATTAAGAAATAAAGTACAATATTTACATTACAGATTACATTTTTTCATAAATAGTCACATAATAATAATACTTTAGCAACATAATTTTAAATTTAAATTATCATCAACAATTTAAGAGATTTACAAAAACTGATATAAATAAGTTGAGAAAACATTCTTTTTTTAATATAAAATTGGACAGTCTTGATTATACAGTAAGTTTTAAATTAAATTAATTAATTTTGAGTTGTGCATTCATTTTTATATACCCAAAAATGATCATTCCAATTGTAAAACTTTCTGTAATTATAGTTAGTATCGAACATACACTCTTATGATACATTTAGTTTGGATATAGATTTATTTAAGAGAAAAACATTTATTTAGACACATTCTGCAAATTAGTGCCAAATTAGGTAAGTTGTAACTTGGTCGAAAAGAATGAGCAAAGTATCTTTATAATATAATATACAAAATATGAAGAATTTATGTCTTAAACTTTTTATTTTCCAAAAATATTTTAAAGACGCAATCCTAAAATATTTTATTAAGTTGACCTGTCAGAATCACATAAGTTGCCTTTATTCTTACTCTTGCTAGCAGTTGTACCTTTTTATTTCAAATTTACCCAAGGAATATATTTTCGTATGTGTTAAATAATCATAACAGGTGATACTAAAACGTATACCAAAATTTTAATGGACATCCCTGTATAAATTTGACGCAACGTAAAAACCGCATAGGGACGGTATCCGTTATAATATATATTGTAATCGTTGTTTATAATAAAAATACTTATGTACTTTGCACATTCTTGAATCTACACATGCAAAAAACAGACCCATAGATAGAAGGATATGTTAAAAATCGATTTAAAAATATCTAATAAAAATCTAGAGTGTAATATCCTAGAAAAATAGCTTGAAAAAATACTATTAACTGAATCACATATTATAACTAACCACGATACACGATTCTCCATCACATTTTCAAAACAATTATTTACAAGTTTGTGAAACTTTTGTTGTGTCAAATAAATTATATTTTTATACATTGTTTTGTTCTCCATTTAGTAAATAGAAATATTTCTACAAAATATAGTGATCAAAAATAATTTTCAATAAGGAAATATATGAGCTTTCGGCCTCTGCCTAAAAAGCACCAAACATGTATTACAATACTTGTAATTCAATGTCTGGAGGTGGAAGGAACTATTTGTGTTGTATTGGTGGCCTAAATTGAATTGACAATATCTTACCCTGCATTATTTTTCGATGTACCTGCAATTTGAGTTACTTGAATACCATAGTGGTTTTAGACTTGATGGATCAACAACAGACGAAATATTTATCAGATTCTACAAACATAGGATTAGGCCTAAATTGCAGGAGGTCACAGACGAATTCCAAATTCTTAATAAATTCATAAAATTAGTCAAAACATCAAATGCAGATGGATCCCAGCCATTAGCCCATCTAATTGTTAATAATAATAAAAAATTATTATTGATCATGACAAATATGATCTACAAAATTAAGAAACAAAATAATAATTTACCTTATATAAACAGAGGAAAAGACTAATACTGCTGCAAATTATTTTGAATGAAAGATTTTATATCAAATATTAAATTTAGAAATAATATTGACCATATAACTTTCCTTGTAAATTAAAATGGTTATCATAAAAAAATATTTCACAAGAGAATTATATTTCTGTCATTTAATAAATGGAGACAAAAAATTCACAGGAACTACAATAACAACGATCCTAAGAATCTAACTTATCAACAAGTACGTACTTAATTGAGGAAGGCCCATTTAAAATAAAACCATTAATTCTGATTTTTTTCTATTACCATATTCCATTATATAGCCATAGAAGAAATATTATGTATTTAAATTATATTAAATTAAATAAAAAATTTGATAAAAATATTTTTTTAATTTTTTTTAATAATTGGACTATAAGACTCATCAAGTCATTTTTGTACTCTTCATAATAATTGTTTGTTCATACAATTACCCAGGTTACGTTACAAAGTATCAGGCTTCTTTGATTTTATCTTTTAATATTCGTTTATAGTTTAGGATCAGAAGTCCATTTAATGTACGGAGGCCTTTTTTCGGGTTTTGGTTTTGAATTAAGCATTAAGAATTTAAATACAAATTGATTCTGGAAGTGCGAATCAAATTTATAATAAATTTTCCGTTTTTTGGAACTCTGAAGATTGAATAAAAATGATTTTAAAATCTAGAAACCAAAATTTTTCAAAGAAACCATTAATATAATCTATTCAACAAAGCCCTAACAACTATACGTTGGAACAAGCATTTATTTTTTGAAAATTAATTAGTTTAATATACATTTCTATCTTTTTTGTTTTATTGAAAACGTAAAGCATAAAACATATTGCAGCATCATTTCAAGTTACTAGAAACAGTAAATTTACTTTTCTTTAAACCTACTTCAATTTTTCGCCGAATTGCTAGAAAGGGAAAGTTTTATACCTGAATTTTGCAAAGGTCTTGTCGAAACAAGTCAGTTATTCGAGCAAAGGCGGATATTAGATCTTATTATTATCATTTTAATTTGTATTCAAATATTTAGTTGTCAGCGTTTTAAAGAACATAATTGCAATAAATTAAAGAACATAAATTTGCTCTCTCTTTTAATTCGAAATGTTACTGAAAATGTTACTGATTGTTTCTTTAGAGTTTAAGTTATATATTTGTAATATTTTCAAGCATAGTTGCTTATTCAAACAGATAGAGTTAGAAAGATGAAAAAAAAAAATTACAGAACTAATGAGTGAAATACAAAATGTGGGGACACGTCATAGATACAATAACAAAAAAGAAGTAATAATTCTTCAGACGAATTCTTTTTTCGAACTTAGTAGCCTGTCGTATGTTCCATTTAAATCAATCAAAGAATACCAAAATTATACGATTAAATCATATTATTCCTTCGCCAACATCCATAATTTATTATCGAGAATTTATCATTTCTCTATTTTACAAGTATTCGTTCCTAATAATAAAAGAAGCAATTGACATTGTCTAGAGTTACGCGGTAAAGAGATTCTGAATTAATTACGTTTTTGTTTGTAAGTTTTACTAGTATAAACGATAAGAATGTAGAAAAAGACATACATAATTATATATTAATAATAAGTTATTATCTTGCTATTTATAGATTGAGAGAATTCTGACACAATTAACTTTTGATTATTGCAATGTAATATAAAAAAAGTTTTACAGTAAAATCAAGTATCAAAAATTTCGATTAATTAATTATGAATTAATTGCTCCAAAATCCTCTACCTACATTGTCAAGATTCACAATCGACATATTGTGATGTTTTGGTAGTTTTTTTCAAGCGGATTTTAATTCCTTGATTCAGCTCAACAGTTCAAGTCTTTAGTCACAATAAACAGTCACTTTTTAAAAGTACAGCACAAGAAGGATGGTCTTCAAATGGTGTAACTGACCAAATCAAAACTTTTTTTATAACATCAATATTAAAATGACGATCAGATAAACCAAGTTGAGGCTATACCACCAGTATTTTTATTAAGCACATTTTTTTGAGCAAATATTTTATGCTAAAAACACAGTCGGCAATATTTCACGTTAAAATAAAATAATATGAACCTTTTAAAATTTTAATTATTTATCACAACATGGCGATTGATCAATTGACAAGCATTTATTTGAATTACCAGCTTCATTCATCCTAGAAATCTATAATGAACAAACCAAATATTTTTCCTTCTTCCTCTCAACATTCAAGTAGTCGAACCAACTTTTTATGAAAAGCAACTAGGTATTGTTGATTAAAAAAAGTTATTAAAAATTTACATCTAAATTTTCGTTTTAAAAATAGGCCGATGGAAAAAATATCAAATAATAAAAAACACGTATTCGATTTGTACCCTTTGTTCTATCACTTCTCATCTAAATATTCGATACTCTTTTACTATTTATGTCAATTATTTTCGATAATCTTTCCACAGCTGTAAAAACGAGAGTTTTTCATTTTTTTAGTCAGAATCCTCGTCCGCAGGTTGATCGAAACCACTGAGGTCAGCAGCCTGAAGATGACCCTTCATCTGCGCGTACTCTATAAGAGCCAAATGGCAAAAAATGTACTGGTCAGGCATTTGGATGGAATAAGCTCGTTGCGATCTTATCCTTTCGACGGTACCCCTTATATCTGCCGATCCAACGTCTTCTAATCTGGAGATGCAGATGTCTAATGTACAGAATGTACCTGTAAGGAAAAATAGGATACATCAGTAAAAACAATATACTTTTATTTATTTATTTACGGGCAATCCCATTTGAGAAATAAATTACAATTTTAAATTATAAATAAATAAATGTAGTGAAATATATATGGTGCTGAAATACAAACGTGGTATAGTTCATTACATATAGACTAAAATAGGTAAAGAATTTAAAAGATTTAAAAAGACAATAAGGTTGAATAAAATATTTACATTAAAAATTAAAGATCAAAGATTAAAGTTCAGTACCAGAGATAACCAGGAGATGTAACTACTAACAAATATCGTGCGGCCCAGAATAAGACATATTCTAAGGGACACAGTAGGGTATAATATCCGCTGTTGTCATTATTAGTAAAGTGTATGTATTAAAATATTCGCTCAAGAAAACGATTTACCTCCCACTCTTTTGTCACAAGCTGAATTTTTCACAGATGAAAGGTCATAATAAGGTAACCCTTATTCCGGAAGTAATACAAAATTAGACTGTGCAGAAGGGCACTATCATCAAAAATCCAGATATTGATACCACCGAATAGAGAAAAAAATACTTATTTTTTGGTCAAATGCACAATAAAATCTTTGTAGGAAGTAATTGTTCATACTTATTTAAAAAAAATAATTTGCATTAGCCCTTTTTAAATATACCCCTCATTTAACAAAAAACGAAGGCCTAAATGAAAAAAAAACATTCTTTATAAAATTTTTGCTTATGTGTTGACAAGGTAACAGAGTAAACACCATATTTTTTGCTTTTGAATTAACAAAGATATAACAATAAACGATGAGAGATGTCATAGGTTTATGCTGTAATTAATTCTCACCGCCAATTTTATCGACTCTCAGTGTATCTTTCTCTTCACCTTCAAACGTAGCATAGCTCTGTTTCTCTCTACGTGCCGGCTGATGTATCACATTATTGATATGGTAGGATTTTTTCATTTTTTTATTATAAAACTCGTTATGTTCCATTGGGCAATGTGTCTTATTGTTATCTGTTTTTACTAAAGAATTAATAAGTGTAGTGTATGTGTTATATATTAAAATACCTAATAAATTGGGAAGAAATATAGACATTTTTGCATCTTTATTATATCTACACCCAATATTCCACTTCCGCAACAATAGAACTTGTTTATTCATTGGATATTTAACAAAAGACGTTTAACAAATTTTCTGCCAGAGCAACTTCTTCAAAACTCCCTTCAGCAAAAGCATATTCAATTTCTAACTAGTGGTGGATTCGCGAAAATCAATAAATATTGGAAGAATTTTGAACCATCAAAAGACGATTTTTTAAATTCAAATCACGATGACGCTGATAATCGTATCTTATTGCACATATTGTCAGCCAAAAATTCGGGGTATTCACGCTGCATTATTTATTGCAACAATACAGATGTTCGTCTTATTAATTTATTTTAAGATGTTTTTGACTAAAGATATATGGTTCAGAACAGAGAGAGGAGACTCAAGACGATTTCTAGCAGTACATTATTTAAATTTGGATGAAAACTTTCTAAAAAATGTGCCTGCTTTTCATTCTCTGACCGGTTGTAATACAACCAGCCAATTGTCCCGCATTGGGAAAAGAACCTGTTGAAAAAACCTACCTTGAACACCATTACTTTTTGGATGGATTTGGCACTGATCAATACTCTGAAAACATATTCTCTAATCTTGAAAGAATTTTCATAAAAATTTATTCAAAACTGCCAATGTTACTTCTATTAACATTTTGAGGGGATTATTGACCTCTCCAAAAACCATCGCTAAATTGCCACCGACTGAAGACGCCCTAAGACTACAATGTTTAAGATGTTTTTACCAGCTAAATATTTGGCTAAACTCTTTAAACCCAGATGCAGCTTCCTAATGTTGAAGAGTATGGATGGAAAGTAGATCAAGATGGAAGTCTGATATCCACTTTTAAGACCTGCCACCAGACATAACATAACTTACATCATGCAAATGCAAAAAAGATACTATAAAATATTCTAACAATAATATTCTGTTCTAGACTGTGGAAGCAAAATTTGCAAATGCAGGAAAAAAAATATTTGCTGTATCGGTTCCTGCACCTCTATGGCACAAAAAACTGCAGAAATAGTTTGACCACAGCCACTAATGTTTTGGACAATGTTGATTCGAGTGGTGAATCTGATTCTGATTAGTTTGAAAGTCTTGTAATTATAAATTTTAATATTATTAATTTATGCTTTATATACTTTTTTCCAATTATTATTATTATTATTATTATTATTATTATAATTTATTTATATTGGATTTATTGTATTTTGCAAAGCAATAGCCTTACTGTTTATAATTGATATTTCAATAAATACCTTCAATAAATAGTTTATATTTTCTTATTTTTTATTCTCCTCCAAAAATAAAAAAAAAATCATGAAGTAATTAATACACCCTATTATTCATAGTGGATAAATCAATAATCCCTGTATAAAATAATATAAGAGAGTCAAACTGATTGCATACATTTCAATACTGAGAGAGATGCAGAAAGAGTCGAGAGGCTCTGCCTTTAATGATTGCTTTCTAGTAAAACCATGACATCACTAATTGTTTATTGCTATATTTTTGTTAATTTAAAAGCAAAAAATATGACTGAATATACAGGGTGATGAATTTGAAAAACTAAAGTGACTAATAATTTAAGAGACACGGCAAATCTGGCAACATTGCAAATATTAAATCTGGAATCACCGTATCCCAAAATAGGTGTACCCCAAATTTTGTACAATTAGGACTAGCAATTTAAGAGATAATTGGCCGTTTCCAGACTTTTGGGCCACTCTGTATACCTGTATTTCAAAAACATTCTGTATATTTATGTGTGTAAATTTATTTTTAGTATATAAACTGCACGTTAGAGAAAACGTGCCACACAAAAAATTTACGAAATTATCTGTCTTGTTAAGTTTCTTATTTTTTAATTACGTAAAACGGGTTAGTTTGTGTACTTGCGAAGTCATACCACCCTGTAAAGATCATAAACAAATTTTCGGAACCGAGTAAACCAAAAAATTTATCAAAATACTTTTTTACCCGTCAATTAAGTTTCATGAAAGTGACTATTTTGAGAACTTATGAATTTGTATTGTGTTCTAAAGAGTATTAAAGGTATTTTTGTACTACACTGGTCTTCGTAAAGAGTATTCCTTAATAATGGATGAAAAATATCGAAGAGCTATTCAGATTGTAACATTATTGGAAAATGGAGCAAGTCAACGGGATGTGGCGAGACAATTAAATATCAGTTGTTCGACTGTGCAAAGAACACACCAACGGTTTGTTGCGACCGGCACTTATCACCGGCGACCCAGTACAGGTGCTAAAAAAAAAACAACAGCCAGAGAAGATCGCTTTACTCATCACTGCTGTTTAACGAGACCGAACCCAAACTGCTAGAATGCTCCAAAGTAGTCTTCAGCGAGCTCATGGAATGGCAGTCAGCACTTCTACTGTTCGGCGAAGGTAAAGAGAAAGTGGTTTGACAGCTTGCAGTCCAGCTACAGGACCCTTGCTTACTGCAGCACACAAAAGACGCAAACTTGCTTTTGCTCACGCGAATATATGAATTCAACAGTGAACATTGGAAAATGTACTGTTCACGGATGAGTGTAGGATGTGCATATATGAAAAACCGAAATAAGGTTTACAGAAGAGCTGGAGAACATTATGCTGCCTGTACTCGGTCACCTCAAGTTGCTTTTGGGGGTAATGTTTTGGACAGGAATTTATTTTGAGGCACACGGATCTCGTTATTATTGTTAGAAGCGCATTAACATCACGACAATACACAAAAGATCCTAGAAGAGCATGTAATGCCATATGCTGGGTTTGTTGGCAATGATTTGCTGCTAATGCAGGATAACGAGGGACTACACACATCAAGGATGGTAACACAATACCTTGAAGAGGTTGGTATTCCCAAAATCGATTGGCCTCTTCTAAGTCCGGATCTTAATCCTATTGAGCTTGTTTTGGACCAGCTCAAAAGGCGTGTAAGACGTCGTATACCTGTTCCAAAAACACGCGAAAAGCTTCGGTTGAACCTTATTGAAGAATGGATCACTTTTCCTTAAGCAAACATTCAGACCTTGCTGATTTCTATGCCAAATCGAATTAGTAGTGGCATCCAGAATCGGGGTGGCATACGCTGTATTGAAAAGTGATCCTCACCATTTATTGCCTCTTTAATTTTATTATTGCAAAGTAAACTGTAACTGTAATTTTTCAATAAATTTATATCTCATTTTTTTTGTTATTGTTTCGTTCGTGACTTATCGTAACATCGGATAACATGGTAAAACAATTACTAACTTAATACACAATAGATTTATTGTTATAAAAATAAGTTATATTTAAAAAGATGAATTATTTCATAAATTTTTTAGGTGGCCCGTTTTCTCTGACGAGAAATGTATCAAATTAAAATTACCAGCCACTTAACAATTTTTGCTCCTGTCCCCTAACCACCGAAAATCTACACGTTCTTTAGGCTCAATGATAGGTGCATTTCTTATAACTCACACCTGTTTTCAGTAGATTCCTTTTTAGAAATAGAAGAATAATTAAACTTACCAGTTCTACCAATACCCGCACTGCAGTGCACAACGATTGGAGGGCCCCTAGGATGTCCCGCCCACGTATCTCCTAAAGCTACTACCATACTGGCCTGTTTTCTCCTTACTCTTTCTAGGAACTCTAACATTGCTTTTGCCGAATGCGGAACTCCGTAATCTGGCCACGAGGTGAATTGCCAATGAGAAACTTCCCGAGTTTCTTCAGTCTACAAAATTTTAAAATTCATCACTATTTTTGTATTAAACATAATATGAATGTTCAATAGAGATGTCATAATTATTATACTCACTTTATTATTTGTTAGACTAATTGTAGTTACAGTGTATTCAGTATCTGTTTCTATAGCCTCAGTTTTAACCAAAAATTGACCATAAGTTACTTCGGCGCCTACATCGGGTTCCCAGTACTGATGACATTTCGGCCTGCCCCTTTCCATTGCTCGTGTTGTCATCACAATAACTAAAGTATGTTGTTCCCAAATCATTCGCCAAAAATCGGGCGTCGTTTTTGGAAGGGGTCCTACAAAGAATGAGAAATTTAATTGCAACTTCGAAATATAAAAATAATATAAGTAGGTAAGTACTCAGCGAGAAAGAAAACTGCACCGGAAAATTACTTTATATCTAGAAATTTTCTACGGGGTTGTGGTCTTATAATCAAGATATACAGGGTGTTCCAATAAGAGGTTCGGGATGTTTTTATTAAATAAAATGAAATCAAATAGAAAAACATTTAAGACTTTTGTCAACATTTTCGATCACAGTTGACAGCTGAATACATTTCTGGTGGTGCATTGAATCTCATATTGTAATTATTGAATTGTTTGAGGATTGTTTACATATGGTTTACTTTTGATGTAACCTCACAAAAAGAAAGTCTAGTAGCGTTAGATCGCAGGTTCTAGGTGGCCAATTAACATCTCCATTTCATGAAAGAAGTTTATTGTATCTCTTGTCGTGTGAGATCTTGCATCGTCTTATTGGAAACATTTATTGTGAAGATCCATATTCATTATTATAGGCAATAAAACTCTCGAAACATCGTTCGGTAAAGCTAACGTGAAGGTAACACTAGAAATGGCTCAGCTGTGATCGAAAATTTTGGCAAAAGAGTTGTGCCCTACAGGGCAATGTTACCTATTGCTATAAAGTCTTACATTTTTTCTTATTTGGTTTTTGTTCTATTTAATAAAAACATCCGGAACTTCTTAATGGAACACCTATTATATAACAGAAGATTGTATAGTATAAAATCCTGAAAGTTTTTTTTACAGTATTTATTTATTCTTAGTACTATTTGTCGTAGACCAGCGGTGTTTTTTCTTAGATATTAGCTGTCTGTGTAAGGGTTCCTTCGTGTTTACAGGATAGATTGTGGACTGTATTTTTTTTATAAATCTTGTAGAATCTCGGTGATAAATTGATGGATAAATTGTCGTGAAATGTAGAAATTAAAGTGATTGCTTCTGTCAACTGGTTTGTTTTATCTTTATAAACTTTATACTTTACAACCACATTACATTTGAGTGATACTTTATATTCAATTGAATGTGAATATGCTGATTTAAAACATTTTTCTGTTAGTTTAATGTTAAAAATGCGATCGTTCACGCAGCGATTACATTAGTCGTTACATGAAATTTTTCATAAAATAGGCAAAAGAATTACCTTCTTCAATATAGATATGATATTTAGCAACGCCCTATACATCGCATAGCCATGAAGTGTGGACTAGTGAGCAAGACAGTAGTAGGATTTGTGAATTTTTTTTTGATAGGAATTTATATATAGAAACTGTACACAAAGAAATTTTGCAGCACATAAATGTCACTTTTCGACACCCTTATATCATACTTTAATTATTTTAAGAAATGATCAAGTTTGCAAATGCAAAACTATGCAAAAAAGCGTTTTTTGAACTGTTTTTTTTTAATACATAAATGAAAAAGAAACTTAAAATTTCCAGATTTAATATCTCTTAATAAAATAGAAACTATCGAATATTTCCAAGGATTTTCTCATGCACTGACAAGTAATTTTATCTGAAAATCTCTCTTACCTTGCGTATTAATAAAAGCATTCTTTTGTTTATATCCATCCACGAAATTCGCATGAATGTAATCACTATCTTTGTCATTGTCCAATTCGGACAGAATCACTCGACTATGGTCGTAACACAGCACATCAGTATATCTGTTTTTGGGCAAATTATTTTTGGATTTAGCTATGTTGAATGTTCCATCAGGAGGTCTAGACCTGAAAAAAAAATCGAATTCAAACAAGCTCAAATAATTTTTTTACACATAATTTCAAACAAAAAGATGGCATAAATGATACGGCTAATTGATCTCTGAAAAATAAGTAGGGTTAGCTTAATAAACATATGGTGAAAAATAAGACGAGTATGTACATAGATGTGTTAAAAAATTTAATTATTGAATTTTATTAAAATCTGCAACTTTCAGCAGTACAAAGCAATGATCATAACCTGCCTGAAAAATTGTTATGCATTTATAATAAAAAATAAATAATAATAATAATAAAAACACTGAATAGATATTTAAAAAACTTGAAACAAGAATAATACTGTCGACCAGAGATAAAAAATGACGGTCATTTAAAAATCATGACATTTTCGTTGTTAAATTACCTTTACGATATTATAATATTGTTACCGTGCAGTAGCCTGCGGCTGTTATAGGAAACGTTCGAATACAAAAAAAGAAGTGCAATGTTACTCATCGGCCTACAGTGTGCTACGGTCGTCATAAGTAAAAGTACTAGTAAAAGAAGATAGAATAGTCCAGAAATGTCATTCCACGTCAAGGAAAAGTCTAGACAGTTCGAGAATGTTCGAGAAAGTTAACGCAAGCTATATAAGCAGGGATCCTGACGTCAGTTTTATGATAGACGTTACATGTTAATGTTATTAGTTGGATAGTTATTGTTGAAGTTGAATTGAAATAAATTGTGATACCAAAAACCAATGGCCGCATTCAGCAGAAGCAATCGATTTATGATTTTCTGCTGAATGATATATAAAAGAGCGATTAGTAATCAAATGATGAGTTATCGGCCGCCATTTAAAACATCGAATTTGAAATACGATTAGTTATCACATCGTGATTAGATTTAGAACTCATACCAACTGAAGTGAATGTTTTGTGGTGGTGCTCATAATTCATAACCTTATTTTATGTTTATTTTGAATTCATTTTTACACTGAATTTGTCATTTTTCACTGAAATGAAGGACTTTGAAGTGATATATGTTTATAACAATATGAAATATATTGTAGTTGGTAATGAAGTGTTGCACAATGCATTAAAATCAGGCAAATACATTAATTTATAATTATGTAGTTGAGTAATTTATTTGGTGTTTTATTCTAAATTTTGTACCTATATTTTAGATGATGACTTTTTTCTGAAGTACATGTCACTTTTATGTCGCCTGTCGAAGTGCCTAAAAAGTTCATTCAGGAGATTCACTAATCGATAAGTAATCGCTAAGTTATCGTTTGATAATCGGTTGCTTCTGCTGAATGCGGCCAATGTAACATTGGTGACAGCGGTGGGATACAAAGTAAAAGTTCATGGTAAATACTAGATCCACTGAGTACGAAAAAGATATGGATACTGCAGGCCCACCAGCATGGTTTTTGAAGATGGAAGAGGAAAAGGAGAGGCGCCGTAAGGAGAAAGAGGAGGCAAAGGAAAGGCGTAGGAAGGAAGAAGGGAAGGAAAAGGAAAAGCGTAGAAAGGAAGAAGAGAAGGAAAAGGAAAGGCGAGAAGAGGAGAAAGAAAGATGGAGAAAGAAAGATGCAGAAAGGAGGAAGAAAAAGAAGCGATTAAAATTATGAACGGTTTGCTACAAATCCAGGAAACCTTCAAGCAAGAGGTTAGTTAGCTTAAAATTAGAGTAGATCTGATAGAACAACAACAAGAGCATCTAAAAGCTAATTTAGAACAGCAGCAAAAGCATTTAAAAACTAATTTGGAACAACAACGAAAGATTTTAGAACAACGGGAGAAGGCTAGAGTAGAGTTCGAAAGGCAAATTAGAACCGAACTGGTTGAGTTAGAAAGAGGAATTCGTAGCCAAGCTTCGATAAGCAACAGAGAAACTGAAAACACTAGCTCGTCTTCATCCATAACTGAACCAAGCCACATTTGAATCCCAGTTTTACAAAACTATACTAGCAAGACCCTTAAGCCACCCACGTTTGACGGTCAGACAACATGGGAAACATATCGACTCCAATTTGAAGCTGCAGCTAGAGCCAATAGCTGGACCGAGAAAGAGATGGCGGATTCATTGATAGTGTCACTGCGAGGTCAGGCAGCAACCGTTTTACAGTTACTTCCTCAAGAGGAACCCAGTTATTCATCTCTCGTCCAAGCTTTGGTGACAAGATATGGCCAGCAGCATTTGAAACGGGTATTTCAAAGCCAAATAAAAATTCGTAGTCAGAAACATATTGAGAGTCTACAGGAATTCGGGGCCGACATAAGAAAATTGATTCATCTGGCCTATCCACAGGCGCCCAAAGATTTCCAAGAACAAATCGGAATAGAGGCATTCATTGATGGATTACAAGATGCAAAAATGCAGCAAGTCCTACGACTACAACATCACAAGACGCTGAGGGAGAAACTGATTGCAGCCCAGGAATATGAAGCGGTAAAACTCCTATCCAGATCTTCTCGTACAAAAGTAAGGGAAATTAAATCCCAGGAAAGTGAGGAGGTCAATACTAATGCTATTCCCCAAATCTTAAATATCCTACGAAATATGCAACGAAACAGCCAAAATGGAAACAGGAGATGCTTCAATTGCGGAAGAATCGGGCATCTTCAAAGAACGTGTAGAAGCATGGCTCATTCTATAAATCGAGAATCAGTGAATGAGACCGGAAAATCATATAGATCAATCTTTCCAAGCCCATCACTAAGACCAACAAGAATTAATTACAGCAGCTATGCGTCCCGAAGAAGCCAATCACCCATACCGAGCCGGGCAACCCCGTTTAGAGGAACAATGCTGGTATGGTAAAAGACTCGAAGAACGAGAAGAACCGGTTGATAAATTTACTCTTCGGGCAACCACTATCAAGCCAGAGGGCGACGAAGAAGAAATCACCCTTGAAAGTCTGAGATAGGGACAGAAGGAAGACAATGACTTAAAGGTTGTCCGAGAATGGCTCAAAAATAAAGTTACACCAAGAGCTAGCCAAATACAGTAAAACTATAAAAGGCTACTGGACCCAGTGGGATTGCCTGTATCTTCACGATGGCCTATTGCACCCGAAGTCCCGTTGGAGTATATGTAGTCCGCCAAGTGATACTGCCGATGTCACAGGTGAGAAATGTATTGGAGGAGCTTCATAGCAGCCATTCAGGAGGACACTTTGATACTAAAAGGACACTGGCACGTGTTCGGGAAAGATTTTATTGGGTCAATTGCCGACGGGATGTAGCGGATTGGTGTAAAAAATGTGATGTATGAAATGGCAGGACAAAGGTCTATGGGTTCGCTCGAGAACGACTGAAAGCCCACACCAATAAAGCAGATGCTAGAATCGACAGGCGTGCCACAGATACACATTTTGAGAGGGGCGACAAGGTATGGCTGTGCAATCCCAAGCAGCGAGGAGGACTTTGTAAGAAATCGCAACGGAACTGGGAAGGCCCCTACTCCGTCCTTAAGGAAAATCAACGACCTGATCTGCCGAATTCAGTTGTCAGCGGGAAGTAAACCCAAGGTAGTTCACATTGAAAAGTTAGCGCTATATCGTATTCCGGATCCTCCCCGTTGGCTTCATCCAGGTCCCGGTAATCAAGTTATTCGGGGCGAATAACTAGAGAAGAGGGAGTAATGTTACGCAGCACCCTGCGGCTGTTATAGGAAACGTACAAATACAAAAAAAGAAGTGCAATGTTACTCATCGCCCTACAGTGTGATGCGCTCGTCATAAGTAAAAGTACTAGTAAAAGAAGATAGAATAGTCCAGAAATGTCTGGAAATGTCATTCCACGTCAAGGAAAAGTCTAGACAGTTCGAGAAGGTTAAAGCAAGCTATATAAGAGGGATCCTGACGTCAGTTTTATCAGTTATATGAAAGACGTTACATGTTAATGTTATCAGTTGGATAGTTATTGTTAAAGTTGAATTGAGTCATTGTAAAGTTGAATTGAAATAAATTGTGATACCAAAAACCAGTGTAACAATATAAATGAAAAATGCTATTGATGAGATAGCTAGAAATAAAACTTGTATTCAATCAAAAAATACAAAATGATTTCTCCTTTAAATTGTTATTTACTTGATACTTTAATTTTTATCAGCATGATACTCATACGTATTTTTTTATTAGTGCAAGGAGTGCCAGGATTATGAGGACTGAGAATAAAATGCTCAAAAATACTTCTTTTCTTTCTCACGACAGCCTTAGATTAGAGAGTAACAAATGAACTTACTGAGTGATCCACAAAAAAATTCTTCTAAATTAAATAAAGGATATTTGAGTGTACAATTCTTTTTTTTTTAAATTATAGTTTGGATGTAAGAAGCGGTCGTAGTTATTACGGACGTGACAAAACAGTACCATTGCACATGTAATTGACGTTAGCTCAATTTTGAGGTTAGATTAAACGTGACGGCACGTCACGAATCAGTATGACGTGATCGTTATTATCATTATGACATATCGAAAAGACGCGGTCATATTATTATGACCCGCACAGCCAGAGTCCGATTTTAAATTCTTTTACCGATAATTTGACCAACGTTTCATAAGATATATATGACAGGTTAAAGGGCTATATTTTGGGTCACGTGGTTTATGACCCATTAATAATAAAGATCCCAAACGTAGTTGGGTTGGGAACTTAGTTTAAGTCCAAGTTCAACACGTTGTCAATGACAAGTAACGGCGACTTTTTTTATCACAAAAATACAGCTCTGAACGATATTTTCAGAAATTGTTTTTAGAAATGGATTCAAAGTAAGGTAAAGAATGTTGGAAAGTCTATAGTTTGTTTTACTTTTAATGTATAATATTTTAATAAGTAATATTTAACAAATATTTAAAAGTTATGGACTTTCCACCATTTTTTAAAGCATTTAAAAGCTAAAACGCAAAATACACTGTTTTATTTTTGCCCTAATTATTTCAGGATACTTGTGTTAAAGATTTAAAAATGTACTTTCAATGAGGTGCCGTTTAATTAAACTCATCTTGTTACGTATTTGTTGACATGAAGAGACAGAAATTTAAAGTGAGGCCTTGTATTATTTCGAATGAAAAATCATTTTCTAACTTAAGAAAAAAGTTGAGTTGGTCTTAATACAATTTAACTTTACACACTGGTGTACTCATCTCATTTTTCACTCCATGTTTTGGGTATACCATTCCCAGTATTTTTATTCAACATATTATGTCCTAAGAGCTTCCATTTTTATGTTAATTAAAGTTAAAAAAATGATTATTTGGCATAACTTTGAAATTAGTATACATTTTTTTTTTTTCAAAAAACTTGTTTAATTAATGTAAAGAAACATGCAAGGGGCATAAAGTGAGAGTATAATATCCTTAACTCTCCTTCCCCCTAAAAATAGAGCATCTTGGGACGTATGTTTATTAGGCAAACACTACTTAGTTTTCCATCAGCAGTATTATTATTTGGTAAGGACAATTAACAGCAATTTAAAAGAACGTGGATTACTATGTGACACCAATTGTTTTGCAATTTTTTATTAATGCTAAAAAGCCACAAAGCAAACTAAAAAATTGTAGGTATATTTCTTTTTACAGGTAATTTGATAATTTAATCATACTTTTAGTTTACAGGTGAATCTTACATTTAAAAATATTTTAATTTACTAAGAAAAAACGCTTGTCCATTTATATGTGAAGGTTGTGAATAATTTTGTAAACATATTCATAATTATAATACATTTTCCAGATATTTTTTAATGACCTTGCATAAAAACAATGCATATCTTTGTTTTTTAAACAGAAATAACTAAGTACTTTATCATTATGGTAATAAATTAAATTTTAATACACTTTAATATATTTTATTAAATTATTAAATCCCCTTGATTATAAACAAATTAAGTTCCTTACTAATTATATATTTGATAAATTTTTGTTGTTGTTTAATGTCCTATTAATAGCTAACCCCTTTTAAAATATTTGCCAAAAAAGTTATTTACGTTTAAATTTTTGAAGTGACAAAAGTATGTTTATAAAACAAAATTCTACTTATACTATTTTTATACGCTATCAGTGCTTCTAACAAATTTGTTCATGTTTTTAGTGCTTCACTGTTATCGAAATGTATTAATAGTATATAAACTTAATAATTAAGTAACAAATGTATAAGAGTTTTTATAATTTGACATAAATTTGAACTAAAAGTAAATAAATAAGTATGCATATGAGCGAACTCCACTGTTTTTTCACCTCTCAAGTAAAATTACCTTGTCAGTAACTAACTTCTTGGTGAATAACAAGGGTCACTTGAAGTAATCAATAAGGTTCAAGTAGTAAAGAAATGTTAGTGACAAATGGATATATTTGAAAGATTTGGAACTAATTTACTATAAAAAAATTTAATAATTTTATATTCTCATTAGTGAAGCTAGCACCAACATAATAACGAAATAGAATGAGTAATTTTGACTTATTTATCAAATAAGCCAGTTACTAAGAGTGATTTTTTACTTTTACATACTGTAGAGAGAGGTTTGTCATCGGGGGACCTTAACGTTAAACATGTTGACTAGGGATCCAAACAAACTACGCTCAAATGCAGTGAATTAAAAAAAGATGTCCCTCAAAACAATTGCAATTATCACTCTACAGGTAAACCTTCTTACTACCTTTATTGAAGAAAATTTTGATTTAGATTCTGATCATTCAGCTGTAATTCTGACCTTGAGTGAAAGTTATTAAAAGAGCAACCCGACCTACTATTACCAACAAAACTACTAACTGGGAAAGCTTCAGAATTGAACTTCAAAACAAGATCAATCTGAATATATGTTTAAAAACAACTGAACAACTTAATGAGGAAGTTGAAAACTTTAAAAAAGTTGTTCAAAAAGCTGTCTACAGTGATACCAAAGAAATTACCCATTTAACAAAAGGAATAGTCTACCCAGTTAAGATCGGATAACTTGTTAGAGAAAAAAGAAGAGCAAGAAGAAGATGGCAACAATCTAGAGATGATACATCTGATAAATTCATTTTAAACATTACAAAACATCTCAAAAACTGAGAAGAATCAAAACTCATACCTACAGAACCTGTCACCAGATAAATACACAGATTACTTTCTGTGGAAAGCCACAAAACAAATTAAAAGACCTATTAGCTTCATCCTTTCCATTGAAAGAGGTAACGGAGTTCGGGCCAGGGACAATAAAATACTTGTCTGCTGGACATTTGTCAGATATTATAACACCCAATCAGATGTAGGAAGAAAATAATTTACCTTATAATAGAGAATCAAAAATCCGAAAACATCCATCTTGTTACAATGAAAGAAGTAGCAGAAGTAATTGAAACTAACCTTAATCCGAAGAAAGCACCAGGCTTCGATTTAATTACTGGTGAAATTTTGAAGCAATGCGCTAGTTCAGTGATTATGATGGTTCCACTGACAATTAAAGTGACAGTAGATTTTTTGAGTTTTGTTTACCTAAATTATATCGCTTTTTTCACTTTTATAAATATATTCCTAAAGTAAGTAGATAGCATGATAGCATGTATCAAATATACAATCGTTTAGTTACCAATTACATACTTTTAAACTATTTTCTATGACCTGTAAACAATATTTTGAAATAAAATATAAACAGTAAAATCGTATATGTCAAATTAATTGATGTATTTGTTAAAAGTTTGGTTAGAATTAAATGTCAGTGGAACCAAAATGACATTACACTGAACTAGCGCATTGTCTAGAAAAGGTGTTGTCATGCTGACATACTTGTTAAATGCGGTTTATAGATTGAAACATGTTCCCGCAAACTGGAAAGTTGCAGAGGTAATAATGTTACCAAAGTTAGGAAAACCGCCAATCGATGTTAAGTCTTAGTCTTAGGCCTATTTCTCTTTTACCAACTGTGACAAAATTACTTTAAAAATTACTGGTAAAGAAATTAAGATCTCCTCTGATAGAAGATACAAAATTGATACCTGATTTCCAATTCGGATTTCGACAGAAACATTCTACTATTTCCAAGTGCATAGAATCACAGATGTCATAGAGCATGCCCTTGATGGAAAACAAGTCTGCTCTGCAGTATTTTTAGACGTTGCCCAAGAATTTGACAAAGTGTGGCATGAAAATTTGGTTCACAAACTAAAAAAAAAAATACTCCCGAAGCAATATGTAGAGATTATATCTCAGACAGGCTTTTCAGAATCAAGCAAAAAGACGAATATTCTAATTTAAAAGAAATAAGAGCTGGAGTACCTCAAGGAAATGTTCTTGGACCCATCTTATACTTGCTTTACACTAGTGACTTGCCAGCTCTGGAAGATATGATTGTAGCTACATTCGCTAATGATACTGCTCTCCTTGCAGTTGATCAGGACCAAGAAAGATCAGTAAAAAACTCCAAACTGCCAGCAATTATCTAGTTAGATGAACCAATCGATGGAGAATTAGGCTCAATGAACTTTATTCATGTGAACTTCACTAACAAAAAAATAGCAGAACCTTTCTCTTTAAATATCAACGGAAAGACTGTACCTCATGAGCTAAATGCAAAGTATCTTGGTATGACCGCTGATGTCAAGTTACGATGGAAAGTACATGTTAAGAAGGAACAGTACTACTGGAACTCAAAACTGTCAGTACATAATAGAATATTAATCTACAACCAGGGCATAAGACCGGTATGGTTTTATGCCATTTAATTATGGAAATGTGCCAGAGATAGCAACATTAAATCTATCCAAACTTTTCAGAACAAAGTATTGCGCAATATAGTGAACGCTCCTTGGTATGTGCACAACGCAGATCTTAAGCATGAAGCCAGACTTCAGCTACATACTAATGCAGAAGCTCTTCAGCTGCAGGACAGTCAGGACCATGTCCGACGATTGAAGAGGACTAAGCCTTTGATCTCGTGTAGTGTGTTGTGTATGTGTGAAACCCGAGCACAGTGCGCGATAGTGACTTGTATATAGTAGTCAGATCAATCTAATGAAGACTGATGGATTGACTTCAGCTAATAAGTACGTAATTTCAGATTGTTTTAGAACAAAAGTAATGGCTAGTCCATGAGACTAGTTTCAATGGCAGGCACCATAAGGTATCAAATGAAGAAAAAAAAAATAGTAGTACTGTAATGTACCAACGGTTCATCTCCTTTTTAAATGATAATAACGAATATGTTCTGTTAGTAAAAGAATGTGAGTCAGTCAATATACGATAGCCCAGCTATATCGGTATATTATTTAACTAGATCATTATAAGAGAATTCTTAGTGTTTATACATTACAAATAATTAATGAGTTTTTAAATTAGAGATAGCGCTTTATTAAAAGGAAACTTTTCGATGTCCAAAATATTCATATGCCGTTTACTTTAAAGATTTTTTTTTCTAATTCAAATTCACGGTTTCTTTTTTAACGATTTTAGATGGAAGGTTTTTTTTGTAACTTTTTAAAAGCAATAACCTTGCCTTACCTTTATCTTTTCATAGACGAAAAGTAGTAAAATGGTCAAGTGTAATATTTCGTTGAATTTAGCTATAAAAAACTATAAAAATTACAGTTAAAAATCCAGGTCCGTATTTAAAACATGAAGCTAAAAGTTTTTCTGAAAATACGAAACGTCGCAATGAAAATTTTGGTATTGCAGGTTATAGGAAAATTCATTTATAATAAAAACTTTGAATCATTTTTTTTATCTTTTACCCTAAATTAAAAAAAACGAAAATGAGGTTTTTCATATGTTCTCGAATATCTCTGGAACTAGTCACGAAAATCTAGAACTTTTATGGTACCCGTCAATATATTAAATTTTTATCCCCTTTTAATCGACATTATATATCTTTATAATAATCTGTAGACTTGCCATATACTAAATAAAGTAATAGTAGGTTCAATATACTCTATGTCTTCTGTTTAAATATGCTCTTTTATTACCCGTCTACAATAAGTTAGTTACCTGATTTCGGCGTATTCCTGCACTAGACCAGGTCGCCCTCTATCCCTAATATAATCAACTAATTGCATTGCCGTCAAAGCGGCTCCATCTCCGTGTAGAGAGTCATCGTCAGAAAAGCCGCTGGAAGCGCTGCTCGGGGGATTCAAGTTAGCCTCCTCTGCCCAACTGTCGACGCCATTGCCCGATACTGAAATATCAATGTCGCTTGGAGCTGAGGTGCGTTTTTGGGGCGACGGTGTCTTACCATCTAAAAAAAATGTAGCAATTAATAGAGTTGTAATTATATACGATTACGATAACGTTTAAAATAAAAAGTTTTTCTAAACTTTCAATTTATTAATTTTACTACTATGTATCTATATTTCTCGATAATTCCCTATTTTTTCTCAAATCAATCATAACTTTTTTGTTTCGGTTTATTTGTTCGCGATAACCTTTTCTGTTCCATAAAATGCCCTCATAAATACGCCATTATAATTGTAACTAATTTAGAAACAGTTTAGATTAAGCAATCTTCGTACACAGAAACTAAAAACACAGCTAAAAAAGAAACAAACTCACAAATATGACTCTAGAGTTCAATAAAACAATAAACAAAGCTGAATAATAGACTGAGGAAATGAGAAATCATAACACAATAGTGTAAGAGATATCAAAACTCTTTGAGAAGATGTTACTAAAGAGGCTCAAAGTGATCATAGAGAGAAAAATTCAATAAAAGACCATTAATTTGGTTTCAGAACCTAACAGTCCACAATAGATCAAGTCCACAGGATTACAGATCTAATAAAGAAAGTCTATGAAGAGAAAGAAGTCTGAACTGCATTGTTACTCGCGCAGGCCTTTGAGAAAATCTGACATAAAGGACTTGTAATAACATTGGGACATATGCTCCCAAAGCAGGTTGTAGAACGCCTAGATTCTGAGTGAGGCAAGAGGAGGAATACTCTGAGTTAAAACAAACTAAATGAGTATCTAATATTAACCCACGATATACCAGAAATGATTATTATCAAAACCTCTACGTTTGCTAATGACAGTGCTATTTTAGTAATAGAAACAAATGCAGATGAAGCCATTGAAAAGCTACAACAAGCCACTAACGAATTCAACAGATGGGCTAAAAAATGGATAGGTGATGTTTGCTTTAGTCACAACGCTCCATATTTGTTTTCTTGTTAAACATTATTTCTTCCTTTACAATCTTTAAGAGTGTCACCTAAAGATGAAAACCTAAAGATTCAGAGGCTTGAACGATGTAATTTTTTCTACAATCCTCACTACTTTTTGCATTTTACCTTCACCCAATTTGATGTTCTCAATTCTATTTGATGTTTTATTAGATTTAAGCTTTGCCCTATGGGCTTAGCAGGTCCGCTATTGTGTATCAATGTCTGCAGTCAAGCAAGACTACCCGCAGTAAAGCGGCATTTTCCTAGCAACGCACATTTTACGCAGCGTAGAATGTAATACGGCCGACGCAACGCAACATCCAACGCGTTGCGTAAAAGTGTTTTCCTAGGATTGTCAGTTGCGTCCTGATCATCGCGATGAGTGGGTCAAATAATTGTAAAAAGAAATTAGCTTTGGCATTTTTAATACTGCAAGATGAAATTTTGCAAGAAGAAATTGACATTATAATCACATTTTGTCCATTTCATTCCAGATTGTGTCCTTTTTCACTACATTTTTAAATTCCTTCAGTTTCATATCCCAAAGAATAGTATAACCACTAACGACTTCAATTAATTGTTCGTCCTCAGTAGCACTAAAACGAATTTGTTGTTTTTGTGAAGTAATTTTGTTGCAAATTAGGAGCACATTCCTTTTAAAACGCAGCGTACGACTGAATAGACTGCTCTCCGAGCAGTCGTCCCGTTGCGTCGCCCGTATTACGCGACGCAAGTCGTTTTTGCGCCCTGTAGGAAAACGACTCCATTTGATTTTCATTAGACATGTCTTAAGCGTTTTACGCCGACCGAATTACGTTCTACGCTGCGTAAAATGTGCGTTGCTAGGAAAACCCCGCTTTAGTACTTGGATGAATGACTATCCAAGGAAAGTTGGCGTACCTATAAAAGCCACCTGTGTAGTTGCATACCACAGCTGGCAGGCGTTATATCAATGATCAATGATGTTGGGCTCGTTAAAGATCCCTACCTCTGGTTGAGATATAGATATTTTGGGTAAATTTCTGGTATTTCGGAATAGCGTGCTCACCAGCCTCGGTGTTTACACGTCATAGAAAGAGGCCGACGTAAATATATTAATAAAAAAATGGCTTTATAGTCGAAACAGGTCACCTGAATATTATTAAACAATTATTATATGTGGTATAGATTTCGAGTTTAATTTATCTCAAATAGAAAGAAGATTGAAGAGGACAAAACCTTCAGATCTTGCGTGAGTTAAAAGTTAAGTGTTATAAAAAACAGAGTAAAATAGTAGTTTAAGTTAGCACATATAAAGAAGAAAGTACTGCAAGAAAACAGACACGCTAATGAGTGATTTCTTAATTTTAAGCTTTTAGTTCATTTAGGTTACGATAAAATTCCTGATAGATCGATTTAAAAAAAAAATAAGCCAATAGTGAAACAACACTGTATATTCTTAATTACTGTATAAAACAATGTTACCTGAAGAGAAATAGAACAAACGAAAAGTCATAACAAGAAAGCCCATTTTGATAAATTCCAATTTTCTTTCGTTTCAAAATTCACCAAAAAAGTGACTAGAAATTGTCGTTTTAATTTTTTTCGAGACATATATTTAGTACCACAAATTCACTTTTAAGAAGCCAGCTATCTTTTTAATTTGTAATTTATACCAAATCTTATCAGACAATAAAGAAACTTGGTTTATGTAAATATTTTATGCTCTTTAATTAAACAAAAAGTACAATTTTATGAAAAATAAGACGTCAGTCTAAATGTTGTTAAGCCAAATTAGAATTATTTGCAGATTCGGAAATTGAAACGCGGACTATATAAATAAAATCTATTCGGGACGAGCGTAAGCGGAATTGAGCTGAAAGTCGTACGCCAAATATTATACAGGGCGAATCCTACCTATGTACAGAAGTCATTTAAATAAACAGCATTTTCAAATAACTTTTTCAAAAAAACTCAAACATAAAAAACTTGCTATAATTGATTCCATAATGTATCCAACACGGTCCTGTATAATTGTATAATTTTAATCGAAAAATGTTTATTGCATTCACGCAACATGATTTTTCCGCAGTGTTCCACTTTTCAGTGACTTATCCCAATAACATATCATATATACAATCACCCGCGCACTTATCTAACAATAAGTCCCCGACATTATTATTTAAAATGCGCTCTTCTAAACGCACTTTAATTTCAATTTACTCGTACAATACTGAACACAGATAAACATTACATTACAATATTCGTGATTCATATTCGTAAAATAAAACGGAAAAACATAAACATAGACATTAATTCGTTTAATTCGTACACAAATTCAGGCCTGATTTTCAATTTATTAATTATTTACCTTCGTTTGTTATGTTTTGAGTTTTTTCAAAAAAGTTATTTGAAAAATATGTTTATTTTAACGAATATACACAGTTAAAAAGGTATCAACTTTGGATTCACCCCGTATTAATGCAGTTTGTCATGTTATTTTTAAACGGGACAAATTTATTTTAAAATAAATAAAAAAGGTCTAATAAATGTTATTGATAAAGTTAATATTTTAGAAGATATAAATTTTTAAAGTTAGAAAAAATCATGATTTTGATGTAGTTTAACGGCTTATAAATTTATAAAAATAACTGATGATATATTTTTTTTTTATATTCTTTATAATATTCTTTATAATGTAGTTAACAAACTACGTAGTGACAAATATGAAAATTTTCATCATTAAGGATTGCTTTCTAAATAGTTATAAATTATTATTTATCAGATATCTGCGGAGAGGCCACAGAAGCACGTGTGTAGAAGAGACATCAAAACTTTAAGGTAATTCGCGGCTATTTACGCTACTAGTGAATGCACGTAAAAAATAATGAAAAAACCGTCCTTAATAATGAACATTTTCTTATTTGTTACTACGGAGTTTAACTGCAACATTTGTTAATATCAGTTACTTTTATGGATATACAGGGTGTTTCATAATATATGCGCAGGACTTCAGGACGTGATAGCTCGTCCAAAAATATGAAAAAACGTTTCTATTAACTTACCCTCTAAAATGCACCATTTTCGAGATACAGGGTGTTGAAATTAAAAAAAAAAAAAATTCTACGCCACTGGAAAAAGTACGGTTTTGAACCGCCAATGTGTTCTACACAAAAAAGGTACTCTTGGTCATACGCTCTAAAGTCGACCGTTTTGGAGAAAAATCAAATTTTAATGTTGAAATAAAATGGAAATAAAACAAAATTTGATTTTTCTCGAAAACGGTCGAATTTAGAGCGTATGACCAAGAGTACCTTTTTTGTATATAAAACATTGGCAGCTCAAATGGGCGTCTCAAAACCGTACTTTTTCCAGTGGCGTAGAATTTTTTTTTTTTTCAATTTCAACACCCTGTATCTCGAAAATGGTGCATTTTAGAGGGTAAGTTAATAGAAACGTTTTTTCATATTTTTGGACGAGCTATCACGTCCTGAAGTCCTGCGCATATTTTATGAAACGCCCTGTATAAGCCTTTAAAATTTGTCAAAATTTTGATTTTTTAAACTTTAAAAATTCATATCTTTTAAAATATTAAATTTATCAAAAATATATATAGGACCTTTTTTATTTGTATTAAAATAAAGTATATGAAAAAAGATTGTTCCGTTTAAAAATATTTTTTTAGAAATTGTTTAAGCAATGTCGTTTTTAAACATTGCCCCATGGCAAACTGTATTTATATAAAATTTGGCGTATTTTTAAAGGATTCAAAAAAATTGCGTCGCAATAATTTTTGACACTCATGCGCTGATTCCGCCTAGACTATTTTTTCCTAATAACCCCAAATAAGTGAACAGCCTACATAAGTCAACAGATCATTTATCCATAACGAAAAAAGAACAGAAATATAAAAAAAAGAAATTATTATTTACTTTAGTGGTTAAAGTTTACCCGAGAGGATTGTTGAAATAACAAGAGAGAAAATGAAAAAAATTTAATAAACCTAAATAAGCGACCAAACTAAATAAGTTAACAGATCATTTTTTCTTATCTAACAAAGAACATAAATATATGAACAAAAAATAGATAGACAAAACCAGTCCAAGAGTGACTTTCTCCTTAGGAAGCAAAATCAAAGTTATAGTGTTGAAAATTATTTTCTATTTTTGCTATTCATCTTTTGATATAATGCAATGCTTGTTGAGGTATTAGCCAAAGGAGTATTATTTTGAGGAGGAAATTTTCGCTCATTGTTTCTGTGACACGGACTTTTTCTCTTTTTCATTATTGTTATTTTTAAATTGAGTCACATTTGAGAATTGGAATTATTTTAATTTAATTATTTAAAAAAGAAATTATTCTTTATGTTAGCGGTCAATGACTCCATTACTCTATAATAGGAAAGTTTCCCAGGAGGACTGTTGAAATAACAAGAGAGAAATTTAAGAAAAGTTTTAGGATTCGATTTTACAAAACCGAGTTTCGGTGGAATTAAAATTTGAAAACTAAAGTTGACAAGGGTGCATCTACAAAAACTTTTAAAACTAGAAGGAAAACAATGGATTTCTACAGGTCTGAACTGGAAATAATTAATTTGAGAGCATTATTTACGAAAAGAGAAGTGATGTCAAAATGGGACAAGTTTTGGTATTATTTTTCATTTTATAGAAAAATTGGGTCGTTACAAATAGAGTAAGGGTAGGGTGGATAAAATGGAGAAGTCATCAGGGAAACACAATGCTTTAAGTTGGTACCAGTAAAAAAAAAGAAGACTACTAATGGTTAGATGTTAGACTATATTTGAGTTAATACTGGCGTAAGAATATTGGGCAGTCTAGAAAATATACAAGTCGAAAATACACCTTGCAGAAAAGAGCATGTTGTGGTACATGAATTAATATATTAAGGGCAGTAAGAATTATATCTTTAAATAAAGAAAATAAAATCTCAAATCCTGTGACAAAATAATACGAGCGACCGTTCCTCTCCCGAAAACAACTACACTTTTAGCTTATACCACAACAGAAAAACAGCAAATTATTTTTTACAAGCTAGCTTCGATTATGATTACTAATGAGAACGCCATTCTTGGACTGGTATTGTCCTTATTAGAACTCGTCAGCAAAGAATAGAGATATCACTTCAATCTCTAATGGAATTTATAGAGACGTGATATCCACTCGTACACCTTGATGTTGATTGAGTGAAATTAAGAATTCAGAAAATAGCGCCATCTACGCTTAGTAAGCAACATCCAAGTTCGCTTGTAGTACCTTGTTCAAAAACTAATTGGAAAATATTTAGATGTAGCTAAAAATTTTCATAATTGTAGGGTAGAGTGATTTAAAAATTAACAATTTTTATAGAACCTAAAATTAAAACAAATAATAGTACAATTTTTAGGAGAAATATGGGCACTTAAACTTTTTGGAGTAGCGAACACACACTCTGTATAGTTATCTACTCAGAAATGCAATACTTTCGGTGACATAATTTCGATATACTCGAATTTACATAAAGAGATACATTTTCTTGAACATTTATTTCGAAAAAAGAAATTACAACAGATTTATGTAATTTGTTACGAGTATTATAGTTAAAAATACATTCATGGACAAAATTATCGCAATTTTTTTAAGCTGTCTTTAAAAAATAGTGAAACAGATGAGTGTTTGTTTTACACTTCGCCTTAAAGAGCATAGTAGGTTATGTAAGCAAAATTCGTGGAAAAACTGACCGATTGAAATTGTTACGAAATTGATAATGAACAGAACTATTTGAAATCACATACTGAATGGTCAATAGTTTCATCAGGATATGAATTACAGTAGCGTGTGTTTCCTTTTTGAGTTATAATTACTGTTTTCATTCGTCTAGGCGAGCTAGTAAGAGGATTTTGATAAAAAATAAAGTTATAATTCGTATTTCTTCAGTTTCATTGCAGCGTTTATTCGAATACATATTTTAAGTATTGCAGAATAATTACAGAGTTGTCTAAAACTAGATAAATGAGATAATGGAATTTGAAGTACAATTTGAAAAGCTACATAACAGAAGAGCACTTTATGTATTCCATTGAGGACAATACAACAAGTGGAACACGAAGCAGTTTTTAGTAAATATATGTAGGAATGAGCCTGAAATCACACAATACAGTCCAAAAGAAAGACGGTTGGAAATAAATATCCACGAAAAATCTGTGAATTAATTAGAGAAAAAAGAAAAGCTTGGAGTAAATAGGTCATCAAGGAACCTTAATGATAAAACCATATCTAATATATTCGTCCAATAGTTAAAGAGGGAGGAAATAGAAACAGCTCATACCTAAGAGAACTCAAAAACTCCACAAATTAGAAAAGAAATAGGAAAGTGGGCAAAAAATAACCATAGAGCAACCATCTTTGCAGAATACCTGGACGAATTCTTCCAATCTGACGAACCAGCTATAAGGAACGATCTTAAAAGAAGATAAACACCTGAGGAAGAAGATATAGGATTGGTTATTCCCTCAGAAGTTGTGGATCAAATGAGAAATGATACAAAAGTGCCAGGATATGATCTTATCACATTAGCAGTCTTAAAAGAACTCAAGAAAAAGCATTGTCAAACTTACAAATCTGATCAATGCATTCTAAAATCATGAAAAGAGACAAATAAAGCTGCCTTACAGACCAATTCCTCTTGCTAATCATTTCAAAACTCTCCCAGAATCTATTTCTGAAGAGACTAAAACTATTATAGAAAAAAAAATTCACAAAAAACATCAATTTTAATCCGAAAAAACATTCAACAATAAACCAAGTACACAGAATCGCAGATTTAATTGAAAAAATATATGAAGACAACAAATTTCTAGACGTCGACCGTGCATTTATTAGATATGGCACGAGGAGCTGAAAAACAAATTAGAACACATTATTCCAAAACAATATGCCAAATCACTAAAACCTTATTTAACAGATTAATTTCTCAGAATAAAACAAGAACCCGATTACTCTAAATTAAAACACATTAAAAGGAGTACAACCGGGGAGATACTAGGCCTAATTTTATAGTTACTCAATACATATGATATTCCAGAAGTAAACGTAAAAACTGTCACATTTGCAGACGACATCGCTCACCTTGCAACAGGATCGAATATGGAACAAGCTTCTAATAAATTCAAGGAATTGACCAAAAAGTTGAGAATAAAACTTAATGAAGAAAAATCCGTAAATATAAACTTTACAAACAAAACCAACAATCAAAGCATACCCATCACAATAAACGGACTGGAGGTACCATATAAAAACACAACGAAATATATAGGAATTAATCTAGTTGCAAATCTGAAATGTAAGGAGCATGTGACAAAGAAAATGAAAGAACTAGACGTACGATGTTGACATATCTATTAGCAAATAGGCAAAAAATTAAAAATTACAATACATAACAAACTGCACACAAACAAGCAGATTCTGAAACCCACTTGGATATACTATGGCTTTCTGCTCTGGGGTGCGCAGATCAACCAACATAACCAAAAAAATCCAAATCAAAGTACTTCAGAACATCGTGGACTCTCCGTTTTATATTCGAAACAAAGCTGCACAGGGACCTAACATGGTGACGGTTAAAGAAGATATCAAGAGATTTTCTCAAAAGCACGAAGCGAACTTCACAATCATGTTAATACCGAGATGCTCCAGATATTCAATTAACATGACAGAAAAAGAAGGCCGAAGAGGACAAAACTTTCGGACCTAGTGTAGTAGTTACGTGAAAGTGAAAGTGTTTTAAGCAGAGCACAGTGTGAAGTGAAAGTTCACAGGAATGATCTGAGCCACACCAATGGGTGTTGGTTAGGTTAGACAAAATCGCTGGATGGTCGTTCTCGACCAGGTGTCATATTGCAATAAAAAGGTTCTACTTTTTCTTCTTGCCGACATATCGAGGTACTAGCCTCTCAATAGGGTTGCCAGATGTTCAAACACTATGCATTTTTATATAATCATTATATTTTTTATCTTTATATGAATCGTGGCATTTGCATAAAAACAGTGACACTTACATAAAAAGAGTGTACAAACAAGTCAAAAAGCGTGGAAAATACGCCGAAAGCGTGACGTCTGGCAACCCTACCTCTCAAGCATTTCTGAAGTTTAAGCGCAATCTAGGTTCGTGTAACAATTTTGGGCCTTCCATACACTGTCACAGACCACAAAGATTTTAAGCAACTTTTAGAATATAAAGTAAATATAGTCACCTAGTCCATCTTCATATATAATGTTTAGTCCTTTTACCACCATTTTATAGTTAAGTTTTTTCAATATCCTTCTTCCTATGCCACATTTTTAACTCTATAACACTGTACCACTAAAATAAACGATCAGTGTCATTGATTTATACAAACTGTTAACTATAGGGTATCCCATAATGTTTTTTTTTAGAGATCGCTAGATTGGCACCGTTAAATATAAGCGCCACGACTCTGTATTTGCCAGATCGAGGAAGGTTGCGGGTTATTTAGTAACAATACCTGATTTCATCAAGATGGTGCCACAGCCCATACCTCCAGAAGATCTTTGGCAATGCCAAGATATTTTTCAAAGTGGGGTGACATACGTTGGCCCCAACGAGTCCTGATCTGACTCCCCTGGATTTTATGTAGCGCTGTCTTTAGACAGCCGTCCAAGGTGTATGAAACACCACCACGCACTCTGGAGGCTTTCAAATTGCGAATTCAGGATAAAACGCTATTCCAGAGGAAATATTACGAGCTGTTTATTACAAATTAAGGTCCAGGCTTCAAGAATGCGTGACACGGGATGGAAGACATCTGGAGAACACTATTTTTAAGAAATTAAAATCCGCGTTTATTATTAACATTTTCACAATAAATTTAATATATTTTAGGCAAAAGCATTTGTTTTATTTCAGTTGAAAAACAACAAAACATTATTGGACACCCATTATTTATATTTAATTGTAAGTTGCAATAAATTTCTTTATTTTTTTCCTTTATTAATTGTAAGATTTTTGTATTATAGGCCTGAAGATGGCCCTGTGAGGCCGAAACTTATCACACCTGTATTTTTTTTCAATACAATTTGATGTGGTACTGATTTTGAGGTTTTAATCGTTAATTTAGTAAACTGAACACATTTATCATATAATAAAATATTATTTTTTGGAACTTACCATAATGTGAAATAGGCGACTCGGCCCTTGTACTAGTCATTGACAGAACGCAGTGCGACAACCAACCATTATGGTCCAGGACTAGGGAGCCTCCCAGCTGGGTGGGCAACGAATCCCTCGGTATGTGACTGGATAACTGTGCAACGGACACCGTGTATACTCTTTCCCTTAATTTTTCACGGACAAACAGTCGAAGAATTTTAAACGGCGCCTTGAACCATAGGGGCGCGGTAACGATCAACACCTTCTTTAATTTGGCGGGATAACCACCCTGAAACAAAAAAAAACAACTATTTAGTACATCAACCACTAAAAATGACGTAAGAAATGAACGCAAAGATAAAAATTCTTTTTTTTTACGTTATATTTTCTTTTTTGACTAGTGCCCAACATGAGACTATTACGGATTTACTGTCAATATTTTTGATTTGGGGTTTAAACGAATGCATAAATGTATATTAAACACAAGTTATAAAAGCAATTTTAAAAAACGGACCCAAAAATCGTGCAGATGCCACACAAATTGAGTTTGCTGATTTTCTCATAGATTTAATCATTAGGTCCAAATGTATATGGGACCTACCCCGAAGTACTCCTTTTCTAACAAAAAAATAATCCTAAAAATCGGACAACTTGTTAAAGAAATATACATAAAAAATGAAGAGTGATAATTTTCTCATGATCCCATTATCAGATTTGAAACAAATTTATATGGGACCACCGCTGAGGTACCCCTTTTCTAAAAAAAATAATCTTAGAAATCGGATAATAAGATTTATGACTGTGCATACAAAAAAATATTCCGACGAATTGAGACTCTCTTCCTTTTTTTAAAGTCGGTTAAAAATAAGTATCTTATTTTGTAAAAAAAAATTGTTAATATCAAAAACTTATGCATATGAGATGTTGTGAATTTTTTATCACGTGATAGAGGATTAGATTTAAATGTAGATGTAATAAACAAACGCTCTAGACTTTATTGGTCACGTGATAAAATGACAATGACAAGTTAGAAGTTTAAACTTTTTAAATTTAACTTTTGAGACTAGAAAGCAATCTAAATTTGAAAATTAAACAAAAATTAAAAAAACTAATCACTTTTATTTTCACGCTAGCACAAAAAAAGGATAAATTGCCAAATTTGTAAAAAATAAATGACAAGTTTGACAATTCCCATCTCATTTCAAATCGAGATGTAAAAAATGTAATCTGCACAGCTACATCTAGGATAAACAAACGCAGATGCAACTGTAGTAGATGTATCCGATGTCACATACTTTGATTTTCTTTTACTATAGGGACCGTGCGTGAAATATAGAGGCAGCACTACTGCCGAACTTAGCCCTCTCTAGTGTTTAATTTTAGAATTAAATGGGGTAAACATTGCAAGTAAATAATAAAGGGTATTTTTTTAAATATTAAATATAGTTAAAAATAGATACCGGCCCATACCAAACAATCGTGTACATGGTCAAAATGACGTAAAATGTGAAACATTATTAAAATCTGGACATGCATATACATTTTAAGCAAAAACATTTAAATGGCTAAGTGACAATAAATTGTGAAGTTGTACCTTAAAATATCGGTATTTAGTAACACTGAATTTAAAAGTATTACAATAACATTTAAATAATGTAAATTAATAAAAAAGATTGATAATAATAATTATAAATCTTTTTATCTTTATGTTAATCGAAATGTCATTCATCCACTGACGTTTATGAGATGTTCAATGATACATATTATAGATTGCTCACCTATCTATAAAAAAATTATGAAAAACGGGTTGCAATGTGCCTTTCCTAGTGCTCACTAAATAGTGCCGTTCTAGCCCAAATGTGTTTTAAAATAAAATTTCAGCATTTTAATCTTTAGAAAAAGAAAATAATTAAAGTTTTACTTCAAGACATGTCATTATGTATTTGGAAAGTTGAGTTTTCATGTAGTTAAATAATATTAAGAGATCTAAACAATTTTTATAACAGATAGATATAAATAATTTTAGACTACTATTTCAGAAACAATTCTACATAACATACATAATTGCAATATGTAATACAATTTTGAAAAGGTAATGTAAACAATTTTGATATGAGGTATAAACAACTTTGGGAAGAGTTGTAATTGGACACTTATCTATTATTCTGAATAATGTTTAATGGTAATGTCACTAAAAAAATTTACAAAAATCACTGGATTTTTAATATTTTAAAGTTTGTTACAATCTTTTTTGAAAGTAATTGCAATGTATTATTTATGATGTTTATTTTAATAATAAATGAGAAATAGTTAATAAATTGTAAAGAGGGCCGTGATATTTTTGTCAAATTGGACATTCTTATTTCATATTCTACATTAGTTTTAATCAACAGAATAAACCATTATCTGTAAAATGATATTTATATAAAATGTTCATTTAAATATGTAAAAATCTTAATGACAAGAAAACACTAAAGATTCTAATTTCTAAACCGGTTCTGTAAATGATTTCTTTACAACTAAGTGCTCAAAATTGATACAAGCTAGATAAAAAGAAAACTTTGCCCAGTGAAATACGCTTTTCGTCGTCTGATTTACATATGGATAAGCAATCTTTGTAATTATGTATATCATTGGGTGTGAGGCATAATTGTGCTCTGTGGAAATTTATAAAATTTCTTTACTATCGAATGAAATCCAGGTTTCCAAAGTGATGTGTTTGTACATCCACGGATGCAACAAGTTTTTTCGATATTGATATTACGAAAATAATTCGACTTCATTTTATTAATAATTATTAAACAATAAATGCCGTATAAAACATTAATAAATACCCCCCATAAAGTTCACATTTTTGTCACCAGTTAGCGTTAAAGTCATGACGCACGGTCCCTATACGGAGAATGGTCGCACTGCACAGCTTTCTGAGTGCCTTTTAAAAGTAGATAGAAAACTCCGCCATTTTGAACCCTTATTACGTGTTGCCTACATCTTGGCGCAATATTTTTAATAGGTGCGTTTTAATCATCCGCTTCTGCTTCGGAATTGTCAGTTTTCTTGTTTTAATCTGACAGGTTAAAACGACTAAACCGACAATTCCGGAAGCAGAAGCGAATGATTAAAACGCACCTTATATTTTGCTTGCTGCTGTCAGTGTCAGTGAATATTATTTTTGAAGTCACAGTTTATTGCTAAAGAATCAGTTAGCTCACTCGGACCAGTTGAAAGTTCCAAAATAACATCCACTCCAGGGATACAAATTCAGGATAAGCAGAAGACTGCTGTTTTATTATAGGCGGTTGTCATATATTGTAATATCTGAGTTGCACAGTATATAAACTGAAACATTGAGATCTAAAGTGCCGACGCAGAGTGAGCGATCTGATTATTTAGCTGTAAACTGTGTCACAGGGTTCAAAATGGCCGCGCTCTATGTTGGGCGTGTCGGACCTCTCTCTTGCCTCGTATAGTAATCAAAGTATGTGGATGTGGATAAACAAACGCTAGAGATGTAAAAAATGCATCGGATGTGGATATTCAAACGCAACATAATTTGATTTATAAACCAGAATCGGAATCCGGTTTTTCCATACATTAAACTCCTGATAATTTTTCGGAAAGTGTAAAGTCGTAAATATTACTTTATCTCAATCATTAACCGATTAAAAACGAGAAATGAAGAAACCTATTATATTAAAGTGCCAATGTCTGTCTGTCCATGCCGCGATCTCGGGATAGAGAAAGCCAAAACCTTATCGGACTCAGATATAATCTAGAGAAGCAAAATGAGGAAAAAATCATGGTACCTACTTTTGAGGTTCCCGATATATAGAATTCGGTCGAAAATTCAATTGAACGAAATCGCCTAAATGTCAAAGATTACAAATTACCTTAGAATATATATAGTCAGGAAGGAAGAATCCTAAACGACATTGGACTCGCTTAGAATATAAGGCGATTTTAAATCAGTTACTAGAAATGTGACCAAGTCAAGTGTGGTCAAGGTTCTTACGTCATTATAATGACGTTCTAATAATCAGATTTAAAAATGTTTGGTTTATATTGACACTAACTTCACAATGGGTATAACATTGACAGATATCATGAATTTTTGTTTGTGTGTTATGTAATAGTAGTAGGATTTGTTTTTGAATTTGTAGGGATAAAAATAAATATTTGTTTTGTTTACTGATCATGGATGAAGAGAAAATTGGTATTATAGTTACTTTGGCCTCTGATTTTTTATCAAAACTTTAGCCATGTTCATTAATAAATCCTACCTTGAAAATAAATTGGCTTTTCATTTGCAGAAACCTTAAATGCGTCCATATCTAGGTACTTAGCCAGGTTTGCCAGACGTCGCGCTTTAGGCGTAATTGTCCTGCTTTTTAACTTGCTGGCACGCGTTACGCCAAAGTACAAAAATGCTTCGCATTTTACCTTATTGCTACGTTTTTTAAATTCAAAGTTATATGTAATGATATTTTTGACAATGTTTGACCTGTTTTTGAGAAGCTCAGAAAAAGGAATCTAATGGTTTAAATAAATATAAGCGGAGGACCTTTTTTTAGATCTCTACAAAAAACGAGCTTATTTTAAAAAAATACCTGTTTTTTAAACCTGATACCCTATGGCCACCATTGTCCCACTTTTCCCTTTCGTAAATATTTCTTTCTATTTTACAAATAACACAACCAAACAATGATTTAATAATTAAAAAGTAAAAGTTTTACATTTGTCATTTCATTTGACATTTCATACCTGTGATGACCACGTTTTTACTGTAGTCATGTTAAACTTGACTATTTCAAGACAATATTCAATATGACGTCATTGTTTTTGATTTATATCAGTGTAGTCAATCATATTCAAGACATAGTATCTGATTTAAAATCGCCTTATATAGTCAGTGAACTAGACGAATATGGCGACAAGTATTTCCGGTCTACCAGTGACGTACTGTCATAAAGGGGCGTAGCAAAGAAAATAATAAATTCTCATTTGCATATTATCGATATTTACCGATTTCTCTCATTTTAACGTATTACTATTTTCTTGCGAGAAGTTTGCATTTTTTTTTATTAACCTTCATTATGTGAATAAATTTTACTTTAAAATTGCATGTTGGGTGGGATAAATATCGGAAAATATTTTTGGGATAATTTATAGAGGGATTTCATTTGAAAAATCAAAGCAATAATGTATTTAAAAAAAATATTGACTTTTTTACGTCTTTATTATGACAATGTCTTTATTAATCTACATTTTACAAATTATTAATGTTTAAAAGATAAATTTGTTTTGTAGATATGCGTTAAAAAAAATTAAATATCCTATACTTATATTTAGGTCAAACACCGCTGTGATAGTTCTTTCTTAGATGTTTTTGTTGGAGTGCATATAAAACTTCCTAATATCGAAGAGAATTTCTAATCATTTTATTACATAAAATTATTAGTAATATTTTTTGCAGGACAATTTTGCATAAGCAGGTAAAACACCTTTCCAAGAAAGGATCCTATAACGTAATACTGATTCTATGAGTGCAAAATAGATTATTTTTAAATGTACATTCAACGCATTATTTGTATGCTTAGTCCAGTTATGATGAGAGTCAAATTGTCAAGGTACTTGATATCATTTGTAATACTTATATGAAACTACTGAACGTTACCTTTTATTGTTTCTATAGGAAGAGGCCATCTTTTTGTAACTGTATAATGGAACAACATAAGTTTTATCAAAGGTTTGTAAGTTTTTATAATTAAACCATTCGAAACAATTTATAAGATCTGTTTCTATTAATAATTTTAATCAATTCCAGTTCTCTTCATTTTACAGAATAACTGTGTCGTCTGAAAATCAATATTTCCCGCTGTATTTAAACGACAAATTATTTAAAATGAAATTAAACAAGATAGGACCTAAGACAGTATCTTGAGGCATGCGATATGCTACTTATTTCCTTACTTGAAATATTATTAATTCTGTGATTGTTCGTTTTTGTAAATAACTTTTTAATAAATTATATACATACAAAAAACTTCTATTATACGAATAAAACGGCACATGATATATTTAGTAAAGAATTTATTTACTTACGCGTGAACACAAAAAATTAAGATATTTTGGCTCATAATTTGTTTGTTGCATGAACTCAGGCCATAACTTTGTTTTTTGAGAATCTTTAGAAAATCTGAAAATTGTCTACCTGGGATTAATTTATATAATTTGTAAATCTAGAATCTTTTAAGAAATCTGAAAATTGTTTACTTGCAATCAATTTATAAATCTAAATTGAACAATAATTTATTAATTTTAACAACCACATAAATATCTTAAAATTACATAAAAGAATTGTTTAAATAAAAGTATGTATACCCTATAAATCATGAGGCTACGCCTATGAGCACAGTTGATCGCAGACGCACTTTCCATGTTTGTTTACAAATTTAAAACATAAAAAATTTTAAAATGTGGTTGAAAATTAAGAGAACAAAATACTTGCTTATGAAATGTAGATTATTCCTTTCTACTTTTAGCTGTGCTGCTAAATCCACAAGACGAATAACTGACCATATTGTCTTGTATGTCTTTTAACGCGGAGAATTTAAAATTAACAGTAATACTAAATAAATACTAAAATACTAAACACTTTTTAAAAATGTGTACAAACCATACGCTTGATAAAAGTTTATATTAACACATAAAACATCCAAATTATTAACAAATTTTAATCTCTAAAATTATAAACCAATTTTAGAAACCATTTATCATGATGATGAGTCATCCATAGTACAACATGGCTACTACTTCCGTCAGATCGATTAGTTTAACGCGGACATGGCATGCTCCTTCCTGACTATATATGTTCTAAGCAAATTACGGCCTATTGTATTAAAGTGTCAATGTGTCTGTCAAATTACCATTGTTTATCAACATACTTTTCAATCAATAAGCATTCAACCACGAATTTCTCGATGAATCAACTTCCTGAACACCTGGATCAAGCATCCTATGAATCCATTTTAAATCAGGGGTGCGTTCAGAAATGTAGGGTAAATGCGTCCGGACGTTGTCTAAATTCTAAAAAGCGTTCCTAAATATGGAACGTTTTGTCTGGACAAATTACCCCAGTGGTTCCTATTTAAAAGAAAAACGCGTCGGGATGAAGAAATTTTACCCACCGTTTTAAGTAGGGTAATTTTCCAGATTATTTTTTTAATTTTAATATGATTGGGAAAGTCAAAGTAAGCATTTTTTTTTACTGAACCATTCTTGTAACTGTAAAGGATGAATACAGAAAATTTTATTCATAAGTATAGGAACAAATTAATGAAATTGTTAAAAAAATGTCATATCTCCATAAATAACGAATTATTGCATTAAAAAACTAAGGATTTCAAAATAAATAATATTTTTTTTAAAGAATTCAAATACAGGCTCTTCAACAATACCCGTATTAATTCCATGTGATCTGGGTCCTATTTCAAAAAACTACTTTGCAACTTTACACTATGCAAATTGTAGTAAATTTATATTTCATAAAAGAGAATTTGACAATTTGAAAAGTCATGATATGCAAAGTAAAAATGTAAAATTAATAATCTGCCAATTTAACGATGGTATTTTGTAAAACACAAATATTTTGGACTTATTAAAGTGACAAGTTGCAAAGTAGTTTTATGAAATAGGTCCCTGGAAACATCACAAAACACATCGAAAGTGATTGATTATTTACTTTTACGCCAACTTAAGTTGTCCCTTCTGTCAGTAATGTCACTGGCGTTCATTTGGGGATTGGCGATGTCGCATTTGCTAGACACTTTTGTTCAATTTTTCATTTAATATTATTAAAGCAATAAATTCTATTTAGAGATTATTAGTGCCTTAATTCTTTTCTATTGGTAAGTGCAAATTTATTAACCGACTTCAAAAAAGGAGGAGGTTCTCAATTCGTCGCATTTTTTTTTTTATGTATGTTCAGCGATAATTATTTAACACGGTGTCCGATTTCAATTATTCTGTTTTTGTTAGAAAGAGAGTGCTGCAGGGGTGGTCCTATATAAATTTGGTCAAAATCTAATAATTGGGTCCATGAGAAAATCCTTAAACTCTTCATTTTTTATGTATGTTTAACGATAATCCTTTACCATCTTGTCCGATTTATATGATTCTTTTTTGTTAGTAAGGGGGTACGTCTGGGGTGGTCCCATATAAATTCGGCTAAGATGTGGTGATGGCATCTGCACGTTTTTGAAATCGGTTTTTTTAAATTTTTAATTTCTAATACTTGTTTACTTTAGCCATACTTTAACCCATAAAAGTTTATGACTAGATTTTTCGTTCAATATTAATAAAGCAATAAATTCTTTTTAGAGATTATTAGTTTCTTAATTCTTTTCTGTTGGTAAGTGCAAATTTATTTACGTTGACTCGTAAAAGTTATGACTAGTTATATAAGTTATTTCAGGTAAAAAATTTATCAGAACAAAATTATTTATGGCTCATTTTCGAAGTGGAACTCAAAATGCTGATAGCACCTGCTCATATTTACTTCATAGTTATATTCGACAATTTGAAGAACTTTTTCCAGCTGCAAAAATAAAATATGAAAATTCGTCATAAACAAATATTTGTTCAACGTTTAGTAAAGGAAGGAGCTCGGACGGCCCACAGTAATAACAGAAGCTGTTGCTGTTGATCTGCGAATTCACATGGTTCAAACTCCCAATAAATTAGTGAAAAGAATAACATCTCAAGCAGGTAGAACTCTCCTGCAAGTGAAATTCTAAAAATCATGTTTTAGGTTTTTTTGTGCTAATTTAGAATGGAAAATAAGGACCAAAACAACATTATTATTAGGTTGTAAGTTTAACCAAATTATTTTTATAAGTCAACCTGCTCTTCTTTTATATAAACTTTCAATAAGAATGTATACATATTATTTTCAAAACCAAAAAAGGTTTATTTTTAATTGTTTTCTTTTCGCAATGAATTTTTCGAAACCAGTTTTATAATGCTCAACATTACGCAACTGGTTGCGTAAAGTAGATTATTTTGACAAATCGTTTGCATGGTGTTTTTTATGAACTGTAGCTGCTAATACAAAATGTAACCTGCATATTGTTTAAAAATATTAAAAGAATGAAGATTTTGAATAAATACTGAAAATTAATATCGTTTGTCTACCACTGATTTATCATTCAACAGTCTTTGCATTTCAAAATTAACTGAATGAAAATATCCTTTTAAAAAAATTAAGGAGGTCCTTTCGCCACCAATGTTAAATAAAAAATATTAGATTATAACTAAAATTAATTTTTTTTCTAATAGTTCGAATTATAATTAAGTATACTATTATTTATTGATTAGATGGAGTAGAAAAAAACTAAAAATAAGGTTTTTGAAATATTTAGGTTTTGTTTTTTACAATAAAATATATAGGTTACCGTGGAATTTTTTTTTAATATTAATTTCTCAGCAGAGAGCTTGTGCGGGGTAAGGGCGGCTACTATTATTATCATTATACTTTTCACTCAGTAGTCTATAAATAACATTACAGGTTTACATTAGAGAAACCAAAATTTATATATTTATCCCAATTTAATTTTTTTTTAACCAAAATCCTTCTCATCAAATTTAAAACAACTTTTAAAAATGTCGGTGTGTTGTTTTCCTCATGATAAGTCAGTAACAAAAAACTTAAAATTTAGAAAAAATCATTCTATAAGGGGACGAGACTTATTGAATTTGAAAAAATCTAAATAAAAGGGAGGTTAAGAGGGTTTGAAATATTAAATAACAAAATCTAACTCAAAAACGAAAAATAATATCAACTTAAATTTTTTAGCAAAATTGAAACTCTACTGATTTTGAAAAAATTCTGAATAAAAATAGGGGATTCAGAAGGGTTGAAATATTAAAAAAAATCCAAACTCAAAAAAGCTTTATAAGGGGACGAAGCCTATATATTTAAAAAATTAAAATGGATGGATTAAGGGGGTCTGTTAAACTGTGAAGAATATACTTTTTACATTTTACACGTAGAAAACACACGTAAAATAATGTAGAATGCAGAGTTTGTATAAGGGTAAAATACCTCAATAACAAATTACCATTGTGTTTTAAATTAGTATTTATTCATGGTTCTAATAATTATTTTATTTGAGTTTTTCTTCCTTAACAGTTAATAAAATATAAAATTTTGAAATAAAACAGAAAATTTTAGTATTTTACGTGATAATATCTAAGTTTGGTACGCAAAATATACTTTTTCTACACCCGTATTATAATAATGCACTTATATGCCCATAATCCGTTTCATAATGATACCCATTATGATACAGATTTTTCATTACGATACAGATTTTTAATCAATAGAAACCTACAATTTTTCAATCAAGCATGCTGTTTGACGTTTGTCCTAGGTTCCTATGTAATTATTTTAGTTGTCAAAACGTATTAAATTTTCGTAGGTAGCTAAACTTCGATAATTATAATATTAAAATGTCTGATATTAGCGATATAGAAGACTCCACACATATCGGAGAAAGCAGAAAATACAGTACAAAATATTTTACCGCAAAAATCTAGGGAAATACCAATACCTGAAGTAATACCATTAATTACAATTTTGTAGAATTTTTTATAGAAATACGAGTAATTACTGTTATTGTGTTCAATACCAATATAAATATAATATTTATAGGTCTTGATTATTTATCGGGTGTAGAAAAAATAGCGTATGCAACTCTCATGTAATGGTTATTACATGATCGTTGCATAATATACTATTTTACACGTAATATTTACACGTATAGTTACAAGAATGGCGTAATTGAACAAAATGTTTATTACTGAGGCCCTTCCTATGGGGCTTCAGTATTGCATTCGTGCAGACGAAAAAATTTTCTTACCCCCATTTTTTAAAACTTTTTTTCATGTTTCCGATCATTCTGAGTCCGAAAATGCAAAAAAAAAATTTCGTCTGGTCGTCTGTGTGTATGTATGCGGGCACGATAACTCTAGAACGAAAGTTCTGATTGACTTGCGGTTTTGATTTTCTTGAATAATTACTTCTAACTTAGAACCCTATTGATTTTCAGAATTTTCGATTCATCCTAACTACTTTAATATCAGTTTTCTTAAAATCCGCATATGAATTTCTTATGTGACAATTTTAGGAATTCCAATTATTTCTAACATTCTTAAAATTCCATAAATTGCAAACATTCTCTAACGACCTGTCAAACAACAGCTGTTGATAGTAACGGTGAAATTTCTAAGGCGGTTTGCGACCTTCATACTTGCAACCATAGCCATTTTGGAGGCTATTTTTATTCGAAATTAGTAGCCAAGCCTGCCAATTTATGAAAAATATATAAGCAATTTCTTAAACATTACTTTTTTATGGTGGTGCTAACTTAAGCGTACTACTATTTCGCCCCTAGCCACAAAAACATCTTCATCAAATTTACTGGCTCTCTGTCGCAACCCCATATAATAATTAACCGGCCATTTTATTTGGCAAAAATCAGAATAATGCTTGGCTGTGCCTGTCAAGTATCAAGATGTCAACTGTGATATGTGAATGGCTCTTAAATGTCAAATTATTTAAAAATGTTCTTCTTTTGATATTTATTGCAAATAATTTGTAGTTTATCTCAATTTAGGCTTTCCATAAATAAAGGTACAGCAAGACAGATAATATAATGTTCTTATACAAAGCACTTTTTTATTATATAAAAGAGAGGTAGGATATAATGCTGGTTTTTTGTAGAAAATTTTTATTATACGATTTTGGATTACATATTCAACCAGCGAATTGTAAATAATAATTAGTAAACTTCTAGTAAATTTTCTCAATAAATAAAATTTAAAAATGAATCTTCTTACCTTGATACCGAGGTATTTTGTTGTATTTTTTATTTTAATTATAAAGTTGTCATTTATTTGTATGTTGAAAAAAGGCTTTTGTAAATTATATTGCTCTCTATGGATCTACTTTAACACAAAAATAATTTTGTGGCTATAAGTTGCTATAACCTATCGTCGCAAAACTATTAATAATTTAAACATAGTAAGTAGTATTAATGTAACATCAAGTAATTTTTTAAAATAAAGTACATGATCTCAAAACAGAAATAATGTATAAATAGAAATAAAACGAGGGGTAAAATAACAATAAAATAAGGGAAATACTTAAAAAGGGCAGGTTTAAAGAGTATTATTACAAGAAAGTATATCCGTTCTGTTTATTTATCAAGTATTTTTTGAAGTTACTTTTGAATACATTTATTGTTGTATTTTTTTTTAATTTCTGTAGGCAGTCCATTATATTTTTTAAACCTTTAATAAAAATTTTATTTTGGGAACTTTTAGTGATGGCTTGCCGTACATGAAAGTCAGATTGGCTTCTTGTATTATAGTTGTGATATTGCGAATTATATTGAATTTTTTTCTAATAGATCTGATGCGATGGTACTGTCATTTTTATTTTATAAATAAATATCAGTCATGTATTGAACATAATTCTCCACTGAAAACCAATTTATTTCTTTTAACATAGTTGCAATACTCATTCTACTGTCCTTTATTAATATTATATAAATAGGCGAAGTAAGGAGCCCAAATATTTTACATGGGCAGGCTTAAGAGGTAAAGGGGCCAATTATTATTGGATAAATTGCTCAAACAAGTTTGTAAACCCTAATCAAAAGGCGATATAGAATGGTTTTAAAAATCAAGGCTTGTGAAAATCATCACATGGTTTAACCTAATTAATACCAATGCTTCACAAACCAAAAAATTCAACGTGTTTATACTACTATCGGCTTTCGGTATTTCGTTCCAAGTTAAATCATTTCTCGTTTTTGTTACGCTACGAGTTTACCCTTGTGGGCCTCAGTCTCGATAAGGTGGGAACTACCATTTTAGCGTCTCTCGAATTTTGATTTTGACTCCCCTAATAGCATATTAAAGTTTCAAGAAATTGAATCGGTGCAAGATGTGCTTTACTCAACACAAAATTCGATTGATATTCTGTGCAAAAAATCAACTATTTAACAATAAGTGTTTTGTTACGAAATGTAAATAGCAATGTTGAAAAAATATAAAATTACTCACTAAGATGATTGCATAGATATTCCAGTAAAAACACACCACGAAAATGATGAAATTTGTTTGCGACGCAATACGATGTACACGCAAGAAGCTGGAGGCACTAGGGTGAGTATCCCGATATAACTGAGGGATTTGGGATGATGCCCCGATCTAACCAGGTGCAGTTTGTAGTTTAATCCAATACCATTCCTCGATTAGGTAGGGGAGAAAAAATAGACAGCGCAATCTTTATTAAAAATGCATCGGTATACCTGAGCCTGGAGTGTTTAAGTAGATAGAAAAAAGAGATTTAATTTACTCAACTTGTACAAAACTCTAATAGTCACAAATGAAAAATGTATGAGACTAAATTTCTGACAGTGTGAATAAAAATTAAACAAATGCTTACTTAAAGTACGTATTTTCCAATGAATAATATTTTTAGCTAGAATTGGGAAATAGTAATTATGTTATAAAGCTTCTGAGAACATTAAGCCAAGGGACAGACATTTTATTTATTGATATTTTTAGTAAAAACAATTACTTAATTTTTATTCACATTACTCATTTATTTTTCAACAGGTAGGTACTCAATACAGGAAAATACGTATTAAATGTAGAATTGTGTAAATTTTGGACAAAAATAACTTTTGGTTTTGTGGTCAATATGGTTTTCAGACGTGGATCTAGTACCTCGGGTGCAGTTCTTAATCTGATTGCAAGTATTCAAAATAAGTGAGATAAAGGGTATGGATGTGTTATGGTATCATTGGATATTAAGAAGGCATTTGATACTGTAAATCATGGAATTTTATTAAAAATACTACAGAATAATGTAATTAGAATCACTTGATTGGTTTTAGGATTACTTTGATGGACGCACTTAATAAACATACAAATAAATCTGAATCCAACCTCTGGAACACGGTCTGTGGAATGCCACAAGTATCAATTTTGGGACCAATCCTCTTTATAACATGTAATAATTGTATTTAATTGCTACCATTAAAAGAAAATATCCAACTTTATAGCGAATACACATTATGCTTAATAGATTCTAATAAAAATAAAGAATACATCAAACAAGATATAATAAACGACATGATGATATTAATTGAAGATTGGCTAAATTATCACGAACTGTCACTAAAAAAATCCACTTTGAAGAACTTATCACTAAAAGGGGAGAGAATTAGTAAAACATAGTGTTTAAAATGACTTGGTCTTCCTTTATATTGATGATAAATCATCCTGTGAGCAATAAATTAATCTTATTTGCAAAAAAAATTGCACGAGTCATTGGTATTTTGGGCAGAATATCCTACTACCTCGCCCCTAAGTACAGGTTGATGATTTACAATTCCTTTGTTCACTCTTATCTGACTTACATAACATTAATATGAAGCAATATGTGCGATATAAAAATTCACCCGCTTTAAACATTTCAAAACAAAACAATCAAAAAAGTTTTTCTACCCCCATATGGATATCAGCTAGAACCGCATATTGATCGTGACATCGCTAACATAGTCATGCAAACTTTTTTGGTTATGCCATTCTCCACATCACACAAAGTGAGGGTAAATATGGTATCGGTAAAAAAATATAATATTTTGTTTTGGCCAGATTAGCTCTAAAATGCCCAAAAACATGTTTGTCTGTCTACGTCTACCATAACTCCCGAGCGGTTTGAGGTATGGATTTCAAATTTATATATTCAAGAAAGCTTTGAAATAGTTTTTAATATGTTTAGCGATATAATAGCTGTTTATGAAATTAGTTACGAAATTCCTTATATAATGTAACGAGTGAATATTTGTGGGACTAGCAGAGGTCCTGCAACATGAACGAGTTACATAAAACGACATTTCATAATGTGTTACATAGTAGCTATTTATGAAAACAATTACGAAATGCCTTATTTTATGTAATGAGTGAATATTTTCGGGGCGAGCAAAGCGAGGTTCCACAACATGAACGAGTTACATAAAACGGCATTTCGTAACGTGTTACAATATTTTTTCTAATTTTGACCAGGTTATTTATAAAATTGTGTTTTGGTAAAAAATTAGTGACTAGGCAACCAATGTTACTACTTTCAAATGAAACATTACTATTAGACAGACATTCACTAATATGTCTTAGGTACATTTACGTTGTCCACACTTTCAAAAGAATAGGAACAAATGGCGAAACATGTTTTTTGAAAAATGTATAAAACTATTAAGATTAGTAGACTACAATAATTAAGTTCGTCTCTGCAACAAGAAATTACGAAATTTAGTAATAAAGATGGTTAGTATAAGTATTTTGATAAAACTAGAACTATTTCTGTTATTTTATATACATATTCGCCTTAAATTTTTCTTCGGTATATATTGTGCAAAACTATAATGAGCAACAGAAAGAAGCTTATTCATATGAAGCTAGACGTCGAACGATCTCATTCGCTGACTCCGACAAGCAAATAGAGTGAGATATAAGGCGTGCTCGCTCAAAAGTAAATCTAGATGCTATTAACGAGAACTATACATGATATTGACATATTTTTATCAATTGAATTAAAGCAATAATTCCGTTCCAAAAGCAGAAAAAGGTTTTTTTTTTGAATTAGTTGTTTTTCAAAATAATTTTAAATATTATTGCTTGTACAAAAAAATATTTTGCAATTAAAAAGATTAAACATTCGCGCCTAAACATCGAAAATTTCGGTTGGCTTTATTTCTTGTAAAATTTAAGTTGGAATCTTGAATTTTAGGAGTATACGAAACTGTGCATGGCGGGACATAATTGCAGATACTTTTCATTCCACTATATCTATCCATTTAGCCTCAAGCTACCCTTAAGTCAAAATGTTCAATGACACCCTGTATATATTATGAAGGATTATTAAAAAGCACACTTTTGAGTATACCCATTATAAAACAAGACAAGGCTGTTTACGATATTTAATTTGTTTTTTTATAGAATATTTTATTCACTACGAAAAATCAAGCTACGGGTACCTATGGATAAAAAGTATGTGGAATTACGCTCATACTCCAAAAATTCAAGATTCCACCTTAAAATTTTACCAGAAAAAGTTTTCACGACGACATCCGGTATGTATTATGTTTGTATATGAGAGTGATGGTATAATAAATACAGCTCTTATTTAACTGTCCCTTCATATCTTTCCCAACAAAAAAAATGCAATGAAAATTATTAATTAAATTAATTAATTTATTGCCTATAAAACACAACAAGTAACAATTAAATTTCCTATATGGAAATTTTTTTAAAACGTTCAAAACTATACCGATATAGTATACTACGAGTGTGAAAAATCACTTTCACACAAGTGATGTACAATATTTTTCTTACGATCACAAAATAATTTTATCAAAAAAAAGTAAAACTAGGAAATTTGGCTAAAAAGGTTTTTTATATGCATTAAAAATATTGTGATTCCATTTACAATTTCATAGAATGATAAAGATAAAATAACATTAGTTACAAAAAATATTAGAATACATTAATATATAAGTTGAGCAGCCGTGAACAAAAACTTTTTTATTATTAATGGTTGTCCACTTCTATACCCGCAATTTTTTTCTGAACAGTAATTAAAATGTTACAAAATATTGTAGGGGTTATAATATAATAAATAACACATATTTTAAATAAATAAACAACAATAGTCGTATTTTTCTAATTTTCATATTTTTTCAAAACAAAAAATAACATAACACATAATTTATTTGCTATTCTGTACATTAATGTCCACTGTTTTATCTAACCATTTTATTCTATATTTTACTTAATTTTTATATCACTATTCTATTTTATTGTATTTTTTATTTTATATTGTATTTTATTGTATGTAAACTGAATTGGGCTTTGCCCGTAAATAAATAAATAAATAAATAATTAATCGGGAGTTGAACCAGCGTCATGAAATGGTCACGATATACAAAGTTGAAAAATCAATGCCAAAGAAGGCAGCAAAGCACCTCGGGAATTTTGAGTCGAAACATATGCCAAATTTTTAGGCTATTTGAAGGCTATTTTTATACCCTATTCAAAAATTTTATGCTCCTCGTTTTTTTGCAAAAATGAAGGTGATCTGCTAGCTTCGAACGAAGTCAGCAGAGCACCTCAGTTTTTTAAAGCTTTTTTCCAAAACCAACGACACCATATTTTTAGGTTCTTAAAATATTATAAAACTTTTCGAAAAATGTTATTTTTAAAAAATACAGGGTGCTTTGCTGACTTCGTTCGAAGCTAACAGAGCACCTTGAGTTTTGCATAAAACGAGGAGCATAAAAATAGCCTTAAAATAACTTAAAAATGTGGCATATGTTTCAACTCAAAATTCCCGAGGTGCTTTGCTGCCTTCTTTGGCATGGAAAATCAGATGCTAAACCATTTGCGCTATCACGGCTTTGTAATTTGACTTATCTAATTAAATATATATGAACCAGGAAAATAATGTAGGTAATTACTTTAAAATTCTATTAATAATTTGTTAAAAATAAATATCTAAGATCTATTTTTAAAAATTAATGTTAACAGTTTAATCATCAAATCGATTTTACTATTAAAATGGACATTACATCAATAAAAATAGAAATTAGACGTCTGACTTATTTGACAAAGTAAATTTATCCACACGCGTGTGATATAGGGCACTTCCCAAAAGACAATAGGGCCATAGCTGTCACTTTCCTAAGTGGTCGTAGGAAAACAGTTTTAAACGGTAACATCTAACAAAGATTAAGTTTGTCTTTGTCTCCAATGTTTGTTATATAAACAATTAATTTATAATATTAGTAGTAAAACATATCGTCCATTTCTCGATCCTATGGTTCACTTTTGGTTTTATCAGTTTTTTTCAGGTTTTTTAATTGTTTTTCTTCGCCAATTATTATTGATTAGAAATACTAAACATGCTAAATAACACATCCAATTTAAGAACCAAAATAAGCACATTTCAAGATAAAATTCCTTTCAACGTTCTAACTGCATCGTTATTCGCTTCCTATTGGTCGAAATGTATACGAGGGGTCGCACGGTAATGTTGCCCTATCTACCGAAGGCAACCGTTATATAAATCTACATTGCATGACTCATACCCCAGAGTTCTCCTCGTTGCTTCCCCCTTGTTTCAGGATTTTCTCTCGGTAGACAGGCCTATTGCACTACTGAACTTTCAAGATAATCTCAGTAATCTAGTTTAATCAATCACATTATAACAAAATCGTGAACAATTTCTTGGCGCATTCTGTAATAATGTAATAAATTAGAAATACTGGAATTAAATCTCAAAACCGCAAATAATGTTAACGAAACAGTGAACTGGTTAAAAAGGACTACTCTTTTTACCAAACCCTCTCCCTCATGACAATTCATCAGCAAGGATTATTTTTTGAACGTATATAAAAAGGACGTGGTCATAAACAATAAAAACACTGAAGTTAATAGTTATTTGTATTGCTTTCGGCTTTGGGTGATTTATTAAACATTACCCGACAGGAAAACTTTCCTTCCAATTTTTTCTCCAAGTTTAATGGAAAACAATTAATACGATTATTTACTTAATGCAATACCCAGGGCTAAGTAGCGGTACAATTCCCCATCGACTATGGCGAACATTTCCCATTAGTCTTTTCATGTCAGTAGAAGTCGTTGAAACAAAAGAACAACAATAAAAAAATACGGGTGGAAGATTGGTCGTTTAACTCAAAATAGCCAAAGCCATTCAAAGAAAACTAACGAAATGACGAGGATTACAGTTTATATAATTATCCAGAACTTGTGAACATTCACTTTCATTCGGGAAAATGTACTTTTTAAAACCTAATACAACCTGAATTTTTGTTTTCATCAGAATTTATTTTTTATTTTTTTAATTGAATTATATTTATTTTCTGTACTTACTAAAACTATTATGGTAATCATTTTTAGTAAAATAAAATATAGGAAATAATTCCCCAAATTACAATTTCCGGGAATAACACACTACTTATTTGTGTTTCTTATAAAGGTGCATATAGAAAATTGTCATCTGTCATTATAAATATAATAAATAATGCAAAGGTTTTTTGTAGCTACTTCAGGTGTTCCACAAGGATCATATCTAGGAGCCATTATTATTTTTAATATTTATAAACGCATAGACTGCTCAGCTGTCATCTTATTTTTGCCGACGACCTAAAACTGTAAAATTAGTGATTCAGAGGATAATTATGGATTGCAGCTATCATTAAATATTAACAGCTGATGCTTGGAAAATTCGTTACTCAATATTTGTAAATGTAAAATTGCTCATTCTGTTCTCAATGTATGATTATGTATTTGATCATTTGAATAGCAATTAAGTTCTACAAAGGTGTGACACATTTAAACACTGGCATAAAATTCGACAACAAAATTAATCTCAGTTGCCATATTGGAGATATTACAGCTGCAGCATCTAAATTGCTAGGATATTGTGCTAGAAACTAACTTTGCTAATATTGAAACTTTTAAATTATTATATATCATTATTAAGCTATTGCATAGCTTTTATCGCGGGCTTTGAGCGCGGCGACCGAATCAAGAAATTCCGTAACGAAAATAAACCTAACACCCTCAAAAAATCGAAAAATCGGAAAATCGAAAAATAAATTCCGTAACGAAAATAAACCTAACACCCCCCACTCCGACCGGCACAGCGGTGCGGCGTTGAAAGCCGTGCATCGTCTAACGTCGTTTCAGTTCGACAGACTTCGGCACGGTGTTTGTGTGCGTGCGACTAGACGTATGCGTGTAGACTAGCTGCTAACTGCTCATAACTGATTATATCTCTTTTAAACACAATTTCGGAAAAATTGAATTTGAAAATGAATAATGATCCACAAGAATCCACAACCAAATTAGGGGTCCACCATTGACGAGGTATTTTCCAGATATTTAGAGGATATCAAGTCTCAAACTTATGTTTATTATTTCAGTTACCATAAAATTCCTGAATAACCTACATGTATTTTAAACAATATTAACTTCTCATTTATTCAATAAAAGAAAAAAAAATTGTTTTCTTATCGGTCACCACGCTCAAAAAGTGTAACTTGAATTAATATCAAAGAAAAAAACTTGAATTAATATCAAAGAAAAAAAATACTGCATAAATAAAATAAATAATTATAATTGCATAAGTTGATAAAAAAAGCTATGCAATAGCTTTACCGCGGCAGTCCCCGAGTGCCACACGTATTTTTTTATATAGTTTTATAGAAATTTAATTAAATAATATCATTACTGGATGAAACTATTTAAATTTAAGATTTCAATATTTAATATTTTTTATTTCAATATCCCAAAAAAAATTATCAAAATAAATAAATAAAATTCTATACGTGCATTGCAACCAAAGAGGTTAGAAAGGGTAGAGGTAACATAGGAAGCATTTGTCACTGCGCGAATTTTGCCAAAACCGAAAAACTGGGTGGAAGGAGTAGGGAGATGTTCTGGGCCGGACTTAAATATTTGTATGGTAGTACCTAATTTTGGTAGGTAAAGATGAAAAATTATAACACGTTTTTTTGACTTTATTTATCAGCACGATTCATTTATGATGAGGGCAATAACACTTTATCAATATATAACTAGCTAAGGGGCGATTCCACCGTTGTGTCAAACGAAGTTTAAATTACTAAGTGAAGATTAAAATGACATTGTTAATGTAAAAATGTCATTTTAAACTCCATTTAGTAATTTAAACTTTATTTTTGTTAATATAAAAATGTCATTTTAATCTTCGTTTAGTATTTTTAACTTCGTTTAACAAAACGGTGAAATCGACCCTAAGTAGAAGTTTATAAAATTATTGTAACAAAATAGCTGTTGAGACAAAAAGTTGAAACAGCCAAAGTACTTTTTGCCGAATTACACACAAGATTTTTTCTACGATCACACCAAAATAAAATAAATAATTAAATTTTATTAGAAATGGGTTACCTGTTCGTTATATTTTAAGTTTATTTGACATAAGCCTATTCATCGAAGAAAAAAAATGTTTTGGTACTTATATACCGGTAATTATTTAAAATTTAATTATTTACGGAAAATACCGTTCAATGATTTAAAATATTAGGAAGTCAATTTTTAGCTATTTATGTAACCAGTTACGAAATGCCTTATTTTGTGTAACGAGTAAATATTTGCGGGACGAGCGGAGCGAGGTCCTGTAAAATGAACGAGTTACACAAAACGGCATTTGGTAACGTGTTTACATACAAGATTTTTTCTAATTTTGTCTTGATTATTTATAAAATTGTGTTGAAAAATAATTCACCAGCATTCTTTTGTAGGTACTTCCAATCAAATATTTCAGAAAATTGTTGTATTTGATTGCCCTACGACGTTTTTTTTTTCAATAATAATAATAAAAATAAGGAACATGTGCAGTGTTGTCGATCTGATTTTTGACATTACCCGCGAGAAATTTGAAAAAAAAAATTTTTACCCATTATCCTTAAAGGAGTACGTCAAAATTTTACCACCAACATTTCTGGGCAGTTTTCAATAACGGTGTTCAATTATTTAAAAAATAAAACGCAATTTAAAGCTTCTCTTTTTTGTTTTCTTTTTTGTTGTTAAACGTAATGTCATATTTTCAAATGTGAAATGTCACTATTCTCGGCCTTTTTTTCGATATTTGGTTTTTTCGATTTTTCGTATTTGGATTTTTCGATTTTTTATTTTTAGATTTTTAGATTTTTCGATTACTCGATTTCTCGATTTTTCAACTTAAAAACCAAAAAAGAGGCAGTTTTATTTATTTTCATTTCGTTACTGGTGACATAATCAACTTTTCGTAATCAGTTGCATAATGTTCTACTTTATAAAATATATTACTTTATATGTCAAAATTACAGAAAATAAAATGTAATTAAATGGATAGATCCCATATTATTATAGAGCAGTGTTTCTCAAACTTTTTTGGGGACGGAACCTTTTTGAAAAGCGAAATATTTGACGGGGCCCTCAACACATTAAACACAGAATTTAAAAAATATTTTTCAAATTTTTTTCTTCAATTTGACTCTCATTTTGACTTTCAAGGTAAACGTGATAAAAAATCGACTTCATATTATGCTCCGATTTTACATATTCAATTTTATAATTGTAATTTGACAATAATACTGCCCATCTACGTAGTCTGTTGGCTGAAAATTGGGGTATACCTTTAGCTGGGTTAAAAATAGTTACCAGAGGTAAGTAATCTGTAACTAGGATAAATAAGTGTCTATATGAATATTCATTAAATTTATTTAAGCCAAAAATTATTGCAAGGCCCTCTCTTTCAATTTGGGAATATTTTTGTTCGGACTTTGATAAGGTAAGCGATGCAGAAGCTATAGATTTCTCAATATTTTTTTAAAAAACATGACATATGGCCCTTATTCCCACATTTGATGCATCTACGATTAATTTAATCGGCAACTCAGGCTGAAAATGCATAAGAACATAATTTGTTGTTAATTTATTTTTGATTAATTCCAAAGATTCCTTGCAAGAATTATCCCAAATCCATTTCACCCATAAAAATAAAATAAAAGTCCTAAAACAAAATCATATCCTCCTTCCTCTTAGTGACTTAAAAAAATTACTTCTCAAAAAAAAAGGGCCTCAAGCCAGGTCCCTCCATTTTGTGGCGATAGTACTGTTTTCATTATGATTATTTTCTTCGCGGAGTCCTCACAAAGGCTTTGCGGAGCCCCAGGGCTCCACGGAGCACACTTTGAGTAACCCTGTTATAGAGTAATACTAAATAAATAGTTTTGAAAAAACTATTGAAACCAGTTGTGAAGTTTGAAACGAATAAATTGGCAATGAAATTGATATTTTTGTATTTGATTTTATGTTTCTCTTTCCACTTCCTGAAAACAGATTCACCATGAAACAAGAAATAGTAAACAGTTTATTATAACCTTTATTTGCTACTTATAACATGTACCAATGATCAAGTCCGATTCTGTTTATTTTCAAATCAACAAATATGGACGTCGACAGAATCTTTAAAAATTAAATATCTCACCGAAATAAATATAAGTTTCTTTTATCTCCGTCACATTTCGCACTTTTATTATAAATAAAGCTTTCTACAACACATCTTGGCATTTTAAACGGTAATTTCCAAAATTTAAGTCACTAAAATACCAAATTAATTCTCGTTGACACATTACATTTGGATGGACAACGCTCTGACATGTGATGTTCTCAACTGTGATTGGTGGGTGTGAATAATTTCGAAATGGGATTATGCGCAGTGTCTTATGTTCCATCTAAGGTTTGTATAATCTAAGATTGCAACGCAGAAGTAGTAATTACAAATGTGCTTATATTATATAACTTTACACCTGTTTGCAGCCGGGTGCAATGTTGTTATGGTGTTGTCGTTTCCTTTGTTGACAAAATTTTATTTTCTTGAATAAAGGTTTAGTTTCCTTTTTTTATTAACGACATAAACTTCAAAATAATTCAAATAATAATTGTTCATTCTATTTTTTCTTCTTCTGTATTTGCGCTCGAGCCAATAAATGTTTTAAACACGTTTAAACATTTTTGATGCGAGATCAATATCTAATGATTCCAATGCTCGTCTTTTCTGTAAAGTTATCAAATATATTGAGTACGGTGCATCTAATCAAACAATTATTTAGAATACGAAATAAAGATTCAAATTTTCCAGACATATTTAATTCGAATTTTTTTCACATCTTCATTGACAACGAAGAAATCAAGTATGGGACGAAAATTATAGAGAATGACATTACAAACAACTCTTATTTAAAGAATTTTCTTGTCTAATCATAAATAAAAGAAATGTACCTTAAAAGTAGAAAATTATTATTTTATTAATTAGGAGTGCAGTTGTTCACGACTCAAAAAAAACCTCCCTCAACCGAAGTTAGGCTTTTTGTTTATCAGATCCAACCTTTCTTTGTGTGCAGTTTTCGCTTTTATCCTCATTTTTAAAGCACTTTTTCTGGAAGACTTGATAAAATCAAAACGTATAACTGAAAGCTGATTATTACAGGATTACACGGAAGACTGATTTGCGTGTTTATCTTGCTATATATTATTTATATTCTCGGTCCAAAAAATAAAAAAAAAAAGAAATTCTGAAGATAATTTCCTCGGATTAGACTCTCGCCGAAAATATTTCCTTTCAGAAAAAGTTATTTAAAAAATATATTGATTTTTAAATGGATGGTAGTCTAGATGTGGGCATGCTTCTTAAATAACACTGAACCTGAGCCAGTGACCTTAAATCGTATCAGGTCTCCACGAGCAGCCATATTCTATAATAAAAAATAAATTGATATCGGGAAGGTCATATCAACTAAACTAGGTAAATTATAATTGGCCGTAATCGACAGGAAATTCAATGAGAAAAAACAATTAATGTTATATTTAAACATTTAATCAACAAAGCAGTTTTATTCCATCACTTTTAAAAATACAAAACAAATTTCACTAAAAAGATTTTAGAATAAATAAAAACAATTGTACAACAGCTTGTCAAATTAAATATTTAAATATAAAACGTTTAATCACATTTAAAATTTTAATCAAAACAGGTCGGTCAACAACACGTACTAAAAAAAATTACCAGCGTTTGGTGAAATTGAAGCGTCACCTTGGTTGTCCACTCTAACTCTAGGTGCCTTCTTTTTCCTACAGTCCCACCAGTCCAACCTTTGGATGGGCTTGATTTAATTAGTGATATACAAAAAGAAAACTAAGACCGACATGGTCTTGCTTTTGTATCCTTGGTCTTGGTATTACATCAGGTTGTTAGTCTTCGTCTATCTGAATTAGTGTGTGGTTCAAAGCTAACTTGTACCTAAACTCTAGGTTTACTTTGCCCCTCTCAGTTTCTACCCCATCAGGTTAACATGCTTGATGAATTTTAGAATTAGTCTGATAGGTGCTTTCACGATTTCTTCAGGTTCCAGATATTGTACCCTGAAGTGACATTCCGTGCCCATTTAAGATTTCGGCAATAGTGAAATATTCCGAACATTTGAGAAGCCTCGGCGTTTCTATTCCCTTAGGACTAAAAGGGTTTAAAACTAGTTGCCAAGAACCGCACGACTATGCTAATAAGGGATAATTTTTGATCTTTTTAATTTAATTTTTTTTATCATTTATATTTGCCACTGGTGAATAGATGTTCCTTCTGGGCTCCAGGACCCTTTGGCTAGTGACAGTGCTGCCTTAATCCCTTAATAGTATATTAACAATAGTAGCTAAAGACCTATCAGTAGTTGCAGAAGGTTCTTAGGCTAGCTGGTTGTTACATTTGGCAATTTGACCTCTTTACATATTCTACATAGTCAGTGATCAGATATCCCTAAAAAATTTAGAGTCCTATTAGAGTCTATAGTTTATTTATTGATTATTAATTCATATCCAGCAGGCTTAGAGCCGATTTACAGGAGTATAAAATATAAAATAAACCGTCGCAATTTCCTAGATTGTCTCCTTGGCAGGGCAGAAGGTGCTTTTGACCTTCCTAGCTCGCTAGCTCAGCTCCAGCTGCCCAGTCACAACTCGTCTGTGTAGCGTGATTGGTGCAATTTTAACTCAGATTTCTAGCGACTGCTGTAGAGTAGCAGTTAACCGTTCTCAAGCACTAATGGCCTTCCGGATTAATAGTTGTTTTTCAATTAATAGTGTCACCACACATAGGATCTTTTCAAAACATTTTATATCCATTCGCAAAAAGTTTTTTTAATATCATCTATTTCCAATTATTGCATTATGTTCATGTGGTACAATTCACTCACACTGAACGGCAGGCACGTGTTACTTATACTTAAGTTTGATTTTACATTTTCTTGGATATTTTATTTTTCTAATACCCTGTTATAGGAGTTCCCTTTCTTTTCAGGGTGATGTGAAATTTGGTACCAATAATTATTTACAGGGGAAATGGCTACCCTGGTTATTCCTGCGATCTGTAGCCTACGTATATACAAACTGACAAAAAAAAAGTAAACACCCATATATGTTTATCCGATTTTAATTTAATTTTTGGATACATGTTCAATGCCTCTTATTTAATACAGGATTAGAAATTGAGAGTCATTGGACAACTTACTAAAAAAACTGTTTCATTAGTGTGATGACGACCCGCCATTTATTATGCACATTGATTCAATTAGGCTCGATTTTGATGAGGTAGTCGATGCCTTCTTGGAGTATCTTGTTCCAGGCTACCTCACCTTCATGAAAAATGGCTGCTAAAGTCTGTGGAGGGTGCTGCAAACTCCACAGCCTGTGAGCAGTAATGTCCCAAACATAATCAACAGGTGACAGATCAGGCGATATTGAGAGCCAAAGTAAACGGTTGAAGCGATGATCCATGAAGGCTATCGTTTCTCTGGCAACATGCGGTCTGGTATTATCTTGTTGATACGTAGCGTTTTGGGTGGTGTGAAAGTATGGAATCACATGGTTCCACAACTTCCTGAATGTAACGTCGGGCTATCATGTTGCCTCTAAATATAAACTAGAGGTAATTTGCTGCCATATGCAATAGTATCCCATACCATAACGCCCACGGTGTAGTGGATATGACGATGTATGTCAAATTGTAAATCAAGTCATTCACCACGTCCCTTCTTGCTCTTTCCTGACAATCATGTATCCCCAGGCAGAAGCGAGGCTCGTCACTAAAGCTCATCTGATTCCATTCATGGTCCCATTGAATTTTCTCCCTACACCAGAGGAGACGGTTACGCCGATGTTCAGCTCTGAGAGGTAGCACCCTGTGTAGGCCATAAGAAAAAAAGACCGAAACTTCTTATTCGACGATATACTAACAACCATCCTATCATGTTCTTCAAACCACTAATTTGCGATGGCCTTGATTCTACTGAATATGTCTCTAAGAGCCAGAAGTCTCAATAGGGGATCTTGGTGCTGTGTTGTTCCTCTGGGACGTCAATAGCCCCTCGCTCTGTGCTCTTGGCCTTATTATCTCCATGCTCGTTCACACTGCAGTATAGTGCGTAAAGATCTGACTTTTCTGGAAACTTCTCTTATCGAAAGACCGGCTTCATGCAACCCTACAATTCGACCCCTTTCAAAGTCACTAAGCTGGGAAACTTACTAATTCTACGCCCTCTAGGCATTTAGATAAATTAACAAAGGCTTTAATACAAGCTATCCACAGATTACAATTCAAATGTAACCATACACACTCGACAACTAAATGCTCCTTTATCACTAAAGGTTGCAGCCACCACAAAAACTTAACAGATAAACCTGAAAATTTAATCACTTGTTGTTCGTGGCAAGATACATTGACGTAAAAAATATTAAAATCGGTAAAACATATTATGTCAGAATATGATATAGGCGATGTTCTCACATATCTCCACTATCCATCCACACTGCAATGTTGCCGACTGGCGGATAATTATCCGTTATATGGAAATTTGGGTTGGTAGCGGTTAAAAACTTATTATTTAAAAATCGGATAGGAAACGGATAATTTGAACATTCAACAAGTAATATGCTGATAAATTCACATAAATTTTGAATACAAGCCATTCGAATAAGTAAAATTAGCTTTAATCGTTGTCTGTATAAAGGAACAAACGCTGTACTTAGCCTCTTGTCGTCAGATATACCAATTTTCCATTCTATATTTATTTAAGTAGATACCTGAATAGGTATACCACATATGAAAATTGTATCTGGAGTACCCCAAGGCTCAATTCTTGGGCCAACCCTCTTTATACTATACGTGAATGACCTACCTTACTATCTGAAGCCTACTTTGTCCGTTCAGTATGCAGACGACACTACTTATTATCACTGTAACAAGGACAAAGACGAGCTAGAAACTCTTGATGCTGGAGCTCTTGCCTTGTCTAACTTATGGTTCTCTAGTAATAATCTTTTACTGAATACTGACAAAACAGTCAAAATGTTGTTTACACTCAGAGATATACCTCACAAATTAAATCAACAAAATTCTTAGGTTTAACATTAGATAATAAACTTGATTGGAAACAGCATATAGAGAGTCTATCAAAAAAACTATTTAGCACGCTATTTTTAATCAGAAAATTATCATGGTACACTACAAACGAAGTCTGTAGAACGGCCTATATGGGTCTTTTTCATAGCCACCTGTCACATGGGATACTGCTATGGGGAAATTCTGTAGACTGGCAAAAAATATTCATATTACAAAAGCGGCAGTACGTGCAATAACAAAAAGGCCTCATCTAGAGTCATGTAGGCCATTATTCAAGGAACAAAAAGTATTGACACTCCCATCTCTTTATATATTAGAATGTTTATTATACGTAAAAACAAATAAAATAAATCCTATACTACTAGGAGATACCCATGAGCACAACACTCGGTCAAGAGAACAATTGTTATTACCACAACACCGACTAACATTAAATGATAAAAGCTTTATATGCAACTCTATTAAACTATATAATAAACTTCCCCCACAGTTTAAGCTTTTTAATGAATATAAATTTAAAAAAAAGATCAAGGAATTATTATTTTATCTAGCAGTTTATTCAATCAAAGAATTTTATGAGGATGATTTAAGTAATTTTGCAACACGAAAAATTTCTTAACTAAAATGACGTCACCAAATTGTTTTCTATATAAATATAAAATGTAATGTATATATAAATTTTATTGTTTTCTGATATTTGACGATGCTAAAAACTGCTGTGAGTTTATTCAAGCAAATAAAGTATATTCTATTCTATTCTATCTTCCTTCGCTATTGATGGACCAACTAATTTAAGTTCATTGAATCTGGTTATGATCATTTTATAAAAAGCGAATACTCCAATGTAGGTAAGTATGAAGTGTGTAAAATTTTCCTTGCAACAATGTTTATGGGATGTACCGAATATTCTCGTTTTCTCGTCTTCATTATTTTCCTCCTTCGTTTTATAATAGGAGCAATAATAGCACTTCTCGGCAACAATGCTTCACTGTCGAGAGAAACCAACTGCCAATTAACAACTTTAGTTCACCTGGTACGCAAGAACCCAACCCAACCAGACTAAACTAAAGACCGATAGTTTAGTCTATAGTCTGTGGTGGCCTAAAAGACCTGCCAATATTGTTAACAAAGAGATGTGATCCCTGCAGAACACAAGACGTAATGTCATCATACATTAATAGTGAAAAAGTTCATACAGTTTTTACAGTCTTCTGGAATTTAAACACTTTAAAATGACAACAAAGGTAAATTGTTGGCAATATAATTTTAAAACACTGTGTACATTGAATGCGACATTTTACTTTCATATCTTCCGATATTACCATTTATTTTCCAGAAACCACTAAATCCCATAAATTTCGAAAACAGCGCTTCTATAGCGAGACGTACCTAACAGAAGACATTAAAAGAAACTGAATTTAATTCGAAAGCCGTTAAGGTTCTTCGCCGAGAGCTTTATGAATGCAAAAGCCGGTTAATTTAAAACTTTTAAAGAGGACAGAACCGACCCACGACTTTGCTACTTCAAAAACTACTTGAACAATAAACACACAACACCGGCTCCAGAAGCGTCCTTGCATGCCAAATGAGAACTTTAACATTAGAAATTAAATGTTTTGAAAGTCAAATAAATCTGTTTTAGTAAGCTTACGCCTTTTGTCATTTTTAGAAGTTGAAATGGAGCAGAGAAACTTATTTCTAGCGTAAGTATCGCATAACTATGAGGAAAGGAAACTATTCTGTGTTTGTGGATTTGAAAAAGCCTTATGATAGTGTTGAACCATTGTATTTAGATCAACTAGTAAAACAATACCAATGCAAATTATCTTGGAGGACAATGGACAGTATCAATAGATGACAGCAAGCTCCGTGGTGTCCAAGTCATGTCTTTGATAATTTTGTCGTCTTCGAAACGAACGTAATTACTCTATTTATTAATAGATGGGCCCATAATCGATTCAGAATATTTGTTTTTAAAATGGAATATACGAGTTTAATTATGCTTGTTGAACATTTATTTACGATTTATTATCATTTCAGAGAATATAAACAATAGTAATTTAAATTTAGCACTCTACCCATATGAATTTAAAAATTAAGAAAATTTTATGTATATAGAATTCTGTACTCAATGATCGAGGAAGTGCTAGCGTTCGAGCTATTTTGATGAATTTCTAACAGATGTCGCGACAGAATTGCCTCCAATGAAACGTTCATAAGGTTGTTCTACTATCTTCTCTAAATACAATGGTTGAACTAAAAAAGCATATTATATTTAGTCGTAAATTAAATACATCAATATATCAAACTAGAACTAGAAAAATCCAGTTGTATTGAGGACACAAGGTCTGAGACAAGGGTGCTGTCTGTCACCCAGTTAGTCTGTTGAAAAATGGAAAGGAATAACTGTGAGAGAGAGATAATAATTAGTATCATACACTAGATTTTCAATAGGGACAGGTAGGTTGGTTATATAGCAAAGCTAATTACAAGAAATGTTATTATATAATTCTGTGTTTATTTCAACTGGTGGAGTATCTTGTCAAACTCAGTTGATCCTTTTGAACTCTTCTATGATACGGTTTATATATTTTTTTAATTCTGATTTTCATAAAAAAAAAATGTAAAAAAAGATGATTACAAAGGGTATACAATTTTCCTACTGAAATATCACTCCATTATTTAAGAAAATATTCAAGATAACTATTTTATAAACTATTATAATAAATATAGAAAAATATATAGACATGTATTCAGAATCTCAAAAGACGCCTATTATAAATCTACTATAAATTCAAATTAGTAGTAAATCTGGTTTTTCATTCATTATTTTACAAATTTAATTCGGAGACTTAGTATCGCATAGGCGTACACAAATTTAAATATTAAATACGTAGATATTTACCGTAAGTAAATTATTTGTAGATTTATTAACGATTTACTTTAAAACTGTTAGAATAACTAATTGTAAATAAGTTGGCGTACTAATCGGAAAAAGCCTTTATTAATTAGTTTTTTAATGTTATTGAAAATATCTCTTTCTTCTTTTATATATCAATATGTCGATTTCATTTTTCTTTACGAAAAGTTAATTTGATCAAATTATAAAAATATTACAAAAAATAAAAATACGTTAATATGTATTTTCAATATGATAGAATAGTATCAAGTATTAAAGACAGTGGAATTAGCCTTTTTTTAGGGCTAATTTCATAATAAAACCGTAAAGACTTTACTAAAGGAATAATTTAAAATTCACGTTCTAACTGCAACTAAAGAAAGGGAACTAAAGGATACATTTGAACTAATAAAAACTCAATATTCCTTCAGATGATTAAATATCTCTCAAATTTAAAAATTACCGGACACTGCGTTGTCTGTACTAGCAATAATTCTTTTTAATGACAGACTTCTCACACCAACTCTGGGTAAATTAATGGAAAACTTGTTTAATTCCGCTTATGTAAGTTTTTAAATAAATTCAAGACTCCTAACACTGAATCAGTTTAGATTTCGTAAGAAATGTAGCACAACAAATGCAATGTTTAACTGTTTAGAAATAGTTTACAACAGCATTAAGATAGGTGAAGTTGATGTAGCAGCCTTCTGTGACTTAACAAAAGCATTTGATTGCATGTGTCACGGACTTCTGCTGCAGAAGCCTCATTATTATGGTATTAAAGATATTGGATGGAATCTTACTTATCCGGAAGAGAACAATTTATTAACGATTACAAATCACGATTACTGGATGTAAAGTGGTGTTCCTCAAGGGTCGGTTCTTGGGCCGTTACTGTTTTTAATTTATGTAAACGATCTAGCATTTCTTGATATTTCAGCCGACTTGACACTATTTGCTGACGATTTAACGCTCGATAGCACACTAAAGATTCAAACAAACTTCTTGATGATATCACGTGATCTTTTAAAAGTGAATGAGTGGTGTGAAGCCAACTTTTTGAAACTGAATAACAATAAAACGAAACTTTCAGCTCCTAAAAATATATTACCAAATTTAAAGATAGATTCGATAAAATGTTATAGGTAACATTAGAAATATCACGTGGATGGTTTGAATAAAAAATTAGCCTTTGGTTGTTTTGAGATTAGATCTACCAAAAGGGAATTGGAATTTGCAGTAAAGAATGTGGATTTAGTCTAATCTAAGGCATGTAATAGTTTTGGGGAGCAAACAGCAAATAACTTTTCCATAGTACATTTGTTCTCCAAAAACGTACTGGGCTGACAAAATATTCTGCCTCTTGCAGGCCGCTCTTTAAAAACCATCAAACTTTAACACTAACTTTTTTAATGCAGCTTAATATATAAAAAACAAAGATGCTCATTGCAAATAACAACAGAGCTGCTAGATTTTCTGAAGATTTGACCCAATAAGGCTTCTAAAGAATCCTAAACATACTTCAAGTGTACTCAGACATTATATATGATTACCTAATCTGCAACATGATATTTAATAACTTATAGCAATTTGTAATATTTTTTTTTTAAGTAGATCACTTAAAATATTTTGCTTCGGATCTATCTACTAGTTAAAAAAAATCTCATTTGTATTGAAACAGGAAATGAAAATTAACTTTTTTTTTAAGTAAAATGAAAAAGAATTAAAATAAACTTCGATGCGGATGGTTCGGTCAAGATAAGATTTAAGATAAAGATAAAAACAAACGAGAAAACACCATAAAATTTTTTATAACCTCTCTGGATTATGAGGCATGAAATAAATCAATGTTAATGAATATGAATACGCAAATGTGGAATATTATTACAATATAATTTATTAGAATGTTAAATAAAAATGTGGTTCTAACAGGCAATTTACTGCTTCCCACTATTCAAACAAAACTCAACGAAGAAACAATTAAAATGAATAGTTCATTAAAGATTTTGATATGAGGAAAAGGAAGTAACACAGAAAGTAATACAACTAATTAATTATATTTTTTTTATTATATTTATTTTTAATTTCCATCAATTAGCAACATTGCTGTTTATTGGTGCTTTTATTTCAAGTAATTCTTAGGAACGTAGTACAATATAATAATGAGATTCAACAAGTTTGCGGTTTAGAAATTACTCTACCCTCAAGATTGCATGCCAATTTCAACCAATAATAACGTGTTCCACTTCCATCAAGTTTATGGGTCATTTCACTTTTTCATTCACCAGAATTTAGTCAATTTTGACCAGGACTCAATTTGAATGCAGTATAAATTGTGTGGAGAAAATGTGAAAATCGAAATGGATCCAAATATGTTCATTTTTTCAATAGGGATCATCATGTTTTTTTTTTTAATTAAATTGAAATTGGTTTTCTGTGGCACTAAGATAAGATTATTTATTTAATAGCTAAGTAATTTTACTTTTATAATTTTTAAATTAACATTTTTTATTGTAATTTTAAGTAAATCTTCGCTTTGATGTACAACTTTTGTTGATGATGTTTGACGCAATGGAAAATTAATAAAACCGCAAAAAATTCTAATTGTTCTCTGGTTTGTTTTTACCTCTCGGGGTTCGGGAATCTGGAATTTATTCATGAACTTCTTTCATTTATATTTGTTTCAGCAATTTAAACTGACAAAATCTTATCTTTTAAATTTTTCAGTTTCTCTTCATTCATTCAATTATTTTAAGATTTATGGATCGTACAGTCAGTCGTCCATTAGATCTTTAGCCAAACTAAATTAAAATTTTTATTAGAATTTAGATTTAAATGAATTAAATACAGTAATTTCCTACTATATAATTCAATACTATTTTTAAAATATGTTAAAATAATATTATTTTGTAACGTAGTCGGCTTAAAAAATAAAAGAATAACCCACAAATAACATTTACTTATGTTACCCCAAAATTGCTCGGTTGTCTAGATCTTCATGATATTTCAATCACAGGAATTTAATTACCTATCAATTAAAAATAAACAACTGTACTTACTAGACGAGTTATAATATCTTGATGAAAATGTCTGCGTTTATGATTCACTAAAACTGAAAACACAAATATTTATCACTAGATGCTGATGATCCCAAACAAAACAAGCGAAAATTTCATTCGAAAACAACAGTGAAAACACAATTGGGGAATCGCGCGTGTAAACGCACATGACACATGACTAATACAAAGCCAGTAGGCTAAATTGAATAATGCGACCGGCAGTTGTTTTTAATTACGATGTTGCCAAGAGTCAATGAATAACAAATATTTCTCAGAACTTTTGCGCATTAGGAATTCCGCAAGTATCAGTAAATAATCAGGTGACACAATAACTAGAATTTGCAGACAACATCGATGTACAGGATGACCACAACATAGTAAAGGGAAAGGATCAAAACAGAAGAAGGGTTAAAGGAGAAGTACTAAAGAGGAACTGAGGAAAATGTTTGAAATACTAGTACCTATATTGCAAATAAAACTAGAATGCAAAGGAAATTCACGGCCAAAAAAGAGTGGAATTCGGAAGAATTAGGTATACGTAAATGGAAAAAGAAAGGAAAGAATATTGTTGTTAAAAGTAGATAAGAAGAATTTATAATTTAAAGAAACTGCTACGTAACTTATGAACTGATCTATATTAATCACATGCTTCAAAAATTTCTATTTTCTAAAACAAGGTTTAATAATAAGTGGAGATTATTATTTATTTGTAAAAATGTAAGAGGAATTATTTTTTCACCCATTTGAAATCAGATAAATAAAAAAGAAATATCAATAAAAAAACCTATTAAATATCTAATGCTGCGTTTGAAAAGTACCTCGTTTTGCTCTTTTTACTCGAAGCCGTGCTCCGTGGTCTTTTAATGCACAGCTGGTAAGTCGAGTAAGATCTATTTACTCCGAATTAGATTTTATAGCTTTCGGAGTAACGTAATTTCTGTGACAATTGACAAAATATATGTACTTCTTTGAGATGTACAGACAGTCGTGCGTTGTCTCTTGTGTCGCAATTTATTCTTTATCATATTATTTACGTGTTTGTTTATTAAGAGCGAAACATATTTATAAAAAATGTAAGACAGAAATAAGAACATGGTTTATTTTCTAGTGAAAGCAAAAAGCGAAAAATACCACAGCTAAAAATTAACTTTACTTTGCAACTTGCAACAAAAACCACGAAACGAGAGATCAAATTTGATTTAAAAGAAAGATTTAAGTTTATTTTATTGAAAACCGGAAACGGAAAACACAAACAAATCCATAGTCGTTCTTTTATTTATACCATGTGACTAAAAATCTACTAGCTCTACTCCGCCCCGGGAGGTACTTTAAGCAATATTTTTTAATTCATTATATTTTAAGTTAAAAATTAAAAACCGTTTTTTGGTGCAACTCATCGAAGAACTGTAGGTAGAAAATGAATTGTTTCGAAAAACGTTACACATAAAGCCCAACTAGCCAGAAAATCTTCAATTTTTAAAACGTTATACCGGCACATTCTGTATATACCTATTCGTTAATTTAGCAAATTAAATCTCTTCATAAGTTGAATATCTCTTTATAATATTGGAATTATAATTTTATTAATCTAGTTCTTTAAACATTTTAAGAATACTTGCTGTCGTATTAGCTGTTATTAATAATTAATTGACGATGAGGTAATCCGCTAAGTTCCTACATGGTTCGAAGTGGAAAGTGGATTTCTGGAAAATCTAAACAAACACTATGATTATGGTAATTTCGCAACGTTGTCGATCGTGCCATTTTTTTAACATATGAATGAAATTAGAAGTTAAATAATTTTTATGTAGGCGTGTGCTATGCTCGAAGTCAAGGTTAAAAAAGGTTAATTTCCGACGTAGATTTTTGAAACTCATTCAGACAAAGATACTTGAACCTACATATCGCTTTTTTTTTCACTCTGTCTCACACGAGTTCTTTATACATGAATCAATCTCTTTTGAATAGCAGACTAGGAAAAAAACTGTTTTATTATTCTGTGACAAAGCCTAGTGAAGAGGGAATCCAGATACAATTAGATTCTATTATATGGGCGAAGTAATATAAATGCATTAAAAGACCGTTTTTTCCTGTCAAGGACGTAAATGTTGTAGGGCCAATATTTTTTTAATTTTGGTTTTCTTGGGATTATTTTACTTAGAGGGACACTGTTATTAGTGTTTTAAAGTACTGTAATAATTTTTTTATTCTTCCTTTTAAAGGACCATTGCTCATCAGAGATTGTACCATTCAGCCCATTAAGGCAATCCGTATCTTAACTCCTGTTAGATAAGTTTTTAGAAAAAGTTATAGTAATCCATGTGAAATAAAAAATATACGAGGCAACATACTCAAAACTAATTGTTTGACATTTCACATTTTTTGTTTCTTGAGATGTTTGCACGACAGAACGATTTTTCACAGAACTTATATTTGGCAACGTCTCAAAATGCATAACTTCTTATATAATATATTAAGATCATAGTGATCATTTCGAAAAACCGGAACAAACTGAGCTCTTAACCTTCCGGGACTGGCGTGAAATTTTTGTGATCCGGCGATGACGGCGGACTGTGAGTTCACATAATAGATTTGAGCCAATTATAAAATAGTTTGCAATTATTTTAGTTTACTTATTTAAAAGCATCAAAAATAATTAAACAACATTAATTTTGCAACATAAAAACCTAAAGGAACATGTATTTTTGGCATTATTAGAAATACATCAGAAAAGGTTAACATTCCTAAAACTAGCTACTAAAAACATAAAATCAACATAGACAAAAAATATAAACTTATTATAAAAGCATATAAAACTATTAATGTTAATATTTCTCTCAGTTCCTGTCAAAATTGACAGCTCCTGTCAAAATTTGATCTAATGTCATTCGATAGCTAAGATTTAAGCCTTTTAGCTTTTATGACCTGTCAAAGTTGGAAAAAAGCCACTTTTCAACTGTCAATATCTTGAAATCAGTTGAAGTTAGGTAGGTATAGGAAGTGTTGAATAAAAAATAATTAGAATTTTAGGGAGAAGCCAAAAATTAATTAATATACAGGGTGTTCCATTTAAAATTTCCAAGTTGTTGCTACTTTAGTGTAGAAGCGGCAACGTCGCAATGCCGAAAATATTTTAGATCAATAGAGAATCACGGCTTATGTAAGGGCGCTCGATGTACGAGAAATATGGACAAAGCGCCCCACGCTTTTTTCACAATAATACTAATATTTTCCATTTTTATTATCGTTTTAAGCTGATTTGAATAAAAGCGTGTAAAAAAAATTATTTTTAACTTTTTAGTTTGATATGCTCTAAAAGCGTGTTTTTTAGTTTTTTTAAACTATATTTATTTTTCACTTTTTTGTTCGATGTATTATAAAAGCATGTTTTTTTTTTAGTTTTTTTTAAACTATATTTATTTTTTACTTTTTAGTTCGATTAATTATTAAAAAAAATTGCCGAAAAAAAAACAATTATTTTTTTTCAGCCGTGGACGGGATTAGAACCCACGATCGGTGAGTCTGGCGATCGACAGACCCGCGCCTTAGACCGCTCGGCCAACGAACACTTGAGGTAGTGGGATATACTGACAGTAATAAGCCACTTGCTCTTATAGTCCAAAGGAGAGTTACAAACATACGAGTACATACATACAGGTGAAGCTAATAAAAGTGTGTTAAACATGAATTCGTCAGCTGTATTGGAGAACTGGAATCAACAGTTCTGTTTGAACCAAAACAAACCCTTAATGTGCAAAAGCCTACTTTGGCTAGTGATCGTAGAAAAAATATTTTTTAGGATCCATATCCAAAGTAGGCTTTTTGCACATTCAAAACTAGAAAATTTTGCGAGATTTGTCATAGTTTGACAATAATGAAATTAATGCTTCATGTGATTTATATTTTGTTTTCTATATAGTACGTACATTCAAAAATACTGTTGTGAAATATTTAATAGATAAATAATAAGTAATAAAGGGTATCCTTCTGGTAGACTAAAAACATTTACGTGTCTAGTTTCTTTGATTCTTTGGTTCCTGATGTATACAGAGTGTTAACCCATAGATCCTGCGACATAAAGATGAAACGCTAAATTATAATATTTACACGTAAGCAAAATAAGTAGACTCTTGTAAATCGGCTGACTGTCTGCCGTGATTGGACACCTCTACCACTAGTGAGCTGGCGCGGACTGTTCTACCTCTGTCTAATAAATAGCATTGCTTATTCTATACCGTACTTATGGTATCATTGAGGGAAAGTTAACTCTACTTCGTATAACATATTAAATGTAAAATGCTATGTAATCAGGCCCATGGGGTGTTATATATGTATTCGCGATTCAAGCTAAGTGATACTCCAGAGGAAATTTGTAAAAGATGTTTATAAGTAGGACTTTGTTCAGCGTTGCCAGGAGTAGCGGAATTTCGTTACGTCGTTGGATTTTTAGCCATTGAAGAAGTGAAAGACCTTTTTTTTATGTAGCAAAAATTTGTGTCTAGCAATACGTAATCATACTCTATATTTATTTAAGGATTTTATTAAAACCTATTTTTTTATATTGATTTTTTAAAATTTCATTTCATTTATCAATTTTGTTTTAAAATCTGTTCATCATTTGGCAACATTGGCGTTCGTGTTCGCCGTTTATATTTTAACTTGTATTAATTATAATTCGAATTTTTTTCTTACTCATGAGCTTTAATTTTGTTTATTTCTTATAGTACGTGATAGTGTTTATATTAAAAATAAAATTGTCGAAAAACCCCCCAGCAAATATATATGGTGTTAATGTTAAACTCAAAAGTCATAAAATTTTGTTTCTTACCATAAATGTATATCTATAAATTCACATTACTGAGATTTTGCAAAATATTGTCTAGAATCAAATTGTATTCTGCATTGTGACAGTTTTATTACCGTTTACATGTATACAAAATACTACACCATTCACTTCATAATATAAGAATAAGGATAGTAAGATATTTAATTAAGTTTATCAATAATATATCTCTTTATTTTTTAGTCATATATGGCTAATTAACATGTCATACACAATACATTAAAGCAGTACTAAATTAGCCTTAATAATAAAAATAATAATAATAATAAAAAAACCATTTCAGAGTTTTACCCATCCAACAAATAATGCTTAACCTTGCTTTTAAAAGTATTCCTTTAAAAAATATAGAGTTTTGAGAGCTTCTTTTTGCCACCGGAGGTATAAAAAATGTTTGTCTGTTACGAGTATTGTACTGATGTATCTCATGGTTAAATACAATTTTATCCATCAAATACTCAGGCGCTCAGCCGTTTTTAATTTTAAATATAAAAATTAGGGTTTGATACCTTATGAAATCTGTCACTGGAAGCCACTCTTTAACCGAGATAACATATCTTTTATTGGGGTCAGCCTAAAGCGGGACAGTATCGTACGCATTCCTCGATTCTGTAGTTTTTGTAATCTACTTTTTTCGTTTTGTCCTATTATAATAGGTAGAGTATTGTAGCACAATAAGTAAAATGGAGCAAAACTAAAGTGTTGTATATTATATTTTTGGTCCACTGCGTCAGGCGCTTACTACATCTGTATAGATAATTTATTTTAAAAGATATTGTTTTTATAATAAAATTAGCATGAGATTTAAATTTTAATTTTCTATCAATTTTAACACCCAAATATTTAAACTCTTCAACGTGTTGTAATCCATATGTTCTAATTTTAATTACATACTTATCTACATGAAACTTATTATATTCCCTATCATTTCCAATAAACATATATTTATTTTATTAACATTAATTTTTAAAAAATTTGCAAATGCCCATTCATATAATTTTTCCAAACTTTTATTTACAACTGTCACCGCTTGTTTAATGTTATTTGATAAGTAATATAGTAGTGTCATCTGCAAATAAATGCAATAAACATTCGATTTGAAGCTCCCCTGTCATCTACATATATTAGAAACAATAAGGGCCCCAAAACAGTCCCTTGAGGTACACCATATTCATTGACCACTTCATCAGAAATAATGTTTTTTATTTTTACCTTCTGTTTTTTATTTGTGAGGTAATCGATGATCCAATTTAAAACTGTCCCTCTGATTTCTATACTTTGAAGTGTTTTAATTAGTCGAAGTCGATCTATTGTTTCAAAAGCACGTTGAAGGTCCAAGAATACAGCTATAATAAAATTGTTTTTATCAATCTCCCCTCTCCAATCATCCAGTACACACTGTAGTGCAGTCTCACATTCATGCTTGCTACGAAATCAGTTGAAAAATCACAAATGCAAAATCAGGCCCAAATCTTATGTATAGGTGACAAATAACAGGCGCGCGAAAATGAATTTGAATCCAATGAGGTTGAATACTATGGAGATGACATGCCAAAAAAAACGACACCCCTTCCCCCTCTCTTAGTGGTCATGTCATAGTTGTCAAAGAGCTGTCAGAACTTTGTTCCAATTTAAATATTTCGACGTTATTTCTATCTTAATAAGTGTTTTTTTTTTATTAATTTGTATAAAAATCATGACTAAGTGTGCCAAAATTAATTGTAAAAACTCTTCAGTGAAAGAGCGTAAGAAAATATCTAATTTAAGTTTTCATAAGTAAGTATAAGGAGTGTTCTTAGAATTTTTTTTAGAATGCTTAACTTTTTTTTATTATAGGTTTCCAAAAGACCCACAATATCTCAAAATTTGGTCTAAATTTGTGGGAAAAGACCAATTTGAGCCTAAACCGAATAGCATGTTGTGTTCTATTCACTTCAAGGAAGAATTTTTTGATAAGAGTGAGTTTAGGGTCAGATTGAAGAAGAATGCTGTTCTTAAATAACTAACTTAATAAAGAACATTGGCTTGACTATTTTTATAATAAAGACAAATAACTATATTAAAACTTAGACGATTTTGAGAAAGTGAATGTTATTGAAAATTATCATGATTATTTACCAGATCCAGTCTCCTCCTTTTCTAAATATATAATCACTTACATTTCTGGATATGTTGTTTATTATTTAAAAAAGAAAATCATTTGTGAACAATGTCTAGATGCTTTAATACGTAAAACTAGAGATTTGTTTCTATTTTCATTCATTGATATAAAGAATAAAAATGGATTGCAATATCCATCGGAAGATGTAATAAACATTTGTTTAAAATGTGAAAAAATATTAAAAATTATGAAAGACTCTAAGAAAAAAATATCAGTTGATATCATCAGCACATTAGTTTTAAAAGAATTCATAAATTCTAATGTCTTTTCGAATATTATGCAGCACAGTTTGGACCAGTTTGTGTTGGATAATCATAGAATATTATTAATCAAGTGCATAGTTGATAAATATGTTAGTATCCGACTAACATATCTCACTAAAACTAGAGTTAATAAAGCTGCTAGCATAAGACATCAAAACAACAAAATAGTGTTGTTTAAAGGTCAACAAATATTTTTTTAAATAATAAAAATTTATTTTGTAGTGTGTGAAGAGTTACCTATAATTTTACCAAATTTGGCAAAAGTTTTTGGTGTCATAAGATACGTTACACTTATTTGAACTATAATTATATATTTTTTGATGTTTTTTAAGTAAATCGTATAGGTACTTTTATTGGGAACTTATAAGAAACTTCAAAATTAAAATGAAGAATATTCGCATTCTAAGCATAGTCTTATTTTTAATCAGACTCTTCAGTTGTTCTGTATCCCTTTCTCAATGAGACACCTTGTATATAAACTTCCCACTTGAACAATTTTATATTTTTCAAGTATGTACAATACAGGTGTATCAGAAATTAAAGCAAAAAGACAACTTATAACAAAGGTTTAAATTTAGTAATGTCCTCCTTTCACCCTAAAAAAGTACCAATGAAGAAATTATTCCTCCAATAAAACAGTTATTTTTAGGCAAAAATTTTGTGTCAAATGTTATCCACAGCCACAGGGTTTCTTTTTAAATGGCATTACATTCAAAATTTTGATCAAAACAATTTTCATCATGCACTTTTCTTGGAAATTCACAATGCTTTATTAGGATTAAAAACACCAGTTTCTAGAAACTTTTTCACTATAACACTAACATTACTGATCAGAAAAAGTGGTTAAAGTTTTCTTTTTGTAATCACAAATCGCAACTGAATGCCTATTTTTAAAATAAATTATCTCTATAATTCCATTTGTATAGTTGTATGCTGTGCATCTGTGAGATTGTTGTTTATTATACATAGGTACCAATTATAGAAATATTTAGTAAGTACTTGCTTGCAATTTTAATAATATATGTACCTACCCTATATAATTAATTATTTCAAACATAAATAAAACCAACAACTATTATCTGAGTCTTTTTAGTTCCGATTGGTTTTGACAGAGTAGTTTTGATCATGGTTTTCTTCCATCTACTTTTAACCATAAAGTCATACCTAGCTGAATTTTTGGTATTTTAAAACTTTTGACTGTAGCGGGTCATATTTTTAATGTATGTCATCTGCAGCAGAAAGACCTACATGTTTTACATTTAAAAGTAATTAATTGTCCTTTCTACAAACTCAGCAGTATTTTTACTGAAATATATTTATTCACAATTCACGTAGTGGTTTGGTAATTTGATGTCATAATTCTCCTCATTGTCAGATTTTGACATTGGCAGCTTTGATTAAGAAAAGAGAGTCCTTGAACGAAAAATCGTAGTTCGGGTTTTAGTTTTAAAGCACAAAGAGATTAACAAATCTGATGCACAGTGTTATTCGAACGTTGATTTTCGATCACACAGGTCATATATCGGACGGTTTCGGCGAAGACAGAACAATATAATAATATTAATCTCTTTTATGGTCTAGGCATTGGCTTGGTCGGAAAACGGTTAATTAACAATAGTAAATAGTGTAGAAGTCATAATTGCGCAATGTCATCAAATTAATTTCGAATCGATCATGTTGAAACAAATCTTAGGTAAGTAAGTCATTTAAACGTTGTAATTCTGCATACGCACTTTAATTATATTTGAATACGACCCTGCTTAGTCAACCATTTAAGCCACGCCCAGTGGGGTCATTTTTAATAAAACATCATATGCAAAACAATTGCCTCATGGCATCTCCATTAGTATTATACCTCCATGTTTGAATCGCGAATAATAGTTTGCACGTAATTAGGCTACTAAAAAATAACCAAAATTTAAATCGATCAAAAAACAATTTGAAATGAATTATACAAAATAAAGGAGATTTAGCGGTTGTATGTATTAAAATTTTCAAAATGGATTTGTAAATGAACATGTGGATAAAGTTCGTGACAAAATCCTCGTACGTTCGCTTACACATTAATCTTTTATTCAACTTATCGTGATATAATTACCGATGCCGTATTGGATACGTAAGTCAGTAAGTTCACGTACTGAATTTTTATAGCGAAAATAGCGCGTGTTCCGATTTGTTTAGGGACTGGAAGTGTGTCTGCGGCCAAAATTAAAATTAAATTGTTGAGCGGGATCTGAATAATAAACGTAGTTTTCGTTGACCTGCTTACTAACACTACCGTGCATTTTACTGACTCTGACTCAACGTTGAACTTGTTTCGCTGCTATATATGTATACGATGTAAGAAGATTTATTAGGAATGAAACAGATTGCTATAATTCAACCAGGATTTCTTTTTTCCTAAAATAACAGGATTTAAATTGACAAATAATTTTGTTTTAAACTTTATATTGTGGCTAGGGTCCTGTTTTGAAGCAAAATGTCCTTGTGACTTTTTAAAGCTTAAAATGTCATTTTTACTGTAATGTCCTCTTTTACGACAAATTGTCTTTTTCTACGAAAAATGTTTTTTGTGCTTTTGTGACTGAAGCACATATTTTGGAAATGGTTTGTACAAAAATATATAAGCCGAGGACTTATTTTTTGTTCAGCTCGACGACCTTTTTGTAGAAGTTCACTAGAAGGATGAGGACTTTTTGTATACCAGAGCCCCTGTCAGCATCATAATCCTTTTTTCACTTTTCAAAAAGGTGGCAACCCTAATTGTGGCTAACCGATGTGGATTTGTCTAGTTGGCTTTTCTAATATAAAGAAATTATGCCTATGTCATCTAAAACTGAGTGCGCAGATTTTACCTCGAGTTTAAAGCTCTTTTCTTTTAGCAGTTTATATCTACAAATTAAAGTTCTTAATAGTACATTTCAAATAAGGCCTCTCACTTAGGTTTTCGTATAAATTCATAAACAATTTCAGCGTTTGAAATAGTCTACAAAAACTTAAGAGTTAACGTTCCAAGAGTAGCTTCTAGAGTTGATAATACATTTTACTTTGTTCCCCCTCAAAAAAATGTTTTAAAATTCTCACGACTTCACAGGATGTGTTCAATTTTTAATACAAAAATATGCGAGCCATTTTCCAGTCCAGTCCGGTTCTGTTCTGATTCTTTGAGTCCCAATCTACTTTAGTTGGGCATTTTGGCCTCCATCTTTCCCGTTTCTAGATAAACATGCCAATACATGTAGAATCTTCCCTAGGTCGTCTGTGTGCAAAATCGCTTTAGAGTTCCGAAAAACTATCGGTTATTGATCCGAAAACAAAGGTAGTTAATTTTGAAAACTTAACACACACAGACGACCTAGGAGAGGGTCGCTGTCACTGAGTTAGATTCGAACCTTACACACTCAAAGGTAAAAGATACATGCAGATCTTGCCGATAATCGAGGAACATGAAAATTGATCCTCTCTAAGATGGTGAAATTAATAATTGTATGTCAGTAACATGACAAGAAATAGCACCGAGTTATACGAAAGGCGACCTGGATAAGTTCAAGTTCCTTTGCAAAAGGGAATCATGAGGATGTTCCGATTGTAGGGAAGACACCTAGGTAGACGCTATCAATTTTGAAACTTCAAAAAGAGCCTCTGGGCTTATTTTAAATTGTTAATATGAAGTTGATAGAATGGATTCCAAACTATTATAGATATATACTAAATTTTGATCAACTATCTTCATATTCAGGAATTTTTATACATTTCGGCATTTTATAAAATAGCCACTGTTTGATAATTTTTACGGATGCACCGTTATTGTTTCCGGTAACTAACACCTGTTTTCCTTTCTGCCTTTGTTTGCTTTGAAATCTGGCTTTCCCAACGACTGTTTACAATTTGTCTTTGTATACGAAATCCTTATATTCTGCCCTTTTTGGAGTTTTGAGCGATAATTTCCATTAACCAAAGTATATACTTTTTATACAGTATGTTAACTTTTCAAGCAATAATAAAGCAATAAAATAATCACTAGCCGACTACGGCTATCGAAAGGGCGTGGTTAAACCAATTACTTTCTTTATCTGCTCCCGGCCAAATATAATTAATCGGTTTTTCTATATTTTGCTTGATGGGTCGGTTAACAACCTGTATATTATATGACTTAATTTTAATGTTCCTGTTTCAAACGGCTCCTAGATTTCTAGCTTGCTGTCAAAGTTAATGTACCTACTGCATATCTTGCAGATGACCTGGTCATTCTGCAAAGAGGGAATTTTGAGAACCTACTCTGCGAAAGAATGCAAGTAGCTCTAAAGATTATCGAACAGTGGTGCAAGGACCATTCACTGTCTATCAATCCTAAGGAAAAGGATGAAAATGGAATTAAAATCTCCAAAACTCTTAAACACAAAACTAAACTTTGCAACAGAGGTGAAGTGCCTAGGTCTCACCTTTGACAGCAAGTTAACATGGAACTCGCATTTAGAAAACAGAGTTAAAAGAGCATACATTGCTTATGAACAATGCCGCCGAACCGTGGGGCGCACCTTCTCCCCCAGAGTCGTTGCCTGAACTTACACGGCTCTCATAAGACCTATGCTAACATACGGTCCAGTTGTCTGGGTAACGAAACCCCAAAAATTAACAGCTATCCGTAAACTAGAACAAATTCAAAGAACAGCATGTCTCAACATAACAGGAGCCATGAAAACAACACTGACCAGAGCCATGGAAGGCATTCTTAGTCTGACTCCCCTTGATATTTACATCAAGTAGGTTGCTCTGACGACAATGATATCATCTTCCATAAACCATATAAAGTTATAATAGAACAAATAGAAGAGCCAGAAATGGCAGGTACGATTCATATCTACACCGACGGTTCTAAAACAAAACAAGGCTAAGGATGTGGAATATATTCCAGATTCTTAAACCTAAACATAAAATGGGCTGTGAGCAATAGTACCAGTATAGTATAGTTCAAACAGAGCAAACGGGGATTTTCATAGCAGCAAAAGAAATAACCACTGGAAGGAACATGTTCATCTATACAGATAGCAGACAAGCACTACATACCCTGAACAGACCACGAATTTACTCAGGGTTCGTACTAGAATGTCACGAAGCTTTGGCCGAAGTATCCATCAACAATGTGGTCACCTTAAGATGGATCAAAGGTCACGCCACATCGAAAGGTAACCGTCTGGATGATGCACAAACCAAATACTTTTTGGACCTGGCCCTTCTATTGGCCTGACAAAATCGGTAGTGACAGACCCAATTAAAGAACATTCCCTTGTGAAATTCAAGAAAAGATGGGATGAAACAGGAAACTGCAGAGTTGCCAGGGAGGTCTTAAGTTATCCGGACAACACTGCAGCAAACAAATACTTGACTATGACTAGACAGAATATGCGCCTAGTCACAGGAATTCTGACTAGTCATTGTCAAATACGGAAGCATTTCCATATCATGGGGCTGTCAGAATCCGCACTATGCAGAGGGTGCGAACAAAAAGATGAGACTATCGAGCATATTCTTTACGATTGCTCGACGTATTAGTAGAATTGTGTTCGGCGAGTATCGGCTAACACCGGCCGATATAAGAGAAGCACCTCTTGGTAACGTTGTCAACTACATTAAATCTGTAGACTGGCTCACGAGCTAGAAGGTGCCTATCATCTTAGGAGGATGCACAATGGGTCTAATGAGGTGCCGTGAGGGTAACCCACCCTCCACACGTTACAGATACAGATACTGCATACATTCGTGTAGAAGGACGATAATCTATATATGATTATACTAGAACAAATTTCTAAGATTCTTCATTCGTTCACCAGTGCACTCATTTTTCTTTTCCGAAGGTTCGGCTCCTGCGGGTCGATTCTTGATTGCATTTCAGTTTTTCGGACCTCAACTGATTATTCTCACTTCACTTTTCTTTAATTATATGTATGGTTTGTTAATGTAAGTTTTCGGGTTTTTTTTCTACATTTTTTTATACAAGAAGTAATTACACCTTATCATAAATACAACAGGTATTCACATCACTTGATTTATTACCTACCGTTTCAGTTAAACAAATTACAGATTTCGCACAAACTCATAAAGTTCTCAAGCGAGCAAAAGAGAAGATAAATATATGAATAAAATTAGTTCATGTTTACGATTAGATTAAAAAGTTATTGTTTGGACTTTTAATTGCTGCCTGCTTTCACTGAACGACCTTTTGGTGCATTCTTTGGAGAAAATTAAAAGTTATTCAATTGTGTGAAAGATGTGCGATACTAGATAAGGCGTTAACAGACCGTAGAATGAATAGATGGACCTGCATGAGAAATTCCTCAGTATATTTAAAATTTTATGAAAAAACAACCATGTGCACGTTTTTTTTTAAATTTCTAGTAAAATAAATGTAGTAGCTTCCACAAAAAAAATCTAAAATAACAAAGTCAAATTTAGATGTTAAATCAATTGAATATGGGGCAACAATTTGGAGCCTAATTTTTTGTTGAGTTATCCTATAACTTATCCGCATTATTTAAATATCCTATGTGTCCAATATGACTTTCCTGCAAAGCTATCAAATATATTGAGTACGACCTATAGGGTCAACGGAGGTAATAGTAAACAAGGGGTTATTGTAAACACGCCAATAACTTTTGAATTTGGCGGGTTATAGTTTCCTTCCACACCGTGCAAGATGCCACCATTCATCTTCTATTCAGTCCCATGTCAACAGTGTAGCCTGTTGCATAGTTTTTTTTTTCGTTAATTTATAATATAGAAACGAAATACTTCATTATTTTGGTTGTGAATTATAAATAAAAATTTAGTGTGATACCGTTTTCAACTGGTAAGTTGATTTTCATGGCATACAGTTATTGTTAAGGGCATATCCAACGCTTTTATGCATGCACAAATCTTAGGTTATAACGCACCCTATTTTAATGGAGGTGTTTACATTTGCCCCAGAATTTTCTGAGGAAGGGGCAAAGGTAAACAAACTCTTGTGGCAAATGTTAACATGTATAAATATGTACTTTTATATATTTTCAGGTACAAATGGTCCGAAATTATATAAGAAAAAAGTCTATTGCTCAGAGGTACTCTGAAGCAGATCTAATAAATGCAGTACATGATGTGGTTAACCACAAAAGCTATAGAGAAGCCCAGGCTACCTATAATGTACCCATTGCGGTAATTTATAATCGTATCAAGGGGAGGAAATATCCATGAAGGTGACAACTGGTGGTCATCATTCTGTGTTGCCTGAAAATGTTGAGATGGCGATTGAGAATTGTATAAATACGCGTTCGCGCATGGGTTGCCCTTGTGATCGCAAAGAATTATGCTCTTTAGTTGGAGAGTATGTGACATCTAAGGAATCAAAAACTCCCTTCAAAAATAACATACCTGGGTATGATTGGTATGCAAATTTTATGAAACGACATCCAACTTTAGCTTTCAAGAAGCCAGAACATCTTCAGAAAATAAGAAAAGATCCTAGAGATCCATTCGTTGTATATGACTTTTACGAAAAACTACATGAGTTGGTTCAAAAGTGTGGGCTCATTGGCGAGTATAAGGGATGTTTTATATTAAATATAAAACATCCCTTATCGTCGCCAGCATTAAATTTTAATGCTGATGAAAGTGGCTTCAACGGTGATCCTTCTAGAGTTCGGGCTATAGGTGAAAAGGGGGTACCATTTTCTAGGGTATCAGGAGGATCAGGGAGAGAATCTACTAGTCTTAGCATGCATTGCTGCAGATGGATCATTTTTACCTCCATTTATTGTGTTTAAAGGAGCTGCTGTCCAAGCCCGTTGGACTTCTGAAAATGTGTAACCTGGTACAATATATGGAGCATCTAAAAATGGGTAGATGGAAAAGCCCCACTTTTATCAATGGTTCATAACCTTTTTCATACCAAATGTTAACAGAGTGCGAAAAGAACGGGATGTGCCTGACCAGACTGATTTTTTGTTATTCGACGGCTACAGTAGCCATATCAGCGTTCGGATAGTGAATGCTGCACTTGAACACATTTAATTACTTAGGTTCCCAAGTCATGTAACAGATAGGATACAACCGCTAGATAAATGCATATTCGGACCTATCAAATTAAATGGGATAGAATCTTGGTTGATCAAGGAAAATCTGAAATGGGAAAGTCTTGTGGACGTTTGAGCAGACGTAAGTTCTCAGAATTGTTAAAAAAAGTTTGGGAACAAGGCATGATCCCCGAAAACATAATTTTAGACTTCGAAACGACTGGAGTTTTTCCAGTTGATTCTCTGAAATTTTCCGAAAATTATTTTGATCCAAATTTATTTAGAAAGTATAGAGATCCCCAAAGCACTTCCAGTAACCAAGAACTAGGAAGCATTTTTGATGAATTACCTGGAGCCTCGTCAAGCCAACATGATCAACTGGGGCACATTTCTGAGGCATTATCTAGACCCTCGACGAGCCCAAATGACCAGATGAAATCAGATAAACTCATATTGACAAGTGACTCTAATTTACCTGAATCAGAACACCAGGATGCTACCATAAGAGTTGAGACTGCAAAGAAACAGTCCAACGCGATCTTTCTCCCAATGGTATCATTAATCTATTCTCCAAGAAATTGAATGAATGTGTTGAAAATTCTCCAAAAATATCGGGTGGTACTGAGAATAAAAAAGTTATTCCACGATTAAAATAATCCAGATATGGAGAAGTTTTAACGACGGAAGAAGTAATGAACAAGCTCAAAGAAGCCGAAGAGAAAAAAAAAAGTTAAGCAGACCAAAGGAAAACGAGTAAATATCTGTTCCAAGAAAACAAAAGATGATAATTTTAAGCAGATGAAGATATAGAAAACAAAGAAGCAGAAACCAAAGAAATATACTGTTTCATCAGATAGTAAGGAAAGTGTTGCTAGCTTAATTCATTTGACAAACGATGACTCTGATGACGACATGCTCTCACTTTCCTCACTTGTTCAACCAAAGCCTGTTAATTATACAGAAGTCAAATGGGAAGAGATTAAGACAGATGTTTTTCTTCTGGTTAAATTTGTTGGATGGGCTAGAAAAGCGACTGCTTACAAATACGTCTGTGTAGTTAAAGAGAAAGAAGATCACGAAATTGCTATTGTGGGATTACGAGTGCTCAATGAAGTTTGCTCTGATTTTTATATTAATGAGTGAGGAATATTTCATACAAATGGACATGGTTGTTGCCATTCTTCTTCAGCCTGAAATAATTAAATTTGAAAAACGTAAAATGATTTATTCTTTTCCTGGAACAATAGACGTCTTCGAGAAACCATAATTATGTATTTTGATTCATTATTATATGTTTGTAGGTATAAATTTACCTGCTATATATTTGAAAACTGTTTGTATTTCGCTTCAAATAAATAATAACATTAAAAGTAGGCAGCTTTATTGTTTAGAATTTTCATTTTTACTATGGGGCAAATGTGAACAACCAAATTACGACTTGAACTGATGCAAATTAATTTTAATATAATATTTTTTTCGATATTACCACCTATTCGAATGTAGGAGTCAATACAGAAGAATCATTTCGTTTACATTTACCTCGAGTTTTGTTTACCATCACCTCAAAATTCTCAAAAACGAAAAAAAATCCGGGAATTGTAAACATTGAATATTTTTTTAAATTTTTTTTTATCAAGTTGACAACTGAAATTTATGTAGAATATACTTTGGAATATCTGCCTATTTAAAATGACAACTTTATATTTAATACTTTTCAATTCAAGAATTACTTTATCAAAACTGCTTAGAGTTCCCCCGGTTAACCCTACATGAAAAATTGTTTAGAGAAAATTGAAATTTTCTACATACATTTTATTCGAAACAATTTTTCAATTTTTTCTATTACGGTCCATTTATGTATATCACAAAAATTATAGAGAATGACATCGCAAACAACTTTTAAAGAATTTTCTTCCCAAATCAGAAATACACTTTATAGTAGAAAAACGCCCCCTTATAAAGTACCCCCTCAGATGCTTTGAATATGCCCTAGATCTAATCAGCTCATCGCAGGATGGATTAAAGCTTAAGTTTAAAATTTCGCATTCTTCTATTTATCCGTTTTGAAAATATCGTGGCTAAAGACACGTAGATACACACAGACATTATCGCGAAAATGGTCAAAACCGCTTCAGGGGACCCCAAAACGTAGAGATTCACCGAAAACTCGAGGTCGAAAGAATTCATTACTGATTACAGGAAAATAAAAAATGAAACTCGCTATATTTTTTTTTTAATATGATAAGTGATCGAAAGGAACATTTAAAATGATTTTAATAACAAAAGTATTTAAACATTTTTCTATCGTTAACAAAAACGTGACGTCACTGCAAACTGTACGTTTATTCACTGTTGCATTAAAAATTATTTTATGTACCGTTTTATGAATATTTACTGTCGTTACAAATAAAAAAATTATGTATTGTTGTACATGGTAATGACAAAGTAGTGTTATTACCGAGATTAAGGTTAATTAACTCCAGTTTTATGAAATGATGAAATCACGATTTACATGGCCATTTTTAACAAAAGAATTGGCACACAAATATTTATGTACATGAAATAACTGAGACTGGCCGGTAAATTATTGGAAAATACGAACAGAAAACTACATATATCAAGAATAATATCAATATTTATTTCTACTCGCTGACGTTCTAATATATCGAGTATTTAAACAAATTCTATCTTATAAGGAAATAGGTTAAATCCATTCAATGTCACATTAGCCCTTCTTTTTCATATTTGTTTTGTTAAGACTGTTATAAACATTATGTATCTTCCGAAATGGAATCGAACAAGCCATTCCTAGAGCTTTCTAGGCTTGTGCCTTGAACCTTCGACTATCAGAGCTACCTTATTTCGAGACATGGATTTGTATACGAGCCTCTTCCCATTTCAGTTGGCCAACCTATTGATATTTTCTTTATATAACGACAATAAGAAAGTATTAAAGATTACATGCTTTTTTATATCATAAATTAATTAACAATGCATCAATTTAGAATTATATTAGAACTAAAACTATTTTTTTATTTATTTTTAAATTTATTAACACATGGAGCATTATTTCAACTTGAATTCAATTCGTTAGAAAATAAACCAAAATCGAAGGTAGCTTTGAAAAAATAACAAACAATAACGCAAATAACTGTCACAAGACAATTTAACCTCTTTTAAGTTAATTCTGTCTAATAAAATGGGTAGAGGATAAATCATTGACGAAAAAAAAAAACGTTTTCTTGTTCTAAAACATTGCAATTCTGGAAAGTCGAACTCGGAAATTGCAAATATATTAGATTTATCCCGATATAGTGTAAGAAATATAGTTAGAAGATACAAAACTACTGGTTCAATCAGCCCAAAGCCCCGTCATGTTAGAAAAAGCAAGATTACAAATGCCGATAGACGAGCATTGAGAAGAATTATTGAAACCAACCGTCGGCGTCGTGCTAATTACCTTAAATTAAGTGCTCAGTGGAGTAATGCTGTTGGAAGACGAATTTCGAGATCTTCATGTCATAGGGAAGCTCGCAAATTGGGAATTGGGACTTACAAAGTAAGTTTATAATAATAAAAACAATAAAAAAAAACATGATTGAAGACACTAAAATAATTAAATATGTTTGCTTAAAATTGACAATATTGTTACAGGTTAAAGAAAAACCACTACTAACTGCGAAACAGAAAAAAATCGATTAAGATGGACAAAAGAACATATGAGTTGGACTTCCCATCAATGGGATGCAATACAATGGAGTGACGAGGCCCGATTCGAAGTTTGTGTTGGAGAGTCGAGTTATTCGCAAGAAAACATGAAGCGTTCCATCCAGACTGTCTCAAAAGAAAAGTAAAATTTCCCGCATCGGTTATGGTCTGGGGCAGCATGTCATTTAAAGGAATAGGGAAACTGCATTTTATTGAAGGAATTGTAAATACAAATAAATATTTGGACATTTTGGAGGAATGACTATTACCGACTATGAAATTATATTTGACATCAGGGAAAGATTTTGTATTTCTACAGGATGGAGCAGGGTGTCACACGTCAAAACAAGCTCTAAAATGGATGGAAGACTTCGGTGTTCCACTTTGGGAATGGCTTTCTAGTAGTCCTGATTTATCACCAATAGAAACATTGTGGCATGAGATGAAAAAGGTACTTCGAAAACATCCTGCAAGAACAATACCTGAACTTAAACAAAAACTTCAAGATATATGGGATTCGTTTACATCAGAATTTTGCCAAGGCTTAGTTATTACCATGCCGTAAAGAATTTTAGCTGTAATAAAAAATAAAGGTGACGTTACTCAATGGTAAACTTTAAAATTGATTAACGTTTGATTCCAACTATTTGATTATTTTTTTTAATTTTATGTTAAATAAATATTTTAATGTTTTCTACATATTTTTGTGATTAAACGATATTAAACATATTGTTCAACGAATAAAAATTGGAAAGTTCATGCAATATTTATATTTTTAATCTTTAAATACGAATTTCCTAAATTTCAATAGGTGGGCCAACTGAAATGGGAAGGGGCTCGTATTATGTTACGATCAATACTCGAATTTGGGTAAGTAATGCCCGAAAAAAATGGACAAATATATAGATTTGTACGACGAATATTTCCCAAATCCGAAATTTAATTTGTATACGACCTGTGAGTGTTATAAAATAAGCAGAACTAGTTTTGCGTATTTTGAATTGTACAAAACTAGTAGTTTTGTTCATTTTTGGCAGATCGGTGCTATTCACGTGTTTATGTACGCATCACTCATTTTTTTAAATACCTTTAAATTAATCTTTTATATTTTTCTTTCTAATTTTAACTTATAAAATGGCATTTTTTGTAATCTCAGCAAGTGTCAAACCAGTTGCGTACTATTGAACATTGTGAAACTAGTTTAGAAAAATTAATTATGTCACCAGTTGCTAAAATAAAAATAAACCTTTTTGGTTTTTAAATCAATAATATTGTCGTGCGATCGCCTGAACAACCGACTGTTATCTATTTATCTTTATCGCGCCGTAGAGTCTGGCGTTGATCATCGAGACCCGACTCATGATCGAGACATTGCTGGAATTTTCTCTTTATGCGGTCCGACGCGTGGGGGAAGATTTCGAGATTCTTCTAGCAGGATTGGTTCTTTCTAGGCTCTTGCATTTTTTATATAAATAGCGCGACTTTGTCTATAGAAGTTCAAGTTTCAATATAAATGTTGTCTAATAAAGATAAATTGTTTAATACATTATAAGTGTGAATTATAATACTGCTTGAGTCTAAATAAACTATTTTTAAATGAAACAATCGTTGCATTATTATTAAAAATTTATATCAAAGGACAGGTTGACTTATAAAAAGAGAATTTGGTTAAACTTACAACCTAGTAATAATGTTGTTTTGGTCCTTATTTTCCATTCTAAATCAGCACGAAATAATTAAAACACAATTCTATTTTTATAAGTCAACCTGCCCTTCTTTGATAATAAACTTTCAATAATAATGTATATTATTGATTTTAAAACCAAAAAAGGTTTCTTTTTATTTGTTTTCTTTTCTTGCGTAAAGTAGATCATTTTGACACTTGCTGCGATTACAAAAAGTACCACTTTATATGACAAAATTAGAAAAAGTAATTTAAAGGTATGAATTGGTTACTAAATGATTATGTTCTTGATGCATTTTATCTACATACTCTAAGAATATATTTATAAAAGTTAAGGAACAGTATAATTTAGGTAAACAAAACGAACTCAAAAAAAAAAATACTGTCATTGTCAGTTGAACCAAAATGTCCAATAAATCCAATAAAAATTATATAAATTAGAAAAATGCATATTTTAAAAATATTTTTGGATGTACGTGTTGCGTTTTTGCCTGAATTTTATTTTATTTTTAGAATGGTTTGGTATCATTGTATTTAATCCTGGAATGTGTTTAAAATATATTATAGTGTTGACAAGGAATTTTTTTTTAAATTAGAGAGAATTTGGGGTCTGCATACCCCAAATTAAATTATCATAACCTACCCAAATTATGATTAATTTAATTTGAATCTTTCTCTAATTTAAAAAAAAAATTGCTTGGCAACAATGTAATATTTTTAAAAACATTCTATGCTTGAATACAGTATTACCAAACCATTCTAAAAATAAAATACAGGGTATTCTATTTAAAAAATATAAATTTTTTATTTGCCAGACAAAAATGCAACACCCTGTATATCCAAAAGTATTTTTAAAATATGTATTTTTCAAGTCCATTTAACTTTTATTTGATACTTGTTTGCGTGTCTATAACACAAATTGAAATATTGAACAATTACGCACTAATGGGACACCCTGTATATAAAAATGCGGGCACAGGTAATTGCCCCACAACAATAATCCTTCAATGACTTAGTTATACATATAAAGAGTTATCAACAAAAATGTTGCTAAAGTAGGCCATGACCGATAAAGGCAGAGAAACGAGTCATGTCTATGAGCACGGCTCTCAATTATTAACAAAATCGGTAATACAAAATTAATTTAAAATAAATTAAAAATAGGTATTTCACGTCTTTCTTTCAATTATAAATCTTATTTTCCGTGATGATGAACTAAGTCAGTCGAAACTAGTCTCATATGTATTTTTAAATTAATTATATCATTTTTGGTGCCGATTTTATGTTTAAAATTCAATCCAATCTATTTCTTATGTATACACTGCGGCATAAGAAACCGTACAGTTTTAGGAAAGCGTACTGATACTGATTTTACTAGATAACCATGTTATTTAGAATTTAAGCGTTTAAACTTTTTTAAAGGATTTTATTTGAATTTGGAAACTTTAGTCCCAATAAGGTAGGAACCATTATTTTAATGTTTCTCCAATTTGATTATCTTGTCTTCTTTCATTAACTTGTAAACACCAACAATTATTTAAAAAATCTTGATGAAAATATTTGTAATCTAAATTTTATGTCAAAAATTTATTGAATATCAAACAGCAATTAAACAAGAATATTTGTTTATCATGCAAATAAACAAAAGTAGGCGTTTATAAGAAATGTATTATGTTTAATAGTAAAACTGAACAGAATTACATAGACCGAACAAAAAGAAAATATACGCTTAAATAAGAAATAAATATTTATTTAACATTTTTAAAATTATTTCTTTTGGAATATTTATTTTTAAATCAAATATCAAAATTCATAAATATTATATACTCGTATTATTATAATTATTATTAAATAAATGAAAATGTTACATATTAGATGTATAAAGTGTTGCCTGAGCGCAGGTAGAACTTACTTGTTGCCAAATAGATTAATGTGATTTTATTCAACGATAATTCTAATGTGTCCTTAACATTTCACATGTCTTGTATTAACGTTCGTTTTTGAAATTTTCAAAATAAATGGTGTAAGAAAAATTGGAATATATTTTGTTGCTTTATTGTTACAGAGTTGATATATTAAAAATTATCTTTAAAATAAAATAGCTATTTGTGTATTAAGAGCGAAAAGTGATACTTTGCCGCCTGAGACAAAAAGTCTGTCGAATGCGGCAACGAATTTTTTGCTCAAAATGAACACAATATTTTTTCTACGATCACACTTTTTTAAGAAATAGATATAAAAACTGAAAATTTGTCGTAAATAGTGTATAATATGTTGCCTATAGCAAAGTCCATGTTAACTTTTGTAATATAACAAAAAAAACATGTAACTACGTACAAATAACTCGAAAATCATTTAGTAAAAGAAATATTATTGTATTATATCTAATTTAAATTAGGTGAACAACAAAGCTGTCAAGTTTTCCTCTCGGCGAGCGACAAAGCTGTCACTTAATGTCAGTTCGCGGAAAACGTCAACTTTGCGGTTGTATTTCGAAGCGCAAAAGCCTACTTTGGATAGTGATCGTAGAAAAAATATATTACCTAGTTGTAAATAAATTTATAAGCAGACGAAATGGTGAACCTATTTTATATTTTTGTTATATCATTATAACATTTATTGACAATAACCCAAGCAACTAGAAAGTGTTCATTATAAACACACGCCAAATAAAAGACGAATAATAAATGTGTTTGGCAGATCATGAAATATAAATTTTAAATGAATTAAAAATCTTCACGTCTCTACATCCACAACTGAAAAACCAATACAATCCACTCCAAACTTCAATTCGTTTCAGAGAATGAGGACTCATCATAACTACAATATGAGGACGAGGACTAAAAGTTGTAATATTGCTAATAGTACGAAACTATCCTATGCACCTCGGCTTGTAAGTGTATTTCCAGTCTTGGTACACAATAAATAACTATTTCACTGCCTCTTAAGAGTCATCTTCCAACCGATCGATACTTAAAATTATCAGAGGGTTGCGGGCAATTGCAAGTTTCGCACTTGACGAAGGCGGGTAAATAGATTGTTTATCTATTAGTTTTGTTAATAGATTTCAGTGCGAAGGGCGCCACATTACGGTTAGAAAAATGTTACTTGCAGAAGGCCAGGCCGTGCGCGTTTAATAACTTATTTTTTGACTTTTTTTGAAGAAAGAACATTTTAGGACAAAGTTAAAGATTTGCAGCAGGGATATATAGAATTAGATTTTCCAAATTATTTCTTATAACGACATGATTAGCGCCTTAAAATACGTAATATTGTCACTTTTTTCTATCTTGATTAGTACCAATGTTTAAAAAAAAATAATCATTTTGTTCTTATACATCCCTAGAAATACGTTTTCTTTCATCACCTACACAATCAGTTTTAAGGAATTTTGAAAAATAAAGTTGTAATTGCGCACGAGCTTAACCGCTGTTTTTGGATTAAAAATTCAAGCGGAGGATGGCCCTTAAAGGGCCAAGAAGATATATTTATTTCGTAGTTAAATATTTTAAAGACGCTATTGTAGAGCAAGTTCATATTGTAGACAGAAGTGTCTAGCATAATGCCATTTCATTTTCTATTCCCATTTATTCAATCTCTTGCGTATAATTTATTTGAAAATGAATGATAGCAAAATTTATGTGACCCAGGAGATAAACCCCAATATATCATAAGTCAGTAACGGATAATTACTAAAATAAAATGTTTAGCATTATTTGTTCCAAAATAAAATCTTTGGTTTTCTTTCTAAAATTTTTAAAAATACCAATTTATTTAAATTCTTGTCTAAATTTTCTAGTCATTTTAATCAACAAAAATAAGGTAAATATGTGATCTCTACAGGTAGAAAATATTTACAAATTAAGATCAATTTAGGAAGCCCTCAACTTTCTTAATTTTGTAAAAAAAGTTTGGTAAGATAAACAGATTAAAAATGCTCGTCAGAAGGTTTGTCTACTGGCTGTAAACGAAGTTCTCCCCTATTGGTCTAGAAGAGCTCATGAAAATAAAGGTGTTTTACAAAAAATCAAAAAGGAAAAGAGTTTGCTAGCTAGGGAAATTTTTAGACGCTTGTCCAGAGGACACACTCAAAGGAAATTACGTTCCCATATAAAAAGTACGTCCAATTTACATTCTTACAATATTTAAAAAAAAATTAAAATTACTAACAAATTTACTCTAAACAAAAACAACAAACTTCTAAAAAAAAAGAAAAAAACTCAAACCATAGTTGAGTGGTCGACTGGTTTAAATATATATCATGCAGTTTGAAAATGGTTTAAATAATTTAGGTTAGGTTAGGTTAATTATTGTTCCCATTCGAGTGGCCAAACAATGACGTCACGTTGAATTAGCTTTAAACCATCTGCATCTATTTTTGAAACGTCTCCACGAGAACGGTTCAAAGAAATAGAAATTTCATAAATGTCGCAAAAATGGTAATATAAGCGTCATAGAGTATGGCATAGACGACATACACCTAGCATAACAAATAATTTTTAAAACTCTTATGTGATCCATTGAATTGAGTTAAGTATAATTATTGTTGGTGTATCCATGGCTCACTCGATATAAAAAATACACATAACAAAATATTTTAACCTCTAAATTGTGAATTATTATTGAGTGTTTGCAAAAATTAATTATGATTTATTCGTGAATCACCCTGTAACAGTAAATATTTCCAAATGGTAGAGGTGGCCGTTTAATTATCACTTATATTGCAGGAGATAAAGGATTATAGAGACTTGTTAAAATTTGTTTCAAATTCTACGAAAGACTATCATGAAGAAATGACTGCTGATGTTTTTGAGGCATTTATATTGAATCACCCCGTATTTATAGAAACAAAATATGAGTGTTATATGACAAAAAATGTTTTTTGAAAACGATTTTTTTTTATTATCATATAAATTTGGTTGTGTGTATATTTATTATTAAATTTTAAGGAACGTGTCCTATCCTATTTTTATAAAAATAAATGTGGGTACTTAATATTTACAGTTTACTATTTTTTATACTAAAGTAATCTCGTGTTCCCTGTCACTGAGGTATAGAATTATTGGTCAATCCCTTAGGGTTTGCTCATTTACTTTTTATGATGTATTGTATTCGAGGTTTTTCAGGGCCGTCATACTAAAATCTAGTGAAAATTCAGATAAGAAGGTATCAATATTTTTTTCTGCTTTAAACAATCCTGTATATAGATCTTTATCATAAAAAATGTGATATGCATTTTCAAATAAACTATAGAAGGTGTATATATTACTGTTTTCTAATTAAATTATTTTTGGGTGAACTGTCATCTCTAGCAATTACTTTATATAATTTTAGACCGCACCTTCTTGCAGTTTATTTGTTGCTAAGAAAATTGTTCAATGTACGTCTATGATTATAAAAACCAATTTAAGTTTTATGTCTAATTATATATAAAATATATATGGTAAATAGTGGGTGTTGAAGAATTAAAAATTAATGAAAAAGAAATAGCCACAATGTTTGCCTTGCTGCCTTATTTGCCAGTTAATAATGTTATTAATATGTTGAAGATATTACTTTATTATTTATTATACCTAGTATGTGGGAACTTATATTTTACGTAATAAAAAGATTATTATGTTAAGAAATTTTATAGAAAGTGTATTCTGTAATTTATTCATTCGTTGTTGAAAATTATTAATTTTTCTCAAAATAGTAGCCAATAGCAATAGTGCAAATTCAATGGCTAAATATTAGCTAAAATAATTAATAAGAAACTCAAGCAAATTTATTTCTAGTGAATCCCTGAAAGTAAAGATAATAAATAAAATATATATTTTATTAAATTCACCATATTATTGTAATTAATTTAGTGTTGAAGGCAAAATAATATCTAAACTACGGAGGACATGTCGCTTGTCGCCCGCGTAATTGTCGTCCACGATTTATCTCTCGCGCACAGAAAAAAATTATCATCTACATTCAAGAAATGCTTTACACTTGGAAAATTATATTTATTTGAAATAAAGCAGAGTTTGCCTCAAATAATATTTCTAGATACAATAAGAAAATAAATGTTGAGTGAAGTGTAGGCATAATCTTGTATTTTAAGATTTATAATAATTAATCTAAGAATAAATTATTTCATTCGAGTCTAAAATTGTTAATTAATCCAAGAAAGCTCTTACGTTTATTGTAAGTATGATATGCTCTTACAACCGACTATCACGTACTTAATTCAATGTCGTAAAAGGATACCATTAAAAGCATTTAAATTTTAGAACAAGAATTAAGCAATTCGAATCAAAAACTTATGTACTTCACAAAAGATTAGCGAGTACAAATTCACTGCACGGTGTTGCCAGCTAAAACCTACTTTAAAATACAAAAATTGCACTGGTACAGTAGATATATGACATATGGTACATGTTGAGATGTGATACTTATTATTCGAAAGTCAGAGAATCAGGCAAATTGACATTAGCATGTGTTCATCATATTGCCCATTTTCTAACAAATTTGCATCGTATCGTTAGGGTTGCGTTCTACTTTTTGTTAGAAATTCTTTGTGATTCAATTAATAAGTGTATGAATAAATTAAATTGAAATGGGAGATTTGTTAGATGGATGGGGCCTCAGCGACCTGATACCAATATTTAAATTTAAGTATATTTAGTTTACTTTTTGTTAGGTGTTATATTATATATAAGTAAATTTGTAATCATAAGAACACGAAACAAACTTGAATAGAAGTAAAAAAAAAATGTATGATGCTGGATGACGACTTTTTGGAAAGACGACTTCTGCCTTGCTGAGACATGAGGTCGTATCTACGAAAATTCCGATTTCAAGATTCTTACAAATTTAATAAGCTTACATTTTATTTTATTATGACACAAAATAGTAAAGGCCTACTTGCATTAGAAAATATTTACTATAATTATAAGAAAAGGTTAGTAAAATATGCAAAACTTATTTGCGAAGTCTAAAAGGACGTAATTATCTACCTACCCACATTTATTAAAAATATGCATTTTGTAGATACGACCTCTTATCTAATCAGGACAAACTTTTATGTTCCATTTAGGTTTTGTAGTTAAAATTTTTTATATATAGTTGGGACACCTCAGAGAACAGAGGAATTTGGTACATTAACTAAAAACAAGTTTAAAAAATGTTTTTTGGTGGATAGGTACCAGTGAGAATCCTTTTAAAAAGCAAGAACACTCCGTTCTTATTTCAAGATTATTAATTTCTTCAATGAAACTATCCTATAATTCAACCAAAATCAATATATTTATTTTAAAGTCAATATTAACATTTCTTGGAACAATTCATATTATTATTGAAACAAATTTAGTTGTATTGGATTTAAGAACAAGGTATTATTGAATATAAATAAAATATATTTAAAAAAGTGTGAGACTATTTCATTTAAGATGTACATAACACTGCAATTGAGCAATATATACTATTCATTTAATTAGAGGTTTTTAGTTAGGGCAAATTGATTTTAATCTCGAAGCAAGGCCTATTAGCTATTGTTGAACAAGTATTACTAGAATTTCAAATAAAGACAAATTTTACTTGCGAATATGCAAACACAACAAAGCATTGATATAAGACCATTCATTTTGAATATAGTTCACCTTTTTTTCTGTGCGATAAATCGCTCACAAGCGTATTTTCACGCAATAACGTATTCACCAATCCGAACAAAAACAAGCAAAAATGTTTTATTGTTCTTGTTTATTCGTGTTTGCTCGTGCCTATTCTTGTTTGCTCTTTGCTCTTTTAATACTCAGCTTAAGATGATCCCACATTTTCTATTTTTTTCAGCACGCGTTTACTAAATCGTTTCTATTTTCTGAGAAACGGCTGGATTTACGACAAATGTAATTAACTTTTTTGGTTAGTTAGTTAAAATTTTTTGTTCGCACTCTGTATGGTAACTCAAATTTCCCGTGGCGATTCAAGCTATTGGATATTTTAAAAATATGTTTGTAAAAAAGAAGGCATGTTCCAGGGTTGCCAACCGGAGCGGTTATTGTATGTGTGAAATAAATCTGCTTATTTCTTGTAATTTGCATATAGGACACATCTCTTCGAGGCGAAAATGGTGTTCATATCAGGAATGAAATTTACGAAAAAGTATGCTGCAAATTGCAATTTCCATTGTTATGTTAATGGTTGCAAATCAAGATAGAAACGAAATGGTCGACTAAGTTTTAATTATTTTCCAAAGAAAGGCAACTGGAGTCATAAAAAATAAAATGATGGGCAATTCTGAGAGAGTCGGCTTACGAAAACTTTTGATTTCTAACGTAAAAATATACATGATACGAGGATGGGATGAAAAGTTTCCGGTCTAACATAGAACTAAATAAGAATTTATTTTTCTACGTAGTTCCCTTGTAGGGTAATACATTTGACCCAACGATGTTCAAGCGATTTAATTTCGGGTCGGTGGTGTAGCAGTCTAACGCGCTTATATTCATTTATAGGCAAGTTTATGGTCTGAGACTGCCGGGCTTCGAATCCTAGACCAGATCATATGGATTTTTAATTAAATTGCATGGTTCAGTATAGGATTTGATGTGTGCCGTATTAACAGAAATTCAATTTCTGTTGATGACATGCAGATTATAAAATCGCCATGCATTACCGTCTCGATGATGGTGGGCGAGGTTTTCCGGGTTTTCCTCACCTGTAAGTCAAATGGCACCATCAATCATCTTTAAGTCGCCCCGAAGCGCCACGGCAAATGAAGCGCCACGGCAAATAATAATAATAATAATAATTGCCGTCCCTTTCCCCACACAAGCTCAGATTTTGGGGTTAAAATTCACTCGTAAGGGGGTACCGTCACTGTAGTCTGATTTATCAAACTCGTCAAAATAGGCGTTTGTGGCTGCAATTACTTCCGAATCCGTGGAACATTTTTTGCCAGCAAGAAATTTTTTTAGGTTTGGAAACAAATAAAAGTCTGACGGGGCTAGGTCTGGCGAATACGGAAGATGGTTTAACAGTTCAAATTAGCTGATGAATTTGAGCCATTACAAGAATGAACTTGTGGCAAGGTGCATTGTCCTGATGAAACAGAATTTTCTTTTTTGCCAAACCAGGGCGTTTTCGCTTATATTCTGCTTAAGCTGATCCAGTAAGTCGCTGTAGTACTCGGAATTTACTGTTCTTCCCTTTTCGAGATAATCTATTAGGAGTATCCCTTTAGCATCCCAAAAGACCGTTGCCATGACCTTTCACTTTGGAACTGGTTCGTCCTTTGCCGTCCACTGTTTGCACTGTTTAGTTTCAGGAGTATAATGATAAACCCATGCTTCACCAACCGTAATAAATCTACGCAAAAAGTCCCCTGGATCACGTCTAAACAGTGCCAAATTCTCCTCTGAAATGGTTAGCCGCGTGAGCTTCTGATCTGACGTTAGCAAACGCGGCACCCATCGGGCGGATAGCTTTCTCATACCTAAAACTTCACACAAAATATAGTGAACTCGCTCTTTTGATATGCCCACAGCCTCAGCTACCTCTTCCAATTTTATCTGCGATCTTTTAGAATTAGTTTGTGAACGGTTTGCACCATTTCTTCAGAATTTGCCGTTTTTGTCCTGCCAAAACGCGGAGCATCATCAGTGCTAGTACGACCACGTTTAAAGTCCGCTACTCAGGTTTTAAGGAGCAGATTCCCCTAGTGTAGCATCTAGTTCAGCTTTTATTTCCGTCGGCGATAATCCTTTGATATGGAAATATTTTATCACCGCTCTTATCTCGTTTTTTGGGCTTACCTGATAATCGTGCCCTTCGTGTAAGATGGGTCCGTGTTGAGTTTGTTTTGAATACTTTACCTCAGACTTCTGGTGCTCCTGAAGTGTCTGTTGCTATATTATTGGATGGAAATGTCTTGGGCAGAGCCGATTCCTGTATATTGAATAAGGGAGTTACTACAAAGAGATTTATACGATTACCTGCTTTTAAAAGTGGCGCTCTTTATAAGCTTTTAAAATACCCAGGACACAAACTAGTTGACGCACTCACTTTAAACTTCGAGCGTATACTGACTACAAGCAAGGCTACACAGACACGTTGGAACAGGAAAGCAAATCGGGCCTACTTAGGCCGGAAAATTTTCATCCCATCCTCGTAAATGTATTAATTTATAATGGAACACATAAACTAAACTTAAATATATACCCTAAATAAAATAAAATACACAGTCTAAAAATAATAAAAAAAGAGTCTGCCACAAGGACAACACAACGTAGACAAACAATTCGGCTACTCACGGGCCAAATGACAGGCACGTTAACATTAATATGAATTTCGAATAAAACTGTCACAAATAAATCGCTAAGTCATTCCCAGTCGCAAATCTTTTAATGCATAAAATTACATATTTGAAAATTCCAATTTGTTCCGACCTCTGACAGGAAGATACCACGAAGCATGAATATTTAAAATCTCTAGGGAAATAAGCACCTGTATTTAGTCGGCTTTTCTAAAAGAAGCTTAGAAATCATACATAAAGAGCTTCATTGAAAATTCCCCAGAACATTTTGCAAGTTTGAAAGTTAGAAAGATATCAAGCAAAATTATAAATTAATTTATTAAGTTTACTTCCGTTGAGACTTTAAGAAGATGAACATAGGTTTGTGCAAAAAGAGTGGTAATGCACAATCCACTCGAGTTGTACAGTATATAAATTATGTACCGACCCACTAGCGAAAATCTACAAAAATTATTAATTTATGACTTTTAAGTGCTAATTTATGAAATAAAATAAACTTTTATTCAAATAGATTTAAACCCAGACCTTCCGCATACCAAGTAAATATTGTACTCTAGTCTCGAGTCTATCGACACACTTAACTATTTAAACTAATTGTCAGTATATTTTTTTAGTTTTTAAGATTAAGTATACCGGGTGTCCCAGATTTTTTTGCCCAGCGGATATCTCGGTTATTTAATGATATAAAATTGTAAAAAAAAATATGAATAATATTTGTCTAGTAGCCTTTTAAATTCCACTACATAAAGTTATATTCATCAATCCACCCCATAGGAACAACCCCTAACTTTTTTTTTTCAAATGTCACCCCTATATTTTTTTTCGCTGATATAAATACTCAATTTGTCCCGAATGCAACGATATGATATTTGATATACTTTACAGAGTCATAAAGCCGGTAAAGACTAAAAACTAATGTTGTGGTTAAAGTCATTAATTTTGTATCACCTGGTATTTTCTTTTTATTTTGATTAGAATTGCTTCGTTTTTGTTTTTTTTTTTGTTACCTATAACTAACTAACGATATGCTTAGACCATTTCTGAAATTGTTCGCTAGCTATAAACAACAGACAAAATGCCCTTTACATTCACTCCAAACGAATATGTTGATATGCTTTTAATTTTTGGTGAGTGCCAAAAAAATTCTCGTGCTGCTGTACACTTGTATCAACAGAGGTTTCCTGAGCGTCGACAACCATCACGTAAAACATATTCTTATGTTGAGACTAGGATGAGAGAAGGGTCATTTCCAGGAAAAGACAAACATCGTCAACATGCTGCTGCTGTAAGAACTGAAGAAATGTGCATTAATGTATTAGCTTATGTGCAAGTACATCCCCAGATATCGACGCGAAACCTAGCTAACGAGGTTCATATTAGTAAGTCGTCAGTACAAAGAATCCTAAAATCCTATAATTTTCATCCGTTTAAAATTCATTTGCATCAGGAACTTAGAGCTGGAGATTTCGAAAGAAGGATAACATTAATAGCACATTTTGAAGATTTAATGGAACGAAATCCCAACATTTTGAACCAGATATTGTGGAGTGACGAATCAAGGTTTCACAATAATGCTACTGTAAATCGTCACAATATGCATTATTGGTCTCCTGAAAACCCTCACTGGGTTAGGGAAACTAACTTTCAGACCATCTGGGGAGTAAATGTGTGGTGTGGATTATTTCAGGGACGACTGATAGGTCCCTATTTTTTTCAAGGTACGTTAACTGGTGCTAGGTACTTACACTTTCTTGAAAATGACCTTCCAGAACTTCTTGAAGAAATTCCAATACAAGAAAGAGGTGCTATGTGGTGGCAACAAGATGGAGCTCCTCCACATAATAGTAATTTAGTTACCCAATTTTTAAACGAACGCTTTGAAAATCAGTGGATCGGAAACAGCGGCCCTTTGAGGTGGCCTGCGCGTTCACCAGATTTATCGCCTCTAGATTTTTTTTTATGGGGATATCTGAAGACCGTGGTATTTGAAACACAGCCATTGAATTTAGAAGATTTGCAAAATAAAATAGTACAAGCCTGCAATAACATTACACCAGAAATGATTACAGCGTCATGTACTCGTGAACTCATTCGACGTTTTGAAGCATGTTTGGCAAGTAATGGGGGCCATTTCGAACAATTTTTGTAAATATTCAATTATTTAAAAAACATATTAAGAGGTTTACCTATTCATTGGATTTGTTATTTTTTAATATAATAAAATGATAAAATGTAAACTAATTATTAATGACTTTAACCACAACATTGGTTTTTAGTCTTTACCGGCTTTATGACTCTGTAAAGTATATCAAAAATCATATCGTTGTATTCGGGACAAATTGAGTATTTATATCAGCGAAAAAAAATATAGGGTTGACATTTGAAAAAAAAAAGTTAGGGGTTGTTCCTATGGGGTGGATTGATGAATATAACTTTATGTAGTGGAATTTAAAAGGCTACTAGACAAATATTATTCATATTTTTTTTTACAATTTTATATCATTAAATAACCGAGATATCCGCTGGGCAAAAAAATCTGGGACACCCGGTATATAAAAATGAGAAATAATAGCATTCCACGAGATATTCGTCTAATTTATTTAAAAAAAATATTTGTCTCGTTAGCGCAGAAATAGAGTACTGAGTAGCCACGCAATAGGTCTTTGATTAAAATCCAGAATGAAGACTAACTAAAATATTTTATAAATTTGTAAAAGTAAAATTATTTTTAAAATAATTTTATCTCAACAACCACTAAATTAATTTTTTAAATTTTGTAGATATTTGTTAGTGGGTCGTAGAAAAAATTATACCGTACAACGCCGTTTTAGATCTTAAAAATAAATAGCTCTAAAGATTTTACCAGAAATATCTAAATTTAATACACTATCAGTGGCGTGCGGTGACATTTTTGAAAGGGGGAAGCGATTGTATAAAAATACAGCAGGCCAATAAGCACAGCGCCGCAGACGAAAATTTTTCGTGGCGCATTCACCATTTTGTCAAAATCTTTATTTCCTCAGTATTACGGATATTCGAAATTGAGATTTTTGAAGTGTTACTATTACTTTATTACCTGGTTTAGTACTAGAAGCTATAAAAAAACTTACCATTGAAAAGCTTCCTTGGTTTATTTAAACGTAAAAAAAAAACATATAACTGAAGTTTTTTTTATTTTTTCCATCATTTTTCGCACAGTTGACATTTATGTATACTTAAGATCTATTCGCCTATCCTCAATGGCTGCAAATTTGTCTATAACATCGTCGTAAAATTTTGGATTTTCTGATAACTGTTTAACAAATTGTTTTTCAATGGATATTAGGGCTAAATTAGAGAGTCTGTCTTCACTTGTTGAATTACGTATAGAACTTTTAATGCGCTTTAAAGCTGAAAAACTTCGCTCAACTGACGCACTAGTGGCTGGGATGGTTAGTACTAATTCAAACAACTTGACGACTTCACAAAGGGACTTATTTAAACCAGTTGTTATAAGAAAATTTAACACATTGATGGGCGGCTTTTTATCACTAATTTCAGTTGTTTCATAAACAACACTTAACTGGGACTTTAACGCTGGAATATCGAAAAAATTTCCATAATTTAATTTTAGTGAATTTAAAAGCTTCCGATGGAAATTTTGATGAATCGTAGTTACTAATATTAAAATTGCACAATTCAACAAATTTTAATTCGTTAAAGTTTTGAAATCGAGAGTTCATTTGTTGTAAAATATCAAAAATTTCGGCGTATAATCGACGATAGGAGGTCTCTCTGTCGCCGACATTATCAATTCTAATTCTCTTTCTTTCAGGTTCTAAGTCAATGTTTTGAGTCTTATTCCAAAAGTGTTCAAACTGATCTCGTTTTTTATTCATTATATTTTTAAAATCATTAATTTGTTTAATGCAAAAGCCAATGTCATTTGACTTTGTAAAATTTTGAATAAAATGTCAGTAAAAGGGAAAATCTCTGCAAAAATGTTGAACAAAAAATTAAAATCAAAGTTTTGTTTGAGCCAATGCAAATACCCTTTAGCGGCAGTAACAGTTTCAGCATCCCATGTTTCTTTATTATCCCAAACGTCTTGAAAAAAGTGTATCAAAGAATCACGGTATTGAAACACTGCACTAAACGTCCATTGTAGTTCCATCGCGTCGGAGCAACTTTTGGAAACCTTTTTTGAACGTGAATGTCCAAAGCGCGAGTTCTTTTCGATGACTTTGACAAGAAGGAAGCCAAACCACTAAGCGTCGAAAAGAAAACTTCACAATCTTTAATATTATCCATGCTTCGCCATAAAACCAAATTAAGTCTATGTGCTATACAGTTAACGAAAATTGCATGTTTACACTTCTCTTTCACTTTAGCTTGAAGGTCTCCTAAATGGCCAGCCATTACGGCAGCACCATCGTAGCTCTGGGCAACAAGCTTAGAACCACATTCTAAACTTGAAATAATGTCACAAACAATTTTAAACAATGCATCTGCAGTTCGTTCGCTAGTGACATCCAAAAATCCTATAAGAATCGCTCTTGAGGAATGCAATCCAATATATATCGCACAACAATGGATAATTGACTTAAGTTTGCTACATCTGTGGTTTCATCAAGCGCAATTGATACGAAAGGTGTTTTTTTTAAATTTCACTTTTAATGTGATCCATCACAACGTCGGCAGTGCATTTAATTAAATCATTTTGGATTCTGTTTAAGGTACCTCGAAAAGTCGTCGAATCAATAAAATGATTTTTTAGGGTATCATCGTATTTTACCTAAAAAACTTAGAAGGTTCATGTAATTTCCTCGATTGGCGGATCCACTTGCTTCATTGTGACCCCTAAAACTTAGTTACATCTATTAATCGTTGTAAGACGTCCCTATTTTTTTTTTACCCTTTCATTGTGAATTTTGTTGCTTATTTTTAAATGATTGTCCAAACTATGTTCAATGCGATAGGTCCCGAATGTTTTTTCTTTAATTGTAGCACATATGAGATTTGTCGTTTTACACTTTTGTGAAAATTATTCAAGTCTGTAATACCGACTGAGTTCCAATGTGTTTTTTCGGCTATATTAAAAAGTAGGCAAGGCCAGCAAAACAATTTCTTCAAAGTTTTGCAGCCGGTTAACCATTTATACTTTTCATAGAACCCTACGTGAAAATGCCTGGTAAATGTCTTTGCTAACTTTTCTACTTTCGTCTCTAAATTGATAGGATCCTTTAGTCTACTAGAATTAATAATGTCCGTTATCTCTACAAAAGTTCTACTTGAAAATTTTTCAATAAAGAGTACACAATACAGACACAATTTACCACATTATTATTGTTCACAGGCACAGTGCATAGTTCCTCCATTTTACCAAAAGAAAAAACTACGAAAACAAACCGAAATCTATTTGAAATCTACGATTTTCCTCACACGTCGATTCGCGGTGCGAATTGCAATATGCGTAAGGCGACGTAAAAATCGCTGTCTCTCGACCGTATTTCACGTGTACAAACAGATTGACTACTGTCGCGGAAAAGCAAGGTCAATAACACTACGCGAAATCAATTGGAAGATGAGACGGCTTTTTCAAGACGCGCTTCCGCCGGCGGACTCGGAGTATATGGTGTATACGTTTACATAATTAATTTTCTCATGTGTGGTGCGTGCGTTTACACATTACACCAATGAATTGTTAGTACATTTACGAAGTTTACATAATGTTTCAGAGAAAATATAGTACCTACCTAATTTAATATTAATTTATATGCATTGTAAACTGAAAAATATTTATTTTTAAATCTCAAAGTGTAGGAAAGCGGTGCTTCCCTCGCTTCCATGGACCACACGCCCCTGTACACTATTTATATACACGATGAAAATATTTTTTGCGGAAACTACTTCCTGATGGTCATGTCAACCACTTCACACAATTCCAGCTGGAGGTACGATCGTAGTACCTTTGTGACCGCTAGCTCTCCCATCTATAAAGCTTTTAAAATTAATTTTTGCAAGTTGGAGTTCAAAGCTAAATTATTTCCAGATATAACAAATCAATTTCAAACCGAAGTCCATTTTATTCATATTTGTATCCGAATAGAGTTTTTGTTATATTCGTCTCTGATTAATGGACAGTCAATTCAAGTCCGATAACATCATTTATTAAAAATGATTTTACTGTGGCTTCGCTCAATGCACATTGGAGCACAATTCAATTCCTTTATTGAACAATAATAACGTGGCTACCGTAAATATGTTGGGTGTTGTCGATAAGATCAGAAAAAAATTGTAAATTTACTATCCAAGTCGAACCAAGCGCGTCCAGGCCGGTTGTCAAAAGGGCGAATACAGGTTCGGATTTTCAGTTTAAGACGATTTAAAAACTAGTGTAATTTATAATTTTGATGCTGTACTGTCGAAACTAGAAAAATAATGAGAATGTACTGGGCCAAATAACTCAGAATTCGTCGGATGCACAGCTTTCGTGCGTAACACTTATCACTCATGGAAACTTATAAAAGAGGATGTTTTCCATAGTTATAGTAATCTGATGTTTCAAAATTTCAAGACCAAGACAGACATTGTAAGATCAACAGTATATTTACCCTTTATTATCGTTATCGCATATAGAAAAAAATATTTAAAAGTTGCTTATCCTACAAGGAAGGATCTCTCATTTTTCTGTATTATTTTGTTCTTTCAAAAACGGTATAAGATTTCAATTTCAATTAAAAATGTGGAAGATTAGGTCTTTCCTCGTGTACTAAGGAACAATAATTTTTTTAGTACCTGCAATTTTCTAATTGGTTGTGTTTTTGGTATTTTTTTTTTAAATTAATCAATTACAAACTAGGACAAAATTAAAATAGTAGTTTGTGCAACAAGAGTGGTAATGATAGCCATATCGCACAAAGACGAAATTTGGGCACTCCGTAGGCGGAGTGCGATATGGACAATCTACTCGAGTTGTACAGTATATTTTTTCTACGATCTACTAACAAAAATCTACAAATTAAGTGTATATTTAATCTCAATAACTGGAAAATATACTGACAATTTTTTTGCAGTATTCTCACTACCTAGAATGGATATGAAATATATTCGTTCAGTTGAACGCAATGACATACTTGTTCGTTTTGTAATCTGTGCGTATCCATGTGGGTGTAGAAAAAATACACTGCCACACACTATAAGATCTGTTCCTTAGCTTTCAGTTGATACTAATTTAGTCATAATTAGTTGAAATTTATCACAAAATAGTTAATTTATTTTACTCCCCACTGTATGGCCTTGCCAATTAGTAATTCCAACCACCTAAACAATAGCTGCCAGCAGGAAGAGTTCGTAAATCCAAGGGGATTGCGACATAGCCTTCCATCTTGAACACTATTTTTATTTGAACTAATAGTCGCCAAGTCTGCCAATTTATAGAAAATGTATATGTGGTTATTTAAAAGTAATATTTTCAGAGTGTTCAACATAAAATATTTAAATTTAATGCATTATATATGATTTCACGTATTGTAGATAGACTACATCGTATGTCGCAACCCTTTAGACATACCAAATCTTAGCACCGCGTTACATTTGTTTGGAATGCCTAATTAGCCAGACTACTTCACACAACAGTCTGTGAAGATATTTACTTCCGTGTGTCCGTCTGATGTCACGTTTTTTGTTCGCACGAAGTCATAACGAAAAATGATATAAACTCGAAAATTTAAGAAAAATCAAGCTCTATAACGGGACAAAGACTATTGATTTTGAAAAAAATGGAATAAAAATAAAATCTTAACTAAAAAACGAAAAATGATATCAACTTGAAATTTTTAGCAAAAATCAAGCTCTATAAGGGAACAAAGCATATTGATTAAAAAAAAAAATATTAAAAACGGAGGGTTAAGGGGGTTGAATTTAAAAAAAAAAATCATAAATCAGAAACGAAAAGGGATATCAACATGAACATTTTAGTAAAAATTAAGCTGTAGAAGGAGATGAACCTATTGATTCTAAAAAAACTTGAAATAAAAATAGGGGGCAAAGCCTAGTTTCCTATAGCGTCTACAATTTGGGGTAAATACTTTTTTCGACATTGGACACCTTGTCGAATAAAATTGTCACGCCTCCTATGCTCATCTGAAATTTCAGGATATGTCAACATTAGGGAAGTATTTACCAGTGAATTTCGTATTAAACTGAAAGAGCAAAACCATAAATAAAAGCACGTTACAAAGCGAAGTGTTTTTTGACAGTTTGGAGTCCACATGAGCGTATCAAAGAGAACACCAAAAATTAAATTCAATACTTATTATTAAATTCAACTAAATCGCCTTTTTACTTACAAATTGTCAATTATTGTTTTTGATTAATACGCAGATAAATGTTCGAATAATATTAATTAAAACACTACTGTTTCAAATAAAAAATCAATCAATGGTGAAAAAATATACAGGGTGAGTCATTTAAAACATCGACTTTTAAGCTATTCTCGTATATTTTGCAGTATTTTAGACATATGCAACAAAGCAACACCACCAAAATATTTTCTTGTATTTCTTATGATAAAAGAGATATTGAACTTACTAGCACTAACGGGCCAGTCGGTATACAGGGTGTTAGTATATTTGATCGATAAAGCTCTAGCCCAGAGAGGATTTATTTACCGATATACAGGGTGTTTTAAATCAAAATTCGAATCAAAATAGGGGGGAAAATTGTCAGTAACCCTGTCAAAATATTACTTTGTTAAAGAGCATATCGATTACCAAATTTAAAAAAAATATATTTAAAAGAGTTTTTGATTTATGACAAATTTTAAACTTTTAACACTTTTTATCTCGATAACTAAGCTCTTTAAGGGTTCATGTTCCTATATCAAAATTCATCAATTAATGAGAGCTCTCTGGGGTAGAGCGTTGTCGGTCGAATATATTAACACCCTGTATAAATAAGTATAATTTTTTGCTAGTGTTGCAAATATTGGGTTGGTCCGGAACTGATTAAACTCCACGATGATGAATCATCGATCCTGGCGTTTATTTATCACACGATGACTAGTTTTCTCCAAACTCTGATATTATATCTGCATGTGACGGTGGAAAGCATAAAATTTCTCAAATACGTTAAGAGATTTATTATAGGCACCGTAAGTTTAATCAATTTCATCCAAATATTCCTTCATTTTTCAAAACATCAAGACTAATGATATTGCTATTGGGTATGTAAACATGTTTCAAAATTGCATATTTTGTATTTCAATAAAAATATATTCCAAGCCTACGGATGAATTGAAGGAAATACCAAAATATGATGTGCCGTTTCACTGTCTATAATATTAATATTTTTTTTTTGGGGGTTGCTGTGACATTTGATATTTATTATTTGAAGCAGCGTTATCTGATATAAAATAATCTCGAAACTAGACACATTTATAACCAATTCATTATAAACATAAATACACATTGCCTTGGTTAAATTATTAATTTTAGCAGAAATTCGGATATAAAGTATGAATATATGAATTTATTTAGAAGTTCAAAAAAATTACTGCATTTTTTGAATGCATTTGTCAAATATTTCGTTGGATTTCTTTTCTAAAAATCAATGAAATAATGATTCTTTCACCCTGTTTATAGAATAAGATTTATGGATCATTGATTTTTACTACGTTTAAGAAGATCATCTCGCTACATGAAAAATAATATCTTAAAGACTAGTTATTATATCTTGGTAACACAAATTTGGCCCTTTATTTTTATAATATTAATAAGTTTTCTTTATGTAATTTTTCGTTACTTTATTGGCATTTCGAATCTAATACTGATTCATAATGAATAACAGTAAATTCACAAAATTATGTTATAGAAAAATATTTTAGATTAATTTATTTTATGCTTTCTTAGTGGCGATTTGTTTGGTCTGTGTCTCCTTCTTTTTTGTTTATAACGAGTCTTCAACAATACCCGTATCCCACGTGATCCGCTAAAACAAGAAATTTCATGAAAATGGTCTTTGTACTGACTTTTATAATACCTTAAGTAACAGTTCTGTCAAATAGGCTAGTGACATTGTTTTAGACTGTTGAAGACTGTTTTCCTTTTTGGATGCTTCAAAGAGCTTTCATTTGATTTACAGTTGCAGTAAAAAAATGTTTTTCAATAACTGTTTTAAATTTCAATTATTGTATAAGTCAAATAGTCTCTGAGCAAAACGCCTGTGACAGAGAGACACCGAGATGATTCCATAGGTGTTATTTTTTGTCAAATTGGACAGAGCACTAAAAAAATGTAAACAGCTGTGACGAAGTCACTAAATTTTATTTTTAATTAATTTAAAAAAATGTATATTTCAATTAGTTCCCGCCTGAGGACATGTAGAAATGTATTTCTGTTTCCCAGGAATTACCGAATGGGCATTTGTAGATTCAAGTTCGTATCAATTATCTACTTGTATTTATCAAGGTACTAGTAGGACATTTTTTTATTTTAAAATGTAAACAGTCGGCTGTAGTGGTGGTATACCGGTCTTCAAGCTTGCACAGGGAAAAGGCATAAATTCGATTACAACTAATAATTATTCTCTTTTGATTGCCGGCTGCCATAAGCTCTTCTCTCTTCTCCACCGACTAGTGAAGTACTCAGTGAGTGACCGTGATATTGTTAGAATACTGAACAACCCCGTTTATTTTTCTAAGGTAGGAAACCGCAAATTATTATTTTTCTATTTACAATTAGTTTGAGACACTCGTCCAATAAGTGAAAATTTTTGATTCATGCCCAGCATTTTTCATTTCATCCCTTAGTGGGAAGCCGTTGGCAATTTTTTATTTGAGGCTGGATATAGGCTAGACTCCGAGTGCTCTCAATTTCGACGACTATATCCAATTTCTCTTAGGAAGCGCCCAGTTAACATTGAAGTGAGAGGTTCAACCCGTTTTCGATTTTTTTTATTTATTACTTTTGGGAAAACCAACCCGTTATTTCCTCTAAATTAATTTTCGCGCCTCACGTCATGTACGTTTCTTTTTCTTTTATTTATTCATTCAATTATATTTGAATCATTCCGTTTCCCGCCAACAACTAATTATTGAACGAAGCCCGACGTTTTCTATAAAATTAATTCACACACCGTTTTAATCGGCTTTGGCAAATCTCAAAATAATCTTTTCTATAACCATCGCCTTCGTTGTCCAAACACCGCGTAAATCATATCATTATCGCTCGACGAAAATTGTCAGCGTCGATCGCTCGGGACTAAGATACAGGGGCGTTCCGAAAACTTTGATTTCATTTATTTTCTTACATTTGATTCCCATCATATTTAATTAACTTATTTTTAAAATTAATTTTCCGTATACAGGGAGTTTCATAATTCCCGGACCGATTAGCCTCCTGCGCTAGCGAACCGTTATTATTTCCCAATATTTAATTAGTTTTCAATTGCAATAATTTATTTTTAATAATTTTCCGAATACAGTGAACTATTAATATTTAACTAGTTTTCAATTGTAATAATTTATTTTTAATAAATCTTCCGAATACCGGGAGTCATTATTATTTAACTAGCTTCAATTGTAATAATTTTTTTTTCTGTATATAGGGAGCCGTAATTACTTTCTTGCAATCTCATTCAATTGTAATTATTCATTTTACTTAATTTTCCGTTTACCGCCGTGCCAAAACCGTTGCATTTTTTTTGTAAATATATATATTTTATTATCTATTCCTGCGTTTCTCTTATTACTGGTTCTTAATCGTTCTCTTTCAGGGTACCGTAGGGTACGAGGTATAAAGGAGATAAGTGTAATATTTTTTTATTTTAGTTTAGTGTCTACATAATTAGCAGTGACCGCCTGGAAATATTTTTAACTCTACTGAGTTTACCTTGAGTACACTCTGATGTACTACAGGGTCGAAGAGCAAACTGTGATACCAAAACTGGCGCTTGAGCAACCCCTATTCGGGAATCACCATCATAGCGCCACACAGACTTGGTGATTCACAGTATAATATTCAATCCATATATTTCATAAAATATTTATATCTAACTTATCTAAAAATAAATAAACCAAAAAGGGAAAAGTTAATTGATAGTAAAAAATTAACCATAGTGATCGCAATGCCCAAAATCACATTAATTATAATCTAAGTAGTGTATGTGATAAAAGCAATAATCACCAAATTGTATGTTGAAATTCAGTGATGGAATATTTTATTACACAAAAACTGAAAGATCTTACAAACTTACCAACTATGAAATTATGCACAAGCTTACCTGAAACAAAATAAATATAATTAATTACTTCGAACATTGTGTAATATTTGGAATAAGTATAAGCCTTTTTTCCTTTCCTATACCTAATTCGCCAGAAATGTCTACTTGACTAATGGTGATAATTTTTAAAACATCTACATATTTTATGTCATTAATCACAAGTTTTTATTTTAATAAATTAATATTTAAGTGTGCAAATAGAAAGCATAGATATGTGAAAATTTTGAGCACATTTTATTATTTGCCATGTCCGACTATGAAAATAATGAAAAAATAGGAGAACAGAAAAAAAATATGACAGTTACTATTTACAAATGGGTTTTTATTTCACCAGGAGGAGACAACCTAAACCGCTTTGTGTGATTTGTAATGAATTCCCAGTCAATGGCAGTTTCAAACTATTTAGAAGGTGTTAGCAAGGAGAATAAGTTTGGGAACCGTTGCTATAGACGAACAAACGTACCGAATAGAGAACACAATGAACCTCAACTCTAATTCAATCTGCATTACTCAAAGCCCAAAGGTTACTACTCTATGGCCGGAAATAGTTGGAATAGCAATATGCACCACTCTGACAAACCGTTATTCGTACTTATTCGTCAGAACTATCTTCCATTATAACTATAGCCTTAGGCATGGCGACGAAACAAATTCATACGATTTTGCATGGGCACTTGCATGGCAAGTCAGTCGTTGAAGAACAAAGACAGGCACGTGCCAAGTGGTGCGAGGAAATTATCAAACCTATTTGAAGCTGTTCGTTCAAATTCTGTATATAGCAATTGTAAAAGTCTTGGATATTCATATTATGCTGAAACTAAACAGCAATCGAATGTATATGGGTGTTTTAAAATGGATTTCTTGTTTATCCTTAAAAATGGGTCACGGTGCAACTGTTGCATTAAAGGATAGAAGGACAGTTAATGCTAACTGGTATACTTCAATTTATTTTCCGGAAGTTATCGTTGACATCAAAAGAAACGACGTAAATAGGCGAATAATTCTTCATCATGATGATGCAAGCTCTCACACGCCACCGAGAACTGTCGACTTCTTCACCAGAAACAATATCCAATTGATGACCCATTGCCCATTTTCGCTTGATATATCACCCAATGAGTTCCTCTTATTCGTAAGACTTCAAAAATAATATGCGAGGTGAGCGCGTCTTAAAAAATCGTAGGAGCATTCGGAGATACCTTGCTCAGATTAAGACTAATTTTCATCGGATGCAAAGATGTAGAAATTTTAAAGAGAAATATTTTGAGAAGCAATAAAGCGAAAAATGTAATCAACTAATGTTCAAATCAAATCAAATTTTTGTTGTAATTTGTCGTCTATTCAAGTGCATCCAAGAAGAAACACTGTATCTTGCTTACTCTGCAAGTGAAAACAAAACATATGACGGATATTTCGATAACGCCAACCAAAATGAAGTTGCAAATATTACTAAGATTTTTGATGAGTAACGTTTTAATGTAATCGTAATCCGTTTCTGTAAAGAACTGTGATTATTAGAAATGAACAATTTCCATATATGACTAAAATTAAAAACAACGAAATACCACCAGCTGTTTCAACTAAAGAATCATTAAACGGAGTAAGCAAGGTTTTATTTATGCAATCCTAATTTTTACTTATACAATAGACTAAACACCGCGTGGTTTATTTCATTACCTACCTTCAAGTCAATTAACTTCATAATTGAACGTTTATTGAAACATAAAGAAGTGGCACCGAGGATTTGAAATTATGGCAGCTGAAATAAATTCCTCAGCAGGGCAATAAAATAAATTATTTCTTCGAAAGTTTAATGATACAAACATTACATATAGCTATTATTGATTGAAACAAGTTCAGAGCATAGAGGGTCTATAAATAAAGCGGGAAACTGATTTAATATTTGGTACGGTTTCATAAAATTTTATTATATCTTTTTTTTTAAATTGTATTATTACAAAATTTAAATTTTTTAAATTATATTTTAGCAAGACTGTGTCATTTATTCAGGAACCTATACATAAGGTTGTATATGTGTGTAGAGAGAGATTGGCTTAGGACCCTGTCCATTAGCCACAGAAAATTAAAATAATACCAGATAATGCATCAAAAAGCATCAAGGACATTGCATTACAAAGGAAAAAATTTACACAACAATTTTATCCTCCAAAAATGGTGGAAATTTGTGGAAACGAATAAAAATTTTCAATTCTTAAAAACTCGTTATTCAATTCAAATAAGAGTAATATTTTTTAGAAATAGAAAAATATAACTCGGTAACCAGGGGCGGTTTCTCCATTGGTTCATTTGTGCAGTGAACACCCAGCTCATTTCATAAAAACATATTATTTTAAAATAAATTACATAAAAATATTAATTCAATTTTAATAATTTTGTTTTCATACGTGTTAATCTATATTTTTTGGTACGCCTGTGCTCTGTTCTGTGTGAGCGCGAGGGAGCGATAGGTTTTCGCGAAAGCCTGTAGATAAAAAGAGAGATCAACAGTTCAACAGATCCGTAAAACAATGTGCCTGCTTAAAATCACTCAAATCACGTTATTTTGTGCATTGCACATAATAAAGACGTGATGTCACAAAGTAGGGCAAAGCATACGAATCTTTACAATCATTGATATAGAATAAAGAGGAGAAGTTATAACGATACGAAAAGTGACCGCACTTTTGCTACATTAACATTTTTACATCATATGTCAAACTCGAACTAGTGGAGCTAGTCAGTTTGTTTTTTGTTCCAGCGTCCCGGATCGCGAAAACCAAAGTTGAGCTCTTGTCGACCTGAGCCATGAAGGCTTTTGTCAAGTTATTTATCCAATCAAATATGTGACATTGGCATTTTCTACGTCTTTTTTCAGGACGTTTTAGTCGAGCGCTCGTGTCTATGACTTCTTGAGAATAGTCATGTGTTTTATATCCAACTATAATACTATGCAGTGAGCAAAAAATTTGTTAATTTCAAAAACAGAAAACTGCGTCAGAAGATATTTCACAGTGACAACATTTAATTATATCCGAGTGTGTTGGGTAAACTATAGCAACTTTATTATGTTGAATTTTATTTAAAACGGTTCTCTTTTATAGGAAACCCATCTAAATTAAGCGATGACTGGGTTCCATATAGTTAGTTGCCAGCCAAGAAAAATCATTGTACATTGTACCAGAAGATATTTCAGACGTATGACAATTTTATTATATATTTTATTTGAACAAGTATAATTTCTTGACCGTAGAACAATTTTATATGAATAATTGTTTTATTTTGTAGGTTGTCCCTAATGAATACAGAAATATGCCCTATCTATAAATGCTAGAGGTACTAATAAACAATGTCAGACTGATGTAGCTGTGAGAATTTTACTCAAATGATGATATCGCACCTACAAAAAAATGGAAGCTAAACTTATATTAGTTTTTTTCTTTTAAATACGATACAAAAAATAAATACATATTGCACTGGCCTAAATTAATTTAAGAAACTAAATAGTTGTGTCTATGTTCAATAAACTTACAAGTTAAACAGCACTTTTTAACTCTCACGTTAGTCGTATTATTTATAGAGGCATGTTGGAGATATATGACACTGTCATAGAAATGTTGTTATGAAAAATTAGTAAACAATACATATTGTGACAATAATTGGGGCTAAGTGCCTTTCTTGTCGAAATATAATATTGTATGTAAATATGGAACACAAAAAGTGTCCAAACAATATTCAGCCTGCTCTACCAAAAAGTTGACTAAAATTACATAGTGCAGTTTACCTCCGAGGTACTGATGATGTACAATACCTATTAAATAATTTTCAAAACTTTGACTTTATCATTCTTTTAGTCTATTTTTAGTATTATATGAGTAACTAGGGAGCTCTTAAGTTATCTTGAAAACGCAACAGCTATGACTAGACATAATTTACGCCAGATCACAGGCATTCTTACTGGTAATTGTCAAGTATGGAAGTACCTACACAACATGTGACTGTCAGATTCCGCATTCTGAAGGGGGTGTAAACAAGAAGATGGGACTATCGAGCATATCCTGTGTGATTGTTCGGGAAGTATTAGCTAACATCGGCCAATATAAGAAAGGAACCTCTTGGCAACGTTGTCAACTGTCTTAATTCTGTAGGCAAGCTGCCAAGCTAAAGACGGTTTTCCACTAAACGGACAGTTGAGTTTATGTTTTGTTTGTGTTTTCTGGAACTTGAAAGACACAAACAAAACTAAGACAAACCCAAAACTCTTGTTTCCATCAAACGGGCTACATTTTGTTCCAGTTTTGTTTTTGTGTTCGGTCCTTTTCCACTGGTTGTTGAGAGGAAATCAGAACGCATTTTTTCAATATTTTATTTATATTTGTATATTTATTTTTTAAGATCGGTACATCCTGAAAATACATATAAAAGTAATTTAAAAGATGAATGTAACATCATAAAAACCTAAAAAGGACAATATTTGGACTTAACATAGTCTGGCTCTAACACACAGATATATATTCTACCACAATTTAAAGATAATATTCTTTAAACTGTGATTCTAATAAATATACTTATATAATGTAGATTATATTTAATTAGGACTGTGGGCCATGCAATGTGGATATCCTTTAATCATTGTTTAGAGAACCTTGTCTAATTCGGTCTTTTGTAGTAGATGCCATAGACCGGAAAGTAGTTCTCCGGTATAGCTAGTTGCCCTTGGCTTTTCTTCTCCAAGTGTAAGGAATCTTAGTCTTGCTAGACCTTAGCAGTAGCACAGTACGTGTTCTGACGTTTCCTCCTCTTCCTGACAGAATCGGCACAAGGTCTCTTCTGTCAGACCGATATTATACATATGTTTGTTAAGCCTACAATGCTCTGTTAATAGGCCTACTAGTACTCTAGTATTTTTCCTATTAAGGTTTAGTAGATGCTCGGTGAGTTTAGGCGATGGTCCTTTTAAAAACTCTTTGTCCTGTCTCTACCCTGGTGAGTTTTTCCACCACTCTTGAGATTTTTTAAACATCCACTGCTTTGTGCATGTTCTGATAGTTGATTTAGTGACAATATATAAGGGTTCTAGGCCAATAAGAGTCTTTGAAGCTCCTTCTCGGGCTAGTAAATTAGCCTCTTCGTTGCCCGTATGTCCTCTGTGGCCTGGTACCCAGGCTAAGGTTAATCTGTTTTGTCTACCCAGTTTTGTTAGAGTTTTATAGTGGGCTATATGATGTATCAACCGTTTCAAAGTAAATAACTTATTTACTTAACTATACAACATTTAGACTACACAACACGTGCGACCGTTTCCAGTAAACAGACCCGAGTTTCAAAACACGTTGAAACCTTTTGATGTTACCGTTTCCAAGCGGGACTCAACAAACAAAACTCAAACTGTCGTAAAACACGCCAGTCTTTAAAAAGTTTGCGAAACGTTGGAGTTTTGATTTTTTCGACACGAGTTTGTGTTTTGTTTTGTCCATTTAGTGGAAAACCGCCATAAGAGAGGCCTCATCGATGCACAATTGATCTGGTGAAGCAACCCACCTTAGAGATACAGATGCTCATGTTTAGTCTACATTTTTAGGAAGGTAGCTGTATTGATTTATGTTCTAGAAAAAATTAAAAGACTTAATGGTGCAGATCACAGAAAATTCTCATTATTAAAAAATATCAGAAGCTTAGCTTAGAAGATCGACAAAGATTTGACATGATTGGTGTCAACCTTTAAAATGTAGAATGTACCAATAGAAGAAAAATAAGAAAGAGTTTTTTTAAAGTTTGCTGCATATTTTTTGATGGTTAGATTTTCTCTTTACAGAGAATCGTCTTTAGTTTACTCGTAATGTATTAGATCTATTAATTCACCAACGAAATTTAACCATAAATTGGTACTGTTCAACGATTTTCTTTTAAATCCATTTCCTACCACATATAATTACAAATTGATTGATATGATCACATTCAGATTAAATTCAGAATGTAGTGCAGCGATCAGCTCTCACGGGAATTAAATTTAAATGATAAAAGTATCACAATTGAATTACGATCCAATAAATCCCGAAATATACGTAATTTAGCATATATTTATTTTATGGGTATGTTTCGGAGAGTGCACTTTTCAATGTTGTTAAAACAAAATTTAAATTGTCAAATTAATGCCATTAAAATATTCATTAGATACAAGCTAGGTGGATAAACAAAAAATATTCTTTTTTACTATAAATTAAATTGAGTTAAATGATAAACTGATTTTTGGATTTCTTCTGTAAAATGTTTGTGTTGGGTCATAGAGAAAATATACTAAACAATTCGAATGGATATTGTATGTATGAACATAGTACTACCCACTCTTATTGTAATATAGTAGACAATGACAATCCACTCGAGTTGTACACTATTAAAAAAAATAATAAAACAAAGATTTGAATTTATAAATTTTATTGATTTACAAAATGAAATAAAATTGAAACCGGACCACTCGTACGAAAACTCGACATTCAAACTTTCGCGACTTATTTATTATCACTTACGGGTGGCGTCTGGCCATATCTTGGGAAGCTCTTATCTGAACAATTTCTTTTTTACAAAATGGTTCAGAAGAAAATACTCGAACAATATTTTGAAGTGTGTGTTTAAGATTTTCCTGTGTCGGTTGTAGTAACGAAAGGAAAACGTGTAAATAAGTTGTTTTGAAGGAAATTCGTAGGTAAATCAATGATTCTACGTGGTTTAGATACCAAAATTCAAAGCCATTTTTCGGAGTAGTTTTAAAAAACTCAGTTTCTCAAGATATCTTTACAACCTCTAGGCAAACTTCATGAACGGTTTTTAATGTATTAAAATTAATGCCAGGAAGTATAGTTGCGGTACTAAAAGTCCTACAATTTGTTTTAGACACTAAATTCTTTGTCTTAAAATTTTAAATCGGCGGTAGCTCTGGACATTCAACATTTTAATTCAAATCCTAATGTCTTGATCAAATAGACAAAAAAAGCATTATTTCAACTAATAAATAGTAATGTAAATATATGCCTGTATGGGTAAAGGCTCATACTGGACTAAAACACAATCAATATGTTGATATCCTAGCCAAATCGGCAATAAAAAAAAGAAATAGCACCATTAATAATATTTGCAGTAAAGATGTTGTTGCCTTAATAAAATCCAACATTATAAAAAAATGGAGATATGATTGTTCCACTTATTTCAATCAGTACACTAAAATACAAAGAAAAATTCAAAATTTACCCTGGATTAAAAATCATCAAGCGTCACTTCATCTTTAATTACAAGTACAAAAATGTTAATTTTAAATACATTTTATTTGTCATAATATTACTTACTATTTTTTTCTGAATAGTACAAAATAAATAGTTAAAGATTAATGGATTGCTTAACTGTAGGGCTTATATTACGATAAATAAAATGTATTTAAAATAACTCAACAGCAATAGTCGTATTTTAAAATTTTTCATATTTATTCAAAAATTTAAAAAATTAAAAAATATTGCTATTATCGAAAATTGAACCTGGGTCGCGAAATTCAAAGTTGAGCTCTTAACGACCTGGGCCATGAAGGCTTTTGTCATTTATCCAATCAAACATGTGATTTAGCATTTTCTACGTCTTTTTTCAGGAAGTTTTAGTCGAGCGCTCCACCACTGCAGGGACTGCAGCAAAGTATTTACATGTATAAGGAAAAATAAACGAAACATTTGCGCAAATAACATATATAAAAGTGTCACTCGTTCCACTACCATAATATCGAAATCTTAATTATAGGCATGTTATAGTAATAAACAAATAACTAAGTTACCGCAATAACAAAAAAAAAAAATACTGAGAATTGGTTTGACAAAATTGTGACTAATTTAAAATTTGAAAAAGATTAGTTAGCAGGGTACTAAACATGAACTGTGATTGGTAATTTCATATAAGTACATTCTAGATTGTGTTATATTGAATATTATGTACATCTTTGGTTACAATTAAATAATATGAATATTTTCAGTTGTTAAGTGTACATATATATTTATCTGTATCTGTAACGTGTGGAGGGTGGGTTAACCCACGGAACTTAGGCCTCACTAGGCCCATTGTGCATTCTCCTAAGCAGATAGGCACCTCCTAATTCGTGAGCCAGCTTACAGATTTAAAGTAGTTGACAACGTCGCCAAGAGGTTCTTCTCTTATATCGGCCGGTGTTAGCCAATTCTCGCCAAATAGAAATCTTCTAATAAATGAGAGCGTCGGGCAATTGTAGAGGATATTTTTCTTATTTGCACCCGCTGCAGAGTGCGGATTCTGACAGCCCCATGATATGGAGATGCTTCCGTACTTGGCAATGACCAGTCAGAATGCCTGTAGTCAGGTGCAGATTCTATCTAGTCATAGTCATTGTTTGCTACAGGATATTTTAAAAGCTCCCTGGCACGTCTGTAGCTTCTTGTTTCATCTCATCTTTGCTTGAATTTTTCAAAGGAATATTCTTTAATTAGGTTTGTTACTATTGATGTTGTCAGTCCAATAGAAGAGCCATGTCCAAAAAGTATTTGGGAAATGAATCGAGAGGTTCATTTCTTATTACCCAGTGTGTACACATCACTCAACCTCTTCAACAATATTTGGTTGGCTGCCTTCTTGGCCACTGCATCAGCAAGACGGTTACCTTTCGACGTGGCGTGACCTTTGATCCATCTTAAATTGACAACATGGTTGATGGATACTTTGGCCAGAGCTTCGTGACATTTTAGTACTAATCCTTAGTAAATTCGTGATCTGTCCAGGGTGAGTAGTGCTTGTCTGCTATGTGTATAGAAAAGTATGTTCCTTCCACTGATATTAATTCTGGCGATTTCTTTTGCTGCTATGAGCATCCCCATGAGCTCGGTTTGAACTACACTGGCCCTACTACTCACAGCCCATTTTATGTTTAAGTTTAAGGATCTTGAGTATATTCCACATCCTGTGCCTTGTTTTGTTTTAAAACCGTCGCGCGTCGGTGTAGATATGAATCGTACCTGCCACTTCCGGCTCTTCCATTTGTTTTGTTATAACTTTATATGGCTTATGGAAGCTATATCTCGGTGAGATGGAGACCATGTTCGTTTGAAGCAGTGGGAGCGTATCGAGCGCCTCCTGCCAAAAGTGAAGTCTCACCTCACCAGATCCTACATCAGGTTCTATTTCAACAGTGCGGAGGCGTGTTATTGTCATCAGAGCAGCCTCCTTGATGTAAATATCAGGAGTGAGACTAAGAAAGACATATTTTTAATAAACGTTTGTATTGGGATAATTTATAACTCTCATTTTCCATAAATTTAAGATAAGTTAGTGGACAGGACAGGTCGCCAAACGGGATGAATAGCAATAAACAAGTCAAAAAAGACAAGAGAGACCGACCTAGAATTACATGGAATAGCATCGTTGCAGAGTTACTAAAACGTAAATTGAAGATATGGGAAGACGCTAAAGATAAACTCGACACCTACAGGAATATTGTATTCCAATTAAAGTGTACTGTAAAGCTATATGAAATATAATGTGTAGAGAAGAGACATGTACTGTACATTGTACAATATATAATGACAATAAATAAAAATAATGATATAGGTATGATCGTATAGTAACATAACGTCATGACGTCACGTTGCAAGGTTATTCAAGATGAGGTCAACTAATTTCCGCTAGTTCGCCACATATATGAGGATGAGAAGATGATGGTTAAATGTCAAAGATAATGCGTATTTTAAAAACAAAAATCGGCCAAGTGCAAGTCGGACTACCTATTAAGGATCATGAGATACAACCCGCTGACAGAAAGATGGACGGACAGCGGAGGCTTAGTAATAGGGGTGATCGATTTTTAACTGAATTTTTAAATAATGATAGTTACTAACATTTTAGTGGAAAGTTTAGAGTATAAGTTAATAATCACAAAGCAAATCATTTAATAAAAATTCAACAACAAAAAATGTGATGTCAATATCAGTACTATTTATATCCACTAATGAAATAGTATGGAGTAATCCACAAACATGTAAAGCATATCTCTTCTTTTTAATTAAACGACCGATTGAATATAATCCAGAGGCGTTCGCGTTCACACGTGATTCATATCTGTCTTCGTCAGTCATGGTCTACTTGAAAAACGTTGTAGATCACTCGTTATATTGTTTAACGAGCAAGGAATTGTACTCATTCCTTCCGAGTTGAACGGTATAGTTTTTCTACGGCTGTACCATTTTTATATTTTATAAAATTAAAACGACAGCTCCCTTCAAGATGATTATTTAATGTTTGACATTTCATACCAAACGTGATTTTATTAAAATAATTAGAGATCGGGTACTTTGTGTTATCAGATAAGGATCTGATTCGGAAATTATTACTTCGTGTTATCCAAATTGTCATATAAAGAAATTTATCTAATTTTTTAGTCAACAATAGCTGATAAGATGTACTTTTTTATTAGATCACTATAAAAAAATTCTTTGAATACCAAATTAGAAATCGACGAATATTCTTTATATATAAATACCAAATTAGTTGTAAATATTTTTAGGTTAGGTTGTCATGACCCCAAAATCGCTGCAATCATCTCATATCTAGTAAATAAAGTTAAAAGTATGTTTCTCAAAATTCATTATATTTTTTACATTGGTTTTTATAAAAAAATCTTGTTTGCGATCCCCACCCCCACAGGACAAAAAAGTTGCTGCAATCCTAGATATATCTGCAAAATCCCGTCATACATCTACAGTGTGATGAACCTGGCACAGGTCAATAGGTCAATTATCGATTCAAAAACCACTAATCAAAATTAACGCAACGACTGTCAATTATACAAGGAACAACGTAGTTCATCACGTACTTGCCTGTCAACAACTATATTTTAGGTTTTGGCACGTTAGCTTACTGACAACAGAAAAAAAGGTAGTTCAGGTATTCTTGACGTGCATCTATCAGAAATAGCTGTTTATTTTCGAGCTAATATTTAAAATAAAAAAATATGTGAGATAAACGTACAAATATTATGAAAAATCTAATGACTTTTGAAATGTACTGATCGAAGCTCTAAAAAACATTCACGTCAAATATACGAGTTCAGGTCAACGACTTACCTTGTTGACGAATTATTATCACAAAAACGATTCAACGGTTTTCAATTATTTTCCGAACTAATCACGACACTTGTGAATTTTTTCGATAGTTTATAATGAGTATTTCAAACACGAGAGTGAACGTAAGAATAAAATCAAGCAACAGTTTCTGGTGTTCTTGCAGGAACTAAATCGATGTACGGACACCGGCGCCGCGACGCTTCGATTCCGGCGTCGGCGCAATGCAACATGCGGGGTTCGTAAAAGCTGTAGTATGAGTCGCTGCTGTTCCGGTGTTCCCCAAGGATATTAATTGAAAGTGATGTGGTAATAAACAATAATTGCACATATGTTACAAGTATTTGAAATGACTGTTTGGTGTTTTGTTAATGTATTACATACAGAGTGTCCACAGAAAAGGGTTACTTTAAGAGACAAATTCTTTATTTTTAGTTTTATACAAAATTGTATTCTTGATATAAAGTCCTACTTCAATAATAAGTGAAAAATGTAATAACATTAGAAACAAACACAGGGATGTAGCCGTACATTTTCCAATGTAGGAATGCTAAAAAATCGGTAATATTGTCCGCTCTAAATCATTTTAAATTAAATAATGCCTGGAGAATAAGACACCAAAGAACAAAGTGAAAAACTAAGTAATAGTAAATACCATTTATTATATTGATTTATTTTAACTAACAACAGGCCTATCACATTTGCGTTGTTACGAGAATTTGTAGGGGAGAGGGAAGGGTGAGAAGGCAAAATTTAGGCGTTGTAAAAAAAAAATTAGGCCACGTCCAAAGTTTTTTAATAAGTACAGAAATACTTTATACAAGAAGAGGGACATAGAACATAGGAATCTCTAAAACTTTTCCTTGAAAGAACATATTACTCTTAAAATAAAACAGAACGATCTGAATAATAATAGTCTTGTCAAAAGGATAATAATTAATACTAAAATAAAAACTGAACACTTATGTGTTCTGCCTAGTAAAAAAACAAACAAAATAAGAATATCATTGCACTCAGTGCGGAATACATTAAAAAATTTAAATATAAACCAAACAGCATCACTAGAAAATACAATAAATAGCAATATAAATATCGACAAGGATATTAAAAAATATGTAAGGAGAAACGCAAAACGCTCTTTAATAAAATAAAAAACAAGTTACAAATTTCAGATTTTTTTTTTAAATATGAACTCTCTTTTAGCGCTAATGAAATAAATCTTGTTTAATAAAAAGTATTGAGTCAAATTCCAGGGGACAAACGCTCACTCTGGTCCCCCTTCACCCCCTAAACGAAGCCCATGCCTATTCCTGTAGGTAATCTAGGCTTAAAAAATGTCTCTTTTATTTATTAGTCATGAAATAAACTCAAAATCTGCTACTACTTTAAATTGTTTTATTTTTAAGATTTATTTACAAAAATTCAGCCACATTATTTTCATCATTCATGTTCATCATCATGTTAGCTTCAAGGATATTTTGTCTTGTATGTTGTTGTTTTGTCTTATCTTAAATTGTTCTTAAAATCCAGCATGGGATCGACGTTCCCGCTCCATTACAACCTTGCTAATTTAATATTATTTTTTTCATATGTCAAAATAGCAAAATTTAGTGATTTTGGCCAATAAGAAGTTGAGTTACTAATCAATCAGTTTTATAATGAATAGACAGTCTCTTCGTAATTCGCGTGGCAGAGGAAGAGGGGGAAGTTGGAGGAGTGGGGATAGTTTGAACAAATTCTGAGAGGACCCAAAATCAATACAAAAATATGGAACTTTGATTCTTGCAACTATTGTATGACAAAAAAAATAAAATATTTTTACATAAAAAAAAATTGTTTGGATTAAATTCTCTCAGCGATATGTGCTAATTTTGTCGCAGCTCTTGTACATGACATGTCAAATTATAATTGAATATAAAATATTTTTAATTGACTCATGCGATATTTTCCATGAACAAAAATTAAATTCCGTTTGTAATTATATTTTCCTAGAATCTTGTAATTGGAGCTCGAAATATCCGTACCTATACAGATAAAATTGAGGAAATTAGCGAAAATCGATAACTGTTTATATAATATCTTCTTTTTACAGGATGTTTCACCTCGGCTAATGGACAAAATCCCTGGTTAAAAAATTGAACCTCACACTCACAGAGCGAGAAAGAATTACCAATGATAACCGAAATTGTACCAGAAACTAACGAGTCGTTTTTATTTATTTTTGTTTTATTTTTTAATAAGCTTTTTTAAAACGAAGCGTGAAATAATACATAAATTTATTGTAAAGTATAGAAAATGGGTACCTAATATTTAGCTACCTAGTAGGTATAAAGCAGTACTGGACAACTTAGGTAGACAGTCTCGTATATTGAAGCACGACGTCAGATTGAAAATGGAAACTAAAGAGCATTATAATGACTTATCACAACAAATATTTCTAAAGTAGGCCATAACTGACAAACACAAAGATACGCGTTACATCCGGGATAACTATGAATATCCCTGGATTAAATCCAAACAGCCATTTAAAAAGAATTGTCCGCTCCGATATATAGCCTATTTTAGAAACAATTTTTGTGGATCACTCCATATTAGTACTAATACAAACAGATTGTAAAAAAAATGGTCAAGTATAGTTTGTTTTTATCAAATCATTGAAGCGACTTGTCGAGAACCATTAACCAGTTGAAAATAAAACAGATATACGTGGGGAATAATCAAACATTTTTTATCTACATCTATATTAACAAAAGTTAAAAGTACAATATTAGATAGGAAAAAGAAAGCTTCAGAAAAATCTGTCAAATCAATAGGTCTCAAAGAAATCTGAAAGACGAATACAGTCAGCAAAAAAAAAAGATATGATATAAAATAACAATAATTGAACACGGAAGCAAGAAAATTACAAAATACTTTTACAAGAAAATTAAAAAAACAAAACAAAATTTACGAAGACAAAACCAAGGAAATACCCACTAGGGGCGTTTTTGCCACTTTGTAATATATAATACTTTATAGTACTTTTCGTGTTAGGCATGCGACTAGTACATAAGTTAATAAAATGGCAACAGCCAGTCGTCGACTAGAATTAGAAGATATGGTGGTGGGATATTAGCTGTGAAAGCACGGCTATGTCTAACACAAAATAATAAGCACTGTATATATTGTTAGCAATATTACCTAGAGTCGCCTCAGGTCAGGGAGATAAGCACGTATTGATGATGCGTGAATACCCGGGCTTTTCGTCGGCATTATGTTGGTGTTTCACAGGAGCATTCTGAAAAGTACAATCAACGTGATCGATCTCTCTGCGCAGACTTACTGGCCACTCGCTACGTCACTACTTGTGTTTTTGTATTCAATATTCACACGATTATAGTGGTGTTTACTCATATATGGATTTTTAATTTTAATTAACATTTATACCCCCTTCGTTTCTAACAATATTATACCATTAATTTGACTGAAGTGAGCACTATTTGTAATACAAAAACAATTACAATAACTAGATTCCTTTTAAATAAGCAGATTGAGAGTGATGTACACACTAATAGTGAGATGAAAGGGGAAAGAATACTTCAATGTGTAAAAATTGAAATTTTATTAAAAATTGGGCTGAGCGCTTTCGGCTTACAAAGCCATCATCAAATCCATCCTAAAAGGCGTTACAAATTAACAATTGAAATATTAATTGTTGTTAAAAACTTACGTCTAGGATACCCACCACATGGGATCATTGACAAGATACATTTTTGCCGTGAATTCAAACTTAATACAATAGATTAAAAGGCACCAAACCTAAGTTAATCCCATTAATAATGCTACATAATCTTCTATAAATTATTTAAAAAGTCGTCTGTAACGACGCAACAGGTGACAAGTGTGCCTATTTTGACATTTGACAACAGACATAAGACACAAACAGACTGACACAGGACACCGACAGTTAGATTCTTTTTAGATGCCCAATTTTTGTAATTTTACGACTACTAAACACTGATTTTTTTTAATATAAATAGTCTAATCATTGTACTATCTAACATTAAGACAAGCAAAACATTTTAGTTCTTATTTTTTAATTTTTTATGGAAATTTTAAAATTATTGCATTTCATTTTAAATAAATGCTATACGGCTTCATTAAGTGGGTTTTTAAAGAGCCTTTTTTTGACAAATATTACATTTTTTGTATTCAACTTATAATTTTTACTATGATCTATGTATGAATTTGTATAATTCTAGAAACAACAATACATTGTATTGACGATTACAATATTACAATTTATAATTTTTACTGTGAATCTATTTGTATTTTTTTCTACTTGTTATGAATTTGTATAATTTTAGAAACCATAAATATAATGAATTGACGATTACAATTTTGACAGTTAATATAATTTATCATGCGAGTTTTATTCAAAACAGATATTAATACAGACATTTGTGATGGTAAAAGAAAATATACATGTAATTTTGATTGCGACGACCTGCCTTTTTTCATAAGTTTGGCGGTGTTGTAACTTTTTGAACAAAGTTGTTCGGGCATTGTTTTGAATGATCTTCGGCAACTTTACTGGCCGATTTTTGGCGAGAATCTAAATGTAATACGGTGATTTAAGGTGATTACAGCACCCCTTCATAATTTTCGGACAAGTATATCTCAAAAAGTTATTTTTTTTTTAAATTTAAATTTTGGCAAAATAAATTAGGCAATAATATCTAGAATATGGATATATTTTAAAGTTTTAATTTTTCCAGTTTCTGAAAAAAAAAAAATCAAAGGGCTTAAAATTTTGAATTATCATGATGAAAATACATGCATTCCTCAACAGCACTATTTTTAATATAATCCATGAATTTAAGCTCTTAATGTCTTGTTAATGATATTTTAAAATTCGCCAAAATTAGTAGCCAAAACGCCTCGTAAGTGCTATTTTCTAGTGTAAACTGATGTAAATCATTTCAGAAAACGAATGATGACTGAGAGTTACAACCGAAGGCAGCACTTAAAAAGGCGTTTTAGCCACTAATTTTGGCGAATTTTAAAAAATCATTAACAAGATATTACGAGCTCAAATTTTGGGATAATATTAAGAATAGTGCTGTTGAGGAATGCATTTATTTTCATTATGATATTTCAAAATTTAAAGCCCTTTAATTTTTTTTTCTCGGAAACTGGAAGGAATTAAAACTTTAAAATATATGCATATTCTAGATATTATTGCCTAAAATATTTTGCCAAAATTTAAATTTTTTTAAAAAATAACTTTTTGAGATATCCTTGTCCGAAAATTATAAGGGGGTGCTGTAATCACCTTAAGATTGTATGGAAAATTTCATTGAAAACAAAATTGACTGAACTAGAAGTGGTAAAAAATATGCTCGTTATTGGAAATTATTAATCACTCATTCTAGTGATTGTATTGTATAAACTATGATAATATATATTCTCGTTGTATTAATCGCATTTTATTACTAGTGAGTATATTGTTTTTACGCCACAAACACATTGTATAAGTAATCCCCACTAGTTATGGAATATTTTAATTTAATATGTACAATATAATATGTTATTGTTTTATTCCAAACTATAAACAAAATGTTAATTCTCTGAAATAATTATTTATAAAAACCTTGACAGAAAAAAAGTGTGTAAAATTACGAAATTATTTTTTATATTAAATCAAAACCATTAGTACTTGTTCCTAGGTAACTAGTAATGATATAACAAAAACGCAATATAATTATTAATTCAAAACGTCAATAATTATTAGGTACTTAGATGAGTAATGAGTATGCAACTCTGTGGGTAGTAATTTTAATTTCAATAGTGGATAAATGAAAGTGTATTGGTTATATTACGAATAAATTTCCAAATAAGATTAATGTTTTATTGTCTATTTATTTTAAAGACTCATTAAACCTAGTAAAAATTATTGCTACCTGCATCGAGAGGAATTTTAAAACTTTTTCAACAAATGCAATAAATCTTTGAAGTTTTTAAATCTGTAAAGTATGTGTGGTATTTTATTACGAGTTTAACCTCTATTGATCATATCAATATTAATGTCAAAGTTTGCAAGGCTTTCAGGCTTCGTAGTTATTGGAATCTACCTGCCACTTATTAGTTAACTTTAACTTTGAAATGCTTGCTTTTTGAACAGAATAAATAATTGGCTTATATGTGACTTGTTTGCATAAACTTTTACACATTTCCATTAACTACGAGTGTATGCAGCAAACGGAAATTGTTTAACGTTAAAGAAAAAACTATTTTGAAAGAATTTTTTCATCGTATGCTTTGAGAATTTTATTTTGGAATAAAATGATTCAATTGGTTTCCGAAACTATCTTGAATTATAAACTTAAAAAATGTATTTAGCCCCCCTTCCTTAGTTTTAGTCAATACTATAAATAGAACAAAATTGTGTATATTATGGCACATTGTATCGAAGTTAAAGACTAATGAGGTAATTAATACTGTAAAAGGAGCCAATTGAAACGTAGGCGAGTCTTCTGCGAAAATCCAAATGTTAAAATGTAAGTGCTTAAAAAAGGTAAAATAGTTGTACATGCTGGAACTAGCAATAGGTTTGTTGAAGATGCGGCATTACTATTTTCCACAAAATCAAAAATTGCAGACTATCATGATTCTATGGATATCAACTCTTGTGAAAAGTTAATATCAATGCTGGGGGAACCATAGCTAATCGCCATATGAATAATGATTCCTACAACAGTTCTTTAATAGAAAAATTACCCCAATGTTCACAGACTACATAGAAACAAGAATCTTTACGCGTAGTCTGGTTCACAAGTGCCATTTCCCTCGAAACCTGTCCTCCAGCACCGAAAATTATGATTTTGGGCTCATTCGATTCTGAATGGCATCTAAAACATTCTATCAAAATTCCGAGAGGGGCTGAAAAAAAATGCAAAAGTTATAAACAATAAAGTAAAATAAATAAGGGTTTGGTTTTTTTGAAATATTTCAAAAACTATTTGAGATAATCGAAATTTGTTATATATATTATATAACAATTTGTTATAAACAAATGCAATTTTACGCAATATTTTTTTTAAATACTAAAAAATATTACAAAAACAACCATATATATTTTTTTATTGAAAAATTTTTTTTATTATTTTTTATTTAACTTTTAAAAATATTGTACTAAATAATTTTTTAATGCCTTTGATTGTTAATAAAAAAGTGAAAAATCAAAATTTTTGAATTTTTCCAACGGGGATCTCTTCTAAACCCTTTTAACAATAGCTCAAAAAAATCAAAAAAAATTCTAGATTTCTTGTTTTGAAATAATCAGCGTTTTTATGTTAACATTAAAATGGTGAAAATTAACTAATTAACAAAAGCATAATTAATAAAAAAATAGTGATAAAAATTTTTTGTTTACGGATTATTGTTTATTCATATGTCTACTTAGTATCCAAATTTTTTTATTCCTTAATATTAATATTTAATCAGTTAAAATAATTTTTTTATTTCTTGTGTCAGATTGGGGCGATGCGCGCGGCAGCCGAACCACGCGTTTTTACCATTATTTTCGCCGCTTAATTAAAATTATAAGGGTTGTTGGTACAGTTCCGGGAGGTAGGACTTTTTTTTAGGAAATTTCCTGCTCTTTAAGGATCTTTTTTCAAATTTCGATTATCTCAAATAGTTTTTGAAATATTTCAAAAAAACCAAACCCTTATTTTTTATTTTACTTTATTGTTTATAACTTTTGCATTTTTTTTCAGCCCCTCTTGTAATTTTGATAAAATGTTCTAGATGCCATTCCGAATCGAATGAGCCCAAAATCATAATTTTCGGTGCTGGAGGACAGGTTTCGAGGGAAATGGCACTTGTGAACCAGACTACGCGGTAGAATAATTATAAATCCTTATTATCCGATAATAGTGTCCTATATTTATCGGCACGGTAGCCCTGTGCGTTGAGAACTCGTGTATTAAATTACCGACGGTCGACGCATAGGTTCGGATTCTGCAGCAGACCAATGTGAATTGTTCATTAATTGCTATGGTTCATTGTAGGATTTGATGGGTGGCGAATGAGCAATAATAGAATTTCTGTTGATACGACATTCAGATGATGGTGGGCGAGGTTTTTCCATGGCACCATCAATCATCTGTAAGTCGCTTCGGAGCGCCACGACAAATAATTATAATCTTCTGGGATTAAAAATTTACGACAATTTTCGATAGGTATTTATTTCATTTAATTTTATACGGGTAGAAATTAGTACATTTAGCGCCACAATGCACTGATCATGCGTTGTTTTCTTATTTCGTATGTTAGTCATGACGACGTACACGTCATAATATATCAAATCGGCTACAGAAAAACTGTTAAACTAGAGTTAAACAAAATAGTTTTACTACTAAGTACCGAATGTAAACTATCTCTAAATAAAACACTAAAACTATGATTAACAAAAAAATATAATAACAATAGAGATAAAAGCAAGAGTGCAATTAGTCGACGATGCAGACCGTTTTCTGGCGATGCGATAATCAGAATAAATCTTCCCTCAAAAATTCGTTGTTCCTCTTGTGTCTCGTTCGTCTTAATATTCTTAATATAAACATAGACACCCTTGAAAGTTTCATTCCGAATAGTCAACAATCTTGGGAATCTGTGTCGATTACACTAACTAAATAAATCATTTAGCTACCATACCAAAGCAGTAAATGTATAATTCAAAACATATTTAATTTTTATTTAATAATCGAAATAATCACTATTTACAATTCCATCTTCTCTGACTTCATCCTATTTCGTTTGACCTTCAGAACAAAATAAACAATCGGATGATGATATAGAATGATATTCGTAATAATGATGTACTAAATGATCTCATTTCCAGTCAGTTTTCCTTTTTTTCTTTAACGCGTTTCATGATTTTGGAAAAGGTCAAATCAAATGGATTCGATTGTCGGTTTTGATTCTGAAGACAGTAATTTAGTGTTTAATTGTTTCAAAATTCGACCGTGAATGTTCTGAATCAACGATCTGTGATATAAAATACTATATTGTTAAAAATATGTATCGTTTTTACCCAACGACTGAAAATAGAAAGCGTGAAATGCAATTTTTAAAAACACTTTTTCTAGAAATAAACGAACGTTGTAATATATTATTAGTGATTTTTAATATTATCTTTTATGTTATTTTCATTTTAGGGGTATACAAAAACAGCGACAAAACAATGTTAACTGGGCCTGCTCTTGCATGATCATTTATTGACACCCATTTTAAATGTGCGTATCTTTCTTTCGGTTTTCACTGGACACCTTTAAAAACAATCAAGTTTTCTTGGCATATGACACTTTTGTACTGCAACTTCTGGTTACACCAGAAATAAGACATGATTTGTTTCAGATATAGGACAAATTTGTTATTTTATAAAGTACGCCCTGTTTATTTTTAGTTGCTCAGAAAGCTTATTCTTCCCTTTCTAAAATATTTTTTGATTTTGCATAAAAATTAGAGCTGTTTAAAATTATTGCTACAATTCTTTGCAGTAACTATTTCACCTGATCTTTGGCTCTATCTCAATTATTGTGAAATATCTGTATTTTTGTTATGGTTGTATAAAAAATAAAAAAACATTATTATTATTATTGTTATGCGATCCATTTTCGACCAGTCCGGACCTGCTCTAATCCCTTAAGTCCGTCTCTGCCTCATTTGGTCCTTTTACGGCATCTATAAAGAATATTCGATAAAATAAGTCAACCTCTGAAACTTCTACGCCACGCCTATAGTCACCGCCAGTCGAAATAACCGTCCATATTCTCTGCATTCTAGAATATGATACCTATATAAATAATCATGAATTGGGACTTTTTTAATTCTTGCATATTCGATTATTATTTACTAAAAAAATAATTTAAACATTACTAATTTATCTAAATTGCGCAGAAACGTAAAATTTTAGCATAACAATCTCATCTGAATAATTACTATTATTAAAAAAATGTTCTATTCCATTTATTTCCTACAGTGACACACCTTTTTCACAAAATTAATACAAAAAATCTACTTAGCTTATCTCTGCAATTTATCAATTTGAACAATAGCCAAACTAACATGTCACAGGAAATTATATGATGGGGAAAAATGTTGCATACATTTCAATGTGAACACTATCATATTTCGAAATGTGTATTTTAAATTTTAAAAGTCACCTGGAGACTTTTTTTGCAAAAGAATAAATGCTTGAATAGCAGCACAAACACGAATCAATTCAAAAAATGAAAAGTAGAATAAGGTGAGCGACAAAAATATCTGGAAATGATAATGATCGACAATGACAGATATATGAGTCATGTCCATAATAACTACACACACCACTGAATAAAATCCAAATTATTATTTAAAAGAACCGAAAATAAAAAAAAAAATTTCGTGTGGTCGTCTGTATGTATACCGGCACGATATCTCTAGAACGAAAGTTCTGATTGACTTGCGGTTTTGATTTTCTTGAATAATTACTTCTAACTTGAACCCTATTGATTTTCAGAATTGTCGGTTCATCAACAATTTTCTTAAAATCCGCCTATGCATTCCTTATGTGACAATTTCAGGAATTCCAATTATTTCTAAAGTCAAAATTCCAAACATTCTTCAAATTCCATAAATTGCAAAAATTCTCTAACGACCTGTCAAACAACAGCTGTTGATAGTAAAGGTGAAATTTCTAAGGCGGGTTGCGACCTTCATACTTGCAACCATATAGCCATTTTGGAGGCTATTTTCATTCGAAATTAGTCGCCAAGCCTGCCAATTTATGAAAAATATATAAGCAGTTTCTTAAAAATGACTTTTTATGGTGGTGCTTAAGCGTACTACTATTTCGCCCCTAGCCACAAAAACACCTTCATCAAATTTACTGGTTCTCTGTCGCAACCCCATAGACTAATTAACCGGCCATTTTATTTGGCAAAAATCAAAACAATGGGTGCGTTCACCAGACGGCAACAGTTGAGTAGTTGAGTAAGCGATCGCGTTCGGCAGGCACGATGACTTTACGCTGAATGTCATCTGCTGCAAATTTTACCCAGCGCGATGAATTTGCGCTGAACCGACTCAACATATGCTTAGACATGCGCAGTGAGATGACAGTTCATTGTTGCGCGTGCTTTCTTGATTTTTAAAACGTACATATTATGGAAACTAATACAGAAAATTCGTCAACCTACAGTTTGGTGTTTTTTGACGAGGATCAGCATCAGCCAATTATTATAAGGTTATATTCAATAGTCTAATTTGACAGTTCTGTGACAGACTCAACGGTCAACGGAGCGTTCAGCCAATTTCCATCTGCTGCCGGATGTTAATGCACAGCCGTTTAGCGATTAAAGATAACTGCTGACGTCTGGTGAACGCACCCAATGCTTGGCTGTGCCTGTCAAGTATCAAGATGTCAACTGTGATATGTGAACGGCTCTTAAATGTCAAATTATTTAAAAATGTATACTTCTTTTGATATTTATTGCAAATAATAAATATCTCAATTCAGGCTTTCAATAAATAAAGGTACAGCAAGACAGATAATAATATATGTTCTTATAGAAAGCACTTTTTTATTATATAAAAGAGAGGTAGGATATAATGCCCATTTCAAATTTGGATCATTTATGATACCGAGGTATTTTTTTGTGCTTTCCTTTTAATTATAAAGTTGTCATTTATTTGTATGTTGAAAGAAGGCCTTTGTAAATTACAGTGCTCTCTATGGATCTACTTTAACACAAAAATAGGTTGGTGGCTATAAGTTGCTATAACCTATCTTCGCAAAGCTATTAATAATTTAAAAAGAGTAAGTGGTATTAATATAACATCAAGTAATTTTTTAAAATAAAGTACATGATCTCAAAACAAATAATCTATAATAAATGCGGATAAAACGAGGGGTAAAATAACAATAAATTAAGGGAAATAATTAAAAAGGGCAGGTTTAAAGAGTATTATCACAAGAAAGTATATCCGTTCTGTTTATTTATCAAGTATTGTTTGAGATTACTTTTAAATACATTTATTTATATTGAATTTTTTCTAATAGATCTGATGCGATGGTACTATGTCATTTTTATTTTATAAATTAATATCAGTCATGTACTGAACATAATTCTGAACTGAAAGCCAATTTATTTCTTTTAACATAGTTGCAATACTCATCCTTCTGTCCCATATTAATAGAATATAAATAGGCGAAGTAAGAAGCCCAAATATTTTACATGAGCAGGCTTAAGAGGTAAAGGGGCCAATTATTATTGGATAAATTGCTCGAACAAGTTTTTAAACCCTAATCAAAAGGCGATATAGAATGGTTTTAAAAATCAAGGCTGGTGAAAATCATGGCTGGTGAAAATCATCACATGTTTTAACCTAAGTAATGCCAATGCTTCACAAACAAAAAATTCAACGTGTTAATACTACTATCGGCTTTCGGTATTTCGTTCCAAGTTAAATAATTTCTCGTTTTTGTTACGCTACGAGTTTACCCTTGTGGGCCTCAGTCTCGATAAGGGAACCACCATTTTAGCGTCTCTCGAATTGATGAATTAAATAATAATGTTTTAATTAATTATGAAAAATGAAATTAACTAGACACTCGCTTATATACCTACACTGAAAAAAAATTGTAGAACAAATTACTACAATTGTAGATATTTTCTCTACAATAAATAGTACATATAGGGACAGGGACAATTTGTAGTAAAAATTTCCAAATATTTGTGGAGAATGTATTGTAGAGTTATTATCTACAATATTTAGTAAAAAGATTCAAATGCATCATAAGAATTGTTCTACAAATTGTTATAATTTTTGCTATTCATTGTATGAATTTATATTAAAAATGTATTGCGTTTTATGAAAATAAATACGAAAATTTACCACAATAAATAGTAAAAATTCATACAAATTGTAGTAATTTTTAATAAAATTTGTAGTAGTATTCCATAATTATTATAATTATAACCTAGAAAAAAATGTTCCTTAATAAAATATTCAATTTATTGTTTTAATATAAAAGATACAAATTCTTAATTACATTATGTAATAAATAACAGTAATAATAGCGCCCTCAGTCTCAGTTGGCTTTTCTGCACCTGAAAAATATGAAATAAAAATTAATACCAATTGAATTGTTCATACCCTTAAAACGGGAATATTTATCACCTTTATACTGATTTGGATATTTAATGACTAAGTCAGATAACTAACAAAAATTAGAAAGTAGGCATGTCACAATTAAGACAAAAAACATCATTGAACTTGGCACAAAATTCGATCGTTGGCCACAACTATTTTTTTTAAATAATCTACTAAGGTTATTTAAATTAGTTATCTAAAGGTAAATTATTCAGAAACAATAATAAATGTACTTACCACCAATAGAATTTATTATTAAAATTTTCTCAAACGCATCGGTGCTTATAATATAATAATGTGTTATAGGTACTCGTATATGTACCATGCTTTGTTATGTGAACATGGCGAACGGCTACTGCTGTCTGGCCATTTATGATCAACGTCAGAAAACGTTGGCCAATAGCAGAATTCTGTTTTGTTCACATGACTTAGAATTTCTACAATATTATAGAATATTTTTGAAGAAGGGATGTAAAGTATTACTATTTTTTGTAGAGAAAATTACTATTTTTTGTAGAGAAAATTACTATTTTTTGTAGAGATAATTATTAATATTTGTACAAATTTTTACAGAAGTTAGTAGTAGTAATTACGATAATTGTAATAAATTTCTACTTCTACAAACAATAGTAAAATATACTAAACATTGTGGAATTCTTTCCTATTGTTGTAGCATTTTATTCGACAATTCAATTGCTACAATAATTAATAGTTTTTAACTATAAATTGTAGTAAAATTTTCTACAAATTGTTAAGTATTTTTCTACAAGTCTACTACTACAACATTGTAGTAAAATTTTGTAGTCACATTTTTTTCCGTGTAGCCCGCATTCTTTCTGGGCCAAAGTAGCAATCTCATTTTAAGCCACTTGTCCCCTCTCGGTAAGGAACGGTTGTTCCAGCTAATCCACTGTTTGAAATTCAGGATAGTGTGTGTGATAAAAGCAAAAAACCAAAATGTATGTTGATATTCAGTGATGGATAATTTATAACACAAAAAGTGAAAGATCTTACAACTTACCAAGTATGAAATTATGCACAAGCTTACCTGAAACAAAATAAATATAATTTATTATATAGATAGAACATCGTGTTAAAAACATTGTGTTATATTATTTGAATTACAAGCCGATCTTTCCTAATTCACCATAAAATGTCTACTTAACTAATACTGTTATTTTTTTTTTAAGTTTTCTAATCATCTACACAACAAAGAGAAAATTTAAAATATACAATGGCTATATTTCATGAACTAAAGATCATATCAAATAAATATAGTTTAAAAAAACTAAAAAACACGCTTTTAGAGCATATCAAACTAAAAAGTTAAAAATAATTTTTCAAATAAGCTTAAAACAATAATAAATGGAAAATACTAGTATTATTGTGAAAAAAGCGTCGGGCGCCCGATGTACGAGAAATATGGACAAAGCGCCCCACGCTTTTTTCACAATAATACTAGTATTTTCCATTTATTATTGTTTTAAGCTTATTTGAAAAATTATTTTTAACTTTTTAGTTTGATCTCTAAAAGCGTGTTTTTTAGTTTTTTAAACTATATTTATTTTGCATTTTTTAGTTCGATGTATTATAAAAGCGTGCTTTTTAGTTTTTTTAAATTATATTAATTTTTTACTTGTTATTAAAAAAAAATTTGTAAGTTGAAATTGCTGAAAAAAAAACAATTATTTTTTTCAGCCGTGGACGGGATTAGAACCCGCCATCGGTGAGTCTGGCGATCGACGTGACCGCGCCTTAGACCGCTCGGCCAACGAACGAACTTGAGGTAGTGGAATATACTGACTTACTTTTAGTCCAAAGGAGAGTTACAAACATACATACAGGTGAAGCTAATAAAAGCGTGTTAAAAATGCTTTAATCTTTCAGTGGAAAAGGTGAATCAAATAAAAAATCGTATTAAAAATGTGTACTTTCAATACACCAAATTAATAAATTAACATTTTAATTAAGTAATTCGTTTTTAATTTTTCTACTATCCCTGTAATTACATCTGTAATAAAAAAAAGTGAAATTACCGAAGCGCCACTGACCAGTAACATAAACGATTTTAATGAGATTCTAAAACAGAGCAGTTTTCTACAAAGTTTCAGAAAATTACTTGCGGTATTTATGATCAACTTGAACAACTTTAATAAAGTTAATTAAGAAGCAGTTAATTTTGTCACGTAAAAAAACAAATTGGGTTTAAGAAAATTATTATCTAAGATTGATTTTATTTTTTCTTGACAGCCTTGTTTTTGTCACCAATCAATTAAACGTTTTGAAGTGAGAAATTTTAATTGAAAACTATTTTATTAAAATTATTTATTTATACGATGGTAAAGGAAAAAACCGATTATATTAACCAAACATTTTGAATAAAATAAAACGCGCAGTTTTTAAAACGCAAAAACATATATTTTATGTTAAATAGTAAATACCATTGAATATACAGGTATCCATGAAAAAGTTTAAAAATGTTATCATTTATTTAATGGTGGTCTTTAACAAGTTAACTGCCAAGGGGTATTTTGCGATAATAGTCCTGTCTTTTAGTGATTTTTATCATAGTATGGTGTAACAAGTTAGCTTTCTTCTTTTTTTTTTTTTTTAATAGTATGAAAAAACAAGACCTTATCTAAATTCGGTTAAGTCATTTTTTATCTAAAAGCAGCTGACCAGAAATTTCTTACTCGAGCCGTGTGAGCCATAATAGGTACACATTAATTTTTCTAATTTTGACATACAGGGTGTCCCAATAGTGTGTGGAAGTTCGATGTATCCTATATTATAGAAAATATCAAACAATGTTATTTACAAAAGTTGAAGATAATATTAATCTGCACATTTCAAAATTATTTTCGATTATACAGTGATCCATAACTTCAGAATTGATCAAACCTATGTTTTTTTTTTAAATGGACCACCCTGTATTTAATTGTAAATTTGACTTTGCCCTTCAAGAAAATACCTACATGTATGAGGTTATACTGGGTATTTTCGAAGTTTTATATGAAAATCGTACTAGGTTCAACCCTCTGCATATTTCAAAAGAAACAATCGAACATCAACATTTTTTGATGAATCATTTTTAATGATAGTCTACTTTTATAAGAATATACTAATTGTTTCCTAGCGCAACAGACGTGTACACGGTGAGTCAAAACTCAGATACATGATTTTCTCAATTTTTTTAAATGTAACACCCTGTATTTCATATCACTACTAAAAAGTTAAATATTACCTATCCCTAAACACAATAGTTTAGCGAGATTCTTAGATGAAATGTTCAAAAGAGTTAATTATAACTAAATTCACAATGTAATTTGATTTAGTATTCAGCTATAAGCAATATAAATAAAATGAAAAAATACGAATTAAAATGATGTTTTTTTTTTCGGAGAGTACTTATTAAAAGTGGATTTAGAGGTAATGTCACGCAGCAGATAAGTAAAATTAGTTAAAAATCCTCTACTGTTGTAAAAATATATACACCAGTAGGCAAAATTTATATTATACGTCGTAGGAAAAATATATACCGGGTGCCGCACTAGAAATTTCCGCAAATTGAGGACTTATATCTTCCGAACTGTAACCTACCACACCCAGGTATCTAAATAATTTATTAAATACAATATTGCATTCTTATTAAATTAAAATTCCTTCATTTAACGAAAAATCTTCCAGATAATTAAACCTTATTTACTCTATAACCACGTCCGTAAAGGATCCAAATTTTTGAACGTGTCTGGGAACACAGACCATATTCCTTTTCACGAAGTAATTATCATTAAAACACTTAACTCGCTTATCTTTCTAACTTCGATGTTAAGACCGATTTCATCTTAAAATGTGCCAATATTTCATTTCAATTTAATTTCGTAAAAAATTTCGAAAAGATTTTAAAAATAAGCACACCAAAATATGGTATTTTTCAAGAATGTACTAATATACAGGGTGTTTAATTTAAAAAAAAATGATTATGGATTTTGAAATAGCGCCATTTTGTTTTTTTTTCTAAGAAGAAGTTACAATTTAATTTCCGGTATACTCTAATAAAACTTAGGACCCTACTTAAGTCTTTATTGAAAACCGCATCGGGCTATCTTAATTGGTTCGGAAGATACAAGTCCTCAAAATGTGGAAAAATATAGTGAGATACCCAGTATTACATTTATCACAGGTTCTAGCAACTATAAATAATGCATTGTCAAGTAAAGATAATTTAAGTAAAACTGTTATTTAAATGTATATAGCCATAAAAAAGTTTCCGTTATACCTTCTGTTATTCCAGGCGCAAAAATGTTTGGGTTGTCATGGTAACGGAACAAAAACAAGCTTTTGATTTGCTAAACAATGCTGCTATAAAATTTTATTTTAGAAAGTAGCAGTTTTTACAAACGATTCAATTGAATTTTAAGGGAGAGTAAATTCCCAGAAATATTTTGGTATAAAAACTAAAAATATCAAATATATTCCAATTTCGCTTTTAAAAATGCAAGTCAGTGGTTTACTGGTTTTGAGGTTAATTATCGCTAAACATTTCTGGGAATTTACTCTCTTTTAATACTCAAATTAACAGTTTTAGTACAAGTTATACTACTTGTACTTAACATTTTATTGATGCTTACTTGGAGATTTTAAAAACAATTAAAAATTAACCCAATAATAATAACGCACATCTACACTATTCTACACACTACAGAATCGTCGAATGTCCAATACAATAACTACAAACAAAAAATGTCGCACAAAATTCCAATTTATCCGCCGTTCGCGAAAATTCGAGTGACCGAAACGTAACCGCTCCGCGTACAAATTTGTTTTACGAACTTCACATCAAAATGTTCTTTCCAAAGCCAAAGTCAACTTTCTGTTTCGAGTCTCCGCCGTACCGTATAATATAATACATAATTTATTTTTAAATAATTAAGCACTGTATAGAAATAACGAATGTGAATTTCCGTGGAAGCAGCACGCGCTGATGCCTCATTGTCTGCGCGATAACCGACTACATCACTTATTCTTGTTTGTGTTTTCTTTTATGAATTTAAATACGAGGAATAAGGAAAATAAAGTTAATGATATTTACACTAAGACGACTACTATTCACGATTCAAATTCTCGCGCGCCTACAAATAGGATATTTGTTTATTTACATTGTTCGTTTTGTTCGATTTTTTAACTGCTTTTGGCTAATATTATCATTATAATAGTATTTTAAGGTTTATTTAGTGTTAATTTAAGTTTAGTTTCCCTGCTTTCGTCATAAATATATTTATCATGTGTTTAAAATTAATTTGTTGGAAATCTTTACCTTTCTGGATGCTACACAAACATCTAGAAATATTTGTTTACTAAACGCAGGACATGTTTTATTATGTGGTTTAAGGGTCGATCTTTTAACCTTTGAGTAAAGTTACATGTAAGTTAACACACAATGCCAGAAGCGGCGCAAGGCGTGGGCGACGTGGGCCACCGCCAACAGCCTTGCGGCCTGAAGGTTTAACTTTAACTTATAAAAAATATTTATTTTGTTTCCTTCTCACATCTGACCTGCCTACATGTAAGCAAAACTCATATAATATAATGTTAACTATCAAACACTCTGTATTTTTAACTTTAATATAAAAAACAACGAATAACGAATTATTTTAAATAAGAAAAGATGCCAAATTCTAAACATTATCAAAATCTGTTTTTGTTCCAATATATATCTCTCGAAGTGGCGCCATAGTGAAATAACAAATAGGTAATATCGTTTTTCTACACCCACATGAATATTAGCTTATCTACGCTCAGATTACAAAACGAAAAAGTATGCTATTATTGCATTTAACTGAACGAATATATTTCATATCCATTGTAGGTAGTGAAAAATGAAATCCACCAATCACAGTTCATATTTTGGACAACCAACCATTATTATTTTAAAAATTTTAAATAAGTGATAATTCTGTCAAGCTAATTGTCAGTATATTTTTTGGTTATTGAAATTAAATATACATTAAAACGAAAGTTATTTTTGTGTAGAAACGATAAATAATAGCATTTTTATTTTTATTTGGAACATTTTGAAAATTTTTATCAAACTTTATGAAACTAATTTCATTACGAGTATTAAAACTAAAATCACGCGAATAGCTCGGGTTCGAATTTGAGCTCGGGACAAAAATTTTTTAAGTTTATTTTATTTTATAAATTGATAATATTCATAAATTATTTTAAAATTAATTATTTTGTCTTAACAACCTAAAATAATTTTTTAAATTTGTAGATTTTTGTTATTGGGTCGTAGAAAAAATATACTGTACAACTGGAGTGGATTGTCCATATCTACGCTTGTTGCACAAACTACAATTTTCACTGAGTAGGTAGAATCCTGCAAATGGCAACATATTCGCTTATTTTGTTTTCTGTTTGTATAAACAGATTTTGATGCGAGAATGAGGTCCACTGATTAAAAGGGATAAATATTAAATAAAAAGTAAACCAGTCCATTGAACTAAAATATGTAAAAAATGGTTTTATGGTTAGAACCTTTAAAAGTTTTGCTCGTTAAAGTGAAATATTTAAACTATTACTCACATTATGGGGTCTATTCTGTAACAATTCCTTTATATTTAACGGCCTTTAAAAATATTGGCGGCTTTTAAAAATATGTTCGTATTCGTTAATTTACTTCTGTCATTACTTAAACGGATTTCTTTAAGATAGTCCTCTAATGTATTTTAAAGATCCGTTTAAATAATGACAGAAGTAAAGAAGAAAATATTTTTAAACGCCGTTAAATATAAGGGAATTGTTACAGAATAGACCCCATAGTGTGTCAATTTAAAACTTCTCTTTGGCAATCGTTCTATGCAAGAATATTAAAAATAAACTACTTTATTTATAAAACAATATAATTATATTAAAAACTAAAAATCGAATTATTATATTTAACAGAACGTTCCGATTTGGTTTACATTTTTTATTCTCCTCTAATATTCGATCCCAGAGGTGAAAGGTGAATCATTTGAAAGGTGCGTCTTTTGCGTTTTTGTTTGCGCTCTTTCTCTTTCTTTCCTTTTCCCTTTTTTCTTTTTTTCCCATTTATTTCCTAAAACGTCCCTCTTTATATGATTTTTGACTTATTTATTTTTGTATTTGTTATTAAAAGCATCACTAAAATTATTTAAAATGGACTGTTCTCGAGTGAGTGAGAGCAGTGCTTTTAAACCTTACGAATTTTATGAAGATTTACAAATAATGATCCCAAATTTACCTGATTTCATTAAAGGTGTAAAACAGCTGCTCCAATACACAATAGAAAATAAGTTGAAAGAACTTTAACCAAATATTTATATTGTCATTCAAATTTTGTTAACAGTACCAGTAAGTACAACTTCTGCTGAAAGGAGCTTTTCAAAATTAAAACTAATAAAAAATTAAGAAGTACAATGGGCCAGCAAAGACTTTTAGCATTGTCAATTTTATCTATTGAAGCAGCATCTAATCTGGATTATGGTACAGGAGTTCAGTAAAGCTAAAAACAGGAAATTTATGTTTCTGTAATTCTTTACTGCTGGTAATGATTACTTAATATTATTAGTTAAAGTCTAAGAGATGTTAGCATTTTTATGAATATAAGTTTCAATTTTATTTCTCTATATAAAATCCGTCTTCTTGCGCCACCAGAAAGCCTCGCAAAAATTTATCTTACCCACATAAAATTTAGAGCTTGCCCCGGCACTGCACAATGCAGTTTGATTATATTCATAAAATTTTGCAAAATCTCAATAATGTGAATCTGTAGATATCCATGTATCGCAAGAATCAAAATTTTAAGACTTACACTTTGAAAATAACGAAAACGTCAAATTAACTTTAACATTAAACACCATATAGATTGCAATTAGCTGGGAGCTTTTTTGCAAATTTCATTTTTAATATAAACTTTACCACACACTATAAAAAATAAACAAATTTAATGCTCACAAGTAAGAAAAAAGTCGAATTATAATTAATACAAATTAAAATATAAAGAACACGAACGCCAATATTGCCAGCTGATGAACTGATTTTAAAAGAAAATTGATAAATTAACTGAAATTAAAAAAATCACTAAAACAAAATTCTAAAATAACTATGGAACATGACACAAATTTCGCTACTTAAAAAAAGGTATTTCCACTTCTTTTACAAATTTCCTTCAGAGGGCGTATCACTTATCTTGAATCTCGAATACTATGCGGCTAATACCCGTAATCGTTTTCCCTTGTGAGTTAGGTCATAGAATATGTAGATATAATATATGATGGTGGGTAAGGTTTTCTTCACCTGTGAGTCAAACGGGACAATCAATCACCCGTAAGTCAAATGAGACCATCAATCATCTATAAGTCGTCCCGGAGAGGTGAATGAAGTTGGCCCCCAATGATATTTTTCATAAAAAAAAACTATTGCACTAGAATGCACTAGTGGATACACCACTATTTGTTTATTTTTGCATCACCTTCTTCGAGATACTGCAGCTATTTCTTTGCGGGGGGATGAACGCTTCCTTCCGGTAAAAAATTTAGGATTTACTGTATTGCACCAGTTAGCCCTTATCATGCACTTATATGCACCACCAATTAAACTTTTTGCACCCCCTCCCTTTAGTAGTTATAGCTCTTTCTTTACCGTAAAGTAGGCCCCCAATGATTTTTTCACAAAAAAAATATTGCACCGGTTTGCACTCCTGATGTACTTTACCGTGATGTTAGCCCAACCAGTGATATTTGAGCAAAAACAATATTGCACCGATATGTATACATCATTTACTCATTTTTAGCCTTAAATAAATGTTGGCCAATTCGCACGAGGATGCACATTTTAATACTCATAATATTTCATAGTACATCTCTAAATTTCAAACCAAATAGAAAGGAATTACTTTATAAGCTTACTACAACATACTTGGTAACAGTATTGTGGTTATTCTGTTGACGTCACACATACTGTGGTAACGTTAAATGTGTAACGTCATATATGTCAAATTTAATCAAGTTGGGGATTTCTAAACCAAATTAGAATCATAATAAATTTTAGAATCTTTTAATTTTGTTATTTATTTAAAATGATGTCTCCTTCAACAAAAGAAGATTTTATTTTGTGTTATATTTGTGTTGAAATATATTTCCATCTTAATATCTCTAGTTATTTCAGTATCCTGTATTTAAAATTTAATTTCTTTCATAGTAAATACAAAAATGTTCAAAACAAACCCTAAACACAGAAAAAAGTATCTCTTCTAATTTCTTTTCACTTTGCGCATGCTCGATATGTCTAAATGTGTACCTTACCACATAACCGACGTGGTTAGAAGTAGTAGTTATATGCTTTGATAACATATGACGTCATGTAAGAAATGAAACTGTATAAATAAATGTTCTGGTCACTTATGATGGTAAGCTTATAAAGAAAGTTTACTATTACGATAATCATAGGTGTACGTTTAATTCAAAAAATAGAAGACGAAAACGAGACAAAATTCAGCCCAACCCAGATGATAATACAAAAATTATATTAATATAAGTAGACCTTTAAAAAATGAAAGTAATATCTAAATCACCTGTATGCACTTAAAAACAGTCCAACAACTTTTAAATTGCACAGATTTCACTCAGAATATAGATTATCAAGAAACCATAGTTTCTTGTAAACTAACTGGAATACTTGTTTTATAAAAAAAAACATCTGGTTAGGATTTTCCCTTAAGCTGTTTTATACGTAGTTCTGTATATTGCATATTGTTCCTGAAGATAACTTAGGCTATTACCAATAATAAAATTCTGCTCATTTTGGCCGACATGTTTATTTGTTGTAAAAATGTATATTCGGATTGATATTGAGACATGTACCCTGAAAATAATGAGTGCATTACAAGAAATACTATTCACCAAGTCACAGTTTATAGCTAAAGAATTAGTTCGCTCACTCTGCGTCGGCACTTTTGATCTCAATGTTCCAGTTTATACATTGCGCAACTCGGATTTGTATCCCTGGCGCATACAGAATCAAATCATAATAGCTCAAGAGCCCACTGCAAATTTTTACCGCCATCTGATATTGAAACAAGTATTAGAAATTAAAAATTTAAAAAAACTGACTTCAAAAACGTGCAGATGCCATCACCACAACTTAACCAAATTTATATGGGACCACCCCTGAGGTACCCCCTTACTAACAAAAAAAGAATCATATAAATCGGACAAGGTGGTAAAGCATTATCGCTAAAAATGCAGAGTTTGAGGATTTTCTCATGGACCCAATTATTAGATTTTGACCAAATATATATGGGACCACCCCTGAAGTACCCCCTTTCTAACAAAAAAAGGATCATTGAAATCAGACACCGTGTTAAAGAATTATCGCTGAGCATACATAAAAAAAAATATCGCGACGAATTGAGAACCTCCTCCTTTTTTGAAGTCGGTTAAAAATGTGGATAATCAGGACGAACTGGTTAACGTTTATTTAGCGCTACAAATGACTAACTGATATACAGTGTGTCTACTTAAGTTGGAACCAACATTTTTATTATTGATTTTAGGAAAAAAAGTTATTATTGATAAAAAGTCCTGCATGACCCAAAACCTAAAATACAGTCATCACATATCAAATTTTTCAAGCCGTATACGAGATTTGTCAAAAAATATGAATTTTGCTCAAGAGTAAAGTACGTTAATTTTTGACAAAATCCAAAATTTTCATTAAGAAAAGTTGATTAGAATTGAATATTACATTCAAATATGCAATTACACCGATCTATCTGAAAAAACAGATTTTCTTATTTTTTATAAACTCTACACTCTACACATTGATTGTAAATATCTGAAAACGTTATAAATTACGTTAGCTACTATAAACATGAAACGCTGTCCTTTTGTTGTTTGTGAAGAATTTAGTATTTTAAGTTTTGGGTCATGCAGGACTTTTTATCAAGAATAACTTTTTTTCCTAAAATCAATAATAAAAATGTTTTCCATATGGTTCCAACTTAAGTAGTACATCCATATCGAATAGTTTTTTTTGCGCAAATATCATTGGAAGGGTTTAACTTTACAATAAATAAATTGTTGTGACTACCAAAGGGAGAGGGTGCAAAAAGTTTAATTGATGGTGCATATGAGTGTATCATGAGTGCATAACTTTGTAGAGTGCACAAAATTCAAGAATACTCCCAAACTCCCTACCATCTCCCTACTATAAGCTATAAACCCCTACCTTTAGTAGAAAACGAAAGTGTCAAGATATACTGGGACAAGACATTGCTCACAAATAGGACGGTAGAACATACTAGACCAGATATAACAATCGTCAACAAACGAAACAAAACAGCTTACCTGGTCGATATATCAATACCAAACAACAATATGGACACAAAAATAAAAGAAAAAATAGACAAATACCTACCGCTATGTCGAGAAATCAAGGGCCTTTGGAAATTGGAACGCATAGAAGTTATTCACTCCTACTGACAAACCTTATGAGTTGGTGATAACGAAAATGTAATAGGCGGAAACATACGACCTACAAGATTTATGCAACTACAGCTGGAGAGCACAATTTTATTATATCTTAGCCAGTGTCGTTATTAAATACTGTTCTGTAATTACTCATTTATTTGTTCTTTTTTAAAGGCCGATTATTACGTATTTTCCAAGGTTTTCAGGAAAGATGCCCGTTTCAAAATTGTGTCAATGGTTCTGCAGTTTCGTGAGCAATATCGTTTACATACTCTTTAAACCTTGGTTATTCAAATAACCGTCCAAAAAATAAAAGTAAGCCACCCACAATTGCGACTTATTAGCTGAAAACAAGGTTCCATGCAATTTTTTAAAAGACATTGCGAAGGTTGGCAAGTAGGTATACAATTTTTTTATTTCCTAAAATATTTTTGCGAGCCATTTTATCGCCCACAAAGTACGACTTCTTCGAAGCCAGTTTCTCAAAATGGTTTTGTTTTATATTCGTTTTTATACTATAATATAAATGTAAATGCACTGCAGTTTCGGGACATATTTATTTGCAAATATTTTCTCAAGAAACAGTGAATAATAATTACGGTATGGCAATTGCCCAATACAGAAAAGTCTTGCGGTTACTATAACTATTTAGGATTACATCAGAAAATATTATTATTATTATTATTATCAAAATCGTCTTCCAGGAGTTTTTGAACTAAAATTGCAGGTGAAATTTGTATTAGAAATGTAATCTTTTCTTTATAGATTTTTTTATGGATGATTTCTTTTCTTAGGAATAAAGTGTTTATATTTAAACTTTAAAATATTGTTTGTATTATTAGGGACGGCGCTAGCAGTTTCGCCGCCCCGGGCAAAAAGGTAAAATTCCGCCCCTTTATAACAAAAATTAAAAGAGAACAAAATTTCCACGTTTAGTAGTAAAATATGAAGATTTAATTTGCCAAAAATACAAATTTCTTGAATTATGATTTTGGCACTAAATTCAAATTAAGGTTGGTCCATTTGTATCCCAGGATATAAGTCTTTGCGGCATCTTTGCACGTACAAATTTTTAAACATTTTTTCCCATATCAGTTTATGTGTTATTCTGATAAAATATATTATTATGCATTATTGTTTAGTGGCTGGCATAAACTTTAGTTTTATATCCCAGGTTCTCTTTTTCTATGTAGCAAGTTAGTATTATAGAGTCGATAGTGACTGATATAGGTGTCCCATTTTCGCAAACAAGCCTCGAAAATGTACATCATGTTGAGTAAAATAAAAGGAAATTTACGAGTGAGTAGCTCTTGGGGATAACTCATGGAAATTTCGATTTTCCTTAACAGAAATATTTTCCGACCCCTAAATGCACTTATCCATTCGGTACCGAGATTTGGAGCAAAATTCAGCTTTGAAATTAATTTTAAAATCTTGATTGGATTTTCTTTTTTATTTGGTAAGGCCAAAACCGATACTACCTCGTCTGCTAGGTCCAGCGCGTTTATATGAGATAAATTCTAATCATAATACTATTTCTAGATCTATTTCTTCACAATATTTTAATAAGTCGTTTTAAGGGGTATATTTTAAATCATAAATATTGTATAAAACTGGAAATAGTTGCTGGATTCAAGCGCGTTGATAGCTTGGTCTAATGTGAAAACACAGCCTTATATTTCAAAGTAGGATCTTCTATCAGATCATCTTGTGTCTTACGATATGTCAATTTCGTCTGCAAGTTCTCGATAATCGTTAAGCATTTCATTAAAGATCTAAGATCTTTGAAAAAATATTTACAGATAGTAGATAGTAAGAGCTTACTTATTGGATTGTTTGTACAAAATTACAACTTAATAGGTCAGAAACCTCAATTTTTATAGAGTTGTCAATCTCCTATTACAAACTGCAAATAAAGCATCGTATATCCCTCCTAATTAATACCTCAGTATTTTTAATGCATTTTTTCGGCTTTCCCAACGAGTATCACTTGGGGGTTTCCAAGTTTGTTCCTGAACATATTTATGAATATGGTCCATCGAAAAGTTGATGAGAAAACAAGTTATAAAAGTAATTTTGAAAAACCGACTTTAAAATCGTGCAGATGCCCTTAAAAATTGAGATTTTTTATTTTCTTATAGATCATCAGATCCTGACCAATTGTATACGGAACTAACCCTGAGGTATCCCCTTTCTAACAAAAAAAAAAAAAAAAATTAGAGAGATCGGACAACGTGGTAAAGAATTATTACTGAAAATACATAAAAAAAAATGAAGAGTTTGATGAATTTCTCATGGGCCCCACTATTACAACTTGACCAAATTTATATGGGACCACTCCCGAGGTACCCCCTTTCTAACAAAAAATCATAGAATCATAGAAATCGGACAACGTAGTAAAGAATTATCGCTAAACATACATAAAAAAATATTCCGACGAATTGAGAACCTCCTCATTTTTTGAAGTCGGTTAAAAAATAGATTTTTTTGGACCATATTAAAAAAATTGGCTACATGGAAGAATGACTTTACCATGTCATGTCAAGTTTAATACATGGAAAGTAAAATGCTTGTGGATTTGACGCTTTTATTCCAGATTGTACTCCCCATTTAACGCCTTTCATGTTGGCCCCATTATCGCAAGCCGCATATCCCCCCTCATTGGCATTGGACTGTCATTTACTCGATCTTGCTGACAATCTAAAATTATTGAATAATATTTACCTTTTTAAATCTCGCTAATAATGTGAGATGTTATATTTTTACTTAAAAGGAATAATTATTTAAATTTGAATATCTTTTCCGATATAGTGGACTTTAACTTCCTCTTTTTTGAGGCCTCTGCGAATACGCTCTTCCTTTACTGGATCAAACTGGCAGGTAATTGAATTATTTGTAAAAAATTACAATTACCAAAATCTAAAAAGTTTGTCACTTGTACCTCGGAGGGCTAAACAATTTTGAGCAAGCATTTTTATTGTTGAAACAATTCGTAGAAGTACCTCGTACCAATAATTTATCTCTGCGGTAATGAGTCTTTGTGAGTGACTGTCAATCGTACTGTATTCATTGACTAAATTCAGTCCAAAATTTTTAACTTTGGATATGGTTTTTAGAGGTTTCAGGTTGTGTTAAAGTCTCAGCGAAGTGCGTCCAATCTTTAAAACCTTCAGTAGAAAGAGAACTTAAAATAGAACCAAAATGTTTGAAGTTGCATATGCCTAGATGATAATTTAATTTTGTAATATATAAATAAATTTATAATTTTTAACATCTTTACACATTTATATCAATTTACTTCACTTCACTACAATATAAAGTATAAATGTAGCTTTTTTTTTAATTTTTAAGGTTGTCTGAACAATGATTTTTGATATTGACTTGACATCGTTACCGTAGGCAACGTTAATCAATGATCTGCATATATGTCTAAACCGGTACTGCGCACTTATCAAAAATTAGATAAAATTGTGATTAATTTTCATATAATTTGTAGATGTGGCTTTTGTTTAGTAAAGTTTTCAAACCGCTCCCGCTCAACATATAAGGTGTCCCCCTTGAGCTAACGAACAGTGTCCATTCACCAGTTGGTTAACTTACTGTTAAATTTTACCATGAGATTTAAGTAATCACTAACAATTTTTTTTATCTTAATTCATATTATAAATACCTACATAAAAATTAAATAAATGTGATAGTAAAAAAGAAGGGAAAATACCCAAAATACAGTTAACAAAAATTGTATATTATTAAAAAATAAAATTCAATGAAGAACGCCGTCCAAGTAGAAGCCGAAAGCTTTGGTAACACAAAATTGTTTTGAAGTTTAATTACAAACCTTACTTCCGTGAAATCACATATAACTTATTTTGTAGGGATGTGTCTTATCCAATGATTAAATAGACAATTAAAATATCTTTCATCGGTGACGTGACGTATAAAAAATATATATCCCGACGCGCATCATCGATTTACGAAATATTAAATTATTCCTTTTATTTGCACCATATATATTATGTTAACCTTTCTTCTAGACAACTGAAATCTATGTTCATTTGTTTACTTTAAAATAGCTAAATATATCAAAAAAGACAAAAAATATTTGAGAATAAGATGTCATACCAATCTAATAGTTCCTAAATACTGTATAGTTTTAATTAGGTTTGACAGGGAAAAATATTCTTAGTTATTCAAAATAGATTCCGCAATCTAATTCAACCGCGAACAAAGAGCGTCAATACGTAATTCTTTATCGTCAAATGGATCTAGCCGAAACTTCATCGGTTGTCTAAGCCAAATACAAACCAAATAATTTGGCAAACATGCTAGTAACAAATTTGTAAGCACTTCTGGAAAATTGCCATGACCTATCTATATGTTATCGTTTGTTTTTAAAAAATGTAAAAATTTACACTAAAAGAGAACAGATCGAAAACTCCAGTAAAATATATATTAGATGACAAAGATGTACACTATATTTTACGGCTAACCCATTGAGAAAATCTGGACATTAGTTCAAAAACTAGGTTGCTTCGCGAAACGCCACCTTCAAAATGAATGACGTACAAGAAATCACAAAAGAAATTTTTCGAGCATTATAAATAGAGATGCAACGGATAGTTGTTTGGCCGGATAACAGATACCGGATATCCGGCGAGCTTCAAGGCCGGATAGCCGAATATCCGGCGGCCGAATATCCGGCCCAACGTCTAGCGCCTGATGTGAGGATTCGAAAGTCGCGCAGGCGCAGCGAACGCGATTAGCAGGACGAGGAAAATCGTGCGGCCATTGTAAGGAAAATCAGTTGTTTGTTCGCTGCTTGCTACGTGATCTGCGTCGTAGAAAACCATTACAACATGTCAATGGTGAAAAAAAGATCGCCTATTTGGCAATATTTTGAAATAGATAAGGAAAATAATAAGTTTGTCTGCACAAATGTAATGATTGTTTTATAATCTTCCTTCAGGTACTTCTGCTATGAGTAATCATCTGAAATCAAAACATCCAGAGAAGTTTCTATTGACGAAATGAAGGGAAGACAAAGATGCTGGCTTGATGTACGAAAACAAGCGAAATCGACTGTTGCCTGCAAACTCCGAAAATTTGGTCTTTATTCACCAAAATTTACCACTTATTAATTTTGACTATTAAAAGGTAGTTTTTGGTTTTCAGAAGAAGATTATTCTTTTTTGTTCTTTGTGACTTTTTGTGTTTTTGTAACTTTTTCAGCTTTAAATAAAAGTCATAATTTTAAGCCATTTAGTTATTATTAATAATTATTATTATTTACCAGAAAAATATTTATTTATTAAAGTTGATTTCACGGAATTGTCACGCATTGTGTCATAATTATTGAATATCCGGTATCCGGCCGGTTACTAAGCTACTATCCGACATCCGGCCGGATATTAAATTTAGGCCGGATAGGCCGAATACCGGATAGTTTCCGGATATCCGTTTCATCTCTAATTATAAAGTGTTACTGATGAGGTGCCCGATACTCTCAACGATGAAAAACTACTAGACTAATTTTGTTAACAAAAATCGAATTGCTAACATTTACGGTGTCATCCACGTAGTTGCCAAATTATTATGAGAGAGTATGGGAGAATATTGTTACAAGGATTGCTTATGGTTATAATTTGGTACTGACTAAACATAAGGCTCTAAAGCACGAAAAATGCTTTCAAAATTACATTATGTACAGGGTGCGGCAAAAAGGTAGGCATTATTTCAGATAGTGGTTGCTCGGTTTATAAAACCGGCAACACTATGCACGCGGTCGCGTTAGGTAGACAAAAGTATGCAGTTTTCAGTTATCAACATGGCTTGGAGCGGAGTGCATCGTGCTTTCGTTGATGTTGGTCGGCATGGAGCAGTTCTGGATGGAAGAACAATTCGTCGGTGGGTTTTACACTTCAGGGAAACAGGTTCTGCGCTTAAACGAAAATCTACTGGCCGACCAAGGACAGTAAGAACACCGAAAAACGTGAATGCAGTAAGAGTTTCCGTACAACAGTCTCCAAGGCGTTCAGCTCGTAAACATGCAGCTTCTTTGGGAATTTCCGATAGAAGTGTTCGAAGAATTTTACACAACTCACTCCAAATGCATCCGTACAAAATGATGGTAGTGCAGGAATTAAGTATTCATGTCTAGCGATGAAGCTCAATTTCACCTATCGGGTTAAGTAAATAAGCAAAATTTTCGTTATTGGTCGGCAAATAATCCACAGGAACTTCATGAGCGACCACTTCTCAGTCCAAAGGTTACTGTCTGGTGTGCAATATCTGAGTTCGGCGTGTTGGGGTCCTTGCTTTTTCGAAGACGATGGAATAACGGTAATAGTCAACGGAGATCGAGCATTTTGATATGCTTAACAATTTCCTGCGTCCAAAAGTTAACGAGTTGAACGTTAATCAACGAGAAATTCTTTGGTTCCAGCATGATGGTGCTACATCGCACACCACGCGTCGTTCACTTAATCTTCTTCAAGAAATGTTCCCAAAAATGTGGTGTCTTTACGAGGTGATCTCTGCTGGCCGCCGCGTTCGCCTGATTTCTCGCCTTGCGACTTGTTTCTTTGGTTACCTCAAATCGAGAGTTTTTACACATCGTCCGCGGACTTTGGAAGAATTAAAGGCAGCCATAAGACAAGAAATTGCCGCAATTCCCCAAGAAAGGATCCATCGGGTAATGATGCGCTTCCGTGGAAACCTACAAGAGTGCATCGACAATAATGGCCGTCATTTAAAAGTTATCATTTTTAAAAAATAACGTTCCTAAATGGCATGAAATATAGATTTGAATAATAATAAAAAAAATGTTGCTTTATGTGGTTTGGTTTTTATTGATATCCCAAATAGTACCTATCATTTTGCCGCACCCTGTATATTATGTATATTTGCATTCTTAATGCCAGTTATTATTAGTTTAATATATTTTTTCTTGTTGCAACTAATATAGTTGTATAGTGTTTATCAGGAAAGTACGCAATTCATTTTGAAGTGACAGCAGTGTAAAGCAAGCGTAGTAGACGTAAATACTGATTCATTCATAAAACGCATGCTCGCTCCTCAGATAAACATACTCGCACAAACCCCACTCAAATTAGCAGTATCCTTCTTTTTAATGCGACAATCGATGTAACAGCTCTGTCTGCGTAATAATAAATACACAATCTGAATGATTGCAATAGAAAAGGGCTTAATTATGAATGAATGAATTAGTCTAGTGGTTTTTCGTCGTTGGATACTCTAATGTTTACTGTTAATTAATACCGGCTCTTCAGAAGAAAGTTTTTTCTTCATATAGTGACAGTGTTTTAAATGGAAAATAATTACTATCTGATGATAAACAATAACTTTATTATTTTTCCTGGAAACAAGTGCAGAATAGCACTTTTCGACATTTTATTCTATTTTCTATTATATCAACATTTGTCTTGAATAAAATTATTACATTTATTTACTTATGACTCCCCTCCTGTTCCATTTTCTGTTTTTATCATTTTTAGCTATCTACTTCTACTAGTGAAAATGAAAACTTAGACAAAATGAGGTGATCAAGTATGTTGATTGTCATTAATGTAGATATTTTATTAAATTTTATTGGTCAATAATGAACAGAAGGTTACGCCATGGTCATAATGCTTGACGTGATTTTTTCCATAGTTGATACTGGAACGTTCTAGAAAGATTTTGTTGCAGCTGTTGCATCCTTTGTAGTTTTTTCAAAAATCATTTTAATAAAAATCGAAATTTTTTATATTGGGTTTGGCCAGAAAGTGAATTGTCTTGTCAATATGCAGTACGTTAACAAACGCATCAAGCAAAATAAAGATGATACGCTTAATTATATTAGGACGTGAGCGGATTAAAGAGGGTACGTACCTTTGTTTAATCACGCTTTTTCGATGACCCACAGTCGGCGACGTCTGTCTATTCAATAGTATTGTATTTCTATACTGTTCTCCTGGAGTACTGGAAAGTTAACGTACTGTATTTATTTATAACGTTTGTGTAATGTTAATTGATAGGTTGTGATGCATTTTCTTTAACTAGGTATTTACCTATTGGATTTTTTTTTATAATTCACCAATAAATTTATTTTGTTTCCATTTTTAAAAGCAAACCTGTAAAAATGCCGAATTCCTAAAGTATTTACTCTTTTGTGGAATTGATAGGATTGTAAATTGTGTATTTAAAACATTTATTGTCTATATCCTCTAACGATAAAATACATTTTTTTTAAATGAGGAATTTTTTTCATAAGACAGTTCAGATTACTTGGAATGTGGATAAGATAAGCACTAGACCATTTATTTTTATGAACAGAAATCACTTACTGTCGACTATCCATTTTTAAGTAAACCCGTGGTCTAACTTTTATCGAGTAGGTATTTCAAAACAGGGATGACCTGTGAGAAAAATGTATAAAGTATTTTTAATGGTAATTTGATCCAAGGTATAGGTATTCCATTAAATATGGGACAGTTTTTTAAATAAAAAAAAATGGTATTAATCTAGCTAAATAATACATTGCGTTAAAATTGTAAAAGCTTATTATAGAAAATTAAATTTGGGTTAGAAACAATTATTGTTTTTAAAAAGCATTAAAAATGATCATTATTATCAATTTTATCTCGAGTTTTAAAAAATCTAAATTGCCGATTCTGGAAAAGTGTTTTCAAAATAACCAATCATCGAGAAAAAATATAATTGGAGTTGACTGTGAAATTTAAATGTTTTGAGTTGGTACTTTAGCCACTTCCACAGAATGACATTTTAACCTTGAAATTGATAATGAACGTCTGTGTCAAATTTGTCAAAACTTTAAGAAAATTTAATTCAAATAATGGTATTCAAGAAAGAGCCAAAAGCAAAAATTATTGAATGTTACTTCCGTACAGGTGTAGTTTGGTGTAAATTTTGATTATGATTTCGATATTAAATGAATCTAAAACGTCAAATAAATAATCTCTTCCTCTTCGCACAAACTGAAATTGTACCTTATAAATAAATTATTGTTGTTTAATTACAATATACAATATCAAATTCCAATAAATATTTTCGAAAAAGACATTTCAACTGACTAAAATTATATAGGGTTTTCAATTGACAATTAAAAAATAATAAAGGAAAAAGGAATTTACTTCTTTTGACAATTAATTTGTCATAAGTTACTAAAAAATATAATTCAAAGTCATTTTTATCAAATCAAGTAGGATATTGTCTGTCGTGCGACCAATCCATTAATGCTAATTCCTTATCTTTACATTATTTGAGTTATCGCCCATTCTTTTAACTAGATTTATTCAATTAAAGAAGTCACCTCCGAACACCCCGGAGATAACAGAGATATAACCATTCATTGATAAAATATAATATATTCACGATGCCAAGATTAATTTGACAATCGATACACTCTATTTGTAGGGACGGGGTGAGGCGACGAAAGGTCAGAAGTAAGAGAAGGGACAAAGAGAAGTATTTTACGAAAATACAACTTATTTTTATAAATAAATAAATGTGTAAGACGCTGTGCGCTTATAATAAATAACGTAAATATCCATGCCGGTGTAAGCCCTGTTGCCACTTCCAACCTAACATCACTAGGTTTTGGAATTTATTGAAAATTATTACATCTGATTTAGGGAAATTACATCTAATTTAGTTAAATTTAATATAACTAATGATTCAACATTTTTTGGGTTCAGTTGCAATAAAATAGACTGAATTATTTTAGCTTTTTTAATATAGGTAAATAATTTTGTAAACAAAACGAGAATAATGAAATAGGCATATGACAACAGCGGATATTATACCCGCCTGTGTCCCTTATTCAGGACCTCACGATATTTGTTAGTAGTTACATCTCCTCGTTATCTCTGGAAGACCCCTATTGATCCACCTGTGTTCCGCTCTCGCCTCTCAATCAGACAATCTGCGGATGGCACGCGGAGAATGTCAGGCAATCGGCGAAGAAACTGCCAGAGAGTTGCCAAAACTCATTTAAATTTAAATAATAAACAGTTTTTAAAATAAAAAAACCGCTACAATATTATGAAGGAATAAACCGCAGGTAAGTATACAGTAAATAATATAAATAAGGTAGGGAATTGCAAATAAATTACAGATTTAAATTATTAGAGGAATTGAGAAATAATTCAATTAAAATAAGTAAAACTTACTTAAATTAAATATAACAGTATTATCTGTGGTTATTTAGCAATGAACAAATAATTGATGACCACAAATATTTTACTTTGGGTAAGTCCGAAATCAAAACGATGGGTTTTACTAAAGCAAAATTTGCAGAAAAAATCGTAAGTATGGTGTGCTATTACCGATTCAAATCAATTTTCTCGCGCTGCTTAAGGAGGTCCTTTCGCCACACCTCTCGCCTCCAATGTTAAAAAAAAAAGTTATTAGATTATGACTAAAATTAATTTTTTTCTAATAGTTGAAGTCCTTATTTATCTAATACTGAACTTTTAACTATACCTTACCTTGCAAATTTTTGAGAATTTTTTTTTTAAATGTGAGTATTTGTACAGTGCCTCACGAGAAAGTAAGTCCTCAACAACAATTCTCGAATTATACTATTATTTATTGATTAGATGGAGTAGAAAAAAACTAAAAATAAGGTTTTTGAAATATTTAGATTTTGTTTTATACAATAAAATATATTTAGTAAACCGTGGAACTTACTAAGAAATTAATATTAAAAAATCACAAAAAATTTTCAACTAGGTTACTTGAAAATTTTTTGTGATTTTTTAATATTAATTTCTTAGTAAGTTCCACGGTTTACTAAATATATATAATAATAATTTCTCAATAAATTCCACGGTAACCTATATATTTTATTGTAAAAAACAAAACCTAAATATTTCAAAAACCTTATTTTTAGTTTTTTTTCTACTCCATCTAATCAATAAATAATAGTAAAATTAATTATAATTCGAAAATTGTTGTTGAAGTCTTACTTTCTCGTAAGAAACTGTACAAACACACACATTTTTAAAAAAAAAATGTTCTCAAAAATTTGCACGGTAAGGTATAGTTAAAAATTCACTAATAGATAAATAAGGACTTCAACTATTAGAAAAAAATTAATTTTAGTCATAATCTAATATTTTTTATTTAACATTGGTGGCGAAAGGACCTCCTTAAGTAGGTGGAACACTACAGTAATACCAATTACACAACAAAATATTTTGTGTACATCAGGGACTAAAACATGAATTTTACTCCCTCATTTTAGGGACTGAAGTGTCACTTTTACTCGCTTGGGTCTAAAATATTTTAGTCCCAAGGGATTAAAAACTTTTAGTCCCGCAAATAACAAAACCAATAGAAACTATAGCAAACTACTTTATTCGAGAGGTAATATAACAAGACCTATTCTGCAATTATCTTAGTATGTCAATGTGGCTCCGCACGGGCAACAATCTTCACTCTCGGGATTAAAAGTGACACTTTAGTCCCTTGGTACATAATATACTATTATACGTATCTAAAATCGTTACCCTCCACATTCTCCAGGCTCACCCTATTAAAGATTTTTGGGCACTTCACTTCACTGATTTATACAGTTTCTTATTTATTTTTTTTTATATAAGTACTTTTATCAAGAAATATGTAAGACAATGGATTTTGTGTCCAAAATGAAGACCAACTATTAGGTCATTAGAATAGGTTTATAACAAATGTCCGAGATATTGTGCATTCAGATTAGGTTTAGTTATTTGGCAATTATGATTACAATGTTTTATTAAACATAATGGACGCACCTGGGGTTTCTCCCCCAGAGTCGTCGCATGGAATTACACGGCTATCATAAGACCTATACTAACATACGGTGCAGTTGTTTGGGTACCAAAAACCCAAAAATTAACAGCTATCCGTAAACTAGAACAAATTCAAAGAACAGCATGTCTCAACATAACAGGAGCCATGAAAACAACACCGACTAGAGCGATGGAAGTTATTCTTAGTCTCACTCTCCTTGATATTTACATCAAGGAGGTTGCTCTGACGACAATGACACGCCTCCGCACGGTCGGAATAGAACCTGATGTAGGATCTGGTGAGACGAGACGTCACTTTTGGCAGGAGGCGCTCAATACGCCCACACTGCTTCAAGCGAACATGGACTCCATCTCACCGAGATATATCTTCCATAAGCCATATAAAGTTATAATAAAACAAATAGAAGAGCCAGAAGTGGCAGGTACGATTCATATCTACACCGACGGTTCTAAAACAAAACAAGGCTCAGGATGCGGAATATACTCCAGATTCTTAAACCTAAACATAAAATGGGTTGTGAGCAATAGGGCCAGTGTAGTTCAAACAGAGCTAAGGGGGATTCTCATAGCAGCAAAAGAAATAACCAGAAATAATATCACTGGAAGGAACATGCCCATCTATACAGACAGCAGACAAGCACTACTCACCCTGAACAGACCACGAATTTATTCAGGGTTAGTACTAGAATGTCATGAAGCTTTGGCCGAAGTATCCATCAACAATGTGGTCACCTTAAGATGGATCAAAGGTCACGCTACATCGAAAGGTAACCGTCTTGCCGATTCACTAGCCAAGAAAGCAGCCATCCAAATACTTTTTGGACCTGGCCCTTCTATTGGCCTGACAAAATCGGTAGTGACAGACCTAATTAAAGAACATTCCCTGGTGAAATTCAAGGAAAGATGGGATGAAACAAGAAACTGCAGAGTTGCCAGGGAGCTCTTAAGTTATCCTGACAACACTGCAGCAAATAAATACTTGACTATGACTAGACAGAATCTGCGTCTGGTCACAGGCATTCTGACTGGTCATTGCCAAGTACAGAAGCATCTCCATATCATGGGGCTGTCAGGGTGCGAACAAGAAAATGAGACCATCGAGGATATCCTTTACGATTGTCCGACGCTCTCATTTATTAGAAGATTTGTGTTCGGCGAGTATCGGCTAACACCGGCCGATATAAGAGAAGCACCTCTTGGCAACGTTGTCAACTACATTAAATCTGTAGGCTGGCTCACGAGCTAGGAGGTGCCTATCATCTTAGGAGGATGCACAATGGGCATAATGAGGCCTAAGTGCCGTGGGGGTAACCCACCCTCCACACGTTACAGATACAGATAAACATAATGGATCCTGTATGTCTATAAATTCGAAGGGCTACAATAGTAGATTTATTTTTACATAAAGAAATTTCAGGATCTATTCATTGTTCCGAACTTTTAGAATTCATTCAATTTAAAGTACCTACCTGTAAGATATACTCGTCAAAATGATTACATCATAACTAAGGAATACATTTTATTCTTCATTTCATAGAACTAATTATGGCTTATCCTCTAACAAGGATGCAAAGGACCCCGCGCACCGCGTATAGAAAAGTGGCGACCTGTTAAATGTCATAAATTTTTGATATGTTGCAGTTCTCGACCTACTAAGCAATAGTGTCTATGGGACCATTCAAATCCTATGACTGGTTTTTGAGATACAGGGTGTTAAACTTAAAAAATACCACTTATTTGATAACGGTTATTTCAGGAGGAAGCTAATCGATTATAATTTTTTGTGCCAAATCTCATTGTAACATCCTTTGGCATTCTACGAATATAAAAAAGAGGTCAAAAGGTATTTTTTTTACAGGGTGAGCCACAAACAAGTAAGGTCGTGTTTTTGATAATTACTTTTATTGTCACAGAAGGTGAAAATATTTACTAAAAAAGAAATTATTGCTATATTTATCATGTCTAATGATAGTTAATACAAAAATTTTAGGTGCCATTTATACAGGGTGATTCGTAAATATTGAAATAGGCCAATAAGTATTAATGTGAAACGCAGTATATTTATATTCGTCGAATTAGCCACAAAAAATTGCAATTGATTAGCTTTTTCCTGGAATAACAGGTAACAAAAAGTGGAAGTCAAACCCTGTCTCTCAAAAACCTATCATATTAATAACTGTAATTTTTGAGAATTTATTTTCTACAAAATGGCCGATACACCAGTAAAGAAACACCTTTATAGGACTAAAAGTACAGGGTGATTTATCAAATTTTGTTGACACACTCGATAAATTAACTATTAATCTATCTATTAAATCACCATGTAATCAATAAATTGGATAGTTCTTTATATATTAATGATATAAAAAATACACAAAAGTCAACTAAAAATACGGAGTTTTACATTCCTTAAAAAAATCGAATCACATTGTATAAATGGTACCTAAAATCTTTTTTATTATCATTAACAATGATAAATATAGCACTAATTAATTTTTTGTACATATTTTTAACTTCTAAAACAATGAAAGTAATTATCAAAAAACTTGTCTATACTTATTTACGATTCACCCTGTAGAGACAAATATTTTTGGACTCCTGTGTATATTCGTGGAGTGTCAAATGATGTTAAAATAATAGTAGTCACACAAAATTATAATTGAAAGGATAATTTTCTAAGTTTAACACCCTGTATCTCAAAAACCAATCAGAAAAAAGCTATAATTTTGAAAAATATCTTCTACAGGATAATTGATACGCCAGTGAAAAATATCACTACTTTTACAGGACTAATCAAAAAGTATAGGGTGCTTAAAAAATTGTTTTTTGACACATTCCATAAATTAACTATTAATTTATTTATCAAATCACCCTGTAGTCAATGAATTGGATAATTATGCATATGGTAAATACACAAAACTCCCGTAAACATACTGTGTTTCACATTATTACTTATAAAAAGAATATATCGGCCTATGTCGATATTTACGAATCACCCTGTATAAATGGCACCTAATTTCTTGTGTATTATCATCAGACATGATAAATATGGCAATAATTTATTTTTTAGTAAATATTTTTACATTCTAGTACAATAAAAGTAATTATCAAAAATACGTCCTTACTTATTTGTAGCTTACCCTGGAAGGAATAGTATATTACACACCGAGGTGGGAAGAGTTTCATTCCTGTCGTGAGATTAGTTAGATCACCGAGACGCGAAGCGTCGAGGTTAGCTATGATCTCGAGACAGGAATGAAACTTCCTACCGAGGTTTGTATACTATTTTATTTACAACCATCATATTTCGATCAAAGCTAATACATCTCTGTTTCGTTCTGAACATACCTAAAATATTACATTTAACGACAAATTACCAAGCGCGCGGTTTTCTCAGAATAATCAAGTAAATATATTGTAACTGTGATTACGGGGTAAACAACTGTTACCAATATAAATAAATGTCAGATAATTCCGGATATTAAATTCGCGAATAAAGTAGTTTGTTTTATTTTAGTTCATTGTTGTTTGTTATTGTTTGCCATTAAATAGGTATTATAAAATTTGTCAAAAAAATTTGTTATTTTTTTTTAAATAAAAAAATATTCATCTAGAATAGATGAAATGAGGGCGGGAAGTGAGGGCGGGAAGTAGAGGTGTGTAATGTGACACTTCCCAACCTTCAATGACGTTAGTAATGACAACATTACATATATGGTTGTAAATAAAATAATTTTTGACCTCTTTTGATATTCGTAGAATGTGAAAAGATGTTACAATAAGATTTGGCACAAAAAAATATAATCGATTAGCTTTCTCCTGAAATAACCGTTATCAAATAAGTGGTATTTCTTAAGTTTAACACCCTGTATCTCAAAAACCAATCATAGAAAAAATCTATAATTTTGGAAAATATTTTCTAAAGGATGAATGATACGCCAGTGAAAAACTATGTGTACTTTTACAGGACTAATCAAAAAGTAGAGGGTGCTTAAAAAAATTTTTTTTGACACATTCGATAAATTAACTATCAATATATTTATTAAATCATCCTGTAGTCAATAAATTGGATAATTGTACATATGGTAAATACACAATAGTCCCGTAAAAATACTGCGTTTCATATTAATAATTATATAGGGTGTCTGTAAAAGGTCTTTACAAAAACATACCACATATTCCTTAGACCAAAATAAGTCGATTTAAGTAAAATTACCTTAGTACAAAGTTGCTTCGTTTGGGCCCCAGAGGGCCTTGAAGTTACAATTTTTAAATCGTTTTTCCCATATAAATTTAAAACGGCATATGCGATTTTGATGAAATTTGGTATGTTGGCAGAGTTTTATGTGGCAAAAAAAATGGTATTAAAATTTTGTCCGATAATAATACATAGGCGTAGAACTTGATTTTTTAAATAATTGCACCTTTAAAAATTCTACGCCAATGGAAGAAAAGGAGTTTGAGTATGAAATTTAGATTGCGCAACCATGAGAGTAAATCGAGTGTTATCAAGGGTACTTTTTTGTAGTAAATGAGTACCCAATCCAAATTTCATACTCAAACCCCTTTTTTGCCATTGGCGTAGAATTTTTAAAAGTGCAATTATTTAAAAAATCAAGTTCTACGCCTATTTATTATTATAGGACAAAATTTTAATACCATTTTTTGCCACATAAAATTCTACCAATATACCAAATTTCAGCAAAATCGCATATGCCGTTTTAAATTTATATGGGAAAACGATTTAAAAATTGTAACTTCAAGGCCCTCTGGAGCCCAAACGAAGCAATTTTGTACTAAGGTAATTTTACTTAAATCGACTTATTTTGGTCTAAGGAATATGTGGTATGTTTTTGTAAAGACCTTTTACTTTTTTAGTAAATATTTTCACCTTCTAGAACAATAAAAGTATTTATCAAAAACATGTCCTTACTTATTTGTGGTCCACCCTGTAAAGGAAAATCATTTTTGATCCCTTTTTATATTTGTAGAATGCCAAAAGATGTTACAATAAAATTTTGCACAAAAAATTATAATCGATTAGCTTTCTCCTGAAATAAGCGATATAAATAAGTTGTATTTCTTAAGTTTAACACCCTGTATCTCAAAAACCAGTCATAGGATTTGAATGGTCCCATGGACACTATTGCTTAGGAGGTCGAGAAATAAACTTATTTGGTATTTTGAATATTTTCATTCTTTCTTTCCTAATGATTATTAGTTTAAAAATTAATGTATTATATTTTAAATGATTTTGGTATATTTGGATTTCTCGTATGCAATTCAATAAATAAAAATAAAATATAAACCTAATAATGCTAAACTATATTGTCTGTAATTATCATTTTTACTTAATATGTTGAAATAATCCACTTTTTATACATATTAAACCTGGTATTAGCCACTATAAATTTTAACATAAAATTATTAGATATTTTAAGAAAAAAGTAACTTAACAAATAATTTTTTTCTACTATGCTATCTGAGAGGATGCACCATCCTGCTAACAAATGCAATTTTTGTTTTTTCCGCATTTCCAGCATTACTTTTTGAAATAAAGTTATTACTATTTCATCGATTTCAGCAACAAGTTAATCCATTTACTCGAGCCATGCATTTTCTATGCCACGATTCATATTTTAGTGCTAAAAGATTCTGGGAACATGAAAAATTGAGTAAACACGAAGGACTTCTTCATAACGGTAACCGGCCTTAAACTTCCTCGAAAACCTTGACTTGGGTCAAAATTATTTTCAGTTCGTATTTAGTTATAGAGTTAGATATCGTGATTACCGCGAATTCATAATGTGGCCGTGGCATCTTGGAAACCATTTGCTTCCAGAAATAAATTTAGCAGGAATTTCGTTGGGAGTGGTTGGTGGTCGCGTGTACTAGATACTGCGCGCCATAAAATGAAATAATTATATTCAGTATCAACAGTAAACCCCGATTCCTAACAGTGCGTAAAACAGTATATTGTAATTAATGTCGCCTTTCTTCCCGTAAAATACGATGATGGCCTGATAAATTCCTATAATTCCTAAGTACAAGGATGTCAAATGATTTAGGTCACTTTCAAAAAATCAATTTGTTGATCATTTTCCTTAAGCCTATGAGTCGTTTTAATTTTTATAATTTAACAGATGAAAGATGACATGAGTTCCATAAACTTATTTTTTCCCTCCTAGGTATTTCATAGGGACAGTATTGCTATCTTAAACGGTAACAGAAAGTTGCTTAAATTTGACAAAAGTTGCGCAGTTTTGTGCTCATTAAAATGGTGCCAAGAAACCTTCGATATCTACAGAGAGATTCAAAATATCGGACAAAATATAAATGAATTTAAAAAAATTACCATTTTCATTACTTTAAACGGCCACCAGGAAGTCCTGATTACAATCCATTGGATTTATATTTTTGGAAAGTCTTTATAGTCTAAGATCCCGACTTAGATCGACCTTTCCCTCGTTTTTTTCTAATTAAAAATATATTTTATACAATATACTATATAAATTAACACAACATGCCAGGGCTGGAGCTCCATATCCGGTTCAAGCTATTATTATTTGAATTTTTATAGATAGTTATGATAGTGCATTTTCTCAAAAAAAAATGTAAAACCAATCAAGAGCAAAAGATGAAAATAAAACACCAAAGTAGGTTTGGCTACGTTTTCCTAGCCGTAATACCCAGATCTCCAACTAGCCTTTGATAAAAGTGTATTTGTTGTGAAGTCATCACGCCATCTCTAAAACGGAGTGAGAGGACCGATTATCTTCGTAAAACATTCCAGGCGCCTCATCATCATCATCTACTAACTGTATAGTCCAGGGACAGTGACGATTTTCGGTATTTATTTTCCTAGTCAGCAAACATGGATAGAGAATTGTAGGGTTAGCAATTCTAAGCAAAATTCATATATATTTAGAGGGGGGGGGTCCGATGGGTTGAGGCCGAAAATGAGTCAGAACAAACAAAAATACGGCCCCTTTTTTCCAGTGATAAAAATAGTTCTAGTAGTAAGAGGTATACTGAAGTTAAGTAAAAAAAAAAAATAGTCTGAATAATCTGTGAGTATGGATAATATATTTGGCAAGTGCATAAAATACACTTTCCAACGAGTTATGTACACAATTTTTTCTATGACTACAACTATTTAAAGAATGTTCCAGGTGTTTTGTATATTAAAGTGTATGCATAGGACACAGAAATAAAATCATATATCACAATGTAGCACCTCGCCAGTTGGTTTATTAATAGAAACAAAACATATTCATTGAGGAAATTACAAAAGAAAATAGGGAGAGAAATTACATTTCCTTTTACACTTTTATAGATAATTATTTTATTTAGAATTCACGAAACACTTATTGCTGTTTAGTTTTAAATTTTTTTTACAGTTTTGACACAAGTCTACTTTACATTAATTATAATTATTGTTACTTTCGTTATGTCAAATCATGTATACTAGAGGTGTGAGGAAAAGACAGTGAACTGTATATTTAAATGGAATTCCAATATCGTTGGGTGCGCGTGGTAGAAATGGTCTTCTAATGCTGCTAAAAACATAGCTAAATTTTCATGAAAACACTGTACTTTTGACATTTGCGATACTCCGACGCATACGCATTATTGATGTGATCTCATGATTTTAAAGTACTAGTTTTTACAATTTTGAGTGTGATTTTAAGGTTATTACGGTTATTCGTTTTGTTTGGTTCTGATCTTTTGCGTTTTTAGAGTATCTGTCTTTTATAGTTTTTAATTTGAATTTTAATTGTGCGGTCTATTTATATTTGATTGCTGCTTTTAGATTAGTGCTTTGTTCTTTTTATGTTAAAATAAGCTTCATATCCATTAATCACCTGCTTCTGGTTGATATCTACCTAATCATCATCCTATTCTTGCAACAATGGGAAAAAGGGTATGGTTTTGTGGTGTAAAAGCATCCATTTTTCAGGTAAGAATTACTAGTATAGCAATACGTCCTGGTTCGGGGGGCGACTGTTGGGTCTTAGCTATCTGCGCAAAATTGTCGACTAAGGGTGAGATTATAGAACGTCTGCAACTTTGCAGATCTGCAACTTTGCAGATCTGCAAATATGGCGGACTTACAAATGCAAGTATTCCAAAAATATCTGCAAATTCGCAATATTTATTGTGGTTTATTACCCCCAACAACACTAAACCCAAATTTGAAATACGAAAACTTGATACTTGCATGTGTAAGTCAGTCATATTTACAGATTTTCAAAGTTGCCGCCATATTTGCAGATCTGCAAAGTTGCAGACGTTCTGTAATCTCACCCTAAGTGTCCTCTTTTGGGGCATCCAGAACCGAAAACTAAATAGTTATATATCATTTTTTTTAGAATAACTTTTAATAGGTATGCAGCTTGCATAAAAATGCCGTTTTTAGTGCACATTTTAGAAAGTGAGTGCACATTTTAGAAAGTGACTTCATTCTAGCAGGAACTAGGCAACCTTTAAAAAACATGCCGCACCAACTATTACTTTAAGACCTCGTCTCTTTAATAAGTTAATATTACTTCATTCTAAAGCATATACTAAAATGGTTTTTAACTTATGCCCTTATGATTAAAAGATGTAGTTATTTTAGTAAAGTTATAATAGAAATATATGCTACATTGTATTGACCTGAGGCCCTTGGCCATTACACTTTTACTCCCTTTTTCCATAAATTGGCAAATTATTTAAAAACAAATACATACTTAGCTATTTTCTGTAAATGATATTAAAAATGTAAAAAACGTATTTCTCATCTGTTAAATTGTTATTAACGATAAAGAATACTTTTAATTTATTAAAACAACAATAAAACTAGAATCGATAACTTAAATCACTGATAATAAGTTGCTTGAGATGGGGTCGTTTTTAAGGAAAATTTTAATGTTACTACTTTACTAATAAAACTACAGTTAATTTATCTTAGCGCGTTTTATTTAAATGTAAATGTATTACCCTAATGAAATTAATGCCAATAATCAAGGTTTTAGGCCTCGTCACTTTAACATTTTTATGCTCCCAGTTGATACGTGTGTGTAAAGAGATCTATTGTTTCTATCAGGTCTAACACTCTTCATTAGATCCTTCTTGGAATAAGCCTCCAGACTATCTAAAGGTAAATTTTACCAAATTTATATATTGGTTTATCTATTACAAATGACTTTCAAATTAAACGTTTGTTATTCTTAGAGTAAGAAATAATAAAATCTGTCGATACTTATTGCATATCAATTTTTTTTGAGACAGGTGATTCCATATAAAGTGTTTAAAAAATTTTAAAAATAAGTAACTGCCCTATTTTTTGGCATTCCCGTATATGGTAAAAAATGTGAAATTTATTACTTAGTGGTAAGGACAAACCTTTAGGAAAATATAACGGAAGAGTTAACTGGATTTACTTTTAATTTCTCATGCGCGATTTCAATTTGACTTACTTTTGTTAATAGAGACTGGCGTTCCATTTTAAATATACAGTTCACTGGGAAAGTGGGAAAAGATTATTTAAATATACACCGATAGGGAAAATAAGTACGAAAAAAATTCACTGGCTCCTGGACTAGTACTGCATCGAAGGAATTTTATGAATGAAACAAATCTACGACCCTACTTACAAATACTACAAGAACGGTCGAGCCTAGTTACGCTGTTGTCAGACGTAATTTTTTTTTTTGGATAATTTAAAGACAACAGTATTGCAAGCAAACGTAATTACATTATTACAGTTAAAAACATCGCAAACTTGGCATCAATGTTTTATCCAAATATTGAATTTCTGCCGAGGATTACCCGCGTTGGCTTCAGAAATTTTGTAAACATATCTGTCTTAGTTACATATCTATGGTAATACCGGACTAGCAGGTATGCTGATATAAGTAATTTACCCTCATATTTTTTTTAATAGTTTATATAGAAAATTGTAGATAATTTTATTACGAACAGGGTAGCAGGGTTGGATTGGCATAGATTAGCCGATTTTAGGGTTGTCACGATTTTAAGTTTTAATGTACAAGACGCTCCTGGCGAAGTTAAATTTAAAGGCAAAGTCAAGTTTATAGACAAAATGATGGTGTGGTGTACCATATCAGAGGCTGGTGTTTCACGGTCGTATGTAGGACGTGTTCGAGATAAAGCCATTCAATGCAGACATTTACATACAAAATGCCTCACAAAACTTCGAACTTTTATAAATACACATCGCGACTTAAAGACCAAATAATGTTCTGACCTGCCATTACGCCATAAGAACAAGAGAAGCTCTCGTGATAGTTCTGCCATCTTCCAAATTATTTAACAGAACTGTCCCATCTTTGTCCCAGAAACTAGCCAATTTTTTTGGTCGTGGAAAACCAGATTGCTTCCACTGTTTGAATTGCTCTTTAGATTCTGATCATAGTAATGAAGCCACGTTTCATTCATAGTATTATGCCACAAGTCGACCCAAAAAGTTTGAAGAATTGAATACAGATTTTCTTTTGGCGTTTCTGATATTCAAGTAGAGATGAACGATGTGAAACATACGTTCAAAGGAAATATACAATGCTTCTGCTGTATGCTTGAGTAGAATTCGTCGAATAACTAATATCATGTCATGGATAGAATCAATGTTATCCGCAATGGTCTCAGAAATTATTATATTCCAGGGCTTTACCGTTTTTTAACCTACTTGTTTTAAGTGAGTACTTAAATATTTCAAAGAAGATATTTTTTTAACAAATTCCCTGAAATCAATTTACTCGTGATGTTTCTTAGAAATGGACTAATATAACAATTTACCACCTGTACAATTTCTATTGCGGTTTATATATCGGATCCTAGAAGTCGAATGCTAAAAATTATAATTAGAATCTTTGAAAACGGTTTTCACAGAAAATCCATATAATTAGATGATACTGGAAATTCCATTTCAAAATATCTTTAATGGACCAGATTGTTATCCGTTAAAAGTTACAAATGAATAGTTATTTATGATACTTTCAAAATTACTAGTCTAGAGTTTTATCATGTGACCAATGCTGGTTAATTTATAGGATTTTAAAATTCCAACCAGATCTTTAAACAAGACGAGATTGATTAGTTGGAAAAAATGACAAAAGCTAACTGTAAAATCTCTATTCAAGCAGATAAAAATTCCTAGAAATGATACATAATGAAGAATGATTAATCTGTCAAATGAAGGTTATTCGTGTGTGTGATTTTATTGTATTCTACTTGACCCGTGCGATTGGAAATTCAATACATAAGTGGATCATTTCCCAGTCGGTATTGTCAGCTAAAACTCGAAGAACTCGGTCATTATTTAGATAATGTGTCATTGTTTATGGTATTTTAATTGTTCAGTTAGTAATTATGTAAAGATTGTGGCTAGTGTTACGACAAACGGAAACAACACCCGCAGATATGGTTATGTTATATACCGATTAATGTTAATATACAGAATCTTCAACAATAGCCGTATTTCACGTTACTAAAATGAAGTCATCACTTGGCTAAAAGTAACTAATAACTTCAGTAGTAATCCTAAAGGAATGTCACCGACCTATTTGATAGAACTGATACTTAATTTGTCGTAAGAACAGCAATTTTCAATAAGTTTATTTTACCAAATCATGTGAAATATGGATATTCTTGAAGATTCGTTATATAACGGGTTTCCCAAAAGTTTTGGGAAAAAAATTAAAGACATAAAAAAACATTTTAAAAATTTATTTATCCCTCATAATACTACGTACAAAGTGGTTCCTTAACAATAAATAAAAACTACTACAGCACCGCTAGGGGTCCATTTTCTTCGATATGGCGCAGTTTTGTCCTGACGCATCTTATTAGGGTTTGGCACTCTTCAACATCAAACTCCCTAATTTTTTGGAATAGCCTTCGCCGCAGCTGCTGCTCGTTTCGAGCTTCCCAGCCATTTTCATAAACTTTGTTGATAATCTTGCCCAAAATGTCTCTATTGGTCTTGCTTGGGGAACGTTCGGGGGGTTGTCCTGCTAAGGCACAAATGGCACATTTTGAGTTTCTAACCATTCGCATGTGGCTCTAGCATAATGAGCCGACGCCAAGTCCGGCCAAAACATGATATTGTCGTTGGCATGATGTTCTCTAATAAAATTTACCAATTTCGGAAGACAATTTTGAATGTAAGTATTTGATCCACTGAAGGGCCTCTAACACGTCCTACATAGGGCCTGGACAAACCATTTTCCGATAATGCAATCCAGACTAACAGTTTCTCCGCAAACTTGGCTTTGGTTTGTATTTTACATTTTCGGGGGTATTTTCAATATTATCTGTATAAAAACCTGAGTTTTCTGGTAGGTCGGCATGCGAAAATGTAAAATATTTTTCGTCATCCAGTATAATCTTTCTGTTGTTTACAAAATGACGAAGACGTAACAAGCGGAAACAATAAGGAATCCTTCGAAGTTGGGCTTCGTTATACTTTGGACATTTTGTCCGTTTTCTATAATTTAAGCCTTTTTTGCAATATATCTAGAAACTGTCGATTTTGATGCCTGAAATCGTCGGGAAAGCTTTCGAGTTGACACTCCAATGGTATCCTTTGCACGTTCGACCATCCTGTTCACCCTGACATTGGTAAGCGTTGCCGGTCTGCCACTTTTCGGCAAGTTGAGACAAGGTATTCCTTGTTCGCATTCTTGAATTGTTCGGTAAATGGTTGTTTTAGATATATTTTGATTCCGGAAAATATTAACGATATCTTTTTTTGGCATTCTGCCAACAAAGTTTTAAATAGATTTTCGGATCTCAATTTTGTACGCCATTATGCCTACAGACAGATAGCAACTGGGCTGTCAACCAAGTAAACAAAACCCAGGGCAACGTTTATTACCATGGCTAACTAGATAAATTGGATTTAATACTCCGGAGAGCACAGACAAACTTTTGGGACACCCGTTACAGGGTGTTTCATTAACAATAGGAAGTCGGTTAACTAAAGATACAAGTTAAATAAAGACCTAAACTGTTTAATCCGAATGCTGATGGATTAGGAAAGTAAAAATATCCTTTTTTGATGATTTTTGGGATACAAAATTACATTTTTCACGTTGCTTACGCAACGACGACATACAACGACCATATTTATAATTTATTGCTTTGATAAACAGGGCCATAATTGTTTACCGCGTACTACCGACAGTTCCTGACTTTGTAATTATATTGTTTGTTTTTATTTTTGCTAATAAATTATTTTTATCTAACGTCAACTGGATTCCAAGATCTGAAAGAGCGACCTTGTTTACAAAAAAACTGCATTCTTGTTTAATTTTGATATTTAAATTAAAGAAATAACGATTTAATGCAGATTAAAAAAATATTTTGGCTGAGCTTGAAGGGCAGTATGCCGGCCTTTTAAGGGCAACAATTGTCTTAAATTACTCTTTGATTTGGAGAATTTTGCGGAAAGAAAAGCTCAATCCATAGCGATTTACTCCAATAGAAAAATTGTTGCAAGATTCTTCAGCTCCCTTTTGCTCAGTTTGTAGATAGAATAATAACGCAGAAATAAGCTTAGGTCCTTTTGGCATTAGTCCTACGTATGGTTTTTGTTAGGTTTTACGTCCATATGACATTTTACATTGAATGTCGTTTGTCCCGTTCGAATTGAATTATTAATAAAGGATATATTTGCTCCGAGCGTGACAGCAGCGCCAACTAAAGCAAGAACTAATAAAAGTATATGGATTTATAAAATATGTGAAAAGATTCATTTATTATTATTATTATTATTATTATTATTATTTTTATTATTATTATACATTTTTATTACTCCAGCTAAAGAAAAAGTTTAATTAATAAAAAGTAGTAAAGTGTATGAAAAGTTACCTAATGAGTTATCATTAAAAAATAGGTTAGGTAATGTCGAAATAAAAAAACATTGCAGACTGTTTATTTCAAAAATTAAAATTTTCTAATATCTACTATTTCTTGTATTATTGTTGCAATAATAAAGTTACTTTTCCCTTCTTATTGCAATTATCCATTTATATCTTTGTTTTAATTTCCATTTTGCTGCTGAAAATTTATAAAATGTAAACCGGTTTTTTTATTAGTATTTTTACAATTTACAACACAGTAACTTTGGTTGCTCATTGCATTGTTTTAATTATATGTAAGAATTACAAATTCAAAAGCGTTTAGATGATATTTAGCTGAAACATCTGGAGCGGACCCTGCAACTGCCTCTCAACAGAGTGACGGCTAAGGAATTAAAATGTCTTATTTATTAGCCATAAGAGTCATATTTTTTATATTAGGATTATGTATTAAGTTCCTAAGGAGATGTGGCCGGAAAAGTAAAGGAGGCACTTGTAGTTCAGCTCTTCAGCTGTCTGAACAGAATGTCGATTTTACTTGTTTTCTGTTTAATTTTGGAAATAGATTAATTTAATGAAGATATAGTTCATATACATATAAAGAAAGAAAATTTGAACATGTATTTAATACGTCAATGCGTGAATTATGCGTAGCTGACGCTAGTATCGCTTTTACTACCATGATTTCGCACGTCCTTTTGGCATTATTACTACACACGTTTTTACGTTAGGTTTTACGTCAATACATTTTACGTAGAATACCGTTTGTTTCATTCGATTCGGACCAATAATAGCGAAGTTATTCTTCTCCCGACAGTTCAAAATATGAAATTTACGAATTATATGACCTCATGACAAAGCAAATTCTTTTTGACAATACATTTTTTGCTTAAAAAATTGAAATCCACTGAGACAGGACTCGTATATTATGGTCCTTTCTTATCTACTTGCAAATTTCGTCTTGAGAATGCTGTTCAGTCGTTCATTAACAAAGTTACTTGTATTTTAATGTAATATCGTTTAGTACTAGATTTTGTTTATTTTTCTAATCTTAATAAAAACCCTTTTAATATTACCATTTTATTTTCATTATTGCCTATTCCATATATATTATATCGCATTTCCGATTCATTATCAATTCTGAATTGTTACCGCGTGTATTTGTAACAATTGTGGTTTTGTTTTTACGGAAGCAGGAATATCAATGTTATTATCTTTTAAATAATTTATTATATCTGATTTCTTAGAGCCACTATTTGGCTTCTTGTGAATTTTCCGGGAATAATATGGCATTATCCATTACAATTACTGAATTAGGAGAAATATTCGGTAAAAGTTGTTCAGTAAACCAGTTCTCATAATAATCCAGCAGAGCTTTATTGATAATTTTTGCTGATAGTAGCAAAGCGTTTGGTACAAAGCCATTTTCATTCCCGGCATGTAAAATTATGACTCGTTTCCCAACTGTAATTCATTAGCATCTACATTTACCTCAAAAGGTCTCCAGAAAGCATCTCGTACAACACAAATCAAAATTTAACAGAAACATCGAAAAATAAAAACAAGTTTAACAAACGCTTTGAGAAAATGTTTCAGAACACGCTACTGAACAAAGATAAAACAACTAAAGCAGCCAGGCGCGCCCACAATTGTTGACTTTACATCAATTGTAGATGCGTTGAAGTTTAAAACTTAAGTGTGCCACATCAGTGGCTATACCAAGACGGTTCGCGCTTATTTGCAATGTGAGGGTATAGAATTCGTAGCATTCTCAGCGCTTATAACGCGAATTATTACGCACCCCGGTACAAACGCCTGTATTGGATTAAGTCCACAAGCGATTCAGAACTAATAATAATTTTACCGCGATCACAGGATAGAACCTAATTCAGTTCTTTTTGTTCTGCGAACGCTTTTTAACTACTGCGCATGCGAAATCGTTACTATTAGTTATAATTCGGTTCAGGATTCTTAACGCGATTCAAAGCTATTACTTTACCACATTATTGAGTTTATGGGATCTTCTGACAGCTGTTCACCATCATTAGTTCAAAAGTACGGATAATATTCAACACGGAAGGTATACCTTACAATGAGTTTAATAGGAACAAGCACATAAAAGAGACTGCTCTCAGGTAGCATTGATACGACTTCGACTTCAGGCATATCAGACACAGACTTATGCGCGACTAGCGACAGCGGTCTCGGACTGATATAAGCTTGTTCTCATTATATCTTGTACATCTCATTAGCTGATATGATAAAGCGGAGCTTGTACTCATGCTAATAATTCTGAAGTAAATACTCCAATCTGTATGAATAAGAATTAAAGGTAGTTCCTCATCATGAGTAGATACTTTTATGTACAATTTGAAGTGAGAGTAAACTTAAATATCTTATGAATAAACATAAATTTGCTCTTAAAAGTTTTGAGTTTCTACTCCAGTTTCAGTTTTACTGCGAAGAGTGATGGCTGAGTGCTGAATTTATAAATCTGCGAGCAAAGAAATATAAACCAAAAAGAACGACTTGCGTCGATAACTGTAAACTGTCTCTCTGATTCAGATAGAACATTAAAAAATAAGTTGACAAGTTCCCATAAATGTTTTTCCTAGCGGCCCTTCCTACCGAGATACGGCCTCCAAAAGGACGCCACTGGAAATCAATTTTTCTCGAATAACTTTCAAACTACATAATATAATTTAATGAAAATTGAATATGATAAACAGTAGTAAGAACCTCTTAAAATACTGCCCTTGAAACATAATTAGCTTGTTTAGTTTACCAGGGGCGGACTAGGTTATACATTTTAATGCTTACATTTTTAACACCCTGTATGATAAGGAGATAAAAAAAATAAATATAGATACCTTGAACATAAGCTAAAGAAAAGGTACTCTTCTTCATTGTAGATAAAATGAACCGTTTTCGAGAAAAAAAAATAAAAAGAATTAATGTAAAATTGACAAACTGAAAACATTCTTGAGGTATGTAGCAGACCCTGGTTTTCAATCTGGGGTAGGAGAAGATTTGGGAGTCCACCATATTCTGTTTCAAAAATTGTGACGCAGGTTATGAATGAAATTATAAAAAAAAAATAGGCAAAGAAAAGTGGCAAACAAGATATAATATTTTCAATGAAGTAAGTGTCATTGATTCTATTCACGTAAGTATAAAGAAGCTCCGTGGTCATGGAAATGAATACAAAAATCGAAAAGGGTATCCTAGCATTAAATTAATTCCATTAATGTACAACCACATGCAATTCAAATGAATGGTTCAAAAGCATAGAGCCCTCATGGCCCAGATCTGTTCATGATGCCGGAATATGGTGCAATTCACAATATTACAAGATTGCCCAAAACATTTTCAAAATAGATAAGCTTTACTAGGCGTAGCCAGTAATTAGGAGTATTCAATTTACATTATTGAATCTTTTATTAATAATATTTTTATATTTGTCTGCTGACAGTTCCTTGAGTTCCTAATTATTTTCTATTATTTGTATCGCCTAAAAATGCCTATGGCTTTATGACATACATTGTTACTTGTCAAAAGTCATTCGTCATCTCTCAGTTCTCTCACAGAACTGAAATTAGGAGAATGGATTTGATGTCAATTCTTGCTCAAAATTTACGTTCCGTTATGGAGATTCAAAATTGAGGTTTGAGGTTGTCAGATATGTCAATTGTCATTCGCGAAAGTGATTTGAAAATAAACAATTTTTGGGACGATTAACAGCGTATTGTACAACCCGCTGTTAATTTTTTTTTTTAAAACATTATTATATATATATTTTTTTAAATTATGACCCTGTTTGGCACCTACTGTGCAAACTCAAAAAAAACCTCAATTTTATTCCCCTTGTAGGAACGTTTTTGTAAACTGTCAAATCCATTCTACTAATTTCAGTTCTGTGAGTTCTCTCAACTACCGCCATTAGCTTTGTTAATAAAGGTGGGCCTCTTCAGGGAAACCTTTCACCCTTTTAAAAAAGTGTTCATTTGAAAAATTACTATCTGATGTGATTTGTATTTTTGAAAAGAAGTAAATTAATGGAATTTGTGTTTTTTTTACCAACGAGTCCACGCAACGCAGAAAATACAGTCAAGAGCCCTGAAAAAAGGTTTTGGGGCTCCTTTGTTGTAACTATTACAAGGAGTATAGGCTGCTCACTTTTATAGGAGTATCTACTCGCTAAAGCTACAAGACATTTTATAGATTCAAGTATAAACTCCTGCTTCATGCTCTTGAGTATATGCTCAGAGTATAAACTTAATTTTTCCTATCGCCCATTGTAAAGTATATTTTCCGTGTTGAAAGTTCCGTACCTCCCCTTGTCATCGAAAGGCCGTAGTTAAACCAAGTTCCCCTTTTTAACCCTCGCACGTCAATATCATTAAGCGACTCATCTTTATTTTGCTTGATGCATTGGTTAACGTACGTATAATAAATGTTTTAAACATTAAACATTGTCGTCCGCGCGTCGTAAGATTAGCCACAACCATTACATATAAATGTTTGATCGCATTTTCTGTTGTTTTATGTTTTTTGCATGTTAATTTATAGAATGAATGTGTGGAAATAATTAGTTTTAGTACAGTAGTAGGAAGTAGCATTGTGTTTGATTAAAATAACATCTAAAAACTGAAACGCTGCTTTAAAATATACTAGTCAGAGTGAATTGTAAATCAATTCTGACTATACCGTTGCTATAATATAATTTAAAATTAAATTTAAATTATTTTTCATGTTTCTTTACATCGTTCAAGGTTTTCTAATTAAAATTATGTAGATATTTTCATTTTAGTTATTTCGAATAAAAAATTCAAGAATGCTCTGAGGAAAAGTTCTAAAATCATCCAGGTCAGCCAATCAAGTCCCAAAGAAGTTGATGTATAAATAATGAAAAAAAAAAAAGCACAAAACAAACACGCTCCTGTTCATAATCATAATAGACTCGTTAAAAGACAAACAACTAATTATCAACAGACAACGATAGGATGGATACAAGATGTAAGGAAGCAATAAACAAAAATAAACTTTATGGATAGCTTAATCCAAAAAAGCTTTTGATATTGTAACCTACCGCACGAAAGTACCTTCATAATTTATCAAAGTCAAAATCCTTCATTTAACGAAAAATCTCCCAGATAATTAAATCTTATTTACGACATCTAATAAATAACATCCATAAGAGATCCAATTTCTTACAAGTGTCTGGGATCCCAACCCGAAACCACCAACCAACATAAGTTTTGTCACGAAGTAATTAATCATTGAAACACTTAACGCACTTATCTTAAGTCAAGTTTGATTAGTAATATTGTTTTCGATACCCAAATATTTCAAGTAAAGTAATAAACCGACCTCCCCTTTTCTATCCCACCAGAGTAAGGACCAAAAAGTCATTAAATCGGGTATAAAGATCCGATTCCGAGGGACTCGAGATTCATTTAAGAAAAATTCATTAAGAAATCCAACTCAGTTCAGTTGATTTCAAACTCTAATCATTCATTAATCTTCAAATCTACTATATTTCAAGTTCAGTATTCAGTACCTTTCCTACAGTATTCAGTACCTTTCCTAAACCGACGCAGTTCCTATCCTATCTTCTATCGACACTCCTGCGTCGCGACGTCTCCCGACGTTGTCCGTCCCGACGTCACCTTTCATATCCAACGTTCTACGTCCCAATGCCCTATATCCCATTCGACACTTTACGTTCCTACTTCCCTACCTTTCTACGTCACGACGCTCTTATATCTACGCCCCGCCGCCCTACATTCCGACGCTCGTCCCGGTGCTCTACGTCTCGATATCCTTCAATATTTCCAAATCGACAACACATATCAACTAAAATACACAAATCAAAAAAATCTAGGGAACAAGAATAAAAATTGTTATAACTTTTTGGAGACACTATATATTGCCTTAAAAATTTGTGTGGCTATTGATGATACTAACGTTCGTTTAACACTACCAACAAAAACAAAATTTTACAAGAACAAAAATTATTTCAACAATTAGAAAAAAAAAATATCAATAACTTGATATGCAAGAAATCTCACAAAAACAAAATTCTCGATTGTTTGCGCTCTATCAATAAGCAGTGTAACCTCCCCGTCCATTAATTACAGCTCGGCATCTGTTGGGCATGCTGAAAATGAGATTGTTAATTTCCATTTGGTCTGTAGTATTCCATAGGTCAGAAAGACAATTAAAGAGCTGTTCCCTTGTGCCAAACTGCCTTTGTTGAAGAAGAAGTCTTCGTCCCATTGAATCCCACAAATGTTTAATGGAATTAAGGTATGGTGACTGCGCAGACCAAAACGGCCAAAAGGCCATTGATATGCTCAGTTTCTAGAAATTCACGCACGAGCCGTGCTGTGTGTGGACGGGCATTGTCGTGCATTAGCTGGAAATTCAGACCAAATTCTGCAGCATATGGAAGCACAACAGGTTCCAAAATACTGTCACGATAACTGGTAGCATTCAAAAAGCCGCCTAATAAAACGAGGTCAGTCCTTTCTCCGACACGCATACCCCCCACACAATTATTGTACCACCCTGGTAGCTGTAGACTTCCTGGGCTGCGGTAAGACGTTCCAGATTTCCAGGTCGTCTCCACACACGAAGTCGACGTGAATCCGGATGAAAACCGAATCGGGATTCATCTGTAAAAAGTACCATAGACCATTCTGGATGTCCCCAGTGTTGATGTTCTTGTGCCCATCGTAATCTTTGTGAGCGATTACCTCTTGTTAACGGGGGAACACGAAGCGGTCTGCGAACATAAAGGTTGAACTGATGCAACCTGTTTCTCACAGTCTAGCTGCTCACAACAATATGGTGTGTGCGGTATAACTGATTTGCTAACTGACCTGCTGTGACAGTTCGATCTCGTAGTGCCTGTAATCGAATAAAACGATCATGTAGAGGGTCAGTTGCTCTCGTACGACCAGTATGCCGTTCTGTAACATCCCCGGTCTCACGGTATCTTGTCATCAATCAACAAATCACACTAGCTGATGTGTTAAGGACCTCCGCTACTGCTCTATAATTTTGGCCCCCTTCAACCATCCCTACTGCTCGCAATTGTTCGTCGCGGTTTAAATGTCGTCTTTCCATCATGAACAACTAACTAAACAGTAATTCGAATACCAAAAATCTCGTTTTGTCCTTCGTAGAAGCAAAAAACCAAAAGAAACTAATACGCTATTTTATCGATAAAAGACAAATACTTTTTACGCACATTTTATCAATTGCTAAACCTTCAAAATCATGTACATTGTAAACAAAAAGGTATCAAAAATGTCTACAGAAATTTTCAATATAATACCTGGTGTCTCAAAAAAGTTATAACAATTTTAATCCTTGTTCCCTAGAATTTTTTGATGTGTGTATAAAAACATCAGAAACAGATGGTGAGGCAATAATTTAAAAGAAGTTTATTATTGTATTATTCATTATTATAGAAATGTATTGTTCATTAACGTCACATTTGGGCCGCTAGATAGACACGTCCCAGTATGTATTTGCGTTTTATTATATCAGCCTAAAACTATTTAAGAATTTGGTCTACCGAAGTGCCAATGCACCCTCGCTAATAGTTATTAAATATCACCTGATTAGGGTAAATGGCACTTCGGTCGGCTAGACTCACATCTTACACAAATTTAATATGCTTGATGTCACTGCAGGGTTGGAATATCTGAAACAATCTTAATCTTTGCACCGTAGGTAGATTTTAACATAAGGGGTAGTTCGCTGGTATTGATCCGGCTCTATTCTAGTAGGACTACACTATAAAACCCCCCCTAGGTGAGCCTGAAACATAAGAGATATCTGTCTGTTATTGTGCAACGACTGTATCTTAGTAAGCGCATCTATAAAAAAAAGAAACTACGAAACAAAGAATTATTAAAGATAGTGCATATCTGAGGACGTCTGCTGTATATCCTCAAGAATTCTTCAACAGTAGATATTTAATGGCAAGTGGCCTGTTTATTTGGGCAAGACACATGTGAGGTATCGGTGAGAAATATAATTTCTCATTGCTCAATTTAAGTATTGGTATCGCTATTTTATTTGAGGATAAAATAAATAAGTTAAATATAATTTGAGTTTTATTTCATTCACAAAGAACCCCGCACAAATCTTATGGAAATTGGCTCCCGGTCAAATTGGCTGAAATTTGGATATGTTGTTCGTTTCGGCATCCTGAGCAAAAGTCTCAATGGACGCAAAGCTTAATTTTCTTTATTTTGGCTCCTACGGAGCTCCAAAGCTCCAAGGATTGACCATTATTTACTACTTAAAAAGACAATCTCCTCGCAAGTTTAGTATTTGCTGCGTTAAAAAAGAAATACCTTCTTATGTTTTTGGGGTCGCTGCATTCAAATCCAGGTGTCAACTAGCTGTCAAACAACAAGCAATAATCAAAATTGATAAAATCCACATGTAAATATCTGTTTTTGAGGTTGGTAAGTTCAAAACTGATGTTAACAACTCGATATTGACAGTTAAAAGCCGTCAACTAACTGTCAAACAGTATGGGACAATCAAAATTGACAAAATTCAGGAGTAAATAGATGTCCTCGAGGTTGCCGAGTTCAAAACTGATGTCAAAAAGACGATATTGACAGTTAACAACTAGAAGAGGAAAAGTTTTTGTTTGAAGAGCTTTTTTTGTCACGGGGCCCGATCTAGAGAATTGTCCTGGGGCCCGGCCTGGCTCTCGGCGGCCCTGGGTGCGCTCGCCAACATTCGTATCAGTGTGAAATTTTCTTATATTTTTCATAGTAACATCATCTAAATCGCCTAAAATGGCCATTTATTATACAATTTCCATATTATGTACTAGTACAGACAACAACAAAAATGAACTATAATTTGAAGTTTTTAAAATGTAGTTAAAAATAAGTATAAAGACAAGGATTCTAATGCCAAAACTTCGTGTTTGCAATAAGTGTTTTTAGCATGGAATTTATTTGACTCTAATTGCGATGTCACTATTAGTGGTTGGCGTTATAGAAATTTGCAATTCTGTAATAGCTGGAATAAGTTTTAAATATATGAGAAGCATAATTTCGGCAGATGCGTCTTTTAATATTAGAAATATAGTTTATTGGAAATAAATTGGCTTAAATATTCCGAATCACAGGTTGTGCTAAGCGACAGCCACTCAATTCACAAATACAATAATTTATTGACTTTCTGGACTAGACTGCGTTCTCCGGGAATATTAATTGTAAATCATGCTACTTACACTGTTTTTGTCTTCCTTATGAGCTAACATCTACATATGATTAACATCTTTGGATTCTTAATCGACATCTCGAGAATTTTGTTGATACTATAAATGAAAATTCTAAATTTTTTCTTTTAAGGAGGTCCTTTCGTCACCCTTTTCGCCACCAATGTTAAATAAAAAATATTAGATTATGACTAAAATTAATTTTTTTTTCTAATAGTTGAAGTCCTTATTTATCTAATAGTGAACTTTTAACTATACCTTACCGTGCAAATTTTTAAGAATTTTTTTTTTTAAATGTGCTTTTTGTACAGTGTCTTACGAGAAAGTAAGACCTCAACAACAATTCTCGAATTATACTATATTTATTGATTAGATGGAGTAGAAAAAAAAACTAAAAATAAGGTTTTTGAAATATTTAGGTTTTGTTTTTTACAATAAAATATATAGGTTACCGTAGAATTTATTGAGAAATTAATATTAAAAAAAAATTCAAGTAACCTAGTTGAAATTTTTTTATTTTTTAATATGAATTTCTCAATAAATTCCACGGTAACCTATATATTTTATTGTAAAAAACAAAACCTAAATATTTCAAAAACCTTATTTTTAGTTTTTTTTTTACTCTGTCTAATCAATAAATAATAGTATACTTAATTATAATTCGAAAATTGTTGTTGAAGTCTTACTTTCTCGTAAGACACTGTACAAATACTCACATTTAAAAAAAAAAAATCTCAAAAATTTGCACGGTAAGGTATAGTTAAAAGTTCACTATTAGATAAATAAGGACTTCAGCTATTAGAAAAAAAAAATAATTTTAGTCATAATCTAATATTTTTTATTTAACATTGGTGGTGAAAGGACCTCTTTAAATAGTTTTCAATAAATAAAAAATGTGAATTTGTAATCGACACAAATTCCTAAGAATGTTGACTATTCGGAATAAAACTTTTAAGGGTCTCTTTGTTTATATTAACAAGATTAAGACACAAGAGGAACAACGAATTTTTGGAAGAAGATTCATTATGACTATCGCATCGCTTAAAAACTGTCTACATCGTCGGCTAATACTCTTACGTGTATCTCTAGTTTTTATTATATTTTGTGTTAAAGATAGTGAAATTACATATTATATTATTTCTACTTAATCATAGTTTTTTTTAGTGTTTTATTTAGAGGTGGTTTACAAAATATAAATATTTTAAGGATTTCAACAACAATGAACAACTTTTTTATTGAAATATCCAATCTTAGTATATTATTTTCTTTTATGTGACACACAATTCAGCATATAATTACAATGATGCAACGTATACAAAACAATTTCACCTGTTACACCAAACGCAAGGTTATCAATTCAACGACTATAATTTTTTGAATGATCGAATTCATTTTTGCGTAAGCAAACTTTCTTTGCGGAATACCTAGTTTTTTAAAAACGAAACAATGCGCGGTATTGAAACGTATATATCATAGTAATTAGATATTGCTATCATCAATTACTATTTTTAATGAATGTTTCTGAAACATTTATCTTTATCTTTTTGTTGTTTAGGATTATTAGCAGCTGATATCCATCGCTGAGTCATGCGGTGCGAATGTACTGAACTAAATAATGTAATAATTGGCTTTATTATATGTAAAATATAAAGAATTACACAGAAATTCTAAAAAGTTTTTAATGTTTTAACTAAATATTCAAAAAGAAAACACACGTATTGAAATAAACCAAACAATTAGGTTATTACTCTAGTCAATGGATTATTACATTTAACTAGAGAATATTCCAAGGTTGACATTCTAAAAAGTAAAAATTGTCACGTAAATTAAGGGTTTAAATCAGAGATAACAGGAGATGTAACTAGGACCGCACGATATTTGTTAGTAGGGTCCGATTACAATTAGAATAATACAGCTACGTCATAACTATTACTTCGAATTTCGAATACATATTATCTATAACTATCGATAAATAAAAAATAAGTACATTGTTTGGTTTAAAAAAAGAATTCCTATATTCCTATAATATTATCACTCCACTAAACCCGAAGTAGGCGGCCATAAACCAATTAATTACTTTGCCAAATGATGACGTACCTGTGTTCTTCTAATTGTAATCGGACCCTACTAACAAATATCGTGCGGTCCTGAATAAGGCACAGGAGGGTATAATATCCGCTGTTGTCATATGCCTATTTCATTATTCTCGTTTTGTTTACAAATTTATTTACATATATTAAAAAAGCTAAAATAATTCAACCTATTTGATTGTAACTGAACCCAAAAAATTTTGAATCATTATTTATATCAATTTTAACTAAATTAGATGTAATTTCACTAAATTAGATGTACTTATTTTCAATAAATTCCAAAACCTAGTCATTTCTTTATCCCCTCTCTTACTTCTCGACTTTCGTCTCCTCGCCGCGGACCTACAAATAGAGCGTATTGATTGTCGAATTAATCTTGGCATCGTGAATATTATATTTTATCACTATACTTCTGGTTTAAATAGACTGTCGATAGTTGACAGAGAGACTAGAGTAATAAGGGCTGTTATCCTAAACTTTTGCCGAAAGGAGATACTATATAGCAGAGTTGGCCAACTTTTCTGTATACAAGATATACTTTTTATCTTAAAAGTGTGTCCCGATCGACTTGTTGTCATAGGCGTAGTCTAAGAGTGAAGAAATGCATACTAAGTTTATAGACTGTGTTTCAGTATAATGTGCATTTCACCGAGGTATGGGTAGATAAGTAAAATATATGTTCAAATACTATTTTTTATTTTTTAATTCACTTAAGTTTTCGAGAAAAATGTTCATGAAGAAAATACATTTTCAGACCCAACTTTTGATAGCAGCATTCCGTACCTAAAAAAAATCGATTTTCCGACACCTTTTCAAGATAGATTTTAACTAACTTAAAAGGCAATTTAATCTTTTTATCGACTGCAATGTATAAGTTCTTGTACTATTTGTTCTAAATATGAAAAAGTTGTTCAAAAAATGCACAATATGACTGATAATTTCATTTCAATATTTCGCATTCGCTTTTTTTGGCCAGGAACATTTATCATGAAAGAATAACATGATTTACTTTTTGCTAATCTATCAATAGCTCGCTGAGTACACCTCGTACTGAAATATGGATAATATTTTTATTTTATTAAATATTTTACCAGATTAGGTAGGTACTTGTATTTTACTGTTGTCAAAATATATTGTACTGAGTGGTCGGAGATCACTGTGTCAAGCTGTCAGAATTCTAGGAATTTAGGACCTTGGCAAATTCCCAGAATGCATTAAACTATTCCTAGAAAGTTTTGTCTTCTACAATCGCTTCAAAGTCCATGGTACACGGAATTCCACCCCAAACTTTGCGAGCGATAAGACGATCGACCAAAATTGGCCTAGCGATAAGACGATCGACCAAAATTGGCCTCGCGATCGACATGTTGTCCACCCCTGCTAAATAGGACCATATGTCCCGAAACACCTTAATGTGTAAAGTATTGCAGCGATTTGTGTACTAGAGGTAAATATCTTTAAATTATTTTAGCATGATGTTTGGGTTTTGTTTTAAGACAATTAATGTATTGATTTCCATATAAATGTCAATTTTTCCATTTTCGCCCAAACTTTATCTATCTTATATTTATCAATATTCATTTCTTTCATTATTTATTCCTTAAATGTAAATTGATTTTATTTATTCTGTAATTATTTTAAATATACGTTTCTTCACTTTTTTTATTATTATTATCTCATCCCCTTTCCAAAACCAGTGATAATATATTCCGAGAATTTGTGAAGCCTCGGCGTTTCTACCCCTAAGGATTGGAAGAGTCTATAACTAGTTGCCAAAACCGCTCGACTATACTATTAAGGGATAATTTAATTTTGTTTTTTTAATTTTATTTTATTATTTTTTGCCACTGGTGAAAGGATGTTCGTTCAAGATTCCAGGACCCTTTGACTGGTGACAGTGCTGCCTTAATCCCTTAATAGTATATTGACAACAGTAGTTAAAGATCTATCACTTGTTACAAATGGTGGTCCTTAAGACTAACTGGATGATACAATAATATAACTTTGGACGATGTACAATTTTCTACGAATGAGCAGATCTTCAAGATAAAATTTTTAAAAAGGATTAAATGTAAAAAGTTATCTATCTATCTATAATATTACAAAAGTAGTACGCAAATAGTACACACAGTCCGCAAATAGTACACAAATTGTAGATAAATAGATGAAAATTTAGGTTGATGAGCTAAAAAAAGGTCGTACAATTTTTCTCCAGGTCACCATCACGCAAAGTAGGAGCGCTACCAAATAGTACATATAGTACACAAAGTACAAATTGCTTGTATACCATAGTACACCAGCGGTTTACCACTCGGATTAAACAAATAATGATAAACACACAATAATCTTTTAAGGATTTGATTATAAATATGACTCGATAAATTTTCAAAGAGCACCATTACTCATTTAAATTATAAACAAATTAATAGATGCATTCATAATCTATTAATCAATTCCTCAGCAGGACGTCATACAGTACATAACACCTAACCTTTCGGATTAATTATGAACTCTTTGATCAGTAAATCCACACACCAATTATGCGCCCGAGGCAACTCGGTGAATACAAAAAGATGTTATGTAATATGTGATGGATTTAATCGAATTTTATAAGAGCTTGTAAATTGCTGTGACCTACGAGAACAATAATTTTTGACCTGCAGAAGGATTAAATCAAGACGGGGGAGGCAAATATTTTAAGTTCTCGGAAGAACGTCTTTTACACAGAAAGAAATTTCCATAATCATTTATCTCAATAATAACTGATATACTGGAAAAGTTCAGATGGAATATTCTGGTGTCTTTAAAGTAAGAAACAATATATTACATGAATAATTTTTTGAGATATTTCTATTTATTTTTAATTTTTTCACACTAATAAAAAGTGGTTGGGTATTTCAAAGCTACGACATATATAATGTGTCCAAAATTACAGTCTCTATATTGGTGTATCACGCTTAATGTAAGATAATGTATAAGGTCGGTTAAATAGAGAATGTTTTAGATAATTTAATGCTCATCTCGGATCCGTTTTCAGAATTATTAAAAGGTATGTAGTTTTTAAGTTATTAAAAAAAAAACAAACTGGAAATTGAAGATTTTGTATTTATTTTTAATTTATTAACCAATTATTTGACAAATTTCAAAGTGATGCATTACTTTTAAGAGGAGAATATTTTTGTACAAAAAAATCCAAATTGAATTTTGTTGTCGAGTTACCTACTGTAACTTTGTTATTTGTTATGACGGCCATCTTGGATTTTTCTAAATTAACTTTTAAACATTGTGCCACATGATATCCACATTTTTAAAAAATACTCTTAAATTAATAAAAACAACTATTTTTCTTAATATGGCAATATCTATCTAAAATAATATGTGGTATATCAAAGTGCATTAATTTCACTAATCAGAATACAGGCCTCCAACGTATCGTTTGACCCAGACATAATAAAAAACAAACTTAAAATGCTTAAGTCCAACTCTTCGCCAGGCTTGGTATCTCCTCTTTTCTTTTAAAATCTTGTGCTGACTCTCTCTGTTATCCTATTTTCTCCTTTAATTCTCACATCTTGCTATCTATATGGAAAACTGCGTCAATGACTGCCATATTCAAAAAGGACAATAAGCTTGACCCAAATAACTATAGACCGATAATCCTTGTACCATTATGTCCATAATATGTGATAAGGTAACTGACTTTCTTGTAAACGAACGTGTACTTCCCACCCAACAACATGGATTTATCAGAGGACGATCTACCTTAACTAATCTCCTGCAGTCTGTCAGTGACTGGATAAAAGCCAGATGCTGGTCTTCCTACAGATGTTATATACTTTGATTTTTCTAAAGCCTTTGATTAGAGTTCCAAAGCACTGACTTCTCAAAAAGATTGAACACCTAAGAATCCGAGGCAACTTAATAGCTTCTTCTTAACCTCCAGACAATTTCGCGTAAGAGTTGGTAATAGTTTCTCTCAAACCAAATCCGTTGTCAGTGGAGTGTCTCAAGGATCAGTCCTTGGTCCCCTACTTTTTCTATTATATACTGCCGATATTTCTGTGCACATAAAAAGCTGTTGTTCCTTCTACGCAGACGATACAAAAATTTACGCTAATCCGATTACGGACTATCAGTCTCTTCAATCTGATATAAGTGCAGTATCAAAGTGGAGTTCCGACTGGTTATTACCGCTAAACGTTGATAAATGTGTTGTTCTTCATATTGGTAAAAACAATCCTAAATTAGTGTATAATATTAATAATAATGCCTTAAAGACAGTATCGTCCCAAAATGATCTCGGCGTTATCATTACTAAAGACGTAACGTGGTCACAGCATATATTATCAGTAAGCAAACAATCAAACTCTCAACTATTCTTATTAAATATACACAACATATGTTCGTCCTCGCCTGGAGTACTGCGGTCCTGTTTGGTGTCCCGTATTAATCTCGGATCGTTCAGCGATTTGCGACAAGGCTTCCGAATGGTATAAGAAGGCCACCGTATGAACAGCGTCTGTCTACCGCTAATCTGACTTTTTAGTGAGCGTCGACGGCGTGGTGATTTAATCGTTTGTTTTCGCGCAATTAGGCATATGTTCTGTGTTGATCTTTCGGATTTATTTGTATTAAATAATGACCTACGCCTACGTGGGCACATGTTCAAATTAAAAAAAGGAAAATTTTAACTCTAGAGTTAGGCAAAATTTTTTTTCAAACCAAGTTTTCTCTGTATGGAACATTTTACCTGATAACGTTGTATGCGCACCTTCAGTTAACTCGTTTAAAAACAAATTTGATTCCTTAGGCTAATTATGTATATATCTGTATAGAGACAATAAATTATAATCACAACAAATTATACTTTCATTTTTATTTTAATATCAATTTATAGTAGTTTATAGATTAAAAAAAATTGTTTATTTTTAACTAAATTTTTTTGAATAATATGAGCTTTATAGGACTTCGGTTCTCAGCTCATATCAGTGAATAATAATAATAATAATAATAATAATAATTTAAACGGATATTTTTTGTTCTAAGTAATTTTTTTGTCATTAAGATAATTAACGAATTTTTAAGGCTACGGTCATAAATAGATTTGGCAACACCAAGATAAAATTGAAAATTTTTTAAATAAAATTCAAATCAACAAATTCATGACTATTTCAATACGATCTGAATGGGAAACAAATTTCTTTATTAATATTTATATATTTTTTACAATTTAATTTCAAGAAAAAGAAAAACAATTATAATTAGTAGTTTGCTAATACGAAAATTTTTGCAAATACAAACAATTAAAATTTAAACATTATTTCAGATATTTTTACATGGTAGGTCAACTATGTAATAATAAAACAATTTAAGTTTGTGTACTACATGCTATTTAAGGTGCGGTGTTTGCCAAATTAAGGAAAAATTGTTTTTTTTTTTTTTTTTATTAATTTAAGGGTATTTCTTAAACATTTTCATGGCATGTGGCATATCCCCACATAGCACAGGACGTCCATTGCATGTCCATTTACCGTATGTACGTCCAGGACCAATTCTGGACGTTTTATGTATGTCTAACTCAGTAAATCCTCGGGAAGTCCAGAAATAGATATCCGTAGAACGTCAATTCTACGTGCTTTATTATATTTCCATGGATTTACATTCGCATTTTATTATTATTTGGTTATATTACACAATTATATATAATGAGATAACATCGTTGGCCAAGATTTTTTAATTTAATTTAATTATTTAAAATTAATTCTGATGCCTTGGTAGGATTCCCCACTCGACCATTCACTGTTGGGTTCTAATTAACAGTGCTGTTCCTAAAGTGGCGCTGGGAAACAGTAACAAAGCCTACACAGAACACGAGGCTAATGGTTTTAGTAGTACATTCCGATGACACCAAATAAAAAAAAAAGATGGTATTGTCCAATATCCAATTAAATGAAGGCCACATAGACAAAAAACGAAGAAGGTTCGTTGCAAGAAAGGGACATTGTTGACAAGTAGGGTTGCCAGACGTCACGCTTTTGGCGTGGCAGCCACGCTTTTTGACTTGCCTACACGCTTTTTATGCAAATTCCACGCTTTTTAAAAGCCGGATTTATACAGAAATAGACCGGGTAAGAGACTCTCGTTTTACGAAAAATAAGTCGTTTAGAAATGGTCACAAAATTTGGACCTGATTATATAAAAATGCTCTATCGTCACGGTTGCCACGCTTTTCACTTCCGGAAATGTGGCAACCCTATTGATAAGTGACATTTGACTATGTTTTATTATTTATTTAGATTCAAGCACTGAAATATTCTCAGGGCTCAGGTTTTATTAAAAAAAAAAGCAAAAACATGGGACTGGTGTTCAATGTTCATGATTCGATGGTATGTACAGTACATATTATACGAGTACAAGTTCTATCATTCCGCCATTTGACTGTGATTCGACTCTGTGAGTTTGTGGTTGTTTAATATTAATTTATTGCAGTTTGTACTATTTTTATCTCTGAGACAGGTGGAAGTTTTCCAGTGAATACTACAAAGCTAAAAGATTAGTGAATTCATAATGTCTAGCAGGGCAAACTTACAAACAGATTGGATTTTCATATTGATCTGCCTTTCAGTTTGAATAAGCGATTAAATTATTTTCAGGTTCAAAGCAAATATGGCCAGATCAAGAAAAGAAACTGATCCAGGCATTGTTGAAAAGGGCAAAGTAGAGGAGAGATGGGATGAATTCGACGAAAAAGTTTTAATAATTATTCATAGATTATTTTTGCTTCCAAATAAAAAATTTTGAAATGTTAATTATTTTCACTAATTTTTTTAAACGTTTTCTCTATTTGAGCCTTTGAAAATGTCCATGGAGTGTTCTTAAATGGACTTGTAAGGATGTCCTGAATGTCCAAGCAGGACGTTTTTAAAACGCCCATAAGATGTATTTGTGCTATATGGGTCGCTTAAAAAAATAATTTTAAGGCTAATAATATGTAAAAATTCAATATAGTCGTCCTAACAAATAATAAAGTTACGGTAGATAACTCCAAAACAAGACTATATGGAATTCTTTCTACAAAAATATTCTACTTTGGAATATGTCAAATTAATGATTAAAATACCACAAAAAAATAGGCAATTTTTAGTTTTTTTTTTTTTTTTTTGTTAATGACTCAATTTACATAATTTTTAATAATTTTGATAATGATCCGAAATCAGTACCAAATTTTCTAAAACATTCTCAATTTGACTAACCTTCTATCTCTTATCTCTTTTTTATTTTGAGTCCCTCTTAACGGGTATACATTAATTCGTCAATCTTTCTCAAAAAAATAGGTATATATACACATACACAATTTATAAGCTATAAAGTCTTTAACAAATTTTAGTCAAAAATCAATAAATTCCAGAAAATACATTTCTATTTTTAGTGTCTTTCAATTTCGTTTGTTTTATTCAAAAATGGATTTTGTGATCTTGTTCATTATTTTATTATTATCAACACCAAAGCAATTCCTATATATTTTTTAAAAATACTGCTCCTTTCTACGACCTGCTGAGTGCGATGCAAATATTTGTAAACACCGTCTATGAATTAGAAATTGGCACTAAGAAATAGAAGATATGAGCTTTTTGCTGCTGTCTGGCGAAACCCAAATAGGACGAAACCGGTCATAATAATATAATGATTAGCTTCTATGACAATTTAAAGGGTTATATGTTGGTTGTAATTCAATGTCCGTGGGTCGTATATCCTGGGAAATAGCTATTTGTGAATTAAGAGCGGAGAAAGTGCTACTTTGCCGCTCGAGGTAAAAAGTTACCGCGCGACACTCCAGCAGAGCGCGGCATTTTATCGTGTGACGAAGTCACTAAATTTTCCTTTAGTTTAATTATAAAAATGTTTAGTTTAAGTTAATTTCCGCCTATTGAACGCCACCGTAGTTCAAAATATATAATTCTTTACTAAAATTCAGGCAAATTATTTGGTCATTTTCGTAAATGTCAAAAGGACAATTTTCAATCCTCCGATTTGTAAATATTGGCTACTCCCACTCCGAATCACTCTGAAACCGAACTATTCCGGACGGAAAGTATAAAGCCGGGTTCCCCGAGAATTCTCTATCTTCCAGTTGCTCTTTTATGAGTGCCAAATTTCAAAAGTAATACTGACGTTTTTTATGTTCGTCGTCCGTGTAAACCTGTGGAGAACTAAGGTAGAAATCTTTCACTAGTAACTTTATTATTAATATTTATTTTAATGTTGTTAAATATTAGCCAATAAATTATTTTTGTTCGAGAAAATTATTCTTTACTAGTCTGTTTTCAAAAGCTGAAAATTATGTTCCCAACTTTATTCGGAATACAGTTTTGTGCGTTCTGAAGACGTAAGCGATGCAAGTCAAGTATTATTGCAGTTTTACTTCGCCGACTTAATTTCTCAACATCCAAGGTCCCCCCGAGTCAATAGACCCTTTGCGAATCCGACATTCAGTGAAATCTTTAATTCACTACCTACTGTCGATCATGAGATAACGTTGTCCCCTTATTATTCACTATATCAACTCTATTAAACTGGATCTCTTTAAAAATATTTTAATCGCAGACCGACAATTAAAAACAGGTGAATTTTAATAAAGCTGAATTTGTCCGTAGAGTTGATGCTCATAGAGTGAATTGTTTTTCTACTTTCAGTGATGATTGGATTATTCACATTAACTTTCAGCCCCTGCCAGAAGGGCCCCGAACACTAATGCGTGTTCGCAAATTAATGTCCGAATAATCATCGAGATCGGAAAAAGGTTTCAATCACCGAGTATTTTTGTAGAATTTTTACACATTAAAGCAAATCAGTGGCGACTTTGGAAAAGAATTCGAACATCAATGGGAAAATAATTAAATATATATTTTTTAATTTTATACTAAAATAAAACCGTTGATATAAAAATAAAAAAATATGTTTTACCATTCGCAAAATCGATTATACCATTATAAATGTCATCAATTAGGTATGTGATATTTTTTGACGACTTAATTCTATTTTTTTTCTATTTAAAAGAATCTCCGACAAATTTTTCACGAATGGTATTTAGAGCTATTATGAGAAAACTTGACAATTAAATAAAAAGAAGTTTACGTACCTTTAGAAGAGTGAGGATTTTCTGCGACAAATCGTAATCAAAATTAGAATATTTGGAATTGGACATATCGTATATAAAGACTATACCAGCTTTTTGGGTCAATGGGTTTTGCAAGGCACAATCCAACTGGTAGACTACACCCTGTAAAGTAATTTGGTGCGTGCTATTAACAGGTGAATGCTTATGAGCAGTGAACACAGCTATGGCGGCATCTGTCGAATCTCTTTTTGGCTGAAACAAAAAGTTATGATCAATTTAAAACGTCAAAAAACGTGTTGATTATATTTGGCATCTTAGAAAAAAAGAATTGCATGTGTGATTATATTTCAACAATTTTATTATAATTTAATTTTGTAAAAATTTGATTATATTGGGATTAAGAGGAATTACAAATAAATTAATAGAATCTTGTATTAAGGACGGGGTATTTCTGTATATAAAAACCGTATGTGTAGACCTAAAGTTAAATCGACTGATTTCTGTATACTTAGCCAAATTAAAGATAAAGGTCTAAATAATTTAGGTCGTCTTACTAAATTTTCAATAGCAACCAATTATTAAAAATAACCCCATTTTATTTCAACACGCAAATCAGCTCATTTTTCCCCAGTTAATTTATCATACAGAGCATACGAAAATGATATTTTTAATCATGGTATATCTAAATAAAATATTGAAACTAAATTATATTTGTTTACGGGGGAGATCATATAGATACTTGGAGCTCATGAAATGTACAATAGAAAAGTAACTTCTAATAATTTATTTATTATTCTTGTATGGATTATGGGAACTTTTCAAAAAATAATTAGGTGTCTGGACCATACATAAAGTGGTGTTGCGTCTAAAAGCCTATAAGCTGCCTATAATAAAAATTCCAAGACATTATTTACGTGGACAGGCGATTAGTTTTTTTTTAATTAAACATAAATAAATAAATAAATAAATAAATAAATAAATAAATAAATAAATAAATAAATAAATAAATAAATAAATAAATAAATAAATAAATAAATAAATAAATAAATAAATAAATAAATAAATAAATAAATAAAAAAATAAATAAATAAATGAAACATATTTTAAATGTGCCCCTATTTATACATGATTAGCATAGGGTGTCTCAGAAACATTTTCGCTGGCGTAATAGGCACATCCCCGAGAAAGGAAGCAGTTGACAAACGGTGGTCGACAGTAGTAAGATTTAGATGCAATGGAGCGATTTACGGGGCTACAATGTGCTTCTTGTATTCGTGTTTTATAAAAACAATAATTATTGTGCGTCGTTTGTACAGAAATCATTATAACATAGCAAGAATGAAAGATATTCCAAGTGCAAATTTAATTTTCAGTACTCTCAAACGTTCTTAATCAATATTTATTTAAATTTGCACTTGGAACAATCATGCAATGTTCTAAAACTTAACACTGTCGACCACCGTTTGCGGACGGATTAATAAATAAATAATTCTGAGACACCCTCTATATTTACCCGCAGTAAAATTGGTTGCAAACCAAAACCCCTTGATTGCATTTACGCGGTACCCTGCGCATTTAAAATTTTTGCAACATCATTAAGGGGGAGTGGGGTAATCGTGCGCATCAAACTATTTCCTATTTCGCGGGCTTTTAAGCGCCTCCGACTAGTGCTGTGCTCTCTCCTTTCTACTGTGCATCACTGACGCCATTACTCACATCAGTTATTTATGTTTGCACCCAGTTTTTGTAATTTTTTGACATCGGAAAATAAGACGGTGAGTCCACTTTTTTTCTTTAATCGATAAGATATATTTATTTTATGGAAAAGTATGATCTTCTGCATCTATTGATGCTTGTTTTACATTGTTAGGTTATGTAGTTTGCTAACTGTATTACAGATTGTCATTTAATGTCTAAAGGAGCAATGATGCGCGCTGAAGCGCACCATTACCCCACACGTAATCTAATTTTAAATATTTTTTTTTTTCAGATGCCGAGAAATTATTCAAGGAAAACCACAATTCTTTCATATAAGGTAGAAGATTTACAAAACGCATTATTTGCGATAAGAAATTATGGCAGAAAAATAAGGGATGTAGGAAGGACCTTCAATATTCCTGAATCGACACTCAGAAAAAAACTGTCAGAAAATGAGCCGAAGCCTCCTCGTTTGGGTTGCAAGCCTGTGTTTTCAGAGGAAATAGAATCTGAGTTAAAAGAGTACATTTTAACGGTAGCAAAGCTATTTTATGGCCTAAAACCCAGGTGTTTTAGGCGACTAGCTTTTAGATATGCTGAGCAACATGACATTGCCCATAAATTCGACAAGGAAAAGAGATTAGCTGGGAAGGACTGGCTGTATGAATTTTTAAGGAGATTACCTGGTATAAAGCTACGGCAGCCTGAAGGAACCAGTTTGAATAGGATTGCATCTTTTAATAAGGACTCAACCAAATTATTTTTTTCAAACCTTCAAACTACCATGGAAAGGTTTAAGTTTGAACCCAAGAGTGTTTACAACATGGATGAGACAGGCATCACCACGATGCAGAACAAATGCCCTAAAGTTTTTTATGGTCGTAAGGTATCTAAAAAAGTAGGAGCTGCAATTTCTGGCGAAAGAGGAAGAACATTAACAGCTGTATTTTGTATGAATGCGGCTGGGAACTACATCCCTCCCATGATAATATATCCTAGGAAAAGGATGCCCAAAACTCTCGAGAAAAATGGACCAATTGGGGCGTTGTACAAATGTTCTAAGAACGGTTGGATCAATCCCGGACTTTTTGTTCAGTGGCTGGGTCACTTTCAGAGGCACACTAAGCCTACTGTTACTGATCCTGTCCTTCTGGTCCTGGATAACCATTTCAGCCACATTTCAATTGCAGCTTATAATTTCTGCAAAGAAAATAACATCCACCTGGTCTCGCTTTCTCCACACACATCTGGTCATCTTCAGTCTCTGGATCTGACATTATTTAGCCCTCTGAAAACTGCACTATTTAGGGAATATGATCTTTACTTGTCAAGTACCGGTCATAAAAAAATAACTGAATACGGCGTAGTCGAACTTTTAAACAAAGCCTTCATGAAAGTGGCTATAATGGAAAAAAGCAGTTTCAGGGTTTCGGACGTCTGGAATATCTCCATTGAATCCCGACAAATTTACCGATGCTGATTTTGAACCTAGCCACCATGTAGGAAAACTTACAGTAGAAGCAACACGTGAACTTGAAACTTCATCCAGTCAAGATGGTGCAGCAATTCTTCCAGAAAATCATGTGATTAATCTCTTTGTCTGCGATAGTTTTTGCAATGTTGAACTGGATATACTTTTTAACAGCGTGAATTTGCGCCTGGAAGATACTTGGGTATTTACCCAAACTTTCAGAGTACTTGGTTCTAGGCCTATTTAATATTCTTCTGTGGTTGCTGTATTGCAAGCTTTTAGGTCGCAACGCGATTAATTCTCGACTCCAAGTGGTTAATATAATTCATAGTGTGGTATGACCCTTGAAAAATCAACAATTAAACAGGGAATTGTCCAGGGATCAACCCTGGAACCCCTCCCGTCCCTCGTATGTGAAAAACCTTACGATTAAAGTACTTACCAATATTGTAAATTTCCCTGTGACCAGTTCTGAGCGTAAAGGTTCACTCTTGGGGTCGAAACATACTAGGCCTTCGCGTTGTCTTGTCTGTTCGTGTTGGTCGAAGAGTGTTAAAGCTCGGGCGACGTCGAATTTCCGCGCGTACAAAAATCGCACCGCGGTAGACCACGAAACCGGACCGATTTTTCGTCGATACTTCGCGTTCACTTTTTCTATGAATTCCTTCGTAACCTGAAAAAAAAAAAAGATGAAAATTTAGTAAATGTAGAAAGTAAAAGCGACGAAGATTCAATAAGGGCTAACATTTCAACGAGATGTGAGGGTACAAGTGGGCGTTGAACCACGCCCTAATTCAGATAAATAGAGGATCGTCAGATAAAATATCAGCATTACAATTAAATTACAAAAACCGAGGGGTAAACCAATGAGGTCAAAACCAAGAGGTGAACTACTCCCAAAATGCTAGTACGTTTTCAATCGAAATCACCGAAATCGCTACAAATACTCTTGAAATCATCATATAAAATCATGGCCGAAATTTTTTCGAAATATTTTTAAGGGGGGGGGGTCGACGAAGTGTGACATTGTGTGACAAGGGGTGGGAGGGTTCATAAATTTTGTGACGTCACATTTAAAAATCTAACACGAAATTTGAACTATTAACGAAAAACTTAAAAATATTTCCAACTCTATCTGTATGGCTAGTGCAACGCGCCGCCCGCCTAAGAGCCCTTTGATAAATGATGTTGATTTAATTAAAAAATAATTTAAATGCAAATGAAATAAAATTTCGGAACTGCTGTTTAAATTTAATAATTTCTAGATGTAAAATTGCAAAATATGACGTCACACTAGTCTCACAAGTGTGCAGCTGTTGTAACAAGAACAGGGGGAGAGGGGGGAGGTTAAAAATTATGAAATTCAGGTGAAGTAATTAATGGATGGCCACAATAGAGGTAAGTAGTGGATAAAAAAACAAGAGCAAAAAAGTGAAGATCCACCAAAAAAAGTTCATTTGAATAAAATGTATCGATAATTCATAGGAAATTATATATACATAAAAATTAAAGGCGATTTCAGCGAGATCACCGAAAGGGGGTTTTTGGTGAAATCACCTAAATCATGTAGTCATGGTGATTTCGCCGAAATCATACGATTTTTTTTTATTTTGACCTTAGTGGTTTGTCTCTCGGTTAAAACTGACATTTTCATTATGCTCGTTCGACGACAAAGTGCTCACTTACTTAAGACCTCCAGCAATTTCGCTGGGCCATTTTCTCTCTCCAACGTTTTTAAGCTGTGCGTAAGTTCTAACTGGACACGTGTACCAAAGCAAGAAAAAAGTGATAGCTTTTCACTGAATTAGTGTCCGATAAAAATATTGGGCTGCTTTTAGTGTTTAACGAAAATAAAGAATAAAAAAAAATAGTTTTATATATTTTTTCGCCAGGTTTTGAAGACGCTGAAGTTTGAAAAACTTTATTAGCCATTTTTAATGTCTATATTCTCTGGTTTAATATCATGAAAAACAATGTTATTAGTATATTTTTATTGAAAATTTTTAAAAACACATAATAAAACCAATATTTTAATATGACGCTGTCATACCTAAACAATATAAGGTGGCCAAATTTAGCATTTATGAACCAGCACATTGAATATTACAAAATGATGCAACTTTAAAAATCTGTAAAAAATAAAATTAGATATCAGTTTCGTTTTCAGCAACCTTAAAAACCCCTGACTGATTATTTTCATCCATTTAGACAACTACTTTGTCAAGTTATTGCTTTTTACATTTAAACCACTAATATTTTTTTTTAAATTCTTTATTTTCGTTGGACATGAAAAACAGCCCACTATTTTTAATGGATATCATTTTTATCTTCATTTGGTACAATCGTCCACTTTTTTAAAATAAGTCACGCGCATGCCCACTCATGTACCACTTTAAAACGTTGGAGAGAGAAAATGGCCCAACGAAATTGGTGGAAGGAGGTGAATTTTGTGTAATTTAAAATAAAAACTTGAAAATAAACCAAAAACTAGCCATAAAAAAATAAGTTACGCGCATGACTCATCACGTACTACCTACTTTAAAACGTTGGAGAAAAATCGACCAGCAAAATTGGTGGAAGGTTTAATATTATTTGTAGGTGGACACTTATCGTCGCATGAGCATAATGAGAATATTAAGAAAATAAGTCTAGTTTTTGGAAAGCACGTAACTAGCACTTGTAATGCCTATAACTATGTAAAGGTGCATATAAATATAATATGCCAGCCCCAAGTCGTACCTGCGTCGTCCCAACAACGGGCTGTGTGCCTACCACGGGCCGAGCCAATTAGGATCGAAATAGAGCCGCTGATTTCCATCGCGCGGTAGATATACAACATCGACCAACTTTGACGAACCTGGTCTGAACCTCGCCCTTTCGTGATTTCATTGGACACGTATCGTAGCACACTTTAACAACAAATTCAGCCATAAGAAAATAAGTCACAAATCTGCACATTGGCTCTAGGACTATTATTGGTACACGTTACGGGATACATATAATACATATAATTTTCAACTTTAACACGTTGCATGCTAAAAGCCTAATGATATGCTATTGATAGGTGCTGGAAGAGTATTTTCTGAAAACAGTCATAACTGTGATTTATTTCTTGTTGGCAGAATACATTTGGAAAGTTTTTGGTACATTTTCTCTTTTTTAAAGTGCGGCGCTCATAGGCGTCGTCAGCACTGGATCATTAAGGTTTCTTCCATATCTAAGTGACGCACATGTGCGTATTTAATTTTAAAATTGCAGAAAGTAATAATTGTCAAAAGAAACAATTACTGGAAATTGCAATAGAAAACTTTATTACAAAGAATATAATAATTACAAGTTATGTTCATTATGGAACTGTACAAAACAATTTCCAACAAAAAGGCTAGGTTCTCCAGGACACACGCTATATTCCAATACGGTGTTTCTTAGATTATTCTTTGGACATCTTTTTCTCTTTATCCGACGTCTATAACCACTTGAAATTTTTGAAATGGTTTATCTGATATTTGATGTTGTAGTTTGTTTTTTTGGAGTAATCGATAGTTTTGTAAAAGATGTCTGAAAATTTCTAAACGATATTCATATAAATTTATTTTTCTACCAGTGTATGGAGTATAACTTTTCTATAAATAATAAGAATCTAATAACAAAACAAAATATGTGAATACCTATTTTTTTATACCATCTCATTGTATTTCGTTCATATGGATAGTAAGCGAGCATTTGAGCTTTGTGATCAACAGTACTCATAAATTCATTATTTTTAATATCCGTAGATATGCGTACATAACTTCTCGTTTATCTCTCCACTTTTCTACTAAAATGCTATCTTTTGTACTGTCCTACTGTCTGTCCTTTTGTACTCGGAGGAAAGGTTTCTGAGAACTGCTTGATAAATAAATAGGGTAACAGTTCCCTCTTCAAACTTTTCTAAAAAGTAAACTTTTATAAGCAAGGGGTAATTATGCCAAACATTAGAAGACATAGGTATCTTAAAAATTCACATGTGCGTCATCAGCACTTGACTGCAGCAATATTCTGACGCCCATAGGCGAGATTAGCATGCAACGTGTTAACAATCATTATTTATTCGGCCTTCAATAATATCTGAACGGCAATATTTTGCTAAAGTACTTTTTCTACACCCGTATTATAATAATGCACTTATATGCCCATAATCCGTTTCATAATGATACCCATTATGATACAGATTTTTCATTACGATACAGATTTTTAATCAATAGAAACCTACAATTTTTCAATCAAGCATGCTGTTTGACGTTTGTCCTAGGTTCCTATGTAATTATTTTAGTTGTCAAAACGTATTAAATTTTCGTAGGTAGCTAAACTTCGATAATTATAATATTAAAATGTCTGATATTAGCGATATAGAAGACTCCTCCACACATATCGGAGAAAGCAGAAAATACAGTACAAAATATTTTACCGCAAAAATCTAGGGAAATACCAATACCTGAAGTAATACCATTAATTACAATTTTGTAGAATTTTTTATAGAAATACGAGTAATTACTGTTATTGTGTTCAATACCAATATAAATATAATATTTATAGGTCTTGATTATTTATCGGGTGTAGAAAAAATAGCGTATGCAACTCTCATGTAATGGTTATTAAAACACTCGCATAAACCATACGAAACTCGCCTTTGGCTCGTTTCGTATCCCGGTTAATGCTCGTGTATTAATAACCATCATTACATGATCGTTGCATAATATACTATTATAGTGGTAAAGTTTAAAATGGACTAATAAAAAAATTGACAGTCCATTAAAACTTTTTCTACGTTTTCAGGCTAGTCTTATTAGATAAGAAAATGTGGAAGGAAAAATTGTGTACACTTTATTTTATGTTTATAGTGACAAAGGCAACTTATTAGAAAATAAAGGTGTAGTTTCATATAGATGTTTTTGTTTTGAAAAATTGCGTTGAAAATCATTATTTAATAACGATGATAATTATTATTTGAATGAATAAATATATAACAAACGCAATAAGTGCAATTAAAAAATTAATTAAATGACCTGTTTCGAAAATTTCCGATTCAAGCTGGGAATTTTATACCACACAATAATAAAAGGGTAAGACCAGAAAATAGTAAACAAATCTTTTATCTACAAAAACGTAATTACGTTCAAGGCTTCCAGATAAAAAGTTTAAAATAATGGTAATAAAACAAATTACTGTATTGTTTTTAAATTATTACTGATAAGGAAAATATGTACAATTAATTTTCTGTTATGTTATTATTAATGGGTTTTTTTTTTTTTTGTTTTTTTTATTAAAATATCTAATTTTAGCTCATAACAAATTTCTGGTGTAAACTGGTGTAAACTAGTGTAAATCGTTGCAAGAAACGAATGATGACTCATAGTGTACGATATGATAGTTACAGACGCGTTACACTAGAAAGTAGCACTTAACGAGGCGTTTTAGTCACTAATTTCGGCGAATTTTAAAAAATCAATGACAAGAGATTAAGAGCTAAAATTTGGGGATTATATTAAGAATACTGCTATTGAGGAATGCATTCATTTTCATTATGATATTTCAAAATTTAAAGCCCTTTGATTTTTTTTCTTGGAAACTGGAAATAATTAAAACTTTAAAATATAAGCATATTTCTGCGGTAAAGATAGCACACTTTACCCAAATATATTATCGTGAATGCTTTAGAAATTTCTTCTGAAGTCCAACAGGCCCTTATTTTGTTATTTAAAATTATTTGTAACTCATTTTTACTAAAAAAATTCTATAACAATCCTTTTTTCAATAATGTACGTTCTTTTAGTAGAGCCCTTTGACTTCTTACTCTTGGTTGTGTTTTATGCTTGTAAGAAATATGTAGGGTGGGCAAAGCTGCAATTAATTTAATTGTGAATGATAATTGCAGAATAATATTCTAAAATCATACCATTAGCCTTTAATTTCAATTTAGGTGCAGTCCCAATGGCATCCTTTCTTCTGACGATTTTAGTTTGTAAAAAGTGTTTGCAAACAGCAATACTACAGCTCTCTTAAGGCATTCTAAAAGTTCAAATTATTTCAGGGTATAAACAAAATGTGGTCAGAGTTAGTTCGACTCGGAGGCCGCAGCCTAACCCAAAATGTTCAAAATAAACTAATTACATAACTATATGTCTCTTTATAATTCAAATCAAATTATTTGTAATTTTATGGAAATCATTCCATAATTTTTTCTTGGTGTTTTCAAAAAATCAAACTACCGATATTATAAAAACTTTAACAGTGGAAAATAGTCCAAAAATTAAAATATATACACCACTAAATAATAAAATATTAGATTATTTTAAACACCTAATGTACTCGTACGAACATCAGCAGTATACTTTATGTTACCTCGCTTTGTAATTCTGTGACGTCACAACCTGCGGCCCTCCAAGCATTTTTTGCGACCCGAAACAATATTATTAAGACGGTGCTTTCTGTTTTTAAAATTTTTAGCAAAATGCGTGAAAACATTCATCTGTCGCTGCGATAATATCACGCTAATTTTTAAATAAACGTTTGGATCATAGGGTTACTGCAAAAACAAGATAGCTCCACTTTCGGCAATTTCGAGTTAAGTACACTTTAGACTCCAAAACTGTTCAAATAATATGTGGCATAAACAAGACAAATTTGAACGAAGTCCATATTCAAATGGCGAATAAAAACTAATTCCATATTAATACATTCACAATATGCACAAACAAGACGAGTGGCATTTATACCGAAATACAATCATAACATTGTGTTCATTTGCTAATAGTGTGTCTACCAAAACCAGATAAGAAACTTATTTTTGTTAATTGTATTTAGTCCGATTCCTAATAGTGTTTCTGTCAAAACAATATAAAGGCCAGAAAACTTATTTTTATTGAAGGTATTTGTTGAAATACTTCAACATTTTGCCTAAGTAATTTATTTTATTTTGCCTAAAGCCGTCTCTGGCTTTTCTCGATTGGTCCGAAATCGACAAGGTGATTACGTCACCCTTTCTTTCTACGATACAGCTAACCTTCAAAATCCAATAGATAACACGTATTGCCCGAATCGCTTGATTGATTGGTCAAGCCGTAACGAGTTATTTGTCAAGCTGTAATGAGCTAGTATGCTGACGCTCGTCTCCATGTTGTTTTCTCGTTAAAGTGACCAGAAGCTCTTCTTAAATCGCCGAAACAACACCAAAACACCAGCTGTTGGCATTGCTTGAAAAATCCGAGCCATACCGGCAGAGTGAGTCTGAAAGGGTGAAAAAAAGCTCTGAAAATACTTACAAAATAGTGCAAGACATTAGTAATGCCAAGAAGAAAGCTTTACTAAAACTTTGCAAATCAGGTACTACATCTGACGAATTTCACCATTTTTACCACAATCTAGCTGTATCCAATATGTTAAAGACACAGTACCTGAATCTTTTATTGAAGATAGTGACACAGACATTGAATATTATGAGCTGTATGTAGACAGCTAAAATAAGCAAAGTAACTTTTTTCCCATTTTTTTTTTTTTTTGTTACAAATAGATTCTTAGTTTAAACTTTGTGAAGACTAATTATGTTTTGAATACCCTTTTTTCATTGGAATTATTGTTTATTAAACAGTTTGAAGATTTTTCTGGTTTTTATTCAATTTTAAAATTTTTAACAGAGTTTTCTCGAAAGTCTAAAAATGTGAGTTATCTTGATTTTGCAGTAACCCGATGAGTATATTTATATTTTGTTTTATTTATTAGAGATTCCCACTAACTAATTTTAATTGGATGAAATAAATAAAGGGTCATTATCCAAAAATATTGCGGCCCGTGTAACATAGCAAACATACGTATGTGGCCCAAAGGAAAAAAAGGTTGAGTATGGCTGCCTTATAAGTTTACGAACCATGAATTTCACGACCTTCGATATTGTTTCACACCACCGTTTACTCATCTCTAAAATAAGAATTGACAAAGTATTTTAAAAAACAAGCTACATTGGCTAAAAAACGGTGGCGCAAAATTTTCATATTCACATTTCAACCGCAAAATTCGATTGGCTTTCGATGCAACACTACCTATCTAACCTTTCTATTTACGCAATTCATCCTACGAAAATTTAAACCGGCGACAGATGAAATTATAAGAGGGAAAGTGGGAGGACGATGGATAGGACATAGAAGCTCAGGGTTATTGCACCGCGCTCTCAACTATATGCATCAGATTTATTTACACAAATTGGTTAAAGTAGCTTCCAGCACGAAAGTCAGGAGGGCAGGAAGCGATAACTTACCCTTTTTATTAATTGCCTCACTGAACTCAATTACTTCTAATTAACTTAACTCGTATACATATGGGTTGGGTTAAAGTACCGTTAATTCACGAAGTATTGTTTAAAGAAACCTAAAGATCTTCATCTTTATGTTCTTTTCTTTTTTCTTTTAAAATAGTGCATTTTTCACATCGTCAAGGGTAACACAAGAGTACTAGGCTGAGAGTGAATGTTTTTCTGAAATCCCGCTTTCATTGCTTTTATAATTTATTCAAATAATGGTTACTGCGAATGCGCTTTTTCAATTCAATTCTTTATTAATTTTTGATATCTAAGGGCATGAAACAAGTCAAGTTTACAGATAATGCTTAAAATAATAGAGATTTAAATAAATAAGACAAACAAGTAACAAACAATTGTTGTATGACAGTATATGTAGTAAAAATTACATAGAAAACTATTACATTTTTTAAAGAGCATCAGAGATTTGGGCAAAATAAATATTCTTTTTTAATTTTTCAAGTTTACAGATAATGCTTAAAATAATAGAGATTTAAATAAATAAGACAAACAAGTAACAAACAATTGTTGTATGACAGTATATGTAGTAAAAATTACATAGAAAACTATTACATTTTTTAAAGAGCATCAGAGATTTAGGCAAAATAAATATTCTTTTTTAATTTTTCATAGTACTATTGAATTTAGTATGGACGTATTTCAATAGCAAAATGTTTGCCTTTTTTCTGAATTTATCTTTATTTTCAATATCCTTAAATTTCGTTGGAGGGATAATATAAAGTTTTATACCAAGTATATTTGGTGTTTTTGTGCAAATTATTAAACGCCGCGTCGATAAGGAATAGAACAGTTTGTCTTTCGGCTTTTTCTTTTATGTATTAAAGTAACTTTAAAATAAAGAAACCAAATACTATAAGGATAATTACGTAAAAATAAAAGAAAAAACGATAAGAATGAACAAACGATACATTTGAAATGCATCTAATAATTCTCTTTTGGAATAAAAGAACTTCTACATCATGGGTAGAACCTCCCTAGGCTGTGATTCTATAATTAATTCTAGACCAGTGGTTCTCAAACTTTTTTGGTGACGGAACCTTTTTGAATAATATTTGACGGAGCCCTAAAAAAAAACAGTAGGTCCTCAAGCCGAACTTCTATTGTAGCGATAGGTACTGCTTATTTTCTTCGCGAAGCCCCCACAAAGGCTATACGGAGCCCAAGGGCTCCGCGGACCACACTTTGAGCAACGCTATTCTAGACTGTAGTAGAATAGACGAATAAGATGAAACATTAACGTTCTATATAAGTTTCTTATTTGAAAACATTTACAATTTAAAAATTTACGTAGAGCGGCTTTTAAAGAATAGGTCTCCGTCAAAAACTACATTTTCAATCTTTAAAATATCGGAATTATTTATAGAAATATTGAATGCAGAAAAATTATTCTTTTGAACAGTATGAAATGACACAGTTTGTTTTATTAATATTGTCCTGCTCTAATTCCTTCAGTCCCTCTCTGATTTATTTGGGCCTTTTACGGCCTTCACTTTTCGGATTATCAAAAATATTTAAAAAATAATAACCTCCGAAAGCCCCCATGGGACGACTATGGTCGCAGTGGGTCGTAATGAATTATAATTCTGGAATGCACCAGAATCTTCAACGAAGCATATCGAAATTGCAATTTTTGGCGAAGGCACTTAGTGTGGTACAATGTAGGAAATGGTGAAGGAACAGTAGTCGGCAAACAGCGGCGCGCGAGCCGCATGCGGCTCTTTAGCCCCTTGAGTGTAGCTCTTCTATAAACTACAACGTGCGGGCTCGCACATATAGTGCGATTGAAACTTCGTGAGGGCAGCTTTTCTTATTTCTATTTTTTTATACTTAGTTGGAGTTTATGTGTCTTTATCTTTAGACGAGTACTCTAAAACATACTGAGAAAACATTTCCAGAAAGATAAAATATCAACGTGTATCGTACAATATATTACTGCTAAGCGCGTATCCCCAGGAACGTCTACAGTTCTAGTAAAAATCTGCACCCCTGCAGTTAGCACTTTCATCTGCCTCGGATCCGAAGTGCCTTCCCCCTTCAAGGTTCCATTTTGAATTACTTCCCAAGCCTGTCGAAATTGTGATATTGCCATTTTCTATATCAAAACAATACTTTTAAACATGATACAATTTAATTTTATCAATAAATAATATCGTTATTAAGTATGATATCAAGTTTTATTCAATGCACCTATAATAATTTAAGTTTATTATTAATTTCAAGAACGAGTTGTGGAGTGAAAGAAGATATAGTTTCAAATAGCGAGAAAGGTATGTTGATATGGTGTGAATATATAGGTTTGGAAAAAATTATACGAGCCATACGGTGTAGGTACGCCGATCTCAAGACATTATTCGTAAAACGTCGCAGAGCATTGTAATAAAATCAGAGAACATGTATAATAAGCATCGAAATAAACATACTCGTTACTTGTTGCAATAAATAGCCTAATTTTGTTACTTTTTTCGAAATTATGACGTTTCAGTAAAATACATTTTATTTACCGACAAGTCAACAAGCACAACTAATAATCCAAAGACTGATCTCGGGAAAATAAAGATGTAAGTATTCCGACATGCACACAATATCCAGTCCTTTTTCATTGATAGTAAACTTAAAGGTCAAAAATATTAAGATTTAATTCAAAATCAAGTTATTATTTTTCACTTGCATATAATTTGTCATTCTAGAATCAGAGAATTACGTAAATATTGTATTTATTTAATTAATTACATTACTAAATTGGAACTTTCTATAAGCTCGCAGGTCACAGGAGAGGTAAAAGTCGTTGTATAAAAAATATATAGATGGATGTTCACTCGCAGTGCCTATAGCCTATGGTTCATATATTTTTTTCCTAATCTATATAAAGAGAATAAACGATAGGAGATAGATGAAACAAGTTTACAAGACGAATGTGGATGAGAGAGTTGGAAATGGTCGACCTCAGCAAACGTACCTCAATCAGATTGAAGACGGTTTTAGCAAAGACCAGCTTAGCAGTATCCTTATTAAGTTAACAACAATGTATATAGTTTAAGTTTAAAAAATGTGGCTCTCAAAAGAAATTTCAGTCATTTTACTGTTTCTATTTGGTTCTGTTGACTAATGAGTTTGGCGACTACTGGTCTAGAATGTTCATGAAAGTCAGGTCAAGTGGAGAAGATTATTATTATCCATATAAATTATTGAATAAATAAATGTGATATATAAATTAGTATAGAGTATAAATAAATTGGGTCATAAAATAAACAAACGTTACAGTATTGAACAACAAATCATGTTCTTGAGACCAAACACAAATTTGTGAAAGAGGTTATGAGATTTTATTTTTAAGGAGATCTCAACATTTGTCACTTAATAATATTGTTAAGTCAACATATGGAGATTTAAAAGACATGAGATGTAAGACAAGAGATAATTCATTTATATTCAGAATAAATAATAACAATGGGCCCAATATTGATCCTTGTGGGACTCCATTTTTATTCGTCATTTGATGTATGCTTATTATTTAAGAATTGAAAGATTGAAGTCAATTATTCAAATAAGAGGAGGACCATTTCATACTGAAGAACGCTAGGGAAATTGTCCTATGGAAATAATAGTATATTACGTAACAAGAGTTGTAAGTAACCCATTACGCACGAAGTGAAAAAGTTTACGCACGAAGCCGCGCAGCGGCGAGTGCGTAAATTTCGCGAGTGCATAATGGGCTTACAACTCGTGTAACGTACTATACTTTTTCTACGCCCACTTATTTTCTTCTATTAAATAAATGACATATGTTTGTGTCGCTAATCAATAAATTTTCGATAGTACCCTTTTTTGGATTTTAGCGGTAGCAAATTATGTGTGGCAGCAGCTTGAGCTTTTTCTAAAATCTCTGGTGGAGTACTCATAATCTCATCACTTTCACTACTAACACATATCTTCATAGGTAAAGTTAAGAAAATGTTCAAATACAATATTTAGTATAATGTATAATGTGTTGCCGACATTTAGAGGCATAATTTTTTTAATCCAAAATGTATCTTGCTATTGCTAAAAGTTTTTATGTTTTTAAATTGACTAAATTTATGTAAATGAACCAAATAAAGTCTTACGTAGATAAAAATTTGATTGCAATTTAATTAAACTAAGAAATTTAAGTTTTTTTATCAAAAAGCACGTGTATGTTATGAGATCTCATTACGTGCATGTTATTGTTAAATGTCATTTACAAGGAATGTTAACAGTGTGATTTTTAACGTTTACTGACATGGGCGTAGAAAAAATGTTTTATTCCTACTTTGATAAAAAATGGCAAAATCGCTTCCATCCTTTTTTCACAGTTTAGAGAAAATGGGTACGTTGTACTTGTATCAGTTACCCAGTTGTGAGTATTATGTGATTATGAATTGTACAACAATAATTTTGGATGTTTTTACAATGCCTTACTGTGTGAAACCACAATTTTCCCACATTCAATGCTCTTGGCATGTAATATAAATATTTTTCATTGAATTTAAACAATTTGGTAGAAAGCACTTTTTCATCATTAAATTTCGTTTCACAAGGCAACAGTAAGCAGAAAATTAAATATACTGACATATAATGATAGTCTATATCCTTAAAAAAACATATCTTTTTGTATATAATTAGATTATTTCAATTTTTTAGTTATAGCATAACCTAACCAAACCTCAAAAAGAATAGTATATTCTGTAACAGAGTAACAGACTATTTTCTCCAGGACCACAGACACAGAATATAGTCAAATGAAACTTTGAACAAAATTAAATATTTAATCTTACTTATGTTAAGCGAGTTTTTACTTATTTTCCATAATTTGTCAGTTCAGGAATATTATTAAAATCAGTTTGGTATACTCGTAAAGTTTATAATTTATTTTTATCTCCAATTCATACGGCTTGCATAGTAAGAGAGTTGGCCAACAACATAAATGTTTTGACCTAGCCAGCAAAAAGTTTTGACTTGAACCCCATTGAAGAAAAAGTCAAAAAGATGTATCAAAGAGACTTTATGTCGGCAAACAGCGGTCAACTATGGGAAGTTATTGAAAACGCTAGGAAAGAGCTGGTTAGTTTCCTACGACTTACTACATTTTGTCCATGCCAAGAAGATTGGAAAGTGTTGTGGCAACCAAGCTCTGCAATAAAATATTAATAACACTATTTTTGGTATAGCTGTTAAATTTTCAAGAGAGCATTGTCTTCATTTTCATTAGAGACCTTCCCTCTACACCTTGTCTGAAAGTTCTTCGCAATCTTTGTTGTTCATGCCAGTATTTATCAACGTAAACTATGAAACTTTTACTGACATTTAACTCAGCACCCACTTCACTTGCCTTTGATTTAATTTTGTAATAAATGGTTTTTGTAGTTTTATATGTTCAAATGTTAATTTAAATTTGCTATTAAATTCGATTTTCTATTATAATAAATAAACGCTTTTTGTAGTGTTCTATGCATAGATGTTAATTTAATCTTTTAATAAAAAAAACTTTTTATAATTTTATATTCTTTCAAATTTTTTTATTGCACATTCCATGTAGATTAGTACCTATTCGACAAAACGGCACTAATAAAAGTAATATATTTTTGTTCTCAATATTCTCCCGTCTCTTTGTAACACCACTGGCCAAAGCCAGACTTACAGGAATGAATTTCAGTAGAAAATTCTATGACAACCAAAGAATGTTCACATTTGGGTTGCGTCGACTGCCGCGTATGGAATCCAAATTTCGTGTTATGTTACATAACAATATTTTCGAGAAAAAATTCTTATAATTTAGTATTGGTGACATGACTAAAAAAAATATCTATAAATATTGTTATGTAACACATCACGAAATTTTGCATACCTACAAAAAAAATTCTCGTAATAGACGTTACGGTCCTGTAGTTGCAACGGAAGTTTTTAGAATAACCGGAAATTTCTATTTACGACTCCGTTATGCCCTGTAAAAATAAACGTCACCTTTAGATTTAAAGAAGATTTCGTTGCAAGATGAAATATGGAAACTTTTAAAATCATATTCGATGCGTTGAAATGTTAAAAAGGTTTTATAAATTACACGAAAATAAGCCATTACGGTTTTATAAATACAAATAAAGTGCATGTGAAGAAGTCAATAAGCTCAGAATTTTTAAACTTACGTTGACAGATTGGAAGTTATTTAAGTGAACGGGGATTAGAATACCTACCTCTAAAAATTCATATACATTATCGGAAATCGAACGCTTTCCAATACGGTTTCACAAGTGCGTGTGAAAACTGCAGAGAGGTAGATTTAGAGCCAGCAGGAAACGAATAATATCAGCCATGCCAGTTTATACGTTACAACGCGGTCAAAAGCACCCAAGCACTCAAAAGTAGCCAAAATTGCAAATTCTAATGTACCTATATGCTTTGAACTTTGTTTGTAAAAAAATTTTGGTGCCGCTGATTTCAAATCTGATTTCAGAAACTCAAAATGGCGGACGAAATTGTAAAGTATTCTTAAACTTGCATGAAACTTTGTACTTTGTACTTTTCGGGCAGCTGACTTCAAATTTGATGTCAGAAATTCAGAATTCGAAATGGCTGATACAGAATGGCGGGCAAAAATTGTAAAGTTTTCTCAAACTTGCACGAATCTTGTCATAATACCGTGTTTTGGGTTGCTGACTACAAATTTCTTGTCAGAAATTTAAAGTTCAAAATCACTAATATAAAATGGCGTCAGAAATAGCAAATTTTTGACGCTTGATTCCAAATTTGATGTTGAAAATCTTTAACGAGAAATTCAGCTTGAATAGAGTGCACTATACGGCATGCTGAATTTCGTATCTTTGTTTATCATATCGTATATACATCATAGTCCATCTGGCGGTGTTTTGTAAGAACTGTATTCCACGAAATACAACTTTCTTGGAATTTCTCATGCTACAAGCGAAAATTAATAAATGCATAAAAAATAATGCAATTCTCTAAAGGAGCTGAAAGTAGTATTACTTTTATAATATGTTTAACAACAAAATGAAATATATTCGGAAATTATTGATAGTGAAATCTGTCACTATAACATTCAGCAGAATTTGGCGAAAAGTGGAAATTCCAAAATGTACAATTTACGAGAAATAAAAATGTTCTAGTCATAAATACCCGTAGATAATGTACTGTATATTTGTTGAGATTATTTGTTCATAAAATTGATAAAATTTTATTGATGAAAAAAACTTCGTGAGTGAATAGATGTATATATTTCAGATGGTATCAACAATTTCTAATGCAAAAATGTACTGCCTAAATTAATATAACAAATGTGAATTGTTTATAACAGTAATTTTTATGAGTAGGAAAAAAAATCGTTTACTGATGTGTATTTTCTAACCACAAACGTCCAAATCGGTGGAGAATTTTGGATAGTACACATTTCTATTCTCTTCACACAGTAGTCTATGAAGAATATAGGTTTACTTCTGTCCGTCCGTCCGATGTCACGTTTTTTGTCCGCACGATAATTCAAAAACGAAAAATTTAGGAAAAATCAAACTCTAGAAGAGGACAAAGTACATATATTGATTTTAAAAAAATCTGAATAAAATTGGGGAGGTTCAGCGGGGTTGAAATATTAAAAAAAAACTAAACCAAAACTAAAAAATATCAACCTGAAATTTTTAGCAAAAATCAAGCTCTATAAGGGGAGAGAGCCTATTAATTTAAAAAAATAATGTAAATAAAATGGGGGATTAAGGGAGATTGAAATAAAAAAATAACAGAAATCAAACACCCCAAGCGATATCAACATGAAATTTTTGTAAAAATTAAGCTCTATAAAGTAATGAAGCTTATTGATTCCGAAAAAATTTGAATAAAAATGGAGGATTAGGGGAGTCTGAAACAAAAAACCATATTAAATTGAAATCTTCAGGAAAAATCAAGCTTTATAAGGGGATGAAGCTTATTGATTCTAAAAAAAATCCGATTGAAAATGGGGGTTAAGGGAGGTCTGTTAAGCTGTGAAAGGTATAATATAGAATGCCAAGCATTATACAGTTCTTATTATTTTGTATTAGGAATAGCTGTGCTTTCACAACCAACATGTGGAAACTACGATATCCCCGCTATCACTATGATAGCTGTCTTTGTAACTGACATTGGGTTCGGCTAATATCCCTCCACCCTATCTTCTAATTCTAGTCGACGACTGGCTGTTCCCACTTCATTAACTTATATACTAGTCGTATGCCTAACACGTACTAAGTACTATATATCTTCATTCTAGTTAAACATTACATTACTCCTCTGAGTTTTTGTATGTTGCAGCAGGTTGATCCAGTGCTGTTAATTCTTCTCCATTAAGTCACCAAACGAAAAGGTGGAAAAATGGGTAGGATTACTTGAAGTATATGTGGGGAGGGGATTGGGGTCACAGTTGTGCACTGTTGTTGAAGAGGATGGATCTGGGCATATTTACATTTTATTGTCAATATTCATTACTTGGATTTAGTAATAGATTTAGATAAAGGTTTGAAGCGTATCACCCTGTATGGATACCAAAGTTTTGGCGATAGCCGTTTTTGTATTGAGTTTACTTTTTAATCGAAATACCGAAATAAAGACGGCTGTTATAGTACTACAGCATTTCATTGTATTATTACTACTCACTAAATAAGTGTCAAATAAGTATCAACTCACTCAAGATATTACAGATTTTATAAAACATTACTTTTTATGCAGTCTATCAACAGTTCAACGTCCACACTACTATCCATCGATGGACTGGTTCCAGACCAGAGATATAGCCATTCATTGATAAAATATAATATTCACGATGCCAAGATTAAATCGATAATCATAATAAAGGTGAAAAGTAAGAGAGGGGATAAAGAGAAGGAGTTTACGCAGATACAACTTTATTTTATCAATGAATAAATGTGTAAGCCGCTGTGCGCTTATAATAAACAACGTAAATATCCATGCCAGTGTAATCCCTGTTGCCCAACATGACTAGGTTTTGGAATTTATTGAAAGTTATTACATCTAATTTAGTGAAATTGCATCTAATTTAGTTAAATATTATATACCTAATGATTTAAAAATTTTTGGGTTCAGTTGCAATAAAATAGGTTGAAATTTGTACATTTTTAATGGGACACGACACACGATGAAAAAACTGTAATGCCAGTGTTGGGGTTAAAGCAGTAATGGCGGTTTCAAGGGCAGATATCCCGCACTGCGTTTTTGGTCCGTCTGCCGACGCAGTACAAACGCACGTTTGCATTATTAAACGAGTAAAACGAGTCATTTGACTTAATGTATTTAAAGCGAACGGACGCTCATTTCGGAACGCACATTTTATATACTGAATGCAGGTATCTAGCGAACGAACGTTCCTGGCGAGCTTGCGTTTGTTCATAAAACGACACAATTAATTCAATAGAAAGACACGTCCGTTTTCGACCGACGTTTACAAACGCAGTGCATAAAACCAACCTTATCTCAATTTTATGAACGGAATGTGGAACCATGAAGAATGATAAAACGAAAGAAGGTAATATTGTTTATGGCCAAAAAAATTATTGTTGCTAAACATTATTTTTGATCTGTCGCGTTTAGATTTATTGCCACACATTTGATAAATGACCCACAATAATAATTTTTTCAATACACGTGAAATAATGAGTTTATTTCAGTCATATAACGATTAGCTATAGGTCGGATCGTGTTTAGAACTCTATACCTACCAATTTCTCGTAAAAAATAAAAGTATAAATACAGTGTTGCCGCAACCAAATATGTTGATGTGTACCAAACAAATTTGCTAAAATGTACCCAAATGTACCCAATTCTGAATATGTACAAAATTCATATATAAATGCCTTTTGCATTTAAAATCTAGATACAATAAAACAAATTTTACATTTTTAGTATGATAAAATAAAATTGCTTTAAATAAGAAGAATTTATTCAGTGTTTCCAATTAGGTTAAAACCATATATGAAACTTTTTTTCTTAGTTTTATGAAAAAAGTCATTCTTTATAATAAGTTCTGCAGGGTCCGAAACTTAAAATTCAACCATTAGATATCATTTTTTAAGCCGTATACGGGGTTTGTCAAAAAATATGAATATGAAGAGTAAAGTGCCTTTATTTGATATCTGATGGTTGTATTTTAGGTTTTAGTCCATGCTCGACTTTTTATGAAGAATAACTTTTTTCCTAATATTAATAATAAAAAAGTTTTTCGTATGCCACAAACTGTCTACAGTCTGTTCGCTATATTTACGCGGGTTTCGAATTAACAAAATTATGCACATTAGTCATTGACAACCAGTTCCCTAGAAATTAGGTAAAATTGCCCTAATGGTCAGATTTAAATTAAAATAACATTAGGGTAGGTACTAAATTTGTTACAAATATTGCAGTTGAAATGATTCTTTGCAAGTGTTGACATTGTATATATACTGTAAATTTAGTGGAAATATTAAAAATGCCTAAATGTGTGTTAGATGTAGATAGTCTAATTTGTAGTGTACATAAGTATTTTACGGATGAAAAAGAAAATGGCGGTCCTTTAAAATCGGTAATGTCTGTACAACAACGCGTATGCGATGCTCTAGGAATTAGTGAAACCAAATTAAAAGGAGTATTACAAAATCACAATAGTTGAACTGCCATTGAAAACGAAAGATATTCCAGATGGAAAGAAATTTGAAATTCGTGATACCATTTATCGAAGGAGGATAACAGAAAGTCCCTTTGTGAAAAGAAGTTCTGTCGTGCACAAGAGAATTAACTTTCTAAGAAAATATTCTAAATTTAAAAAAGAAGGGGCGAATTTTATATATTTAGACGAAACATGGATATTTTCTAGGGGTGCAACCAAGAGAATATGGCAAGATGATAACGTAAAGTCCATCAAACATACCGATGGAGAAGGGAAGCGACACATAATTTTACATGCAGGAGGGAAATCCGGTTTTATAGAAGGTGCTGATTTAATATTTTCATCTAAATCAAAATCCAGTGACTATCACGATAATATGAAGACAGAAATGTTTGTAAAATGGTTGCATGAAAAACTTCTCCCAGGTTTAAGTGAGCCCAGCGTAATTATTTTAGACAATGCACCTTACCATTCTGAAGTATTAAACAAAAGTCCAACGAATTCTTGGACTGTTGATAAAATTAAAATCAGAATTATTACGCTTGGCAAATATACACGCAAAACCAAAAACCTTTGTTGTGGATCAGATTATTGAAAGTTACGGTCATCAAGTTTTACGTCTGCCACCGTATCATTGCCAGTTTAATCCCATCGAATATATATGGGGAATAGCAGAACAATATTATGTCAACCATATTGGGCCTAATGGTTATAGTGACGACGCAGTTCGGGAAACTTGGCGAAAAGCACTACTAATAGAAGATTAGTGGACTTGTGAAAATAAAATAAACGAAATAAGTCCAATCATAATTAATGGTGATGACAGTGATGATGATGACGATTATGATATTTTGGATGATAATGACTGATTTTCATTTTTGTTGGCAAGTTCAATTTTTTTATTTTTCATTTGAAATTCCCTACATGGAACAAATTTTTATGTTAGAAAATATTTTATTTGAGCTAAATAACCCTCTTATTATACATAGACCATATTTTCTGTGTGAAGTGTAATATAAAATTATTATTAGGTTTATAATAGCCACATTAGTTTAATTCTGCTGTCAATTATACAAAAGATTCTCCATTATTATTTAATTAAAAAGTTGTACATTATTTTTCATTTCATTTAACCAGTTGATATTTCCCCAAAGAACAGGTCAAACTTTCGGGTACTTACCTGGAAATTTTAATCCGAAACCCGCGTAAGTATAGCGAACAGACTGTACGTAAATTAGATTAGATTAGGAGTTGGACGTTATTTGTCCTTGTCCACCGCGACCTTTTCAGATCTATTGTGGGACTGTACGTAAGTTGGCGGCTTATACACATTTGAACAGTGACCCAAAATATTTTGGCGACATTCTATGTTCTTTTATGGGTTTTTTTTTTCATTCCCGTAAAGCAATAAAATCAACTATACCTTTAATTTGAATGGCTTGATTTAAATATAAAATATAAATTCGAAAATATTCATAAAGTTTAAACATAGGAAATTTATTTTTCCAAAATGTACCCAATTTAAGATTATCTGACCTAAAAGGTACTTGTGTACTATAATGCAGAAAATGTACTAATTGGGTACATTTGTACCCAAACGCCAACGCTGTATAATTAGGTAAATATTTTACGAAAGTATACTTTAATGATGAATTGATACAACAGTATTCATTTATTTTAATTTCAAAGTTGGTTTTTGGATATTTTTTAGTGTCTTCTGATCCACTGTAGTATTGTGCATAATCCTATCCAGCGCGAAGCAGATAATAATCAATGACTCTAGACCGTACAGGTTAGGTAGTTTGATTATTTTGTGTTAATTATTGGTCTTCCGATATTTGTTACAGACCAATCGTTCTAACGTGTTAAGAGATATTCGCTCCAAAATTAATGTTTAAATAAATGTTTTCATTGTCACGAAAGCCACCGTGGCTGCGTTGGCTATCGGCGACCCCGAATTTAAATTAATCGAACTTTGACTGATACATTTTATAATCAATTTCATTATATTTGCCCTGATTTGGCGCCTGATAGTTTCAATAGAGATAACCGTTTTCATCGATTTGTTATTTTTAGCAATATCGGGCCTCCAGGAAGACTAGACTGGCTGCGTTAATTTATCTGGAATTGATTTTCGCAACACCTGCCGTCGTTAACTGAGAACTTTCGATATGAGAATTAATGACGCATCTTCGATTCTTAGTATTCGAATAGAAGTTACTCGCTAAAATTGTGTAAAAAGTAAATGATTCCGCTTATTGGGGATATATTTAGTACGTTAAGTGGGTGTGTAGAGAAATTTTAGTGGAACAAATTACTATTATTTTCAAATAAAAATAATTTTGAACTACGAGGGTTAGACCCTAGGGTTGCCAACCATCCTCCAGCTGAGAGGACAGTCCTCCTTTGAACCAAAATGTCCTCCCGACCTCCGCAGCTACTGTAGACGACGCAATTTGTCCTCCTTTTCACCTTAATAATGTTCAAAAATCCTAAGTGAACCACTTAAACATATTGCCTAGTAATCGTTAGTGACCCCAAGCCTCCTTTTCCTATTTACAGTAATCTGTCAAATTTAAATTTTTGACGGTCTGACACATTGACAACAGGGGCGGTTTCTCTATTGGTTTATTTGTGCAGTGAACACCCAGTTACATTTCATAAAAACACATTATTTTAAAATAAATAACATAAAAATATAAATTCAATTTTAATAATTTTATTGTTTTCATACGTGTTAATCTCTATTTTTGGTACGCCACTGCACTCTGGCTAATCGCGTCTCTTTGGCTCACTTTTTTGAATGAGCCCGAGGGAGTGAAATGCTTTTGCGAAAGCCTCTAGCTAAAAAGAGAAGTCAACTTGTTAACAGATCCGTAAAACGAACAATGACCTGCTTAAAATCACTAAAATCACCTTATTTTGAGCAACGCACAGAGTGACGTCACAAAGTAGGGCGAGGCATATGAATCTTTCAAAACATAGATATAGACATTAGGGTGCTCCATTTAAAACGAATATTTTTTTTGTTAACGCTGACATGATAATTTTGTTCCTTTGTCGAAAACAAATTTCCTGAAAATCTGAGATCTTAATTTTAATTTAAAGTGGTTCCTTTCGATCGATGTATATTTCCCATTTAAATAACATGTAAATCATGATTATTTAATTTAAAGTAATATAGCTCCGTTTAATTTCATGGTATTCCATTGGGATTAGTCAGAATTTGTAGTATATTAGTGATTCTTTGAAAGTGCCCACTAACATTTTTTTGTACTTAAACCCGTCTCATCGGTGTCGGCCTCGAAAGGCCAATTTTATCAAAAATTGTTATATTTTCGTTCTTATCAACAAAACAGTAGAAGTTATAAAAAAAATGTCAACGAACAATTTGTAGGAAATTAAATTTCCTACAAAAATACCCCGGTATGGATTTTCTGAGGTGGCTAGTCCAAAAGGTATAAACAGTTTAAGGTATTAAAATCTAAAAAAAAAATATGAAATTTAAATTTTTATTCTATGATTTTTCAACTTACGCTTTTTTTTAACAAGATTAACCTATTTTCAAATTGTTTTTTAGAAAAAATATCGGTAATATCGGGAAGAGATATTGAAAAAAAATTTTAAATTCAAGAGTAAAATGTCTCAATGAAATTCTGATATTTATTAAGTGTAAAATATTTTTTGTTCTTAGTATAAAAATATACCGAAATTAGCTTTTTGTTGGGTACTAATTAACAGTGCTAAACAGTTCCTAAAGTGGCGCTGGGAAACAGTAACAGAGCCTACACAGAACACGAGGCTAATAACCATAGCAGTTGATGCAGATGACACAAAAAAATAACAAGTAAAATTAGAAAAATCATTTTTGCAACTGTTACTTTTCTTTCTATCTACGGCACTGTTAACCTTAAAAAAAACTTATAATTTTACCGCAGGAGAACAATGAAGTAGCTCTGATTAAAACTGTTTCAATCTAAGACGACGTGTTCTCTAAATCATACGTTTTACTTGCGTACATTTGAAAACTCCACGATAAAAAATCAGTGTTATAAACAATAAATTTTTATTCAACAATTAGGTACATTTCAATATTTAGTTCTACTTTATTTACTACTTCAATCAAATTCATGTGTTTTTTGTTTTAAAAGATAATTGAATAAAGTTAATTTTGTAAAAAAAGCGTCTACTGTTTCGATAATAAGGTAGAGTTAAAAAATCGTACAATGAAAAATTAAAATTTCATTTCTTTTTAGATTTTAATACATTAAACTGTTTATACCTTTTGGACTACGCACCTCAGAAAATTCATACAGAGGTATTTTTCTACAAATTGTTTTCTGACAATTTTTTTAGAACTTCAACTGTTCTGTTAATAAGAACGAACATATAACAATGTTTAAGAAAATTGAGCTTTCGAGGCCGACACCGATGAGACGGGTTCAAGTACAAAAAAATGTTAGTGGGAACTTTCAAAGAGTCACTAATATACTACAAATTTTGACTAATCGCAATGGAATACCATGAAATGAAACGGAGCTATATTAATTTAAATTAAAAAATCATGATTTACATGTTATTTAAATGGGAAATATACACTTAAAATTAAAATAAAGGGCTCAAATTTTCAGGGAATTTTTTTTTTTTTTTTTCGATAATGAAACAAAATTTTCATGTGTCAGCAAAAAAAATAATGTTCGTTTTAAATGGAGTACCCTAATATACATGCAATGGCGGTACTAAAAATGTCTGCACTTTTGCATTACCCTTTTACGACATGTCAAACTCGCGTTTGATTTTGTTCTATGAATGCTTTTGGTGCATGAATTATTTTCCCTATGATTTTATGTATACCTGTATTTAGGTGAGTTATATATTATTTTATTTAATATTGTTTTGCATAATATTACTTCCTTTACATTATTTGTCTATTTATTACTGCTTTATTAAACCATTATGATGTATGTAAATTATCAGTATCTCATGTCTAATACACATTTTCTTTAATTTAGAAGAATAAACCACACTAAGCGCCGTTGGAATTTTTTTTTCTTCCTCACTGGACCGAACCCGCAACCGGCCAGTTTGGTAAATATAGGTTTGTCCAATGGCACAATCAGAAATTTTCTCGGAACAACACTGATTAACATCTGTGTTCAAGTTGAGATATCTAATAACGGGAAATCCTTAGTGACAAATCGCAAATTTTCGACACTACTGACTACCCACCATCTATTTGGATTGAGGAAGGCATAAAACACGGAACTTCTTAGAAAAAATTCTGATAAATTTCAACGACAAATCTACGTCTATTTGCATATTTCAGAGACACGGTTCGAGTTCGTTTTATGCAATGAATTTATATAAAAAGATAGCTATTTGTATATTACGAGCGGAAAGCGATATTTTTAAGATTTTTACTACGATCACATTCTATTAAGAAATAGGTATATTTAAAGAAATCATGAAAAAGAGTTAATATTGAAAGTCAATGTTAAATAGATAATAAAACAAAAACAGACAGCTCTATGTAATTTTCAATACATATAACTACATAATATAAATATATACAAAATAAATTGAAATTAATTTATTTAGAATATCAATTCACTATTCATTATTCACGCAAAATTATTTTTAAAAACTGAAATGACTAATGAGGCTAATTAAAATAATTAGCCTAGCGTTTTGACAAAGTAAATTAAGTATTTTTTTTTCTTAGATTAGTAAAAGTCATAAATTATTTTTTAATATTTGTAGATTTTCGTTAGTGGGTCGTAGAAAAAATAAACTGTACAACTCGAGTGGATTGTCCACATCCACTCTTGTTGCACAAACTACTATTCTGTATTTATATTTTCGATGATCAAGAAGTCCATTTGCATTCATCGGTGCTATGGAAAATAAATATACACTAATTTCAAAGCTACGGGAAAAGTTATTTGGATATTATGAACGGAAAGTGCTATTTTGTCGCTTGTCGTAAACGGGAAATAACTTTTTGCCCGAATAACACACAAAAATTTATCTACGATCACACGATATTACCAAATTTAAATTTTACTACAATGTTTATTTGACAGGTACCGCTGGCGAAACGTGTGTTATATGTAAGTTGTGTTGTCTACTTACGTGCAAATTGCAAACGAGGTAATCTATTTTTAATATTTCAATTATCGTGTAAGTGTTAAGGGAAATGAGTTTGAATATTAGACGTTTAACTTAAATATTCAGATTAGTCTACATTTTGGTTTAAAATACCGATTACCTTTCTTTTATGAAAATAGGCTGTTACGTACCTCAACCCTTCATAGTTTATTAATTCCATTTTATTAAAGAAAATATTGCATTCTTATTAAATTCAAAACGAAAAATCTCCCAGATAATTAAATCTTATTTACAACCCCTAATAAATAATATCTATAATCCTGCCCGTAAGAGATCAATTTCTTACAAGTGTCTAGGAACCCAACCCGAAACACCATACCATACAACACAAGTTTTGTCACTAAGTAATAATCATTGAAACACTTAACGCACTTATCTTAAGTCAGTTTTGAATAGGAACATTGTTTTCGACACACAAATTTCTCAAGGCAAGTAATAAATCAACCACCCCTTTTTTATCCACCAAATTCGTTGCCAACGGAATTACGACAAGTTGACGTCATAAAAAGTCGGGTATAATCCGATCCAGAGTGACTCGAGATTCATTACAAACTCAGTTCAGTTGATTTCAAACTCCAGTCATTCATTATTCTTAAAATCTAGAATACTTCAAGTTCAGTACCTTTCCTAAACCCTCGCAGTTCATATCTTATATCCTATCGACGTTCTACATCCCGACGACCTATCTCTCGAACGTTGGCACGTCTCGACGCTCAACGTCCCGACATCAACTCTTTTATTCGACGCTCTACGTCCAGATGCCCTATATTCCATTTGACGCTCTACGTCCCTACTTCCCTACCTTTCTACGACACGCCGCTCTACATTCTGACGCTCAACGTCCTGGTGCTCTACGTCTCGATGCCCCTTCAATATTTTCAAATCAGGAACACTTCCACGTATCAACAATATAAAAAAGTCAGAAATAGATGGCGAGTCAATAATTTATAAGAAGTTTATTATATTATTCATTATTATAGAAATGTATTGTTCATTAACGTCACATTTCGACCGCTAGATAGACACGTCCTAGTATGCATTTGCCGTTTTATTATACCAGCCTAAAACTATTTAAGAATTTGGTCTACCGAAGCGCCAATGGACCCTCGCTGAAAGCTACTAAATTTCAGCTGATTGGGGCAAATTACACTTCTAGACTCACATATCACACAAATATGCTTGATGTCACTGCAGGATTGGACTATCTTAAATAATTATCTCTTAATCTTCGCCCCGTAGGAAAATCTGAACATAAGGAGTAGTTCGGGGGTATTGATCCGGCTCTATTCTAGTAGGACTACACTACATAACCCCCTAGGTGAGGCTGAAACATAAGGGATGTCCGTCTGTTATTGCAACGACTGTATCTCAGTAAACGCATCTATATAAAAAATAAACGACGAAACAAAGAATTATTAAAGATAGTTTAATTCTGAAGACGTCTGTTGTATATCCTCTAGAATTCTTCGACAGTATATATTTAATGGCCTGTGGCCTGTTTATTTGGGCGGGACACATGTGAGGTCTCGGTGAGAAATCTAATTTCTCATTCCCCAATTTAAGTAATGGTATCGCTATTTTATTTAAGGATAAAATAAATAAGTTAAATATAATTTGAGTTTCATTTCATTCTCAAATTTGTTCCAAACTGCATCGAATCCTGGTTTATCTTAATTAACATTAACACAACGTGGGTAGGTATATGAATTTTATCAATTAATTAACTAGACGATCATTACTGCTAGAGGAAAAAGGCCAAGTACAGTAAATATGAATTACTTTAAATTTCACAAAGGGGATCGAGGTAGGTAAATAATTACAAGCTTTTAATAATTAAGAAGCGACCGAGGAGTGGGCGGTTACAAGGCTAGCGCCAAAATAACTTTGGCACGTGTGCGCCAATAATGTCAAATTATGACAAATCGCGGAAAACGTCATCTTTCTACTTAGATTGTAATATCAAAGCCTACTTTGGATAATGATCGTATACAAATAATATATTTTTTAAATGTTTTTTAGAGTATCAGCCATGTCTTTATGCCATATTTGTTGATACACCTTGTATGTATTATGGTGATGTAAAAGAAAAAGCGCGATTTATTAACAATTTTTGACATTTCATTTTGTTGTAAAAAATATAAATTGCCATTTTATATAATATGTACATATGTACATAAAACTCATTTTTATTATTTCGAAAAATAAGCGACTTTCAGTCTGAATGTAAAACATTACTATGTACGTCTAAAATGTAAATTATTATTTAGGTTGTCGTTTCTCAACGAGTTTTACCTTGGGCTATGAACCTTTTAAATAGAAACAACTATTTTTAATTTTCCATCAACTCTTCAACCCGCAAGCAATCCTTTTCATCTTCAAGACAAGACGAAAGACATACTTATACCATCATCGCCGCAAATAGTTTTCTATTTGGGTCATGCATCTAGCATTCAATTTTCTAGTGTATTCATGAGGAAGCCCTAGCGTTTTTTCTTTCTTTTGAGCAGTTCATAACGCATTCAAAGCCGAAGACGTGACGGTATACAAAAGCGAACAGAATGTTCACAAGTCCTTGCTCCATATTTTATGTTTAAATAGTATAAACGTTTATTTGCCCGTATGCCTTCGACTTCTATTTAAAAACGGTAGTAATTTATACAAGGCGATTGACGTTTAAGTACCAAATTTTACTAGGAAAAAATTATTATAATCAATATATTATAACATTTATAATATCAGCTTTTATTACAGGCTTTACATCTGACAATTTCTACATAAAGTCACTTCAATTTTTCAACATAAATATTATTTTTCATCCAATATCACCTTGAAGTTCAGAAGTACCAACTTAACAGTAGCGACTCGAGACCTATTCTTGAAAGACATTTAATATGTATAAAATATGTATAAAATTTATCAAACACTTTAAGTGATCCGATAAGTAGTATTTATCACATTTTTTATTTATCCTAACCTAAGCACTTGTGTTTTAGCACTCTATTGTCAAAATAGCCGATTCTATGTACAAGTAATAGTTATGTCACATTTATCTTCTAATTCATTAGAACACTTAGCTAATTCGTTAAAATACATATCCACTTGTTTTTATTATACACTTGCCTAGAAAATCGTCTTGTATATGAACCTTTTGAACTTTCGTCTGTCTAAGTTTTAAATCGGGAGTAAGGCCTTCCCAAAAATTTAATATGGCATTTTTCAACTAGCTAAAGTGTCGAAAAATAAGTTTTCATTCGAATGTGACATAAAACGTCGTTTTTTGGACAAAAAACAATCGAAATATACTACTAAAAAGTACTTTTAGGGCGCCCAGACCGCAAAACACATACTTTGATTTTCTTTTACTATACGGAGAATGGTCGCACTGCGCAGCTTTCTGAGTGCCTTTTAAAAGAAGATAGAAAACTCCGCCTCACCCCTAATTTACCCACCTATGAAGAAGATTAAAAACTGGTGTTTGGTCCATTAGATATAGCGTAAAAGTTTAGCATCTGTACCAAATTTCACTCAGTTATCTTTAAACGTTTAGAAAATATTTACAAAAATATGTCATCAAGATTTAACTTATTAACATCCTATATCTCGAAAACGAAACGTTTTTGGACCTATGTTTATATGAACTTTTACTCCTATTTTAGCATGTAGATTACGCTGTTAAAATATGACTGCCTAATTTCGGGACATCCTGTTAAAGAGATCGCCGTGTTGTTAGGCAATTCTATGTACACAAGTGCTTTAATAGTAGCATAACACTACTGTGAATAAATTTTATACTTTCATGCATTCATGGTATAAAAAAAAGGCACAACTGTGCGATGTTTAGAGGCACTATTACGCATGCGCATTACGAAATATTTCGAGAAAATTACACATATGCATCACTGGTTGCCTATATCAATTATCAGGACTAGATCGCATCGCCCGCGCGTGTCTTGCTTGCAGATATCCGTAATGGATATGTCATGGTAAAACAAATTATTACTAACTTCCCTTTGTTTACTTTTTGAAAAATTTCTTAATTTCTGTTTAATTTTTAATTTTTGTATTAAATAAATTTTACCTTTCAGTGCATTGACTACATGACTTTCCATTTAAGGTGTACCTGATGATGAAGTAATACTTCGAAACCATCGCCAATAAAATGACTCTTGAAAGATAGAAAGTTTTTTTTACAACCTTCGTAATCAATTGAATTTTATGTTAGATTCAAAAGGTCGAATATTAGTAATTAAAAAGTATAAATTTTTGATCTTAACGAACATTTTTCAGATTTCATCATGTTTTTTTTTTTGTGGAAATTGTGGTAACTATTATCAGACGCTGAAGTCGAAATATTGTACAAAGTTGATACTTTTTTGTTTAACTGTGAATAGAATTCGTTAAAATAAACATCCTTTTCAAATAACTCAAAAATAAGAAAGATGCAGAATTAAACAAATCTAAATCCGGATCTGGACTTGTGTATTAGAAATTAAGATAAATGAAAAGTCTGTTTATATTTTCAATGTTTTACCTTTTTTTTAGGTGTTTATTAAGTATGAATCACGCTTCATATGTTACTGCAATTCAGTTGTTTGTGTGATTTATCTCGCGAGTCTATCCTAGTCCGAGAACTTTTATTAATCCTTAACGGGCTAGGGATACGAGTTATTTGCGGGAACATCGTGAAGGACACGTATGTGATGACCGATACGAAAAGACATGTAGTGTGTTTGTGTTGAGGTAAATGGACCGTATTGGATATATTTTAGAATACATTAAACGTAAGTTTCTTACTTTTGAGTTTTTTTTAATAAGTTATTTGAAAAAGTTTTTTAATTCAATGTGTATTCATTAACTGAATATCAAAAATTTTTGAATTTTTTTGACATCGTCAAACAATTTTAATTGACTTCATTAATTTGCTATGTTGCTAGGGTGTGTAAAAACGCGAGGGTACGATTTTTTCAATTTTTTAAATAGAATACCCTGTATTAATTGGTGGTATAACATGTGTACAACATATCCAATGAATGGTCTATTAAAATTGTTTGAAGATGTGAAAACAATCAAATATGTATAACTACCTGCAGAGTGTTTGGCTTTAAAGATTTAAAGGTTTGGTCAGTTTATGAAGGTGTAAGGTAACGTGCCGACGGATGAATTGTCGCAGAGGCATATGCGACAGCAAACGCTCCCCTGAGGGAACCTGGCGACACCCTCTTGTATCTGCCTTGCCGGCGCATGGGGGGCTCTGCGTCAGTCGACCTTTTCTTCCCTAGCTACTCGTGGGAACCATATGGATTCACAAAAACAAGAACCTAAAGAGGCTGGACGTCAACGCTCACTTCCAGCAAAGTCCAACTCCGGCGCAGGAGACTGGACAACGACGATCATGGGGCTGTCAGAATCCGCACTCTGCAGAGGGTGCGAACAAGAAGATGAGACTATCGAGCATATCCTTTATGATTGCTCGACGCTCTCATTTATTAGAAGATTTGTGTTCGGCGAGTATCGGCTAACACCGGCCGATATAAGAGAAGCACCTCTTGGCGACGTTGTCAACTACATTAAATCTGTAGGCTGGCTCACGAGCTAGGAGGTGCCTATCATCTTAGGAGGATCTTCTCAGGAGGAAGCACAATGGACCTAATGAGGCCTAAGTGTCGTGGGGTAACCCACCCTCCACACGTTACAGATACAGAGAAGATGTAAAGGTTTGGTCAGCACCTAGTTTATGAACCACCCTGTATATTTAAGAATAATTATTAAATTTTAACTTTTATAATATTTTTATTTAATAATAAAACAACTATCGATCAATTACGCACTGATGGGACGACACCCTGTATATGTCGGTATATATTATTGGCCAATATGTTGGTGTTATTGGAAAGGTAAATGCATAAGGAATTTTATGCTAAAATAATATACATGGTGTTGTATTTGAAAAAAAATGAGTAAATTAAACTTAAAATTAGCCATATTTGAGACATGTTTCAAAACACGCTGCATAAAATATTTTAAACAATTTTGAAATCATAAACCTACTTAAATTAGGATATCATTCTCATATCATTCTCTAATTTCATAAAAAAAAAATTATGCTTTGTAAACTTGTAATATTGTTTAAAAACTTTTTAGGGTTGAATACAATATTACCAAACCATTATAAAACTGAAATTAAATACAGGGTGTTTTATTTAAAAAATATACATTTTTATTTGTCAGGCAAAAACGCATAAACGCAACACCCTGTATATTCAAATATATTTTTAAAATACTGATTTTTTAAATCCATATAACTTTTATTTGAAACTTCTTTGCGTATGTATAACACACATTGAAATATTGAACAATTACACACTAATGGGACACCCTGTATATTATGATCTACCCTATAGTAATAAAATAATTTTAATACCTTCCTCAAATCCAACTCAAGCTTCATCGTCATCGTTATCTGTTATTTTACTAATACTTAAGAACCATAAAACCCGAGACATAATAGGAAACCAGAAGTATCCCATAAATATTAACTATGGTATAAGAATTACCTAAATATATAACCATAAACATTTAGCTATAATGACGTTAATTACTCTTTTGGGTCGTAGTCTTACATGAAAATTACCGTTAGATGTTCATTATTTTTTACATTTGGCGCCTAAATAGATCATAAATCTAGTTAATAACTATACATCTATTTACTAGCTATAATTACCGAATTCTTGTGATTTAATAGGTTACAGTTTGCATGTATATGTCAATTTTGCCATATTTATCTGTCTCATGTGTATGCAAAGGAGTGAATCTACGCGTTAGGTAATCTAAATATAACTAACCTTCGGCTTGATTAACCCTTGAAGAACTTTTAACTGAAGATAATCACCCTATGAAGAAGAGAATTTAATCAAATCTAAGTCAACAGAAATTATAAAGCTCACCAGAATTTCGCTGAATTTGTCTCCTTCGGAATTCCAAGGTGGACATGAACAAAACCTGAAGTTCATTGTTTATAAGAATTAAATAAGAAACATTTGGTAGAGATTCTCGCGTTTTATAACCGTAATATGTCAGATTTTAACACTTATGATCAATAAAATACTCATTGGGTATTATTTGAAAGAAAAATTTAAATGACAAATTGGAAATTCTCAACAGCACTCTACACTTAGTACTAAATGGTTTTGTCATAATACAAGCAAAGCAAATGACTATCAGTAGGTATTTTTAAGCAGATAACTTACAAAAGGAAGGTTTTAGTCACCGCGACTTTTATCTTTGCGTGTTTTACCAGTTTTTTAAATAGATAAAAAAAAATACGTAATTTTGAGCATCTCTGTTTTGTGTATATTTAATCCTTCGTGTCAAAACCTACCATTTGTTAACGTATGTCATTGAGATAGCAGATACGATAATATTTTCAAGCTCTAAATATCAAAAACGTTTAATGCGCGATTCAAGCTAAGAGATATGTCTTGGTGTAATGAAATTTGCGAAAAAGCCTTCAAAACAAATTATATCTATATTGCTGTAATAAAGGTTGTACTTTTAATTCAAAACGGAATCGTTAATTAAGTTTATTTCATCATTTTCCAAAGAAGGGTAACTGTAAAGTACTTATTAAAAATGAAATGGGCAATGATGAAAGGGTCGGCTTGCGAAAACGGTGGATTTCATTATAAAAATCGAAAACAACCTTTTACCTCAATCTACAGTCTTACAACAATTGTCTTAACGCGGATCAGAAAACTCTAGATTTGGTACTTGGGAATATGAATTAGAATATAGAGGGGGAATTAGAACCTTTAGTTTCCATAGACAAAAAACATCCCTCTCTGATAATTAAAACAGATGTTAAAAAAAGTAGCAGACTCACATACACAAACAATCTTGAAAACATATAATTTCAAAAACGCGCGCGCACGCACGCACCCACGCAAACACACGCACGTACGCCCGCACACGCACACACACACGCCCGCACACGCACGCACTCAAACACAAACAGTTTGGAGCGACTTTCATGCACGCTGCCATTTCTCCCCCGCGCTCCCCCACAAGACCCCCCCCCCCCCCCGGGTAATTATAATACCAGGGCACCTATCCTCGACTGGTGCTTTAATCAATGCGAATGCGCAGCATTTACTAAATGCGAATGCGTATTTGCTCAAAAGCGTGTTGCGTGTTGTAGCTATTCTTGGTCGTTCGAATTTATATTGCGGGTGCGCATTTGACAGCGAGTGGGTTTTTGCTCTTCGCATTCAAATGCGAAGGTCCAAAGAGCTTGCGAAGGTCTAACTGGATGCACGTTTTAATATTGCAGTGTTTTTGTTTTGTTTCATAAATTGATCGTGACCTATAGGTATGATGGCAAATATATTTTTTTTTTAAATATCTTATTACAAATTAGAAGAGGCAAATAATCATCCTCGAAGAGTTTATGATGATAGGAAAGCTCCTTTCAGACTTTCTGATCAAGCGTTTACCAGATTGTTTCGGTTAATTATATGTGTCTTTTTACTAATATTTTCCATTTTATAACGCTGCAAATTATGTAAAGCCAAACAGTACATCAAAAAACAACCCAAAACCACGACTTCGTGCTCAAAACCATTACTCATATTAATATTGCTTCTTTTTTGCGAATAATTTTCACAAAACAAGCAGTGTGAACTTTGAGTACCCTTTCTAGCAGACAATTTAACATAAATAATCGTCGATCATACATGGTTACCAAGTTGCCATTCGCATTTATAAAAGAGGATTACGAAGGCACAGATACGAAGGGTTAAGAATACGGTTTCTAATGCGTCTTCGCATTGAACCACTCGCATCTCTTCACTAGTCGAGGATAGGTGCCCAGAATCGAGTTCGACAGACCCCTAAAACACCCGAGTAACGAATTTGGAGCGACTTTTATGCACGCTACCATTTCTCCCCCAATTCACCCCCCGCGCACCCCCACAGAGCCACCCGCGTGCACCCCCGGGTAATGCCAATGCCAGAATTGAATTAGGCATCCCCGAAAACCCCCCCGAGTAACGAGTTTGGAGCGACTGTCATTCACGCTGCCATTTCTCCCCCAATTCACCCCCCGCGCACCGGGTTTCCGAGTTTCCAGTCGTTCCTATAATGGTGCAAGTTATGATGCAATTGGAAAATGCATTTTTCGGCCCAGAAGGCATTTTTCCATAAACGCGCCAAACCAGACCATGTAAACTTGTTTTCCTACGACCACTTAGGAAAGTGACACATATCACACTATATAGTCCTATGGAAAGTGCCCTATATCACACGCGTATGAATAAGAATTTACTTTCCACCCGAGTGAGAATGTTACTTTCCGTAGTAGTTGTCACAAAATGTCAAACATCTAATTTCTATTTTGATTTATGTAATGTCCATATTAATACTAAAATCGATATGATTGTTAAATTATTGAAATTGTTGTAAATTAGATCCTAGATATTTATCTTTAACAATTATTATTAAAATAATGTTTGCTCTTTATTCTGGTTAAATACATAACCGATTAGATCATTCAATAGACACAAGGGCTATTAGCTCAGGTGATTAGGATGTCGAACTTATCCAAATTTGCCATTTTTCGACCGCGTTCAAATCCTGGCGGGGCAGAATTTTTTTTTTTTTTTTTTTTTAGTTTTTTTTTTAGTTTTTTTTTTAGTTTTTTATTTAGAAAATATGAAAATTGAATAAATACGATTATTGTTGATTATTTTTTTAAATACTTTTTAATTATTATAGTAATAATAACCTTGGTTTTACATTTTTTTGATGACATTATTTTGTGGTCGTAGGAAAAATATTGTACATCACTTATGTGAAAAGTGATTTTCCACACTCGTAATGTAATATACTATTCCCTGGACCTACCTGAACACAATGCAGAAAATCGCTTCTCGATATCTGGTGTATGAGCAAAGTTCCGCTATTTTTCCTAACTTCCCTGGACTATAGCTATAAGCACAGAAGGGAACTTACAAAAATTATTAAAGTAACATAATTTTGTAGGATATTCGTGGTTTTCGTGTGGGGTTTGCTAGCACCTGATTATTTTAGCACCTCTAGTTATTTTCGAATTTTTCTTTTTCTTTAAAGTTTGATAAAAACATTTTAGTAGCGATGTTTGTTTAATATAAACAAAATTAAGTGTATTAATTATATATTGTGTAATAAATAAATAAATAAAAAAATAAAAAATAAATAAGGGCGCATATCAGTGTTTTGCAAGACGCACGACGTGAAGAAAACTGGTCGGCACCTTCTAAATCGATCACGAATCTCTATAACTGTTTGATCAGGAATATATTAGAGACCAACAACTTATCTAATATTTACCACTTAGGCAGAATTAAAAGGGTTCCGGGGATATTTGTAATGACTTTAATTTATTTATGGTAATTAATTTATATAATACTTAGACATTAATATAACTCACAATTCTTATTTATTTATTACAATTTGTCTTTACTGTCTAACACTTAATTTGAAACTTATCGTCCATCGACCAACTCGCGCTATTTATATAAAGCCAGCTCTGTACCAGAACACTCTATGCGACCCAGAACGTACGGGAACTCCCTCTCTGTGCGTTTGTCTTTATATGGCCAGCACTAGGCTTCATACCGCGGGTAAGGTAGTAAACAAAGAACAGAGACGGCTTCGCGTCACAATATATAGTTATGCATAGCTGTTAACCTTGAATGTATAAGAATAGCTATTTATTAAACCAGCATTGGGATTCATCTTTCAATAGGGCACGTGTTGAGACGACTATCTTCATTCCACAGAATGCGATTCTTATATAATGTCCCTCTCTATTTGATTCGTTACGTGTCGAGTTCGCACATATAAATCCCTCTCCTGTTGCGAAACGCCTCATTTTATATAACGAGTGAACATTTTGCGGGAAGAGCAGAGCTACATATAACGCCATTTCGTAACGTGTTACATACAATGTTTTGTAATTTTTACTAAATTATTTATAAAATTGTGTTTTGGTAAGAAATTACTGACATCTAGGCAACCAATATTACTACTTTTTTGTATTTTTAGTAGCATATGCATAATTTTATTGAAAAATATAACATAATATTAATTTTATTCTCAACGACTTGTAGTGTTTTAAAGTTATTTCGTTTTGAAAAAAATGGGTTATTTTGTCGTGTATCGTGTTTTAATTATTTTGTGCTGATTTAGAATAGAAAATAAGGACCAATACAATATTATTACTAGGTTGTAAGTTTAACTAAATTTTATTTTTATAAGTGAACCTTCCCTTCCTTGATATAAACTTTCAATGATAATGTATATTATTGATTTTAAAACTAAAAAAGATTTATTTTTATTTGTTTGCTTTTCGCAACTGGTAAGATAATGAATTTTTCGAAACCAGTTTTATAATATTCAACATAATGCAACTGCTTGCGTAAAGTAAATCATGACACTTGATGTGATTACAAAAAAATGTCACTTTGTATTTCAAAATTAGTAAAAACACTTTATTGATATTTCTGTTCAAACTTAGTAGCATAAAGTATTGGTTTTTGGAAGATCATCTAATACACATTGCTGGACGGCCAGGCAGTGAGGTGTTTTAGGCGAAAAAGTGTTGCAGGTGCTGTGGCCCCCAAATGTATAAACACTGCTTGAGGCTAAGTCTTATTTGTCTTAAGTACATCACACTAATAGATTACACAGGATACGTATTTTCTTGCTCTAAATGGAAATCCACAATTTCTTACCAGCAACAGTAGCAATTGAGGCAACTTGATTATTCTAGAACACGTCTGGGAGACAGAGACGCCGAATATGTTTTTTTAATATCAACCTTTTTGCTGACAGAAAAAAATGCTTGCAATATCATCTTAGATTCAAAAAAAAAAATAAAAAAAAAATAATAAAAAAAAGTGTTTTAAGTTATATCCCGAATTTAGTTGAAAAAGGTAAATATCCAATGTCCTGACTGAAATCCTTACACCGGGAGTAGGTATCAAAACCGAAAGACAGAAAATACTTGTAAAGGATTTTTTTATTGTTATGGACCTCTAGAAGCATATATTTCATTTTCAGCAAAAAAGAAAAAACCATGGATAAGGAACTTTACTTTGAATTTGACAGGTCACACGACAGCTCCCACCAACGGGACATAGTATGTTGTTAACCCCACTCCCCTATACCCACTACAACTGGCAAGAAAAAGCATGACATGCCACTTTCTGCAGTCAGATGAAGGACTATTATATTTTCTACTGACATCCGACAGCAATGATTTTATTGAAATGTAGGTACTCATTTATTTTTATATATATTAGAAGGTAGGATACTAACCTCATGTGACATATATAATAATGTGATAATCATTTAACTCGATAAAAAGATACAGGCCAACATGGGAATTATTATTAATGTGTGTTGATAACACAGTAAACAAGGACATTAAGGTTTTTGAATTTGGCTGCCACCAGGAACCCCACAGGAGGAAAGGTAGGCTGGAAACCAATCCTGATTTTATGGCTGAAGCTGGAACAAGCCGGATTTGGGGGGAGCCTGCCTAAACCCTCCCAGGGGAGAGCAGCTGGAAGCTTGAAAGGCTTTAAAAAAAGGATATGTACTTATTCAGTACATTATCAAGGTGGATATTTATTCTTCCAACTTTTTCAGTGAGCAGATTCGAATTCCATAAGAACCAGAATTTTTCTAAGTTATAATTAATTAGATATTAATGCCAGGAAGAATCCATACTCAGTTCTAATTAATAGTAATTACTGTTAGCTGTTATTAAAGTGGCTTAACAAATTGACCAGAATGTCAACAATGTACTTATAGGTATCCTATGTCCTACAATATGATAATATTAAAACTCTAAATATAAATCTGCTATTATTTGTCCCATTCTACCCCACATACTTTAATCTATCATTGTAAAATATTGGCATAAATATACATATTTATATATTTAATAAATATAACATCTATATTTATTATTTATTTCAACAAAATATAAGTCACATTCAAAATATTTAAATACCTATTAGTTTTATTTTTAATTGTAAATCGGAATATTTTCACATCAGAAGAACAAAATTACAACAATTAAATTGGAAGTACCTACATAAGTACTCAAGTATGAATTAACACGTTATTTCTAAAAAATATTTAGGATCCGAAGACCTAGGTAGGTATGTTTATTAAAATTGTGTAGTTGTGGAATTGTTTTTTTTTCTGTTACAGAATAAAAACCTGTTATAAACATTGGTTCATTCAACTACGTATGTTTAAATAATAAATATGGCTTTTTATACACAAAATGGTACGTGTGTGGGTGGTTTTAACAAAGCCAGAATTAAATTAAATTAATTTACCGAATGTAACGAAAACAAGTTGTTTTTAAATGAAAAGAGGATTTATACAAACAACAAATGTGGTTTTCAAGAGGATACTCCTATTTCCTGTGTACGAAATGATAATATGCATATACTGTAAAATCTAAACAATTTAAAACTTACATTTTCTTGTTCTAGTGTTAAATTGGCAGCCATATTTGTATAAAGACACACGTATTTCTATTCTCTGCACAGCCTCCACACACCTCACTCAACTCAACCTCACCTCAACCCAACAATTTTTAATTTTTTCTTTCCATTTGCAACCAGGGCAGGACTTCTCGTTCTCTGTTAATTTTGGTAGTGTCTAAAGTTCCGCATCACGGCAAGAATATTTATAATCCCAAAATTTCAAATGAGTAATAGATTTGGACAATTTTTAAAAAAATATGTTATTAGCTTTGCATCAAAATTGCACAAATACTGAAAGATATTACGACAAAAACGTTAAATCTTTAAATAATTTTTTAATAAAATGTCATGTCACCATTTTGACGTATTTGTCAATTCTGTGAAAATCGTGTTTTGTCCCATGACCTATGCTGTGTGAAAGCAAGTGTTCTGTGGTCCTGCTCATAACAAAATAAAATGTCTAAAATGAACGAAGAAAGCAAAACGCAAAAGCATTTTTTCATGCATTTCACGTAATATTTTGTGTTTTTTCTTATTTCCTGTTAATGATTTTAATACATTGTGATAAAGAGAAATGGGTGAAGTAGAAAACGTTGAGTTGAGAACCGTAAAACACTCTATTCCGATAGATATTCTAAATGACCTTCTAACGTAAGTGAAATCCATATTTATCTATATTTAGGTTTCTTTTTTACAAGATTAACATGTTGTCTCTTTGATAAATAATGATAACTTTTATTTGTATTGAATTCTATTCATAATTTTATTAATCGATTTTAGTTTTATATCTATTTTCAACTTCAATTCTGATCAAAAAAACATTTAATGTAAATAGGTATTTGATATAGATTTATTGGAGAAACATATAAAATTGATTAATATTACATCCATAAGAACAAATACTTATTGGGTATATTACTTACATTTGATCAGAAATTGTGATATTCAAATTTTGTGCTAGCTGCTAGCCTTATTTATTTGGTATATTATATTTGATCAGAAAATGTGATATTGAAATTTTGTGCTGGTTGCTAGCGTTGTAATCTTTCCGACCATCAGGTCGGCAAATGTCCTGGAAACACGAAATTACCTGGTACACATAATTATTTATATTTTTCTATACTGTAACTAGGTCACTGGCTGACTGATCACAGCCCAACAGTATGGGATCAGTCACAGCCTAGAAGGGTGACTGAACTCGTAAAGCTTGTGGCCCATCTAGGTGGAATGTATAGAGGTAAAATGTATAAGTTAAATGAAAGGAGAGGAGTAGGGCAACCAAATGGTGGCACAATACGCCCATGAGGCTGCAGTGCTGCCATACAATCTCTAGGAGAGGAAAGGCTTACTGGAACCCAAGCCTGGTTAAGGGAGCCATGCTGGAACCCAAGCTGGATTAGGTGGAACCTGTTAGAACCCTTCAGGGGGGAGCCGTGGGAAGTCTGAAAGGGTTAAAAAAATAACCACTATACCTACAACAAACCTGGAGAATGTCATACAGATGCATGCACTAATATCCTGCCGTTTGTTTACCTGCATTAAGATTGAAACATGTTAACTATGTGACCTCATATAAGGTGCTAGTAAAGAAAATTAGCTAGTTTATTTATATAACATCACTATTCATCATTGAGTTAGAATGAAGTAGAGACGACATAAACACTATTTTGTGATATGACAGATGGATGCACTTAGCGATGCCTGACTGATGGAAAATTGTATTCAAAATGGCAACTTAATTTATTTGAAGTCAATAATTTTATAATTGAAGACTAGCGGAATGAAAATGTTTTTATATCATTTAAATGAAGCTATTTTAAAAAAATGGCATTTATTCTCACCAAAACTGACTAGCTCCACTAACTCAAGTTTGACACATGATGTAAAAGTGTAATGAAAAAATGGGTACAGTTTTAGTATCCTCATAGCATCTTCTCTTTATTACCTATGTCTAAATGCTATTCATTTAATTCCCGGGTGGACTGAAAAGAGATGAAAAACTTTTTATTTTCATTTTAAGAGAAAATGTTGTTCTTCATAAAAGTTTTTGCTTGTTTCAAAACTAATAATAATCCAAACAGAAGTTGAATATCTTTTTGTTTTAGTGAAAGTAATGACAAAAACAAAAAATCAAATAATTTTTTTATTATTATTATTATTATTATTATTATTTCACTAAAGCAAAGAGATATTCAACTTCTGCTTGAATTATTATTTTGAAACAAGCAAAAACTTTTATGAAGAATAACATTTTCTCTAAAAGTTGAAAATAAAAAAGTTGTTCCTCTTTTTCAGTCCATCCGGGGTCACGCTGTATATTTTAACTGTCTATTCTGCAAGATATGGACGTTTGTTTAAAATTATACATGTTGAGAATAAAATGAATATTTTCCCTCACAACTATATATAATGCTTTTTCCTCATAACTATATATTGCTTTTATTTATTTAATGCAGGTGTTATAACACTTATTGAAACTTGTAAAACTTAAAAATTAATTAGGTTTTTTTTTGAATTTACATTAATGTAATCTACTCTTTGAGGAGCTTGCAGGCAAAACTTAACAAGTCCAGCATAACTCAAAAGTCGGAAAAGTGATATTATCCCTACAGCGATTTCCTATTTAATTAAAATTTGGTTTTAATAAAAATAGTTTTAGGATGTATTTTGAGTTTTGAATACCAAACAGTTTTCAAAAATCGTCCGCAGTTTCCGAGATATACAAAGAAACAGTTTGGACTTGTTTAGTTTTGCTTGAAAGGATGGGAGTGTTGCCTCCTTAAACTACAGACAAATAATTATAGCTATTCTGAGAGCTTACTCTTCTACCTTTACATTAATCTTTTGCTTTCCACAAATAGATGGCACCAACATGTCAAAGTTAGCAGCAGAGCACCTAAGCAATTTTGAGATAAAAACCTATGCTATATTTTTAGGCAATTTTAAAGCTATTTTTATACCCTATTCAAAAATTTTATGCTCCTCGTTTTTTTTTTGCAAAAATCAAGGTGCTAGCTTCGAATGAAGCCAGCAGTGCACCTCAGTTATTTAAGTTATTTTATAAAAACGACACCATATTTTTAGGCTCTTAAAATATAAAACTTTCTGAAAAAAAAAAAGAGTTATTTATAAATAATACAGGGTGTGTTGTTGGAACAAAGTCAGCAGAGCACCTCAGCTTTTTAAAGCTATTCTAAAAACAACCACACCGCACTTTTAGGCTATTTTTAGGCTCTTGAAACATAAAACTTTTCGAAAAAAAATTTAGTTATTTTAAAAAAATACTGTGTGGTTTGTTAGCTTCGAACAAATACAGCAGAGCACTTCAGTTCTTTAAGCCTTTTTTCTAAAAACAACCACACCAATTTTTTATGCTATTTTTAGGCTCTTGAAATATAAATTTTTTTCAAAAAAAAATAGTATATTTTAAAAAATACAGTGTGCTTTGCTAGCTTCGAAAGAATCCAGCTCAGCACCTCGGTATGTTAAAACTTTTTTCTGAAAACAACCACACCAAATTTTTAGGCTATTTTTAGGTTCTTTGGGTATTATAAAACTTTTCGAAAAAAATTTGTACTTTTTAAAAAATACAGGGCACTTTGCTAGCTTCAAAAGAATCCAGCAGAATACCTCAGTTTTATAAAGCTTTTTTTAAAAAACAACCACACCACATTTTCAGGCTATTTTTAGGCTTTTAAAATATAAAACTTTTCTAAAAAATTGGTATTTTTTAAATAATACTTTTGTTGGAACATTTAAGCAGAGCACCTAGGTTTAACTTTTTATTTTTCTTCTAAAAACTACTTATGTCACATTTTTAGGCTATTTTTAGGCTCTTGAAAATCATAAAAATTTTGAACAAGTTAGTATTTTTTAAAAAATACTTGGTGCTTTGTACACATCCAGCAAAACACCTCAGTTTTTTAAAGCTTTTTTCTAAAAACAATCTCACATTTTTAGGCTCTTAAAATATTATAAACTTGCTAATGCAATTTTTAAATAATACAGGCTTTTGTTGGAACAAAATTAGCAAAGCACCTCGGTTTAACTTTTTTTTTTTTTTGAAATTATATACACTAGTGGAAAAAATTAAGGCATCAAAAAAATCTCGATTTTTGCAATTTTTCGAGTGGCTGTATCTTTGGTAAAAATGGTCGTACGTGAATGAAAAAAACGTAATTTAAAGCTTGAAGTGTCTACTTTATGGATCTTGCGATAAAAAATTTTCCAACCAACAATTAGCACAAAATCCTGATGAATATCATGGATAGAAAAACGCGATCCTTCAATTTCTTCAAAAATTCACTCGCATGAAACAATGAAACAGCTTGATGGATCAGGTTGAAATTTTGTAGGGCTTTCGGGGGAACAATGACCTGTAAGATGCACACTCAACATTATTCATTTTCCCAATATTCTCAATGTGGCACGTGATTTTCTAAAAAACTTCAAAAAGACCTTTTTTCCGAAATTCTTCAAAGTCGTGCTAGGAATGAAAAAAAAATTTCTCGCCAGAACCTTGTAGAGAATGAATCGAAGTTTCCGAAACCCCCCTTCCATTTTTTGAGCTGCCATTGGTTCCTGAGATATTGAGGAGAGAAGAGGAAATTACGCATTTTCGTTCATTTTCTGATAACTCAGCAAGGAAGGGTGATCTCGAGGCCATAAAAAAAAACGGAATTGAAGCCAACTGAACCACCTATCCAATGAATATAGTGGTTATGTCGAGAAAAATTTTTTCAAGTCTGTACACTAAAAATTAAAAAAAAAAAAATGTTCTATCCATGATATTCGTCAGAATTTTGTGCTAATTGATGGTTGGAAAATGTTTTTATCGCAAGATCCATAAACCAGACACATCAAGCTTCAATTGCTTTTTTTTTTTTTTTTTTTTTTTTCATTCACGTAAGTACAACCATTTTTACCAAAGATACAGCCACTCGAAAATAATTTTGAATTTTTTCCAGTAGGGTATTTCGAGAGCAAAAAATAGCCTAAAACATGACGTAGTTGTTTAATAAAAAAAAAAAACTTTAAAATGCTGACGTTCTCTACTGTGCGAAAAAATTTATATTTCAAGAGCCTAAAAATAGAGTAAAAATTAATATGGTGTGGTTTGCTTAAAAAAAAAAAAAAAAAAAAAAAAAAAAAATCGAGTTGCGCTATTGGCTTTGTTCTGCAGTTAGCAAAGCACGTCGTATTTTTTACAATTGGCAATTTTTTTTGGAATGTTTTATATTTTAAGAGTTTAAAAATAGACTTAAATTAGGCGTAGTTCTTTTTAAGAAAAAACTTTAAAAAACGGAGATGCTCTGCTGGTTTCGTTTAAATGAAGTTTTATAATATTTCAAGAGTATAAAAATAGCCTAAAAATGTAGTGTGGTTGTGTTTAGAAAAAAAAGGCTTTAAAAAACCTAGGTGCTCTGCTGGATTCTTTTAAAGGCTGCACGCTGTATTTTTTTAAAAAAATACTCAATTTTTTAACTTTTATAATATTTCAAGAGCCTAAAAATAGCTTAAAAATGTGGCATAAGCCGTTTTCAGAAGAAAAAAAATTAACACACTGACATGGTCTGCTGACTTTGTTCCAACAAAGCATCCTGTATTTTTTAAAAAAAGACTCATTTGAGTTTTATAATATTTCAAGAGCCTAAAAAAAGCTTAAACATGTGGCATAAGCTATTTTCAGAAAAAAAAATTGACACTGACATGGTCTGCTGACTTTGTTCCAACAAAACATTCTGTATTTTTTAAAAAATACTCATTTTTTAAGAGTTTTATAATATTTCAAGAGCCTAAAAATAACTTAAAAATGTGGTGTGGTTGTTTTTAGATAAAATGCTTTGAAATACCGAGGTGCTCTGCTGGATTCTTTCGAAGCTCAAAGCACCCTGTATTTTTTTAAATATACAAATTTTTTCGAAAAGTTTTATATTTCAAGAGCCTAAAAATGTGGAGTGGTTGCTTTTAGAAAAAACGCTTTGAAAAACTGAGGTGCTCTGCTGGATTCGTTCAAAGCCAGCAAAGCACTCTGAATAAGAGCCTAAAAATCGAGTGTGGCTGTTTTTAGAAAAATGCTTTAAAATGTCTAGGTGCTCTGCTGACTTAGTTCCAACAAAGCACGTTGTGTTATAAATTGCAATTTTTTGTAAAGTTTTATAATATTTTAAGAGCCTAAAAATAGCCTATAAATGTGGTGTGGTTGTTTTTAGAAAAAGGCTTTAAAAAAACGAAGCTAGCAAAGCACCCTATATTTTTTAAAAATAATTTTTTTTGTAAAGTTTTCTAATATTTTAAGAGCCTAAAAGTATCGTGTCATTGTTTTTAGAAAATAACCTAAAAAAACTGAGGTGCTCTGCTGACTTTGTTCGAAGCTAACATAGCACCTTATTTTTTGCAAAAAAACGAGGAGCATAAAATTTTTGAATATGTTATTAAAATAGCCTAAAACTATGGCATATGTTTCAACTTAAAATTGCATAGGTGCTCTGCTGCCTTCTTTGATATGGCACCAAATAATTTATTTCAAACGTTGCACTTGTTAAGTTTTGCATGTAAGCTCTTCATTTATACAGTAACAAATAAAAATTTAATGATTCTGAAATATATAAATAAATTATTCTTTTTCACAGGAGATTTATAATATGTGTGCCAGAATCTGCTAAGCAGAACTTAATAAGGATATGTTTTCAAATTGAATTAGCCCATTGGTTCTATTTGGACTTCTATGTTAGCAATGACAGTCGTTTAAAAGCATGTAGCATTTATGAATTTGCTGCCCATGTATTCCAGGTTAGTTAAAATCACAAAACATGGTTGATGAATTTTTGTGTTTATTTTTCTTTACTTGATTTGAAATGATGTATCAAAAACGGTTAACTATTTTTTCTGGTCTTTGATTTGTAACTGGATGAACATTTTAAAGTAATTTCTTATTTATATTTGTATCTTTTCAAGATTACATTTCAAAGGATAACACTTTTACATAAATATAAATTAAACGCTTTTCATTCTAAAAATAACCCTAGATATTTTTTTATTCAGCACATCCCCAACTTAAAAAGTGAAAGTCACAAACTTAATGAAATCCTTGAAGAATGGAAGGAATACAAATTAAGTGTACCCACTTATGGGGCCATTATTTTATCTGAGAACTTATCCCACGTTCTTCTAGTCCAAAGTTATTGGGCCAAGTCATCTTGGAGTTTTCCAAAGGGTAAAGTAAATGAAGAAGAAAATCCTGCACATTGTGCTATCAGGGAAGTACTGGAAGAAACTGGTTTTGACATCAGTAGCTATTTAAATCCTGAAGATTACTTTGAGTCAACTATAAATGATCAACTAGTCAGGTGACTATATTTTTTTTACACTTTTGAAACACATAATATTTAGATTATTGGTGTTTATAACTTTGATTGGTTGATTTCAGATTATATCTAATAAAGAATATCCCGATGTCAACTAAATTCTGTCCAAAAACTCGCTGTGAAATCAAATCATGTTCTTGGTTTGCCATATCTGACTTGCCAACCAGCAAAAAAGATTCCACTCCGAAAACCAAAATTGGTGTGAATGCAAACGCATTTTTCATGGTTTTGCCATTCGTGAAAAGACTGAAGCACTTCTGTAATCTTAACGGCAGTACAAATCATCCTAGGCTTAGGCATAAATCAGCAAGTTTTTCTGAAAATGATACAGTAAACTCAAGAAGCAGGTAACTATTTGATTTTTGATACCTATACTTTCAACCTGATCATTTGCAAACTGGCGTCATCAGTCACAATATGTGGAAGTTCAGAGGTAAAACAGGGAATTGATGAATTAATATTTAGTTTTAAAACTTATTTTAACAATTTTGAAAAGTTTTAAGATAACTAATGGTACATTTCCACACCACATGTGAGATATTGCTGCACAATTTTTTAAGGGAATTATCACTAGTTGCCAATTATATTCAGTAAATCATTTATCAATAAAAACATGTCTTAATATACAGAATCTACCACTCAAAACAGACCATCTTGTTATTTGGCAGGGAGACACTTTTTTGTATTTGTAGCATTCAACAATAAGACTATTCATTGTATTATTTTTGATTTTAGCGCCCTCTAGCTTGATAAAAAAACTGTTATGTATTGTAAAGTGTGACACTTGATTTGAACGCTAATTTTATTACTATTTCAGTGCACCACATAACATTAATCTACATATTTTTCAAGACTAGTTTTATGTCCCATCAGCTTTTATTTTTCGAATGTTAGTAATATGTTTCCTAATTAGTTTTCTTTTAAAACTATAGTTACTGAAACTTTTTTATATTCAGAACAAATTTATTCTGTCAGAAGATTGGAAAATAGCGCACGGATATCATAGACGTTTTTTATAATAGCATGTTTAACTGGAGATAAATTAGACATCTTTACTCTTTTTGGATTGTTACTACAACAACTTGATATGCTCTCATACATTTTCAGATTTATTATTATTATTATTATTAAGAACAGTCAATCGACACACTCAATGAAGCTGTATTTTTTCTGTATAATATTGTTCCTGGCATTAATAAATATTATTATTAAGTTATTGTGTTTGTATTTATGGCGTACTGTGTGTGGGGATTAGTTGGGCCAATGGCTATAATGTATACTTATTTATGTAGAGAGGTAGTAGCCATTGCTGGGACAAGATTTCTATTTTATTCAAGTCTTATTTAATTTAATGATTGCTTTAAAGTGGCTTGCATTGGTGCTTTCCGTCGTCTGCATAAAAGTCGGCTTCAGACTCTATTTTGCATAAATAGCTGGTGTATAAAATAAATAATAGAGGACCCAAGACCGAACCTTCTGATACTCCACCGTTTATTCTTATGCAGAACTGTCGGTTGAATAAGAAACTCTTAATCCACAATAATAGATTGCTTCTCATTCCAAAGTGTTCCTGTTTGCTAAGCAGCCTTTCTATGTGGAACTTTATCAAAAACTTTCTTATAATCAAGATATATCACATCAATTGGCTGGTTGTTGTCATGTGGTTAACTGCACTTAGGAGATTTGTAACAACACTGTGTTCCATCATAAACTAAGTTACTTCTTTCGTAAGTTCATTGCTCTGTAAAGGGATTGTAAAATATGTTGGCAATCTAAAATGACGTCAGTTTGCAAATGGTCAGAATTTCAGTATAACTATATCTTTTCATTTATATTGTGTCATTTTTTTGCTCTAAAAAATAATGTCTTTCTTTTTGTAGGACAAAGTCAATCCATAAATCTGACACTGACGATATGAGGCATATCAAAAAACGTACAGAAAGAAAACCACCTCACCATTCTAAAAGGCAGCTGTTTGCCAATGAGGATAGTTTTGATTCTCAGTTTTCGGCCCCTTCTTGGCTCAATTTTAAATTTGACAAAATTGCCCTTATGGAGTGCATGCCCTAAGCAGAAATTTTTTGTAACGTTCACATTGTTGCTAATAGATGATCTATCATTAAAACAAAAATAAAGTACAAAGAATTGCATGATATTTTTAAAATTAAGTCGAACTGTATTTAATAATTTCTGCAAAGAGGTTAAAACAATAATAAAGTTAAAATTATATAGTTTTCATGAAACGTTTTTTAAGCTATTGTATCTAAGCAGTGCCGACTTTTTTTTATTTAAATGTGTGACTAAATAGAATAGCTGTTTATTTTAATGGTACATCATCTGTTAAACTTGGCAGTTGGAAACAAATATTATCTAAAAAATTCCACTCCAGGTATTTAATATTATATATTTTTATGTGCAACAATTTGACAATCCTAGTGATACTATTTTTTTTGCGAAATACCAAAACATTTGGTATATTTATTTTTATAGCTTCTTTCAAAGTTTATTCAATGAAATAAAGCGTAGATTTTCATTCTCAAATAATAATTGTCCAATAGCAATGTTATAGATGTATGTAGAAATTTGACTTGATTTTTTTTGTGGAAGCAGTCTTTAAAATGGTGTTATTTACATTATTGTGATGTAATAATTTGGAAATTTGATTGGAGCAGAATATTTTATAAAATAATACTCTTTACATAAGCGGGTCTAAGTTAATTTTTTGTCATACTCATTTATGGACAATGAAAAAATATGTTCTATACAAAATTGTATTTAAAACTTAATTTTCCATTGTAATTGAAGAAAAATGAGTCATGTACGATATAAAATTGATCATCTAAGGCAGCGGTGTTCAAACGTTTTTACCGTCCCATGTAACTAAACTATTAAAACATTTCTTAGGATAGAGCTAGTTTCAGAATGGTGAAGGAGTAAAAAATAATCGTTTTTGAAACTCTCATTATGTGATGTTTTTTTTTTTAATTCATAAACATGAAAATTTCCCATAGGAAATTATAAAATTTATCCACAAGCCCCTTAGATGAAAACAAACTAATTAAATATGTATTCACCTATGGGTGGGTTTTGGTATTTTAGCGGCACATTTTGATTCTGACGCAGATCTTGGTGATGATGATTTTTTTGGCTATTAATTGAAGAGTGGAAGTAACAAAGGTGACAAGTGCCAAAATTGATATTTTGAGATAATTAAGAAAAAATAAAACAACATAATACATTATGTATTCTTTATTTGTTCAAAATTTAGCTTAGGAGCAACATGGAAAATCAGTTTAAAACAAAAAAACCAGTTAGTATATAAAAGCATCGAAAAAATAATGATTTTTCTAAAAAATATAGAAACGTAATAAATGCCAAAACACAATTATTAATTTTAAAACAATAAAAAAATCATCTTATTTACTGTGGGGCTGCTTCCATTACTGCTGCATCACATTACGCGAGACCGATGCAAACGACAGTGACGGGCAGCAAAAACTGCCGGGTTAAAAAAGTGCTGTCGCGTCACTTATTGCATCTGTCGCGCTCTCCCAAATGTGCTTCATTTAATTACATGTGATTAAGACGTAAGAGACACATTTCGCGGTCGCTGTCTCCCAAATGGCACCTTTAGATAAAGTATTGTTACCCTGCAGTAGCCTGCGGCTGTTATAGGAAACGTACGAATACAAAACGAAGTGCAATGTCACCCATCGCCCTACAGTGTGCTACGTCGTCATAAGTAAAAGTACGAGTAAAAGAAGAAGATAGAATAGTCCAGAAATGTCTGGAAATGTCATTCCTTGTCAAGAAAAATCTGGGAAGTTCAAGCTATGTAAGTCGATGTTTTATTTTTTTCTTAACCCTTAAGTTGGCAGTAACAGAAACAATCATTACAAAAAAAATTTTTTATTTAAAAACCACTAAATAATGGTTATAAAATAAGATATCAACTTTAAAAAAAATTTTACATTATATTTAAAAAAAATACTAACATGTATCTTATAGGATACATTGCCAAGTATATAACATATTTGTAATTTACTTTAATATTTAATTTCTATATCTATTTAAGTGTCATTTATTATGGAATGTTAGGAAGCAGTTCTTTGAATTCACCAAACAAAGTCTGACGTTGCATTTTTGGTAAAAAATTGCAGTTTGGCGATTTTGACATAAACCGCATCTTTATTTTTGGCCATATATTGCAAAATGCCCCCACATTGTCGAAGCGGATATCTCGTTGAGGAAGTTGTTGTTTTGCTGCCACGTTTAAACTGGCAACGCTGCTATTATTCGTTTCCTACCTACGGTAATGCTAACTATATAATTTTCACATGGACTTGTGCAAAGAATATTTATTTATTTATCATACGGTTTAAACCATTTACAAAATACAAGTTTATAGTATAAAAAATATACATAAATATAAAAATACTATGTAGACCTAACACATTTTTTTACTTCACCACTCTTTTCACTTGATACAGGGAAGAGTTAAAAATATCAATATTCTGTTTTGCTGCAAATGTATTAGTATTTCTCAGAAGTCTGGCCATAGTTAGTTCTATGAGCTTTCAAAGCAAATGTGGAGCTACCACGCAACGGCCTAGGCGGGATATAAAAATCTACACTTTGCAAATAAGTTTAAAGATAAATAGAAAATCAATAAACTCTCTTCGGGAAGCTAACGTTTCATTATTTGTTGTGGCAAGCATATTTGTATAAGAGTACGGTAGTGACAATTTAAAAGAACAATACATTAAAAATCTACGCTGTACTCTTTCAAGCGTTTCAATATGAATTTGCACATATGGTGACTAAATAACAGAACAGTATTCCAAATGTGACCTTATGACTGAATAAAATAAGATTTTAATTGTATGCAAATTCACAAAGTCTGCCGAGTGCCTTCTCACGAATCCTAACTGTCTTAAGGCTTTCCCAACAACATAATCGACATGCTGAGAAAAAGACAGATTAGATTGAAATATAACCCCAAGATCTTTTATACTGTCAACTTTATTAATACGATTTCCATGCAACTCATAAGTATGATTAATTAGGTTTATATTAAACCCCTTATAAAAAGACACTACCTTACATTTTAAGGGATTAATTAATAATCCAAGCAAAAAGCAGTATTCGTTCAAACTGTCTAAATTGTTCTGCAGTATGAGACAATCAGAGGGATCTTTAACGATATTATACAATTTGATATCTTCAGCATACATTAAAACTTCAGTATCATTTAATTGTTTCACCACATCATTAATGTAAATGCTAAATAACAATGGGCCCAAATGTGATCCCTGAGGGACCTCTGATATCGCTGCATATTCACTAGAAATGGCATTTTTAATTTTGACACGACAAACACGATCTGTAAAATAAGAAATTAGCCAGTTCAAAGCCTGTCCATAAATTCCTAGAGCATACAATTTACCCTTTAAAATATTGTGGTCAACTCGATCAAAAGCTTTCGTCAAATCTGTATAAATTGCATCTACTTGAAGACTATCTTCTACAGCAGTAGCAACATACTCAGTGAAGAGCATCAAATTGGTCGTAGTTGATCTGCCAACGTGAAAGCCATGTTGTTTCCTACTAATCACATTTGAAAGCTTTTCACTTAGTTGGTCATTAACAATACTCTCGAAAACTTTAGGAATTGACGATAAACTGGTAATCGATCTGTAATTAGTAATTAGCGAAGGATCTCCAGACTTCAACAAAGGTTTAACAAATGATGTTTTCCACTTGATGGGAAAAACGCCTTCAGTTAGCAATTTATTGAACAGAAGCCATAGAGGTCTTGCCATTGGGAACCTTTCAGTGGCCAACACTGTTTGCTTCCCTGGCGCTAGAATTACATAAAGAAATTTATTAATACTTTTATTTTCATTTTATGTGACAGATTATTGTCTTTGTGTAAAATAATTCACTGCACATTTATAGAAATAAAACAAAATAAGGTATGCTTAGGAACTTGATAATGTATCCTATAAGATACATCTACCTTCTGTCCTTTGTGACCGAGATTACTTTACAAAAATAATTTGTATAAGTATAAATACGACTTGATTATTTGGAAACACATCTTATATTTTCAATTCTAATAAATACCTCAATAATTTAAATAAGATAACAAATACTGCAAGTCTGCTATATCTCAACATTTTCATTAACACTGAATCACCATGCAAATTATTACTTTGTAACTCAAATTATGAAATCAACTAACAGCAAGCCTATTGACAACATAGTTCTAAATGAATTTATACTACCCAGAATACACATAGGTATTGCACAAATGTATTTATAATAGCATACTGTTGATGTATCCTATAGGATACATTGCCAACTCAAGGGTTAATTATCTCAAAATATAAATTTTGGCACTTACCCCCCTTTGTTACTTCCACTCTTCAATTATTATCAAATAAACTATTTATCCATGTTGATGTTTTTGTGCCAACTATGCAGAATAAATAAAGATTAATAAAGTTTCATTATTATAATAACAATCAACATGCACTGGCTTATAATGCTGACAATTTATGAATTATTATTTGATGCTATAGAAGTAATGTAATAAGATAGTTGGAACAAAAAGACAGCACCCAATGCTCTTTACTTTGCCTTCATACAGTTATTCACATAAATATGTTAGAGAGACGGGATTTCAAATTCATTTAGAGGAACAATTTAGCTGCCCATGCCACGTAGCCTATTTAGCGCCAAGGGAAACTTCCGTGATTAACAAGATCTTCAACAGACAGTAAACGCTTAGAAGCGTCATAGGCATCTGTGGTATTAAGGAACTAGTTCTTCATTTTACTTTATCGTTACCTTGTGTCCTGGTATTTGCATTCGCAAACATACATAGATTTTTATAATATGCTTGCTTACCACCTTAAGAAGCTCTGTATACACCATAAATTCACGTGTGATATTAATGGTGCTTTAAAAAATAATACAGAATTCTATAATTTTCAAATTTAACTTGGTTGATAAAAAAAATCATAATAATTAATTTGGACCTGCTATGCAATAGTTCCAAAATATTTTCATCCTCGTTTTTTTTCACGAATCACGGTAGGATGTTATTAAATGCGCACTTTAATACATTTTTATCAAGTAACGACTTATCACAAATCTTTTCTGATAGATATTTAACTTATATTTTTCATGTGCAATTTTCTTATACACTTTATAGTGTTTATAGTAGATTTAAAACGTTTCAGATTATTCTAACGAAACATACGTAAGAAAGATGGAGGCGGAAAGCAATAATCTTTAAGTTTGGTCCAAAGTTATATAAATGAAAGAGATACAATAATTGTTACAGTTAGTTTTGTCTAAATTGAGGTAATTATATTCAATTCATGTTCAATTTGCGATTAAAATAAAGTAGAGAAATTAAGAAAGGAAGTGACAGTTTGGCTCGCAATTGGGTAGGAAGGATCATCACATTTACTAGGATAAACAAAAACTAAGAATGTCCTTTAAGGAATAAACATATTCCAAATCCAAACAGGACAAATTATTTGGTACTTTTGCTCAAATTGTCATAGAATAAACAGAATTACCGGAATAATTTGATGATAAAATGATATTTATATTAGTAATTGTAAGAGTACGTCTCATTTTATATCATATATTACGTAAATTTTTCATCCATATTATCCACAAGAATGTTCATTTGCTACCTCTCAATACCTTTTTGTCAAGGATCAAGACTTTTGAGTACAGTGTTTCTATATCATCACTTTTATTGGTGTCTAGATTTTCTGATACTTGGTCTAGGTTTATTTGCAGGTGATTTTGTCCTTCTCAAGGATCTGTTGAGCTCTTTTATTGTTTCACTAGCTTTTAAAGTATACTTTAGCATCAGTACAAATCTGTATGAGCAATTCTGAATCTCATAGTAGTTTATGTTATCCACTTTTTATTGATAGGATATATCATTGAATGTGTGCTAATCCATAATTTATAACCTTTCGAAAGACAAACCATTGGATTTTTTGGATGTTTTTTTGTAAAAAAAAAATATTTGCTGGCAAAAATGGGTAATCCTGAATAATTATATTTATATATGAAATATAACAAAATCAAAGCATTTCTACTGCAAAATTTCCAGAATCAATATTTTTGCTGGTTTTTAAGCATTTTAATGTTTCCATTAAAATGTTACATGAATATCCATTCCATTAAATTTTTATTTTACTACTATATAATTACTCTCAATACTCAACCGAAATTATGTTTCTTATCTCATGTATTTTTTAATCCAATAAAACATTCAGTGGTCGTTAAAATATGTTCACAATTAAATTTTGCTTTATTGTAAACACACTACCTTCCTTTAGAAACAGTATTTTATTTCTTTATAGACTGCTTTATAGCTTTTTTTCCTTTTTTGTTGTATTTTTAATATCGGTGATTTAGGTAGGTGACAAAGGCTGATTATTGTAAGTAACCCCTGTCATTAGATCTGAACTTTGTTCACTGTTAATGAAATACATTTTTAATTTGTAGAGATTTCTTTAATTTCAGATCAGTTATGAAATAAAATGGTTTTTAAATAGTTGTCGTTTTATTTACTACACCATGAGTAATCTACATACATTTTAATTTTGATAATGTTTATGTCTGTACAATATTTCCCACATAAGAATACAAAGAATCCTGAACGGTTATATATACATTTTGGACTAAAAGGAATAAAGTTGTCTATTAATGGGAACAATAATATGGTGTAAAAAGACCTCATATATCTAGCTCCGTGTTAAACCGGTTTTTGACTCTGAATTCTTTCAGACTTTACAAGAAATTTAGACAGTAACTAAGGGATGGCTCAAGAAAGTTTATATTGTGCTGATTGCGCTTTCCACGTAGGGGTGGATGCCACCCCTTTTCTATCTCTTGATTTTTCTTTAAAAAAAATGCATGTTTTATAGTGACAGGTAGGTAGCAGGATGGTTATGGTAGAAATCAGTGTTTCCCAAAGTGGTCCAGGTGGACCCCCAGGGGTCCACGGGAGACTCGACGGGGTCTACGTTGGACGTAATAAAAAATGGGGGTGCATGAAAATTTGGTTTCGCTAGTGAAGCAATATACTATGAAACAATTGATTACTCATTTTTCCATGTGATGAAGTATGGTCTGTGGTGATGAAGAAATTCTTGTAAAAAACTTCAACTGTTTATAATATAAACAGTCGACATTTTAGTTACTAAAATGTTGACTTGACTTCTCTTATCAATATAGGCAGATAATATTTTAAGAAGCTCAGCGACGGTTACTTGTTAAAACTTGCATATTCCATATTCAGTACAACGCGTCGAGACTTGTCGTTGCCGCGCCGGCCGCCGTCCCGTCCGCAACGCTTGTTCAGACGTGCAAATGAATACGACTTGTGGTGTATGTGCTTGCAATCTTGCATGAACATGTTTGATTCTCCACCAATATAAATACGAATGTCAAGGATAATCGTTACTCATTTGTTTCTGGAATTTCATAATAAAAAGTGAATCGATATTAGTGATTGCCAGTGTCAGAAAAGTAAGCACCTACCTGCCTATTTGTTATATGCATATAGTTTTAAGCCGAGAAAGATTGAACTTATCGTCCCTTTTTTTATTATTTACTTACACATTTACAGGTAGGTAATTGATACAAAACATGGCCGAATCTAAGAAGAAGTGTCGTCAGTACAGTGTTGAATATTTAAATTTTGGTTTTCTTCCATCAAAGGCAGACAAACGATTGTCCACATGCCTTTTATGCAACAAAGTTTTGAGCAATGACTCTATGAAACCATCAAAGCTGGAAGATCATCTAAGAAGGTGTCATCCTGATAAAATAGGTAAAGATTTGAAATATTTCCAAACATTAAAGGAAAAATATGAAAAGAGACCCACCGTGCACAGTATGTTCTCTTCAACGTCCGAAAGCAACGATGATGGCTTGCGGGCATCTTACAATATCTCATTACTTATCGCAAAATCTGGAAAGAGGTTTTAAAAACTGTTCTGCACAAATCTTCATTTGACACACTCAAAAGAATTTCTTTGAGTAACAACACTGTTCAAAGACGTATTGATGAAATGAGCTCTGATGTTGAAAGTTTTTTGTGTGATTATCTACGAACATATCATTTTTCTATTCAACTTACGAGACAACTTTACCTGGCAATGAAGCATTATTATTGGTATATGTTCGATTTGTTATGGGCGAACAAATTCATGAAGAGCTACTATTCGCGAAAACTTGAAGACGAACACTAAAGGTGAATCAATATTTAATGTTTCGAGTGATTTTTTAAGCTATTGCATAGCTTTTATCGCGGGCTTTGAGCGTGGCGACCGAATCAAGAAATTTCGTAATTCCGTAACGAAAATAAACCTAACACCCCCACTTCGACCGGCACAGCGTTTTGAAAGCCGTGGAAGGTTTTATCCGACCCTATTCGTATTAGTATGAAGCGGAGTTAAATATACGTCTGCGGACTGGAACGAATCCTTAAGTATTTCTTCGGCGAATCCGGATCACGAATCCTTTTTTTCTTAAGTATTCGAATACCGCTCGCGGATCCTCAAAAAGGATTCGAATCCTCCCCAGCTCTGGTTATTAATACACGAGCATTAACCGGAATACGAAACGAGCCAAAGGCGAGTTTCGTATGGTTTATGCGTGAGTGTTTTAATAACCATTACATGAGAGTTGCATACGCTATTTTTTCTACACCCGATTAATAATTAAGACCTATAAATATATTTATATTGGTATTGAACACAATAACAGTAATTACTCGTATTTCTATAAAAAATTCTACAAAATTGTAATTAATGGTATTACTTCGGGTATTGGTATTTCCATAGATTTTAGCGGCAAAATATTTTGTACAGTATTTTCTGCTTTCTCCGATATGTGTGTCTTCTATATCGCTGATATCAGACATTTTAATATTATAATTATCGAAGTTTAGCTATCTACGAAAATTTAATACGTTTTGACAACTAAAACAATTACATAGGAACCTAGGACAAACGTCAAACAGCATGCTTGATTGAAAAATTGTAGGTTTCTATTGATTAAAAATCTGTATCATAATGGGTATCATTATGAAACGGATTATGTGCATATAAGTGCATTATTATAATACGGGTGTAGAAAAAATATTAATTTTTATTTTATCAGTATTAACTATTTCATTATTAAGCTATTGCACAGATTTTATCGCGGGCTTTGAGCACGGCGACCGAATCAAGAAATTCCGTAACGAAAATAAACCTAACTCCTCGAAAAATTGAAAAACCGGAAAATCGATCGAAAAATCAAAAAATAGTAAAATCGAAAAAGAAACTCCGTAACGAAAATAAACCTAACACCCTCCCCCCCCACTCCGACCGGCACAGCGGGCGGCGTTGAAAGCCGTGCATCGTCTAATGTCGTTTCAGTTCGGCAGACTTCGGCACGGTGTTTGTGTGCGTGCGACTAGACGTATGCGTGTAGACTAGCTCATAACTGATTTTTATCTCTTTTAGACACAATTTCGGAAAAAATGAATTTGAAAATGAATAATGATCCACAAGAATCCACAACAAAATATGGGACCACCATTGACGCGGTATTTTCCAGATATTTAGAGGATATCAAGTCTCAAATTTATGTTTCTTATTTCAGTTACCATAAACTTTATAGTTTCAATGATAAAAATTCCTGAATAACCTACATGTATTGTAAGATAATAAAAATATTTTAACACGTTGAGCGCTGAGTGCCCATCGGCGGACAAATAATTGGTTATACACTCCTGGGACCGAGTGCCCGCCGGTGGACATTATGTGTTTTCTTATTCAGCGCCGCATGCCCGCCTGGGAGCACTCGTTCTATGAGTTTTACATGGATGCTCGTAATCTGTGGGCCACAGGGAACATAGTGCGATATACTTAGGGAGAAAATTGTGTCAAATAAAATAAATACTTGATATATTAGAAAATAACGCATTTATTTGCAAACTAAAATGACAATGTTAGATAAACTAAAAGGACATTATTAGATAAACTAAAAAATCATAAAAAAATAAAATATTCAAAAATAGAACCTAATACTAAGCTGAAAAATTCATGAGTCAATAAATTTAGCAATGTTTTTTTTTTGGAAACACTTCAAACACATTGGAAGTTGGCATACATCGCAGATTGTGTTCATTTTCTTTGCATTTTTTCTTGCATATGGTGCCCCATGTTCCCTGCTCATAGTTTTATAACAAATGTCACATCTTTTACGTGACAACTTTCTTGGTCCTTCAGCTTGCACTAACGTATGTCTGCGCCTAGATGTTGAAGGCAAGCTGAGTGGTCCCAGATCCGCTTCATTCGCAGTTAGGTGCGGTCCTCAGGGTGCATATACTGTTTTCAGTGTGGCTCTCAACGTGTTAAACAATATTAACTTCTTATTTATTCAATAAAAGAAAAAATAATGTTTTCTTATCGGTCACCACGCTCAAAAAGTGTAACTTGAATTAATATCAAAGAAAAAACTTGAATTAATATCAAAGAAACAAAATACTGCATAAATAGAATAAAAAAATAATTATAATTGCATAAATTGATAAAAATGCTATGCAATAGCTTTACCGCGGCAGTCCCCGAATGCCACCGTATTTTTTTTAAAGAAAAATCGATGGAGCTCCTGCCATGGTCGGGCGATATTGTGGGTTTATAAGCCATCTTAAAAGAATTATACCAGAGGTAATTGCGATTCACTGTGTTATCCACCGACATCTAGTAGCGAAAAATTTGAGTGATAGATTGCACCAATCGCTTTAATTTGTGATTAATGCAGTTAACAAAATAAGAAGCAATGCATTGAATACGCGTTTATTTGCACAATTGTGCGATGAAAATGATGAAGACTTCCAACGATTGCTGTTACATATCGAAGTACGCTGGTTGTCGAAAGGTGCATGTTTATCAAGATTTTATTTACTTTTTGACTCAGTTTTAGAGTTTTTGGAAAGTAAAGATCCTGATTTAAAAAAAAAACTTGATCAATTTTAAAGCAGACATCACGTATTTGACAATTTGTTCAAAAAATTTAATGACCTCAACTTACAATTACAAGGGGACAGCCCCAATTTAATAAAAACAAAGAGTGTAATTTCAGCTTTTCTTGGTAAATTGAAATTTATGAAGGAAAATATATTGGTCGGCGCGAATTTTCAGTTTTCAAACTTGTCGCAGGTAGAATGCCTTGATGAAGATATGCAGACATACGTTCAACATTTGATTGCCCAGCATGATGATTTTAAATTCAGATTTAAAGATATTCTGTCGATGGAAATACCACGAATGTGATATTACAATAAGAGGAGCTACTCGAGCTTAGCACTAATGAGGAGCTGAAAGTGACATTTAAGAGAGGGTATCAAAAATTTTGGCTGCAGGCAGAAATACCCGAAAAATATTCTGGACTGTGGGGAATTGTGCCAAAGCTTCTGAAGCGTTTCCCTCGTCATATCTCGTCGAAAAAAGTTTTAGTGCCGTTACAAACTTATTAACAAAAAAAAGGAGCATAATATCACAGAAAGGAGAGATTTACGGTTATTCTTTACAAAACTCAAGCCAAATATTGATAATTTGCTGTCAATCCATCAAGTACATCCCTCTCATTAAAATTATATTTTTTTTGTAATTACCATTATAGAAATTACATTACGTTATAAGTGTTTAATTTTAATTATATTACGACGGTTATAACAATAATAAATAATAGTGTAATAATTTATATATTTAAATTTAAATAAATACCTACAACACAAGAAAATATACTATATTTCTTTTTACCATTCCGAATGGGACGTTTTCTAAATAAAATTTGTGAGAATTGATTGGTTTTTGTGCTGTGAGTAGGGTTGCCATAATTTCTCCAGCTTCTATCGGAACATAAACCATTTTTAAACTTAAAAATAAGTTTTTGAGAAATTTAAATTTGTAAGAAAAAAAACCGATTAATGCATGAAAAATACATACACATAACTTATTATTATAATATACATATAAATGATATTAATATCTACACTAACATAATTAAGAAGTACTCGAATTTGACTTTTAATAATATTTTTCAGAAGATTTTGCTCGTCTTAAAACTTCTTTTTGATTTTTAATGTATTTATAAAATTCCGCGCATGTCAGTATAAAGTTATATGTATTGGCATTGTAAAATGGCCAATAGTTTCTACCACCAATTGGTTCCTCTCGTCTCGAAAGAATAATTTAGTATAAAAAATATTGACACATTTTGAGAAGTTCAGATTTTTATCTAAATTCTCGCATTCTTCAGAATCGGAATTTTTTGCCGTCTAGGCGGGACATGAAGGTGAATAACGGTGACAGTCCCGATATATCGGGACGAATGGCAACCCTAGCTGTGAGTCACTGTAGATTTCAAAAAAGTAAAGTTGGATGGAGTCACTTTTTCGTTTGGCCAACTTTGCTTTTTTGACATCCACTCACAGCACAATCAATTAAAATTTGTTTAGTCGACTTTATTAACAAATAATTAACCATATCAAGCAATCAATTCTAACCTTTTTTTCGTCGTTAAAACTCAGCCACAACGCAAGTTTCCATAGATCCAATCTTCACTTTTTTTTAGAAATTGGTAGTGATGTAGCTACAGGATCCACCGGATCCAGCAAAATTTTGAAAGTGGTCTATGAAACAAAAGAGTTTGGGAACCTCTGGTATAAATGATCAGTACTATCAATTTGAATAAACGTGATATTTCATTTCTGAATAATTGTTAATAGTCTTAATAGAAAAAATTGGCTCCCAATTCGAGACCAAAAGAAAGATGTTTATAGTGAATTTTATTTTCCCTATTTACTCATGTAATACTTTCAGGGTTTAATTGTAAGGAAACATGAGTTCATTTTAACCACAAGGGTGCTTTCTGAGAGTGAGAGATAAGACCTGAAATTTTATTTTATATTTTGTAATATGGATGATGTTAGTATAACTTTAAATAACGAATCAAAAAATTTGGGTCTACTTATTGATCAGTCTCTTAGATTTAAGAGTCATATTAAGACCTTGATCAAGAGATGCTACTCAAAATTGCGGTTGCTTTACATTAATAGGCATATATTGAACTTTAAAATGAGAAAAAACTTTGTGAACATTTAGTTTTATCAATATTAAGTTATTGCAATATTGTTTACTATCCGTGCCTGGACAAATTGTGACAGAGCCAATTACAGCTTATACAAAATGCTTTTTGCAGATTCATTTTTGGCGCGAAGTTGACAATCTTTTAATATTTTTGCATAGACTATTAAATGCCTATTTATTTGAGAAATTAATTTTCAAAACATCTGTTCATAATTTTAATATTAGACATGAGAATAAAAAGTATTTTTAGCTAAGCAATAACCTGTTTTTGTTTGGATTTCTCATTTTTTTTTGTTTCAATTCTTGTTCTTTGTAATTATGTACTATTCTATTATTTTTTTTTTAATAGGGATGGTTTCTGAAGCTTCTAACGTTGCAATAAATCAGAAATAATTGAAAAGTGAGGGAACCCATTAAAAAATTTTAATCTGTTGAAAACTATTTTTTTTGCCAATTTCATAAGGGGTGCTTTTTTAAGGGATGAAACATTACAATAGTTCATAAAATGTGTTCAATATTATAAAATATATATTTTGTTTATATTTGAACATATTATACTAAGCAAAGCTGAAATATATAGTTTTTGTCAAAGGGTATATTTCAATCCCTAAAAATTAAAAGGACTTAATCACCAACATATAAGTTTTAGAGAAGCAGGATAAAATAAATTTAAATTTTTATACAAATAATTTAAAGGTAATAGCCTATTTTTACCTTCAAACACTGGACTAATCCAGAACTGTTTGAGTTATGTAGGAAAACTATAAACTTGAATTTTTAAATTCCATTGAAAGAAAAAAAAGATTTCTAATAAAAACAATAAGAGATTGTTTATATTTATTTTAAGTAGTATAAATTTTCTTTACATTCAATTTAATCAAAAACAGAATAACAGTATGGAATGACAAATGTACATGCTAATACATGAAATGAAAACTATCCAAATATTTCGTTAAACAAAAATCAGCCCCTATTATATTTACAACCAGAAAGTAAATTTTAAATTTACCTTTTCATTATGAAAATGTTCCATACAATTGCTCATTCATCTTTAATACATTTTTAATTACAAATAAATTATAATTACTCAACAAAAATTGTAATTAAAATAACCGGTACTTGTATTCAATTTAAAATGTTCTAAAATGCATTTTGTAATAATGTATTAAAAAGGAAAGAGTTTACACTCGAATCAGATCAGTTTTATTTAAATTGTGTGTTGGGTTTTTTATCTGTGAAAAAGTTCTTTAGTACAAAAACTTGTGCAAATGCAATAGTTATAACTGCCAAAGTTTCCATAATCGACCACCATAACACTCTTTCATTTAGTTCTTCAGCTCGTTTTCTACCCTGAGCTTCCCTTAAACGATGGTGAGTCTGATAGTCCAATATTGAACTTAAAGATTTATGGATATCTTGGGCAGAAGACTCCATCTTAAACAAAAATTATATTTTAAAAGACAGTAAATATTAAAATATTACATACTTATAATTAACATATATAGTATAATAACACAAATGCAAAATATAAGCATATCTTCAAGCATATATTATCTTATTATGATAATTTACAAGTTGAAATATTCACAGTTCACACAATGGGTTTTTCCCAAAAAATATTTTAAATTTAAAAAGAGGTACTCTAGATAATGGATACATCCAATATTTTTGAAGTATCAATACTATAAAATTTAATTAATAGTAAAGTGTTGACAATATATTTATGAAAACCAGATTTAAAAGTCATAAGATATGAAACATAATTACCTGTGTTAGGACAGTAGCATGTTCACCAACGCCAGGCAATGGTTGCTCATCTCCTACTTGGAAGTCCATATATACAAGTTTATGTGAAAAAGTAGAAAATTCATTACTGAAGCACACTTTATATACCCCATGTTCTTGTGCTACAAAATTATGTGAATCAAATTGCATTCTAACTTGTTTGTACAAAACATTTGACTTAGGATCCTCTAGAGTTACATCTACATCATACTGGCCTCCAGTTACTACCTAAAAACCACAACTCATAAAAGCCTGAAAGTTCCTTAATATTTTGGTCTTACTTGATACTCTAAAGTACAGCTTGTGTTCTTTTGTATTTCTTCGTGGAAACATTCTTTGGCACTATCTGGCAATTCAAAAGTTAATTCTGTGGCTATACTATATTGCACTAGCTCTAAAATTAGAATAAATACCAAACACGTCTTCATTTTCCTATAGTAAAGTGTTAAAATAATTTTATCGGAATTGAAATATTATCTAAATTCCCTTAAGAATCATAGTTTTTACACCGACTAACTTGAAAAACTTGGGGTCTACATGGAAAAGCTTATGTGGATTTTTCAGATGACGTTGTTTTGACATAACCTAACTAGTGATGTGGACTATTTTTACTTTATCAAATTCCCACGAAATAAATATCCCATTTTATAAAACGCGTTTTGTTGTTTAATCTGCTCAGAATTGTTGCTTTAGTTCCACCACAGAGATACTCTGAGAAAACGAAACTATTCACAATACACCAATGAACTGGAGTGGGGTAGAATGCTTTTCAGTAGGCTTGAGCTGCGACTCTATGGGCGCAGACAGGTTATTTTTCATCTCACTCGGGAGTATTTATAATAACCATTTCCTATTTCACATTGTTATTCGGTCATATGATTGAACGTTTACGTTATCTGTAACGTACATGTTAGGCCGAGTTTTAACAGTAACGAGGCAAGTTCGTGTGATGAAAAACTTTTTCCAACACATTACTGTTATTTTCCGTCTGTTATGTTCTAATTTAACAGTTTTCCATCATACGAACTTGCTTCGTTACTTTTAAAATTCGGCCTAACATAGTCCCGAGTGAGATGGGCAATAAAATAAAAATGGCTGCTCCCATAGGGCTCTTAGGACCAGTGTGAACTCACTGACTGTTTCTCACGTTTTATTTAGAGATAATTAAAATTCTCCTAAGAATTTTAATCCTCGATGCCTTTAAAAACAGCGTTTCCACATTGACGTATGACATTTCTGATGAGAATCTTGAGAGAAATGAAAATAGCCCCTCGTATCTTTTAATGACATTTATTACCTTTTACTGAAATCTTTTACGTTTTTGTGAGCCTGTCTATTACGATTTTTTAAACTGAAGAATGGAGAATCTGACATTCGCTTGACGGCTGACGTTCAAGTTTCACTTTTCACTTCACTTTTCACTTGTCAATTTATGAAAATAAATTGATTTGGAAAGTTCCGTATTTTGTTTGCATAAAACTCAAAATTATAAAACATTTATGAATGATAACGTTGTAAACGAGTAAATAGAAACTCAGATCCAACATGTGGGATTCCACAATGTTTTTGAGTACTTTAACACCTAAATTTTATGTAGCATTGACAGGCACTTCATCTCTGATCTCCGGTCTCATATTGATATTTGAATGGTGGTATTTTCGAAAATATGGAACTTCTTTTATCGAACAAGTTTCTATAAACCACATCAGTCCTTGGATAAGTGGCGACTATGGAGAAACTAGTAATACAAATAATGTAAATGGTGCAAATATCCAGCCACAGGTACCAGAATGTAAAGTGTGGAGAAATCCTTTAAATTTGTATCGTGGAGCCGAATACCAACGCTTTTACTGGGCCACTAATAAAGAACCTCTAACTTATTATGATATGAACTTATCAGCTCAAGACCATCAAACTTTTTTTACTTGTGAAGCTGATGTAGGTAAGGCAGAATATGAAATTATGCAGACTGCTTGGCGAGAAAGAAATCCTACAGTGCGTTTAAAAGCAGCCCATAATGCACTTGAAAAGAATTCAGAATGTGCACCTGCATATATATTGCTTGCTGAGGAGGAAGCAACAACAATAACAGAAGCTGAAAAAATATTGAAACAAGCTCTTAAAGTTGCTGAAGCTAACTACAGAAAATCTCAAGCATTACAGGTATGTACCTAATAAGAGCAGTTAATCTAAATTAACTTAAAACTTCAATATCCATTTTTTATAGCTGTAACATTTAAACAAAATAAAAGTTATATTTCAAGTTGTTAAATTATTATTGGTTTATAAAGGATATCCCAATAAAAATTATTTTATTTCAGTTGAAACCATAAAGTAGAAAAGTGCGGACTGGGGAGTGGATAATTCAGTAGCAGATATTTTTTTTTTCTATTTACAAATAAAACTGGATACTTAATCTTATATTTTTAATAAAATGTCCAACCAGAGTTTTATCTGTAACAACTTACTTCTTATTTAATTTCTATACTTAAGTATATTTTTTCTGCTCTGTAAAATAAATTGTAATATTTTAATTGATATTTCTTTGTTTTCAGCACCAGGGGAGTTTAATGGAAGCTCAGCACCGGCGCGATACCAATGTGTTAATTTATATAAAAAGAAGACTAGCTATGTGTGCTAGAAAATTAGGAAAGCTTAAAGAGGCTGTAAAAATGTTTCGTGATTTAACAAAGGAAGTGCCACCAATTATGAATGTACTTAACATACATGAAAATCTTATAGAAGCGTTACTAGAAATGCAAGCATATGCAGATGTCCAAGCGGTTTTAGGCAGATATGATGACATATCTTTACCAAAATCAGCAACCATTTGCTACACAGCTGCCCTGCTGAAAGCTCGAATTGTTGCTGATAAATTTTCGCCAGATGTTGCTAGTAAAAGAGGGTTAAACACAGCAGAGATGGCTGCTGTAGAAGCCATACACAGAGCAGTAGAATTCAATCCACATGTTCCTAAATATCTTCTTGAGATGAAACCATTAATATTACCTCCAGAGCATGTGTTGAAAAGGGGTGATTCTGAAGCTTTAGCCTATGCTTTTTTCCATTTATCCCATTGGAAAGCAGTAGAAGGGGCACTAAATCTTTTGCATTGTACTTGGGAAGGAACATTCAGGTGATAATTCATTATTTTTGTTATTAATATTTTCTGTTTTTAACATAGTTTTCAATGGCAGCATAGAAGAGTCACATATTTTGAGCTATATCTTTTAATCCCTTCCCCTCCATCGTATCCACATATGGATATTTTTAAGTATATCAGAATTTACCACAGTATTCACATATGGATATTCATGTATAGGATAGTGAGGCACTGTGTAATAGCAGTGTATAGCTTGCTAGATTCATTTAGATTGCTGTAGGACACGGATATCCATACAGGCATATTAATAGTAAATAATATTTTTTTCAAAAAAATCCTGGGCTAATGTAAACAGCTGAATGTCACTGTCGACTATAATAGTGGTGATAATGCAACGGCAATGATTGTCTGTTTTTTAGTATTTGAAGGGTACATGGGAAAAACAAGCTAAGTTGGTGTGTGAGTTATCACCGTATTAGACTTATATTGCTACATATTTTTTTATTGCGTATTATATTTTACAGTAATTTAATTTTTAATTACTTAAAAAACTGATAAGTAGTGAATTGTGAAAGTTTGAAGTCTCCAAAAAAATAAAATTATGACTTAGCCTGTTTTTCACCTGTTTCTTTATTAGATTATTTTTTTGGTGATGTTTATTTTGTAAAACAGTAAGTAATAATTACAAAACTTAAACTAAAAAAATATAATATAAAACTATGACAGTTTAAAAATAAAACTTATGGAAGATTAGAAAAAAAAATCAATGCAGTTGGACCACAAAAACGTTTGTGGCATTGGAGGTTTGAACATTTTTCTGCAGATATTCGTGGCTTTGCAAGCGCAATTTTTTGCTTGGGTCTCTTATTCTTCCAAGTATTGGCCTTTTTTTTTGTTTTAATTTTCACACTGCCACCTTTAGTATTACCAGCACTTTCAGTATTATTTTCACTATGCATTATTATAAATATTTTTAACAAAATTAGTTGACAACAAATGACGGACGACATAATATGAACAAAACTGTAATCATAACAGCTGAACTCTGACCAAGCGATTTGAGACCTAGCTTGTTTTCCCCATTAGCGCTCTAACTTAGCATGTTATGCCTGCTTATGAGTAAGTTAAAATAGTTTATTTAGCCTGACATAACCTGTTTGTGTCCTGTACATTAACGTGTATCGAAAAGTATGTAGATTTGTCAATAGGTAGCGTTGTTGACTTAGCCTGTTTTTCCCATGCACCCTTCATTTGTATTGACTTCAAAATTCAGTTTTGTATTAGTGTACGAGTCTTAATAAAACGTTCGAAACATTCACATGTCAGTATTATTTCATGAAAATATTCAATCGAAAATAATTTACAGTCCACCAAGAAATCAATTAATTCTCGATTAAGCAGACAATTCTTGTTTTCATACACACAATTAGTTTTTTTAAATAAATTGTTAGAAACCATTGTGTATAAACAATTTAGATGTTGATATTTTGGTATATCCATATATCCAGATGTTGATATTCTGGTAAACATATTAAATTGTTATATAAATTTAAATTGTTTAAAACTTTTATTTAGTCGACATATACAGGATGTCCCATTAGTGCGTAATTGTTCAATATTTCAGTTTGTGTTATTAAAACACAAACAATATTTTTGGATATACAGGGTATTGCGTTTTTGCCTGCAAATAAAAATGTATATTTTTTAAATATAACATTCTGTATTTTATTTAAGTTTTAGAATGGTTTGGTAATACTGTATATACTTAACTCTAGAATTTTTTTAAAAAATATTTCAGGTTTGCCAAGCAACAGCTCTCGATCAATAACGCACTGATGGGACACCCTGTGTATGTGTTTATTGGCTAACATATAGGTGTCGTTGCATAGGCAAATTTATAAGGCATTTTATGCTAAGATAATATACATGGTGTTGCATTTGAAAAAAATTTAGTAAATTGAACTTAAAATTAGCCATATTTAAGACTTGTTTCAAAACACTCTGTATAAAATAAACCAGTTCTATCATCTCTATTCGTTAGATTAGTATCTTATAAGTCTGTATATTAAACAATCTGGAAATCAATGCAAACCTACCTAAATTATAATAATTTAATTTGGGGTCTGCACTATTCTCTAATTTCAAAATAAAATTAATTGCTTGGCAAAAATGTAATATTTTTTAAAAACATTCTAGGGTTGAATACAGTATTGCCAAACCATTCTAAAAATAAAATACAGGGTGCTCTATTTGCCAGGCAAAAACGCAACACCCTGTATATACAAAAATATTTTTAAAATATGTATTTTTCAAGTCCATATTTGAAACTTATTTGCGTGTCTATAACACAGATTGAAATATTGAACAATTACGCACTAATGGGACACCCTGTATAAATATTTATTTTATTCTACATTATAACTCTGAAAATTAATTTTTCACAATTTCTTTTTACTGGTATACAGCCCTATACCTCAAAAACCAGTCTGGAGCGGAAGGGGTTAATGGCATATTTACAGGTTACTCTTGGTGGACTTGAAGTACTTAGAGATAAATACGGATCCTCTGAAAATCCTCAGATTTTAGTCCCAAATACCCTACTAGAACGATTTTATCTTGAATTAACTTTTAACATACTCTTGGAGGCCGAAAGGGGGAGTGGGCATAAAAAAATTGTTGATTTGGAAACGTTTGCACTTTGGTTCTCATACATAACGGACATATTATTTTGTCCTTTATTTCTTTCCATTTCAAGGCCCATTTTTTGGCAAGTTCAATGTTTTTTAGGTGTGCATATTTTGGTGTACATATATATATTTTTTATAATGACATCAATTTTTTTGACGTTATCACCAGTTTTTTTAAATGGCCCCACCTTTATTTTTGGGACCTTTTTTTTGGGACAAAAATTAATTTTCAACTTTCACAAAGCATATTAAATGCCCTCTTAAAGCAAATTAAATAAAAATTAGTAGGCTGGGTAAAGCGTCATAATTTTTTATGTTTCTTTTCGCAAAGACAATAAAGTTGACATTGATTTTACATTATTAAATATTATTAGAGTAAGAGGTAAAATCTGATAAAAAAATGGCCAATTTTACGAATTAGCTGTCATGCATTTTACTTATGTGCTTGCAGACGCAAAGCCAGGCGGATATACCAACAGCGGTATTCAAATCGCGTACTACCCAATACGAGAACATTTTCTAGGATTCATAGACGTCTTCACGCGACCAGCACTTTCAAAGTAGACCACAGGGCTAAAGGAGTCCATCAAACAGTAAGAACACCGGAACTTGAAGAAGGAATTTTATAAGAAATTGAGGAGAACCTCGAAACTAGCATGAGAAAAATCGCGGCAACATCTAATGTTTCACATGTTTGGAAAATTCTCATGGAAAATTTGTTATATCCTTCACATTCAAAGAGTCCAGGCATTACTCCCTAGAGATTTTCGATTGCGCATTAATTTCTGTGAATTATTTGAAAACTGCTGGAAAATCTGTTATTTAAAAGGCACATTCTTTTTACCGATGAAGCTAATTTTTCTCGAAACTCAATAATAAATTTCCGTAATAACCATTTATGGACGGATGAAAACTCTTATGCAATTGTTGAATCAAATCTCAAGAACATTTCTCATTAAATATTTGGGCTGGCATTGTTGATGATTATTTTATAGACCCATTTTTTCTCCCAAGAAAACTTGATGGAGAATCCTATTTACAGTTTCTTGACGAAGATCTGCCACCAATGCTTGAAGACCTTTTATCAAGAAGCCAGATGTGGCTAATGCACGATGATGCGTCTCCAAATTTTAGCTTACGAGTGCGTGAATTTTTAAATCACCCCTATCGCAATCGGTGTATAGGTCGCAGACGAACGCAATCATGTTTGCCCAGATTTCCCAACTTTAATAGTGTAGACTACTTTTTCTGGGGACATGCAGTGCCAATTCAAACCGAATAAGAGTTACGAAATCGTATAATAGTGTGCTACGAAACCATAAGAAACATCCTAAGAATCTTTGAAAATGTTAGTCAGTAAGTGAAGAAGAGTAGATGCTTGCATACGTGTGGGTGGAGGCCTGTTCCAACAGTAACTGTAAATAATTTACCTACAGTTTTTTTCTATCCAAACATTCAATATTACCTACGTGGACGTCACTGGTGGAAGTAGAAAATTAATTTTTGTTTCAAAAAAAGTGTTTCCACGCATGGTGGGCGCCTACAAAATTTCAACAAACTATCAAAAGCAGTTTCAAAGAAATTTTTTTTTTATTTTTTTACGTGAAAACGGTGCATTGTATGAAAGTAAGTCTGTGAACCAAATTTGCTCCAAAATAAATGAGGATTTCAAAAATAACTTTGGTTTTTAGAAAAAGCAATGACATGCCATTTTTTCTTCAAAAATATTCAGTTCAAACCCCGTACGGACGTCACTGGTAAAAATTTTATGTCAAGAAATGTTCCCTTGACATTAACGTTTCTTTTTAAAATCGCCCGATGATTCACACCCTTAAATATCGGCACTTAATTAATAAACACCCTGTATGCAAAAAAATACACTTAAGTGGTACTATCAGAAAATGGTGGTGCCATTTAAAACTATTCAAAAACAGAATTTTAGATTTCCCTGTTTGAACATGGAATTTAATAATTAAAAGTGGAATTTCAGAAAAAAATTAAATGTGGCACTTTTACGCCGCTGTAGTTTTCATGAAAAATATTTTTTTTATTAACTTTTTAATCATAAAAATTATTTTCAGCATTTTTTAATGAAAATTGTAACTTTTCAAAATATTTTCAATTTTTTTTTTTTTTCAATTTTAGTCAACAAAATATCGTAATTTTTTCTTCCAATTTTTTGTTTTTTGCATTTTGCGATACATTTATATTGTCATCGACTAGACTATTGCTTTTTAGCATTTGTTTTTTGTTGACTAGATTACAAAATACATGGAGACTACACAAGGAGCAGGCACTCAAGTGTGGCATTTGCCTGAGTATGTCCGCGCTTTATCGCATAAATAAAGCTTTCTTTTTTCACCACTAGCGTCGCTAATTTTTCTTTTGTACCGGTGTGAATATAGAGGAATAAACAAATGTGAAGTTAGCGTGAAAATAAAGTAACCGATTATTTAATTAACGTAAACACGTGTCAAATGTTTTTAAATTAAATAAATATAATTAGAGTTATAATTAATTAATTAATAATTAATTAGAATTATTTATTTTATTTCAAACTACCGCCTCATTCTCTTATGCCATTTTGGTACTTATGGAACACTAGCGCCCTCTTAAAATACTCTGTTTAACACAGTACGCTTGTTATACATGGAGTGCGTGCTCCTTGTGTAGTCTCCATGACAAAATATATGAACAATAGGTGAGTTCGGGCTGCGCACTCCAGAGTGGAGTAAGTATGCGTAAACGGAGTGCGCATATGGTTTTACTCCTTTTACTCTCAGAGTTCAATGTCAGTTGTCAATGTGACATACTTATACTTAAAACCTAATCCTACTTATCAGTAACAACCATATAAAGTTTCTTCCATATTAATAGTATGCACGGTAACCAAATAAAAAGTATTTGTACTTATGAATTAGTCACAATTATCTTATCGATTTAAATCACCTTATGCGCATGCTCGATCCACACTCCACTCCACGATCTCCGAACGGTCAAAAAGGAACTTTTATTTTAACTCCTTCCGTTCCCGAACGCCTTAGGTACTTTAGGAGTGAATATAGTGAAAAGAGTGTGTAGCCCGAACTCACCTAATATAGAAAGGAAAGTAATGTTCAGCACTTTGAACTAGAGGAGATAAAAATCTTTGACAACGTCTTCTACAACTCGTTCAAAAATCTGATTTTTATGCGTTCCATCATAAATGTTGGCAAGGGGTCATAAGGGTAAATAAAAAGAGGGCAGAGGTACGAGGGAGGGAATACAACTGCTTCCGTCAGAAAATAAACATGGACGTTTCGTTAAAATGGAAATTGAGAATAAATATCAAATCAAATTGAACAGTATTTTATTCAAATTATTAATCTATATTACACAGTTTTTGTAATCTCTTCTTTTTTTTCTTCAGTGCTTAAAATAATGTACATGATATTATTTAGAAATCGCTCAAAGTTTTGTTTGACCCTTTTGGGAGATGAAAAGTCCACACTGTACCTCTGAAATTTAATAAAATTGATTTTTTTTGTATACATTTTTAGTAGAAATCTAAATATTATTTCAATACGTAACGAGCATTCTGAGATTTTCAATAGTCCAAATTAAATACGTCTTCAAGAAATCCTATGAATAACTTACAAAATTAAAATATAATGATACCTTTTTTGTGTTATAAATAAGAACAAGTTTATCTCTAATTGTGTTTGAGATACCTATAGTTGAATCCGTAAATAATAGGGAGTATTATAAAATCAGGAATTAATGAAGAATGGTGTCAAAGTTGCCATATATCGTCGCTGTCAAGTCAATAGCTGCTATGTTTGATTTTATCACAAATTAATATATTACTGTACAAGACATATTTTGACTTTATTAAACCTTCCTATAATATAATTTTGTAATATAGTATTTTAACATAGTATTTTAGATTATAAAATCTGTTATGTGAGAAAATGTAGGTCACATCGTTAAGATATTAACCGAAACTAACCAGGATTTTTGACAGTGGTTCCTGAAAAAAAAAAAACTAATTTGTTGGTTACACTTGTACCATTGCCAAGAGTTGCATCACTTTTATCACAGATTGACATACGACTTAATGGTAACCGTAAACATATACCTGTTGATGAATTGACATTTGAGTCACCGTTTTGAGGTAACCACAACCGGTTTTTCAGGAGTGTTTTGGAACGAGTAACCAATATTTTGGTTAATATCGTACCATACCCTTAAGCTTATAACCAAAAGCATTTGGTAATGTTTTGCGTCAAAGTTATAACGAAACTTTTGCAGCATCTTTACCTACGTCCAGAGCTGTTTTTAGGATATGGTCCAATATTAACCGAAATATCGGTTACTCGGTCCAAAACTAACCACTCCGCTTGACATTCCTGAAAAACCGGTTAAATTAGGAACGCGGTTACCTGAAAATGGTGACTCAAATGTTTATTCACTAACCATTATATTTTTACGGTTACCATTAAGTCGTACGTAAATCTGTGATAAAAGTGATGCAACTATCAGTCGTGATCCAAATGTGACCAACAAATTGTTTTTTTTTTTTTTTTTTTTTCAGGAACCGCTGCCAAAAAATCATGGTTAGTTATGGTTAAGAGTCAGTTAATATCGAACCATACCCTTAGGGTATAATTCTCCAAAAGTATCATTTTACAAATAAAATGTTTTACAAGAAATAAAACTTCAAAATGTCAACACAAAATACTTGTATTACTACGTCAACAATTAAAAATATTTTACTTTTGTCCAAGGGCGGCTGCATAATGAATTTTCCTGGGGGGAGGGTTATTGTCATTAGCCTTTCCTTTTTTAGCATATTTTTTTTTTAATAAAAGGCTAATGGATTGTAAAAAAAATCTCCTGAGGCCGCCCTTGCTTTTGTTCCGTTCTAGAAAATTTATTTGGTAATAATTATAATGAAACAAAATGCTACTACTGTATAGTAGCGGAATTTCCCTACTGTTGTTAACACTAACAATGAAAAAGTCCTTATATACAAATTTCCTCCAGAGGGCGTATCCCTTAGCTTGAATCGCGGTTAATGATGAATAAAACATTTTATCTAAATGTGTTAACAGTCTGTAAGAGACCATGTTATTTTCTTTTATTTTATCTTAGGATGTGACTTATTGTCGGAGCCAGGCAATTATATAAACAGTTCTATCTTTATTATTTCTACGAGTCTCTGACCTTCAGTGCTACCATAGAGGTATTCTGAGAAAACAATTTATTGAAACTACACACTGCGAAAACTATTTGTTTTCTATTGTACTTTGAGAATGCTACGGTTGCTAGAGTTTTAGCTGCAGCTCTATGTTTCCTTCCTATGTTGATCATCCGTTATGTGACTTATGATTTTAATTGATATCATTTTTCGGGAAATAAATACGTTCACAAAAAAGGATCTAATCTGATTTAAAACAGACTCAACTGAACATATAGATTTGTTTTTATTTACAGAATGCTACCTTATCCTTTGGAAAGAGGTCATTTATTTTACCCCTACCCAACTTGTACAGAGTGTGCTGATAGAGAGCTTCTTCCAGCCTTTCACGAAGTCTCAGTGTACCCCAAGAAAGAGTTGCCATTTTTCATTATTTTCACTGCAGGACTATGTTCATTTACTGCACTTCTGGCACTATTAACGCATCAGTATCCAGATTTGATGGGTATTTTTGCTAAATCTGTTGTCAGCTGGATGTCAATGCCGATATATTATTTATATGAAAAGGTAGAGGGAGTCCTACCATCTAATTTGCTCCAGCAACTGATACGAATTTAATTTTTATAACCATTTTCCGTTTACAATAATCTGCTAATCAACATAAATATGGTCAAACATTTTTTTATTTTTTAAAACTATTTTTTAATATTTATTTACATTTAAAAAAGAAAGCATTATAAATGAAAATGGGTCCCTTTAAAAATTATCTCCTATCTCAACTTTTATAATGTTAATTATTATAAATTAAGAGTAATGAATAAGCTTAACTGAAAACTGTTTATTGTTTCTTTAAAAATCAAAAACATAATTTTTCGTCGATTTTTATTTTTTACAAGGGAAGATATATTTGTAAATTTATTATTTAAATTATTGGAATAGCAGAAAACATTAATTATAAAAATGTCTTGGAAATATTCTAATTAGACGATTTTTAAAGGCCATACTTTTGTGTATTGTATAGTTTATTTTCTTTTAGATTTTAAAATGTATTTGTATTGTGAGATCAGCAGATTATATATCCTTTTTATTGATGCATGAATCGTACTTACAAAATAAATTAGGTATTTTATTTATTGTGTTTGTAGAAGTCTTTGTATTTTAAAATTGTGTTTTTCTGTTTGTTTTCGTTCAGAAAAAAAAAATATTTGAAGCGACTGCATTGATCAATATTTACGTATTAATTAATTTTCGTTAACATAACTGAGTTATTCATATTTATTTATAAAAATTAATATCCTAGTCATTGTAGTTATTTTATTTTTGTTATCATTTTCGTTCGCAATTACACGACGTTTCCTTAAACAAAAGTATTTTTATTATTCAATTTTAGAAGTAACAACAATATTGAGATTGAAGTGGCTTATTTAACCCTAGGAGTAGAATTTATTTCCAGGAAGCTTAGATCGAGAAAAACAACTACTCGAGGTATTAAATCACTTTAGTCCCCCGGTGTATACATTATTTTATTATAGATAATTTATTTATTTGGTTTCAAACAACCGACTTAGCCTACCCTCTTTATTGTCCCTAAAAATAATTGATTAAAATATGAATTTTATACCGGTTGCAAGAACGTTTGTTAAATATTGATGTTTAGACTGTGTGCCGTCAGGAATGTTTCTGGCCATTATAGTAATAATTAATTTTCATGGTTCCTTTGTCTCATTTGATGGGTATAGTTTGGCTAAACTATACCCAAGAACAGTTTATAGCTAAAGAATCAGTTCGCTCACTCTGCGTCATCACTTTTGATCTCAATGTTCCAGTTTATACACTGCGCAACTCGGATTTGTATCCTTGGCGCGTACAGAATTAAATCATAACCAATACAATACATGATCACCGCCTATATTTAAACAGCAGTCTGCTGCACATCCTAAATTTGTATCCCTAGAGTGAATGTTATTTTGGAACATTCAACTGGTCTGAGTGGGCTAACTGATTCTTTAGCAATAAACTGTGGTTTAGCAGTGATTTAATTTTTTTTTTTGGTAGGACATGCAATTACAAATCGCAGTGGGTTTCTGTTTTGATAATGATGCGTAGTATTTTCCTCACCTGTTGTAAGTCAAATGGCACCATAATTTACATAACTCGCCTCGGAGCGCTACGTCAAATAATATAATGATCCCTCCCCGCACAAGGTCTTCAGGGCTTCAGTTCACTCATAAGGGGATGAATTATAGGGAGAGTATTAGTATAGTATGAAGCTGGTGGCATTTAGACATATCACATTTTTAAAAAACGTTCTTACAACTGGTTCTATATGTTTGTCTACAAAGTGCAAAATATTTATTTTTTAAAGTTCTACTATTCGAATCAGTATCAAATTTTACGCACAGTTTTATGTGTTCAATTTTTTATACTCTTTTATATTTGGGATAATGCAAAATATTTGATTCCATCAATTTTCGATTATTTTGAGAATTGTATAAAACATCACGAATAATAAATGTAATATTACCAAGGGAAATCTTTGAACAACTGAAGTATCAAAACTTTTGGATACATATGATTTTTTCTTGTATTGAAAAATTATTTTTGGTCTCGATGTTAATATGTGTATTTTTTCAGACTGTGTAGAAATACAAATAAAAGTTTTGAACAACTTCATTTGTGTTTTATTATGAAAATGTCTATTTTAAGATTTTTTAAATCTACTATTGATTTTCAAGAGTTTGTGTATTCAGCAATGATTTCAAAATTGTAGAAAAAGTAAGAAACATTTCATAAAATTGTAATGCTAAGTATAGACGTTTAAAAACTCAAAATTTTTAATGGTGTAATGGTAGTGTCAATGAAAGAGTAACACCCAATTACTAGACCAATTTTGTTTACAAAACTATGAAGTTTTTACACAAAAAAGTTACTCTTGTTCGGTGTCACTATGATGTACTTTTAAAAAAAAATGGACTTGAACTTTTTCGTATCGCCATTCCTACTTAGTACTATGAAAGATGGTATTAATGAAATAATATTAATTTTTATGTGCGGCATACAGAACGTGGCCTTTGATATATCCTCGTATACAAATTTTTATAATAAGTATAAACAGCAACAAAGTATACCATTTATTTTGCAGTATAGCAACGGTATTGTACAAGTTAATTCATTCACAAACCATCCTCACTCAATTTACTATATATGTTGGGAATGGGCAGTTAATTCACTACGACCTAAAAGGTCTAATACTGTGCCCCCTTCTGTCGCTAATGCAGCATAGAAATGTCTCGATGCCTATAATAACCCTTCCAGTCCTATCTTCTCAAGGAAGTGTAGGATTTGTAGTGTCTTCAAGTTACGTAAATATCCCTCTTCTATTTGATATGCTCCTAGGTATAGTGCCCTTGGATTCTGGAGTGCTACACATTTAGAATGTGACTGGAGGTTTTGTACTCCTCGTCACAGAATCCGCGCTCATCTTCTATTACTCTGTTTGCTAAGATGTACTTTGAGTGGATATTGCCTAAGGACCCCTGTTACAATACGTAGCCTGTTATTGCTCAGGTAGATACAGGCTACCGATCTTTTCTGGTTATATTCACCCAGAAGTGTCTTAGTCCCAAGAAATTGTTCCAATTATCGGTTCTTCTACTGCCCAATTCTTTTTTAATCTCTCCTAATATTGTGTTACTGCTTATACCGCAGAACGGCTCAGGTCCCACAAAGGGCGTTTGAGCCCATTTCCTTGCGAGACTATCTACAATCTCGTCACCTTGTACCCCGTTATGTCATGGGACCCAAGTGAGAGTAACTGTATATTCCTCGTCTAGCTCATTCAATTTTTCTAAACATCTCCAGGCCATTTTTGAGCTGATTACGTATAAGAGCTCAGCGCTTTGATGCTGCTTTGCTACCGGACATAATGATAATCTCTTGTCTACGATAGTGTCTCTCTGGATACACTTTTTAATGGCGTAAATTTTCGCCTGGAAAATGCTTGGGTAGTTTCCCAAACTTTCAGAGTGCCTGGTTCTAGGCCTATACACTCCTATTCCAGTTCCTTCTATGGTTTTGGAACCATCCGTATACCGCTGAATAGCATGTCTCGGTTGCAAGCGCTATGGATTCTTGGCTCCATTCTTTCTGCTCTGGTTTTTCACAAAATTGTACTTCTTCCTCATTTCATCTTGTGTCATATCCCAAGTATCTTTGGTCCTGAAGCTAATATACTACTCCTATACACAGTTTAAATCTTTCATTTTCTCCTACTACTCAGTGTGTAAACCCTTTGTAATATACTTTCGTCTAATTACTCCGTTCCCGATCATTCTATATCGTGTCCTTTTTGCCACATTCTCTATCATTAAATGTAGAGGGGTCAGGTTTAAGATCACCTCCATTGAGGCCGTAGGACAGGTTTCTCATTGCACCGGTGATGCAAACACAGGTATTTCTTTTTGACAGGGTATGCTAAGGTCAGTCAATCTGCATAGAAGTTCGTCTACAGTTAGGCTCATCTACATTAGTGAGGATTGAACTCCTCATTGTGGACATGGAGATGCTGTCCTGCCATATCTGTGTCTGTAGTTCTCGTAGATAACAGCTGAGCCATCCATCTGGATGTGGTGCTATCTATTCCTCTGTATGCAAGTGCTCTTTTGACAGATCCGTGTGGCTTATTGCCAAATGCTCCTTTTCTTTTTGCCTGTCAGTGCTTCCTGGATTACGTCAGTCAGCTATACCAGGGCGGTTTCTGTAGATCTTCCTGCTGGCTGTGGTGGAGTGGCACCATCTCCAGGACTTCTGTTTTGATATAATTATCAACAGCCTTTTCTTTATTGTTTTTAATACAAAAGATGTAAGGCTAATTGGTCGAAAGGATTAGGTTGTATGGAATCATTTTCCCTACTTTTGGAATAAAGGTGACGCTGGCCCTTCTCCATGATTCCGTTATATATCACCCAGTTCCTGACTGATTCGGGATATCCGGATTTTGTGTGACAGTAATTCCTCTTGTGCTCGCTAAAGCAGGACAGGAAATATTCCATCCACACCTGGAGACCTAAACGATTCAAAAGTGTTTACGGTCCACTTTAACCGATTGCTACTGCATATATGTTTGGCCACTGCAGCAACCTTTCTTGAGGGTCTGCTTACCTTAGTTGTGTCCCTTATTAGAAAAGATGTACTCCCAGGAAAGTGAGTTTCGAGTATAAGAGCCGAGCTCTTCTTTCCTCACTCTCCGTGAAGCTTCAAATGGGTTTCTTTAAAGCCATAACTGAATCAACTCCCCTTTTGACAGGGCTCTGTGCAGTATTGTAGCCGCAGGTGTATGGTTAATTTCATCGCAGAATTTTCTGAAGCTGTTACGTTTAGCTGTCCTGATTTCCTTTGTTGTAGGTTTTAAACGTGCCTCGATGTAGCTATGCCAATCTCCGCTGTGCTCGACCCTATTCCAGAGCTTCCGCACTTCGAATCGTAAGTTTAACAGATGACGGTTTCACCAAGGATAGCATTCCTAATAATTATATTTCTTTAAATGGGGCAGCTTGATTCATATGCCTTTAGTATTGCCTCATTTAGTTCTTCGCTTTCCAGAGCAAGTGGGCTTCTGGGCCCCTTTTTTGTCTGGATACGTGCTAAATTTTGTTTTAGAATGGTGTTGTATTTGTCCAAGTCTGTTTTTTCTAGGATTCCTCTGGAGGATCGCCTCAGGAATGTCACTCTCCAACGTAAGCACAATTATCTTGTGACCAGATAGAGCTGGTTTACTCGACACTCTCCAGTTTGTAACTAGACCTTTAATGGTCGGACTACTTATAATGTGATATCTAATACCTCACTTCTTGTCCTTGTTACAAATATTTGAATATTCCCAATATTTTCCACAATTAAAAATATATTCTCTCTTTGCATGGTGTCGTTGTTTCGCCATGGTGCTGTGCGCGTTGACGGCGCATCCAAGAAGGAATGGCAAATTTCTTTGGCAGTACTCCACTAGACTCTGTACTTCCGGGAGTGGTACAGGCCCATCTCTGGTGAGGTAACTAGAAGCTATTACTATAAATCGATCTGAATCCAACGCCATATTAATCAATACTGAACCTCGACAATCAAAATAAAATATATCTACCAATGTTAGTAGAAGCCGACGACACAGTTGACAAAAGTGGCACGTGTGGACGATTCCAGCTACCGAGTGTCGCTACTTCGTCGTGGGAACCCGCTTATTCTCTTCACCACTGCCACTTGCCTCAGACGTTCGTCTGGGTAGCTCCTACATTTTAACATTGGCAAGCGCTCACCTGCCACGAAGTGGCGCTAGTAAGTGTCACCACCGAGTGGCTCTCGTCTGGACTTGCTCTAAGGCTCTCAATGCTCTCTCATCGTAGGATGTACCATGAGTTGTTTCCGCATGTCCTTCCGGTTCTTTTGTATCGTCCTTCTTTTGAAAACCATGTACGGGGATTTTCCAAAACCGATAATGGATAGAATATTCATTATCTTTGATCCTATGGCAGGATAGGTCATCTATTCCTATCCTGAGGATTTGGCCTTTGGATTTGGTTTAATTTCCCTGGGATCTGTACTCAACAAGCTTTCTTTTTCGCTTCCTCTGGTGTCAAAGAGCTGATCAAGGTAGCGAATATACCACCTCAGTGGGTTGTCCCTTCCCACCAGGTTGTCCTAGCTGAGGGGAGGTAATTTTCTTTTATACTTTTTAAGGGGAGCTTCCCTTGTTGGTGGATTGTGAAAGGAGAATGAAGAAGATGGAGCGGTAGTACTTCTCTTCGATCTCTGTTCCCTTCACCCCCTTTTTTGTTCTTCCGGTTGAATAATAGTAACACCTCAACGAATTTTGGGACTAGCTTTTAGCACAGTAATAAATAATGGTGATCCATATGCGCACTTTACGAACCGTGGTCCTTACGGACAACCTGACAAGGTTATTCAATTCCTAGAGAGATCAGTATATCGGCACTGGCAGAGTTCAAGGATCACAATGGAGTCAATTAGATATGCATGAATCCAGGCTCTAACTAATTTTTAATTTTATTTTATTTAATATTACATTATTTTTGTTGAGCAGTCTATTATGCTCACGGCCTTCGGGATTACAACATTTTCCAATTTCCTCTCTTGTCGTTTTGGTTCTCTAAAAATGGGCATAATTGTTGCGATTGGTCGAATTTCAAAGAGGTCAGCTGAATCACTTTATTCTGTTCGATCTGTTTTACATCTCTTTCTTTGTACACACATAACAAAAGTACAAGATTGAAAAGAACATCTAAGAATGGGATATGTCAAAAAGTTTGACATTGACACTTTGAGAACTGACCACAAATAATTGGGTGTGTGAAATTTCGTAATTTTTAATTTTATTTAGTACATATTTTAATTATTAGGTAAGTTTCTAGCATGATTTTTTAAAATTAAATATACAAAATATTGCTGATTTAATTAGTAAACTTACGTTTAACAATTAGTTAAATATTTAGTATTAAAATCAACATAAACATGCTTTTTAAAAATAGACACAATTTGGTAAATTAATACCAGATCCGATTTTAATTAAGCAGGTCTGATGTAGTCAAGGTTTTCTTATAAATAGGTAAATTTGTCAATGCTTTCCTTTTCAGTTTCCACGTAAATATTATTATTGGCTTGAAGAACTCTTAAAATGTCGCCGACCCCTGCCCCTATGCCTGGGTAAGCTTAAGAATAGCTTATAAAATGCTGAACTTTTAACTAATGGGTGTTTGTGTAGTTTAATTAACAATACTAAATTTGCACTGTAACAGTAAGCAATAGGTTATTTTTCTATAGGCATACCAAACCCTAAAGGGTATCTAGGGTATTTTTTAGTGTACATTTGTAGTTGATTGAACTTTATGCAGTTACTCTTTGAAACAAGTGTATTTATTTGATACAAAAATTATAAACAGTCTGCAAAACATTTTAAAAATTTTTCCTTTCGCAATATGAATACATTCATTATGCTAATTTATTTTAAAATATTAATGTTTTTTAATAATGATTAGATTATAAAATCTTTTACTGAGTCGCACATTCTTTTTTGTCACTTTACTAAACAAATTATATATATTTTATTTTAGTGATTTGATTCTATCCAGTTTGTATTATAGACTAACAAAAAATACCTTTTATATAGTACTAGTAGTACACTTGGATAAACTGTAATATGCATTTACAGTAAGAAATACAATAAGATCATATAAGGGTAATATTTTTAATTAGTTTTATGTTGTTGGTCAATAGAAAAACCTTTTGTACGACAAATAAAACAAAAACTTATATTTTTTATATACATGAAAACAAAACAAAGTCCACTTTGTGCAGATTTTACTTTATTCTATAATTTGGTAGTTTGTGGAATGGACTAATGAACCCATAAAAGTACTTAATTAGAAAACTGTGCTTTAATAAAAATGCTACCAAAGATTATATAAACGCAAATGGTTATATATACTTTAATTGGCTCATATAAAGTGGACATAGTTTACAGTGATTCCAATTCTTTTAAATATATGACATAATTTTAGAAGTATGTGTATTACTAAACGAAAATATTTAATTAATTATTTTGTTACATTAAATAAGACTTAATGTCTGATACTGCTTTCAATAATAGTAATTTAGGATTTCTATATATCATAATATTTTATTTATTTAATATCATCTTTAGAATCTGCATCTAGAATAACCTTTTATGAGTTGAAAACATGAAGTCTTAAATCATGTATTGTATATGTGATATCAGTACTATCAATAAATCACATTAACTAATGCAAGAAACATGTTCTCCAAAATGAATTTCACAAGTCTGAAAAATATGGGTAAAATTCATTATACAATACAAGTGCATTATTTTCTGTAATTATCCATAGAACCGATATAAAAACTCATATTCAATAGATAATATCACGAATTAATCAAATTGACAGCTAAATAATTTAATGTTATACAGTACAAAAGGAATGATAAACATGAGAAGCTTGCCTATGAGATTTTACAGCATTTAATGTACCAAGCTTGATTATCAGGTATTAGTCAAGACAGTGTATGAAATTATTACATTGTGAGTGATATTAAAGTTGAATGATTACAAATGTTGAGAAAAATAAGATATTTACTGAATAATTTATTAAATGAGTCTGTTAAAATGAAAAATATGATATATGGTAGACATTTAATTAAAATTTGGTACATTTATTGGTTGTTTAATCATTCTAAAGAGTAACTTTGTTATTTAGTGACTCAATTTCATTCCTCATTTTTTATTAACACATTAAAAAATATATTAAATATCTATTGTTTTCTTTTTAATTTTTACATTGTTGTACACAAATAAATATTATGACTACAATAATAATAACAAATTCTCACTCAAAACCATAAGCTTATTTCTAATTGGAAATTATACAACGAAAACTTGACCCTTGACTGTCTCACAAATGGATACTTTAAAAAATACTTTTTAGGATACTTTTAAAGTGAATTAAAATAATGCTTCTATGCCAATGATAATTTACGAATACAAAGTAATTTAATATGAGTAAAAAATACTAGGCATGCATGTAGAGTACTAGCAAGATTAAATCTTCAGTCCCTCTTTGTTTGTGTTAAGAGTGAAGATTAAATGGCGCTCGCACATGCAAGAAAAGAAATGACACATTATCAATGGTGCCATTCATAGTTCAAGCCAAGCGCCGGTTTTTATCATTTCGTCTCCTGCACATGCTAACTCCATTTACTATTCAGTCCAACACAAGCAAACGGGACCGACGGTTTGATCTTGTCAGCACTGTATATCCAAAATATAAAGCGACGTAATACAAACAGGAAATAACTATACAAAAAAGTATCTGTCTTAACCGTGGTCTCAAAACATGCATGGGTTAGAAAGTTCCACAAGTTTCGTGGCTCAAAAAGAAGAATATACTTTGCAGGCTTTTTCTTCTAAAAACCTGCCTTTGAGGCTGAATCCGAACAGTCTGTATACTGGGTGAATCATCAAATTAGTCCTTGGCGATCTAGTTCACAGTAATGTTTTTGGTAAAAAAAAAAAAATACTTGTTTTCGAGACATTCTAAATTTTATAGGGTGTACCAACATAAAACTACAACCTCTAATAAAATAATTCTTTTTTACTATTGTATTATTAAAAAAATACTTATTTAATTTCGAATTATACAGGCTTATTGAAAAGATAAATACAAAAAAATATTTCAATTTTTACTAATCAGTAAACTACATTAGATATAGATATATAAATTATGAAAAGAAATTATAAAAACAAATGTATGATCAGTGACGAATGTGGTATATAGGATTTGAGATACGTTTATTCAAAATATGGCGGTGTGATAAGGTATATTACTGCAATGATTCACAGAAAAAGTATCCGCAACCTGGATACTTACAAATTTGGATACGACTAGAAAATGTTAGGATACAGCTTTTGAATACATATAAAATATCCGAATACTACCCAACTCTAATATGCGGTCACGTGGCGGAAATCCCTACACTGAAAGTAGCAAAACCGGACGACAGAAAATGCTTGCAAAGGGATATTTTTAGCGTTGTTGACGTCTGGAAGCACGTATTTCCACTTTCCAGGTTATACAGCAGATAAAGTGGCAATATTTTGGATCCAACGGTCCCGGGTTCGAATTTCGCCGATGCGCGATGACTGGATTTTTTATTAATTTTCTGCATTAAAAATTAATCCTAATGCATAGGCAGGATTCCCCACTCAACCATTCACTGTTGGGTTCTAATTAACAGTGCTGTTCCTAAAGTGGCGCTCGGAAACACTATCAACGCCTACATAGAGGACGAGGCTAATGACCTTAGTAGTAGATGCAGATGTCACCGAATTAAAAAAAATCTTAGTATCTTTCGAAGTATTCCGTATTTTTTAATATACCATTTTTTTTTCGTAAAGTTTTTTTTATTTCAAAAGCCTAAAAATTGGTGTGGTTATTTAAAAAAAAAACTAGATGCATACAATTTTTGAATAAAAATAGCCTTAAAATATCCTAAAAATATTGCATGGGTTTCAACTCAAAATTCCCTAGGAGCTCGGCTTCCTTTTTTGGCAATTTTTTGTGAATAAGTTCTTATTATCAACATAAATAGTCCACAGTACGTCTACTCCTGCTTTGTATGATTACCACATATTTAAAACGTCGAGTGATTCAATTTTTAAAAGCCTTATTACCACATGTCGGACAAAAATCACCCATGATAGATGAGTGTATTTAAAGACTGAATATTGCAATGTGCGACAAAAATATTGCGCCACATTGCCAGTTCGACAAAATCGCATATTTTTAAAAACATGCTCTTGAAAAGTTTTAGAATAATGAATTTTTGACTTTTTGACAGTCTGAAAGAGTAAAGTTGACTATACTTATGTGTTACTTTCATAAAGTGCATGTTTTGGTGAATTAATAGGAAAGTTTTATTATAAATTATTTCAATATGTTTAAGTATTAGTTGTTACTCATAAGTAGTGACTTTGAAAAATAAGTTATGTGTAAATAATTTGACATTTTGTGTTGATCGTTACGGTAAAAATGGGAACAACAGGAAAAATGAATAGTACACAATTGAAAATATGAATGAAATTGAAACATTATTTGTACGAAAAGTTATAACTTTCTTTTTTATACAACAATAATCATAAGTATTACTGTAAAATTTAATATTACATAAAATAATAATAATAATAATAAAAAAAAATATGAGGTTACCATCTCATTATCTTCATCGTCCTCACTCCTCATCATCCCTATCAACTGATTATGTGCAATATCAGATTAAGGATTTTGAGACCTGTTAAACCATTACCCATCTATTAACCCTAACCGTCCTGATAAAATTTACATACAAAGAATCCTGATAAGGGTACCCAGGTGTATTTTATATGGAAACAAAGAGTTATGTATTAGACAGACATGTGCCTGCTATTGTTCAGGCCTAGCGAGATTTGAAGATAATGAGCTGGGCTGTGTATGTTTGATCCATCTCCGATATATGAAATATGATGCTGATTAAAAATCTACAAACAAATTATTATCCGGATAAAAACATTACAGTGGATGAGCAGTGATTCCCATTTAGAGGAGGAGCCAGTTTTATCCAATACATTCTATCAAAGCCGGCAAAATATGGAATTAAAATAATTTGGTTGTATAAGGCAGCCAATGGCTATTCTCTGTTTGGAATTATTTACACAGACAAACCACCTGGTGGTCAGCGACAAGTAAACGTTGGAGAAAATATTGTTTTAGCTCTGGTTGATTTTTACAAACTGGTCTGAATGTGACAACAAATAATTTTTTGCTTCACTCACGTTAGCCAATCAGTTACGTTAGAGGAATGAGCCTCGTTGTTACCCTTCGACAAAATAAAGCTTTTATTCCAAGAGAGCTACAGTCTAATCCTACATACGATATAGGCACACCCCGATATGCATTCAACGAAAATGAAAGAAGAAGAAAAGCGTTTTTTTGCTGTCAACTATGCATTATTCACGTTGGAAGCCAGCAGTAAATGGAAAAGAGGAGATAAATGACTTACAACAAAACCAAAGGCAGAATAGGTCTAATGGACCAAATGGTGTCTAAATATACCACCAAACGTAAAACAAATAGATGGCCCTTTGCTATTTTTTTTTTTTCAACATGAACGACGTGACTGCGTTGGGTGCAGTTTGTGTCTATTCCAGCCTCCATCCAGGCGCCAAAAAGGGACGAAGCTCTCGTCGAGGCTTTTTGACATCATTTGGCGTGGAATTGGCGACGGAAAACATGAACGTCCCTTTTGCTCATAATTAAATATCCAGATTCACCAACGTCCAGGCAGCTATTGAACTAATCCTCTACAAAAAAAAAAAATTGAGCCAAGACGCTGCAGGCCCATCGGGTATAACTAAGCGAGATAAAACTGGTCAGTTGTCATCGAAGGGTCGTTGCTACCTTTACGTAAAAGTTAATCTCAAATCCGACCGAAAGACACGCAAGAAATGTGATGGCTGCAAGCGGCCAATGTGCAACACGCACACCAAAATTATAGCACCATAGCTGCTCATTTTCAGTTTTTTCTTTCTATTTTACCATAATAATACTTCAAAATTTGTTATAAATAATTTCTAATTCTCAATAATCAATAACACAAAAAAAACAAACAAACTAAAAATGTTTCTTTATTTCCTATTTTCATACAAAATGTATTAAAAAATTTACGAGAACCCCGGTACCCTTAAGAGGAGGGTCGACTTTGAACGACTCCACAGCCGACTTTAAACAATTCTAGAAAGCTAAAAATGCGAAGAACGATAGAAAAACGACTATTTGTAAGATGTCATGGAACCTCAAATTTGTAACATTTTTGGTTTGAAAAATGTGCGACTTCAAAGTCCTTTTGGGTACCAAGGTACCCGTATTAGGAGGGTTAGACCAACCACAGTCTTCAGGCCGGTTTTCAATGGGTATTTTCAAATGGCCATTACACCATATACATATACTGCTAATATACAGTGTTCTGTGTGCTATAATAACTCCTGCTTTGATTGGTGGTAAGCAGCAGCCATCATACCCTACAATGTTATTCGGTCAACAGAGGCAACTTCGTCAAAGGCAGCTCAAGATCGTTACATTTCGTCATTGTCGGGAAATATAGGTACGCTCTCCGTGTATCGTAATTTATCGGTAAAATATTTTAGTGTATATTATGCTTCATTTCTAAATTAAAAAATTTAAATTTAAACATGATAATCAGCATTCCATCCATCGTAAAAATGGCATATTCAGGTCGTCGGACTGAAAAAAACGACGCTTTAAATTTGGCGGTCCCTATGACCGATTGTGCGAGGGTGTATTTATTAAACAATCCTGCGAAAATGAATTATGGGGGGTAATTAGACAATATAACCTCGTTATTTTGACATGTTGCAGCTGGTGGACTCATCGATCGACGATCGGTTAGACCTTGTTTCGTGTTTATTATAAAATGATCTTTCAATTGTGCTGCAAAAGAAGAATGTGGTCATTGTATTACATAACATCGTAAAATCGACATGTTTAGGCGTAGCGCAGTAGAAAACGCAGCGTTTCCGTGAATTTTCACTGAGGAAGAGTGTGGTAGACTCGTAAAAATGAAATCACTCACGAAGTTTTAAATATTTTGTAATCAAGCAAAGCAGTACTGTGGACTATAATTGATATAACCTAAAATTATTCAAAACTTAATACTCTTTTTCCACGGCCACTACTGAATGTAGCTTCCTAAACTACTTATAATAACAGAAAGAAAACAGTCTCGCTCTTGAGATTGAAAGAAAATTCTGAAATACTTGCGTTTTATATATTTTACACGTATTTCATTCTAACTCTACTGACAGATATTCATTCTGTAATAGCAACTGGCTAATGGCTGTGAATATCACGCCCGCATCGTAGATACCCACGAATTTCATGATTGACAGTTCTACGGGAAGTAATAATATTTAGTTTGAATTTACCTGAATAAAGATAAGCGGAGTTTGTTGAATCGAACCTAAATTCAAAAATGGGTGAATATAATGATTTTGATATGAAATTTGATAATACTCCTCCTGAACTGATAAAATATCCAAATGATTTAAGTAAAAATTTGCCTAACATAAGTCAGATTAAATATTTTATTTTGTTAAAAGTATCATTTTGCTATATTCAATTCATACTGTGTCTGTGGCCGTATAAAAAGTACAGTATATTACTCTAATTGGAATGAAAATCCGACACCTGTGGTTTTTCACGATCGCATACGTTCGTGTTCAGAATCTTCTATTGGTATCGAATTTTAATTCCGACCTTGTTACAGAATATACTATTACAAAATTCACAATTAATATGCACTTTTGCGAATGGTTACGATTTTATCAACTGTCGAACTAATTACCAAATCTAAACATTAATTGGGAGAAATCAGATAATGACAGTCATTCTACTATACTTTGAAGCGGTAGAAAGGAAGCGGGCATAAAAGATTTGACAGTTTTTGTTGATAAATGAGGTTTAGATAAAAAGTAAAAAGTTACTGCACTTTGAGTTACTGGTTAAAATTACTGTACTTATTTAGACCATCCTGTAAATTATATCCAACAATAGTCAAAATTTGTTTTGTGTTAATTAAAACATTGCTTACCTTGTAAAATATAGGTTTTATATATAATTTAATTTTGTTGTTGTTCTACCTAATTCAACTTTGAGCAAATATTTAATGTCCATTAGCTTTCATATAAAAATATATAATTTATTGTTTGGTTACATAAAAAACTAATTTGATACCTTAGTCGCTGAGGAAATATTAATTACCACATTAATAACACTAATTCAATTAATTTGAACGTCACATTACAATAAAAATTATGCTGCAGAGTGTTTACTACCAGTCATTGTGCTTTTCTTGAATGATGATCACACTTATTATTTTTAATAAAACTTAAATCGTGACTTACACAGAATCACATAAATAACTTAAACACTCTCACTGGCAATTAAAAATGAGTATTGCTTAAAAGTAGCCCAGGTAAACAACATGAACAATTCAAGATAAGCGATAACGATTGTTTGCTTAGGTGATAACATAAAAGCAAAGTACAGTGCAAATTTAAATTCTGTGCCATTCATTTCATAAATCCATTTTTATTTTATAAAAAACTCAAGTGTTGTGAACATTTCAAAATGCCCAATTTGAAAGATCAATCTCCAGTGATCCCACTTATTGGCGCTATTTCTGAAAGTAATTTGATTCAGAGGAGAGCGAACTCTAAGGAAGAGTTAGATTTTTCTTATTATAAATACGACAGCTATGATGATGTATCCTTGGGTCCCGGTAGTCCACAGATACCAGTTAAACCATTCTTCCTCACAAGTCCAAAAAGGTATTATTGTTTTTAAAGCAGTATGTAGGTTTCATTGATCAAGTACGCTGAGTCTTGAAGGTTCTTGATCAAACAAAAAAGTTATATATCAAATTAAAAGTAGGGACGTTTGTTTTTTTAATTATTTTATTATTTACAATTTATAAATAGTTTTACTGGTTCCCTTTTATAAAAAAATCCACACATTAAATTACGTTTATTTTAGTAAAAACATTTTTATCTGGAAATTAAAACTTGTTCATGTACAACAACTTGAGGAGTCAAGCTTTTGGGAAATCCTTCAAAGACTGGCTTGCTTTGATCCAGAATTCCTGAGTATCGTAGATTTAGCAGCATCTAGAATTTAGCAGCAAAGATTTAGTTTCAAATTCATTAGATGGGTACTTGAATATGCATTTTACTTGCGATTGGGAAATATAATAAAAATAAACATATATAGATTCGGAATATTGCATTACAGCCAGTGCTTTGAGGAACCGTTGAGTAGTAGAAAACAACTAATTTACGCGGTGGATAATCAAGCTGTAAACTATAACACTCTAGAATTATTGGCCTTTCCACTTTATATCAAATTAATTTTATTAACCAGACACAATTCAATCATAAATTAATTCATCTAATTAAATAAAAGTGGTCATTGTTTAGAAGATTTTTTTTTAAACATTGATTTTGATTTTGCAGATTGAACAATATGTCGAGGGATAATATGATATGTTCCAAATGTGGAGACGGTTTTGAGCCTCAAGAAAAGATTGTCAACTCTACAGGACAACTTTGGCATCAACAATGTTTTGTGTAAGTTTTAAAGCATTAATAGCAAACTCATCATAAATTTTTTTTATATGTTTAGTTGATAGATCATTGAATTTATTATTATATTCTGATCTCTGAGATTTTATTTGATTTTCCTATTAACTAATGGTTTTCATGACATGGATGGTTGTTAATTTAATAAATCAGGTTCTTGCCTGAAAATTGAATCAAACCTCAATATATTGCGAGTGCATCAGTTCCATCGGTTTCTTCATTATCCTGAAATCCACACCGACATCAAATTAATATTGTTTCTTGAAAAATGCTTTAAGAATTACTTATAGTCTCAAGTCTAGATTCACTCGAGAAATATTGAAAAAACAGTATACAATTGAAAATATGACATAGGACCCTTCCTTGAATGCAGCCCTTTGATGCAACCAACATTACAATTGGTTAGCTAGCGGACGGCCCAAGTCCATGGTTCCAGGTCCGACTCCCAATCTCATATGCATTTTTTCAGCTTTTTCAATTTTTCTTTGGTTTGTTTTTACTTTGGGGATATGAGGGTGTAATTCTCACAGTTTCGTATGGGGAATTAGGAGTTTTTCATTTTCAAAATTTCAAAATCAGCACTTAGTTTTTCGGATCCAAACCGACTTTCTCACTTTCAAATGTAATAATTATTAGAAATATTAATTAATAATATATAAATATTCCATTGCTTGCCAAGTTTTTCAGATAATATGATAAAAATCTTCCTGTAATCGGTGATTTTAATATACCAGAGTATGTTTCTCAGATAAATGGTCCTAGTATGTCTACCAAACTAAATGTTGTCAAAACTTTTGCAGATTTCTTTAATTTACAACAGTTCAATTTAGTCAAGAATAAATTTCAATGCTTATTGGATTTAGTTTACTTTAATAATGAATGCAAGGTTTACAGAACTGATGAAATAGTATTAAATGAAGATGATTACCATCCATCATTATGCATAGAAATTTCAACAACAAATACAAATTCACCAATGCCCTTTAAACCAGATAATATGCAGTTCAGTTACAAAAAAGCAAATTTCCCAAATCTCTACAATGCAATAAACAATATCGACTGGAGCTTTCTGCAAAATGTATCTAACATAGATTAGAATTCAGTTATTGAACAACAAACTATAGGATATTTTTAGAGAACATATTCCTATCAAGAAATCGAATTCTAGAACTTATCCGCCGTAGTTTAATGGTAACATAATACACATGATTCGACAAAAAGAAAAAGCCCACACAATCTATAAATCCATTCAGTCAGTAGACGCACTAAATACATTTAAAAACACCTTCGCTCTAATATTAAACGAGAAATATCATCGGCTCGCACTTTGTATTTGCGAAATATTGAGAGAAATATAAAAAGCGATACTAAACAATTCTGGAGCTATATGAATTCTAAAAATTCTTCATTCTCCATACCAACATCAGTTGAGTATAAAAACTGCTTTATCGAAGACCCACAAGCAATCGTCCAGGCTTATGCAGATCATTTCTTTAATAGTTATTCTTAGTCAGCATCTACCAACTACGAAAATGAATTGACTTCAAATTTTCCGACGCTATACATAAAATCAATATTACAAGACAAAATTATCAAGGCTATTAAAAAATTGAAACCAAACATGACAATGGGGCCTGACCTGCTACCTGCCTTTATTATTAAAGATTGTGCATACATTTTTGCAACTTCTCTACATACAATTTTTAATAAAATTCTAAAATCTTGCACTATCCCTAGTGAGTGGAAGATATCTCATGTAACTCTGGTTCATAAAAAATGCAATAAAAATCATGTTCAAAATTATAGACCTATTAGTATTATTATATGTAACTTTGCTAAGATATTAGAATTCGTTCTTCATGATCATTTATCAAATCATATCTCCCGATCTATATCCTCAGATCAACATGTATTCATGAAAGGCAGATCCACGGTAACAAATCTTATTTATTCCACACAGTTTATATCAGAGGCCCTAGATGTAATATAAACTGACTTTTCTAAAGCTTTCGACAGAATTAACCATACCATCTTACTCAAAAAACTTTCCTACATAGGTTTAAGCACGGAGCTACATCTGCTACTAACTTCTTACTTACAAGACAAACATCAGTATGTCCAGTGCCATGGTTATAAGTCAGAAAAATTCCAGCAGTTATCAGGAGTACCACAGGGATCAATTTTGGGGCCTCTTTTATTCAATATATTTTTGTATCATATTGTTCTAAACATCAATGATATAAAGGTATTAATGCAGATGATCTAAAATTATTGGTGGAAGTTCGTTCAACGAATGACTGCAAACTTTTACAAAAATGTCTGGATAGTATAGCGCATTGGTGTCAGGGTAGTTTACTCCCATTGAATCCAGAAAAATGTTCGGTTATGTCCTTTACCAGGCGATTAACTGCTTTCACTTTTAATTATAGATTGCATGGTATTTTTCTCAATAGGCCTGACTTTGTAAGAGATCTGGGGGTATATTTTGATCCTGAACTTACCTTCACTAAACACATTGAATCAGTGGTGTCATCTGCCAATAAAATACTAGGGTTTGTCATAAGAAGTTGCAAAGAATTCTCAGATATGTCCACATTAAAAATCTTATATAACAGCTTGGTTCGATCGAAACTTGAATATGCATCTGAGATATGGAGTCCCAGACAAAATGTATATATTGACCTAATCGAAAAAGTTCAAAGAAAATTTCTGAAATCGGCTTTTTTATATTAGATGGTGTATATATATATCCCCCAAGAGGCTTTCCTCATGATCTTCTATTAACACAATTTAAACTCTCAGATCTGGGAAAACGTCGAACTTTTCAGCAAATAACACTACTTTGGAAAGTTCTTAACGGTCACATAGCATTGATTTGGTAAATTATATTCAGTTGAAAATACCACGCGTAGGGCTTAGGGTGTATTTTAGTTTTTATTTGCCAACAGCAAGAACCAACATTTTAAATTCATCCCCACTGTATCAAGCAATTAATGAGTATCATACCATCCAAGACAGCTTGGATATTTTTGCTTGCAACATATTTCAAATTAAACGTGTTACTTTGGGTTAATGTGTTATAATTTTTACTTATGTGTATTACTGAATTTTAGTTCATTGTGTAAACTTAGTTCAGTTATTGGTATTATTGTCAATTAAACATATATTACTTTATCCTGTAATAGCTGTCCAATGTTAATATCCATTTTTTCCTGTTTCGAATACAGCCACAGGTTTTTTTCATGGACATTGACACCTGGATTGCAAATAATACTATATATTTACAGTTTTTATAATCAACATTTCTATTAATATTGTTTTTCCCATCCGTTAAATGGTTATCACTGTTGGGTGGTGTGTTAAATAAATAAATAAATAAATATAAAAATTTTTACGTAGCCCTACACATATTCATTTTTAATATAATTGTAAATATTTACAGCTGTGCACAATGCTTCCGTGAATTTAGGGATGGTGTATTTTACGAATTCGATGGAAGAAAATATTGTGAACATGACTTTCAAGTGCTGTTTGCTCCATGCTGCAACAAATGTGGAGAATTTATCATTGGCAGGGTACTTAGTTAATTCTTATTTATTTTAATTGTTTTAGATAATTTTATACTTCTTGGTTAATTACTTTTTGAAATAATAAACAATGATAATATTTCCTAAATTTGTCTTTTTTGTAGGTAATCAAAGCCATGAATTCCAGCTGGCATCCATCTTGTTTCAAATGTGAAATGTGCGCCTTAGAATTAGCAGATACTGGTTTCATAAAAAATGGTGGTAGAGCTTTATGCCATGAATGCAATGCTAAAGTTAAAGCTAGAGGTTTAGGCAAATATATTTGCCACAAATGTCAGTAAGTACACAATTAAGGGACTAAGTGAATCCTGCGCTATTCCTTCGCTAATGGAAATTTCTTTTGTTGTACCTTATATATATTATTTTGTTACAATTTTATATATTTTTAGTGCAATGATTGATGATCAACCTTTGAAGTTCAGGGGCGAGGTTTACCATCCTTACCACTTCAATTGCACAGCTTGCGGTGTAGAACTAGATAGTAGCGCCAGGGAAGTCAGGAATCGTTCTGGATTTGCCAAAAATGAGATGAACGAATTGTATTGTTTGAGGTGTCATGACAAGATGGGCATACCCATATGTGGTGCTTGCAGGAGGCCTATTGAGGAACGAGTTGTTACAGCTCTTGGAAAACATTGGCATGTTGAGGTACATTGATTCAAACGTTGTTGAATATTTCCATTTTCCTAATTTTAAATAATTTTTAGCATTTCGTTTGTGCTAAATGTGAGAAACCTTTCTTTGGCCATCGTCATTATGAGAAAAAAGGTTTAGCTTACTGTGAAACTCATTATCATCAACTTTTTGGAAATCTTTGCCATTTATGTAACCAAGTCATCGGTGGAGATGGTGAGTCAAGTTTTTATCTATTACTGATGTATATTCAAAATAAAAAATATTTGTTCATGATTAATGTTGGTGCAATGTCAAGATACCTGTTTAGTTTTTTTTCTTTAGATTGTTATATTTGAAAAAATCCTTGGTCAATCTTTATGGTAATCACAGTGAAATGTTATTTGTACACTTTTTATTTGTGCGAAATAAAGTCGTTTGAGTATGAAAACTCAAAATTTAATAAATAAAATTTAAAAGGACGAGCGGTATTTGAAATTATTATTTTTTGAATCATTTTGTATGAAAAGACATTAAATATATTTAGAGTAGGTAGTAATCTCTAAGTTTTATTAAACATTCTATAAATATTTATTTGTTTTATAGTGATTAATTTCCTTTAATAGTCTAAAAAATATGAAAATGGCATCAACGCATTACATCAACAGTTGTAAATGGCGGGTATATGCAAAACGGTGGAAAAATAAAGTTAATTATTTGACATTTTCCAAATTTTAAAGGCCTTATTGTGATTTCCGTGTCTTAAAGATTGCTTAATTTAGCTAATTTGGAATTGTTTAGGTATTAAAAACATGATGTTTAAACATTGAGTGTTAAAAGTGATTTAACGTTCACAAAAACAGATTAGTTTTAAGTTTGTGCAGTAAAACTAACAATTTTGAAATTTGGGTTTTAAAATAGATTTGACGTACATTTTAGTTTAATAAAAATTGTTAGATTTTGTTTAGTTGTCAGTTCAAAAGGTAAACATAGTTTTAACAAAAAACAAAAACGAAAAAGCACTTAATCAGTATAAAACTCAATAATTGGTTAGGATCCCGAGCTCTTATTGCCTGAAATCTCAAAATTTTGCTATTTTGACAGATGGAAAAATAATCTCTAGAAAATATAGTATCACCATGGACCCACTTTCACCCAGAAATATTTATTTAATTTTCTTTAAAACTCCCAACAATCAACACTGGTATGTGTCGGTATTCCCAGTTGCCAGCAAATGCAAGTTGTAATATTTTTGTTGTAGAAAACGTAATCCATCATTTTTTTTTAATAAACGTTTTGTCAATATATTTCATTCCACGCTTTAAAATGGCTGATTAGCCGAAACCGGTAGCCAAATTTAATTAATTTTATGTAATACTAGATTTTGTGTTTAATTTACCTAAAAAACATTTTAATGCGGTTCATTTTATTTTAACCAAAACAAAATACGCAAATTTGAAACGACCATAATCCAAATCACTTTTTTCCACTCTTTCGAAATATCTTATTGAGGCGGAAATAAATGGCCAAATTTTGTTAAGCCGGACATTGATTTTAATTATTGTTTCTGCGGCATTATTTTTCTATATCGGGGAAAAATGTATCTTCCAAATATGAATTTTTCATATTTTGTGGTTTTTGAGTTTTTGCCAAATAAAAATTCATACTAAATTCACACAAAACATTTAAAGCAGCTGATATGACAACGCTGCATTAAATTGCCAAAAATCCTCTCCTTATTTTTCCGTTTAACTTATCTATTGGTTCTTCTTGAATTCCAATTATATGTTTAAAATTACTTAATGTGACTTTTTGCAAGACTAGATTATTGATTTTAATCGGTGCAAGTAAATTTTACAAATTGTTAAAAAAAATATCGAACTATTATTTCCTAAGTGAGTTCTCTAAAACTACTCTGTCTACTATTCTTGTATTAGGGAGAAGTTTGAATTTATATCAACATCAAGAAGTCTTCAACTTTCGTGCCGGGCATTAATGGCTATTCCTTTTTGTATCACCTTAGATATGGAGGCTGAATAATTTTAAACCAAAAAAAAAACACATCAACCTATTGGTTCAGTTTATTTTTACAATATAATTTTAATCATTTTTTAAATAATTTGTCACCCAAATCAAATGGATTTATTTTAGTAATTTTTTACTGTCTTTGTAAATTTATGCAAGAAGATAATTCTATAGATTCGAAGACAAGCTATACACGAAGAAGTTTATTTTAGAAAGTAAAAAAATCAGGATGTGTAATAGAGTTATATTGAAAGAATCATTTCTTTCTTTATAAAAATTATGGAAATAAAATGTTTAAAATACACTATTGTTGCTTAATACTGTAATATATTATACTATTATAATATATTATACTAAATCAAAAATTATAATATTTAAATTTGAGGCACATTTTTTTATGTATGTAAAACAATGTACATCTGAGATCTGTGCTGACCTGTCTGGTTCAACTTGTAGTGCGTTGCCACATGCCTTTGACTTAGATTCTCTCTTTCAGTTTTTAACAGGTAATAAAATGCAACAGAACGTAATACGCTAAGGTATGAAAATACGTCGTCGTATTCATCAACGTGCCTCGTTGTCTCTAATATGGATCAGTAGCATTGGCTTTATATGGTAACAGGTAGATCGCGGTATTTATATTTTTTTATTGTTTTTCTTTTGAAATCTTTTAAAAACGAATCAGGATATACCCAAAATTTTCTAGGTTATACAGTAGATGAGGTGGCAACATTTTCGTAATTATAAGTAAATAGGAAATCATTTTTTAGCGAAAAAATATTTAAAGTAAATTCGTAGATATCACAATGAGGGGAAAACATTTATTATGTGGACGAAACCTGGGTTAATCATGGTACGCTGTTACACAAGCTGGTAAGATTAAAAAAATTAAAATCGTAGAGATGTTTTCTTACAAAGGCTCTCTGTGGATTTGAAATCTGCGTCAGGTAAAAGATATCGTTTAATAATTATTTTTATTGGCAGTGATACTGGGTTTGTTGAAGGTAGGCTAAATGTTTCTCAATCACGAAAGACCGGGAATTATCACGAAGATATTTAAAACCGGGTTCAGTCATTGTATTAGATAACTCGTCACTTAGAAGAACATTCCACGACGGCGAGAAATATTCGGCTGGTTGAAAACGAAAAATTTAGATTGTACCGAATGTTGAAAGCGACATTGCTTAGTATTACCCGATTTCACACAGAAAAATTCATTAAATTGGTCGTAGATGAAATAGCTAAAGAATGCAGTTTCGGTATATCAAGACTCCCACCCACCTTATCACCGGGTATTAAATCCGATTGGGTTAAAATGGACCCAAGTAAAAGGCTCGTATAAAAATACAATTTTCAAATTGGTAACAATACTTTTAAACAATGCAGTGAGTGCTGTTACAGCTGCTGATTGGTTTAAATGTATTGGTCAAGATGAACTTTGGGAAGAATAATATAAATATGGATTGGACCTATTATTATTACCATTTGTAACGATAATATTGATTTTGAAGATTCTTGTTTGGTGTCAACTTCTGAAAATTACTTTTAATATTATCTATTTTAAATTTTATTTATGCTTGATTGTTTTTTTTTTATTTGAATTTTATGATGATTTAAATTTTATGACGATTCATATTGTATTCTAACAACGGTATATATAATTTATTTTTACAATTATTTATAATCAGGGTGGTCTGTAGGGATGTTGCGATACCAGTAAAGCATCGATACCGGTATCGAAAAGGGTATCGGAACCAAGGTATCGATACCGGTATCGAAAGGGTATCGGAACCAAAGTATCGATACCGATATCGGGAAGAGTGTAGATCCAAAAAAAAAGGTCATACGGTAAGTCGACATAACATACCATAAAGTGATCCTATCATACACTTTTTGTATGTATTGTAATGTCAAAACTAGTAAAATATTGAAACGAAAGTAGTAGTATCGAAACAAAAGTAGTAATGATATGGGTAAAGTATCGAAAGCAAAATATCGGGTACTAAATTACCCGGTATCGAAAGAAAAGTAGCGATACCAGTATCATATCAGTAGTATCGCAACATCCCTAGTGGTCTGTAATTAATGGTCCAATGAGTAATGGTATATAGCTCATTGGCTTTAAAATATTACAATCTGGCTCAATTTGATTTAATGTATTTATTAAATAATAGAAAAGGTGTATTTTCAAAGTTGAAATAGTTTTGTTTAGTAATAACTTCATAATTTGAATTAAAATAAAATGCATTTCATTACACATTCCTGAAATTTTTACACTGACTACAATTAACGTATTTAACTATAATGAAAATTTAAAAATGAAAAAAATTCCATTGGTTGACAGACGTGTTCATTTCTTTATTCGTAGCATATTATTTCAGTTACTCATAGTCCTGTTTATTCAAAGATTTGATTATTATTTTTTATTCTTTTAGTTTTTACTGCCATGAACAAGGCTTGGTGTGTCCATCACTTCGCTTGTTCGATCTGCGATCAAAAAATGAACCAGAAAACGAAATTCTATGAATACGACTTAAAACCAGTATGCAAAAAATGTTACGAGAAGTTTCCTAACGAGTTACGTCGTCGTTTAAGAAGACAACATGAAGCCACCCCAAGAAAACCAGGCACACCAACTCCGGCTTAAATAACTTTTTTTACTCTTTGGTTTTTAATTTTATTAATTTAATGACTACATTTTCTTCTAATTCTAACAGGATGAGGCTAACCACGCGCTTATCTAGATATTTCGTTAATCTGAATTAGCCAGATAATATTTTAACTGTTTTTCCTTGAAAAATATCGTATATTCGATTTTTATACTGACTCTTGAGAATTTTATTTTGTTTATAATAATGTCTATCTTAGATAGGTAGATCCTGTATGTGGTACTCAAATATTATATAAAAAGACATTTTAATATTTATTATCATGAATTGACTAATAATTTTTATAATATATTGTTCAACAATATATAAAATATATATTTTTTTAATGTCTAAACCAGATTTAACGACTTAATAATTACTGCAGGCTAGTTTATCTTCCTTAGAAACGGTAGATAGAAAGGAAAGTATATAATGATCATGGCCGATCTAAATGTAGCAGCCAAAATAGAACGGTAATAGTTTTGTTTATTGATTAAAAGGAGAAAGAACAAAACGAGAACATGAACCCAGATAATAGATGAAAATCAATTCTACTGGAAAACAATAAGAGTAACATGAATGAAAAGAATAATAGTATTAGTAATAATACTAATAATAATGAATCTTTATTTTAAAGAACCATAAAATAACATCAAAATGCATTTCAGAGTTGACACTCTATGCCAGAGGTAGGCAACGAGGTGCCCTAGGACGCCATGGCACTCTCTGTGATACTTTTATGGTGTTGGTAAATCAATTCTATCTATGGTACACTCGTAGGTATAGACAAATAAAACGTTATTATTTGAACCGTATATATTACCTCCATAAGGCCTCTATAACTTGCTCTTATTGACAAAAAGATTGCCGACCCCTGCTCTATACAATAACGGTCTAAACTGTTTAACAAATCAAATAACTCCGTTTTAATTTAAGGATTCAATTTGTTTAATTTTTGGTGTAACTTATTGAATAATTTAATGATATTATAATAGATCATATGTAATAATGACATTAATAATTGAATAATATACTGAATCATCAACCGTAATATGAACATGTTATACTTAATGACCAATATGATGTATTAGTTATGATGTAATGCCTGTTCCACTGACAAATACAATGACAGTTAACTTATAAAAATAGAGGTTATAGGTATTCATTAACTATTTCTATTATTTTCAAAAATGTATTCATTTAAACATTAAAAATAATATGATTACATATATAGCCACTGTTTAGTTTTTATTTTATTTATTTTTTATACGTTTAATTGTTTATTTTTATTGTTCCTGGTTACGCCACTGCTTCCCTTTCCTCAATCGAGAGAAGTAAGGTTAAAAAAGAGCATTCATATTCGAACTTGTTACTTCAGCACATCAACGTTTGTTGTAAATTTATAATGATATATTTTATAAAACAGTACAGCCCATTTTAAACCCAACAGCCACTTCCAAAAATAGGGACATCTTTAGACACCCCTCGGCGAAGTTATTAACCTGCAGACTATCCCTAATTGAATTTTACATTAATTTGTAAAATTCTGCAAATAAATGATTTTATCTATTCTGTGTTTATTAGTTTATTTTTAAAATATATTCAGAAAATTTTACTGATCACTTTAAATACGTACATATTGTATTTTTCATTGTAAAATTACAGTAAAATTTAGTTTGAAAGGTTTATTTTTATCTTTGTATAAAATTCTATCACACCGAATATTTAAAAATAGCACCATGTAAAATGTTTCGATATGTCTCGTTTACATTCGGTGTGAGTCGTGGGGTCTGCTCCAATACTGGTCCGACGCTCGTTTGATTTTGTTTGTTAACTTTCAATAGAACACAAATTACATCACACTAATAGCGTATTGTGGCTAATCAATTCAATTGCGACATACTGTTGCCTATTTGTCGAATTGTGCTGCCTTGAAAAATCCATTTTAACATTTGTACTTTCTCAATCCCATAAACATTTATTTTAAATTAAAATGAACTATTTTTCGCTTCGTAATAAAAGCACATTTTAAAGTGACAGTTGTCAAAGAGTAGGTACAACGAGAAATGACAGAGTGAGAAACTAAAATCGATAGAGAGATGATTCCATAGGTGGTGGAAAAGTTCTCCCAATGCTGCGCATTAATTTTTCAAAAGTTGCACAGCTGTTATTGTATTTTAACTTTAAACATAGGCACAGGACCCTCACTTGCACGCTTTCATATACATTCTGTTTCACTCGGTTGAGAGATGTGCGACGAAGACTTCAATAATTCAGCATAATTTTTCTCAATAGTACTTAGTGTTGTACATTATATGAACAAAATATCCGATAGGATATCGGACTAAGGGCCAATCTTTTCACCTCTGAGTAAAGTTGAAAGTAACTACTTGCTGATTAAACTATAGGGCTATTGAACGTTAATCTGTCGAGTAAACCTACATGTAACTTTACTCAGAGGTGAAAAGATCGGCACTAAAATTAATTTCTCAAAATACAATTATTTAACTTGCTTGTGGAGAGTTTATTGAATATTTATGTTGTATTCAATTAGGGGATCTTCTTTTTAATAATTTTGGGATCTTTTCTATTACATCAAAAACAGTATCCTCGTTATGAAATACAATTATAGACAGATAATATTGGCAATGTCCTGCACACTCGCGTTTAAATGTCCGAAGTCAGAGCTTTATTTTTACGGCATGAATGATAATTTTGATAATACCGTGTCCATATTATGGTGAATTGATCTGTATGCACTCCTATAATGAACTACACACTAAACTATATGCGCATTGTATCCTATACGAACTTGTCCTTAAAATAACATATCGCTGGTTTGCAAAAATACTGATACCAATACACGCTGAAACAGAAAAAAATTTAATTTGTTTGTAATCGTCCCCATTTTTTTTTTATTATTTTGACCAACCGAAGATGGAAAAGTTTTTCGAAACATATGTAGTGCTGTGCTAAACAATAGAAAATAAAAACGACCGAATTAACCAAGGAAATTTTTATTTCTATAAAAACAACAGAAATCACTTATTTTTATCATATAAAATTCTGGTCAACATCGTTTGCTAAACATTAGAGATAGAGTCACTATTGATTTGAAAGAAACAAGTCCATATATACCACGAATATGGGCTCATTTCAGTTACACCTTTGATGTCCAAACTTGATTTTAAAAACACGCTTTTTTCTTTTTCAAGAATGTTGACAAATTTTGAAGACTTCGTTTATTTTTTGTTTTGTTTTAAAAGTATACGTCTATTTTTTAAAAAAATAAAATTGTATGTAATATTTTATTTGTTTTTTGTGAAGCCCAATTGTTTTAAATTTAGACATCAATGAGAAGATGCTTTTTTTTATCATTCTTAATCTCAAGAATAATGACCGATGTCTGAAAGGGGTTTTAATATTTTTATGTATTATATTACTATTTTATATTATAATTAGTAAAGTTAACCTAAGATTAAATTAACTACATTTTGAAATATGCAATAAAACATTTAAAAATACCATACTATAAAATCGACTATTTTTACTTGCGACGTTGTTCTTGCCAACCAGCGATATGTCAAAATATGTAATTGATGTTTGAAAAATTACATTTATTATGACATAATAATGCGGATAATAAAAATAGACATTGATAGAAAAGATAAATTAAAACCGTGTTGTAATGAGTAGTTGCATTCACCTGGTGTAGAAATTTTCAGGCCGCAATCGCTATTAGTAATGGGAACTAATGGATTTACTTGTCCTTCAAAGCAAGGTGAGTTGACGATCCATACCATTAAAGCGTGGCCCAAGATCATTGTATATTGGCAAAAACGTTTTATTTTAACTAGTCACACTCATACTGATTTGTATTAATGAACTTTTTTTATTAATTTAATTATCTTTTTTATAGAAATATTAAGAATGTTTATTAATAATATAACAGTTTTTATTAATGTACCTATTTAGTTTTAATTAGAATATAATTTTTACCATAATTGAGTTTCTGAATACAAATTTAGATGTTCAAGGATATTTAACTTTTATACCATTCAATTTGTTAGCATTACGATTTATTTCACTATACTCACTGATAAATTGGAAAAAATCGAACTTTAGGTTGCATTTACCGAGAAGCAGTTGACTACCCATTTTAAAGTGGTATAGTTGAATACTCGATTATATATAACGTAAGTCTGTTACATTTTTTATTGGTCAAACCTAAATGCCGAATATATATATATATATATATATATATATATATATATATATATATATATATATATATATATATATATATATAAAATAACGAACTTTGACAATAATTAATACACATGGCAAATTAGATATCCTCTAATTGTTTTTTTTTTTTAGAATTCTTAATGTATTCAAGGGAATATTGAAATTTTGTTATGTCGATTTGAATTTAGGTTTCGGATACCGGGAAGAACAATCCAGTGTGAAAGTGTTATTAATTAATTGTTAAATATTTATATTCATGTTTCATTTGTAGAATAGTAAATTTTCCTTAGATCTAAAAATATCAAGTGTGAAAATAATTCACATTTTTATAACTTGCTATTAAATATCAATGCTGCTTTAAGAACTAATATTATCATAAATACCTATGTTTATTTTTTCAATTGCCCAAATATACTCAATCTCATGACAATGGGATTGAAAGAATTGTGTGTAGTACAATCATTAAGTTTAAGTTATGTTTCAAACATTGTATTCAGCGTTAGCAAATGTTATAGCAGTCGGGCCATCAATACTCTATTTTTTAGCCTCTTCCACAAACTTCTCTTATAGTGAAACTATTAGCCTAATCACAAAGCATCTTTAAATTTATTCCTGGCGAGTGAATTTTAATCCTACAAGCTAACTGAGCTTGTCTGGGGTGACTTACAAATGTACACAGCACTGAAAGTCTATTCGGTGGACGATATTTCAATTACTGTCACTTAATTATTTTAATCTCTGTAAACTATTATATAGATTTCATAAATACTTTTTAGGATTTAATTTGTTAAGGATTTGAGGAAACATAACTTAATTTATCTGAATTTTACTAATCACAGTAACAATTCAAAATGTGGTTGAAACATCACATCGTCCAACTCTACTTTTTCTCTGAATTGACGTTGACATTTTTATTTTTACGAATTAACGGGACGGTAAATATTTAATAATGCTTTGTGAATTAGGCTGTATTGTGTCTCATAATTTGTGATTGGCTAAGGTTCGAGTAATGAAGGAACATTGCGTTAGTACTAATTAGAATTCTTGGTAAAATATACTGCATTCGAGCATATTCAAATTTTGTCGTCAAATGAGATACAGTACATACAGGGTGTTAATAAATGTTACAAATACGAAAACCAACCGTTTTCAAGCAGATATTGGACTTAATAAAAATATTGGTATTAGTTAAAGAGTGTAATTAATGTTCACAATCATTTTATTTGATTTCTCAAAATAATGCCCACCAACTTTTATGTAAACTGAATATCAGTCAAGAGATATTGCTACAAGATTGCATCAGTATACTTAATTACTGTTCGATACCATATTATCCCAGGATTTGGCGACAGTGTAACCTCCAAACTTTCCAGATTTCTTTTTATGATAGCATATCAGTCCATATTAAGTCTCAAGTATCATAGTAAGTATGGCATACTATCAACTGTTGACAACGGTTATTTTCTCTCCTACCCTGTGCAAAAAAAACAATAAAGATAATAACCTGTGGCAAATGGACTATGTCCAAAGCTAACAACGACACAAAAAAAATTAGAGAGAATTATCGAAGCATTCAAATAGAGGTTGCTTTTAAAAAAAGATCCTATAGAGTATTTTTAAAATTATATATCGAAAACTATGTTTAAACTTTATTATGGTATTTCTTTTAATCTGATAATAACTAATTAAAAATCAGATTATAAAGTTATACTTTGTTAAAAAAAAAGCAACATACGGCAAGCAGATGACAGGTCAAGTTTAGAAATATATAAATTGAAATGTCGGGTATTGATAGACAATATAACAGAAATACTATCAGAATAAGAGAAGGAGAAGGCCAGTATTTTATTAAAAGACGATCAAAAAAGGTGCAGCGATTGCGAATGCCAAAATAAGAAAGAAATCTTTGTTATTAAAAATACCTTACATGGTGTTGAGCATGTCATAGTAAATAAATATACATTTTATACATATTTATATTCAGGGTGTTTACTAATAATATGCGAATATTTAAGGGTGTGAATCTACATGAAAAATTGATGCTAGTTTGCTTTAGTTCTCGGTCGAAGGTTTCTGCCTAAAATGAGAATTTCGTCTTTAGTGTTGGTTTTGGGCAAAAAACTGGCGAAACTACAATTGGCACATTTTCTTTAAAAAAAAATTTTTTTCGAACCGTCTTGAAATTATTTTCAGCTTTGACAGTGGCGTACATACGGTCATTGACTTCGATATATTTTAAGAAAAAAATTGTGTACCAGTGGTTTTTTCCCAAATAGAATTTATTTTTGAATTCCTTGTTTAATTTGAATCTTAAGAGCTCTCCTGACCTGAGTTGTTTTCCTGTGACGCGCTGTTTTTGAATAAAAAAAAAAAAAATAATAAAAACCGTTGAACTGTCCAAAAAAATTAATGTAATTATTGAAGAATGCAATTTTGAAATAAATCTAGTTGGCCTTTATAATTTTTCACTGAAATATCTCAAGCGGTTTCGAAAATATTAATTTCCTTTTTTTCCAAAATTCTTAGCACCCCTTATTTTTATAACGGAAAATTTTTGAACTAGAGTTTGTATATCATGAATTTTTCATGTAGCTGACATTCTCAAATATTCGCATATCATTACAGACAGAGGCGGCTCGTGACCTAGTCTACGAGGAGGTTATCTACGCACAGATTACAAAATGAAAAAGTATGCTATTGCCTTCAATTGAACGAATATATTTCATATCCATTCTAGGTAGTGAGAACACAGCAAAAAAATGAAATCCACCAATCATATTTTGATCAAACGACTGCTATTATTCATAAAATTTTAAATAAGTGACAATTCTGTCAAACTAATTGTCAGTATATTTTTTAGTTATTGAGATTAAACATACATTAAAATGGGTTATTCTTGTGTAGAATCGATAAATAATAGCATTTCTGATTTATTTTGGCTATAATTATAAATAATTTGTTAATTTAAATAAAACTATATGAAGTCAATTTAATTACTAGTATTAAAGCATCAAAAATGAAAGATTAGATGATCCTGTGGTCAGCGTTCTTGCCTTCCACACGGAAGACTCGAGTTCGATTCTCGGATGGGGAAAAATTAAATGAACTATTTTCTTTTTTCGTTTATTTTATTTTAAAAATTATTAAAAGTCATAAGACTAGGCCACGGGCCAATATATAAGAGAAACTTTATTAATGAGAGTACAAAAGATAATCGATAATTCTCTAATAAAATTTTACTTTACGCAATAAACAATCATGCTTACAATTGATTTGTATTGAAATTTTTTTTTTTTATTAAATACAGCCATTTTACCAAGAAACCTAAGACATTTATTGAATTTAAGTACATATAATACATAATAACATATTCGCAAAAATATTAATCTTTTAAAATACTGCTATATTTATTAATAATTCTTATCAACTTAGTTTGTAGTTAAAAATTTGCAATATTGTGACTTGTAGTAGCTTTATTTTTGAAATTCAGATTACAATAAAGCTACTTACCTAAAAATTCACACTTTAAATCATTTGTAATTTTAAAATAGTCAAACTTTAATGATGAATCGTATAAAATTTAGTGAGTAGTATTATTTTATTATCAAACTATAAATATGCCTTGCATCACACCATGGTGTTTCTTAATATGTTTTTATTAGCAATATAACTATGTATTTAGAGCTTATAGCACTTTTAACTTGCTAATAATCTAATAATATAAAACACAGTGCCTTTATATAATATGCCTATTATCTAGATCTGAATGTATTTTATTCTAAAGTATTTTCTGTGACACTGCTCACAAAAAAATATTAAATTTTACATTAATCGTACAAAATACAAATTACTAGTTAATTATGAATGTTTTTCTAATAATTGGAATACACATACACAATTTGGGAATACATCGAATCTGTGTCCTGCATTTTAAAGCAGTAGGTATCCAGAATATATTTTAGAACAAATATAAATCCTCGAATAAGTTTATTTTTGTAGAAAATTTTATGTATATTTAAAACATGGTGCCTATTTTTAGAATAATGAAATGAAAGTTCTATACCTATATACTTATTCTTGGTTATCGTAAACCTATTTTTTTCTATGATAGAAATAAAAGTAATATTTTTGATAGAATTATCAAATTATTTATTCTAAGAAACAATTTTAGTAAAAGGATTGTTAACAGCTTTTATATTTTTTACATATAAATTTTATGGCGTAGGATGGTCAAGACCATAAATTAATTTTTACCTACCGAAATATTTATATTAAATACATTTTAATGGAATAAAAACTACTATCATTGCGCTAATTAAAATCAATTAGCTAGACAATAAAATTAACAGTTATATTTTGCTGAAATGCCATTGAAACAATTATTTTAGTTTATGAATAAAAATATTTGGTATAACTCCTTTAATTTTATTTGACAAATACAATTTGTCAGGTCAGGTCAATATTTATATTTTTAGAGAAAAAAAATCTTTTTATATAACATTGAGTTGAGCAGCAGTTGTCAGAATATTTCTATTAATTGACTTGTCCTTCATTTAGCGACTCGTCTAATTTTGTTCAATTAATTGTACAGTATCTTGTGTCGGTTTGAGGATAAAATTTTTGATTTCGGGTCCAATAATGCTGAAATGAGAGAAATGTTAAAAAAAAATTCTAAACAATCTCTACTTTTTAAAATTTGTTTAATATAAATATAAAAATTAATTAGAGCTTGCTTTAATACATCAACTACTTCCTATAGAAAATGTAACATATTTTTGTAGAATTTAAATAATAGTAAATAATAAATACTAATATTGTGTCTTATTCGCCTTTCTCAATAATGAAATTTTTATTTCTTAAAAAGATCTGTTTTAAAAAATTTGCGAGAACCCCTGTAGTTAAAAATATATAATTCTTGCTGACATTCGAATCAAGCTTTAAACTATGGAGTGTAGAGATAAAGAGAACTATCTCTGTATACAAAAAGTGTCCCTCAAAATATATAAAATAAGGATGGCGCTTCTGTACCAGAAGGGAAAATTCCGTCGTCGAGAAAAAACAATTGAATAGTTCAGTCTCATAATAAAGGTATTTTAAAAAATATTTATGAAAAGTGTCCTTTGGACTATCAGATAATTGTGTCTGGTAAATGTCACTCCTTGTCCAAAGCTATACCTCTGTTCCGATTTTGATGACAATTCATAAATATACAGTGATATTATCAGAAAAAAAAAATCAACTTTAACGTCCTGTATCTTATTCTACAGCAAAATTTTATTAAGATATAATAAATAATCTTTATTGTTTTTAGTATTTACAATTCTATAACAAGGGTTTAGTTTACATTACTATCGAGTACGAAATATATTATAGTAGTAGTAAGTAATAAAAAAAAGTGAGAAAGAAATCACAAAGTTAAGATATAATTGGTCCTATCGCAATATTTTTTGGTCAAAATAACGTGCACTTAGTCTATGTCCCATTAGTTATGAATCACCCTGTTATAGGCCCATCGAAAACGTACCGCAAGGAATTACAAGGTGGAAAAGAACTTTTCGGCGAAATCCAAAAACATGTCAAGGGGACATCTTTTGACGCAAAGAGCCACTCGTTTAGAAAATTATGGAGCCTTGAAAGTTAAACAATAATGTGTGACGGAAAATGCAAAAAGCAATTTAATTTGAAACCTTGCCGTATTTTTGAAATTACATTAATTATTCCCAGATTTAAAATAAAACACTTCATTAACTCGAAACACTAAAAAATTTGTTGCTATAATGGTATTTTTTTAAACGAATTTGCTATTTTTGCCGCTTTGTAGAGTCTTTAGGCTATTTTTTGTTGGTAAAAAATTATATAACTGGTTTCTTCACGTTTAAAGTGAAGTATTTGCTAGATACCTGTCGTATATATTCTGCAAGTTAAAAATCAGTTAAATAAAAAGAAAAACATTATTTTCATACTTCTGTGCTCTGAATTTCTTTTTCAATTTATCGTATTTCTGAGATTTTCCGATATTTTTTACCCATGTTTTTATATTCACTGGAATGTAAAGTCGGTCTGAACAATGTGAATCACGCGGCACAAAAAATGGTAATGAGTAATTTAGGCCGGCAGCGATAGAGAATAACATAAAAATTTTAAATCTGAACAGGTGGGTCAGCGGCGTAACATAGGTATACTACATGGTTATCTTTATTTCCACTAACAAGGATGTGAAGCATAACTACTTTCTTGTATTTTTAGTTGCATATGCATCATTTTATTGACAAATGAAAGAATATTCAACGACTTGTGGTGTTAATATGGCATATTAGTTATTTAGTTTTCAAAAAAGTGGGTTATTTTGTCATGTATTGTGTTTTAATTATTTTGTGTTGATTTAGAATGGAAAATAAGGACCAAAACAACATTATTACTGGGTTGTAAAGTTTAACCAAATTCTATTTTTATAAGTCAACCTGCCCTTCTTTGATATAAACTATCAATAATAATGTATATCATTGATTTTAAAACAAAAAAAAAATATTTTTTTTTTCTTTTCGCAACTAGTCACATAATTAATTTTTCTGAACCAGTTTCATAAATGGTCAACATTATGCAACTGGTTTTGACAATTGCTGAGATTACAAAATATGTCACTTTATACCAAAATTGCCACCCTGTATAAATATTCAATAATAATTGGAGACTTTAATGCAACCGACAACAAATATAAGAAGAAACAGCTAAGTAACTTCACCACGAATACAGGGTTCAAAATATATTCTACTTCACCAACATTTATTATGCCACAAAAACCAGACTCAACTCCATTTTACTATACTCGCCTAATCTTCAAAACAATATTCTGCAAGTTGATGTAATATCTGATATAGGGGCAGACCATCAAGCTCTCAGCATATCTTTTGACTTTCAAAATTCCACAAGTCTCATAAAAAAAATGAAATATAATTGGAAAAAGACAGATATGAAGAGGATCAATGACGTAATGATAGCCCATAGCATGTCACCGAAAATGAAGTCAACCCACCCAGTATCACAAACTGACACATACTGTAGAAGAGCAAACTCCTAAGTTAGAGGTAAAGTATTATACCCATTCACTACCTCCTTTTATAATACAACTTATCAAAAGAGAAAGACAAATGTACAGAGAATACAAAACAACAGGAAATAATCAGTGGCGGCTCGTAGGGTGGTTTACAATGACATAATATAGGTATCAGTACAGATGTATGAAAAAACTGTCAGTGTTTTAGAAAGTTTATAATATACCTTTCTAAAACACTGACAGTTTTTTACCTATATCTGTACCGGGAGCTGTATTCTGCTACTGTGAACCCCCAAAATTTTGGTGACAAGCCGCCCCTGGAAATAATTATCAAAAAAAAGAAATTAACAAACTTAACAAAAACATCCAGTGTATGATACAACAATATAGGGAACACACCTGGCTTTCTACATGTGAAGAAATCAATAGGAAAAAGGGAAAAAACTACTGGCAAGAAATTAAGAAACTTAGCAAATACAAAAATAACTCAATAAATAACAACCATTTAATAAAAAATGGTCAAATCATCGAATCTCCTGTAGAAAAAGTTGAAATTTTTAAAGAACATTTTAAATCTGCATTTGAGGAAACAATAGACAACAACTTTGACGACAATCACAAAGAAGTGATAGAAGAATGGTACGAAAACTTTAAAAACGAGGCACATGTTCATGAGGCCATTACTATCGAAGAAGATGATTATTTTGAAGTACTTCCAGGACGGAAAGAATACAGCGCCAGGATATGACAATTAGTAGGACATTTCTTAGAAATCTAGATCTAAAAATCCATCAATATATAATCAAAATATACATATATTGCATAAATAAGCAATATATACCAGATGAATGGAAAACAGGACTGATAATAACAATACCAAAAAAAGATACAGATCACACTAACCCCTCTAACTATAGGCCCATAACATTACTCCCAGTGATTGGAAAGAACTTCGAAAAGATCATTAAAAAAAAGATGGAAACTCAAATAGGAAACCTTATTCCTAAATACCAGTTTGGTTTCAAAAAAGGCTGCTCAACCCTACATCTATCAACTTTAATCAACAACGTTGAAACTGCCAAACTTAATGGTGAAAAAACAGCAGTGCTATTCCTTGATATTAACAAGGCATTTGACAGTGTCTGGCACAACGGCCTCCTTTTTAAAATGAACGCATTAGGCTGCTCAAAACACCTCACATTAATAATCGACACAATGCTAACGGGACGACAAATGAAAATTAAAGTAGGCAATACTTTATCTAATGCATTTGAACCTATAAACAGGGATTCCCCCAAGGATCACCTATATCACTACTACTTTACAACTTGTATTGCTCAGATATATATAATAACGATCCAAATCATTTTGACAACACACAGTATATTCTACAGTATGCTGATGACACATCATTAATCTCACATTGAAAAATCTCCGAAGTACAATAATAAACCTGCAGTAATTGGTAGTACACAATAACCGGGTTTAACAGATGGAGACTTAGACCTAACCCCACCAAGTCTGTAATAATTACACAGTCTAGGTTAGAAATAATAATTTTTTCCACTTTTTCACCTAATAAATTACTCCTCCGATCCGAATAAATTTGGCCAGGAGTACTAAAGACTTGGAAAACAGCAAAGAAGTGTGTAGAAATGGCACCCGGCACGGTCGCCATTGTGCCGGACGCCTCCAAGCGTGATGCGATAACTCTCGAAAATAGTTTCGGTTTCGGCCTGTTTTCCGCCGAAACCGAACCTTCGGTCAAACACTAAATTTCTCAATGCCCAACGTGTTTTGAGTCAATACTAGTAGACTCGCTTCACTACTCTGTTAATCAGTGAATCTTTAATGCACACCAGGTCGTCGATCACGAGACGTTACCCTCATACCCGGCACCGTATCAATCGAATTCCCATGAAAATGTTCTCTAAAACGGGAACCAAATAAAGTACTCGAATTTCAGATACATTTAATTATTTTCGAAAATCTGACCATAATCCCTGGGCTAATCTCTGCTCATAGGTTGACCGATCTCGCAAACTTTTCTGAATTTATCGCAAGAAAATATTGCTTTTCGATAGTTATGTTTAGAATGACAATACTTTTATTCAAATGATTGGTTTTGTAAATATTTCCGTTGCGTTATCTTAAGGTGATTACAGCACCCCCTCATAATTTTCGGACAAGGATATCTCAAAAAGTAATTTTTTTTAAAAATTAAAATTTGGCAAAATATATTAGGCAATAATATCTAGAATATGCATATTTTTTAAAGTTTTAATTCCGTCCAGTTTCCGAGAAAAAAAATGAAAGGGCTTTAAATTTTGAAATATAATGAAAATAAAAGCATTCCTCAACAGCAGTATTCTTAATACAATCCCCAAATTTAAGCTCTTAATATCTTGTTAATGATTTTTTAAAATTCGCCAAAATTAGTGGCTAAAACGCCTCATTAAGTGCTGCTTTCTGGTGTAACGCGTCTGTAACTATCGTATCGTACACTCTGAGTCATCATTCGTTTCTTTCAACGATTTACACCAGTTTAAACCAGAAAATAGCACTTAACGAGGCATTTTAGCCACTAATTTCGGCGAATTTTAAAAAATCATTAACAAGAGATTAAGAGCCTAACTTTTGGGATTATATTAAGAATACTGCTGTTGAGGAATGCATTTATTTTCATTATATTTTAAAATTTAGAGCCCTTTGATTTTTTTTCTCGGAAACTGGAAATAATTAAAACTTTAAAATATATGCATATTCTAGATATTATTGCCTAATATATTTTGCCAAAATTTTAATTATTTAAAAAAATTACTTTTTGAGATATCCTTGTCCGAAATTTATAAGGGGGTGCTGTAATCACCTTAAGTCTTTCACCGTCACCGCTTATTAGGAATATCCATATTTATTGATTTATATTTTGCAAACATTTTCATTGGGTTAATTATACCGCTAATTAACTTGGAGTTTTTCAAGTACATTAGGAGCATTACAAAGTAGGCGGCATAAAGACCAGAATAGCAGCTGCGCGTCACGATCTCCGATTTGAGAACGGCATGGGAACACGCGGGAGGGAATATTGGTTCACAGACAACTCGGAATATTAGAAGCCGCTGATGGTGCATCTTATGGCCCTGGCATAAATGACTCCATGCAAATTAAAAAAGTTAACGATGTCTAAACGTCTTTTGAAACTTTGAATGCGTCTTTCTCAAAAACGGTTCAACCGATCGGCCAGAAATTTTAACACCTTCAGGAATTGGTCGAAGGAATAAGATTTGCGATAATTATTTCTATTTTAATAAAACAATTTAAAGAAAAAATTTTGGTCGCAAATCAAATTTTTCTTTTCAGAGCTGCTCTTTAGTCAAAAATCAAAATTTCGTCAATACCTACATTTATCTAGCCACTAATAATAGAATTTTCGTTTTTTTTATACAGATAATCCAGGCCAGAAATATCTTGTTCACAGCCAGCCAGACCTTTTTTTAAAGGACCTTCGAGGACACCGTCTACAGGTTCAGTGTAAATTAATGTTTAAAAATTAAAAATGCCAAAATAAAGTTAGAAGATACCATTTCATTTATTAATACTTCTTGAATTTATTTGTTAAAGAAAACCCTTTTTCAGAAAAAAATCATAAAATCGGCCTTGCAACTGCGTATAACCCCTTAAACTTTTATAAAATTGTTTCAGTTCTTCCTCTATAATACACTTTTTTTTTTAAATAAGTTAGAGATGTGTAATCAGTATATATAATTGCAATGACCAGCTAATGGTAACTCAGCCGTGGAGTTTATAAAAATCACCTTTCTATTTTCCCAATGGAGGCATACCATCGTATCAGTTTTTGTCAAAAATTTTGATTTAAATAAAATACATTTCTATTTTAGTTTTTATTTACAAGGAATGTGTACACAAAAAACAATAATCATATTTGAAAACAAGAAAATACTTTTATGGTTTTTTTGCATTGTCTTCTTAAAAGGTAACAATGATATGCAATATTAATATAGTAACAACCACTGTTATTTTTTAAGAAGATATGTAAACAGTTCTTAAACAAATAACAAACTCACATTTATAATATATACAACCAACATCTAATCCATAAACTACACTATTAAATTTTCATATTTAAAAATTCTGATTTATAAATCTTATTTGGGTATCTAAAATTAACCAGAAATAAGAAACGTGCTAAAAATAAACTGTGAATGTTGCTGAAGGTGTCAAATTCAAACTTTTTTTGACACTCTAGAATTTATTTTTTCTATGAATAAAAGTACATTCACACCATACATGGGAGATTGTAGCTATTTAATGTGCCTTTTGTTTGTGGAAAGATTCAAATAACACCAAATTGCACATTTTATACTTTCCACAAAATAAAAACGGAAACAAATTTAATTGTCTTTCTTCATTCTAGTGCTGGTCATACGGTATATAATGGAATCACGACCTGGATCCATGTTTCCAATGGCTAGACTTATAGCAATAAGAGAAAATAACATCATTATTCCAAACCAAAGAATAATGTTAAAAATAACTGGATAGTCTTTGTTGTAATAGCTTGCCAAGTTGTACTTGGTTTTCTAAAATAAAAACAAAAACATGACCTTAGCATATTTTTTTTTTTTTTTTATATATATAGATACTGCATACATGTAAAATGGTTTTTATGGGAGGAAGAGGAGATATACAGGATGAACACTACTAACATCAGAAGGAAATCCAGGTATTTTTCATAAACTTCAAGAAGGCACATTATACAAAGTACTGCACTAGTGATAGCTAATAAGACTGGTGAAAATGTCACTAGAAAAATTTAAGATGCGTTAAACAAAAGGAAAAATATATGGATACTTTTTTGCCAGACTATCATAAGTGCCATTTGAACAAATGTCGCTTACTTTAGTCTGGCAATAAGCTATCGATATGTAAAGAAGGAATGAGACAGGAATTAATGGTGGGATTTTCAAATATTTCAAGAACAAAAAATATTTCTTGAATTTAATACTCACATCACTAATGGGTTCATCGGCTTTTTCATTTTGGTTCTGGAGAATACTTCTCCCTTTCCTAGTATGACTAGCATCGCTGGTTATAACAGATACAAGAACATATCCATCATATAATTTTTTAAATGCTGCATTAATTTCAAGAATGACCTCATTAAGAATTTGTTTGGCTTCTAAGACTTGACTGGAGTTTTCTCCATAGAAATCAACAAGAGGATGGAAAGAACCAACTTCAAACCAGAAGACATCAGGTACATCGTCAACTGTAATACTGCCTTCTACTACCTTAAAGGATAAAAATATAGGGTTTAAAACATCAACACTAGTGGAAATATGGCCTATTTTTTCCAGTAGTCACTCATATCGCCCAATTCACAATAGTAGTTTGTGCAACAAGAGTGAATATGGTCATATCGCATGAAGATGAAATGTTTTCAATCGGTCCTGATTGGATTTTAAAAATTCAATTTATTACAAGAGTAACATATTAATTATTTATGTGAAACTTCAATGTGAAGTTTGTCCAAAAGGTCAGATTTAAAAAGTTTAAATCACTACCAGAGTAACATAATTTAAATACAGAACCGACTTTATCTGACGGAATCAAGATTAATGTTTTTTTATAAAAGTTGTTTATAATCTTAAAATTTTTTTACAAAAACCAGGCTGAAAGATATTTTTGTTTGATACATTTTGTGAATATTTTTAAAGAAACAACAAAATGTTCTCAAAAAATTCTCCTCTTGTGGTATTTACATGTGACATTGTCTTGGTATTTGGCATTTAAAAAGTATATGTAAGTTAATGTTTCACTTTTGTAACTTTTAGATTTAAATGTAAAATCTTTTTATATTTTTCTTATACAGTGAGCTGCTAAATTATGGAACCAACTCAACTTTTCGAAAAAACTGGAATTTTTAAAAAATCCTGAAAGAGGTCGATTTTTGTTTTTAATTACCCATGTCTCAATCTACATTTGAAACAGATTACATCACTGGTGTTGGTGTAATGATGTAATCACTGGTTTTTTAAACGGAAAGAGCTGTCATGTGATACCTAATTTGAAAGGTATTTTGATTCTCTATTCAGCAACATAAATTTTTATTTAATTTATTTGCATAAATGTCGAAGAATAATTTAGTTCTTATTGACGACTTACTCATAAAAAGCAAAGAGAAGCAAACAAAATAATAGACATAAAAGCTTACTTTTCATTTAAAAAACATCAATCAAGTTTTTACAAATCAAATTGTAAATTATTAACGAAATGACAGTCAAACTGTCAGTTTTATACACAGTGGGAAGTAATATCACTTACCACATAAAAGAAACTCTTTAAAAGGGTATATTATGACTCATTTAAGTAAAATCCAACAAATAGAAATTTTAATTCTTCTTGGACACACGAGATAAATGTAGAACTCAGCAGGAGGTATGCAATTTATTTAATGCAATCTATCCAGACAGACCTATCAACAGTCAGTAAAATCGACAGAAAATTTAGAAAAAAATGAGCATGCTGAAAATATTCTAAATGCAAGGCATCCCAAAATCAATGAAAACGTTAAAATTTACATTTTGTTAGGAGTTACTCATAGTACTTCACTATGAATTACAGCAGGCTATGGAGTTTCTCAGAGATCAGTATTACCTGTTCTGAAAACTAAAGTTACAAAATTCAATTACACCAGGAACTTAATGAAGATGATCCTGATCACCAAATGCAGTTTTCTGAAATTATGCAAGACTTATGTAACCACAATGCAAATTTCATTCAGCAAATTCGTTTTTACCTTTTTTTTTTGCCTAAATTGTATAGTGAATCGTCAAAATTGCAGGTATTGGAGTGAAGAGGATAACTGAGGGATAACCTAGAAAGTGAACGTGTGAGCAGAGATAATCAAAGAAAGAATAATTGGCCTTTTCTTTTTCAATGTAAATCTCAATGGTGTTATCTACAATTTCTGAGATATGAACAAATACATGTCCTTGCAAATTTATTTCCAAATGCCAATAATTCTTATTTACTAGATATCTGGTTTCAGCAAGACAGAGCACCTCCTCACTATGAGTGTGATGTTCACCAGTTTTTAAATTACTGCTTTCCTGGGAAGTAAATTGGAAGGCGAGGATCCATAGAGTGGCCTGCAAGGCCTTAATTTTTTTTTAGCGAGTTTATACAAAATTAAAAGTTAACGTAAATAGACTACAAAATCTACAGGAGCTGAAAGAAAATGAGATACGAAATGAGTTAAATTACTCCACAAGTCATTCGCAATGTACCTAAAAGATGAGCGTCTGTCAATTTATTTATTGTCAAGAGACCAGTGGATTGCATTTTGAAGAACATTTGCTTTGATTAAAAATCAACTTAATTAATATTTTTAAATTGTCTTTTAAAGAACTGTTTTTATTGCAGTTTGGTTGTATTATAAGAACTAAATTTTTCTTCGCCTTGTATGTAAGCACATAAATTAAATAAAAATATACAGGTTGTACCAATAAAAACTCCCTGATATTTTGGTAAGTAATAGAGATATTTTAATTCTGTAAAGGCCACTTCATAGAGCGCTAAGAGAGCTTCAGTTTTAGATATAAATTAATTTTAAATAGGTCAATATGTCGATGGCGCTGCGCTCAATATATTTTTTTCGATGGGAGGATCTTTCTTATATAACGCATTTTGTAAATAATGCATTTTTAAGCAGATTTTGTTCTATAAATTAATTCGATAAATTTAGCCATTTTTGACATACAGAGTGGGACACTCAAAATTGTTTCATCCTGTTTTTCGGCAATATTCATTGGATTTTTAGAAAATGCCTAAACAAGTCGATTTTTATTCCAAATTGAACATATTTTTACAATACAGACATCTGTCATGTGTCAACCCCCTCCCTTCTACTTCTCCAACCCCTTAATTTTAAATGAGGAATGTATCATGTACGGCACATCATTGAAAAGGTAATTTTATGGGGAAGTCAGAAATATAACTGTTTATTGCGATATTTTTAATTTTAGCGCTCTCTATCGGGATAAAACACCTGCAATGTATTATAAAGTGTGACACCTCATTTAAAAGCTAATTTAATGCACCACATAACATTAATATAAATATTTCCATATTGCACTTGCAACAAAATAAAGTTAGCAATAATATTTAAAATAATGCATGAATAATTTTCAAACTATTGCAAGTGCAATATGGAGGATATTTATATTCATGTTATGTGGTGCATTGAATTAGTAATTAAATTTGCTTTCAAATAAGGTGTCACGCTTTATAATACGTAGTTTTTTTATCCCGATAGAGGGCGGTACAATTAAAAGTATCGCAATGAACAGTCATATTTCTAAATTCCCTATAAAACTACCTTTTTAATGATGTACTACACATTGTTGTGTCACATACTATAATACGTAGTAGTTGTTTATCCCGCTAGAGGGCGATAAAATTTAAGTAACGCAATATACAAAAATATTTCTGAATTCTCCATTAAATTACCTTTTCAATGATCTGCCATACATGGTACATTACCTATTTAAAATTAAGGTGTTGGAGAAGTACAAGGGAAGGGGTTGGCACATGACAGATGTTTGTATTGTTAAAATGTTTTTAATTTGGAATAAAAATCGACTTGTTTTAGCATTTTCTTAAAATCCAATGATTAATGCTAAAAAAACAGGATGAAACTGTTTTGAGTGATCCACTCTGTATATCAAAAATGGCTAGATTTATCGAATTAGTTTATAGAACAAAATCTGCTTAAAAATGCATTTTTTACAAGATGCGTTATATAAGAAACATCCTCCCATCGAAAAAAAAAAAATATTGAGCACAGCGCCATCTACATATTGACTTATTTAAAATTAATTTATATCTAAAACTGAAGCTCTTTTAGCGCTCTATGAACTGGCTTTTACAGAATTAAAATATCTCTATTACTTACCAAAATATCCGGCCTGGGAGTTTTTATTGGTATTGCTGAATAGAGGATTAAAATATCTTACAAATGATATATCACATGACAGCTATTTCAATTTAACAAATTCAATGATTATGTCATCACACCAACACAGTTGAAGCAATTGGTTTCAAAGGTAGCTTGAGACATAGGTAATTAAAAACAAAAATCGACCCATTTCAGGATTTTTTAAAAATTTAGAAGTTTTTAAAAATTGAGTTGGTTCCATAATTTAGCTAGATATATTTGGCATTTGAAGTCAATGTTATTAATGGCTTTCCTATAAGTAACTTTTATATTTATATATAAAAAATCTTTTTCTTTTTATATGTATATTACGATTCTTAATTAAATAAAGATCTATATCTATCTATCATTTAAAATATAAGCTGTTTTTAAAACAGCTTTGTGAATATGGATGATGTCAGTATATCAAAATGAAATGAAAATGTTAATTATATAATAATTTAAATACTTACTTTTGCAGCAATTTCTTTCAAAATTGTACATTCTTTCAAAAATTGTCTATCTTCTTCAACATCCAATTTTAAAATTTTATGATTGAGTTGCTTTGTGTTAGCAGTTATAATATTTTCAAAAATGGAATATTTGCGAATCTGTAAAAATACAAGATATTATTATCTCAAGTGCTATTTTGTATACCTATTTTAAATACTTACATCTTCCAATCCATTGGATAAATGAATTCTTACTAAATTAGTAGGTTGTTCGGGATAATGCTCCCCAATTCTTCTCTCTATAGACTTGTAAATCTTAGATTCAGCCACATCCGTATTAAGAGGAAAGTGGTGACCCTTTTGTTGACCAATATCTGAGACACCATCTACGTAGATGGTAGCAATAGCATGGGCTACCTCAAAGGGGTTAGATAAATACAGTCCACGCCAATTGGAGAAATGTTCAGTCGAAAAACCAAGACACGCAGCATAGACTTCTTTTAAATTACTCTCTTTTAAGACATCGTGCCCTTTGAATAGTAGGCTAGGGGCATGATTCAGGACTGAAAATTCTCCAGTCCCATAAGCTGTGGAAGTTTGTCTTTATTAATAAAAAGCTATAAAGTGTTATTTTAATAGAAAATAATGTATAGAAAAATGTTTTACCTGAAGAAATCAGCAATAATGCCAATGGTATGAAACAAATCATTTTTTGAATTATCTTAGCTTTTCACACCCCTAATAATCATATGACACTGACAACTCCTACTGTCGTACTCGTGACAAGTGTGACAACTGACACTTAAGTCAGGTGATATTTTTATCTTCTTTATTATTTTTGGCCTAGTCTAGTATTTCTTTACTATTATGAGAATTTTTGGTTAATAATAGGCCTTTTCCTTTGCATCGAAAGTGTACCACTGAGCTACGCGATACGCCAATTCTCGAAAATATCGTTCCATCCATGATGTAGGCCTGTATTTTTCTTCCTCTGAGATTTTTCCACCATGCCTGTAAGCAATGTTGCCAGTTATTTAAGAATCTGGTACTCTAGTACACTCGAAGTAAAATCTAGTACTTTTTCTTTTTTAACCCGTATACATTTGACGGGTAAAATACAGTGTGGCCAGATTGGGCTATTTACCGCAATTTGGGCTACTTTCTAGAAATTATTGCCACAGTTTTTTTAAGAAAATCACAAAGCGATTTTTGGACTACAATTTTAAAAATATTGCGATTTTTTTCTTCTTGTTTTCTTTCCTCAAATGAAGTTGTAAAGAGGTCATTTTCTATAATGAACATTATCAAAACCAAAATTCGAAATAAAATGATGCGTTCCCTTTTAAATCTATTATTAAAATTAGATACCATTTCTCAATAAATGATATATGTTGTAAACATTTTCAGCTTATTAAAGATATGTTGTTATGATTTAATGCTGACATGTATAAAAATTTAGAAGGAGATGTTTCAGAAACTGATGTTTTTAAAATATTAGATGATATATTTTAATAAAAAAAAAACATTGATTATGTAAATGATGGTTTTTTTTTTTGTTCCCAATGAAAAATCTTGAAAGTTTTATCCTCCGAGTTTATTTGAACCTATATTTTTTCACAAGTAGGTAATATAAAAAAAAATCTGAGTGATATTAAAGGTCAAAGTTATATTTATATTTTTTTAAAATGCTGTTTTTATTATCTTTTATACTCCATAGTGCAGAAAGTATTAGTATTAGAGTACTAATACTTTCTGCACTATGGAGTATTAGACTACTAGTACAATCCATAACCTACATAGAACACTAGGCTAATGACCTTAGATGTTGAAGCCGTACACTAAAGAAAAAAAAAAAAAAAAAAAAAATTTTTCGATTTAGCCCACGCCATAGAAAAACTAAAGGGCGCACGCTAGAAATTATTACGATTTTGAGAGATTTATGAGGCGCTGGTACATTGCAATTTTGGGCTACATATGTGACAGCCAATTTGTTGAAAGGCATGAGTATATAACACTGATCTGTATTATTTTACTGGATAGGATATAGCCCCCTAAAAAACCTTCCGAAAAATTGGCCGATTTGGGCAAATAATATGGCGGACCGGATGTTATTTAACGTAACCTCTATTTCCATTTGTCATCACATTTGTCATTTAATTGTGTCAACAAGCTACGATGAGATGTTTTAGTTGCGGAAAACAAAGTAAAAAGAGTATAAATTAAACAATAAACGTTCATTCCTGAAGACACAAATATGCTTCACGTTTCCATTTTTATATTTTCTTTCATAAAAAATCAAATCATGGGTGAATTTTCCCGAAGGGCATCGCCCGCAAAAGGAATAGAAGAAGAATAAGAAGAAAAACTAATCAAATTATGGGTTAGGTATGTCAAATTATCCCAAATTTCAGTTCTGTGAACCCACCATAATTTGCCCAAATCGGCCAGCATTGTTGCACTTCCGGTCTCCTTGGTGGAACGGTTTTTTAGTATGTTAAATATAGCCTATATCCTATCCAGTAAAATAATACAGATCAGTGGTATATAAGTGTTCTGTGAAAGGCATCCACGAGAAATCTGGCCACACTGGTAAAATAAATATATTGTTGGATTCTTCCACGATTCTTCCTTGTTTGTGTAATTCGTTTCTCGATAAAAGTTTTTTTTGCAGTTCTGAACCAAACCATCACAATTCGAAAAATATGATACAATAAAAGGATACAATTTATAAAATCTGGTACATTTTTATCAAATCTGGTACATTGGGGTCTATTATGTAACAATTCCTTTGGGGTCCATTTTACCTATGGGTCCATTCTGTAACAATTCCTTTATATTTAACGGCCTCAAAAAATATTTTCGTATTCGTTAATTTACTTATGTCATTACTTAAACAGATTTCTTTAAGATAGTCCTCTAATGTATTTCAAAGATCCGTTTAAATAATGACAGAAGTAAAGAAGAAAATATTTTTAAAGGCAGTTAAATATAAAGGAATTGTTACAGAATAGACCCCAAAGGAATTGTTACAGAATAGACCCCAAAGGAATTGTTGCAGAATAGACCCCAAAGGAATTGTTGCAGAATAGACCCCAAAGGAATTGTTACAGAATAGACCCCAATCTCAGGCAAATCTGATACATAACAAAAATAAATTCTGGCAACACTGCCTGTAAGTTATTTCCACCATAATAACATAACCTATAGCTTATTCTGTGATATTTCCTTTTTCTTTCATTTTTTAAATATACGGAAGGAAATCAAAAAGCTAGGAAGTTTTATTAAAATTATTTATATTTATTTATTATCTGAAATATCGAATTAGGAATTAATACAATGGAAACTCAATCAGAAGACAACTTACACTTAAAAGATCGGGCTCTGAATAAAATTATATTTGGTGAAGAATTATTGAAGTCCATAGAAAGTTACAAACACATTGAAGGTTCTCAAAAACTATGTCGTAAAATTAACCAAGAATTAAAGTTTTTGAGAAAGGTAATTTCAATTGTTAAATTATAGTTTAAGATTTTGAGCCAGATTCTTCCTTTACATTGTTGCTATATTGTAGCCCATCTTGTTATCTTTAATTAAAAAGTAATTTTAATTTGTCCAGTATGGTTTTTTTGTATTAGCAGTTTCTACAGTTTTTCTGTCAGGCAAATGGTATTTATATGCTTATTAAACTTAATAAAGGGCCTACTATTGACTATATTACTTATTATAGTTTTTCCTATTCTGTAATAGCAGATTAGTCGAGAGATTATCACTTGATTAATCACCCTTGTACAAATTCCCTAACCTGTGTTTACCTAGTGGATTATACCACAATTTGTGAGAGGTGTTTATCCATGTTGCATTGTGAATGGAGTCATGAATGCTCTACAATGTAATTTTGGGTTGGCCTTTATATTCCCTTTGTTCCCAAGCTAGGGTTGCCAAACTGATTTTTTTACTTTTAATACAATGATTTTCTTTATAGGCTTATAAAATTAATTCATTGAAAAAAGAACACCTACAATGTTCAAATCTTACTCATTTCAATGCACTCATAAATACTCTTAAAACAGTGGATAAATGTCAAAATTTGAACAAAGTATTTGTGTTGGAAGATAGAAAGATAACAGTTGATATAATAAGTGATGGTGGTCTAACATGGACAAAAGTAATTGCTAGGAATCCAAAATCTGTCAGCCAAATATGTATGGGAAATGCTAGTTATGGTGTCAGAAGTATTATTGATCAAGCCCAGGATTATGTGGAATGTGCTAAGCTTCATCCTTGTTTATTTCAGTCCCCCAAGGTAAGTTGCTGAGCCTGTTGAGATATTTCCATTCTATCTCTATTACATTTTTAAGCCTCTAAGTAAATTAATTAACTGTTGATTATATATTAATATTAATTACAATTTTATATTAAAATACTTATTTACACTACGTCAAAATGAAAAAAATTGCAGAGATATAAGGTCTCTTCGGGTTCTTCAAAAATTCATTGAGAACTATCAGAGGACTAGTTGATCAGTGGACAGTTTAATAGTTCTACGCGACGAATAATTTGGAATTAAACTGTTCCACTGGTTATCAAACGGTTCGCATCAAGTTTTAAAGAAACTCTTACAAACCCATTATCATTTTTTAAAATTTTCTTGTGTATACCAAGGATGTCTTTAAATTCAGATTTAGATATTTTGCTGTTATATTGATATAATATTGTTATTTAAGTTTATTGGTATATAATCTATTCTTCTGTTGGTAAAGTTAATGGGATCAGATTTTTCTTCAGTAATTTTTGTGCACCACTGTTTAGACCAGATTTGTATGTTATTGATTCATTTTGTAGATTAGCTGTTGTTTCTTCTATAGTTGATCCTATGGTTAAGACAGCTGTATCATCAGCAAATATGGCTAATTTTATATTTTCTATATCTGGAATGTCAGGTGTATAATAAATATAATACTGGCTGAAGAACACTTCCCTGTAGGATGCCAGCATTTATTGACTTGAGTTCACAGTATTTCTTTCCTATTTTAACTTTAAATGTTTGCTGAGATAGATATGATCCTAGTAGTTGGTCATATTGCATGGGGAAAAATTTCTTTATTTTAAATAGTAAAAAGTAAAATCAAAAATTAGAAAGGAAACAAAAAAGCTTTTATTAAATATTTTTAAAACTAAATACCCAACAAACAAAACTTGTATTTTAGATAATTTTTGTGTTTACCAATGGAGTAGGCAGTCATATAGCAGTTAAACTAGAATCATTTGGAATTATCGTGCAAGGTGATAGAGTTAATGATACTCCTTTAGAATTGGATTCAGATAGTGATATAGAAGAAGAATACCCAACCTATTTCAGAATTTCTAATGTGTCTGATTTATCCACAAAAGACATAGCAAACATAAACAAAGTAAACTTAGATGTTTCTGCGATGTTAGCATATTGCAGTTCTGTTACAAATGGTAGTGCTGAATTATATGACTTTAATGTTCCAGTCCTAAAACAGCAAGCTGAATGGGAAAGGCTAAGGCCACAAAAACCTATTTTAGATGCCTTTTTTAATGGAAAAACTCTTTATTGTTGTCAAACTGCAAAAGATAATTTCGTAAATATTGTTGAAACAGTTGGAGGACCTACTGAAAAAATTAGAGCAGAAGAATTAATGAAAAAACTTATAATATTACCAGATAATGCTGATAATACTCGTACAGATAGTGGAGAACAGTTTAGAGACATATTTGATAAAGTGCAATATAATGATGAAAAAATTCTCAAAGTTGGAGGAAAAATTAAGAAAAGGTCTTTCATCATTTTCACTTTTGGAGATAGGATTCAAGCTGTTACTGTAACTGCCAATGATGGTTTTGTTAGAGCTGCTAAACAACAGGTAATTTATTAAAATACTTATTTTTTTAGGTACATATATTGGTTTTATTTTATAGGGAATCAATTTTGTAGTTTTTGTTCATGAATCAAGAGCTTTAACTGAACAAAAAGAAAAAGTTAAAGCCATACCTATTGAAAAATAAAAATCTATTCAATAGGTTTAAATCGTCATTGAGTGCTGTGAGTTGCCTTTTATTGCAATTTCAATTTTATACTTTTATTACTTTGAAATAATATATTGATTAATTAAATATTCTCGAGTTTTATTTAAAAAAAAAAATAGCTGTTAATATCCTAATACAAAAAATCTGATGTCCTACACATGACTTTCCTATCTAGTTATTATATGCTTTTTCGGATTATTTTGTACAACCTATTACAGCACCTCTATAAATGCTCTATAAATCTTTACAATATAGAAATATATACATTTTCTACATACATCTAACTCGAAACATTTTTCTATAGATCTTCATTGAAAACGAAAATACTGAAAAATTTAAATTTTTCCATTAGGGTCCATTTTAGAAAAATGTAAAAAACAAAAATTATAAAGATCAATATCGCAAACAACTTTTAGTTCAACAATTTTCTTTAAAATTAGAATTTTGCACATTTTGTCAAATTTCTCGAATACGGACCATTTTAGGAAAATTTTGTATAGAACAAAAATTATAGATAATATTTGAAGAATTTTCCTTTCCAAACGTAAATAATGGTTATATTCCATAAAATATAAAAATGACCACCTATAAAGTACTCCCCCAGATGTTCCGACTCTGCCCAAAATCTAATCAGTTCACTAGAGGCCGGAATAAAGCTTATGTTTAAAATTTGGTGTTTTTCTTTGTATCCGTTCATGAATTATTGAGGATACAGACATCATCGTGAAAATAGTCAAAACGGATTCAGGGGACCTCAAAACGTAAAAAACCGTCGAAAACTCGAGGTCGAAAAAAATTATTCCTTATCTGTATACAGATAGGAAAGTAAAAATAATGAATCACAGGAAATATTTTTCAAATTAAAGGGACCCTGTGGAGTGAGGTGGGGTTCTTAAAACTTTTTTAAATGTAGCTAAAGTGAGACGGAAACTGATAAAGCGTACATAAAAATATCCTTGGTGTCTGTAGAACTGCAACCTTAATGTCAAAGAAAATAAATTAAAAATTATCAAGTTAACTATGAAGTAAAAGGCCAGATAAAAAAAGTAAAAAGTAGACAAAAAACATAACCTAAACAACAAGCCAAGCGAAACTGACATCAATGTTTACAGTTATTTTATAAACTATACAGTTAATTTATCCTCTTAAAAAACCAAACGTCCAATTTATCATAGTAATGGCTGATTTTTACATTAGATATTACGTTGGTCATAAGGGTAAGTTTGGACATGAGTTTTTGGAGTTTGAATTTCGCCCTGACGGCAAGCTCCGGTATGCCAACAATTCCAACTATAAAAACGATACGATGATCAGAAAAGAAGTTTACGTCCACCAATGTGTTATGGAAGAAATCAAAAGAATCATTGTCGACTCGGAAATAATGCAGGAAGACGACTTATTGTGGCCGCCTCCCGACCGCATTGGAAGGCAAGAACTTGAGATTGTGATCAAAGATGAACACATTTCTTTTACTACCTCAAAAACTGGTTCTCTATTAGATGTGAGTCAGTCCAAGGATCCAGAAGGTCTTAGGTGTTTTTATTACTTAGTTCAGGATCTAAAATGTCTTGTATTTTCTTTAATTGGTTTACATTTTAAAATTAAGCCTATATAAATATTAAGTTTATTTTGTATTTAAGGTAAATGATTTTGAGTGTTGGATAAAATAAAATTTTCTAAATTGTATAATTTAATCTTTACCATTTAACAACTCTTATAATAATAAAATAGGTGTATGAAAGTTTTGTTTCTAATTTAAATTACATCAACATATTGAATCAGGTTTAAAATTTCCTGAAATTCAGAAAAAATGCTATAAATAACATACTAGATATAGGGATTAAATTTACTTCCAAAAATTACCTGGCCATGTAGAATAAAAGTGGGAAAAGAGGAAATTTATCATATATTTTCATTTTTGAGTTTACTAGTAAAAGAGGACTAATCATTTATATCCAATGAAGTATGCTTCAGCTCATCCATTTGATACAAATATTCTTATAATAAAATAACCATTTTCCAGGTATTCGATATTATCTCCACTTTCCATTTTAAAATTACCCCTGTACCTTTTTTTCCTTTTTGTTGGAAAATAATCAAATATTTATTAACTTGTACAAGGAATTAATAAGTAAAATATTTCTACATTTAGTACTGATTATTTCGTTATTTCGGGTGACTTGAGACATTCTGAACTTTTCCAAATGGATATTTCTGAAACTATTTGACTTAATAAATTTTCACTTAGGTAGTTTACATTTAATTAAAAAAAAAATGTTTATCTCAAGTTATACATATTTCCGGGTTACTTGAGACAACATAATATATTGAGAATATTTCACTAAACACATGTGTAATCTTAAAAACTTAATCATAGGTATTTTCCAAATAATACAGGTAATGTCAAATAAACAAACTACAACTATCAAAATTGGTAAAAAAATATCTAATAATCAATAATATCATTGATAAAAAAATAAAATAAAACGGAAGCAACTAATACATAGGTAGGAAGGAAACAGAAAACTAAACTTCTTATTTGATGAAGTTTGGCTTGATACGACAAATAATCTGCATTATATTTATGTCTGACATATCAGAGACTTGGGGAAGTGAAGCACAAAAATCTTATTTTCTACACCCACATATATATTGGTTATTCTATACCCAGTCTACAGAACGAAAAAATAGGCCATTGTGTTCACCTAAACGAATATATTTCATATCCATTCTGCCTAGTAAGAACACAGCAAAAAAATGAAATCCACCAATAACAGTTGATATTTTGGTCACCAGACTACTATTATTTTTTTCTACAATCACATGGATATTAGCTATTCTACTCACAGACTACAAAATGAAGAAGTATGCAATTAGTGTTCAACTAAATGAATATATTTCATATCCATTCTACTTAGTAAGAACATGGCAAAAAAATTAAATACCTCAATAACAATTCATATTTTAGTCTCCAGACTACTATTTTTTCTACACCCACATGGATATTAGCTTATCTAGGTAGTGAGAACACTGCAAAAAAATTAAATCCTCCAATCACAGTTCGTATTTTGGACATTATTACTATTATTACTATTATTTTTAAAATTTTAAATAAGTGACAATTCTGTCGGAACTAATTGTCATTATATTTTTTAGTTATTGAGATTAAATATACATTAAAATGGGTAATTTTTGTGTAGAATCGATAAATAATATATTTATTTTTATTTGTTCCACATTTAAAAAAAAAAATTAATTAAACTAGATGGGACTAATTTCCTAATAAAACTAAAATTCCTAAAGTGGCAAAAGCCCGGGTTCGAATCTGGACTGGGAACTAATTAAATTAAATCTTTTTGTTTATTTTATTTTATAATTTAGTAAAATTCATAAATTATTTTAAAATTAGTGATTTATCTTAATGACCTAAAATAATTTCTTTTATTGTCTCTTTTTACTATTATTATATATTTAATGCTTATAAGTCTGTTTGATATTAATATTTTTCTCTTTTACTCGTACGCATACGGCGTCTTACTCAAACTTTGTCTTCGTGCGATATGACAAATCATATCCATTCTTGTTGCACAAACTACTATTTTTCCATCTTACAATTTTTTTTATTTTTCAATGGATTCATGTAACTATTTAAAGTGCCAAAATCAAAAATTTTCCCCATGTTACACTAATAAAAACACATAACAAACCTTACAAATAACGTCAGGTGACGACACTAGACATCTGCACTATTCGTCATTTTGCAGTTTTTAAAATATAAAAGATAAAAAAGTTAAAATAATTTTCTATGTCGCAATTGATACACAATAAAGTACTTTGTTTAGTAAAAAAGTTTTAATAATCGACTATAATCAAGACAAATTTACAAAGTTTTTCGAGTTTTGTTTCTATTCTATGAATTATGTAAAATATAAAATGTGCAAAAAATCACTTAATGTCTTGACTGTTCAAACCAAAAGTTAAAACGGTACCTGAAACAAATCCTAGCAGATGTCCTGGGGGGCTATTTTCAAACTCGAGAGAATCCATTTCCATCAAGAGAAATGTCATACGTCAACGTAAAACAGTATTTTTAGGGCTCTTAGGGCCAGTGTGAACTCACTGACTGTTTCTCTCGGTTTATTTAGAGATAATTAAAATTCTCCTAAGAAATTTAATCCTCGATTCCTTTAAATACAGCGTTTCCACATTGAGGTATGATATTTCTGATGAGAATCTTGAGAGAAATGAGTGCTCACATACTTTGAAAATAGGTCCCCTGCTATATATTAATTTTGATGAGCGGAAAGTCGTTTAAAATGCAACGTTGACAGATTTATTTAATATAATTTCCAAAGTTTTGTCTCAAGTAGCCCGTAATGACGGTACCTAAAAGCTTGAGAATTCAATAATCATGCAATTATGATTATTTAACCACTAGTTTAGTTACATTCTAAATATTAACTACATTTTTTTTATTAAAAAAATTGGCAAGCTATAATATTTTACTGCAGAATTAAAAAATAAAATATCTAAATATGGTATTGTTTTGTTCAATTATTTAATATCGCAAGTGCTTTTTATAAGAAATATATTTTTCTTACCATGTGCTATATGCTCAAAATTGTGCTAACCTACTTTTATAAAACGAGCTAGTGAAAATAAACCGTCAGATCGACAGCGATAAGAAATTTAATTTAAGGCATTTCTTTATAAGCTTACCAGAACATACTTATGTAACCACAGCATTTTTTTATAAGGTTTGGTTACTTTGCTTACATTTTATCAAAACATGTCTGGCTACATCTAACGAGGCATTTCTAAGCTTACTATATAGAACATACTGTCGTGAGAACGCCTGAGCCGACTCTGTTCTTCGACGTGAAGTCTGCCACCCATGGTCGAAACATTACCGGAATCTTCTAGGTGTGCCGCTGACGCATAGGGCAAGCACTTTGCGATCGCTTCGAGATTCTTCAGCAGGATTGATTATTTCTGGGCCGTTACATTTTTATATAAATAGCCGCGACTTTGTCGATAGAAGTTAAGTTTTAATTTAAGCACTGTATAGGAAAGATAAATTGTAATAAATAAATTAGAATTGTGAGTTATAATAGTGTCTAAGTAGTAAATAAATTAATTAGTATAAATAAATTATAAAGTGTTTTAAATAAATAAACTATAAATAAATTAAACAAACGTTACAATACTATAATAAAAAATAACAAAATCAAAACATCCTAAGATTTCTAAATTCAATTTCCGTTTAGAAATTTCCTAACTTAAATTAAATTTGACATATGACATTCAATAATAGGGTTACCATGGTATGCGTAACGTCACCACAGTAACCAGAATACTGTAACCAAGTATGTTGTAGAAAGTTTATAAAGAAAGCCTTTAGTATCAGGCGCCTCTGTTCGGTTTATAATCACCTCAAATTATGTGTCACTCTCAATAAATGAAGTGAAAAGAATTAAGAGCAAACCGGACCTCTCGCGAATTCAAAAATGTTTTAAGGATTTTCTGATATAAAATTGTATTTATAAGCGCGCCACTGGGAATACTTCGCGTTATTATGTCTCTCGAGAATATAGAGAGCTTTAAATTGGTATTGATAAACCAAAACTCTACAGAGACGTTTAAGAAAAAAGGTGGGAAATCCTCCCATATAATATTAAAACAATAAGCAGCAAATTTTCATATATTTAATACAGAAAGGCGCGTATTTTTTTTTATTCCTTTTAAAAACTTTAAAAATAAATACTTTTCGAAGGTTTTCAAACAAATCAAGTTTTCTCTACCCTAAGTTTTGTTATTGATATATCATGAAAATTTTACAAAAATCGCACTAAAAATAAAGGTTCGGAAGGAATTATAAATCAAGGTATTCGGTTTGCTCTTAAACTATAAATTCCATTTTTGTTCCTTATTTCACTTTATTTTTTTTGGAATTGAGCTAAAATGACTAAGTATGTAGTACCCATAGAAACTGCCTGAAAAAAAAAGTATATAGGTACAAAAATTTGGACTAAGATAAAATATGTATCCCGCAGTTTAGTAATTCCTATGATTTGTTTCGGAATATAAAAAACAAAAACAACTCTTTTTAATAATAAAACCACCTTTATGAAATAGTTTACTAATTTACACATAATTTTTATTTCTGCCACTAACCAGTTTAACACTTTTCAAATTGTATAGTTTTTACTTTAAATACCCTTCATTAGACTTTTAAGTTTCAATTATTTTATTTGAATTGAATTTTCGAACTTCATTTATTAAGGTACTTACCGAAGTTATCAGAGCTTTGTTAATTTTAAAAAAGCCACAAGCAGTGAATTGTAATTTATTAATTACCGTATAAGACAAATAAATCCATAGCTAAAAAAATTAAATATTTTAGGATCAACTAATTCTGATGAAAATATTTATAAAGAATAACATTTTCCTAATGTACGAGGGGTGGTCCTTATAATATGTATATTAGGACGTCTTTAGCGCTAGCAGAGGTGGTTTATTCATGCGGTTTTTAAAGGCTATTGATGGTCATTCAAATTGTTGCTTCATTTTCTCCAATAACCAACACTCGTAAAATAAACAAAATAGTCCTACCATATACAAATACCTTTTGTTTTACTGTATCTGTTGTTGTTTTGTCCAAGATATCGCAAATGATCCTTTTTGGTGTGTTTGCCTAAAAGTTTACAAAAATGCCTTTAAGTAACTATTGAAGGAATTATTTTTACAAAAAAAAATATCTCGATTAATATTCGAAGGGGGAAAGTGAAATATTTAAATTTGTTGGAAAAGTCATTATCTTACCCATTCACCCTTAATTTTTTTTATCCGTTCTTGTATTCTTATGGTTGAACTGAGTTTAAAATGCATAAAATATGGGGTTATATTTTTTTTCTTCAATTTTACATACTAAAGAATGAAATTGAAGCACGAGAAACGAAAAAAAAAGTATAATGAAAATAAATATATATAAAGTTCGTTAATATTCATATTCAAAAGTAGCTAGAAGAGATATAAAGTAGGTACTCGACTTGGAACCTGAGAAAAAAAGTGTTGAGTGACCTTTCAATATTAAAATTTCGACTTGAAATTTTCAGGATCTTTATGATTTTTCTTATAGAAAAAAATGAAATAATAAGAAAAAAAATTTAAAACAAAAAAAATCCGGTTTTCGACGATTTTGGAATTTTTTAAAAATTCGGAGCGACCCTTTAAACATTTTTTTTGAGCTCTCCTTTGGAGGTGGCTCTTAAAACATGATAAACTAACATATTTTCATAGGACTAAAAAAAATAAAATATTCGCTTATTTTGGGCCACCCTAACCTTTATATCTTGACAAAACTAATGTCTTTGTTTTTTTTATTAATAAAGACTTTAAAACGTACCTTTTCTGTTACTATTGCAGCAACAACACATATAAACACAAATCTGACCAAATAATACAAACTCCACAATATTTCATTCGTTATGTTGGAAATACGTTGAAAGTTGATGCTCGTTTTATTCGAATTCTTCGTAAATCCTCCAAAAATTGAGAAATAGAAACCAAACAATACATTCAAACTCAAACCGCTAAGAATTATCATTAACTGAAATCCATGTAATTTGTTTAGTTTCGAAAATGCCTCGGTAAGCATTTTGGAGCATTTTTTTGAGATTAATAATTTCAGCAAAGAAGCTTCCTCTAAAATGAAACAAAAAATATATTATTTGAAAACGGTCACTCTTGTCATTCTATTTTATGTTAATATATTTTTGATATAATGTACCTATTTATTATTTCTCTACAAAAAAATGAGTCAAAAATTGTAAATTAACGGATTCGCCATTTATTTTCTAGTATTACCCGTATTATGTTTAAAATATAAAACACATACCTACCATTATCTAAATAATCTTTACTATATAACTCTTCTAATTCTTCGTTCAGTTTATCGAATCTTGACTTCATTATCCAACCTAAAGCAATGAACTGAAACTCGCATGAAATTACAGAAAAGTTATTATACAAATTCATATAAAACATCAGAAATGCCATCCAATTATCGGTGGTAACAATTAAAATTGAATATATTTGGTAAGGCCATGAAGCAGTAATCAATACAACTAAAAAATAAAATACATTTTTACAAATTTTATGAAATTTTTATTTTGCAGAGAAATAATATCATGAATATAACTCTTGGAAACGTAATTATAGGAAATGGCATATCGTTAAATAATACTACTCGTCATTCGGACTCGATAATCAGGATCTACTTCTATTATAGGTAGGAATAGTATTTTAGGGACACGTGGTATCACCCTTAATGTGTTATATTAATTAGGGGGCGTCAGATATACTGCGACCTAAAATATAGTCTGTTCGCTATACTTACGCGGGTTTCGGATTAACAAAATTATGCAAATTAGTCATTGACAACCAGTGCCAATAAGCCGCTTCCCAAGAAATTAGGTAAAATTGCCGTAATGGTCAGATTTAAATTAAAATAACATTAGGGTAGGTACTAAATTTGTTACAAATAATTAATTAATTAATCCGAAACCCGCGTAAGTATAGGGAACAGACTGTATCTATTGTGTCTCTTTATTCTGCTGCTAAGGTGGTAATGAAATAGTCTCAAGTCTCAATACTCCTACAGCGATCCTTCCAATCCTACGAGTATATCTTCCAAATACAAGGAAGTTTAGAAATATAAAGTCTTTTATTTATTTGAGGGTGTATATTCCCTGGTAATATGAAAATAGGTAAATTTGTCAATTATTTAGAAAAGGTCCCTTTCCAATATATTTTATTTCTTGTAAAATACATTGAAGATTGTTTTGAAAAAACTGAAGACTATTTTATTATATAGGCATGTTTACAGATTTAAGTTTAACTTTTGATAGTGTATCTCTACTGTCAGTGTCGAATTTGGAACTCCAGGGCCTACAGGTCAGGAAGGAGAAGGGCCCGTCATTTTTTTTTTTCATAGGTCGATTCCTTGAAGAGCAAAAAAGGTAAACTTTCACATTGATCCTTTTTCCTAAAATTTCTTCCATTTTGTTATTCTCAAGAGTAAGTATTCTGTGTTCTCAAGGGCCAACTGACTGAAGAGGGCCCATGCACTGCCTGAACGAGGGCCGACCGCTTGAACGAGGGTCTGCCGTAAAGTGACCATCCATCCCGATTTAAGCGGGACAGCCCCGATTTTAAACAATTAATCCCGATTTAACATCTGTCCCTATTGTGTCCCGCTTTTGTCCGATTAACTTAACATCTGTCCCGATTTTGTCCGCTTTTGTCTGCTTAAAAACAATTTTGTCATGGTTTGTTCGATTATAGTAACGCTTTTTTTGCTCTTCAATGAACCAAACCGACACTACTGCAAAAAATAGAATTCGTCTTCATCGACTGTTTTCGATTTTTCAATTTTACGATTTTTCGAATATTCGTTTCAATTTTTCGATTTGTCCTGCTTTTTACTTTTCACAATATGGTCACTTTAGTCTACCGGACTTTGGACATATAGAATTTATTTCAACCTATACGCCCTCACTGAGTTAATTAAAATATTAAAAAAAAGAAAAGAAGACCAGACAAAGTTCGAAAGACGACAATATTTCTATGTGCAACTACTATGGCTAAATGGAAAAACTATTGCAAAAAAAAATTAAAGATTTAGAGGACATGATAAATCTTATACCCGCTGATTGCTATGATTTCTATAGGAATTTGAAAGGCTGGTTTTAACATAAAAATTGTTTTCTGTAAATCTGGCAACGCTGCTCGAATGCAGTTGGCGGCAAAATTCTACGGGATCAACAGGTTTTAAGGTACCATTTCGGTAGCCGCGTCAAGAGACAGACCAGTAGGATGACATTCGATCATGTATTTTAAATAAAATGTACCTATTGTAGGTTTTTATTTGCATTTAAATTTTTAAAAAATAGCCATCTATCCAAATAAAACCATTTTAAATAAGGAATTCTTATTATAGGTATTTAAAAATATCAGAAAATTTCAATCGACGCTACCCATTTTAAATTTAGTCACACCACTTCGTGCATTGTCAGAATTGTTAAAATAGAAAACAAACACAATGCCATTATTTTTTCTGTCCCCTCTAACTTGCGTACGGCAAAATTTTGCTACAGTACTTTGTAAATAATAAAGCTTATTAATCTCCATAATTAGGGAGAGTATTATTTGTGTATAACTATTTTTGGTTGATAAATAAAATGCTTTAATTGGTCTTTATTTTATTTCACACAGGAAGGTATGTAGTCAGAAATATGTATAATATTCTTGCTTCACATATAAAACGAGTTCTTCACAATATTTTTCTATTTTCTTTTCTCCTTCATCAGTCAAGCTTTATAATAGGTATATTTACTCAAAATGTATACAAATTGTTTAAAGTACAAAATTAATAATCCTATAAAATATATAATATACAAAATGACAAGCCTATGCATGGTCTATGTAGTATCACAATACTGTGAAAAACTATTCTTACATTGAAAGTTAAAAATATACGCTATAAAAAAATATTTTTAAAATCATGTCCATCTGCTTTCATCTAGCATTTTATATTAATTAACAATATATAACCCCTTCCATACGGTACGGCACTGCCAAGTTCTCCGTTTGTGTACCTTTCCCATACCTTTCCTCTCTCCTCGTCTAGATAATTATTAAACCACATCCCCAACTAGCCATTCATAAAAAAAAGTGTATTTGTTGTGAAGTTCTCATCATCTATTGTATAGTCCAGGAGACAGTGACGATTTTCGGTATTTATTTTCCCAGTCAGCAAGCACGAATAGAGAATTGTAGGATTAGCAATTCTAAGCAAAATTCATATATATTTAGAGGGGGGATCCGATGGGCTGAGGCCGAAAATGCGTCAAAACATACGAGAACACGGCCCTTTTTTTCCATTGATAAAAATAGTTTTAGTAGTAAGAGATGTACTGAAGTTAAGTAAAAAAATAGTCTGATTAATCTGTATGGATAATATATTTGGCAAGTGCATAAAATACACTTTCAAACGAGTTATGTACACAATTATTTCTACGACCACAATTATTTAAAGAATGTTCCAGGTGTTTTGTATATTAAAGTGTACGCATAGGACACATAAATAAAATCTTATATCACAATGTTTCACCTAACCAGTTGGTTTATTTATAGAAATTAAACATAATAATTGAAGATATTACAGAAGAAAATAGGGAAATAAATTACATTTCCTTTTACACTTTTATATAATAATTGTTTTATTTAGAATTCACGAATCTACATTAATTATAATTATTGTTAGTTTCCTTATGTCAAATCATTTATACTAAAGGTGTGAGGAAAATACAGTGAACTGTGGAACGCCAATATCTTGGATGCGCGTGGTAGAAATGGTCCTATAATACTGCTGTAAATAATCCTATCTCTCTTGGTTATATATCTATGCATTAAACCCACTACTTCCACAGGTAAGGTGTATCTATTCCAATACATGATCGAATAGGACGACAGATGAATAAATGTTGCGCTCCGTTCATTTCGGAAGCTTGAAGAAGTGTCGCGCGACACTTGCAAATAACCATTCGAGGGAACGATCAGCGTTGCCAGACCTACTGTTTTTACGTAGATGAAGTGTTTTGTCTCTAGTAAATTTTGTTCTTAATTTATTAAGTTTGCCTCATTCTTCAGCAAATGGTTAAAGAATATTTTCTCTAGTAAATTTTCTGCAGTAAAAGCAGCGTAATAAACAGCCACTATTGTAGGTTGGCTCCATAAAAAAACATCAAGATAATCATTGTTTTTATTTAAAATGAAACAAAGAATTAATAGGGCATCATAAAAAGAACATGCATATGCCAAACACTACGATTTTGAATTATCTGATTCAGACTGATCTAAAAGAAGTAGGTACTTATTATTTTTCATTGGTTTTTTCCAGTACGTTAAGTATATAATAAAAATGTATTTATTTGTTTTTATTCTTTGTTTACTTTCTAATTTGGGTAGAAAAAAGTTTATTTTTCGTTTCTTATATACTTGTTTTTTTATTTACTACACTGCAAATTATAATTATTTTCCCCTGTATTAAAATCCACTGTTCAGATCTACGGTTTTTTTTTTACCCATACTGTTCCAAAATCTGGCAACGCTGCCTAGATCGAAAGAAATTTCCATCCTAATCACCCTCAAAATGAACCGATGCTCGAGGACAGTGACCCCGAGTGCGACACGCAGCAAACCTTTGCCCCGAGGCAGATTCAGAGGTGTCTCCAGGAAGTGTCGTCTTGACGACACTTCTCGTGTCGCGCCGTGCGAAATGTGTTTCATATAATTGTATGTATTTTAGACGTGAAGCGACACTTCTCGGTCGCGTCGGCAGTCGTATGTCGCGTCGGCGGTCGTCTGTCACGCCTACCGAAATGGTACCTTTAGGCACTACGAGTCCGGTGCTCGGTGAATCGGTGCGCCATATTTGAAAATCACGTGAGTAAAAATTTTATTTTTACCTTGTAAAATCATGTTGCTATGCGGAGGGCTGTGTAATAAAAACTAGTGAATCTTGAATTCTGGTTTTAACATCACCTATTCCTGTGCATATGTGAGTTTTATTTCTGATATTAACAGTTTTCCAGATGCTAAATTTCCAATAATTTTTGCGGTTGGCAAAGTTGCCCCACATTGTGTGTTTTTTTTAGAAAATTGTTCGAATGTATAAAAGACAAGTGGGTGCACGGCGTTATAAAGATTATACCGAAGAGCAGTTGCATAGAGCTATTCTAGAGATTAAAAGTAATCAAATGGGATATACCAAAGCATCCAAAACCTTGTATATTTCTAGACGAACCCTAGTAAATAAAGTTAAAAAAAAAAAAATAGGTCCTGTTGAAGCACCTCAGCTCATCGCTCTGGAGATTGAACGGTCCATTGTCGACGTTATAATAGCCAGCTCCGAATATGGCTGCCCCCTAACCATGACAGAATTGCGAGTAGTGTTGAAGAGTTATTTAGACAAAGAAGGTGTCCGCCTAAAGAAGTTCATAGACAATTTACCAGGTGTAGACTGGTGCAAGAATTTTATTCATAGGCACAAACATGAATTATCCAACAGACAGTGCCAAAATATTAAAAAAGCAAGAGCTGAGAAAACATGAGGAAATGAACAATTACTTTGATAATTTAGAAATAAATGTGGCAGGAATTCCACCTGGTTCCATCATTAACTACGACGAGACCAATCTGACAGATGATCCTGGATCGTCAAAATGTATTTTTAGAAAAGGGATTAAATACCCTGAACGCATTTTGAACTCAACAAAGTCCTCAATATCCGTCATGTTTGCTGCCGCTGCAAATGGAACTTTGTTTGCCCATATGTTGTGTTTATACACAACATATGGGCAAAGGAGAGATTATTTGATGTCTGGTGTATCGAGGGACCCCCTGGAATTCGTTATAATAGAACCAAATCTGGTTGGTTTGATCAGTACGCATTTGAAGACTGGTTTACACAAATGGTTATACCGTGGGCCAAAAAAATTGATGGACCGAAACTTCTAATCGGAGATAATCTATCGAGTCATTTAAACATAACAATCATTAGAGAGTGTCAAAAAAACAATATTAGATTTGTCTTTCTATCCTAAAATTCAACACATTTGATACAGCCTTTGGATGTGAGCTTCTTTAAGCCTTTGAAGGTAGTTTGGCGCCGTATAATAACAACCTACAAAAACAAAAATCCACGAGACAGTACAGTAAACATTTATTGAAAAAGTTCATTGGAGAATTAAAATTAAAAGACGAACAAATCATTCAAAATGGATTTAGAGCAACTGGAATATATCCATGTAACAGAGAGCAGGTTCTTAATAGAATGTCTAATAAAAGATTTGATAGAACCAACACTGATATTAGCGAGACCTTGTTGGATTTATTTAAGGAAAGTAGAGCTCCTTCAAAAGCAAGCAAAGAGAAAGAAGATGATAAGAATTGAACCTGGCAAATCTGTTGCAAGTGAGGATTTCACGACAAGTATTCCCAAAGAAAAGAAACGTGATAAAGTAAATAAAGAAACTGAAGAATATGACTGACCATTGAAAGTGAATCTAAGGGCAATTTAGAATAAGATGAAGTCGAGGATTTCCAAAAGACTGATGACCGCAGTTTGTTGCACAAGTTATTGACAAAGAAAAAGACTGCTGTAATGTAAAGTTTTTAAGACTGAAATCACAAAATAATTTTTGTTTTCTTAATATCGATGACACAGGCCTTATTCTTTAACACGATATTGTGACTATTTTAGAATCGGCAAAACTTGCATCGAAATCAAGACAAATTTTTACATTCGAAAATTTTGATTTTTCTAAATATAACATGTTCTATTTTTTTGTTTCGTAAAAATTTAAATGTTTATTTTGAAACATTTGTTAAGTTTCATTTGTGACTTACAACTTACTTGAGTAGCAGGGTTCGAAAATATCATGATATTTATATAAATATCAAAATATCGGATATATATCGATATATATCCGATATATATCAACTTCCTGATATTTATTTTTATAAACAATTTTTAAGGTCTTTCTTAAATAAGATCAATAAATTAAACGCATTAAAAATGTGATTTACCAAATTTATTGAAAAAAGTAAACAAGATTCTCAAAAACAACAAAAAAAAATAAAAACACAATAGTTAATTAGTTAAAAAATTGATCAAAGTTCGTCATCCGAATCAGAAGGAATCTCCTGTGCAGACGCAGTGGTCTCATCCCATATCCATTCTATATTACTACTGTTGCAAGCTTTAGCTGTAGACGCATGCTCTCTGTTTAAATATTTAAACAAAAAAACAAGTTTGGCTGTTTTGTCACGTTCCAATCGATTTCTTAATTTTGATTGTACCAAGCCGAATGTTGAAAAATACCTTTCCAATGATGCTGTCGATGCAATTGCTGTTAGTAGCTTTTCACAAAATGTTAGAAAGTTTTCTTTTTCTGTAGGCCAACCGGTAAGGCATAATGACTTCCACCACACTAATGGAATTGCGGAATTGTAGTCCAAACATATATTTAGGAAATGGGAGCGAGTTAGATGTTAAGGCCATTACAAATGGCAAAAAATCTTCATTCCTACTGGCAATAAATGCATATGCTTCTTCTTTCTGCTCGTTGTTTAATCGTTGTCCAAGAAATCTATGATCCAACATATTTGCTGCAAAATGAGCACCTCCTAACGCCATATTTCTGCGCTTGTGAAAATGTTTTTTAACCTCAAGTGGTTGATCTTGTAAATCTTTTTCTAATTTATTCCAAATTTCAACAGCTACGGAAATAGTTGTTATTGCTCTTTGTATTCGATCAAGGGCCACTGCAATTGGTGTTAAGCGGGCTACAAGATCAACAGCGTTCTTTGCCACATGGCTATCGTTTACAATTTTAATAATTTCAATATCAATATCATCTTTATTGTCTTGGCATATTTGCACAAGTATACCTCTATTAACTAAATATGATTTGATTGCGTCACTCATTGTGTTCCATCGTACCTCCTGGGGCATCACTAGTTTTTTTATTTTTCCCTGCGCTTGTTTAAATAATGCAGCAGGAACATGCTTATTTCTAAAATATTTTATTACTCTAATTATAACATTTGTAGCTTCTGGAATTTTTAGATCCTGTGCTAGTAAATTTAGCACATGGGCTGAGCATCCATATTGAATAATATCAAAGTCAATAACAAGATCCAGGCGCATTTTTTGTACGTTAGCGGCATTGTCCGTTACAAAACTCCCCACTGTAACTTGAAAATCTTCTTGAGCAATTTTTATAGCTTTTATAGCAAGATCTCTTAAATTTTCTGCAGTATGACGATCTATGCCTGTGTCTACACAATCTATCAAAATAGATTCTCCATTTGAAGTCACTATGCTGCAACAAATAAGTGGTTCATTGTGGATATTGCTCCAACCATCCATTGACATACACACTGTAGAATTTTCAATTTCATTTCTGCAATCCGTTTTAACTTCTCTGTGCACAGTATTCAAAAGAGTATCACCTATTTGTTTTGCAGAGGGGCCTTTATAACCTGGGCGTAATATGCAGCACATTTTTTTAAACTCTGGGTGATCAGCGTGGTTGAACGGCGTATTTGTGGCATAAAAGTATCGAGCTATTTGCTTGTTAATATTAATTGAATGTTCTTTTGATGTTGCAATAATGTCCAAGTTACTAAAAATAGATAACTGTCTTTGTTTCTTGGCAGGCGGTAGAATGTCGCTATTATCTAAAAAAAAAAAAATGTCGAGCTATAATTCATATCTATAGGAATAATTTGAGGATTAAAAAATCTAATAAACCCTCGAATAAACCTGTATATATTTTTTAATTACCTTCTTCTTTACTTGTTGACGGTATCGGCTCTATATTTTGTAAAAATTGTCCCGGTTTCTTTGCAGGTTGTAAAATAACGCAATCATCTGAAAAAAAATATCGATCTGTAGTTCATATTTCTTTAGGAATACGCCCAGGAATAGTATTTATTTTACAATTTATTAAACATAATTTTTCTTTAATTTACTTTCCTCTTCTTTACTTGTTGATGCTATCTGTACAGTAATGTTCCTAAAGTCTTTAGCACAACTTTGTAAGTGTTTTTTCATTCGTGTAGGTATACCTTGCATTTCTTTTTGACACAGTTTGCACCTTGCCCAATTGCCACTATTTTTCGATGTAATACAGTCAAACTTTGCCCATACTATATCTTTATTCTTTGGCATTTTCTTTAAATATCTGTTATTATCACTACGATATCACACAATCTAATTAAAAGCACAACAAAAAGTACAAATGACGATTTTGCGGCGATTAAGTTAAAATCAGCATCTAAAGATATTCTAAAACGAAGTTGGTGATTCCCCCGAAAATGCTTTGCTCCATCGATCGGACAAACTGTCGGTAAATGTAAGTACCCGTTTTCAGCTGTTGCATAGGCGTGCTCGTGGTCTTAAATCACGATTAACTACGAAATTTTTACGCAGCGTCGCACATTTCAGTAAATCTATAAATATCCGTGATATATATCATTGCTTATAAATATCGATATATATCGTGATATATATCATGATAAATATCGGCGATATATATCGGTCGAACCCTGTTGAGTAGTGGTATATTACAATAACTAAAAGTCTAATATTACAGTGGTATTATCCTTGGTAAACTTACGTGACAAAAATATAGTTCTCTTAAAATCACGGTTGCCGTCGTGATACAAAATTCGATCGATTGCATGAAATTTTTTTAAAATTTCTGGTAAATGTTTTGGCATTTGTATTAAATTGGAAAGTCTCACCAAAATTGCTGTAAATGAAATCAAAACGATATTTGCCATTTTTGTTATAAATTTTTGACTGTTTAAACTTCCACTGCGCGTCGTGGTTTTATTCAATTTTGAAGAAATTTCTGGCATCTAAAATTCATTTTTTTATAATTATATTATTTAGTAATTAAATATTGAATACTTTTTGTTAAAAAAATTATAATTTATTATATTACCTCTTCTATATAAATAACCGCGTAAGGAATAAATCCTAAATGCGCCATACTTATTAAAAGAATTATAATATGTATAGCTGTCAAAAAGCTGGACCGTTTAATCTCATCTTTGCCGTGCTTTTTCTGTTTTGTCAACGGGCAAACTCCTGCCAATCTAGATATAATCAAAATTGGACTTATTGATTCAAAAACCGTTTTAGTCGCCCTCTTTGGAAACGAAATCATATTTACTGTCTTTTTGAATGTTTTGTTGTAATTTATACTGTAATAATAATAATAGTTACCTATTAATATATGTATATATAGCTAAGCAGTTAAATTTGTACAGGGCGATTCAGGATATTCAAAAAATTACCTTCAGAGAAACATTTTTTCTGAAAATTATCATCTGCAACGATAAAAAATGACTTTAATCCTGTCCTGTCATAAATATAATAAACACATAATCCTTGTAGAAAATATAGTCAGGTAAATGCATTTACATACTAAATATTCAGATAACACTATGCTATAAAAAGTTATGTGCCTTACGAGCATAGTACCTACACCTTGTATTTTATTTTCATGTTCAAATAATAAATGATTGATGGAACGGTAAAAGAATAATCAAATGCGTGATTATGATATCTTAAATAAATGTTGCTGCCGATCAAATTATATCAATTTTAAATATCTTTATAGTTTCGATGTAGTAGTAAATACATATTATTTTAAAATGCAAATATAAAATATAATCTTCAACAAGAAAATTCTAAATAAGGTATTTTTCGCGGCACAATCCAACATGCCCCGAAAAATATCTTAATGTATCTAAGTAGTTTATTTATTTTTAAGATTAATAGAATAAAACTTTCGAAATCATACAAGCATTGCGAAAGAAGAATTTTTAGAAATTCGTATAAAATAACACTTATTATGTCCCGAAATTAAAAAATGGCGTATAACCAGATCAGGCCCCATAGGTTTTATAAACATTTTTACATATTATGAAATGGCGTTTGATTAATTTTTTTTGTGTTGCAGACTTTTTTTTATTTGAAAGACGAAAATTGGCAATTTTTAAAATTTCTGTTTTTTGAGTTTACAGCGTTATAATTTTAAAGCTATTTGGTTCTTTTTTAGATTAAAGTACAAAAAACTGATTCCAACCGTGCTAATTTTGATTGATAAAAAATCTTTGTCAATTAATAAAAAAAACTTATTCTAAAATTACGAATATTTTTAAATACCAATATCCTTTTTTTATATAATTGTTGAACATTAGTGATAGAATATATTTTTTTAAATAATTGAGATGTTTCGGAAATTAAAATTCTATTCGGTATATAATCATAATGATTAAAATTATATAAGAAAAACTTTGATCTGATATCAATATAATTACTGTTATAATAATTCTAATTTAAGTAAAGATATTTCTGATTATTGAATTATTAAATAAAGCAGGTGCATTTCCTCTTCTGGTTTTCAGTCTACGAACAAGATTAACAAATTAAATCATTTAAATAGTTGAACTAATTCAGATGCAAAAAAATCCATGTGTGTCTGCAGTTTAGAGAAAGTTTGATATTGAAAATGAAAGTAAACGTAAGTTTGAATTTATTGTAGTTGATTATTGATTAATTTCCGGAAAATAATCTTATCAAAAAGTTAATTATCAATAAAGAGTTGTAATCGGAATAGATAATAGTTATAAATATTAATTAGGTATACCTATCCCGTGGGTTTGAAGGCAAATGATGTAATTTGACAGACTAATTTTGAAATAGTATAAGGCATAGGAAATAAAAACAGTAGGGTTCAGAGGGTTAACTATTATTTTAATACGAGAGGTGCAAGGGGTGGGTTGGCTCAGTACCGTAAAGTGACCAGATTTTTTAGACATCAATGGGAGAAAACGGAAAAAATATTTTTGGAAGAAAATAACCATTTTACGAATAAGTCATTCAGTTATTTATTTATAAACATTTCAAAACGGAAATCGGAACAAAAATTGTTATCTGTGCAACGAAACATAGAAACACAACAAAATTATTTAAATTTTAAGAAAAAATTCACTTATACATATTTTTCCGAGTTATGCACAGCTTTTAAAAATGCATTATTGTCCTTTATTTTTTCAAAAAACTGTTCACAACTGCTGTTAATATTAAATTTGACGAACAGCATAGATTTAACAGCAGTGGCTCGCGGTGACATTTTTGGAAGGGGAAGCGATTGTATAAAAATACAGCAGGCCAGTAAGCACAGGCGAAAATTTTTCGCGTTGCATTCACCATTTTGTCAAAATCTTGCTTTTTTCCTCAGTACTACGGATATTCGAGATTGAGATTTTTGAAGTGTTACTATTACTTTATTACCTGGTTTAGTACTAGAAGCTATAAAAAAACGTACCATTGAAAAGCTTCCTTGGTTTAAACGTAAAAAAATCATTTAACTGAAGTTTTTTTTATTTTTTCCAGCATTTTTCGCACAGTTGACACAGCAGTTGACATTTATTTATACTTAAATCTATTCGCCTATCCTCAATGGCTGCAAATTTGTCTATAACATCGTCGTAAAATTTTGGATTTTCTGATAACTGTTTAACAAACTGTTTTTCAATGGATATTAGGGCTAAATTAGAGTCTGTCTTCACTTGTTGAATTTCGTATAAAACTTTTAATGCGTTTTAAAGCTGAAAAACTTCGCTCAACTGACGCACTTGTGGCTGGGATGGTTATTACTAAATTCACACAACTTGACGACTTCACAAAGGGACTTTTTCAAACCAGTTGTTATAAGAAAATTTAACACATTGATGGGCGTCTTTTTATCACTAATTTCAGTTGTTTCATGAACAACACTTAACTGGGACTTTATTGCTGGAATATCGAAAAAAATTCCATAATTTAATTTTAGTTTAGTTTAATTCGTTAAAGTTTTGAAATCGAAAGTTCATTTGTTGTGAAATATTATCAAAAAATTTCGGCGTATAATCGACGATAGGAGGTCTCTCTGTCGTCGACATTATCAATTCTAATTCTCTTTCTTTCAGGTTCTAAGCCAATATTTTGAGCAGTGGCGGCTAGTGGCCAAAATTTTGGGGGTTCACAGTGACAGAATATAGATATCAGTACAGATGTATGAAAAAAACTTTCAGTGTTTTGGAAAGTTTATAATATACCTTTCCAAAACACTAACAGTTTTTTAACTACATCTGTACCCAGAGCTATATTCTGCTACTGTGAACCCCCAAAATGTTGGTCACAAGCCGCCCCTGATTTTGAGTCTTATTCCAAAAGTGTTAAAACTGATCTCGTTTTTTATTCATTTTATTTTTAAAATCATCAATTTGTTTAATGCAAAAGCCAATCTCATTTGACTTTGTCTGTAAAATGTCGAATAAAATGTCAGTAAAAGGGAAAATCTCTGCAAAAATATTGAGCAAAAAATTGAAATCAAAGTTTTGTTTGAGCCAATGCAAATACCCTTTAGCGGCAGTAACAGTTTCAGCATCCCATGTTTCTTTATTATCCCAAACGTCTTGAAAAAAGTGTATCAAAGATTCACGGTATTGAAACACTGTTTGCACTAAACGTCCATTGTAGTTTCATCGCGTCGGAGCAACTTTTGGAAACCTTTTTTGAACGTGAATGTCCAAAGCGCGAGTTTTTTTCGACGACTTTGAAAAGAAGGAAGCCAAACCACTAAGCGTCGAACAGAAAACTTTGCAGTCTTTAATATTATTCATGCTTCGCGATAAAACCAAATTAAGTCCATGTGCTATACAGTGAACGAAAATTGTATGTTTAAACTTCTCTTTCACTTTAGCTTGAAGGCCTCTTAAATGGCCAGCCATTACGGCAGCACCATCGTAGCTCTGGGCAACAAGCTTAGAACCACATTCTAAACTTGAAATAATGTCACAAACAATGCATCTGCAGTTCGTTCGCTAGCGTCCAAAAATCCTAAGAATCGCTCTTGAGGAATGCCATCCAATACATATCGCACAACAATGGATAATTGACTTAAGTTTGCTACATCTGTGGTTTCATCAAGCGCAATTGATACGAAAGGTGCTTTTTTAATTTCACTTTTAATGTGATCCATCACAACGTCGACAGTGCATTTAATTAATTCATTTTGGATTTTGTTTGAGGTATCTCGGAAAGTCGTCGAATGATTTTTTAGGGTATCATCGTATTTTACTAAAAAACTAAGAAGGTCCATGTAATTTCCTCGATTGGCGGATCCACTTGCTTCATTGTGACCCCTAAAACTTAGTTCATGCTCTCCCAATAAACAAGTTACATCTATTATTCGTTGTAAGACGTCCCTATTTTTTTTACCCTTTCATTGTGAATTTTGTTGCTTATTTTTAAATGATTGTCCAAACTATGTTCAATGCGAATGTTTTTTCTTTAATTGTAGCACTTATATGAGATTTGCTATTTACATGTCGTTTAACACTTTTGTGAAAATTATTCAAGTCTGTAATACCGACTGAGTTCTAATGTGTTTTTTCGGCTATATTAAAAAGTAGACAAGGCAAGCGAAACACTTTCTTCAAAATTTTGCAGCCGGTTAACCATTCACACTTTTCATAGAACCCTACGTGAAAATGCCTGGTAAATTTCTTTCCTGACTTTTCTACTTTCGTCTCTAAATTGATAGGATCCTTTAGTCTACTAGAATTAATAATGTCCGTTTTCTCTTCAAAATTTCTACTTGAAAATCCTTTTTTCAATAAAGAGTATACAATACAGACACAATTTACCACATTATTATTGCTCACAGGCACAGTGCATAGTTCCTCCAGTTTACAAAAAGAAAAACAACTACGAAAAACAAACCGAAATCTATCTGGTCTACGATTTTCCTCACACATCGATTCGAGGTGCGAATTGCAATATGCGTAAGACGACGTAAAAATCGCTGCCTCTCAACCGTATTTTACGTGTACAAACAGACTGACTACTGTCGCGGCAAGCGAAATCAATTGGAACATGCGCGGGCTTTTCAAGGGGGGCTTCCGCCGACGGAAGTATATGGTGTGCGTTTACACAATTAATTTTCTCATAAGTGGTGCGTGCGTTTACACATTACAATGAATTGTTAGTTCATTTACGAAGTTTACGTAATGTTTTAGAGAAAATATAGTACCTAATTTAATATTAATTTCTATGCATTGTAAACTGAAAAATATTTATTTTTAAATCTCAAAGTGTAGGGAAGCGGTGCTTCCCCCGCTTCCATGGACCGCACGCCCCTGTTTAACAGTCTCTACTTGGAGCTGGGACTTTTCTACAGTCCAGATTTTATTAACTTCTCTAAAAACTCTTTCCATAACAGCATTTCTTCCCGGAAGGCACAGACAGTATTCAACTACCTTTTTTACATTTGTAAAAGGAAAATTTTTCCTGAGAGAAATGTTTAAAAATCTACACCCACCTCAAACCCACATCATTACATTTGGAAATTTTTTCAGTGACTGAACTGACTGGCACCATGATTCTAGATAGTTTACTAAGTTTCCATAAAATAATCTTTATGTTCCGTGCCTGATTCTTCACAAAAGTTTTGTAATATGTGTACCCTCAGAGTATAGACATAAAAAATGAGTAAATTTTCATAACTATGCTCTCTATAGATCAGCAGCAGTCTGAAAAGCATTATAAACGATATGCGCACCGCAACCAACACCTATAATATTTTGCGGTAATTGCTCATTTAGCTTGGTAAAAACGTTGTTTTTTCCTTGCCTCTTCTGTCCACTAAAATTCGTATTTGCCTTGTCAGCACAAAAAGCAATATTTGTTTTTCTAAACCGTTGTTATTAATCACTTTCAATAGAAGATCTGCAATTATTTCTGAGGTTTCTCCTGGCAAAAGTCTGCGAAATCTAATAACCCCAGTTGAACACCTGATTTAATGTGGAAGTATCTAACTACTACTGGAAATAACTTTACGTCCTTGTGATTTGATGCATCAGTAAAATCAGTCAAAAAATTAGTATTTTCTAAATCACTATTAAGTTCACTATTGCCAGTGGAGCTATAACTTTTTTGACTATCGCTTCAGCTTTTGTTCTTTTACACGTGAATTTCTTTTCAAACAAGCGTTGTATTATTCCGGAAATACAGTCCATATACATAAAACTCTGATTGTGCTTGACAGTATGATAACTAAATAAGGATTCAGGAGCTTTTTTCGCTTTTTTTTAAATAATCCAACAGTTTAGAAGAACTAGCAGAAGATCTTAAAAACTGCTTATGTTTTTCGCTATCAAGATGACGCTTTATGTTGTACTTTCCCCCGTTTGCAATTGAAAACTGACCATTGCATTGTTCGCAATGCACTGTAGTATCTACTTTTGTTTTTTTATTAAATGGAAACTCTTTTTGCAGATCTTTATTGAATATACATGATCTTTTAGTAGCCATAATTTTATTTAAGTACTCTAAAAGTTTCAAATAAATCAAAGAATTGGTGTGATATGTATTTAAAACATTTCTTACCAACCCTTACTTTAAAAAACTCGACGAAGAGCGCGAAAATACATACACAAAATACGTCAGGCATCTACGCATGTGCGCGTATAACTGAGAGTGGGTAGGGGTGGATGATGGGACACATTTGAGTGGGGTACAGTGGCTCAAAATGGGGGACTGTCCCCCTTACTGGGGGACAAATGGTCACTTTACTCAGTGGTTAAAAAGTCATGACTTTGAGATCGAAGTGCCTCAGGTTCGAATCCCGCTGGTGGCAGGGATTTTTATTTAATTTAATAAATTTAATATTAATTCTAATGCATAGGTAGGATTCTCCACTCGACCATTCACTGTTAAGTTCTAGCAGTGCTGTTTCTAAAGTGGCGCTGGGAAACAGTAACAAAATCTACACAGAAGACTAGGCTAATAATCTTAGTAGTCAATGCCGTTGACACCAAATAAAAAAAAATACAAAGGGTGCTTCTAAAAATTCTGGAGTCGGGTAGCCTTTCGCCCCTTCCTCATTTTCCATGAAACCTGGCATTGAGTACCTAGTAAGAATTACATGACGATAGTGTCTTATTAGAATAATATAAAAAATATATTTTTGAAGATGCTTGTTTTAAATTGTATTTTTTGTTTCATAAATAACTGGACATATAAATTTAATTGTTAATAAATAATAAATTTTAGGTATAATGTATTTACTTTTTTATATATTTTTTTATTTTTAGCATTACCTATATGAAATAAATAAGAGACAAAATATAAAAATGTGATGATCATAAATCTAATAGAAAAACTTCATGTTTAATTGATGTAAGTGGACATATTCTGCTTATTTTCAAAATCAGAGTTGGGTCGGATACAGGAAAAAAGTATCCCAGTACCGGATACGGATACTTATAATGTATCCGGATACTTTAAAGGATACTTTTAAAATGAGTTAAAATAATATTTTCATACCAATAGTTAAAATTATGCAATAAGATTGATTACGAGTAACAATAAACAATACTAAGCATAAATAAATGATCGAAAATGGAAAGCGATATAATAGAAACAGGAAAAAACTACTCAATAAATTGTTTATTAAACATAAAGGTGCGTATAAATAAAACGAGTCGCGCCTGAACCGCGCCAAAAACTAGCCAGTGTCATGTCCATATAAATCTAACGAAATAAGCTCGTTGTTGGCGCGACTTGAATTAGACATTATACAGAACAAAAAATTCGAGGTACCTACCTACACCTACTTACCATTGCGTATAGTTAGGGACTCTAACTGATACAGAAAGTTTAGTTATATTGCACTATATAAAAACACAGGAACAACCGTCTCTTGTCTTTGCCAACTGAAACATAACTGGGCTAATGGAACCTCCACAAGTTTGTGACGCTAACACCAGACAAGAGTTTGCAGGATTTTTCCTGTAAAAATGTGCCGCAAGATGCTGAATCCTGACCGTCTGTATACTGGGTGAATCGTCGAATTCAACCTTGGCGATGAGAATTTTTTTTTGCGTTATTTTAAATTTTACAGGGTGCACCAAACAAAACTACAAATTATAATAAAATAATTATTTTGCTATTTTTTTTTAAGTAGGTACCTATTGCAATTGTGTTTTAAATATTATAATATTGAAAAATACGTATTTTATTTCTAATTATATATTTTAATTATATATTTTAATAGAGATAATATGGACTGATTGGATCAGTTACGATTGTGGTAAATAATTTAAAAGTATCCGAATACCGAAAAAAGTATCCGGTATCCGGATACTTACAAATTTGGTCACGGATACGGATATCGGATACAAAATTTGAAAAGTATCCGGATACAGCTTTCGGATACACATAAAGTATCCGGATACAGAAGTATCCGGATACTACCCAACTCTGTAACAAATAAAAAAAAATTGTTAACTAAACACAGGTATAATCAGAATTTTGTTTGGAAATAAATTATTATATTAAAAAAAAATCCTTAAGATATATTATACTCTTCACAGTTTAACAGGTCCCCTTAACCCCCATTTTAAATTAGATTTTTTTTAGAATCAATAGGTTTCATCCCCTTAGAAAGCTTTATTTGTTTGCAATATTTCAACTACTCTTCAGTAGGTCATATAATGATAACTATTATTCGCCTAAGGCTCATTTTCATGAATAATAGCTTAATATGCAAGTAGAATACTACACTTTATCCACGACTATTAAATATTTCGAATAGGTTTTCAATAAAGGCCTTATTTTTTCGATTTTACTTTTTTTTATTTTAATTTTTTAAATATTTTTATTTTTATTATTTTTTTATTTTTTACTTTTTTATTTTATTTGACTATTTTCTATTTTTTTTATATATAAAACAAAATTATTTATATATAGAACAGTTTATTATAGAATAGAGAAGGTTATTTTCTTTCAATAAAATTTACCGTATAACATTTTTATTGCTTAAAAATCCAATATTTTACCCATAAAAAAACTTCAATTTACATTTTTTAAAATAAAATACATCTCAGCTTTTAGCGTATTCGTCCTTATAACATAAACTACTATTATGTTATGAGGACGAAAAATTGGGTTTTACGGGTGACTACGAGAAGTTTGCGTAGTCGATCGCCAGCGACTCGCCAGAGATTCATTTCAGCGTATCGCCAGCGATTCGCTGGCGATCCGCCGGCGAAAGCCCAAAAAGCTGGCGACTCGCCGGAGATTGTCACCGGAATGTCATTTCACGTAAGTTTTCATGTTCTTTTATAGGGAAAAATTTGATATTCGTTCATTATTTTTTGAGTTTTAAGAAATGAATCATGAATAAAATGCGAGAGATACCGGTGATAATCCCTATAAAAGAAAATAAAAACTTGCGTGAAATGACATTCCGGTGACAATCTCCGGCGAGTCGCCAGCTTTTTGGGCTTTCGCCGGCGGATCGCCAGCGAATCCTGGCGATACGCCGAAATGAATCTCATATGGCTGTTAGTCGAGCCTGGCAACTCGTAGGAGTCCGAAAATACACTTTTCGTCCGTGTTTCATGCTTTATTGTTTATTGGAATGTACTTATAGATATTAAAAAAATATAGAAAATTAAATACAAATAATATTATTTTCAATTTTTCTTAGAACTGATATGGCTATGATCGATAAGAAAGACTCGGTAGGTATATTCTTGATAACAATTGAACAATTGCTGTCATGTTAATGTGCTTATGTCAAATCGATTTAATTATACTTCATTTAGTTTTTCTCTTATTCAATTAAAACTGTTTTTATTTAAATTTGATGAACAATTAGATTATGGACTACTATTTTACAATAGCAAAAAAATATCGCCAGCAGTATTAAAAGGTAAATCCAAAATAAAACAGACTTTTTAGTAGTTCATTTGTAGTATATTTAAAAATTCTCCTTTTCTATTATGTCCTCTGTCCGAAAAACGACGTAATATGTCACATTCGAATAAAAAATACTTTAAATACCTATCAATAATAGGATATAGGTACTATATGCAAATAAATTAATACTTACTATTACTTTATGATAGTTTAGGGAGAGAAATGAAAGCACAAACGGAATCACAATGTGAATGTTAAAAAGAAACAAAAATATAACTCAACAGCAGAGATCAAGGTGATAACAATAATTCATTACCTAGTTCAGAAAATAAATAATGCGAAAATTCTAATATAAAGAAAAGTTCTGTTCATTATACATGCGAAAAACAACAAATAATAGTTTCATGTTAACACGAATTTAAGATTTGAAAATATCGCATTCACTAGTGATTAAAATAATTTTGGCAGTGGTGACGCATTTTTTAAAACTTTTTACGTAGATCAAGGTTTCTAAATATAAGTTTTTCATGTAAGATATTTCGTAACGTTTGTTTAATTTAAAAATAGTTTATTTATTTAAAACACTTTATTTATAATTTATTTATAACGTACTAATTAATTTATATAATACTTAGACATTATTATAACTTACAATTCTAATTTATTTATTACAATTTATTTTTTCTATACAACACATAAATTGAATCTTATTGTCTGTCGAAAAGTCGCGCTATTTATTTTATTTAGAAATATAACATTCTCGAAAGAACCAACTCTGACTAGAAGCTCAGTGTAGAAGTTCTGGAAATTATTCTCCACGAGTCAGACTGCGATGGAAAACATTCGATTCGGTTTCTCGAGATGGGTCTAGATATGGCCAGCGCTAGACTTACTGTCGCGGGTAAGGTACCAAATAAAGAACAGAGTCAGCTTCGCGTTACAATATGTTGAACCTTTAAAGTTTTTCTTCAATGAAATACCACATGTGGGTTCTGATCCAATTAGAGCAGCTACACTCAACCTTTTTTTCCTTCAGGCCACATATGTTTGCTATATTACATGGGCCACAAAATTTTGGGGTGATGCCTTTAAAATTAGTGGGGACTGATTTTACATTAACTGTCCATGTAATAAATAAAACACAAACCTTAATATATCCAAACGTTCATTTAAAAATTAGCGTGATATTTAGCCCAGCGACCGATGAATGTTCTCGTGCATTGCCATCAAGATTTTAAAAATTTAGAAATCCAGAGTTTTGAAAAATCAGCTTCCTAATAATAGTGTTTCGAGCAGTGCATAAAAGCTTGGCGGTCCGCAGGTTGAGTATGGCTGAATTAGAGTTTTCTCAGCTCCCTTCCTAGGTAGGAGGTCTGCTTTCTCGTTTCCCAATACTCCCTTATGTCCCGGCACCATACAATAGCGACCTTGTTATGTTCTGCAAGCTGGAGGGACTGTTTGTTGATATTTGAATATGAATTTGGATTGTACTTCTACCCTTTTCAGTAGGTTCTTCAAGGGCTGCCCGGCTCTCTTATCCATAAGAGAGCCATATATTACTTTCGTCACATTTTCTTCATTGGAGACGGAAATCAAATTTTCCTTAGAAATATTTTGTATCCGAAAGATTTCTTTTCATAAGGAGTCGTAGAAAAATTATTTACTATTCAATTAGTTGATTTTTCCACTTTATTCAACTTATACTTGTTTATTTTTATTTTTTTATGGAAAATACAAAACATGAAATTTGGACCCCATCTGTATAGTTATAACAGGATATAATTTAATCAATTAATCCAAATTTTATTTTGGCTTCCGCCATTTAAAATTGAAAAATGTCAAGTTTGCAATAAAACCGTAAAAAGCAAAACTACAATTTTTTTAAAAACAAAGATCACTTTCGCTGCAATGCTGCATTACTTTCCCCGTATTCTCCCTTAGTCGATACACGAGTTTATAAATATATGTGAAGAATTCTTAGTGCGTGTTATCTCATTTTCTCATTTATTATGGGCTTACGTGTTCAGTGAAACTAGTTACCTACTTGTTAAAAGGTAAGTTATGTAGTAGGTACTTTACTTTTTGTGTTTGTAGAAACATTGTTCTTTATGTAATCAACATTTCTCGCTGCGGTTTTAAGAGTATAAAGCCAACATAGCTTTTTTTGGAAAATACAATCTAATAATACTCTATCCATGTAATAATTTTTATTAAAAGAACATCTTTTAATATTTATATTAGTGTGAAAGAACTACCTTTTTTCCTTTTAGATCACTATTTCTAACTGATAGGTATTTCTAAGAGTAGTCCTCCTATACAATGCCTTATGTAGCATTTTTCGAGATACACATTTGATATTCAGCTTGAAGGATGGTGCTTAAAAACTATAAATTTGACATTCGCTTGTAGGTTCATTATATCTATTTTTTTTTATAAATTTCAAAAATCTTTTAATCTGCTTGTTTTATTCTTGTAAAAAAATAATTTTTAAAAAGTACGCTTGTTTTATTATCATTAAAAAATATTTTTTAAATGAATGATTACTCAAGACTACTATTCTAGAGCGCATGAGTTTGTTGCACAGACCGTTAGGCGAGTGCCGCAATAAAAAAATATAGAATTATCAAAAACTAAACTATTATATACATTCAGAATTACAATTGGCAGGCAAATTATATACCATTGAATAATGAATAATATTGAATTATTTATGCTATTTTGAAAGATAAAAACTTAACCTTTTACGGGTGGTTGTTCAGGATCTAGGGGGACAATTTCATACTGCCCCATTGGGCCACCCGCCGCCCACAGCCTACCCAACTCTAAGTTTTTAAATAACACCCTATATTTTTTGGATGTTTTTGAAAGAACGCAATGTTCTTGATATCCCTATGTGAAAAAGCTAATCGTTTCAAATAACATTATCCCAATAATTCCAAACTTTTAAACAGTACTGTGACCCAGTTCCATATCTCCTCTATCTAATTTAAGTTTTTTCTAGACACTCTATAAAAACTGTAGGGACTTAGGTGCAAGTCCATTCTAGTGGAAAAATATTGGATCAATTACTTGGCTATTAAGAATTCAGCCCATGCATTAATTTTTAAGATATTGTCACGCTTCGTATAAATTCATATTTTTCCTAATTTTAATTAATTATTTAAATAACATCCTGTATATAAAACTTTGTTTAAGTATGTCGACAATTTGTTTTGAATCGCAATCATGTGCAAGGTTGATTATTTAATAATTATTAAACATTATTTTGATAACAATAAACTATGAAAAAGTTATAAAGGTAATGTCGGGGGGATGCGCAGGGCTTTTTCCACAGGAAAGGATCCTCCCTATAGGAGGCCCCTTGTAGGAGATTCCCAGTAGCAGCTCCATCTCAGGGTCCCCATAGTTTAAATTTAAAGTCTTTTTGTATTTTAAATAGCAGTTTTAATAGTTAGGCAAGAGTTGTGACATGTGCCCCAAATATTAGTGGAGTTGGTAAGTTTACATTTTTGTGTACTTGTTATTACATTGAGCCCTAATTTGTGTGTGTCGAGCTGTGACCTCTTTTGTATTTTTATGTTAAATATATACTATATTTGTTTTAAGAAAACAATGTTTCTTTTAATCTTCAGAGGTTTTATTTGCCGAAAAACCCCCTATATAGTTAATAGCTACGAAGCCATTTAGTTTAAGGCAAGAGAGTCCTTACACGATTGAGGTCTGAATTTGTATATTTTGTTATTCAATCCCTGGGACATAGATAGTCCCATAATTATTTAAAACACGTAAATCGTGACATTTTTTTATTAAAAACACGCATAACGTGACAATATTGTGTGTGGCCTTCTCGGAAAATGTGGGGATTTACGTCGCTCTAATATCGACAGTTGTGTCTATTCACAAGACCATTTAAGTAAAGATAACTTTCTCATCACTGAAGCAAATACTTCGCAGAACATTTCTATTTTACCGAATCATATCTGTTAAAAATACCTTTAACATAAGTATCAGAATCGGGAGAATGATTCAAGGCCGCCCCTGTTGAATTTACTTAAGAATCAATTCAGGGCAAGGTTGGTAAATCAATAAAATAAAAATAACTAACGAGGTTATTATCCAATAGAAATGCACAAATTCAAAATCGATAATAATGATTAGGCAAAAGAAAGACAGTTGGTAATATGTATGCGCGAAATAAATGCGCACGCCGTAACTGTTTTTGGACCGCGGCACGACTCGTCTCAACCTTTATAAAGGAAACATCGTTTATCGGTCTTCATCTAACGCTTCAATGACGTCCAAATAAATTATAAATATTCTGAGTAAGATATATGTAAATATGAAAATAAACCGTGTTTATTTTTCTAACGTCGATCTTTTAAACGAAAGCCAACGGCTTATGAACGCATGGAAATACAGTCCTTCCTGGAATTATAACCGAGTGTAGCATGCAAAGGGGATAATATCCTGATGCAGGCGACACAACAATATCTGTCATTATTTCACAAAATTCGACTATTCTGTCGAAATCACCATCATCCAACTCTTGATGAAGTATAATTTTATAAGGGTGCATTTTGTTAATTTTACCTTATGGCATGTTGATTTTAGCTTCCCAGATAATTCGAATAATTTTCTCAACGAAAGATATGGATCCAAATTAATGTGAATGTGCCCTAGAATTGTTATAGTTGCGTTGATTCATCTCGTACACCATGATTACTCGTATTCCGTTTTTATTATTATACTTTTCACAAAGTATAGCCTGTGACGAGTATTTATATTATGCGTTTAGTTTAGTTCCGTCCGATGTCACGTTTATGAAGACTAGAGAGAAGGAGGCGAATCGGTAATGGACAAATTTCAAATTTCCGTCCTTTTTATAAAGTTCGCGAAATTGTCTGTAGTTGACATATCGAATGACAGCGGTGTCAATTTTCAATGTAAGTCAATGTAAAATGAAGTGATTTTTTGAAAAAATGGTTAACAGAATCAAAATAATGTGAAAAAAAGTACCCGAGTACAAGTAATATGAGTGACAAAAACCATCAAAGTAAGATTTACGTCGCTCCAGATTGTAAAACGGGATAAAAATCAAATGTAAAACTAAAGAAAACACAAATTTGGTCATACATACCCAATTTGTATTTTATATAGATAAAATTAAATAATTTATCAATTAACACATATAAGACTTTTAGAAATAAATACAACAGTATGTTCTGTGCTTTATTTAGCTATAAACAAGTTTATTTTAATTATTTTGACAAAATGATGTAAAATTCCCATAAGAAGCCTTGTATTTTGAACACCGTATGCAGTACCAGCGCCCATGCGGTTAATTATAGAAGCTCAATTAGCATACGTTTTTTAGGACCGTATTTTGAGCATGCCGATTCGCCTTCTTATCTCTAGTCTTCATAGTCACGTTTTTTGTCAGCTCGATAAGTCAAAAACGAAAAACGATATCAATTTGAACATTTCAGGAAAACCAAGCTCTATAAAGGGGCGAAGCTTATTGATTTTGAAAAAAAAAAAAACTGACTAAAAATGGAAGGTTAAGGGGAATTGAAATATTAAAAATAAATAAATTACGAAAAATGATATTGACTCGAAATTTTTAGCAAAAATCAAGCTCTATAAGGGGACAAAGACTATTGAGTTTGAAAAAATCTGATTAAAAATGGGGGTTAAGGGGGTTAATAAAAGCGATATCAACATAAAATTTTGAGTAAAAATTAAGCTCTATAAGGAGATGAAGCATATTGGTTCTGAAAAAAAAAACTTGAATAAAAATGGGAGGTTAAGGAGGTTTAAAATATTTAAAAAAATCCTAACTAAAAAATAAGAAATGATATCAATTTGAAATTTATAGCAAAAATCAAGTTCTATAAGGGGACAAAGACTATTGATTATAAAAAAAAACTGATTAAAAATGGAGGGATAAGGGGGGGTTGAAATTAAATAAAAATCATAAATCCAAAACGAAAAGCGATATCAACATGAAATTTTTAGTAAAACTCAGATAAATTGGGGAGTTAAGGGGGGTTAAAATATAAAAAAATCCTAACCTAAAAACGAAAAATGATATCAACTTGAAATGTTTGGCCAAAATCATAAGGGGACAAAGCCTAATGATTGTAAAAAATCTGAATAAAATGGGGGTTAAGGGGGTCTGTTAAACTGTGAAGAGTATAATATATAATGCCAAGCATTATAGATCTTCATTCTAGTTTATAGATCCAGTTTGCAAAAATTCTCTAATAGTATTCTTAGATAAACAACAGAGATACGTTTCTGTTTGAATGGTTTTCATTAAATAAGGTCGCCGTCATGGAATAATTTTTGTATGCAGTCCCATAAAGTGTAAAATTTTACTATTATTAATATTAATGAGACACACAGCCACAATTTTGACAATTATGACTAACTTATGAATTTCGGAATTAATAATTTATTCTGAAATCTGAAAGGTTTAGTCCAGGGAAATGAATAATTCAACATTAATAAAAACTCCTATTTGTTATTTGAATAAAGTATTATTTTCATAATTTGAGATTTCTCACTTTCTCCTTTACCATTTCCCCAGCGCCCCCGGGGAAGTCTAATGCCAGAATTAAATTCGGCATCCCCGAAAACCCTAACCTACTCTGTTTTTTCTAGCTTTTTCAGGGGACAATACGAAATTAAGACACGACATATCCTCAGATATCTACAATTCCCGATAAAAATTCTTCATAATCCCTTAATAATACCCCAAGGGTAAGGAGTAAGGGCGGCTATATTTAGCATAATCATAATAAAGAAATTTACGGCATGTAACAGGCGGAGGGATCGCCTTAGGCCTTAATAGTTCACTTTTAGGGTCGCACACTTGTACTGTGTACAGTGTGTTTTTATTATGTGTTGATGATTATGTATGTAAAATTTTTAACTGTAAATAAGTGTCTAAAACCAAACCAAACCAACCGAAAACCCCCCGAGTATTGATTTTGGAGTGATTTTTATGGACGCTGTCATTCCCCCCCCCCAATCAACCCCGGACAACCCCACAGAGCTACCCCAGAGCGCCCTAAGGAAATCTAATGCCAGAATTGAATTCGGCATTCCCGAAAACTCCCGAGTAACGAGATTGGAGAGCTTCTCATGGACTATGCAATTTCCCCCTCAGAATGACACCCCGGATACCACCGCAGAGCCGCCCCCGAGCAACTGCGGGTAATTCCGATGCCAGAATTGAATTTGGCATCCCCGAAAACCCCCCGAGTAACGAGTTTGGAGCGATTTTCATGCACGCTGCCATTTCTCCCCAATTCACCCCCCCACAGAGCCACCCCGCGCACCTTTGGGTAATTTTAATGCTAGAATCGAGTTCAACAGCCTCGAAAACCCCCGAGTAACGATTTCCGAGCGATTTTTGCGAGTTTCCAGTCGTTCCTATAATGGTGCAAGTAATGATGCAATTGGAAAATTCATTTTCCGGCCAAGAAGGCATTTTTCAAAAAAATGACTAAACCAGACGATATAGACTTTTTTCCTGGGACCTTCCTGAACACAATGCAGAAAACCGCATCTCGATATCTGCTGTCCCTAAAAATTTCCGCTATTCCGGTCGATTTTGATCTAAATGCCCTGGACTAGTTTAACTTTAAATATTATGTCATAAATATCATGATGTTACTAGTGTTTTACATAACCAAAAAAATACAGATTGTTCTTTAAAATTTTGGAGTGAGGTAGCTGGGGCAAAACGCCTTTAAATATTTATTTCAAATGTGGTGACTATAAATTCTCTATTTTTAGTCAAAAAAGTAAGAACCTCTTATGGATAATTTGCTTCTAAATAAAAGTCTGCATGTACTGAGATAATTTGTAACGACTATGTATTTTTAAATTCTAATCTAGTTATCACGTGTCAAGTTTTTAATAGTTTTGTTTATTTGACAAGATCTTGCTAAATCAAATTAGAAAAAAAAAACGTTTTTGAAAAATTTTAATTAAAACTTTTAACACCCTCTATCTCGGTAACTAAGCACTTAAAGGGTACATGTTCAAATATCAAAATTCATCAATTAACTTGAGTTTTTCTGTGGTAGAGCGTTGTAGGTCGAATATAATAACACCTTGTATATGCTTAGAGCTTACCTACACATATATAAATACCTACGTAATTCAAAATCCTTCTCATCAAATTTAACTTTTAAAAATGTCCGTCCGTCTGTTCGTCCGATGTCACGTTTTATTCAGAAAAATCAAGCTCTATAAGGAGAGGAAGATTATTGATTTAAAAAAAAAACGATATCAACTCGATATTTCAGTAAAAAACAAGCTCTATAAGGGGACGAAGCCTATGAATAAAAATGGGGGTTAAGGGGGATTGAAATTTAAACAAAATCATAAATCAAAAACTAAAAGCGATAAGAACATGAAATGTTTAGTAAAAATTACTTATTCTTACTGATTCTGAATAAAAGTGGGGGTGTTAAGGAGGAAGGATTGAAATTTTAAAATAAATTCATAACCTAGAAACAAAAAACGATATCAACTTCAGGTAAAATCAGTCTCTATAAGGGGATGAAGCCTATTAATTCTGAAAAAATCTGATTAAAAATGGGGAGGGGGGTTAAGGGCGGTCTGCTAAAATGTAAAGAGTATTACAAAGTATTGAATGCCAAGTATTTATATACCTTAATCTAGTTTTAATTTAATATACTTTGTAATTGTATACGGAGGTTTATTAAATTATACAAGGTATTTTTCAGTTCTGATCGATTTTATCAGAAAACACTCTGTACATATCAAAATAATTTAGAATGTGTAGTTTAAAGCTGCCTACAATTTTCATAAATATTTGTCTACTTTATAATAACGGATAAATTGCACTGAGTCATCACCTTGCATATTAATCTGTACTTTTTTGCAATTTACAGATGAACAACTGGTTGAAATTTCTCCTATTCTCGGTACTTCTGGGATTCGTGAAGGGAGCTCATTTCATAAGGCTAGTCATCTTAGCTGGATTAGGTCTGGCAGGTTTATGGATGGTTCACACATTAGCACAAGATTTTAATACAATCCAAAGTAATGGAGGCATTAACCTAAATCCTTCTGCCGGCGATAGGGAGTTATTTAAAAGATCTGTTGATGGAAATGGTAAAACTTTTATAGATTGGGAAATGGTACTTTCCAGAGATCCTGCAAGTTGTGCTAGAAGTTTTTTGTGCCAGCTCTCTGCCACTGATTTGGAACTTTTAACCAACGAAGAGAAAATAATGCTTAATTTGGTCAGGTAAAAAACAATTCTACCATTATAAATTTTAAACTATACCAGGTGTCCCATATGTTCCTAGCCACAATAGATCCACTTTGGTCGCAGTGGAAGGCGATTATATCATGCCACTTTTAACCCTATGTTAAAAATAACTAACTACAGGTGATATTAAATAGAAAATAGTAATATTATAAAAAATTCAACTTTCGTTTTAATTGACAAATTATAAAAACTAACTTAACATTTCCTTTTCCAAAAAATTTTACGTTTTACATACATTAGTGCGACCGAAACTCGAATTTGCCTCAGTAATCTGGATGTAGGTCAAACGTTAAATGATGTTGAAAAGGTACAAAACAAATTACCGAGACAATTATATTTTAAAAAGTATCACATTTGGCCTGATTATTTGACTGGTAGAAGCACTGAGCTCAGATCTAAGTTTAATGTGTTATCTTTGGACCAAAGACGCACTGTAACAAGTATAATATTCGTGTATAAAATAATAAATCATGGAATAGGATTTTCCGGAAATTTTATCTTTATTAGGATTCAATGTAACTACAAGACGCACTCGCTCCTCTCGTGTATTCAACATTCAAGTTCTTATCATCTCGGGCTCCTCTTGCAAACACACTAAGACTAGCAAATCAGGTTAATACCTTAATTCTCTTAAAAATAATTAATTCTGAATACCTCATTGTAGTTTTTATGTTATTTTATTCTATTTTAATTAACTTTTCTTGGTTTTTGTTTTCAGCCTCTACTTTTTTGTTAAAAAAAATCAAATTATACTTAATCAAACAATATTATACATAAGGATATCCATGTAATTAGCCCAATATGCCTGTTTGCATGAATAATAAATAAATAAATTTCAAAAATATAAACTGTCATTAAAAACATAAATTGTATACTGTAATTTTATGTATTATGGTTAAAAACACCAATTATTTGATATACAGGTGGTTCTCCTGTATTCCAGTCTCCGTTTTAACTATCCAAAGTATGCTTTTGCTCATTCAAATCTTACTAGAAAGTTGACGTTTTCCACGAATTGCCATAATTTGACATTATTGGCGCACACGTGCGGCAAAGTAACTTTAGCACACGCTTTTCTATTTTCATTTAAATTAAATAAAAGAAAGCTAATCGGTATTTTAAAACAAAATGAGGCAAATCTAAAATATTTTCATTGATTTCCTAATATTTTAGATCATCGATCCAACAGTATTTTCCGTAAATAATTAAATCATAAATAATTACAGACATATAAGTACTTAAACATTTTTGCTCTTTGAAAAGAAGGCTTATGTCAAATAAATATTATAACGAAAGAAGGTAACCCATTTCTAATAAAATTAAATATTTATTAGAAAAAATATTGTGAGTAATTCGAGCAGAAAGTCCCTTGGCAGCATTAAGAGCGGAAAGTGCTACTTTGACACTCTTGAAATACCTATGTATATCATATATTATCTTTTTTAAAACAAATGGTCAAAATTGTAAAAAATTTACTGAAAACTTATTGGAAATATTTCATTAGATAACACCCAAAAGTAATTCATATGTTTATAAGGGATCAACATCAACCCCTTGTCAGCCTTAGATAACACCCAAATATAATTCATAAGTTTCTAGGGGGTGGTTTGAATGAGGACATTCGAAACTGCATCCCGAATCGGTCAGGTCGAATTTTTAACATCGAAACTGCATCCCGGGTACAACGAAACTGCATCCGCGGTGCACATTTTATTACTACTAAAATTCTACGAAAATTTAACCAGTGTTATCATATGTAATTTTTGAAATTTATTCTACCTACAAAGTTAAAGAAACATACATAAAAGGTAAGTTATATAAGAAGAAACGCTAATTCTATCTAAATATAAAACCGTAAACGGTGTAAACTGTTAACTTTGCATTTAGAATTATCTTGTAAAATAGATTATTAAAATTCATTCCAGCTTAGATTGTTGTAGAGCAAAGTCAGATAAATAAAGTCTCTAATCTTCAAAGAGTAAATTTTTGTTTTTTTAAAAAATTATTTTCGAGCTAAATAAATTTAACTGGTACTTTATTGAACCCTTACCAGAAAAATGTTAGAAAATGGGACATGCATATAACAGAATTATGGGAAGATATATTTTTATATACTGCAGTAAGCGAACATGTAAGGCATTTGTGAAAACCCAAGGATCTGACGATACAATAAATAGTGCAATCAGTTTTGGATCACAATCATGAAAAGTTATCCGATTAAGTTTTTAACAGACATCTCGTGAGTAATTCAGTTAAGCGTAAAGCTGTGGATGACATTTGTGAAAAACCCTTAAAACTCATTAGAAATGAAATTAAAAATTCTGCAGTCGAGACCTTAACCACAAAGGACATTGTAAGATTGAGGCAAAATATATACAATGCTAGATCTTCTCTTCTTTTTAAAAATCCTAAAAATATTTCCGAATTTCATATGGCAATTGAGTCGTCTCCTATTTTAACCAATCAGGAATAAAACTTCTTGCTTAAAAATGACAAAGAAAATAATATTGTCATATTTTCGTGTTAATCAAACCTTAAATTACTGTCATCTGTTTCTTGTTGATGGTACATTTGAATATTGTCCCCGTTTTTTATTCCAGTTCTCAGTTATTTACAATTCATGATCTTAAAAATAATAATTACATTCCATTAGTTTTTCATCTCCTTCCTAATAAAACATTATTATCATACAATCTTGTTTTTCAGTATATAATAGAGGAGTGTATCAAACTTAACCACCCTGTTTCGCCAAAAATGCATGGGCGAAGTTAAGGGGGGCCCCCCAAAAACCAAATTAGCCCCCCCAAAAATAATTAGAACATTTATCGCACATCCACCCAAACATTTCAGAACAGAAATAAAAAAATAAAAAGAATCGTGCCATTTGATTGATTCTGCAATTTTACATTTAGTTCAGGAGGCAGTGAATTTTTTTCGTATTCATTTTTCCAGTCGGTGTATATGAAAAATAAACGGTTCTCTTAGTGACAAAAACTAAAATTTTTGAGTCTGACACTTATTTTCCCAGTCATAACTATTTTACATTTACTAAACTAGAACATAAAGCTTATAAAAATAGCAGTTTGGATTATCATGAACTGTTTATAATAATAAGTCTGGCTGATTTACGAAATTGGCTAATGAGTCTGGTAATATCTTCTAAATGGAAAAAATATAATATTTTTGCTTTTATTTTCCCGGGTTTGAAAATTTGTCACGTGATAGATTAAATTATAATTTTACACCTCCATTTTATAGCCAATCAACTGCTGTTATTTTAAAACACTTTCATGACAACCAGAAAAATTTCCGGAAATTTTTCTTTTGGTGGGTACCCTGAACGAAATTATACTGAACATTTTTTTGACAGTTGAGCAGCTCTTTCATGCAAATAAAAAATTTGCCATTTCAGTGGTTAATATTTTATTTAATACCAATTATAACTAGGTAGAAATACACTACATTTATTTTATGTAAAATAATAATTAGGTTTTTCGCGTCAACTAAACGACTTCAATACGACAAAAAATTTGATTTTAGTCGTTTTAATGCATGTCTGTCAAGTTTTAAAATTTGAATATTTTGGTGTAAAACTTTCTTACCCAATACCAAACGTGCCTAAATTATTATCAGTAAATTTTTGCATATTTTAAGAACATTATCCATCTACTTAGACTAAATTTCAAAATATTCGTAAGTGAAAATACACGTCTGGCTGACAATTACAATTACAGAGGCCTGCCAGACTCACAAGTAGTGTCCGACCGAAGGTTCGGTTACGGTTTCGGCCAACTTTGGCTTTAAATAATAGTTTCGACTACAGTTTCTGTTTCGGCGGAAAACTGGCCGAAACGGCAGCCGACAGCGAAACTACTTTTAAAAGTTTTCGTATCACAATTGGTCCGGCACAATGGCGACTGTGCCGGGTGCCATTCCTACACAGTGTACGTACACACAAACTTCTCTGCTTTGTTTCAAGTGAACATGTCAATAAATTTATTAATGGCTTCTTTTGATCACATAAATAAACAGGTGGTAATAAGTAAATGTAGCTAAAATTTATAATACGAGTTAATTAGTCTAAAACAAGGATTACAATGAGATATTGCAAATTTCAATAAGAGATTGCCTTAAAAGAAAGTTCTTGTTTTTGTTTTGGCCGAAACTAAGAAAGGAGCCGAAATTTGGTTTCTGTTTCGGTTATAAAACCGTATTTCGGTCGGACCTGACAAGCCAGGTAGTTAAACGAGGAGAGGAATAGTAATCGAACGTGCCGAATTTAGCGCGCCTGACGGTCATTAGACGAGTCTGGCAAGGCTTTCGGGGTGTTCCACATTAGCCAGATTGTATTTTAAGCTGTTATCATAATATACATTTTTCTAGTAGTGAGAACACTTGCAACAGGGATCCTTACTGGACATTGCCAACTAAAATTACACCTTAGTAAACTGAGAGTAGTAGAAGATAGTGCAGATTTTGTGAGGAGGAGGAAAAAATCTTCATTCACATTCTAACTAAATGTGTAGCACTTCAGAATCCAAGGGCACTATACCTAGGAGCATATCAAATAGAAGAGGGAGATTTACCTAACTTGAAGCCACTCCAAATCCTACACTTCCTTGAGAAGATATAATTGAAAGGATCTTTATTCGCGATTCAAGATAAGTGATACGCCCTCTGGAGGAAATTTGTAGAAAGTCCCTATAAGTAGGATATCGTTCAGTGTTGCCAGAAGTAGCAAAATTTCGCTACGTCGTCGGATTTTAGCTCTTGAAGAAGTGGATAAGACCTTTTATTTAAGAATCAAAATTTGTGTATATGTAATCATACTCTATATTTATTTAAGGACTTTTTTATAAAACCGATTTATTATATTATTTTTTTTTTTAATTTCAGTTCATTTATTAATTTTGTTTTAAAATCAGTTCATCATATGGCAACGAGTTCATTGTTTACATTTTAATTTGTTTTTCTTACTTTTTAGCTTTAAATTTGTTTATTTCTTATAGTATGTGATAGTGTTTATGTTAAAAATGAAATCTGCGAAAAAGTCCCCAGCAAATTTCAATCTATATGGTGTTAATGTCAAAATGAAAACTGAAGTATTCATTATTTTCCAAGTGCAAGTCGTAAAATTTAGTTTTTTTATCATAAATGGATATCTACAAATTCACAATATTGAAATTTTGCAAAACTTTGTTTAGAATCGATATATGATATTTTATCTATTTTCATAGATTCGCCAGAATTTTTTTACTTAACTTCAGTAGGTATACCTACCTCTAGAACTATTATATATTATATGACTAGGGCTTTAGCCCCCCCAGATCTGATGACATAACTTCGCCCATGCAAAAATGATAACAGCAGATTTTGAGATTGCTATTCATAAAAGCATCTACAAGGCGTTCCCAGAAGCAAGTCTACGAGGTTGTCGCTTTCACTTAGGGCAGTCATGGTACAGAAAAATTCAGGAATTAGGCTTAGTTACAGAGTACCTACCAAAAAAGGGGGAGAATGAAACGGAAATATCAAAGTTTTAACCTTTGTTTTTGGATTACCATTTCTTCAGCCTTAAGATGTAGGCGACATTTCGCAACTAATTTAACACAAATTAAGTCTGTATCAATGAAAAAGTTACGCAGTTTTGAGATTATCTCGTTGACAATTATATTGCAGAAGATTCATCTTTTCCACCATTTATATGGGCAGAGCATTCTTCTTCTTTGCAGAGAACCACCAATTGTTGTGTCTTTTCATCCGAAATATAATGCTTCCTTTTACGCCGCTCACCCTAATGTGAATGTTTTTATAAATGTGATAACTCAATTTCAAATTGACACATATATAAACATTAATAGTGTTCTAATCCCAAAAAAACTTGACATTCGAAGTTTAAGGAGTGATTTAAATCAACATAAAATAAGTAAATTAGACTTTATTAAAATAATTTCGTATAAATTTAGAGCTAAGTTTTAATTATATTTTACAGTTTTAATAAACATTTAAATATGTATTTGTTGTTGAATTTTTGCCCATTAGTCAATTTACAAAATACCTAGATTAATTAATAAATTAACAGAAGTTACTAAAAAAAAAAATCAATATTCTTCTAAAAAATATTTTCTAAAAATGTTACTGACTGAATATAAAGAGAACATTTGTAGAATTTTTAATAAACGACGCAAAAGGTGGCAACAATGGCTCAATTTTACAGCTAAATTTGCTTAGCTTACGATAAGTGACCCTTACCTTTTTTGGGATGCAGTTTCGTAAGAGCCTTTGAATCAACCTCTTGTCAAACTATCCTCTTTTTGGAAACATTATTAGTCATTTTTTCTATTGTGAAAATTTGTTGAAAAGTTGATAAAAAGTTCATGAAATTTTGGTTAAAATTAAATCCATTTTTGGATAACATGCACATCATTCAAATGACAATGTGCTATCCCGTTTCAATTACATCATAATTTCAAATACAATTTTTGAATTTCTATTTTTATTTCTCTTGATAAAATATGGAACATCATTTAGGCGGACGTATTTTAAAGATAATGCAATGATTAATAAACTAACGTGCGTATGATAATAGTCCAATTTTTTTTTTTTTAAATGCTCGGAATTTACACATTCCGATTACATTGGTAAATAGTGTAATAAGAGGCGATAAATTTTGATATAAAATTCACGGCTCGTACCATATTGTCATTATGATCCTTTTATAAAATAAATAACTATTAAAAATCCGTTACATTTATTATGCTTTGCTTTTTTAGATCATCAGCACAAGAAGAAACATGGGCCAGCAGACAATTACAGGATGCTCTAAAAAGTGGTGAAAAAGTAACAAAACCAAGTCAATGCATGAAAATTTACAAGTTTTGTCCTTACACTAGTCAGATGATGATGGCGTTACTTAAAATATTTGGTAGATAAATTCAAAACATTGATCTTATAAGTTTTTGTGAAATGGGAAGTGAATGGGAATCATAGTGTGATAATTCTCAATATAGAAACCTTTGTTAATAAAACCAATGGTGAATGGTTAACTCGGTTCAAAGATGAGACCATTGATATTTATTTGGAAATAATATCATAATTAGGAATGTTATTTTAAATCTTAAACAAGAACATAATACGAGTGTGGAAAGTTACATTTTTTTGACACGAGTGGGAAATATTGTCGCACGAGGAACAAGCCGAGTGCGACTGTCACACGAGTGTTGAAAATCACTTTTCACACAAGTGATTTACAATATTTTTCCTACGACCACAAAATAATTTCATCAAAAAATGTAAAACCAGGTTATTATTATAATAATTAAAATGTATTTAAAAAACTAATCAACAATAATTCTATTTATTCAATTTTCATATTTTTCGAAACAAAAATAAAAAAAAAAACAAATCTGCAACCACCAAGTTTTGAACTTGGGCCCGCGGACCCGTCGTGTAAGCCAAAGTTCAAATTGCAACTACCCTACAACCTGAGCTAATGGGTCTTATGTCAAATGCATTTTTAATTCGATTTTAAGTTTAAACAGAATCAAAAGCCAAAATAATGAGATGTATGTAGTTATTTTAAAATTATTTTAATAATTGTTAAAAATAAATATCTAGGATCTAAGTTAATCGTCAATTTTAATAATTTAATCATCATGATTTTACTGTTAATATATGGACATTACATAAATCAAAATAGAAATGATGCGTTTGATATTATGTGACAGCTGATGCGGAAATGTAAAACGAGGTTTATATTATAATAAATAAAATGAATTTAAAAAAACAATCCATAATAATCGTATTTATTCAATTTTCATATTTTCTAAACAAAAAAAAAAAAAAAACAAAAAAATTCTGCCCCCGCAAGGATTTGAACGCGGTCGCTCGCCAGGTCTCAAATGGCAAAGTTGATAAAGTTTGATACTCTACCATCTGAGCTAATAGGCCTTGCTTCAATTGAATGATCTAATCGGTTATGTGTTTAACCAGAATAAAAAGCAAACATAACTTAAGTTATTTTAAAATTATTTTAATAATAATTGTTAAAGATAAATATCTAGGATCTAATTTACAACAATTTCAATAATTCAACAATTATATCGATTTTAGTATTAATATGGACATTACATAGATCAAAATAGAAATGATGCGTTTGACATTTTGTGACAGCTGATTCGGAAAGTAGTATATTCGCACACGAGTGGAAAGTAAATTCTTATTCATACGAGTGTGATATAGGACACTTTCCATAGGACTATATAGTGTGATATGTGTCACTTTCCTGAGTGGTCGTAGGAAAAGTTTATTTTTTATACATGTACATAATAACCATATAGGTATATATTGTTAAAAATAGCACATATTTTTTTGTTTCTAATAGTAATTTGTTAAAATATTGTGTACCTTCACCTTATATTGTTTATTCTATTTTATTTTTTAATTTGTTTTCATAGAAATCACGATGACGTAAGCACTTACTTTTTGCCAAATAATATGACAAACATATATTAACAGTGTCAAAATAATGGACAAAAGGCATATTTATTAAACAATAAAGAGTCGCATACCTAAAATTTTAAATTATCATATTTTGAGGCAATAATTCTCAACGATAAATTATTGATGAAAAAACACCCTGTATGTTGGGATATCTACCCCAAAATTTTAATTTTTATATTAAAACAAATTTTGCTTCTACAAAACTTTAAATTTATAACAAATCAAAGTTCCATTGCCTTTATGGAAAATGTAAAACATGTTAAAATTCACTCATAAGAAAACGAACAAGAAATCATGGATTGAATCATTTTTTTTCTACTCTTTTATACTCTTAATTTTGCTGTTAAACAAAGACATCTTCTCGGTATCAATGTGTTGAACTGTCGTATATTCAATCACCGTCCTTTAGTGAAAAGCGACATGCTAGTTTGGATGTCAGAGGAGACCATGTGAATTTCAAACTCCATCGCCTATTCATATTTTCCTCCTTCCAATTGTTGATATTATCCATATTCTATTCATTAAACTATTCTCTCAACTTTTTAACTGGTGTGAACTTAGAATACCAAACTTGGCAACCAAAATGACAAAGGTACACTTGAACAAATAGCGACGTCGATCTCAGCTTAATGAAATTTATTAAATTAATATTGCGTTAATTATTAAATAAAAAGGAGAAGCAAGATAAGTTTAAACAAATATAAACTATAAAATAGATATTAAACCAGATATAAGAAAATTTTTTGTTGAACGACTTTTCATTTTTAGAGGTTTTTTTTTAAAATTGTGAATTTAATATATCGTAGATCGCAAATCGAAATCCGAAGGTCAGAATTATCTGAAATAAGTTGTAGAATAATTTGAAAATTCGGAAACGAATCTCAAAAATCCCCCTATGAATTATTAAGACCATCTCGGAACCCCAAAAGTGAAAACAAATACTTGAATATTTAAAAAAAGCCTGTCAGCGTCTGGATTCGAACCCAGACATCTTAGTTCTGTACACAAATGCCCTAACCACTGGACCATCGCGCCATTGACTGTCGAGATTTTCAGCCGATAGTTTGATGTGCTAATTCGGGCCAAGCGTTTTTTTAAATATTTTTAATTGTTTCTTACTCTTTGACGACTTGTGGTGAATTGACAATACCACTAATAAATATGGATATATATAGACTTATTCTTTTCAAAATATGAACTTGATAGTATATGTAATTGTAAAGTTATTTTAAATAGTTTGCTGACAGACGTTTTATTTTTAAAGGATTTTTTTACAATTTAAATTTTTTCTTACTCTTTGACGGCATGCGATGAATTGACGATGACAGTACCATTATTAAATACAGATATGCCTAGACTAAATCTTTTCAAAATATGAATTTGATAGTTTGTCTAGTTATGCAGTTATTGTAAATATTTTGTTGACAGCCTTAGATATACCAGCCCTGGTTGACAGACGTTTAATTTTTAAACGTTTTTTAAATTAATTTTTATTCTTACTCTTTGACGGCTTGCGATGATGTATTAACATTATCAATAATAAATATGGATATGAATATAGACTTATTCTCTTCAAAATATGAACTCGATAGTATGTTTAGTTATGGAGTTACTGTAGATAGTTTGTTGACAGACTTTACATTTCTAAAGTTTTTTTTTCTTTTTAGATTTTTCTTACTTGGCTTGCGATGAATTGACAGTATCACTTACAAATATGGATATCTAGACATTCTTTTTAAAATATGAACTTGATAGTATGTCGTATGTCTAATTATGGAGTTAATGGCCGTGTTCATCGTCGTCAAACATGTTTTAAAAGCAAAGAAACATGTTTCATAAGCGGTTGGAATGACGCTGAACGATCATTTTTGTTCACAGACCATACCCTTTAAAGATGGGCCACTCAACAGTGAAAAATTTTACTCATCTTTCAGCGCCATCCGTAGCGGTTGCAAATAGTTGAGTTAAAAAAAAAGAAGATAACTAATAATTGAAAATTTGTTCAAGATTTATTATATAGATGGCGGTAGGGGTCAATGAGCGCGGGTTTTTCAAACTCGGCCTTTCTAATAAACCACTACTAAGTCTTCAAAATTATAATTTTTCGTTCTTTTTTACTTAAAATGATTCAAACATTTTATTCTTCACTCAACATACTTAGATGGATATAATCCATTGGGTTATGTTCTGTGATAGATAAAATTTGAAATATTTTAAGTTAAAAAGAAAACGAAAAATTATAATTTTGGATTTATGGAACAAAAAATACATCTTATTATGAAGTAAAACACGATTATAACCATATATTTTTTATTATTAGAATTAAAATTGCACGAATTCTTATTACAGTACACAATAATAAAGAAATATGAATATAAAACTATTGCGAAGTTCACCCATGGTTGTATCCAGTAGAAGTTGTAACGAAAGTTCCTGGGGAAAGTTGGCTCTGGCTGCTGTTGGGTGTACTTGTCACTTCCTATTGCAGTGTTTGCTGATTCGTTTTCATGTAAAAAATGAAGAAGAGTATCAGTTAAAAAATATAAAGTTCAATTTTATTATTTTTGTTTTGAGTCAATTCAGCTGAGCTATTAATTTATTAGCTAGTGAGAATGAATCGGCATTTCTTAAAAATATATCGTAGATTTTTCAATAAAATGAAGGAATTTGAATTTAGTAAGAATGCAACTTTTATTAATTGGAATCAATAAATTGTGAAGATACCTAGGTGAGGTAGGTCACAGTATATGGAGCAAAAAATAATAAGAGTCGCACAATATAAAATATACAATTATTAGTATGTTTGAAAAGTACCTCATTTTGAATTCGGAAAAAAAATTGTATATAGGTATCTACTATAAAGTATCCATTACATATTGTATAATTCTAAAAAAATACTAATAACACTATTTATTTCAATCTTCTTAATATTCACATATTTTATCTAGTTACTGAAATTGTATAGAAAATGATAAAAGTTAGGTTAAGATTTTTAATTTTTCCTAGAAAACATTAGGTTACCCGCATTATTTTGGAAATTTATTTCACAAATTGGGTACTTTTAAGTAATAATATATGCTCTTAAAATTTGGCAAAGTATTTAAGAATAAAATACAAAAAGAAGTTTTTACTTGTAAAGAAATAAAATTGTAAATGTATTCCTTACCTGCGACTAACTTTATCCTGACAATCTAGATCAGCACAAGGACGATTTCGCACCATAATTATAAGTATATGTTTAAAGCTTTAAAAATTATCTTCGAAAAACTAACCTAATAAAACAAATCAACCATTACCATTATTGCCATTAATAGCGTTTTTTTAGCTGTTGAAAGTAGTACGTATCCAAAAATCCGTTGAATCCGAATATTAAAAGGATCCGGATATTCCGGAATCAATAGTGTAAATTCGAATACGAATTCGGTATCAAAAAGAACAGAAACAAAATCGTAATACACGAATCGAATGCTGCAAGTTCTGTTATGACAGAGCCGATTCGGGTTTTGCGGGTGGCAGCCGATACGAACAATGGATACGAAATCAGAATTCGGAATCGTCTAGCGTTGTTGCAATTCATAATCGGTTAGTCGGCATGCACTGCATATTTTAAAGGTAACATGAAGTTATATAAATATAAATGAGAAATTTTGTTTCTGATATTATGATAAAAAACAAAATATTTGAGATTTATCTTGTGTTTATTATTCTAAAACATTAAAAGCTCCTGTTACTTCACTCTCAAACATAAATTCTGCTAGGGTTGACAACACTGCCCGATTCCGATTCCCAAGGTCGCGGTGTATTTACGGTTGCGTATTATGATTTCACACATGTGGATACGTATCCGGATGATGAATCCGAATATCTCTTGGTTCCGAATACGTATTATCCGAATACTAAAAAGATACGGATATTCACAACACTAGTTGAAAGTTTTAAATAACAACTTGCGTACACTTGCGTTACTCTGAACCTGCTCTGAATACAATCTGAATCTGCTCGACGAATGCAACGAGCAAACTTTGTGTAAGTAGCGCCATCTATGGGTGGTGCACAGTACTACAACACGAGTAAGCATTTCCCTATTAAAGATCCCCTAGCCTGTTTTTGTTTACGATTTGTTTTCTCAACCTCAAATCTGTCAAAAAATGGAATGACATTTGGTTGGCACAAAGAAGGTTATGTGAATTGTTTACTTTAGTATTTTTTAAAAAAATTTGAGTTTAATTGATTTGTACAGTGAATTAGAGTTTATATAAGTACCCTTCTGAAAGTGGTTTTGACAATTTTACGGCGAAAAACCTACAACTTGTATTATTTTGGGTTGTAAAGTCATGATGTTTTTATTGCCTCTATGGATCTTGAATTCTACATACTTAGACTAATCAAAGAAATTGTAATAGTCATTTTATTACAGGTAAAATACATTTTTTTGACACACAAATAAAAATATACTGTAACTAGATCATACTTTGAAGAACAGAATGAGAATGTTATTTATTGTGTATTGTGTTTAATCAACTGTCTGGTCTGCACCAATAAATTAAAGTAAAGGAACTCATGATACTAATAACATACATCTCAAAAAGTGATCTTTTTACATTTACCAAGGATACATAAAAGTGTATAATAATAGAGACATCAAGTATGACTTTCTTATTTTTAGGGAAACAGAGTTCCTTCGAAGTTAGTAATCATTTAAACTGGACTCCAGCCCAGAACTTGAGGCATGTGTCTCAAACCAGTTAAAAACTAACTGAATCGAAAAAGGAGGAAGAGATAAAAATGAAAATCAACCTGAAGTAAACTTTTATTTTTGAGTCATACCTAACATCATAAGTCCCGCTTTAGGCAAGACAAACCCACTTTCAAGTTATGTGTACCATTGTCCCCAAAGTGGGCCCTTTTTAATATAAATTATATAATTGCTTATATTTAATTTATTTTGTAAATAAAATGTCATACTTTTATTATTTATTTTTTTAATGCCCTATATACATTACATGACAACAAAAAACATCGGTGCAGTTTTAATAACAAAACTCGTCTGTTTTGAATAACTCTGTGCTAAAACTATATAATATGTAGGTATGTTATATTATCCATATTCCTTACTGGTGGAATCCCATTAACGTCCAAATGAAATAATTTAAGCATACGTGTATGTATCTACGTCTGGAATTAATTTTATTTTCTTCAAACAGGTACCTCCATAAATACAATATTATATTAAAATACAACTTAACTAATCAACTCTATTAGGGTATAAAACCTTAAAAATATAAATAAATAAATAAACAAACACATAACCTAACAAAATGCCAAAAGACGGATTTGACAGGGGTTCAAGGTCAATTTTATGCTTTTAAAGCAAACAAGCGAGTTTATTTTCGCTTTTATGCTTCTTCAAAAGCGCTGCAGCGGTTGACAGTTCATCGTCACCGCTTACTCAGCGTTACAACATGTTTGACGACGATGAACACGGCCATTCATTGCGTTCGGTTTGCCACGTTCCTTTAACTCCTTTAACACTTTTAACTCCAAACGACTCTTTTAGCGTTCGGTTTAGTCCGATTAGTGACAGTTTAACACGCTTAAATGTCATTTAAAAGCACCCTAAAATTTGTCCCGCTCCAGCCCCTGACTGACCGAACTCGCCTATTGTAGATAGTTTGTTGACAGACGTTTTATTTTTAAAGGTTTTTTTACATTTTAAATTTTTTCTTACTCTTTAATGGCTTGCGATAAATTGACACTACCATCATTAAATATGGATATGTAAAGACCAATTTTTTTTTAAACATGAACTTGATAGTATATTTAGTTACGAAGTCATTGTAAATTTTTTCTACGCGGTACATTTTTGAATAATTTTTAGAATATTTGTTTTTATTCCTCTTTGACGGCTTGCGATACATTGTCAGTAACTTTATTAATTAGGCTAATGCATACATTAAATTGTGTCAAAATATCAACTTGGTAGTAGGTCTAGTTTTGGAGTTTAGATTGTTAACCGCAAAATATCAATATCTTGAAATTACTTATTTCCTCATTCTGTTGAATACAAATTTTCTTATATCTGGTTTAATATCTATTTAATAGTTTATATTTGTTTAAAATGTTCTTGCTTCTCGTTTTATTTAATAATTACAGCAATATTAATTTAATAAGTTTTATCAAGCTGAGACCACGACGCTGTTCATTCGGGCACTTTCAGAATTTTGGCTGCCAAGTTTGGTCTGCTAAGTTCACACCAGTGTAACTTTTCATAATACTTATCTATCATTTATTTCACATTCATACTTATACAAATCTTATTTTCTAAATATCGTCTTATCTTCATCACATCTTCTATATACTTCAATTTATTAATTTATTATTATTCATAATGCATACTTTTTTTAACTTATTTGTTTTGTGCATATCAATTTTCATTCATCTTCCTTCTCACATATCCTTTTTAAATTCTTATCATTTCTTACACTTTTCCATCTTCATTTTCTCATTAAACATTATACTATTTTTAGTCTCATTCTACATCATTATTTCATTCTATCATATATCATATTAATTAGTTCGTACACATATGGCTATTTTACTCCTGCAAGAAAGGAATATGGTCAGCGTGTCTTAAAAGTACAATTAATTATTTTCGGTGCAAGAACGGGATAAGTACACGACACATATATACCATTCTTGCACCAGTACATCAGGGATATGTGTTTCTCTGTTATAACTCGGTAGTTATTCATCGTAAATATTTGTACTACAGTGAAAGAACATTATTGTGCTACCTATCCGTGATTCAAGCTAAGAGATACGCCCTATGGAGAAAATTTGTAAAACGTGTCTACGAGCAGGACTTTTTTCAATGTTGTCAGCAGTAGCGAAATTCCGCTACGTCAACGGATTTTTAGCCCTTGTAGAAGTGGATAGACCTTTTTTTAGGTAGCGAAATTTGTGTCTACCAATACGTAATCATACTCTATTTTTTTTTTTTTTATTAAAATTAACGTGTCTTTGGTTACAGATACATTTGTTTACATATAAAATCAAATTAAATTAAACAGTAGACAGTCTTTAAGGAACTGAATCACAGCACTAAACTGGTTAGGTAGACCGAGAATGTTTTTAAGAGTTCCACTGAGTTTTTGTTTGCGACGAGTTGAGCTGTAGTGTTTGTAATCTAAAAGTATATGCTCAACTGTAAGTCTTAGACTATCACAGAATTCACAGATAGGGAGATTCTGTGAGGACATTAGATAACCATGGGTGAGCCGGAAATAACCTATTCTGAGTCTTCTTATAACGCTTTTGGCGTTTCTTGTCATTGGAGGCATCTTCTGAGCGGTAACTGTGGGTTGTATTGAACGGAGTTTTGTGTTGCGTGTATTCCAATGTGTTTGCCATGTGTGAATCATCGTTTGTCGAGCTGCTGATTTTAAATCCTGATGAAGTTGAATTTGCTCTACTGGCAAGTTTCGCTGTTTGGTTTGCACGTTCGTTGCCAGTAATTTCTATATGAGAAGGGATCCAGATTATATTCACAGCGATACCTCTAGTACGTTGGTAGTGGCAGGTGTCGAGGATACCTTGAACTAAAGGATGTTGTGAGTAGTTGTTTTTGATGGAGAATATTGATGAAAGGGAGTCTGTACATATGGCAAGTTATCTGTTATCCTGTACTGGAGACCTCAAAGCTTGTAGTATTCCATATAGTTCAGCTGTGTGTATACTACATAAGTCACAAAGTCTGAATATTGCTATTGTTGTGCCTATTGTAGTAACAGCACATCCAGTACCATTAACTTCTTTGGTGGTGATTTATCAGATCTCTGAATTTTTGTCTGAAGACTATGTTAGGCGTCTCGCACTTTTTGTAGATGCTTAGGCTTGTGTTCAACAGTGGAGGTTTTTTGGTCCATGGAGAAGTTTATAAAGTTTTGTGGGAGTTGTAACTTTAAGGTTAGTGTTTCTTATAATAGAGTGTAACATTTGTGGAGATGAGAGCGATGTTCTGGATGTTTACAGGAGCTGGTTGTATAGAGTCAATTAATTTAAATACTGGGTTTTGTGGGTAGGCAGATATCCTAGAAAAATAGGATAATAGTTGGTATTCTTATCGTATGGAAAGAGGTGGTTCAGAAGATTCAATGTAGATGCTTTCAGTGGGACTGGATCTAAAAGCGCCTAGACATATTCGTAATGCTGTGGTTTGGATAGTGTCAAGAGGTTCAAGATACGTTTTGGGAGCGCTCATATAAAGGATACTTCCATAATCTAGTTTGGAGCGGACAAATGAACTGTAAATCCTTGTTAATATTTCCTCTTCTGCTCTCCATTGTTGATGTGCTAATGAATGTAAGATGTTAATCCTATTTAAACAGTTGGCCTTAGTTTCCTGTATATGTTGCCTCCATGTGAACTTTTTGTCAAAAATTACTCCTAAGAATTGAGACTTAATTGTGGAACTGGATTACTTTGAATTTTTTTATTTAAGAATTTTTATCAAACCGATTTAGTTATATCGATTTGTTTTTAAATTTCATCATTTATCAATTTTGTTTTAAAATCAGTTTAGCATTTGGAAACATTGGCCTTGTTGTGTTGTTACCGGTAGTAATTTTTATCAATTCGAAATTTTCATGTTTGTGAGCATTAAATTTGTTTATTTCTTATAATGTGTGTGTTATGGAAAAATGTGATCAAAATTTATTAACAATCCTGGGGTTGTGAAGTTACTGAACATCAAAATTTAAGTAAATAATCAGGATGTCGATTTTTTTTGGGAATTGTCGGATTTGTGATCTAAATTAAAAATTTAAAAAAACCGACTTCAAAAACGTGCAGATGCCGTCACCACATCTTTTCCAAATTTATATGTGGCCACCCCTGAGGTACCCCCTTACTAACAAAAAAATAATCATATAAATAGGACAAGGCGGTAAAGCATTATCGCTAAACATACATGAAAAATGAAGAGTTTGAGGAATTTCTCATGGACCCAATTATTAGATTTTGACCAAATTTATATGGGACCACCCCTGAAGTACCCCCTTTCTAACAAAAAAAGAATCATTGAAATCGGACACCGAGTTAAAGAATTATCTCTGAACATACATAAAAAAAAATATCGCGACGAATTGATAACCTCCTCCTTTTTTGAAGTCTGTTAAAAATAGATAAAAATATTGGAATTGTCAAAAGGGATTTAAAATTGAAGACCGTAACTTCAAAAGGGTCTAAGTGCCAAAATTTAAAAACTATACATTTCTACATAAAAAGGTTCAATAAACCAACCCTAATTGTATACCAATGGTTCTAAATGCATTTTAAAAGAAATCCATTTTTTCTAGTGGGATAAACATGGCGAATGTATATGTGCGTATATGATGTATACAAAATTTATTTTACTTATGATTTTTCCCATGTTTCTAGCACCTAGACCTTTTTGAAGTTATGCTCTTTAATTGTGTAATAGTAATCGTATTTGAAATAGTTATTGAAGTTTTAAAGTTTGAATGGAAATGAAATAAAGATTATTAAAAAATAAAGAACGAGCATAATTTAAAAAAAAAGGTAAAGAAGAAAATCTAGAAATTTAAAATTTATTTTTTAGATTTTTTTTTATTTTTAAATCGTTTTAATTTTTAATCGAACCACCCCTTTTAAAGAGTCTCGGGCAAAATTTTAATTTTCGAATACTGGGTGTTTCCATATAACTTGCTGTAATAAAGGTTGTACTTTTAATTCAAAACGGAGTGGTTAATTAAGTTTATTTCATCATTTTCCAAAGAAGGTAAAAGTATTAAAAATAAAATAGGTAATTATGAGAGGGTCGACATGCGAAAACGGTGGATTTCTATTCTAAAAATCGAAAACAACCTTTTTCCTCAATGTGTTCTTGCATTTTGTAGATGATTTTTTTTTTTCATTTGAAGGTTTTAATCTTGTTTAATTCATTATAATGATTTAATACATCTAAAAACAGTTAAAAAAAACACATATACAAGAACCCGCCCAAAACGTACACAATGTAAATAAATCTCGTACTTATAGGTGACAAAAGGCAGGCGCGAGTTAAATTTATTTAACTCGAAAATAATTTTTTAAAAAACAAAAATTTACTTTTTGAAAATTAAAGACTTTATTTGACGTTTACTCTACAACAATCTAAGCTGGAATGAATTTTAATAATGTATTTTACATGATAATGATAAATGCAAAGTTAACAGTTTACGGTTTTATATTTTAATAGAATCAACGTTTCTTCTTATATAACTCGCGCGAAAATTAATCTGAATCGCGAAACAAACAACTTTTTCAAACAGAGCTGATTATGAAAGTCGAAACATCACTACTCGTTTTAGTAAATTGTTAGATAATCTCATTTTTCAAAATTTTTACACATCCCTTTCTTACATCAGAATTTTCAATTGTTTTTATCTGCCTGATAGTTTCCCAAAATCAATCTATCAAAAACCTTCCAGACATCCTGATTTCTATTTATTTTTTCTGATACATTTTGGTGACGTAATTAATTTCCATATCAATTTATACGGTATCGGCCAATATCCCTTGGCACGTGCGTGTGAAAATTACAGAAAGCCAGCACTAGAGCAAGAGGGAAAGAAACAAATCCAGCGATGCCAGCCTATACGGCCTGGCGAACGTTACAACGCGATCGGGTCGTATAAGTGGCAACGCTGGTATTCTTTCCTGCTGGCTCTGTAGTTTTCACACGCACTTGTGCCAAGGGATACTAGAAGGTATTTGTTGGCCGATGCCGTATGTTTAAACACGTTAGTTGAAAATATAGCAAAAAAAACATTACAAAAAAACAAATAATTTAGTTACATACCTTCTTTACTACTTTTTACGTGTAAATATATTAAACAAAAAAAAAAACTAAAATGTATATACCAAAATCAATGGCAAGATTGATTGGTTTTGTTTGATCAAGAGATCCTGACAGGTGACGTCACACTATTACGGACACCAATTTGTTGTAAAAAATTGAAACCTGTGTAACATATTTTGTAAATAAAACACCAATGTATATAATATATTCAGTTTTATTACCAAACATTGCAAAATAAAATAAATACAATCTTGTGAAAAACTGATATTGTAAATAAATAGTTTCAAAATAAATCATAAAGTATTTGAATTTCCAATTATTATCACTTGAATACAAAGTAATACTCGTATATAAAGATAATAGAAACAAATAATAATAATTAGAAAGTTAAGTACAAAATTTTATGAATCATACATTTAACTTATCGAATTATTTCAAATAAAAATATAATCAATCTAAAGAGGTGAATTCCATTATAAATTAGAGTAAATATTAATCACAATTAAAAAGATTTATACATATTTTAAAAGTATAATAAAAATCAAACTCTTACACTGCCGTCGTAAAAGCAGATGCCATATTTACTGAGAGCGCTAAGCGGAGAAAATGGGGTTTAAAGTTATTTCCTTAGCCCATAAGTATTCAGAAAATTTTAAATAAAAAAAATTTGATTTTTTAACCAACACAAGTATAAAAACATTGATTACAACAAATTTCAAAAGTCATCAATTTTAGTTAAAAAAAAAAAAAAACATACAGTAGAGCGTCGATAATTTGGACGTCAAAAATTCGGACCGTCCTTAATCCGGATTCAATTCCGGTGAAAAACAAAAAAAAGTTCAAGCTATTTGTCAAACAAGAGCGTTGATGCGACAGGATAGGCGGGATCTTAGAATACATTCATATTAATTGAATCGGTGAGTCAAAGAACAGTACTAGTCCAAAAATTGACGTTTTGAGTTAATATAGCCAAATCGATAATAACATAGGTCTCCACCCATTGTGATCAAACTCAGTACAATACACACAATAGGTTCGGCAATATAAATTACGTTGAAACTGGATGACTGGAAGAACAGTAGGAGTCCAGGACATTTACTGTTTTTACACTCATTAACATCACTTTGAAGTTGATATTTTGAATATTATTTTGTTAGTTGTTACAATAGCTCTGTGAGAGTTGGATCTGTTGATTTTCTCTTCAAAATATAGTAATTTCCGCGCAAATATATTTAATAAAAAACAATGTCTAAAAGTGATAGCAGTGATTATCAAGCTGAAATAGCTAATAAGAAAAGAAAAAACTCCAAAGAAGTGGAAAGATAATAAAAGGAAGCTTGCAAAACAGTATGGTGTATCAACATCGGGCAAAGTCGTACCGAAAAATTCATGGGGCCCTCCTTGCACGTAAGTCTTTTTACTATATTTGTTTAAACAATAGTTTTAAATTACGAATATGTTTATATTTTAGATGCAAACGTCAATGCACGTCCCTACTAAACGATGAAGAAAAAGCTGCAATGATTTCAAAGTTGTATGACGGTAGACCAAAAAATGAACTTGATACATATTTATCAGGATTAGAAGCCAAGCCAGTGCAGAGACGTCGACAACGTTCTGAGCAAAATATAAAACCAAGGTCCTCAAAATTTTTCATACTGTATTTTAAAAATGTCTGAACGTGTTCCGGTATGTAAGCAGGCTTTTATGAGTCTACAAAGTGTATCACATATTCAAGTAAAGCGTCTAATTACATGATGGTAGCAGGTTAGTTGCCTAAAGATCTCAGGGGACTACATAACAACAGGCTGCAAGCAAAATCTGATGTGATTATAAAAATAAAAGAGCACATTGAAAGCCTACCAGTAAAAACGTCACATTATGCTTCCAAAAATTATTCGTTATTTGGATGCCAGGTTAAATGTTAAAACGATAAACTCCCTATTCTTAAAAAAAATATACCGATTTGACAGACAAAATAAAATATGAATATTTTCTGCGATATATAAATGACATAAAAAAGGTAATGCAATATATTACAGGAGAATTGATCCTGGCCCAAATTTGCAACCGATGAAGCCAAAGAAGGGGATGATACTGATAGATTTCGGGGGAGGAGGGTTCACCCCAGACCCCCTAGCTACAAGCATGTGTTTTCGAAAAATATGTTATCGTATATTTTCTATAATAAAATAGTTTATTTGTCAACCTTGCATTATTTATAAAATAGAGGCTACTAAAAATAAAATATAAACTACATAATTGACTTAAAAAACAGTACATGTCCACAATATATTTTTTAAAATATTTCATATACAAACCTTTTCTAATAGTTGAAACATGACATCTTACACTCATCTTAAATAGCTTTACATTTGATGTGTACATGTCAAATTTATATGTAAAATAAACTAGTTATTTAGTTTTTTTTTTAATTTACTCAGAATGCCATTTTTGGACTAGTTCTTCTTTAACTCACCGATTCAATTAATGATTTCATTTATCTAATCAATTATTTTACCACAAAAGTGAATTATTAACGGGTTAACAATTTTTCTTTTTGTTATGAATTCAAACGACCTTTTTTGGTTCTTTTCGAAAATTCAGACTGGGTCCGGTCACAATTAATCCGGATTATCGACGCTCTGCTGTACATCCTTTTGGATTTAAATGTTATCTTTGTTTTACAGGACAAATATAACTTATATGCCCAAGTAAGACTCACAATGGCTTTACAAAAGCGCTTAAAATATTTATTTTATAAAAATTCTAAATAAAATAATCTGTTTTTATTTTAATGTACTTTATTACTTTCTTATTTTAAACGAATAATATCTTAAACAAACAGGCAATCTAAATGTTCAAGTATGGAAGCATCTCCATAGCATGTGACTGTCAGAATCTACACGCTGCAGGGGGTGCGAACAAGAAGATGAGACGATGGAGCATATCCCCCATGATTGCATGATGTTCTCATTTATTAGAAGATTTGTGTTCAACGAGAATTGACTAACATTGGCTACGTTACAGATACATATACATACATACCCTTAATAATATAAAGATCACGAAAAAAATAGCAAAATATTAAAAATCGCAGGTAATTAATAAATTAGTAACGTCGCATCTGACTGGTCCTAATTGGAAAAACCGTATCTACACAAGAGCAAAAATAGATACGGCATGTATTATTTGTATTATGCACTTGCGATGTATTTTCTTAGGACAGAATACTAATTTCGCAGATTCGGCTTATTATGTTGGATTTATAATATTTCGAAAACATATGCGGCATTTTTGCTTGGTAAAACGTTAACTTAGCTTGCCACGAACCCATTGATGCAAAAAGCTCGATATCCGATTTATTTTTGTAGATACGGCATCTGTTTTTAGGACGGCAGTACATACAAATGCATCGATACAAATAAATTACTAGTCACGTTCGTACTTCTACTAAATTTATTTTTTACCTTTTTTACTCTTCTGAGCTGGGGCCGACGGAGGACCAGAAACTTGAGCTAACTTTTTTTTTAATGCCAGAAGTTTGTCCACTTCTGGTTGCCATACAGATTTTTCTATTCCACCTTCTTTTAATTTTCTTACAATCAATCCCTATAAATAAAATAAAAATAATAAAACCAACATCTACTTAAGCTCGGGATTTTTAATATTAACTTATTTGAAAATAGATGGGAGTAAACGAAGTTATTGTAGTAGTAACACTGCAAATAGAGTAAAGCGGGCAAATTTATTTCCAGATGAACGTGCAATGATCGTCTATAATAGTATTCGCGCGCGATTTTCTAACTTTAAAGTTTTAAAAGAAGATAAATTACAAGAAATCAAAGTAAAAAAGTGTCTTTAAAGATCATATTAAATATGCATTTCGCCGAAAAATACATTCATTTTATTATCAAAACGAAAATTCACCGTTTAAAAAAAAAATCAGGACTGAATAACAAAACGATAATAGTTTCACGAAATGTAATAGAAAATGAAGTTAGCCATCTGCATTCTCAAGGCATCTTTAAATATTTACCGGTCTGTAAATTCTTAAAGATAGAACCGCCAATGTGAATTCATAGAAAAAGTAGAGTTGGGCGATATTTTGATTTTTAAAACACACTATGAACCATAGCTGTAAAACCGTAAAATTCAAATAAATGAGGTTGTTTCCTCAAATCATTAACAAATTAAATATTCGTTAATACAGTATTGCCTGAAATAAACAGTACTGAAACTAAGTTGGCGGTGTCTCTTTGCGCCCGCTGTAATACCCAAGTTAGCTCGTATAGACATGTCAAGTAGACCTTAAACAACTAATTAGTAGGGCCTAATTGTTAAGAATAATGTTAGGTACAGAGGAGAAAGTGTTTCTGATATAGAGTCTTATTTTCGCTCATACGGAATCGGCCGACAACGTAATGGTGCAAGTCTGCGATACGTGTGATCAATTCTTTCTAAACCTAGGAAAATCGTTATGAAGTCTAACTTAAATGAGGAGGTGCACATTTGGAACATGTACTAAAATGTCAATATGTATATCTTAAATAAATAAAAAAAATACAGGTTCAGTACTGTTTATTTCGGGCAATACTGTATTTTTATGAAAAACATTTATGAAATCCATAGAACATGTAAAAAAAATTGTGGTGACATCCTCACATTTAATGACATTGATAATCAGGTCTGAGGTATAGTCACATATTCGTCCATTTGTACCCCAAAACATTTGTGTGAGAAACTCTCATTAAATGGCATCAGATTTAATTAATTTGACACACATTGTAATAAAACATTTTTTGATGTAGTACAAGTAAAAACTTGAAAAATGTACAAAAATAACCTGTTAAACAAATTACCTGTTTAGTCACTTCATTTTCAAGTTCTTTAACTTGTTCAGGATTTATTTCACAATTTTGTGCTGGTTGAGATGTAGTCGAACTAGATTTCTGCGCACTTTCTAATTTTTTCTTTAAATCTAGAAGGATCGCGACCTCAGGTTGCCATACAGTCTTAGCTGTACCACTGGATTTTAGGTGTCTAACTTTATCGGCCTAAAAACATAATTACGAATAAATTAAATAAATCTAGAAAATTTTACGTAGTGTAATTATAAATCCATGATCGAAGGGTATGACACAAATTTGTACACCTAATCACATTTAAAGGGGTAAAAGGGAATGAAGGGGTTATACAGGAGCGCGTTTAGAAACCTCGCACGGCGCGTCTTACCACATACATTAGAATAGGGTCCAGACTCGCAGTGCGAGGTTTCTAAAAGCACTCCAGAGGCAAGTACTATCCTGAAAAGGAATTTAATTTAACTAAAACCCTTAGGATGGGTTATACAATAGACAGTTAAAATGTAATCTTAGTTTAAACAGTGAACCTCGTTGTATAATGATCGGTTATTGTTAAACATAATTTTAAAAATGACATTTGTATGTTGAATATACCCATTTCAAAATTAAACTCCTGTTAACTAAACTGAGTTTACAACATTCTTTGTACAACCTGCCCTTAGAAGAAAATAAATATTAGGCTAAAAAAAAAGGCAAGTGGATGAATGGGCTGATAACATTTTTTAAAAATACCGATTTTTTTGTTGATGAAGGAATTAAGTACATATTCAGCGTGTCCCGAAATTAGACGGTCATATTTTAGCAGCGTAATCTACATCCTAAAATAGAAGTAAAAGTTCATATAAACATAGGTCCGAAAAAGTTTCGTTTTCGAGATACAGGGTGATACAAGTGAAGTCCTGATGGCACATTTTTGTAAATATTTACTAAAATTTCCGGTTTTCCAAAGTTAAAAAAAAAAAAAAAATAAAATTTCTGATTCCATAGGCCTACTAATTATTGTTTACACTTTCGAATAAGATACATCAACTTATCATGAAATTTTCAAATGCTTTTCTCTTGAAAATGGTGCGTCCTAGCGAGATGCAACAAAAGTAGCTTTATTACAAAGAAAACATTGGTTTTCCAAATTTTATAGTCAAAAATGTTAAAAACTGTCAACAAAAAAATTTTACCCTAAGCCCCCCTAATTTACCCACCTATGAAGATGATCAAAAACTGGGGACTTAGTCCATTAAATAGAGCATACAAAGTTTAACATTTGTACCAAATTTCACTTATTTATCTTTAAACGTTTAGAAAATATTTACAAAAGTGAGTCATCAGGACTTCACTGTTAACACCCTGTATCTCAGAAAAGAAACGTTTTCGGACATATGTTTATATGAACTTTTACTCCTATTTTAGGATGTAGATTACGCTGCTAAAATATGACCGTCTAATTTAGAGACACCCGGTATGTATTTTCTAAAAAGGATAATGAATTTAATTAAATCGCTCGACATCTCTTCAATCGAGCTAAATAATTAGGACACTGAGTCCAAGACCACAAGTCGCTAACGGAGTACAACAAGGTCATCAGAAAGGCCAAACGGAAATCGTAGAGGAAGTTCTGACTGCGTATATCAGATTTACCTGCAAGCATTGGAATTCACAAGATTCTTGCCAAAGATCCAAGACAAGAAATCGGCTCAATAAAAACACCAGATGACACCTATGTGACTTTGGTAAGGAATCGTTAGAGATTATTTTACAGAAATACTTCCTAGGCAGCCGAATTCTGAAGGACAGGCAACGAGTACCCCCCTTCCTTCTGCGGAATCCAAGAAAGATGTTTGAAAATATGTTGCACAAGTTGTCTCTCCAAATGCCATGAAATGAGCTATGAATTTATTCTCCCCTTTTAAATCACTCGAAGAGGATAGCATATTCCCTGTCCTGCAAAAAGGACCCTTGCTACATCTTCTCATGAGGCTATTTAGAGCACGTCTGGCCTGAATTCATAGGAACAGAACCATTCCAGGGCATTGTAAACAGCACTTTCAAAGGAATTATCTCAAAATTGACAGAGGGTGTAACACTCATGAACTAGAGAGATACCTCAGGGCTAACTCATTCGAAGACGTTTATATGCATACCCTTCGATGAACGCCTCTGCTCAGATCCGGGAATGGAATAGGAAAGATCTACACATTCTTACGGACCTGATGACAGGATATATCATCTGGATAACCACATGAGAAGGATAGGTCTGTAACAAAAAGCAGGCTGTTGATTCTGCAGCGTGGAAGACGAATCCGCAGAGCACATTCTATGTACCTGCTCCACTTTGGGAAGAATTAGGTTTCTGATCTTCGAATTCAGCTGACTGGAGCCTACCTTTTTTAAAAAAGTCTCACCTAATTCAACCATGGTCTTCATCAAAAGGTGTAGTTTGTATGGTGAACTATAAGTTAAACATGAGCTGCAATAGATCCATCTGGGTCGCAGTGGAAGGCGATGAGATCATCTCACTCATTTTCAACCTAACCTAATTAAATCGTTAATTACTTAAACACTATTTTTTTGTAATGTAACCTCTCCATCCACTTACCCCTTCAATTACATTCGTTTTTAATAATAATTGGTAATTATACTGGGAAGGTGGTTTCTAGAAATCAAAATTAAAAGTGAAAATCAAAATGTCGAGTGGTTGTTGATTTTAAACAACTGTAGGATGAGAATTTGAGATTGTCAGGGGGGTTAAAATTAGTTAGTTGAATTAGAAATTGTATTTAGAATTATTGTTGTTAAAGTTAAAGAGATTGAATTTCATTGAAATAAAGATTGGTAAAATGAAGTAAAGGCATAATTTAAAGAAAAGAGTTAAAAGTTGAATATAATAAAAGGTACATTTTTTATTTAAGTTGATTAAAAAAGGAAAACATTAATCGAAAGGTAAGGCAGGTGTTAGAGGAGACAGGCAGGGGCAAGCAGAGATAGTAGAGAAAACCGACCGGTAGAGACAAGCAGACACACTAGGGAAAAGCATACAGGTAGAGACAAGCAGACAAGTAGAGACGATAGAGAAATGCGGAGACAAGGAGCTAACAGGAAATACAGAAGAGAAGACTAAAGAATTTAAATTTATTTTTTTTATTATTAAATTTGGTATAATAATATATTTGTAAATTTGTACCCGTTTTTGAGAGTCTTAAAAAATTTAGAAAATTGATATACCTATATCAATAGATAGTTATTCTTACTCAAAAGATTACAGCATAAGTCACAAAACATTTTACAAAAAAACATTCATACATACATATAACAGAAGAATTTAAAGTAATCGGTTATAAAAGAAAATAATGCGTTATAATTTTATAATTCAAAATAGATGGTTATAATTGAGTCATTTAATGTGATTGAATGTAAAGTACGATTCAACTAAAAAAAGTCACACACATCATACCTGACAAAGGCCGCAATAATTTGCCTCTCTCTCAGGTCCATCCCATTTAAGCGTCAGTGGCGTTTTGGCAATTTTTTTCGTTTTTCTAATATAGAGATACAATTGCTTAATAATTTGACAACGCTGTACGACTGCCGCATGGTCCAGAATATAATTCGAACAGAAGCTATCCCGTAAACATGGATCCCTTATTATTGAGAGCCAAACTTCGGCGTTGCCAAGCTTTTACTTGCGAACAAAAGTACGGGTTCATCGGAAGAAAGTGAAGACAGGGAGAGTACTATACTCTGTTTTTAAACTAGGAGGAGCGAATTGAAAAGACGCATTTACGCAGGGGAAAAGTAACTAGATTTGTTACTAAGTGCGAGTTTCGAAATATAGTCGTGTTCAAAATTTATGAAATAATTATCTTTATCGGTCTTAGTCGGTGAACGGCCAATGAGCGGTTAAGAAACGAATAAATGTCATAGAAGTAATTTTTTAATTGGTCCCAGACAACGGTCGCAAATTTCACATTGTGATCTGAAATGTGTGTCTAAAACGAAATGTCACTGTCAAATTAAAGTCAATATGGTTGTTGATTGATGTCAGAAATACTTTTTTCTTGCTTTTGAAATCGACTTTTTGAGAATAACTATGATCTTTTTAAAATGGATAATAAATATTTAAGAAAATTGTTAATGGAGTATCCAGATGTAGCCTGGTTAGTATAAAATATAAAGATCTGTTTACATTTTTAAGGATATATTTGTTATAGGTATACAAAGTAAAAGTTAATCAGTGAATGACAAGTGGATCACACAGTAACTGGTATCTCTTCTATGAGTAATGTGGATATTATGGCTTATTTAGTGTTAACCCATGGTTAATGCGCTAGAGGGCAAATAAAGGCATTCAAAAGTTTGCAGGCCTATGAGTCAGAATTTGTTTTGAAAACTGGCACCAACATTTTCATAACACTACATGTCAACATATATTTTTTAAAGTGAACTATTCATACATACCTATGTATTAATAACTCATTGTGCCAAATTAAGATTATCCCTAAAGTAGTAGATGGTGTTTTAAATGTTATAACAATTTTGTAAATAGTTTTATTCTATTCTAATAAATAAAATTTGCTTGAATATTTAGTTACATTTTAATCATTTTGGTTAGAAATTCATCAATTTTTAGTTTTAAAAAATCAGTAATAAAATTATTTTTTTCTAAAATACTTCGGAAATCATCTCTTCATGGTAATCTCCCATCTTTTTACCTTCAAAAACCAATAATGCATTTTCTACAAAACCTTCAGAATCAGCATGTAAAATAATGTGTCTTCCCTTTCTTGTAAGGCTCTTCAGGAATTGCTACCTTTAATAGTACTCAGTGTAGAAGGATCCATAATTGTAGATTTTCAATACAATTGCTTACTGAAGAACTATTATTTACGAAATAAAGTAAAAAACTAAGTAATGGATGAGATATCAAATTATAAAATGTCAGAACTGTCAACAATATCAATTATTAGCTGATGTTCATGCTAAAAAGTAATGTGTGAAACTGACTGTAATCTGACCAATCAGAAGGCTACAGAATTGCTAACTTAAATTCAAATCGCTCCTCTTAGTTTAAAAACAGTATATTAGTTCATTAACGGACGAACTAGGATGTACTCCTCTAGTTTCACTTTTTGCACTAGTTGCATAAATAACTATTATTTTAATTGTAATAAAAATCTTAAATTTCAAAATTGTGTTGCTATTTTTAGTTACTTCCCACTGAATGTTTTGCAAGTCTAAAGTCGAAAAATATATGTAATATTATTTTAGTTTAGTTATTTAGGTAATATACAAATGTTTAAATCATTAAAATTTAACTTTTTAATCCAATAAATGTTTTTTTGTTGGGAAACTGCTTTAATTCTTATTTAAATAAGAGCCTACGCCACTGGTATATCGATCTGGAGCAACGGAGAAGGAATATTTTAAAGTGAGACAGACGATGACTAGTTGATGACGCCCGTGGCTTTTTCTAAGTTGAATCGTACTCTATTTAATTGTAATTATATATGCATGATGGTGTTCAAAATTATTGGACCACTTAAAAACCTAGACACAACGAGCTTCTAGTGTATACATGTATGACAGCTCTTATTTTTTTAAAGTAATCAAAAGTAATGATAGGTTACTTGGAAATGTTCGATAGGTATGACTGAAATGTGGACAAAAGATAGAAAGAGTTGTGCGCCTATTCATAATCAAATTAAATACTCAGACAGCACACCAAATCTTTTGTATATCTACTGGACATCCCAATATCCACTGAATGTCCAGTCCATGATGGATATCTATTTTATATCCATATCCATGAGATGTAATTTATAGACATGCAAATGTCCATAAATAATAGTAATTATATTGAAAAATTACGCCATTGTGGCTAATAGTACCGTTTAGATATTTAAAATTATTTATTTTTAAGGTGTATTCAATATCCCATGGATATCCACTAAATATATCAAAGTCTAGGCGCGAACGCATACCATGGTGGATATCCACTAGATGTAATTTATGGACATAATATGTACCTAAATATCGGAAAATTGTGAATTGATTTAAGAATTACTAAATTACTTAAATATTACGCCATGTGATAACTAAGAAAGTATGTAGGTATGGTTTATAGAAATTTAAAATTAGTAAGTTGTATACAATATCCCACATATATCCGCTAGATAAATAATATTGGCAATGAACGCGAGCGCATGCGCGCATATTTTCTGCCCTCACAGGTGCCATCGGCCATTTTATAGTTTGTCTTCGTTTTGTTTGTATCATGTGCATGAATTTCATTTGATAGTTTTGGATTAAAAGGAGGTGTAAGTAAGCTTTAAAACCTAAATAATTAAGATGGATGTTACTTTACCTACCTTCATATACCTACTTATTTTATGTCATTATTACTGTTTCGGTTTGGTTTTAATTGTTTAACGGTTGTTATAATTAATTAGAAAGAGGTATTTTTTTCACTGGTTAAGGTAATCTTATTACATCTGCCTTGTATTCAATAGCATGCATGAATAATTTAACAAGTAAGGTTAGGTTATGTTCAGCTGGACCAACAGTTTAGATAAATAAGTATAATATATACACAGATCCAGCCCTTTTAAATTAGATAGTGTTATATATTGTAATATTGTATAAGTGACACTCTGCACAAAGGGCTTTTTCAGACTTCATTTTCGTTTTGGGTATAGCTTGATTTAAAATATAGGTTCACTTTTTGAGGAATTCTACAACAGAGCGTCTTTTTTTTTTTCAGGAAGAAAATCCCAGTTGAAATTGCGGCGCCAATATATAATGTGTGTGTGTATGTGTGATTATGTTTAGGTTTTTCTTGGCTGCGGGTACTATGCTCATTCGTCAGCTTAAATGTAATATGTTATTTCATATATTATGTTTATACTATAATTTACTTTTTTTAAATATATTTAGCCTGCTCATAATATTTGTCTTTGTTTTACCAAACTATACTTAATATAACAACAATAAAGAATAATATTTATTTGTAAGATGCATATATGTTAGATAACTCTGCGTTGCATTCAATTTAAAACTTACTTCATATACGAGGTCTGATCAAAAAATAACCATTATTTTCAATTTTTTTCAAAAAGTATTTATTTATTCATCAATAACTATCTGGTCCCCTTCAAAGTAATCCCCCTCAGATATAACACACTTATGCCAGCGTTTTTTCTAATCCTCGAAACACTTCTGAAACGCGCTTTTTGGTATCGCCAACAGCTCCTCTGTTTCGATTTTTTTTATCTCCTCAATCGTAGCAAAACGCTTTCCTTTCATCGGTGTCGTCAGTTTTGGGAAGAGGAAAAAGTCAGCGGGGGCCAAGTCCGGTGAATACGGTGGTTGAGGCATGATAACGGTTTTGTTTTTGGCCAAAAACTCACGCACAAGCATGGATGTGTGAGCTGGTGCGTTATCATGGTGCAAAATCCATGATTGTTTTTTCCACAATTCTGTGCGTTTCTGACGAATTGCTTCGCGCAAACGGCGCATAACTTCAAGGTAGTATTCTTTATTGACCGTACGACCTTGTGGCAAGAATTCATGATGCACCACGCCATTGCAGTCGAAGAAAACAGTGAGCAAAACCTTCACATTTGACCGAACTTGACGTGCTTTTTTCGGTCTTGGCTCTTCTGGACGCTTCCATTGGGATGATTGGGCTTTGGTTTCAATGTCATAGCCATACACCCATGATTCGTCACCAGTTATGACCTTTTTGAGGAAATCTGGATCGTCGTTGACGATGTTCAACAGCTCCTGAGCGATGTCCATGCGACGTTGTTTTTGCTCAAAATTTAGCAATTTTGGAACAATCTTCGCTGCCGCACGTTTCATGCCTAAAACATCCGTAAAAATTGCTTGGCATAAGCCAAACGATATGCCAACATCATCAGCAACCTCTCTGATAGTGATTCGACGATTATCCAAAATCATTTTCTTCACTGCTTCAATATTTTCATCGGTTGTTGACGTGCTCGGGCGAGCATCGTCATCGACATCTTCTCGGCCTTCCTTAAACCGGTTATACCACAATTGAACTTGTGTTCTGCTCATAGTAGACTCGCAAAACGCCACAGTCAACATTTCAAATGTCCTTGCGCATTTAATTTAATTTTTTACACAAAACAATACAGTTTCTTTGATCCATTTTTTCGAATAGTAAAAAATCGAAGAGCACACCAAAACACGACTAACCTTTTTATATGTCAAAAACAAACTGACAATCCAAAATGGCTGATATTGGTATGGTATGGTGTACAATATTTAATTGCAAAAATAAAATATTGATACTCTTTCTACTATACATGCTATATCTATGCTGTGTAGCATCAAAAATAGTTAACACTAGAATAGTAAACTTTGTATGGGTGTATATACCAAATTTAAAATACAGGGCGTTCCGATGTTATGCTACTGAAATGCTGATTTTCTTCATATGGAATGCTTTTAGATTATGCAGTAGATTGTTGCAAAAAATACCGACACCCTTATAGGCATATAATTTTCGATATCTTAAATATATCAAATAATGGATGTACACTGGATATGTTAAACATCTATAGGATATATCCATTGGTTACTTATGAACCTCTACTAAAGGTACCCATTAGATATTTTGCTGAATATTCATAGAATGTCCTCTATATCCTGGATATAGACGGATATTTGGATATCCATATTAGATCCACTGGATATCCTATGGATTATGGATATCCACAAAAGATATTTTGCTGAATATTCATAGGATATCTACTATATTCTGAATATAGAAGGACATTTGGATATCATATTATATCCATGGGATATCTATGATATCCTGTGGATATATTGGATATTCACAAAAGATATTCTGTGGATATCTCTGGGATTTGGGGTGTTGTCTGGGTAATTTAGCTGAATTTCTTACAAACTAAGGCAAAAGATAGTTTAAAAAATGAATAAATAATAAATGATTACCGACTAATATTTTAACGGTTTTTTATATTATTAATTTTTCGAATTTTATTAGCATTTTTTATAAAAACCAAAAAGTGACAAAATAACCAAAAAAATTCAAGGTTTGGAAGTATTTTACATATGAATTGTATAATAAACAAAAATACAAATACTGTTCCCAAAGTTTGTTTTTTTTTTTGGAAATGCAACCAGGATGAAGAGACAATTAACTGTGTCTTCATTAAGCAACAATTTAACAATTTCTGAAAAAGGTCAAAAGACTCGAAGAAAGAAGGACAACTTTTTACTACTTCTGACATGTCTGTCGGAAAGGCCCAAAAATTATTTTTCCGGACAATTATTACCTATTTGCCGAATGTCATGTCATACCCTTTATCAGTGATTGAAAAAATTACTTCATAAATTGTACCTGTTTGGTAACTTCAGCTTCTAAAGCTTTCAAATCTGAGGAATCCCCACTAGCATTAGTTGCATTAGGTTGTTGCTTTCCAGCAAATTTTTGTTTTAATTCATCAATAGTAGATTGCTCTATTTTAGCAAATAATGGTGATGGTTCACCCAGTTTGTGTCCAGGCGGAAGCATGGTAACAATTTCAGGAACCCTATAAAATAAAAAACAGATAAAATATCTCAAAACTGCGATGTTATCATATTTTTTTTAAATGAACAGGTTGGTTTGACTAAAAACAGCAAAAGTTGACTACTTACTCTGGATTAAGAACAAGGTTCTTAGCATTTAATTGTTTCTTCAAATTCTCACTTGTATCAGGCATGTAAGGTTGTAAAAGTGTGGCAATAAGACAGGCCAAATTGCAACAAATACCAATAACAGTTCCAGCACGTAATCTAAAAAAAAAAAAAAAAAAAAATGTTTAAACAACAAAAAATAAAAGAAAATAAAAAAACTTACTTTTGTTCGTCAGTTCCTTTTAGTAACACCCAAGGTTGATTCGCTTGCATATACTGATTACCATGTCTAGATATGGACAGAATATGCCTAATACCATCTCTCAATTTAACTTTTTCTAATGATTCCATGTAACCCTTGAATTCTCTTGTGCATAAAGCCAGAAGGTTGTAATCTTCGTCAGACGGGTTTATTGGAGGTATGGTTTTATTAAAATTGTTCTTTGCGAAAACTAGAGCCCTAAAATTTAATAAATACGGTAAAAATTAAAGGAAAAGAAAACGAGTATGAACCAAAATTATTTTATATACAGATTATCTTCATTTTGTTACGTATTTACCCCACGACACCAGGTGAAGGTTAATAAAATTGTAATACAAAATTTAGTTAGCAGTGAAAACAAAGTCAAAACATTTTTTATAATAAATGTAAATGTAAAATGAATTTCAAAATTGAATATTACCTATTGATGAAATTTCCCAAATTGTTAAGTAATTCCGAATTGTTCTTTGTCGCGAAATCGTTCCAACTGAAGCAAGAATCTTGAGATTCCGGTCTAACATAAAGAAGATAAAATCTCCAAATATCGCTAGGAATGCCTGTGCTCTGGGCATCTGTTCCAAAAACTCCGACTCCTCGTGATTTTGAGAATTTTCCGTCTTCATAATTTAAATATTCTACAAAAAAATAATCATTTATTAGTTGTCGCGGTATCTAAATAAATAAAATTAAATTTAAAATGGAAAATTCTTTTTTTAATTTCAGGAATTGATGGATATTTGTATAAATATAGGTTCTATCAATATTTTTTTAATGTTTTTATAAGTGACAATAGTGCAATTTTCAGTAATATTTAAAATTATAAAGCGCTTTACGCCTTAAGCCATCATCAGTGCTGATCTACAATAAATTGTGTATAATATCTTATATATACAGTATGTCTCACTTTAGACTGCACCACGCTAGTATTTTATTTATGTATTATACTCCACACAAAACTGCTAGCCTGATATGATTTAAAATAAACAGCAAGATTGAAGGAATTTTTTAACTGTGCACTAATAAACCCACCCTAAATCCGAGAAACAACCTTGCCATATATCAAAGTAGGAATAATACATTTTAAAGTATAAATACTCGACTTTCCTTCCAAATTTTATACTCTCCTATTTGTGCTGATTATTAAAGTGGAAGTGGCCGATTTAATTTTATAAATTTATAAAATATTTTAAATTTCATAGTTTCTACCGGCAAAATATAACAATGTGACTATACAAAATTATAAAAAAAGTTTATACCAGTAGCCATCAGATGATTAACAGTGGCATATCCATTATTAGCACCCAACAACATAGCAGGAAACAATACAGAATGGAATGGAACATTATCTTTGGCCATAAACTGATACAAAGTAACTTCTGCTTCTTTTGATGGTTTCCACCATTTCTCGTAATCTTTAGTATATGCCTTAGTGATAGACAGATAGCCCAATGGAGCATCAAACCATACATAAAATACTTTACTCCTGAAGCCGTCTAGAGGTACTGGAACGCCCCATTTAAGATCCCTAGTAATACATCTGGGTTTGAGACCTTCTTTTAACCAAGCCTTAGCTATAACCTGTGAATTGTTGGACCAGCCTGAACACCGTAGCCTCACCCAATGGTGAATAAGTGGTTCCAGCTAAAAATATTATTTTGATTTGAAATATAGTTTCTAATGAGTATAATTATTTAATTTGAGTATTTTTCAAATGTCTTACTATCCAAATTTCATTGTCACATAAGTTTTATTTCAAATAATACAGATACTAATTTCAGAATACATTTGTAAACAATTTTAAAAGGACATTTTAAAAAATCGTATCTTAGCATAATTCAGATAAAAAAAAGAAAATAATATAAGTATACTTGTGTTGCATAATACCAGAGACAACAGAGACGTGTAACTTAATAGGAAAATATGTTCGGTGGTCCATTTAAATTACATATATGACCCTCTTTTTCTTTTACATTGATCTTTACATATGTCTATCTCTCTCCAATAAAACTAACACCATTTTCAGAGGGCGCTGGTGTTGCTGGTTTTTTGACGTCGAAATATCGATTAAAAGTATTAAAACTGACAACTGACAATGTTATGAATGTTATGAACATGTGCATTTTATTAAAATTAATTTAATTTGGGCCCCGTATCTTTCTTTTAGTCTGATTTTGTTGTTTAATTAATTTTCTTTGGGGGGGAATGTTTATTTTTGCATATTATTTTTTGCATGATGCAATTTCTGGAACCAAACTTGCGTTTTTGTACACATTTCTTTCTAGAGGTAAGTAATTTCCAATTTATTATGTATATGTGTATAATGTGTGTGTTTAATAATATATTACACAATGACTATAATTATTTTATGTGAATTGGAACAGAGATCCATTGTTACAGCTACTTGTGTTCATTAAGTAGGTAGATGAATGTATGGACAGCTTTAATGGCAGCACAAAGTTCCTATCTACTAGAAAAGTAAAATGTATGCTGAGTAAAAAATCTGCACATGTAGTATTGGCAAAGGACTTTTGAAATGATTAGAGATTAGCTATTTCTTACATACCTCTAACAGCCACTCTAAAGGAAAAAAAAAAATTGAATCACAAAAGGGCAGAATTTTAAATCAGGATGCATTGGAAAATAAATTTGGGGACATCAGGTCGGTTTTGGATTTTATAGAGAGATCAATCTCAAGAAAAGTTAATTTATCCTGCAGAACAACCAGTAGTTTAAGTAGGATTTGCTATAACTTTATTAGAAATTTTCTTTGATAATAAATTGTAATATAGGTACCAATTATTGTTTCAAATGAAATTGAGTAAAATGTTATATTCATTTGAACATTGTAAGGTAATCTATAATTAAGGGAATATGGAAAATAGGTATACCCTGGTGGTGTAAGAGAAAGGTAAGGGGCAATGACAAAAAAAAATACAAAAATGTATTTATCTTTAAATAGTGTTTATTATTAATAATATTATTTGCTATGTTTGAAAAGTACCTCCTGCTTCCGAACAGATCGAATAGATTAGACTACTAGTTGGAGAAGGTCCACCTAGTAACCAAATTAGGAGACTAGGAAAACTTTTACATGACTGGGGACACAACAGGAATGCACACACACAAGATACACAAACAAACGAAATAACAGGGGTAAGCCTTCAGCAACGTCCTGTTTAAATGATGATAGTATGTCATCCTTCATTCCCTTTTAGAAGGCATGGCATATAAATCTATTGATCTTGATTACTATAAGAGGAGTTAGCAGGGGTCTAGCAGGTTTCGATCCAGTTTACAGGATGGGTACTTACTTGACTCGGGCCTTATACATTTGTGTTAACTGTATGTGTGTTTCGTTTCCATGGTTTCTATTAAAATAAACAGTCATAACATATCCATACCTTTTTGCCAGACTAACATAAGTGACATTTGTTCAAATGGCACTTATGATAGTCTGGCAAAAAGGTATCGATACTATAATTTATAAAATATTTGTTACATTAGTCTATAAATATATTATGAATATATAACAACTGTTACTTTCTTTGTAATTTGTCACAAAATTATACGAGGTACTTTCTAAACGAAGCAATTGTAGTTTGTTTTTCTGTACCTTACAAAAATATAATTTATAGAAAAAGAGTTTGGTGTATTATTTTTCCAAGTTTAAATATTTAATAATCAATAGAATTTTCAAGTTTTTTTTTAGCGAAATTTACAAGAGTAATAAAGTTTATATTAAACTGATTAAAACTTCCTTTATTAAAATGATTATTTATGTGATAAAAAATTTGATGTTATTGGAAGCTTTTATATTTGTTTAATATACAGTGAAACAATAGTTTTTGTTTCTCCTGTAAATTTGTATAGAAAAACTTTATTTCTGAATCCATGTTTGAATTTCCCGCCCTAAAGCATTTTTAATTTTCCCGCTATTTACTAGTGGCGCCATCATAGACTGGTTGTGGTTACAATCGCCCAAATAACTTTTACCGAACAAAAAAAATACATTGAGTTACACGTCTCGCTGGATTGTCTCTGATAATACCAACCAGAAGTCATACTTTTCAATGAGAAGTATCAAGACTTTAAATTTTCAGGTTTGTAAAGCATTGGCATTACTTAGGTTAAACCACATAAGGGATCTTAACACTTCTAGTCCTGGTTTTTAAAACCATTCCTTGCCGCATTCTGATTATCATTTGTAAATTGTTTAATCAATTAATGTACAAATATTTGGGCCCTTTAAACCTTAAGCCTGCCCTAATAAAAATATTTAGGCCCTTTATCCTTTAAACCTGATCATGTAAATCAATATTATGGTCTTTTACTCCTTACGTCTGCCCATGCAATAATAGTTGGCCCATTTATACCTTAAGCCTGTCCATATAAAAATATTTGGGTCACTTATTGTTTAAGCTTGCCCATGTATAAATATTTGGTCCCTTTAAGCCTGCCCATTTAAAAATATCTGGACCCTTTTTACTGCTTAAGTATATCTAAGTAAAAATATTAGTCATTTTACCCTGTATGACTGCCTATGTAAAAGTACTTAAGCACAGACGACTAGACGATATATTTTTTTTATTTTTGCACTTATGGGTAGTCGGAAATGTGTTAAAAAGTGGGTTTAAGACAAAATTTTTGTTGACATGAATGTAATACTCGGAAATGTATATGACAATGAATAAATTTTAAAGTGTATTGACTGGTTTTTACCTTTGGTAAATCAATGAAAAACTGATTTGCCATCTTCAATTTGGGCGTATCACTGCACACTTTACACCGAGGATTTTTCAATTCTACTGCATTCACTAATTTACCACAACCATCACATTGATCGCCCCTTGCATCTTCATAGTTACAACCCGGCTGAGGACAACCACCTTCCACAAATCTGTCTGCCAAAAATTTGTTGCATTTTTCACAATGTAGCTGTTCTACAGACTCGGTAAACATAAACCCGTTGCTGTTGAGAGTTAAGAACATGTCTTGGCAAATTCTAAAAAGAAAAATGCACATAAAACAAATCATTTTGAAAAGTTTAAAGTTTTGTTATGTCATAAGTTGCTCTATAATTGAGAAAGCGCAGAAGAAAATTATATGGTGTTTAAAAATTGATATTAATTTGATCTAGAAAAGTCAATTTATTAAAATACAGGAAAGGAACATTTACTTTACTTAATTTAATAAAATCAAAATATAAATTCGGAAGTATAACTCAATTATTATCAACAAACTGATACATTATTATTGCTTACTGTGTTTGTTCTGGAGTTGAAGTCCTACCAAAATGATCAAAGCTTATATTAAACCATTCATAGATTTCTTTATGAATCTTGTGATATTTATCACAAATTTGTTGGCACGTCAAACGCTCTTCTAGAGCCTTAGTTTCAGTTGCTGTACCATATTCATCTGTACCACAAATGTAAAGGGTATTGTTATTGCATAATCGAGAAAATCTGGCAAAAACATCAGCTGATAATACACAGCCAATAATATTTCCAAGATGTGGGACATTATTGACATATGGTAATGCTGATGTGATCAGGACATTTTTTTCTCCAGTGATGGGTAAACTAAAAAAATAAGCTTATAATAAAGTTATAAAACCAGTTATTTCCAACCAATTTCAAATACTTCATCATTTATTTACTTACACTGGTGTTTTGGCATTTTTCAACTTGGATTGCTTAGTAACATCTTTTTTCCACGATTCTTTAGCAAATGCAAATTCTTCACTAGTAACTGCTTCATCAACAGGTTCCTTCTCATTTTGAGGGGATCCTTTTTCCTTCTGATTATCATCCGATATTGATAGATATTTTGCACCAGCAAGTAAAGCATTATAAGTTAAAGAACTGTCTAATTTAAAACTTGACAGTGCTTCCTGAAATTTAATGAGATATTTTGTATTTCTCTAATAATGTATTCATTCTTAAATCTGAAGACCCAAAGTGTTTGTGAAATAATAATTAATAATTTAAGACACAATCATTTAAAAATACCATACATATTTAAATGAATAAATAGAAAATATAATTCAAAATAAAAATTTAAGACACACTCAAATAATATTTTTAATGTTATAGTACTTTTCGTTTTTGGTGTGTACTTGTAAGAGCAGCTTTAGATTAGACAATTTCAATGTAAGAGGGGTGTAAGACATTTTAAAATGATTGTGCATGTGCCTCTACAATTCAATCAGCTGTTGTAAGTTGAATAAATTAGGACTGATCAAAGTTGGGTAGTATGTGAATACCCGGTATTCTGAATTTTATTCAGAATACATTTAGCTGGTATTCGAATACATTTGTATTTTCTGTATTCGGTATTCGACTGAATACTTTTTTAGTCAGTACTCGGTATTTTGGATTCAGAAGACCATTTTTGAATTCTAGTATTCGAATACCCACTTTGTATTCGAATACGGTTTGATTATTTCTATGAATATTGCGTTACGTGTTACGTTTAACTGAACTTAAGCGTATTAAAACACGTTCTCGGTGGTTGTGGACGGCGCAGTCGCAGTGCTTCTGAATTCGCGATGTCTAATTCACAAAATGCTTGTGAGTGATTTTCCCGTCCACATTGTAAAAATAATACACTCATACATAACAGACAGACAATTTAACGTAAAAATTAACAAGACAATAACAGGACCTTACACGGCACAAGCGGGAGTACCCCAGGGCTCAGTATTGTCGCCCCACTTGTACACCATTATGACCCATGACATGCCAATGGGTAATAATGGGGTACAAACGGCACTATACGCCGACGACATCTGTCTGTTCGCGAACAACAGATCTGCAGAGAGAGCGGTAAGAAAGCTGGACAATCATATCAACAGAGAACTAATCCCCTATCTAACAGGAAACAAAATGAAAATCAACGAGGCAAAATCCGAAAGTATGTTAATCACCAAAAGACGAACACAAGGCATAATGACCCCACTTAAAATCGGTGAACAGGAGATACCGACCTCTAACAAACTTAAATACCTCGGTTTCCTGTTAGACAGGGGATTAACTTACAATTTACACATTAATGACAGAGTGGCTAAAAACCACGCGGCAATCAAAACGCTTTACCCCCTTCTCAATAGGAGAAGTCGAGTCACTCTGTCAAACAAAGTCCTAATGTTTAAATCAATCCTACGTCCTATTCTCACATATGGTTGTCCAGTTTTTTGCTCAATGGCAAACTGTCATTTCAATAAACTGCAAATAGCTCAAAACAGGTGTCTTCGGCTAGCCCTGGGCTATGATCGTTATGCCAGAATCGCAGTAATGCACCGACAAACTGACACACAACACATTAAAGAATACATACTAAAAACAGCAGATGATTTCTACAAACGATGTCTCCCCGATGATGTAAAGGATAGTATCCTAAACATACACCGAGGGGACGGAGTGCGTAGAAAGCACGGCTGTATACACGCAAAACTTAACATATACAGAGACAGATGACAATAAATTCAGACAGTAACTGACAACATTCCTCCTTAACGATCCCAGACAATCTAACAACAGCTCACGACGACTAGGTATTTAAGCATACTGGTCGGAAGGCGGACTGAACGGTAGACTGGCCAGCGAGGCAGCAGACGCGAAATCCGCGAAAGCTGCCACGATGGACGGTGTATCGAACACTCTACCTGTGAGTTGTACTAAACAACCACAGACGATTACAAACAAACGCACATACAAGGACAACCCTGTTTTTTCAGCTTTTTCAGGGGACAAAAACAATAACAAAATACACGACAAATCCTTAAATAACCTCCCATTCCTGATACCAAAAAATCCAAACCCCTTAATAATACCGATTCGGTAAGGAGTAAGGGCTGATATGTTTCCACAATTATTAAGTCGTGGGTGTATTGTGCAAATGGTGGGTATCCTTACCCACCATAGTCCGGAGGGCTCTCGCGAAAAACCCGCCGCTCGGGTTCGGTAGTGTGAAAAATTGTTTATACATACCATGACATGTACATATATTTTATTAAAATGTAAATAAAGATATTAAGTAAGTAAGTAAGTAAGAATTCGCGATGCCGACGATCGGGTGATTGGGGTGCAATGAAGATTAGCTTAGGCTTATAACTCCATAACGGAGTAATTTTCAAAAATTTTGTAAGAGTCCTTTTTTATGTATATTCAAAAAAGCCATCTTTTAAAATTAGTTTTCGAAAATTGCACCGTTATGGAGTTATGGTCCGGAGGCGTATCTCGTGGGACACCCTGTATAAGTAAGTATGTTGTAAGGTATAGGTAATGGGAATTGTTTATTTTTTATCAAACAATAAGTTTGTGTTTTTATCTGACGGTGCACCAAATAATTTTATTTTAACGTTTTCATTATTTTATCGTTTTATTTATAATTTTTTAATAAAACTTTAAGAAATAAAAATCAACAAATGTTTTTTATTAAACAGTTATTTTATTTAACCTCACTGTGACACTGTGTATCAAAAAATGATATTTCAAGTTTTATTTAACATAGATTTTTAATCCTTTTTTAATTTTTATAAATTATCTACATAAATAATAACCAAGCTTTATGTGCGCACATGTTATTTGTAGTTGGAATATTCATAAAGTATTCATATGTAAATGAATCCAGGTATTCGAATACAGCGGTATTCAAATACTTTTTTTTTTGTATTCGAATATTGATTATTCGAATACAATATACAATTTAGAATACAGTATTCAGGATTCGTATTCGAATACCGGATTTCAGTATTCGACCCAACTCTGAGACTGATCCAATTTTTTGTGTAAGTTTCAGGATTTTGTATTTATTTAATTTTTAGTGATAAAGAGATTACCAATCAAGATCTGATTTACCAACATAAACACAAGATTTGCAATGTGTTAGTAAATACACCTCAGTTGCAATTTGTCAACGTAAAAATAGAATTAGAGCTGTGTCTGTTAGATTTTATATAAATGGTGGAATCGACAAACTGACCAGCATGCTTGGAAACCATAACATCATTTCATCCCTGCAGGAGTCATTTTCAGGCCCGTCAGCGTACTTTTACCCCTACTTGTGGATAACCTGCTAAATGATCTCTCTTGGCAGGGGGTGGAGTTCGAATGCTAGAGGGAGTAGATGTCTGTTAACCCCCACAAAACTGCTATCGTCCCCTTCACCAATAGAAGAAAGATCAACAAGTTTTGACAATCTATCTTGGCCAGGGAAACAATTCTTTCTGGGGAGAAAGTGAAATATGAAACCCTTTCAGGTGGAATATGCATTCTACACGGATGGCTCCGAAACTGAAAAAGGAGTAGGAGCTGGGTTCTCTGGCCACGATCTTCCAAGCACAAATGATAAAAGAGGAACCGAATTTGAGTTCATAAGACCAGAATCATTCCTGCGCATTGCAAAGAGTACTGCCAAAGGAATTATCTCAAAATGGATGGAGGGTGTAACACTCCCGAACTGGAAAGATACCAGGGACTCTCATTAAAAAGCACTTATACTCAACCCTTACATGAACGGCACTGCTCAGATCCCTGAATGAAGTAGGAAATATTTAAACATTATCATGGGACAGATGACAGGACATTGTCATCTAGGTAACCACATGAGAAGGATAGGTCTGCAACAAACATTGAACTGTCGATTCTGCAGTGTAGAAGGCAAATCTGCAGAGCACATTCTATGTAACTGCTTGGCTTTGAAAATAATTAGGTTTCAGATCTTGAAATTCACCCAAATGGAGCCTACTGACTTAAAACTGATCCCATACCCAATTCAACCATGGCCTTCATCAAAAGGTGTGGTTTGTGAACGAGTGGTTTATAAAAAAAAAAAAACTAGAAATAAGAAATTTACCAAAAGAAAAACATAGAAATTTAGAAATATTTGACTGATATGGTAATTCGTTATACTTTTTTTATTAATTAGATTGTTAAATTAACAACTTTGTTTCTGTTAAGTTGTTTAAATACAATTTCAACAAACATTTTAATAAACTATATTTTAAAACATTAATAAGAATATTATTGTGTGATGTATGGTTTATGAGTTTACATTATCAAAGAGTAACAGAGTAACTTAGAAATAAGAAATAGTACTATAAATATAGGCTAATACCTACACAAAAACATACTCTATCCTATATTGACCTTTAAAATTGCAAACCACAAAAACTTTATCTCTATTGTTGGTATATATTTCATCATAAGAAAAACCCACTGATGAAATTACACATTTATTTACTCAACATAAAACAACATTTTTCAACAATTCCTGTATTTTCCACCTTTGTTTACTCAATTTATCAACTTATGAGCACATTTTATACTTTAATGTATTTTTGAAATGTTAATTAATTCTGGAATATATTTTGTGTAGAATACAATTTCATAAATTTTAATCATTTAAATATTTAAAATATACCTAATTAATTTTTAATTAAAGATGCAATACATTCAAGATTTTCTACATTTTCAAACTACAAATAAAAATGTAAGTACTTTTATGAAGCAATGAATAGTTTGTCCATGCACAATAAAATTTACATTAAAAAGATGCAATTTAAGTACTTTTATGTGCCAATAAATAGTTTGGGAAATTGGATGGAGTCTGAAAGTACTCAAAAAGATTTACTAAATAACCTTGCTCCAATTTCGACCTCCAGTTAATGCTTTGAAAATGATTTTAAAATAACAAGTCAGCATTTTTTATTACAATAAACACATTGAACTTGGTGACAACCAAACACAGCCTCCAGACATATAATGTCCTGCATCTTACTTAAACAAGACTAGTAGAATCACTCGAGCAAAAGCTGACAAAACGAGTTCCTCTCTGCTCTGATTAAAAACCCAGCAGGTATTTGACAGGTGATGTAGCTCTGTCACTGTTCATAAGAGAGACAGCCAACACTTATTTCCTGATAATTCGTCAACGAAATAATGTTCAAAGACCAAAGGCCACAGTTGAAGTGACCCACCCAGCTCCTTATTTTACGAATGGTGGCTAAGGTGTGTAGAATATGAATGTGGAACTTTCAGATTCTTCCCATGACAGACTTTTCAATTTTATATTATATTTATTTTCTCTTTAGAGGTTTAAAAATAGTTTGTAATCTTGTAGTTTAAGCGTGTATTAATGTGCATGCTCTCAATAGCCTGTACTAACATTTAAAATTTGAATTTTACACCTGCCAGGTGCCAGATTTCTATTCTTGTTTTGCCACTTGCTCTTTAATTTTTAAATGTGAGGCCCAAGAAAATATGTGTTACACAAAAAAATACATGAAAATTATATAAAAATAAATGAATATTTTTATTAATTTCTAAAAGTTCTCCTTGCCCTCAAAATATATATTTGACAGCATCTCTGATAACTCAAAATAACTTTTTCCTAGATTTAAATATTTTGTATAATATAATCCTGGCAACTCTCTGTAATGATTCTGATTGCCAAAGTGAATCAAAGCAGCAATGGGGCGACATGTGAATTAAAACCTGTCTAAACTACAATATTTTCAATAGTTTTCTTTATTTCATAGAGGTAATGTTGAAAATTTATTTGAAAATTTCCAAAGAATTTATCTACTTTTGAGCATAACACTGATAGTTTTTCAGAACTTTAAAAGGATTATATCTATTTAAAATAATAATGAATTACCTTAAATTCTTGTTTAACTTCTAAAGCATCAACCCATGTTGTAATGTTTGTCAAAGAGGCAAGATATTCTTTGAAATTTTTTTGGCAAATTCTGAGAGGATATATTGTACTCCAAATTGATACATCTGCTGCTGTAATATTATTCTGTAACAAAAAATTGTAAGAACTAGGTGTATTTTAAAACAAAATAACCACAACTTACTCCAACTAAAAAATTCTTATTTTGAAGATACTCATTTAAAAATTTTAAACTTGACACTAATGCAAGTTTGATACTTTCCTTTCTTGAGGAACCCCCAAGCACATGAGCTAATTGAGGCGATAAAGTACTAGCTTCCCAATCTAATAAATTAGTAACTTCTATAAAATTATCATCAGTTTTTGTAATGAAATAACATATTGCGTTATTTGTAGAGAATAGTATTTGTTTATCTATCTCTAGGCATGGTAAACGTTTAGGTTGTGGTAGACAGTTATCTAAAAAAAACAAATCATACATGAAGTATATAATCAAAAAATTTATATGAGATAGGTACTTCCCACGTGGGATTTTTCAACTCACCATGCACATTAACTAATTTTAAATCGACTACTTGTTTAGCTAAATTTTTAGCTATTAATAATTTTAAAGTAGCAGGATTATTTTCATTAGTATATATATTTACCATTTTGTCTTTAGTTATATAAACGACCAATAGTTTCAACACACCGCAATATTTTAACAAGATAACAACACACAAGTCTGACACAAGTGAGGAAATGTGGAAATTTCACAAATATGTTTATGACAGGTTAATTTACGAAATTCCCGGTGCAGTGACTCATTTAAGCAATGTCATTTTTGACATTAGGAGTAGTTCATTTGAACATATTTGTGATTTTAAATTAAACAAAGACAGTCTACGTGGTAAAAGTTTAATAAACAAAGATAACAATTTGTAAATGAACCCGTTCATAAATTGATTTATTTGACTCATATATTCGGACATCTCCTTTTTCTCTACATAAATATATTAATCCATCTCACTCAATTATTAGTGTAAAAATTAAAGTATCCATTCATCCAAAAGAGCGGCAACTTTAAATTTATGACCATATTTATTTGCAGGCTATAGAAAATTGTAGGCAAAATCAGCAGAACGATGAACTAATATTACATTTTTAAATAAGAAATATTCATAAATGTAATGTGTACATTTCTAAATATTTATATAAATGAATATTATATTAAAAATATAAAACTTTAATAACAATTTTATTCTTTTTACCTACAAACCTGTTTACAACTACGCATGTGCAAAATCAAAAATATCAATCACAATCGCGTGGGCCGCCATTTTGATAAGGTGCTTTGTGTTTTAGTGGTAAAGTGAAATTATTGTAATGATTAATGTATTTGATAATACTTAATCCTTTACAATGAATTCTTCTGTTTATTAAGGTTCGTATTCGCGTAATTTTTCTATGTATTAACCATGCTTTCAATGTTTTACGACGATTTTTATACCAAAACATTATAAGCGGCTTCTAGTTTTGTGTTTGTAAACAGTTGAAGACAAAAAAGTTGAAATGCGCTTATGCACACCAAATTATAAATGATGGAATTTTTAATTATTTAGGAAATTAAATTATTTTGTTCCTAATACTTTTATTTGTAAGGCGGGAGAAAAGTTTACGCCTATATTTAACACAGGAATTTTTCCTTCATTTGAAAAGTCGATAAGGTCCATTTTGGGGTAGTTTGGCCTGTTTGTCGCTTACAATATTTTTTTTTTATTTTTGGCCTGGAAATATTCGTCAGTAAATTACAAAAGGAATTTGTTTGATGCGACTATTAGAATTACATCATTCCGATGGAAATAAAATCAATATCGCACAGGTGATATTCATTATCTGCGAATGCATGCATCTTATTCGAATTTCATTACCTATGTAGATATTTTTTAATTATATTAAGACTTATTAGGTATAATTTTTGTAATTAGAAAATTTGTTGTTATTAAATCGCATCAAGTTTTTACTGACATGAACATAATATTGATTCCTATAGGAATTTTCCATTTAATTATACTGATAAGTGTATTTGATATAGGTATTTGGTATTTATTTTTTTTTAATTTGTATAATCATTTAATTGAAAATCTTTCATTCCAAACCTGAAAAAATAAAAATCACTTTTATTATACTTCTTTCTAGGTAGTTTACAATTGTGTACTTATAAAGTTAGTTTTGCAGTATGTACCTATTTTAACTGACTATAGAGTAAGTGTTCTGTGCTGACTATTGCCTACCAAAGTTAATAAAAATTTACATAGGAACAAACTATTTTCATTTATCTAAAACAAGGGTTTCCAAACTTTCTAGCCTTGGGACCATAGTGATTACTCCAGTAATAAGTTCCAAGGGCCAAAATTTGCACAGCAATACTAACAAGCCATTAGCTGTGGTAGACTGGATTGATGACACAAATAATTTATTACAATTTATTATACTGGGCGACCATAAAATTTGTGATCTTTTGAATGGTTCCCAAGGGCTATGATCATAGCAAGGGTCATACCCAACCAGCACACATCTCTTATAACCTTTGAATTATAGAACATTCAATTCTTATAAAGGTTTTATAGTCGTTTCAGAAATTCAATATTGACTCATAAATATAGCAAATGATGCAATTTAGCTGTTGAAAACAAAATAGCACTATAATATTGTTGTATAAATATTCTTACAGCATATTTATTATATGTTATACATTTTTCTCATAAGAGATATTTCTTAAGAACAGCTATATGTCGTATCCTCGGTCGTATCTATAACAATGTCTGTTTTAAGGCTTTTATAACGGTTTTATATTTGTCTTTAGTAACATTTTAAAGGTAAGTATAAATATAAAAACATGCAAATTTATAAAGCATGCTGTTTGATATAACAATAAGATACATTGGTTATATATTCAACACTTATAAGGGAAGTCGCCTCATTTTCTTGTTAAGGCAATTTGTGCAACATGTATAAAGCAAAATTGTTTCAACAAAAATAAAATACTCTTGCAGCTACAAAAAACTATATTTAAAAGAGCAAACATAGGAATTACAAAGTATCCTTTAAATGTCTTTATTACTGCTGTATTAGTAACATCAATGAGGTAAAATGCTGTCAAAGAACACAAAAATATTCCTGCCGCCTGTTTAATAGAACTAATTTGAAACATTTCATCATTTCTATTTTAACATGTTATTGGATTGTTGATGTTTGAGTTAACAAAATGGACATCTTACGCTGGAAACTGAATCTTGGCCCTTTCAATTGTTTCCACAATCTCAAACATTTTAACGCACCACAACTAAGAACAAGAATCACAACTAAAAACGAGAATAAAAATGCTGGATTAAATCTAACTTTAAGCTGATAAAAGTAAATATATTGGTAGATCGACACATTATGGTTCTCTGGAAAGCAAAATGACTTTATTGTGGTGTTATTGCGAACAACTATAAAACCATTTGGCATTTACAAAAACTATTAGCACTAGTACAGAGCAAAATGACTTCATTGTTGTGTTATTGTGAATATTTATAAGACCATTTGGCATTTACAAGAACTATTAGCACTGATTTAGAGCAATTTCTGCTGTCTAATAGTTTCAAGAGAGCAAAATAGATTTATAGTGATGTTATTGTGGACAACTATAAATCTTTTTGCCATTTTTGATGACTATTAGACAAAATTGTTCATCTTAAGTAATAAGATTTTTATTATGTAGGCAATTCATTATGTCAGCATCCTCTAATTAAACATTTATATGAGGTGTTGTTAAAAAGTACCAAAATTGCAAATGAAAAAATTTACTAGAAATGAGCCCACAGAAAATAAGCCCGAGAACAAAAAGCATATACTATTGATAGACATAGTAGTGCAGTAAAAAAAAAAAAAAAAAAAAAAAAAAACGTTTCACAAATAAAAAAATCAAAGTGAAATATTTTGATATCTATTAATATATAAATTAATTTGTATTCATTTATATTAATTTAATAATGTTATTAATATTAATTATTAACAGATAATATCAAAATAATATTTGTCGAACAGCAAATTTTGACTGTAATAGAAACTATTAGTTCTTAAAAATCTGGTAATTATATTAAATTATGTTAAATAGTACAGGATTAGGTGTACCACATTTGAAAGTAACCTAGTCAATTGGCAATAATTTCTTGTTTTTTTTTTATGGAAAAGTTAGACAAATTGCTTTGTTGCTGCTTTTAAAGCATAAATGCTTTTTGTGCAACTAAAACCTTCGCCATGTTTGAAATGTAAAATACATGAAGGTCAAAGATTAAAAAGAAAAATTTTGGTGAAATAATGTGATAATGGTCTGTAAACACCAGATACTAAATTATTACTTATTAGCAGGGTTCGAAAATATCATGATATTTTTATAAATATATCACATGATATATATCCGATATATATCATTTTTAAAATTTAAAAAACAGTACTGTTTCTTGCACAAACTATATTTTAAATTTTAACACAAACATACTAACAAAAACGGATATTCTAAACAACAAAACCGTTTTTTCTAACTCAAGTTAAGAAGAAAAAACAAAAATAATTAATAAAATAAACAGATTTTAACATTATTTTGTTTACATTAATATTTTAACACAAACACACATAAATTGCTAGTTATTATACTTTTATACAGGGGCGTATTGATACATTTTCAGATATTCAGAATGGTAGAGAACATTTTTAATTTAATAAATAAAATTATCGAATATATCGGATATACAGGGTGGCTCACGCTCAACGGGACGGAGCTTTATGGAAAACGACCAAAGATATAAAAAATTCGTTTGGGAGGAATACGTAGGTTACAAACGGCTACAATTTAAAATTTGTTAGATGTATACAGGATGTCCCACATAAATGAAAAAAAATTAGTTCATTAAAAATTATTCAAACAAGAGTAAACAATTAATTTCTGGGAGACTTTTTTTCCTTAAAAATTCAAATAAATCGAAAACTAATAATAATAGTAATAGGGAACCTTTAGTTAACTGACATTATTTTTGATGTAGTTTTTAATTCTAAAATAAAAAACAGGGTGTTCCATTAAAAATAATATAACTTTGTATATTTTCTCTTATGTGGGATATCCTGTATACATCTAACAAATTTTAAATTGTAGCCGTCTGTAACCTACGTATTCCTCCCAAACGAATTTGTTATATCTTTGGTCGTTTTCCCCATAAAGCTCCGTCCCGTTGAGCGTGAGCCACCCTGTATATCAAGGTATAAATATCATGATATATATCACTTGATATATATCCTCCGAACCCTGCTTATTAGTAAGAATAATTTAATCTATTTCTTTTATTAATACATTTTACTTTCTTACATAAAAATTTATTTTTATTTTTATCATTCAAGTTGAATGTTTAGGGTGGGGGCGTAAAAAAATCGCCATAAAATAGTATAGACTTTCACATTAAAGTGAACCTCATTGTAAAATTTGCATCTCTATGTTAAAGATAAGGTAATATATTTTCCTACTTTTTTGTCATGTCTCATAACTCTAAAGTATATTGCAAGACGCCATATCAACTGAAACATTTTTAAATTTAGACACTGCCGTAATCTAAAGAGTTCACAACAATTTTGTTTTTGGAGAATATATAAACAAAACTTTTTTTGTATAACCTGTTTCAGGCCATACAATAAAGATTAAAAATGTATTAAAGGAGGATAAAATTACTTATAAGTCTTATTGCTTTTTAAAGGTTATATATAGGTAAATGTAGCGTCAAAGTGTTTACGGTTCCAAATTGGTTGCAAACTATAAATGTGTCTTTAAAATACTATTTGAGATTGCTTTATTAAACGCTTGTAAGTATCTACAAATAAGATTTATTATATTTTGCGGCACATTACTAAAGTATTAGGGAACTAAAAAACTTTTTTGATTTATAATTTGGTGCCCATTTTAAGCTCATAAGAGTTGTATAAAGCCTCTAAGAATATCTACAAGTAAATTTATAAATCTTATTCTCTTATAAACAGTTGCTTTTAGAATATTCTTAAAGCTTTTATAAACCCGTCATGTGCTACTTGGGTAGTTTAGTTCGACACATACCATAAGATAAACTTGAAAAAAAAAAAAACGGCGCATTTCTACGTTATCAAAATAATAGACAGTGAGAAAAATTCAATTATAATAATAGAAAAATTTCTTATTTTTATGCCCATCAAAGGATAACCATTTTTGTTATTCTCTCTAATTTAATGTAAATTTTAAGGTCACCTTCAATTTTATTTATTGTATCAGTCTTATTTCTATGAGGTGGTGATTTAATTGCTGTCATACCAGTAAGTTCTTCAAAGCTATTCCTAAACAAACCTTGGGAAATCGAGTTAGATGTCCTACTAAAATAAGTTATTAATCTAGCTGTAGTCATATAAAATATAATTAAACAACACACATAGAATAATAATATTAATAACAAATACTTCAATGCCTAAATTACCTACTTACATCTAACATATATTGTTTTAGTTTACGTTTGAATACATTAATTGATTCTAATTTTTTTAGATATTTCTTAGCAATTTTTGCTAAAGGGACATAATCAGTCAATTTATCCTAAGTTTTATAATAAAATTTGATAATCAAAATTTATGGCCGATATATGGCCCAGTTCGTATGTCGCGACATGATTCAATTCCCGATAGAAGCAATCTTTTTTTATTTTGGAAAAATATGACAATTGTTTATTTATTTTAAATTCATTTTATTAATTATAATATAACCCCTACAGTTAATATTTCCGCTATTTATTTTGTATTATTTTGACTGTTCAGAAAAAAAAATTGTAGGTAGTCATCTTTAATAATAAAATTATTGTTTTATTGAAATAAAAAAAAATTACCCTATTATCCCTCGTTGAAATCCGCGCCTGTCCCTTCATACATCAACTCATAGATGGTAGGTTTACATTCAACAAATTGCATTCGTCGCTACCCTTAATATTGCATCAAATATACACTAAACTTTCATTTTTGATTTTTGTTACTACTGGAGACGTCACTGTAAGCGGCACTGCCTTAGTCGGTAAGAAAAGTCTTCCAACAAATAACTACGTCACATGCATTATTTACTTCTTGTCCACTTCTCATTGGTTACCGCCATACGTGGCTACCATTTTCATTGGTCATCGTCACAAGCGTGACTCAAGCTCGATTAACTACTTGACTCCTTCTTCGCGCCAGATCTTCAATACCTCTCAACGAAAACATCACAGCGTTTTGCGACGTTAAAAAAGGCGACGCTTTGTCCGCCATCATGAAACAACTCGTATATTAAAAATGGCTTAAATAACAAAGTTCCTAGTGAAATGCTGTAAATAGTATTTAGTCTTGCACCGTGTAGTGAAAAATAAAATCATCCCATTGGTGCTTAAAGTGAGGTGTTAAATCAGAAGGTGATATTTTAATCCTGTTCTACATCTCCCAGGCCTATGGATCGCTCAGGTATTTTCAAACTTATCATTAATGCAGTTCAAGATTTTGCCAAGGGCCGAATGTCGGTCCTAACTTGTTTATTGTAGCGGAAAACTGTATATCGGTCAAACCGCTACAACCACTTATTTTTACCCTATTACACACCTTCTACTTTTCATATTACCTGTAATACGAAGTCACATAAATTAAAATATCAACCCGCGGTTGTCGGTTTTACTAGTCTAAACTATAAAAAACGTAGGAAATAAATGAAGTAACAAATATGATATCGTTAACAAAATTTAATTAGTAGGGAATATTATAGAGCAGGGTTGGCAAACTTTTCTGTATATAAGATCTACTTTTTATCTTGTCCTAGGCGTAGTCTAAGGGGAAAGAAGGGGTGTGAAATGCATACTATGTTTATTGTTTATACACTGTTTCAGTATAAGGTGCGTTCCAACGAGGTATGGGTAGATAACTTTTGATATCGATATTCCGTACATTCGGTACCTAAAAAATTCTATTTTCCGAAATTTTTTCAAGATAGATTTTTACTAACTTAAAATGCACTTTAATTTTTTTATCAACTGCAATGTATAAGTTGTACGATTTGTTCTAAATATGAAAAAGTTGTTATAAAAATGCACAGAATAGCTGATAATTTGATTTCAATATTTTACTTTCGCGTTTTTTTTTTGCCAGGAAAATTTATCATGAAGGAATAATATGACTTATTTTTTGCTAATCTATCAATAGCTCGTTGAGTACACCTCATATTGAAATATAGATATACTGCTTATCTATATACCTACGTAAAAAAAACAACAACAACAATAATAATTTTTTAAAGAGCCAAAAAACTCACGTCCAAGGGAATTAAAAGAACATGGATAATTTAATAATTAAAAGTAGCTACAGATAAAAACAGATTTAGAATTTACTTTGCTGCCTTAACATTAATGGGAAGACTGAGTTTGCATGTCTCTAGCCTGTGGAAATTTTTCCATATGGGAATTTTTACTGTAAAAATATGGAAATGGGAAAAAATGAAAATACATTTAAAATATGGGAATTCTTGACCACGTTGATTTTTGGACAAAAACATTAAAATAAACTTAAAATATGGTAATTTAACACGACTACGTTGTTTTTGGTTGATCTTGAGAGTACTCATTACCCGCAATCTTCTACTATTTATTCTTTGTGATTTTCTGAGTTATTGTTTTGTGTGTTGTACATGTCTGGAGGTCGATTCTTGAGTTGTAGGAATCTTTTCCTATAGGAATTTTTGACATTTATAGGAAAATCATGACATTTTCTAACAAAACAGTGTTACATTTAAAATAAAGAAAGAACAAACTATTTAAAAGGTATTCGTTTAAAGAACAAATTAGTTGTTAAATGTTTAAGGTTGACACTGACTGACTGATTTTTAACTAAAAAATATATTTTTTTACAATTTTAAGCTATTGCATAGCTTTTATCGCGGGCTTTGAGCGCGGCGACCGAATCAAGAAAAAAAAAACGAAACCGTAACGAAAAAAAATTTAATTTGAAAATGAATAATGATCCACAAGAATCCACAACAAAATATGGGACCACCATTGACGCGGTATTTTCCAGATATTTAGAGGATATCAAGTCTCAAACTTATGTTTCTTATTTCTTATATAGTTTCAATGATAAAAATTCCTGAATACCTACATGTATTGTAAGATAATAAAATATTTTAAACAATATTAACTTTTCATTTATTCAATAAAAGAAAAAAATTTGTTTTCTTATGGGTCACCACGCTCAAAAAGTGTAACTTGAATTAATATCAAAGAAAAAAAAATACTGCATAAATAAAATAAATAATTATAATTGCATACGTTGATAAAAAATGCTATGCAATAGCTTTACCGCGGCAGTCTCCGAGTGCCACACGTATTTTTTTTTACCAACGAGTATTTTTATTTTACTATTTTTTTACCAGATTATTAGGTAGGTACTTTTATTTTACAGTGGTTTATTTAACGTTTATTCTGTTATTTTTAAGTTTAAATACGTTTTTATAAAATAAAATGTATATTTTTTAATCAGGAAAAATTGTAGAAATTATAAAATTTTGTGTAGGAAAAATGGGATTTTTTTTGCGCGTGTGTGGGAATTTTGTTAAAATTGGTTAGCATCACTGTGTAACACAAGTCAAAATGTATTGTGCTGTGTGGGCGGAGATCACAGTGTCAGACTGTCAGAATTCTAGGAATGTATGACCTTGGCAAATTCTCAGAATGCGTTAAACTATTGCTAGAAAGTTTTGTCTTCTACAATCACTTCAAAATACACGGAATTTCACCACAGACATTGCGAGCGATCAACAATCGACCAAAATTGGCCTCACGGTCGACTTGTTGGCCAACCCTGTTATAGAGGATCAAAAACAAATGGAAAATTCTTTCATTCATTTTTTTTTTATAGAAATAGGGGAAAATAGAAAATAAAATCAATAACTTTAATCTAAATAATAAAATACCATACCAGTTGGAATCAGAAGTCGATGTTTCTAGAACCAACAGAATATTTGGAAGTTGAAGAATTAATTTTGAGTCTTTAAAACAAAGTTTCTCCAGGAATGTATTAAATAACAACAATAATATATTATGTACCAAGGGACTAAAGTGCCACTTTTAATTCCGAGAGTGATTAAAACGCACTTTAGTCTCGTGGTACATACGCTATTTTTTGTACCCAAGGGAGTAAAAGTGGCACTTCAATCCCTAAAATGAGGGAGTAAAATGCATGTTTTAGTCCCTGAGGTACAAAAAAGTAATTAAATTAATTAAATCGTGTATTGTAAAACCTTTTGCACATAATATACAAGTACTTATATTTAATTTAAAATTTCTAACATCAAATGTTCCAAGTCAATTTAAATGAAGCTGTGTTATACCAATATATAAATCTAATACTAAAGACAAAATGATAATTTATCGACCAGTTTCAATAATAAACAATTTCTTAAATATATTCTATTTTTTTTTTAATGTTTTGATATTAACATTAATTTATCATATTTTAGTTTTTCATTTGTTAGTACTCTTCTGAGTTAATTTTTTTTTTCCAGGATAAATGGATGATCACAATGTGGTTACGTAGCGAGAAACGAAACAGGGCTTTTCATAAATTTTCTTTACCCCTAAATAAATCCAGAAAAACGGTTAGGAAAACTGGCTGGGTTCCCAAATCAAGAACCGTCTCATTGTACAAAAGTTGCATTAAAACTACAAAAAAGAAATCTGTAAAAGGCAATGAAACTCAAAAAACCAAAGTTTCAGACGAATGCAAGGAAAACTATCAATCCCAAGTAGTCCCAGAGCTATATGAAGAAGGAAGTAAACTGGAAACATTAAATAATGTTTCTACTCCCAGTGTTAATGAGCTTTCCGTACCTCCTAGGTGTTATGAATATTACAACAGCTCCAGTTCCGGTACTAGTTCTTATGAATCCCAGTCTGAAATGATTAACTCAGACCTTCCTAAAGAGATTGAATACTCAACCATCGAATTGAATACAATAGAAAACATGAATTATGCCGAAAAAATGCAATTTCACATTACTGATAAAAAATCTTGTGAATATCAAAAGGATAAATATCCATACAATATGTTTGCAGAAAAGATTTGCCAAAGCATGTATTATGAATATCCTACTATGAAGAATGAGTACCCTGAATTGCAAATAGACATCAATGATCTTAACAATGTTAATACGCAAGAATTCACTAATTTGTTAGATGAAGAAATGGCAAAAGAGGAAAACATCCAAAATGTCTATGACTATACAACCCTATATTCCTCTAATATACCTGAAAATCACATGATTGCAAGTGTACAAGCACCAGAAGTAGAGAGGTTAGACAGGCAACCAGAACATATTGAAGTTGAAGACACTTGGGATGCTTTTGATCCTTATCTTTTTATCAAACATTTGCCTCCTTTGACCTGTGAAATGAGATCCAAATGTCCAGCTCTACCATTGAAAACGAGGTCCAGTCCCGATTTTAGCTTGGTAAGAAATTTAATTTCTAAAAAAAATAACATTTTAAAATAAGAAGTGATCCACAAAAAATGTTTTTAAAGTAGTAGTTCTTGGAAAAATTCACGTATCTCCAGCGTACAATTATACTTTTTAAGTATCTACATCTTGAACTATAATGACTATAATGTTTCACATCTATTTTTTTTTAGAGTAGAAACCTATTTTTTTTGTCAAATTTAAATACACCTTTGATTCTAAAAACGGTATATGTATTTCTATTACCCCTAAAGTTGATAGTTTTTGAGTTTTAGTAAAAGTGTTGCGGGAATTCGACCAAATACTGGTTTACTGTCGAGATTCTCAATTTGAGCCTCATTTAAACTTTTTTTTAATAACTAATACTTCTGTTTCTGTTATTACAAATTAAACTTCATTTGCTGAAACTGTCTTAACTTATTTTTTAAAGTTTAAGGACTTGTATCTCCAAAAATGATATTCTGATAGTGATACATACAAAATATAGGTTTCTACTTAAAAAAAATTGGATGGCACCATCCCATCATGACTTATTCAAAACAATATGAAAACTAAATTTAAAATTTGACCTGTCTTAGCATTTTTTATATAAACGATGCTTAAGTTAGATAATTTGAGGTTTCCAAGGGGAATATATGCTCTAAGGGGAATACTGTATAAGTTAATTCTAATGCATAGAATGTGATAAAGAATTTTATTTTTACTCTGTAATAAGTACAGCAATAATAAATTAAGTGATGTATTATTTTTGTTTTGTATTTTTTATATCATTCGCAAATCGCTACAATGACTCTCCTTTCTAGTTCTAAAGTCCATATTTATAGACTGTACTAGGCCAAGTTACTTAGTGATTCTTAGAAACCTTCAAAATAGTGTCGAAAAATATTTTTTTAAACAATTTTAATTTAGGTTTTAGACTTAGATGAAACTTTGGTTCACTGCAGCCTCCAAGAGCTTAAAGATGCCAGTTTTCATTTTCCGGTGCTATTTCAAGATTGTTCATATACAGTATACGTAAGAACCAGACCTTACTTTAAGGAATTCATGGAAAAAGTATCTCAAATGTTTGAAGTGATACTTTTTACAGCATCAAAACGAGTATATGCAGATAAACTTCTTAATTTGCTAGATCCTGAGAGAAAGTGGATCAAATACAGGCTTTTTAGAGAACATTGTGTTTGCGTCAACGGCAACTACATTAAAGATCTCTCCATTCTTGGCCGCGATCTTTCCAAAACTATTATTATTGATAATTCTCCACAAGCCTTTGGTTATCATGTAAGTATCAACAAAAAAATATCAAACAATACCACAAAAAAGTTGAAATCAGTGGCAGCTTGTGGCCAAAATATTGGAGGTTCACAGTGACAGAATATAAATCTCAGTACAGATATAAAAAACTCAGTGTTTATAACTTTCTAAAACTTGGAAAGTTTTTAACTACATCTGTACTGAGATCTAGATCCTGTCATTGTGAACCCCTAATATTTTAGTCACAAGCCGCTACTAATTGAAATAATAAATATGCAAACGAAAATTATTATAAATATATATTATATATATATATTTTTTTTTCAGTTAAATAATGGTATTCCTATTGAAAGTTGGTTTGAAGATAGAAGCGATTCGGAACTCATGAAGTTGTTACCATTTTTAGAGAGTTTGGTAGCAGTGGTAAGTATTTTATTATACATGGTGTTATTGAAATACATGTACATATTAAAAGTGGCAGGCTTATATGATGTTCAAAAATGAATGGACTTTATCCCCAGGTCTTGTAGCTAATTATTAAAAGCCCGTATTTTAATTTAACTACCTCCCCCCTTGTGAAATTCAAAGTAATTCATACTTACTGTATTTGGCGTTTTCCTCTAGTAGTGTAGTGATCCTCTAGTTAATTATTTGATAATATATATACCCACGTTGTGATAATGTTAATTAAAATAAGCCAGTATTCGCTGCAAAGTTTGGTACAAATTTGTGAATGAAATAATGCTCAAATATATTTAACTTAATTTATTTTTGTCCTCAATAAACTCAGTATGTACAAAATTTCTTTTAATATTGGGTAATGAGACATTGTATCTCATCTAGACCTCACATGTGTCCCGCCCAAACAAACAGGCTACAGGCCACTTGCCATCAAATATTTGTAATAAAAACAATTCTTGAGAATAGACAGCAGACGTCCTCAGAATTGCACTATCTTTAATAATTCTTTGTTTCGTCGTTTTATTTTTTATATAGATGCGCTTACTGAGATATCGTCGTTGCAATAACAGACGGAATTCCCTTATGTTTCAGCCTCACCTAAGGGGGTTTTTATGTAGATGTAGTCCTACTAGAATAGTGTTAGTTCAATACCAGCGAACTACCCCTTATGTTCAGATCTACCTACGGTGCGAAGATTGAGCGATAATTATCTAAGATAGTCCAACCCTGTAGTAACATCAAGCATATTCGGATAAATGTGAGTCTAGTCGTCCAATGTGTCATTTACCCCAATCAGCTGAGCCGTTATTTAGTAGATATTTGCGAGGGTTCATTGACAGTTCGGTAGCCAGACTCTTATTATCTTTTACAGTGATATATTAATTTGAAGGCAATATGTCCCATAGCATACACATCTGGACGAGCTAAATGCGATGTCGGCGAGCAACAAATTCCTCAAATGTAAAGGTTGACCATTATTGAATAATAATGAGTTACACAATAATACTCATTATTATTCAACAATAAATTCCCATTTTACAAATTTAATTTGGTTGTTAAGTTATTAACTCACCATCGGATATGCAGACCGTTGGGTGTATATTATCGTCTGTTTCTATTTCAGACATTTTAAATTTTTGTGTTCGGTACGGAAGCGTTATCTTGTGTCGGGATAGTTAGCAGGGACGTTGAGACGTTGGCTTCGGAATTTAGAGCGGCGTGACGGAGAAAGAGCGTCGTGACGCAGAACGCCAACGAAGAAAGGTAGAGAAGTAAGGACGTAAGGCGTCAGATGAGATATTGGGCGTCGGATAAAACAGATGACGTCGAGACTTGGGAACGTTAGGGAAGTAGATCGTTGGGCTAAAGAACGTCGGATAAAGGTAGGATATGAACTGCGTGGGTTTAGGAAAGGTATTGAACTTAAATTATACTAGATTTGAAGAGTAATACGACTGGAGCTCGAAATCAACTCATCTGAGTCTGATTTCTTAATGCCTTTCGAGTCCTCTTAAATCGGATCTTTATACTGGATTTAATTAGTTTTTGTGACGTCAGTGAACGAATTTGGGCGGATAGGGGGTGGCTGATTTATTACTTGCCTTGAAAAGTTTGTGTATCGAAAACAACGTTCCTATTCAAACTGACTTAAGATAAGTGCGTTAAGAGTTTTAATGATTATTACTTCGTGACAATTTATGTTGTATGGTGGGTTTAAATCGAGTTCCCAGACACTTGTAAGAAATTTGATCTCTTACGGCAGGGTTATAGCTATTATTTATTAGGTGTCGAAAATAAGATTTAATTATCTGGGAGATTTTTTATTAAATGAAGGATTTTAAATTTAATAAGAATGCAACTTTTCTTTAATAAAATGGAATTACTAAATTATTAAGGTACCTGGGTGCGGTATTATCCATTATCCTTTTCTTGGTTCTTAAATCAACCTATTCGTTTGTGCTATTGCCGTTCATTACAAAATGTATGAGAAATATTTTTAATTGAACATATCAACTCAACATTGAAACCCTTAAAAAAATCAACCCTGCAGTAATATAAAAACACTATATTAATTTATTTTGATGGAAAATAAAACAATACGCCTCCTTTTAGACCGAAAACACTACACTACAATAATTATTGTTCTAAATGTCGAATACTATTATTAAGACGTTGCTCGTCTTTGTAAAGAACCCCCTCCTCTAGGGTCTAGAAATTATTTTTTTCTCTGTTAACTGTTCAGTTGTGCGTATAGGTTCAGTTTTGCATATAAGTTCAGTTTCTACAAAAGTCATGAAGCTTCCGTGCATTTTGTCCAGTAGTTCCATACACTAAATTCATATTCTGTCAGTTCAATGTTAGTAAAAGATTTAGCGCCAATGCCACAAAACAACACGGGAATGAGTGTACGCTAGTGATTGGGTGATAAAAGTGAAAAGTAAGGACTGGTATTAAAGCTATTACCAAACTGTGACGTGATCACGGTTTCAATATATCCTAAATCTCTTCTTTCATTCAAATATTCAGCGATCGCTGCTGCCCTGATACCTGTGTCCCTTTTTATTTTTTTTTTCTATTTCACAGTTCTATTCATTATTTTGACCTTTATTGACTGTTGTTATGAACTTATAAGATAAAATGTAACATATTTGATGATCATAGTACATAGCCTCTATACTTATTGTTCGCGGGACCGTGGGTTGCCCATGCCTGGTATAGATAGATGAATTGGTTGCATATTAAAGATTATAAAGTCAAAATTCATACATTTTGTGTCATAAGGAACGAATATCATTAAAATGAATTGAACTCCTGTTATAAATAATAATTATTCATGGATTTGTTTCTGATGTAGAATTTTCCTCAAGTTATTTTTCTTTTAGAAGGAAGATGTCAGACCGCACATTCGAAATAAGTTCAAGCTCTTCAGCTATCTACCTCCTGATTAAAGAAAAACTTAAGCATAGACAATCCTGTATGAAAAAAATTTATAAATATATAATACTCTGTACTTTTCTTTAACTTTACGTTAAAGTACTGACTAACTTGAATGTCATGTGCCTTTTTTGGATCAAGACATAAATTATAAAAACTAAGAGTTTCTAATCAGAGTATCTATTATATTCTGGATAGAAAATGCATGTAAAAAAAAATTGTTTAAGAATGTTTTAGTTTTCGATCAATTTTCTATTCAATGTAATTATATTTTTTCTTTTTTCATTTTTAATTAATTAGTAATATTTTTTCTTTTGATATTTTAACTATGATGCAGTTGTAGTAACTGTAGATTGCACTGCTTCACTGCAGTTATTGAAACACTGGAGTGAATCTGATATGGATGGAGAGTAAAACAAAACTATAAATATTTCCTTAGTTAAAGACTTCTACCTTGTTCTTTTAAACTAGTTAAATACAGTTACACCTCTGCTCCAATAATACATGCACTCTGCTCGATGCAGCTAAACTAGTTGAAGGATAAATGATTCTAAGTACTGGTGTAACAACTGTGCTCAACTTTAGTTGACAAAAATTGTTGCATCTATTAAAAATAAATGGAAAACACAAACAGAATCTTGTAGCAAGCAAGAGTTGGAAATAGTGTTGGAATTTAATTACAAATTAGCAGGAACTAATTTTATGGAGCGTTTGTAAATATGGTTAGAAGGTACAAAGAAACAGATTTTTATTATATTAAACCTGTCAGTAAACATATTTTACTAAAATCGATAGTAGATAAATTTTTGCAATTATTTGGAATACATTTCTGGAAAAGAAAAAAAATTGCTTGGAAATTTTGTGCAATAATCGAATATGGATGTGATTAAAAATTGGTTTGAAGAGACTTAAGAAACATCGCTTGTACAGCGTTGGTCAGTATTTTAAAAATTGTTTAAATATATTATAAAATCATTATAGTACTGTATTGTAAACATAATTATATAAAATGGCCATTGTCACTTAGTTAGAATACAAAAAAAAAGGTGGATTCTGTGGCAATGTGCGTTTTTATATATATTTACTAAAACTGTATATAGGGGAGCAAAAATATAGAAGTTAGGTTTTCTTGCCATACAAGAAAAAAATTTCCTGATCGATAGAATAGTTGCAATACTATGCACAAAAATTTATTTGTTGTTTTGTTATTTTAGAATTAGGCATAAGTATTATATCTCCATGTTGTAATGTTTTATATTTTATTACATAAATCAGTGTTTCTCAACCGAAAACTTACAGCGGGCCGGTAAATATCCTTTTTTAATTTTTTAACCAAATTTCTACATTAAACAATAAATAGTTATTTTATTTAGCCAGAATATGGCAACATTATTTTACACTAGCTTTTAAAAAATTGCTTAACAAAGCAAACTAGCTGAATATTTTTTAAATTATCGCGGACCGCGGTTGAGAAACACAGACATACATTTCAAATCCGTAACTAGTATTCAAAGTACTGTTGGAATTTTATTAAGTTAAATTATTTACAATTTGTGTTTTGTTATTTTTTTTAATGTATGATATACCTAAATATAACATAGCGACAGTTAAACTGCAAAACCTTTTACTTCATTTTACAGGTGAGTCTGAACATATTTTAACTGTTATCACTTCCGATTCTGACACCATGGTGTCAAGATTGAAATGGCGGTCTCAGAATCGGGAACCATGTGTTTCTGTAAAAATCTTAAATAAGAATGGCCATCGATTAGTGAATCTAGCCTTAATGGGATTATGCATCCTGTGAAGAAGTTTCAAATACATATTTTAATTATATTACTCAAGGGTATCCGATTGCCAAGAGCAAGACAACTCTCCGGTTTTGATAGCTTGGTAAATTGTCCTGTAGGATATAGCCCAAAAAAAGGAAGAATTGTTATGTGGCAATGGAGTATGAAATAAAATTCTTTAAATTTAAGGGATTTATATTACAAACGTAATATTTAACATGTGAGTCACAAAAACTGTTTCTAAACTAGACCATGATCGACAAAAACAGATATGTACGCTTAGACATTCGTTATTTTTTACATGACCTATTTTAAAAACAATTTTATGGATACCTTCGACCAAATTTTGCAGTTTAACCATCGATAGGTAAAATAAAAAAATAATACTATACATCCAGGGTGGTCCAATAAGCTTGTAACAGTCTATAATAGTATTAAAAACGATAGGTATAAATCATAAAAGAAAAAGAGAAAATCTCAAAGACCGTGTCTTTGTGATTTTCTGTTTTTTCTTTATGATTTATTTTTAAATCGGTCACATTTGAGAATATTTTTTCTTTAAAAACAAGAAATATTTCAATTTTTCGTTCGCTCTTATTTTGTATTAAATATAAAAAAAGCTAATTTCCTAGGATTCGACATTTTTAATAGATATTTCATAAAAATTAGGTTTGACAGTGGCATATCTTGATTTAATTAATGTCTTGTGATAAATAGTGTTTTCAGTTATTTATAATAATTATGGTGGTTTAATTGGAATACTAATCGATTTAATTTAGTGAATTGGACATGCTAGTGGAATATGAACATATTTAGTATACTTTTTAAAACGAGGGCGCTGGCCAAGCTTTAATGATAAACTTACTGCTCTTTATTCGGTCATGATAACTGATTCGACTGTCAATGTATCAACTACGGATAAATGCCAATTTTCTATTTGTTTAGTCGATACTGTTGCAAGCCAGTCCTATATTTTTTTAATAATTCAAACTCTTTATTTTTCTGAAGTAGTTCAGACAAACTACTTCTGAGAAGTTTAAGAAAATTACTTGGGGTGAGATTACAGAACGTCTGCAACTTTGAAAATCTGCAAATATGACTGACTTACACATGCAAGTATCAAGTTTTCGTATTCCAAATTTGGGTTTAGTGTTGTTGGGGGTAATAAACCACAATAAATATTGCGAATTTGCAGATATTTTTTGGAATACTTGCATTTGTAAGTCCGCCATATTTGCAAAGTTGCAGACGTTCTGTAATCTCACTCTTGATCAACAGAAAACTCGATATGCATTTTTTTAATTTTTAGCAAATTTTCTTTGCTGGTAATAAATGAATATGAATTACATATTGCTTTATAGATTGATACAAGTTTTAGTAAACTTTTTTATATATTTCAAAATACTTGAAAAATTATTTAAAACAATGGATTAATGGACTTAATCTTACCATTGGAACATCCTTCTACAATTTGTGATGTTTTTTCTCTCATATCTTCTATAGTAATCAATTTAAACTGAATACTGTAATGTTTTCATGAGACGTAGGTTAAATTAAAAGATGCTACTATAAGTACTCATGTTAACATTGTAATGTGTCAAAAAAATCATATTACGTACAACTGATAGTTTTAAGGATGGCGCTGTGGATCTTAAATGTTCAGAATGATGCCTCATGTTGTTTTTTTTTTAATTAACTGGTGGTTAAGAAATAATAAAGGAGACTATTCAATTATATAAAATATTCTCCATGATTTTATCTCTTTTTATCTTACACATTTGCAAATTAAAGAGACCATCATTATTTACAATATTTGTAAAGGTTGCCAATGTACTGCTTTGTCCTTTTTCAAGTTAAAATTGAAATATAAAATGTTTTATTTATAAAGAGGCAGCTGAATTGTTAGCATTCAAAAACATACAAATAAACGGAAATACATTTTTATAATCTTCCAAATTATTTTTTAGTTTCCAAATTTGTTTTATACTTCTCATGAAAGGTTAAATATATTTTTATACGTTAGAAAGTTTTTATTTATTTCTAAAATACACTAAAAGTAGATCTAATTTTTAGTGTTAATTTATTGTTATTCATATGTAATTTGTTTTTGCTGTTATTTTAATGGATTTGTAGAATTTACAGAAATAAAAGTTTAAAAAATACTCCGTTTTTTACTAACCTGTTAATAAAATTTGACCACCCTTTAAAGTTATTATTTATGAATTTTTGTAAATTTAATAAAATTATATTGAGAGTTCAAATATTAAGAAAGCAAATTTTTAATATTAAAGTAGTAGTAATGTTTTAATAAATCAGAAAATTAAGAATCATTTATTGTCCACGGACTCTATATTGAAATTTCTAGGGGTTTGGCAAACCGCCCGAGAACCAGTGGAACAGTTGAATTCTAAATTATTCTTCGCTTACAACTATTAAACTCCACTGGTCTACTAGTCCTCTGATAATTCTCAATGTATTTTTGAAGAACCCGAGCAGACCTTAAATCATTAATTATTTAGAACAAGGGTAACTGGTACGACAGTTTTGATAACGCAGTTTACTCTGCGGCCCTAGAGTGCACTCAAAGTAGCCACAGTGGAGTAAGTAATTACATTAAGTAATGGCAGTTATAAGAATAAAAATATTAACATTTATTGAAAAGGGACTCCAAAAGGCAAAATGTTATTCGACAACAGCCATCTACTCCAAGTAGTATACAGGGCTTGGAGGAAATACATCGAAAACAACCTTTACCAGGTTAATAAAAAAAGATTTTGAAAAGAATATTAACGTTGCAACTCCCAAAAGTAGAAATGTTTCCACAATTATAATGCTCCCTATGGAGAAAAGCGAATAATTGCAAAATTATATGGAAACCTGCACATCAACCAATTATAATCGATACTTATATATACTGTTTATACCTTCAATAAATAGTTTATATTTTATTTTCCACAAAACAAAAAACGTGAAGTAATTAATACACCCTATTATTCATAGCTGATAAATCAATAATCCATGTATAAAATAAGAGTCAAACTGATTGCATACATTTCAGCACTGAGAGAGACGCATAGGGAGTCGAGAGGCTCTGCCTTGAATGTTTGCTTTCTAGTAAAACCATGACATTCCTAATTGTTTATTGATATATTTTTGTTAATTTAAAAGCAAAAAATATGGGGAAAGCACTGTTACCTTGTCAATACATAGGCGAAACTTTTATGAAGAATAGTTTTTTTTTTCATTTATGCCTTCGTTTTTCGTCAAATGAGAGGTATATTTCTAAAAGATTTTTTATACAAATTTGTGGACGGTTGAAACCGAGATATTGACGTTTAAATTTATTTTCGACCACAAGGACTAATGCAATTTTTTTTTAAAACTAATTATAAAAAATTACTTCCTACAAAGACCTAATTGTGCATTAAAACAAAATATAAGCATTTTTTTTCTATACGGTGGTATCAATAACTCGATTTTTTATAAAAGTGCCCTTTTGTCTTGTCTAATTTTGTATTACCTCCGGAATAAGGGTTAGCTTTCATCTCTGAAAAATTCAGCTGTGACATGAAGTGGGAGGCAAAGTCAAAATAAGTGTTAATCTACACTATACTATAAGAGAATGCTCTTAATAATTCGGAAAATAAAAATAAGTGATTAAACAGCATTCGGTAATGGTGGAAATTCTAACTCAACAGTATAAATGAATCTTCACAATATGAGCAAATGAGAGGTATATTTCTAAAAGATTTTTTATACAAATTTGTGGACGGTTGAAACCGAGATATTGACGTTTAAATTTATTTTCGACCATAAGGACTAATGCAATTTTTTTTTAAACTAATTATAAAAAATTACTTCCTACAAAGACCTAATTGTGCATTAAAACAAAAAATAAGCATTTTTTTCTATACGGTGGTATCAATAACTCGATTTTTTATAAAAGTGTCCTTTTGTCTTGTCTAATTTTGTATTACCTCCGGAGTAAGGGTTAGCTTTCATCTCTGAAAAATTCAGCTGTGACATGAAGTGGGAGGCAAAGTCAAAATAAGTGTTAATCTACACTATACTATAAGAGAACGCTCTTAATAATTCGGAAAATAAAAATAAGAGATTAAACAGCATTCGGTAATGGTGGAAATTCTAACTCAACAGTATAAATGAATCTTCAGAATATGTATATATTTACACACAGAAACTTTAAGAGAATACATAAATAAAATAATTAAATCCACAATTTTAAATAATTTTTAAAACGCATCCTGTATTTCAATGCGCTGTGCAGAAACTCCTTGCCCAAAAATAAAATATTCTGACGGTAGTCTAAATAAATGCTAATTAATAATATGCTTAAAGTGGCGGAATTATTCATTCACATCTGGGACCTATCCTTATCATCTCAAGATATTTTTTCTTGCTGAAGAGTCCTAATAAGGAGGAAACCGGTCCAAGAATGATTTTCTCCTTAGTAAGCAAAATTATGGGAATGTACCAGCAAATTCAGTTAGCTATTTTACAATGGACACAGCAATAGTAGACACTCCCTGGTGTGTAACCAAATACATCAAGACTGAAGAAAAACTGGCCAATAGACCTAAAATAAGGTGGAAGAGATCTTCTCAATGGAGGAAAAAAATAGTTTCCGGTTATGAAAATAGCCCATAGAATTGTAAATTCTGATTATTTAAATAAACATTTTTTACACAAATCTCTGTACTAACTATGCATTTATTTATTGCATCCTAACAGGCTTACTATTCGCTGAGTGCGAAGTCATGTCAGGGAAAGCAAAAGCAATACTAGCGCAAGCACCGGATTATTCGAGCACTTTAGATCGATATTTTGTCATTTTGCCGTTTTAAATACACGTATATATTTTACAATTTTTTCAAAAAATAGGTAAAAACAATACAATGAGCAGCCGCAGTTCCTGTGTTGTAAATTAAATCAAAGAAATAAATGGATAACTGTACCTACAATAAGAAGAAAAAAGTACCTTTATTTTTGTAATAATACCAGTATTACTGGAAATAGTAGATATCAGAAAGTAGAAAGGTTTTAAATAAACAATTTTACGATGTTCTTCAACATCCCTTAAATGTTTAACAGGGACTAGCATTCTGCCTTTGATTATGGTATGTAGCTGGAATGCAATTTTCTGACTTATTGATAGGAAACCAGTTTTAATCATTAATTCTATGTTTTCTTTCGAACCAAAAATGAAGAAAATAAAAATTAGACTCCCAACTATACCAATTATTTTTCTTTTAGTAACACATTTTCATTTCACACGTTATTATTAATAGAATTTTTTTTTCTTTTGATATTATTTAACCTATTCTGCAATGACAACTTATTGGACTTGAGCAACTTCTCATACATTTTCTCGTAAATACTGTTGCCTATCTATGTTTTAATATTGATTATATTTAGTTTTCTTTTAAGCTGAAACAATAAAAATATATAAATGATAATTAAATAATATTTTTACTTGTTTTACAAATCCATTTACTTTTATTAAAACCATCAAATACATTTTTTAATTACGAATTCTATTAAAACTTGTATTGTCAGTACACGAAAAAATCCTCCGTTAGTTCATAAGTTAATTGGCGCTGCTGTCACACACGGTTCCAATAGACTCATTACAAGGATATACTTTTACAAGTATAAAATATTAACATATATTCGGATAATATGGGAGAGATTAAACATAGCAACTCAATATATAAATAAAAATCAATGAAAAGGGAAAAAATATAGAAAGGACAAAATAAAATTGAGCAGATAAATTTACAATATAAATTAGCAGCCTAATTCTTATTAGAGATATATTATGCCAATCTACTTTATACAACCAAGAAACTTAATGCTAAAGAACTCATTGATCGAGTCTAGAAGGAACATTAAGTGGCATACGTGACAACATCTCTGTACAGTTTGTGGTTATTTAATTATGCAAAAAAAATTAGATCGAACATTTTTCGACTGCAGTCCAAAGAAGCTTTTTAAATTCAGTTCAGAATTGAAAGGTCCAAAGTAAGAACTGGCAAAGAACACTTTTACAAATTTTTCAGGACATAAAAAAACAATTTTAAAATGAGTGGAATTGAAAAAATTTGAAGTCGTTTTATTTTAATAGTGTTTCAAATGTACGTAAACTATTTTACGTTAAATAGCGTAGTTTGTTAATTATTAAAAAAAAATTAATGGTTATATTGTCCTGTTTGGCCTTTTTTGCAAAATTATTTATCAAATACATTATTGTAGTAACTATGGTTGACCATATCAAACGCTTTGCTAAAATCTGTAAATATCGTATCTAAATGAATTTTATTCTCTAATGAGTTATGCTTTATTAATGTACCTATTATTAAAGATTTAAATTCAGATTTCTTTGATACAAACCCATGTTGTTACTATACATAATTTGTTCAAACAGCTTTGAACGAGCACACAACAGATATCTGCAAATCATTTTTTATATTACATTTATCACCTGTTTTATGAATCAGGGTACAAATTGAAATTGATCTGGAAAGGCAGCATTGTTAAGTATCATTAGGCTTAGATTTCTTTTAAAATTAGAACACTTAGCACATCTGAGGATATACCCCATATAACTACGAACTATGACTAAAATTTTTAATTTAATATAAAAAAACGTTTGAACAGCAAAATGGTGCTGCATGTGATATATCAAAAAAGTGTCAAAATGGTTAAATGATAATAATATTCCACTGTTAGAATGGCTGTCAATCAGCCCATAGACATTAAGACATAAAATAAAAAAGCAGTTGTGTATGGCAGGCACATTATGGGATAAAATAAAAAAGCAGTTGTGTATGGTACCCCCGAGATCAGTGCCAAAATTAAAAGCAAATATTAGATAAATATGGGGTTGGGTTTACTGCACAAGATTCTTAAGAGCTTGTAAATACAGTGTCCCAAATAATTATTGCCGTTATCAAAGCTAAAGATTATGTAACACAGTGGTGGAAGTTTATAAATGTTTTACAAAAAACTACGAAAATTGTTCGTCCCAAATATTTCTGTTATATAATAATTATTGGTTTATTTTAAATATATTGTAAATGAATTTAAATTGCCGACAAAATGTATGATGAAAAATAAATTTTTTTTATCAGATTTATGTAATTTATCGTAAACTGACAGTCTCTAAACATTTGAGAAGTGTGCCAATTGAAGTGGAAAGGGGCTCATATATTGCAAAGTGCAGCAGGTCGGGCTGCAGACTAGAGCATAATACATGTTAATTAAAAACACTTTAAAAATTGTAGTGCAAAACATAATGTTTCTTATATAAATAAACTATAAGGTGATTGAAATTGAGCCCAATATTCAACTCATGCTATTATAATTATTAATTGTGATGTCATCTGTAACTCTTAAGAAAACATATATGTTGTAGCAAATGCCTCGGCAAATGCACTAATTATGTCAAAGACAATTTCACAACAAATATATTTAAGTTACATTATCTCATATGTTGTATTAGTTTGATAGAAGCTGTTGATGCAATAATCAGAAAGAAAACCATGTTGACTAGCAGTTATTATAAAATGTGTTTAATTATTTGGTAACAGCAATTTCTGTAATTTTAGAAATGTAAACAGATTATTCAGGATCTCTAAGTTTAAAAATTTGGATGGTTTTCAGGCTTTTAGATGTTTAAGAATATGGATAATGATAGTCTGTTCCAGCTGTATACTATTTACCTAAACATGTTCAAACAAACACTGTAGTTTTTCCTTTGTAAAAGCACAAACACAGAATTATTTATTACCAGTCAATAATTTTGATAATAAAACTTTCAAAAATGAAATGAAAAATCAGAATTTAATGCTTAATATTGAAACCACAAATATTTTTACAAATAAAAGAACTATTACACTCTTGATATTCACCAAGGATTATAATTTATTTCTAGTATTAACTTCTACTTCTAGGTGATCTTGGTCTACCTCTGGGTGGGCTTGGTCTTCTTCTTCGTCTTCTCTCTTTTTCCCTCTCTTCTTTAGCAGCCAACCTTTTCTGTCTTTCTCGTCTCTCCTCCTCTTCTTTTATTTCAAGACTAATAGGCTTCTTAAATGGCCTATCTCTACCTCCAAATCTCAACTGACCAGATTCTTTTTGGCCCCCAAAACCACCCCCCAATCTTCTAGGCTTCCAACCTTTTAATAAACGTTCACATTCAAAATCTACAAAAATAATACTTCCCTCTATATTTAATTTATTTGCTTCTCTATAAGCTTGTTCGGCCGAACTTTCGTCTTCATATTCAATAAAAGCATAACCTTTGGGCATACCCGTTACAATGTCTTTAACTAACCGGAAACGTTTGAGTTTACCGAATTTTGAGAAAATTTCCTTTATGGCATCTTTTGTTATTCTGTGGTTGAGTCTACTCACAAACAGTGTGCAGCTAGGTTTACCTTTAACATGTCGATTGGGGACGTATGTTGAATATATTGCTCTTTCTACAGCCCTATCATGGGGCTCGGTATCGGTCCCGTCAATTGATCCAATTTTTATGGGGTCATAGGTTTTTGCATATTTTGACCATTCTTCACGTCGTGACTGTAATAAAAAATGGAAAATAATTTTGCTTGATTCATCAAATATAGAACTTCACTTACCTCAGCCATGACCCTTTAAATTATTAATTTACTTTACATTATTCTTTAGCCAAAACAAAAAAATTACATCAACAAAATTATCAAAAAAAGAAGAAACTAAACTATCGCTTTAGTCTTCTTTCACAGCTCATGCCATGACGGGCCTCTACTTATTCGGTTAATCATTTAATGTAACAATCGTTCATTTGGGGGATTTTTATAAATACAGTCAATACAGATCGTTTTTTATTAATTTGATTGCGTTTAATTAGTATTATTCAACAGCCAAGTAAATTGTTAATGTCTGTACTTTTTATGTTTTGCGAGATAATCAGCCTCCTCAAAACCAGTAGTGTAGACACGCGGTTCCGAAAAGGCGAGATTTTGAAATATATTTTAATAGGAAAAAATATCACAATCTTTTAAAGCCTCTGCGTACAAACGTATATATGTTTTTTATACAGTGTAATGTATAATATAGTAATTTTTCTATAATTTTATGGAACGCGGCCAGATATTGACCTGGAAGAACTAGAAAAGTTAGCTAAAGGATGACGAAAACTACAAAATGGTGGTAAGTAATTAACAAAAATATATTTAAACTTTCAGTAAACATCATAATCATTTATGTAACTCTTGTTTTTGTAAGTGGAATGCCATGTACTTACAATTTTTAATGTTTTATGTTCAACAAAAATATTTAAAATATTCCATTAGCTATGTACACTTAATTTCTATATGTACCAAGTTTGTTAATTTTTTTTATTTTTTAGGTTCAATGAAGATCCAAATGAAACTCAAGTCATTGATACAATAAAATATTGATTGGTTAAGGCCAAAGATACTATTTGTAATAAAAATAAGTATGAATTCTTTGAAATAAAGACTCATTAATACACTTATTCTTTAATGTTCAATATTAATTAAACAACCTGTATTAAGGTGTCTAGTATATGCCTAGCATATGCTATATTTAAATACTTAGCATATACTTAGAATGTACTATCAAATTAAAGTAGATACCTGTTGCATACTGTACACATACTTGAAGTACATTCTCAATATCTGCATAGCACGTATAAACAACGTCACGTAGCATATGCTTAGCATATTCTGAGAATGTACCAAATGCAAATACAGTATATTCTCAGCATATGCGTATTCTTAAAAAGTATATAAGAATGTATAATTGTTATCTGGGAATAACTACATTAACTATAGATACCCGTTTAACTGCGTTTGGTTCGAAAAGGTCGTATACGACACAAAAATGTGACCTTTTTGAAATATTTACCTTGAAATGCAGGCGAATGTTTAGGTGTGTTATCACGTTTCGGGCTCGGGCTGTAAGCATGGCGTAAGAATATTTATTGGTATTTTTCCACCATGGCTGTAAGATTAAAATTTCAGTTTAAAATTGTTTGTTATTGAATCAGCAGTGAATTTTTTTGTGGTGTAAACATCGTAGATTCGCTTCTATACAGGGATCTCGGCTCCTGTGTTATACCTACAGAAAAGGTTAAATGGGAAAAGTTTTAGAGGAAACTTATTAGTGCATTTGTTAACCGGCTTCAGATTTACGATCGGTCAGTTGGTTATGGAAATATCGGCGAAATACCGAAAATGGCAGATTTTGTTTTTCGCCTGTAAATCCGAATAAAAAAATTGACAGCTGTCAAATAAGATAGCATGTATGAAAAGTCTCAATCGTCATTTGTTATCCTGCAATCCGCCTCAAATTTCATTTTTCTTATGGCCGCCATATTGGATTTTTCGATTTTTGGAAGGACCGAAAAATGTCCAGTCTTGTCATGTCTCACAAAGTGCCTAAAAAATTTGAGTATCATCAAAATATCAAACTTCGTAAAGTTAGGTCTCACTTTTTTCTAAGGCGGCCATGATTTATTGTGATAATTCTGTCAAACTAATTGTCAGTATATTTTTTAGTTATTATTGAGGTTAAATATATACGTAAAAATGAGTTATTCTTGTGTAGAATCGATAAATAATAGCATTTCTATTTCGTCTATATTTACAAAGAAATATTAACCCCTTAATGCCAATATTGGAACATCTGATAAAAATATTATTTTCAAACACATAATATTACTGATTTTAAACCGCCAACTCAATCTATTCCATATTTGGCACACTCGCTTCTTTAAGTTCTAGAAAGATTGTCGCCCTTATAACTCTTATTTATGTAATTTTTTTCTTCAGTCGCCGACAAACACGTATAAGAACGTATTATTTACATTGTTTTAGTGGACACAAAATCTCTAAAAAAGAACATATACTAAAACTAAAAATATCTACTTTTAGGTAAGTGTGTGACGGTGCATTTGAACTTATATGCCTCTCCACTACATGTCATTTGTTTCCTTGTGCCATATTTGGTACAATTTGAAGGAAAGGTAACTCTGGCTAATATATGCTTTATATTTTAGGTAGATCAGAAACGGTCTTATATGGTATTAAAACTGTTGATATTCGAGATTTATGTGGTACTGAAGATAAATAGTTGTCCGATGATGATGATGGTAATCGAAATATAACTTTTTCTCAAGTTTTAGTAGGATAAACCAGCCAAGAGGAATATTCTGATAAAGAGGTTAAAGGAGATAATATAGAAAAAATTGATTATAATGATAGTCAAGACGACGTTCTCCAGTTACTGCAAATAAGACAAAGAAAAAGCCAGGTTTGCATTGATTGGGAAGAAAAACACTTGATGTTTCCTGGCGAAGACATTTAATACAAGAGTTATTAGGAAATTATATTTTGGATTTTTATAGTTTTTATGAGTTTATTATCACTTTAGGAATGTTTTGCTATGTATTTTTAGCGAATTTTAATAAATATGATTTAATATCAGTTTCTTTCCTTTAACTCAAATTGTGCCATTTTTGGCACATGTCAAAATATTGACAGCTTTCGACTTAATATTAAGTTATATTTTTTTAAATATATATTTTTTCTACACCCACATGGATATTAGCTTATCCACGCCCACAGATTACAAAACGAAAAAGTATGCTATTGCCTTCAACTAAACGATGAACGAATATATTTCATATTCATTCTAGGTAGTGAGAGTACTGCAAAAAATTAAATCCTCCAATCACCGTTCATATTTTGATCAGCCGACTGCTATTATTTTTAAAATTTTAAATGAGCGACAATTCTGTCAAACTAATTGTCAGTATATTTTTTAGTTATCGAGATTAAAAATACATTAAAATGGGTTATTCTTGTGTAGAATCAATAAATAATAACATTTCTTTTTTTTATTTCGGCTATAATTATAAATAATTTGTTAATTTAAATAAAACTATATTGAGTCAATTTAATTACGAGTATTAAAGCAACAAAAATAAAAGAATAGGTCGTGTGGTTAGCGTTCTTGCCTTCCACCTGGAAGATTGGAGTTTGATTCTCGGATGGGAAAGAATGAAATGAAGTTTTTTCTTTTTTAATTCGTTTATTTTATTTTAAAAATTATTAAAAGTAATAAATCATTTTAAAATTAGCTATTTTCTCTTAATAACCTAAAATATTTTTTATTTGTAATTTCTCGTTAGTGGGTCATAGAAAAAATATACTGTACAACTTGAGTGGATTGTCCACATCGCACTCAGACGATTGAGCACTTCGCCTACGGCGTCGTGCTCAATTATTTTAAAATTAGTAAATTTGTCCTTAATATTATAAAATAATTTTAAAAATTTGTAGATTTTGTTTATAGGTCGTAGAAAAAATATATTGTACAATTCGAGTGGATTGTCCATATTCACTCTTGTTGCCCAAACTACTATTGATCACTCGACTACTATCATTTGGTTTTTAATTTTAATTAAGTGACAATTCTGTCAAATTGTCTGTATATTTTTTTAGTTATTGAGATTAAATATACTTTAAAATGAGTTATTCTTGTGTAGAATTGACAAACTTTACCATTTCTATTTCGTATATATTTACAAATAAATCATAAATTTTAATAAACTATATGAAATCAATTTAATTGCTAGTAAAAAACTCGATGGAGCTGAGACTATCGAATTTAATCGTCATGCAAGAGATCCCGGGTTTAAATCTAGGATTGCAGACTATTTAAATGAAATATTTTTTTTAAAGTTTATTTTATAAATTAGTAAAAATAATAAATTATTTTTAAATTAGTTATTTTATCTTAATAACCTAAAATAATGTTTAAAGTGGATCGTAAAAAAAATATACTGTACAACTCGAGTGGATTGTCTGTATCGCCCTCCGCCTACGGCGACTTACTCAAACTTCGCCTTCGTGCGATATGGCCATCATATCCATTCTTGTTGCACAAACTTCTATTTTCAACCCATATACACCATATTTTTGTATAATTTTTTATCCTCTGTTGTATAACTTGGCTGCCCTAACCTATGGGCCACTCCACCACCTATTTTGGTACCAAATAATTTGGCAATTAGTCAAGAAAAATATGACAGAACTAGTTTTTTTTTTAGAGTAATATATTATGGAAATAAATAATAAAAAAAGAATAATGATAAACGTTTTATTAATAGCCATGATACTTCAATTTGAACATATTACATTACACTAAATGGGGTAGTTTAATGAACAATTATTTTATTATAGGAAAGGTTGACAAACAAACAATAATGTTTAAAATTAATTTTACATTTTCTTCCATTCAAGAAATTTGGTTAGTTTATTTAATAAATGTTAGAAAAAAAATTCAATCTAAAGAATATCACTTCTTTAGTTATAGTCATATACATGTTGTATATTTAGAATATAAGTTTGTTTAGTTGTTACCTCTTATTTAAGAATCAGTGTCCAATTTTAAATTATCAAGCGCCTTTTGAACACTGCCTAGACACTTTTTCAACGAATTATTTAGATCATCCTTTTCTCTGGAATTAGAAGCTGAACTGATAACACTAACACTACTGCTTGTTCGTGGCAACCTTTTTCTTCCAGCAAGAGCCGCGTTGTTTTCTTTGGAATCTCCTTTGTTTTTTCTCATCGAATACAGTCTTTCGAACACATTTTTCACTTCAGGCGGATTTGAGTCGCATTCTTTTTTTATCTGAGGTGTGCAGGACCGCCTTACTCTTTTTTGGTCAGGTGAGCTTTCTGAATTTAAGGAAAATCTGCTGTCAGTACAGATTAGTTTGTTTACACAATTTTCAGTTCGTACAGTAGTACAAGTATTGCAGAACTTATTATGGGTTCTTTTTCTCACCAATGGATTGCAATTTTCGGAGATAGCATTATTTCTTACACGAGCTGGAATAACTCTCTGATTATTACTAGGAGTACCAAATTTAAACACACTTTCTGGTTTTTTCGATGGTTTTTTAAAAGCCTTTTCTTTATCGTAGCCTATTGAACAACTGCGATCATTTTTTGTTTCCTCGTTAAAATCTTGTGTTCTGTAAATCAGATCGTCTGCTATTATTCTCATCTGTGGTACCGTCAGATACGGTCTTGTTTTACTGATCAAATCCATAGTAAATTCTCGTAAATTAGTCGTTTCTTTTTCTTGTTTAAAACGATACATTCTGAAGAAAAAATCGTACCCGCACCAATAGACTGTTGAAACTAAATGAGACACGAAATTAATTTAAATGGATATGATGTAAAAAAAGTGGCCGTACAATATCAATTAAAGTGTGATTTGCAGATACGAGGGATAATGAGATAATTATTCTCATTAAATGATCTTGTAAATAGTATTAAGCGTTTATGCAGATCAAAATCAAATTAGATAGGTACCATTATGTTTTGAAATTGTTTATGATTTTCTTCTAATCGTTAGGTAAGAGGATTAGGCAGGTATATGTTATGGTATTTTTGTTGCTGTTTATCAGGTAAACAAAGTGAATTAATACAAATATTTACTAAAATTCTGCGAGTGCTTTGGAGAAACGTAGATTAAATCATAAATAAGCCGCAAAACCGTATTTAGCAAAAAATAAAAAAATGTAGTTTTATTATCAGCATCAGAAGGTATTTCCTACATCGACCTCGCTTTACTATCTAATATTTTTTTTTAAATTGTATTTGTCTCGAGATATATGCATAATTCTATTTGTAAGCGAGTTTCACTTTCAAAACTCGGTATACAATATACAGTGTGCCCCAGAATGGACGCGCCTATAATAATAGATGAAATGAGAAATTTTTTTCGAGTTGAACATTCATTTTGTGGGGTTCAATCCTGCTTCGTGTAAAATTAATACCCCCAAATATGAACGAAATTCCTTGTATACGCTGTTCTTGTGTTTTGTAGGTATTTTTTTAAAAATATCGACTTATACCTAATCATTACCCAGACAGCACACCAAATCCTTTGGATATCTACTGAACATCCCAATATCCACTGAATGTCCAGTCCATGATGAATATCTATTTTATATCCATGAGCTGTAATTTATAGACATGCAAATGTCCATAAATAATAGTAATTATATATCAAATTATTAAAAAATTACGTCATTGTGCTCGCCATTGTGGCTAATAGTACCGTTCAGATATTTAAAATTAATTTTTTTAACGTGTATTCAATATTCCATGGACATCCACTAAATATATCAATATATAGGCGCGAACGCAAACCATCGTGGATATCCACTAGATGTAATTTTTGATTTTGCTTACTAAGTATAGATGGCGATACTACTTTCGCATTTACTCATGCTCAACCCGCCGTAATTGAGTTCGATCGAAATTTGTTTTACAATCAAATCAGACTCCATTAGAGACTGGAGTCGAGAATTTCCATTTATTGCTGAAGAGTCCTAATAAGGATGACTTTCTCCTTAGTAGGCAAAATCAAAGGCAGAGTGTTGAAAATATTTTGAGTGTTGAAAATATTTTTATCTGTGTTATTTTCTTTCGACTTTATTCAATAATCATTGGTTACTTATGAACTTCTACTAAAGATACCTATACAATATTTTTCTGAATATCCGAATCCTGGGATATAGACGGACATTTGGTTGGATGTCCATATTGGATATCCACAGAATATATTCTGTGGATATCTCTGGGATTTCTTGTATTGTCTGAAAGATACTCATTAGATATTTTGCTGGATATTATGATATCTTCTATATTCTGGATATAGACGGACATTTGGATATCCCCCAGGCAACCAAATGACGTTTTCGCAACGAAGATAAAACGTCGTAAAAATCACCAATTCACGTATTTCTCTGACGTATTGACGACGTTACAAATCACGTGAATTTGTCTCATCGATTTGACGTCATGTTATGTACGGTCTTTCTACGTCGTGATAATGACGACTATTATACGTCGAGAAAGTAACATTTTCCTTACGTTAACCAACTGACGTTTTATAGACGTTTAAAACAAGTATATTTTTGCACCTCCGAGGTGTAATTTTCCGAATTTTACAGTGGAGCAAAAAAGAAGCTGCAGCAATAACTATTTCGAGCACTATAAAATATATCCATATAAAAATTGATTGTTTCGTCAATCTATTTTAAAATTATTTCAACATATATTTACAAAAATTTTAAAATCAAAAAATAGAACAATCAATAGTTTACCTTCCATATAAGATTGTGTAACATAATATCTGAAACCTAAAAGATCCCTTTACTTGTAGATATATTATTTACTGATGCTAAAAATAAAAATGTCAATAGTTCTTTTTATAAATTTTATTTCATTAAAATAAAAAAGTATGTAAACATTGTGTTGATAGCTATTAATTAGGTATAATTTTTAAGTGGGAGGATATTTTCTACTGAAGGAAGTTTTATAACTAAATTTAAAGTAGGCCGTATTAGATCCATGGAATATTTCTGATATCCTGTGGATATATTGGATATCCACAAAAGATATTCTGTGGATATCTCTGGGATTTGGTGTGTTGTCTGGGTATATATACGATGGCGATAGATCGATAATAATTATCCGAAACATCTGGAACGGCCGTCTATCATCAGGGCGACGGCAACCGCATTAAAATGTCTTATATTCATAAGCCAGAAGAGTCATATTTGTTAGGATGATCTATTAAGTTTCTAAGGCGATGTGGCCTGAAAAATAAGGATCTTACTTATAGTTCGGCTGTCTGAAATGTCAATTTTATTTGTTTCGTGTATAATTTTGAAAATAGATTAATTTGATGAAAATATCGTGTTTTCTTACATCAGAAGTGGGATCGTTCACTAAAAGTACCACGTAAGAAATTGCAAAAGTTCTGTGTGAATTTTTTAAGTTAAATAAAGACGAAACGGCTAAAAGTGTAGTGTCAACTTTAGTGTATATTCCTACATTACAATGGTGGGCGAGGTTTTCATCGCCTCTGTAAGTCAAATGGTACTGCAAATAATAATAATAGCTGTCCCTACCTCACACAAGTTCACTCGGCTTCAATGGTGGAAATTAACTCTTCGTGATGACAATGCATCAATCAAAATGTTGTGAAGAAATCGAAAAAATTAAGAAACACTTTTAATTGGTCTACCTACGAAATATTAATTAGATGTGCAATTGGCTTAACTGGAGAAGCCACTACAAAAAAGTTAGGAAGATTTAAAGTCCGAGATATCTAGCATTTGTCTATCTCAACGCAACCTAAGTGAAAAACAACAAAATTACTTCAGAGATAAACAAAATCAGCATTCATTCATAATTCTAACAGTGATACCAGGGATACATATTCTGTACCTGTACCACAGATTTCCTCGAAACAAAAAGTCAAAGTAATAAATACAGGAAGGCAATGTGAACGGACAATAAACGGTATCGTGACATTTTAACTTTTTTAAATCAACTAGGTTTTTTAAAAAATATATGTTCTATGTCTTTTGTTTTTTATATTCAATTGGATTTATAATAATCAAAATTTGGGTAGCCATGTGTGAGTTGGTTAAATAAAAAAGTACCTTTGGTTTTATAATACACGTAACGATCATAAGATATGTTTCATTAAATTATTTATATTTTAACAAATTTTATTTTTTTGTTGGAATAATCTATTATAATGAACCACCTAGATACAGCTTCTGGAACAAAATTCGTAAAAAACCATATTGTTAAACTGGCTATCAGCAGCAGAGTTGTAAGTTGCACAGTTAAAAAATTTATCCATTTGGACAAAAACTACAAATGAATTGAAAGAAAAAAGTGATAGAGGTAATAAGTTTTTTTTTTTTTATCTCACAATGTCGGGTATAAAAATAAGTTATATAGAAAAACTTAGTTTTCAATATCATCCAGACAAAAAACAAAAACATATGTTTAAATGAATATATTAAATAAAATATGGATATCCTTTTTTAAAGGAGATATATTTATTTGCATTATGAACATAATGTTTGGCAACAAACTTATGTTCGATATTTGTAACAATTTGTAAAGATAACTCTTGCATAATGATAATATTAATTTTTAAAGGTTTTAAATAAGGGCTTGAAGATATCACAGTTCCAAATTTCTTTTATTAACCATATTACTTTTTATTTTGGAACCAATTCGTTAGTTCCTGTTTTTCAGTTAAGCTCCATAAATCAATTTATATTTTAAACTGTACTTAGGCGCAGTAAAGTTGCAACAACTAAACAATATAGTAAACTTTTGGAACTTTTTTGAGTTAAAATGAAATTCAATTTAAATAAGTTAGCTAAAATTTATGGCCGTATGAAATTATTAAAGTTATAAATAATTACGTTAGAAAGATTCATATGTGAATTCAATAGATGGCTCGGCTTTGGCACAAAATCCTGTATAGTAAAACTTCGCTTACCATGTTTTAGAAATAAATTAAATGCAACTCTTAAATTAATAAATATTCAAAACAAGAGAATTGTTTAAAACAATTTCACTTTATTTAAAATTAGTCAAGCGCTTTCGCCGATTAAGGACTCTAAAAAGATTATAGCCAATGTGAATACAATTTAAGTAAAATTAAGTTGCACTTATTCGTCAAAGAAAGGTAACAATAGGGGAAAAACATCAAAAACATTAAACATCCATTAAGGACTCCAGCCAACATATGCGGCGAGCCGCAACATCAAGGCCCACCACCAAATTAGGATAGTTCAGAATCTTATAAAGTAATAGTAATATAAGAACAAAATTGAAATCTTCATTCCATTGAAGTCGGTTCTTCACCAGTGTAGTAAGAATCAGCAAGTTAGGCTCTGCTATTTCCATTCACACTTCAGATGTAGGTACACCCTTTAGGAGATATTCAAATAATTTAAGATTCCCTCCGGCATGTTAATAAAAACTAAACAAAATGTCCCACCATTTATTTGGTATTCTGTTCCGTATTTCCATATCTCTATTAGCTTTGCTGTCACAAGTTCTGGTAAGGCATATCGCATATAAAAATTTTGAATTTTAAGTTGCATCTTTTCTTCCCAAAAGCTGTCATTATGAGTTCAAATGCACAAAATGCAAAAATCCATTTGTGTTATGTGCTACCCCTGAATTTGAAAATACCAATTGTGGTTCTCCTTAATGGTATTGTTCTTTTTCCAAAAAAATATTTCTCTACTGCATACTCTTTCTTCTACAGTAAGCACTCTGGCTCCATATGGACATTATAAAACTCTATCATAGAGTTTTGTTTTGTTTTTTAATTTCATCCGGACTGGCAGCAACATAAACAAATTCGGAATCAATAAAAGAGTACACATTTAAAAACTTTTTCTTGTAAATAAATTTCCAAATCTTATTTTGCCCTGGATTTAGTGTCCATGTCACATTGAGTGGCTTTAGCAAAAAATAAAAAAATTTATGAGATTTTTTAAAGACGTTTACTTTTTTTACAAATTTTTCCAAATTTTGAAGCAAATACTCGTTTTCGCCATTTCATTGTGCCATAATGCACAATCAGCTTGATCTCGTGTCACAATTGTTTTTTTTTATCAAATATAGACATTGGCAAACTTTTTAGAAAATCTTCATTTGCAACGCGCATCAAAGCCACTCGCGAACGCAAGAAAAATTATTTACCTAGATCGAAAAAATATACATTACTTTAACAGATTAAACATTAACATGCTGGAATTAATTATTGTTAACTCGAAGAGGTATTTACTAAAAAAAAAACTCCCGTGCGATATAATAGTTAAACAAAAACATATTTATAAATTATACAGGGTGGCTCACGCTCAACGGGACGGAGCTTTATGGGAAAACGACCAAAGATATAAAAAATTCGTTTGGGAGGAATACGTAGGTTACAGACGGCTACAATTTATTTGTTAGATGTATACAGGATGTCCCACATAAGAAAAAAAAATTAGTTCATTAAAAATTATTCAAACAAGAGTAAACAATTAATTTCTGGGAGACTTTTTTTCCTTAAAAATTCAAATAAATCGAAAACTAATAATAATAGTAATAGGGAACCTTTAGTTAACTGACATTATTTTTGATGTAATTTTTAATTCTAAAATAAAAAACAGGGTGTTCCATTAAAAATAATATAACTTTGTATATTTTCTCTTATGTGGGACATCCTGTATACATCTAACAAATTTTAAATTGTAGCCGTCTGTAACCTACGTATTCCTCCCAAACGAATTTTTTATATCTTTTGGCCGCCCTGTATATTGCTGTATACCTTTTAATTTCGGATATATTTTTTTAATAAATAAATGATAAAATACATTTCTCTAGGTATGTAAAAATAACAAAGTGTACAAACATAAAACAAAATAAATTCAAATCACTTGTAAATAGCAAAAAAAAAGATATACATCTTGTTGGTATCGGGCGGATGTAATTTCGGCCGGAAAAAGGACAGGTACCTAAAGAGGATAGGTAATTTCGGCCGGAAAAAGGACAGGTACCTAAAGAGGATAGGTAATTTCGGCCGAAGGTTTAAGGGTTCGTTCTTATCGTATAGGTATTTTCGGCCGGAAGGAGCAGGTGAAATAAAATAAGATCTAGAATTGCTATAACATTCTTTATTAAACCAAAATCAAAGACACTATTACTTAAAAACTAGAGCTAAAAACATACATTACATTTTTACGAACTTTGATATGATACAGTTTTAACAAAATTAAATCTAGAAATTTTTCCAGACCGAAGCATATTTACCATATTTTCAATAAATTTTAATTTATTTCTGACTTGCTTGCCTCTTATTTTTGCTGTAATATTTAAACTTTTTATTTTTAAATATGAATCGATCTGGAATTCTTTTAACTTTTCTATAAAAATAAATATTGAAGGGTGGCAAGAATAAAATGAAGAATTCAATTTAGAATGGAACGATTCACAAGCATTTGTGGTTCGTTTTATAGATGGATTTTCGTGCTATATAATATTGTAATAGATAGGCGTATTTATCCAACAGTTCATTAATTTGGTTTGCGAGATATTAAATCAAATATAAAACAATCCTCAACATCAGATGGTTTTAAATAAGTAAGCCTAAAAGTGTGAATAAGCCATTTACTTTCTTCAGAGTTTTGTCTTTATATATTTGACTTAACCCTAAAGACTGAATTTTCCTGTACCACGCTTGATGTAAGTGAAATCTACAACCATTTATTTTCGTTTTTGACAAAACATTTCTTAGAGCGATATGTATTGATATTTCAAAATCTACGAATGCCTCCATCGGTTCAAAAACTATATTAAAAACTTCCAAAATTTTAGATTTAAGCAAACAGAAAAAGTTTAATATATGTGTCAGTAGTATTATTTGGTAACCGACAATATAAAAGAGGTATATAGTGCCCATTTTCCAGGCCATGAATGGTAAATAATTGATAAAAATATTTCGTACAAAAAGAAAATGTGCCATCCATATATATAACATTCATTTTACACAACGTAGTAATATTTGTTTGGCAAGAAAAAACAATGATATTATCAACTGAACTGTTATTAAACAAAAAATTTTCACCTGTTGTCGTTTTAGGAGAATATATACATATCAACTACAGTATGTACTTCATGAATATCTTTAGGCAGGGCTGGCAAGAGCTGACGACGACTGTTATACACATTTCTTCTTGAGATTTACATCCGCGGTAATCAATTGGTCCAGTAAATTTGTTGAAAGGACCCTTTTTATAATTTTCGAAGGTTTCTCCAAAATGTCCTCCTGGGCTTTTCGCTTGCATGCATTTGTGACAATTTTTCTCTGCAAAGAACGTTGATCTGGTTCATGATTGTGAGTTAACTCACTCCTGGTCACAATATATTCGGCACCAACAGTATACAATTTAGCTAAACATTTTAAATTTTTCCTGATGCACCTCCAACGCACTTCCCCACTCTTTAATACGTCTTGTTTACAAAATGAAAATTTTTCTACAATAAGCAAGTCACAACCGCGTGAACTATGCGTGAACTCTTTACTATCGAAACTGCCATCATGTAATATAGATGTTTTCTATCTCTTGGTCGCCCACAAAATAAGTGTTTAGTATCTTAATATTAAAAGGTCCGGTACTTTGTAATTAGGTAATCGCATTGTTAAACTAATGAAAATCAAATTAAGAAAGATGAATGTAAATGTTTTAACTTTTCTAAGAAATAGAAATATGAAAAGGGTAGATTATTATTTTGTAATTAGGTAATCACATTGTTAAACTAATGAAAATCAAATTAAGAAAGATGAATGTAAATGTTTTAACTTTTCTAAGAAATGGAAATATGAAAAGGGTAGATTATTATTTTCAGGTATATTTCAAAATCCTATCATAAACATTACCCTCGGCCGAAATTACCTATTCCATTAGATGGGCACTTTGCTTTTGGCAGGTAGGCGAGGGGATTACCGGCCGAAATTACGCCCGCCGGTTGGTATCACCGCCTCTAGACGAAAAAGCTTTTAAAGTATTTTTTCCATTTGTATTGTAAGGAAAATAAATGTTCCAGTAGGCAAAAATTAAATATTTATATTGTTCTAGCACATTTTAACATTTTTATTACTTTTCGATTGAAAGAAATATTTTTAGAATTTTTTCCAAAGAAACTGATTCAAATTTTCAAAAGGTGAGTACGAGTTCAGTCTTTACCTATACTTACATAATTTTTCTTGCAGTAAAAATAATTTGTAAAATTGGTGTACTACTAAATACGTAAAATTATTTATCCCTCGTAAAACATCAGTAAAATATTTATAAATTGTTTTCATTCACAAATATTAATTTCTCAAAAATCTAACAGAGGCGCCACTTTTCTGACGAAAAATCTTGCAATGTAAGGGTTTCGTAGTACCCCACTTTTATAGTTTATTTTTGACTATTTCTAAAAGAAAAAAATATGTACGTGTAGATAAAGGTTAAATCTGTGCTCCTCTGGAACCACTTTTTTAAAATTCAATTTAGTTTTTTCTAAAAAAAATTGAGAAAATGTTTAAAAAAAGTAGAGTTTTGAATTTAAAAAAAAAATAATCAAATTTTGAAAAAGTGTCTTTATTGATTTAGATTAGATATATGGGCAACCTTTGCTTAGCTGAGGGCGTAATTTCGGGACTTAATTAGGTCGCGGCCCATAGGCAAGAAATAAGCAGGTAATGAATAAAAAAGCTACAAAAATTCACACATTTTTTTATTTATTAATTATAATAGCATAATGATTATGCTCAATCAAACATATAAAAAGCAAGTTAATAAAAAAAGATGGAAAAATCAAACGAAAAGTAATGAGTGACTTAAGTTTGGAGCTGAGAAATAAGATGATTAATCTTGGGGTCAATATCACTAGTAAATAAGCGCAAAGTGCTTTCTAAATTAACAGCTGTATGCCGAGTACGATGCTTATTTTTATTAATTTTCAAGACTGAAAAAAGCTGCTCACATTTATACATGCTTCTAAATGTGCAAATTATTTTCCGTGCGAAAAATTTCAGGTGAGGGCACTTTGGGAAAGTATGTTCTGTAAAATTCGCTTAGTTCCACATCATCAAATTAAAACTTCAAATGTGAGTCTTCTTTAAAAAATACATTTTTTTTTGAAAAGTTATATATTGTTTTAAGAGCCTAAAAATAGCTTAAAAATGTAGCATTAGTTTTCTGAAAAAAATAATAATAAACCGAGGTGCTCTGCTGACTTTGCTCCAACAAAGCACCCTGTATTATTTAAAAATAGCAATTTTTTAGTAAAGTTTTATAATATTTCAAGAGCCTAAAAATGTGGTGTAGTTATTTTTAGAAAGAAGCTTTAAAAAACCGAGGTGCTCTGCTGACTTCGTTCGAAGCTAGCAGAGCACCTTGATTTTTGCAAAAAAATGAAGAGCATAACATTTTTGAATAAGGTATAAAAATAGCCTTAAAATAGCCTAAAAATGTGGCATATGTTTCTACTCAAAATTCCCGAGGTGCTTTGCTGCCTTCTTTGGCATCAGTTAGCTCACTTGGACCAGTTGAATGTCCCAAAATAATATCCACCCCAGGGATACAAATTCAGGATGCGCAGAAGACTGCTGTTTGAATATAGGCGGTCGTCATATATTGTATTGGTTATGATTTAATTCTGTATGCGCCAGGGATACAAATCCGAGTTGCGCAGTGTATAAACTGGAACATTGAGATCAAAAGTGCCGACGCAGAGTGAGCGAACTGATTCTTTAGCTATAAACTGTGGCCCTAATATTAAAACGTGAATCTATTTCAAGTATCAGCGTTCCTAAAACAAAAATAATTGAAAACGAAGAATACGAGCGTATTAGAAAGCAGGCTGATTATCAGAAAAATGTATTTAACAAAAAACAAATTGCCGATATAGTATTTCACTCATCGGAGAATGGCCATTTGGCAAAACTTTATAATAAATACGAATGACCATTTGAGATAATAAAACTATTGCCAAATGAAAGGTTTACGTTAAAAAAAACCTATCTACAAACAGAAAAAGGCACAGTCACTAAAGACATGATTAGAATTTGAACCGCTGAATTCTCCGATATTTAAAGTTAATACAATGTTACAAAATTGTTTATTTATTGCAAAAGTAAGAGCAATTGTAAATGATTAATCAAATGTAATTTCATTCATTTTATTATTATCTACCGATTCTAAAACAATTTCTACAATATGCTGCGATAACGCTTTGCAATAGTAATTTGTTGAAAGCCCCTACTAATAAAAAAACTGCGATTTGATAAAAACAACGATGCGCATTGAAATGGTAATTTGTTGAAAGTCTCTGAGTAAAAAAAATCTACATGATAGAAATAACGATGCGCTTTGCTTATGCTTTACAAACATGATTTGTTGAAAAGCTACGTTATTATAACGCCATAGTGTTATTTTGTGGAAAGCCACATCGAGATGATAAAGAATACAAACACCGCTACGCCCACCGTCTTAAATTTGTTTTTTTGCTTTAGCACCGAATAGATTTATTGTCCACGAGTGCTTATTTATCATCGGAACTCTCTTAATAATTACCCCAGCTGGTTCTGAATGTGTGCAAAAAACTAAAAAAGACAAATGTGACCATCACATTATGTCCACACATGTAGTACCTACAACATGATAAAAAATAAAATTTCGAAGATGTTTCGTTTCCGTTCTTCTTTTTGTTACAGGAAAACACTGAAATGGTTTCTGAATTAATTCGAGAAGGAATTAATGGTCAGGTTGGCCGTGTAAGAATTGCAAATACGATGACGTTGGATCGATAATTAGTTGAAACATCTGGTAATACCCAGTCACCGGTGTCACTTCAACCGCCTAAATATGGAGAATACAGAGAAATAAATAAATTGAATTTTTTAATCAAATATACTATAGATTTAAATTTTCACAATAACACTAAAAATAAGAAAATTTAGCAAGGTGGGATGCTCCAGATTAATTTATTTATGAAGATGATTGCTAAACTTTTTAGATAATCTATTGCGACTAAGAGCACTGATGATGGCGTTATGCTGAAAGTGCATTGCAATTTAAACAAGTATTAAAAGTAATTTTAAAAAACAGACTTTAAAATCGTGCAGATGCCGTCACATCTTAATCAAATTTATATGGGACCATCCCTGAGGCATCTCCTTACTAACAAAAAAAGAATCATATAAATCGGACAAGGTGGTAAAGAATTATCGCTAATATAAAAAATGAAGAGTTTGAGGATTTTTCTCGTGCACTCAAATATTAGATTTTGACCAAATTTATATGGAACCACCCCTGAAGTACCCTATTACTAACAAAAAAAGAATCCTAGAAATTGAACAAGGTGGTAAAGAATTGCTGCTAAACATACATAAAAAATGAAGAGTTTGTGGATTTTCTAATGGACCCAATTATTAGATGTTGACCAAATTAATATGGGACCACCCCTGGAGTACCCCCTTTCTAAAAAATTATTAAAATCGGACACAGTGTTAAAGAATTATTGCTGAACAAAAAATTACGACGAATTGAGAACCTCCTACTTTTTTAAAGTCGGTTAATAAGTAAATAATTTTGCACATGTCATTCTAACATCCCGAATATTTCACTCGGTATCACTATTTAAATATTTATTTTCCTAGCGATAGTGGAAAAAATCAGCTTGATTAAAATTCACCTATTTCAAAAGTTGTGCGGTTTACTAGTTGATAGGGTGACGGATAAGGGGGTAACGTTACCTCGTGATCGACGGTGGGTGATTAATTAAGGACTTTACTTATTGCTGAGGTCTCGAAGGGGCTATTGAACCTTGGATGTTGAGAAATTAAGTCAGCGAAGTAAGGCCTGTAGAAAGTGGAAGAATATTCAGATTATTAAAATCATCCAGCAATTATTCCTATGCGGGGTCAGTTTACTGGAAAATATCTCTTAATCATACGAGCCTGTACGGGAATTGGTTGTCTAGGTACTATTGTGGAAAGGAGAATGGAAACAAAGAAAATGGTTTACTTATGTAATTAATAAAAATATAATTAGCACAATACGTCATGACAAAAAAAAATAAAAGAAAAGTATTTACACCATACTGATTAATCTGAAAATGTGCTTCAACAAAATCTGGCTTTTCATTATATACAAATTAAATGTTTAACTTGCTTCTTCAGATACCTCAGCAGTCCCATTTACAATTAATTTTTCTTGCACAGGGTTGGAAGCATCATTTGTGTTCTAAAAAAAATAAAACCATTAATTTCCTCTTCAAAGTGATAAGTCCAATATCCCCGGCACTATTAGGGGTCTATTCTGTAAAAATTTGGTTAAAATTAACCCTGGGTTATAAAAATAACCAGAAGTCATTTTTAATTTTGTATTCTGTACTATTTGGTTAAAATTATAACTTATATCAGTCAATAAATCTACTAATCATTACATGTCAAATATATATTCTTTTTCTTATTTTTAATGCTGCGTTGGGCTTAATTTCAATTCACTTTTAGGTATGTCTATTTTAACTGGGATTTGTTATAAAAAAAATTAAATTAAAGGATTATCAAATAGAGATTTGTGTTAAAATTTAAACGTCATATTATAAATAACTAACCGGGTCATTAAAATTAATTAAAACGTTACAGAATAGACCCCTAGTGATATAAAAAAATATTTACAGAACGGTAAACAGCTGCATATTTTAAAATTATTTTCGATAACTTCAGCCTGAAACAAACTTTTTTTAAACGGATTACCCTATCTTTTTTATTTTTGAATTACCCTCGCTTTTTGCACTATAACAAAACCTGATAATATAATAATAATAATCTCCCTAATTCACCCCCTTACGAGTGAATTTTAACCCGAAAAGTTGAGCTTGTGCGGGGAAAGGGACGGCTATTATTATTATTTGCCGTGGCGCTCCGGGGCGACTTAAGATGATTGATGGTGCCATTTGACTTACAGGTAAGGAAAACCCGGAAAACCTCACCCACCATCATCGAGACAGTAATGTATGGCGATTTTTTTTTTATAATCTGCATGTCATATCAACAGAAATTGAATTTCTATTAATACGGCACACATCGAATCCTATACCGAACCATGCAATTTAATTAAAAATCCACATGGTCTGGTCTGGGATTCGAAGCCCAGCAGTCTCCGACACATAAACTTGCTTATAAATGAATATAAGCGCGTTAGACCGCTACACCACCGACCCGATACTATGATATAACTCAGCCATACCCAACCTGCGGCCCTCCAAGCTTTTTTGTGGCCCTCCAAACTTTTTTGTGTGACCCCAAACGATTATTAGTAATTGAAATGGTTGACCTATAGTCCTGTCCTTGCGACTTTTCAAAGCATCAACACAACTAAAACATAAGAACCTTTTTTTTTTAGAAAGTATGTAAACTAAAACAATATGAGGACATTTTTTAGAACATTGTGGCCGAACAGATTTATGTGGCCCGAAAGAAAAACGGTTGAGTACGGCTGATATTACCAGTTATATAAGAAAATCGTATTGATTTCAATAATCTGTATAATGCAAAAACAACTGCAAGCAATTTTTTTACAAAAATAATTTTTTGATGTTAGTCAAATTTTATTCAGGTGTATTTCTTTTTTTTAATTCGCAACAAATATGTATAGGGTGAGTCAAAACTCAAATATATCATTATCTCAATTACTTTTCAATATACAGGGTGAAACTAAGTTCAAACTTATTAAGACTAATTAAAGCTGGCGTTCGTCCATAGAAGGAAGTGTGCCTAGGGATTGTAAAGACTTCTTAAGAAATGGAGTCGTTCTAAAGTACTCAAAAAATGACTGACTTTTGGTATCTAAACTATTTTATAATCGCATTGACTTACCTAGGGATTTTCTTAAAAACTAAACATATTTACATGTTACAACCCATACATCCAATACAGAAAAATAATGAAACACATCACACTTCAAAATATTGTTTAGTTTTTTGAAAAATTGGTTTAAAATCATATAGATTTTTTTTATGAAAACACAATTATGTGGTATAGTATATCATGTAACATAGCGGAAAGTTATAAAGTTAAAAACATTTTTAAGTATTTTCTTTTAAAGAATTTGTAAAACAAAAATTGCGAAATTGTCCATACAAACAGTTTTCGAGATATGGCCGCCCTTGAAATGAACATCTTTTTCAAATAACTTTTTTCACTAAACTTAAAAATAAGAAAGATACAGAATTATTATATCTAAATCCAGGCCTGGACTTGTGTATCAAAAATTAAGTTGTTTTTATGTTTTACCTTTTTTTAGGTTTTTCGTTTGAATGAAGCTTTACCGGTTATTGTAAATCAATCGAGTGTGCGATTTCAATACCGTGTTTATATGAAAACAATTGTATGCTGTTTATTTATGGAGTTTTCAAAGTGCATGCATCAAAGTCCCAGAACTTTCATTAATTCTGACTCAACGGGCTAGGGATACGGGTTATTTGCGGATACAACGTAGAGCCGAAACGAGAAGACTTGAAGTGCGTTTGTGTTGGGGTGAATGGACAACTTTGAACACATTATTTAAGTTATCCAGGACCGTGTTGGATTAATTTTCGAAAGCATTAATGTGTTTCTTATTTCTCAGAGTTCTTAAAAGTTTGAAAAATATATTTATTTTAATGTCTTCCACACACAGTTAAAAATAGTATCAACTTAGGTTCACCCTATATATCACCATTCAAAAGTACCCTAATTCAGGGATCTAATATCAAAAGCAGCAAACTCCAAATTTTCCGATTGAAGCTTTTTGTCGTACCGGTTTGGAATGTTTAGTTTATTAAAATACCAGATCTTATTTTGTAACAAAAAGAGAAATAAGCCGTTAAAACCATTCAGCAAAGTTGTAAGTTTGTATCAGAAACAGCAATCTCAAGATTTGATATAACAAAAGTAGCAAAGTCACTTTCAGCCAATAACAATAACAGTATGGTAGCCGTAGTAGGTTTGGAACAACACGTGCATAGTTAATTACTGTTTTTTGGTATATAACAAAATAATAAGAACTGTTTAGTGAAAATTCATAAAATGGAGGTCTGTCTCTTGTACTCCTGTAGATAAAAAACACGCAAGAAAGTGTGTTAGAAATGCCAAAAATTGGAAAGAAAATAAGGCGAAATGAATGAGATAAGCAACATTCTTTCCAGGACCGCAATTAGTAAATCTATATTGACAATAAGAAACATAATTCCTACATTAAATACATAATACGTTGGTGTGCAAAACATCATATTTTATTGATATCTTGTATAGTGGATCTTTCTGTAATATGCAGAGTTGCGCGAAAGTCGGGAATAAAATTATTATCTGTTCAACCAGTAACTTAAAAAAAAACGCTGAAACAACTAAATTGATTTTACATTGGACGTATTTGTTCCCAATAAAATGAATTTTTTTTTCTTTAACCCCTTAGCTGCAACCGTACCCAACTTTTAAGCTATTGCATAGCTTTTATCGCGGGCTTTGAGTGCGGCGACCGAATCAAGAAATACCGTAACGACCGTAACGAAAAAAACCTAACACCCCCCACTCCGACCGGCACGGATATGCGTATACTGCAGACGCACAAGGTATAGCCAAACGATTCGGAAATGTTCGGCTAGGATCGAAGTAGAAGCTGCACGCGCGTAAACTGGAGACATAGATGGATCTTAATACGTCTGCAATTTGCATTATTGCGTTATTGTGTCAGCATCGGTGTAACTTATAAACAATGGAAAATTTTATAGTTCCAGAGGGTTATGAATACAATTATATAAATCAAAGTAGTTTTAGAACAGAACTACTATCTAAAGAAGACGTAGAGGTTAGTATATAATGATATTCAGCATTGAATTGTGATTTTTTTGTGTATTAAAAAAATTAAATACCTATTAGGTATGTGCAGAGTGATTATGGCATAATATTATAATGTTACCTCCCTTTGTCTTGGTCAATTTTTGGACTGCAATAAAAAAGAAAAAACCGAAATGTAGGGTTTTTAGCGTAGTTTTTGCGCACGTAAAAAAACAAGAAAAAAGAATTAATATTCAGGGTGTTTCATTAGGAATATTTTAATAATAGGTTTAGGACCTTTAAAATATAAATGTTATCTACTACTAAGATACAGGATGGTTACAATGTATTTTTGTTTTTTGCAACAGTTTCTTTATTATTTAACAGGGTGTCCCACGACGAGTTAAAACTATCTGTATATGGAAAAATACTTATAGTATAATAATGAAAACTTCTAGATTTAGGTTTTTGATTACGCTCTTTTTAACTAAGATATTTTTAAAAATAGCCGACTTTTGGTTCTACCGGAAGTCGACTGTAACTTTGTTAATTTCAATAGAACCCCCTCTATATTAATATATTTTTAAAATCTACGTAAAATTTTAGGGTACTTGTCTAAAAACTTTTTCGAAAAATGCATAGTACTTCTTGTGTTATTAATTTTTTGTAAAAATTTGACCGATGCAGTCCCTTATAAATTATTTCTTTACGAGGATACCCCTAAAGATATAAAAACAGTTTCTGTTGGGTGGCTAATAGCAAGGTTAGAGGTATTTAAACCTATGTTGAAAAACTCTTTATTTAATACAGGGTGTGTATAAAAATTGTGCAAAGTTCAAAAATATCAAAATTCTTCATTTTTTTAAATAGAACCACTCGGTTTTTTCTATTTTAATGAATTCAGGTGTAAAAATAAGGCAAGTTCATGTTTACTTCCCAATACCTTTGACAATTAATGTTAAATTTTGATGTACTGTGGCAGAAATGTAACATTTTTTAATAGTATCTTCAAAACTATTAGGTTTAGGTATAGGGAAGTAAACATGAACTTGCCTTATTTTTTACTCCTGAATTCATTAAAATGGAAAAAACCGGGTGGTTCTATAAAAAAAAAAAAATAAAGAAATTTGATATTTTTGTTTTGAAGTTTAACTTTGCACATTATTTGTTGCGTTTAAGAAATAAAATAAAAGCTGATCTTTAGTAGTAGGTAAGTATTCTATTATTCAGATAAAATAAATATGTAATACGAAAGGTACTTTTGATTTTATTTTTTAAACGAGGTGTTTTTGGATATTTTTGATTTTTTTGGGCATTTTTATGAAATCGCTTTGGAAAAAATTGCAAATTTATCTACTTTTGATACATTGAAAATTGATGAAGTTACAACAAAGAACTCAAAACAGAACATCTCTTCCTGTAATGATTATTCCTCTGTACAAAACCAACAGAATAAGCAAATGTTGATTCATGATGATGCAAATCATGATGCCATGGAATTTGATGAAAAGGAGAATATTGACATAGAAACAATTAAAAATAAATGAACAGCTCATTCGAATTTAATTATATCAAAGCTTGAAAGTGAGCCTCAATCTTTCGGACCCGCTATAATGAAATACTTGGACAACTGTAGCAAGTATGCCAAATCAAATCAGTCTTTGATATCAGGCTTGCATTGCGCTTTTAAATACACTGGAGTTTCGTCTAAAAATAAGAAAAGGAAAAAAATATCCGTACAACCGACTTCAATATCAAAACGTAAAGTTACAATGACAGATAGAAGAGCATCGTTAGCTGGACGAAAACCTGGAAAATCTAACAAAAAAAGCACCACACAGCTTGCAACTATGTGTAAAGAGTAACATTGGTCTAGGTGATAATAAGTTTAGGAAATAGGGATTTTCACGAACATTAATATGTATTTCATTTATTTGTATATGTATTATTAGTTATTAAAGGAGTTATGAATGTATACAGCGTTAAATTTACATTTTATAAACAGTATTAGCATAAACACGTCTGTCCTTAATATGTTGACCCACCGAAGAAAACTGCAGACGTATAAAGACAAACTACGTCTGCACTTTACTACCCTTTCTTATTGGTCGGATAAATCTTAAAAAGCCGAATCGTTTGGCTATACCTTGTGCGTCTGCAGTATACGTATATGCGACCGGCACAGCAGTGCGGCGTTGAATGCCGTGTAAGGTTTTATCCGAATCCGACCCTATTCGTATTAGTATGAAGCGGAGTTAAATATACGTCTGCGGACTGAAACGTTTATGCAATACAAGAACTAGAAGAGCTTTCTCTGGCTTCTAATAAATTGGTATTACAAATGTTCCCGGCTGGCGTAAATATTAGATATTAATTTTTTTAAGCTATTGCATAGCTTTCATCGCGGGTTTTGAGCGCAGCGACCGAATCAAGAAATTCCGTAACGAAAATAAACCTAACACCCCCACTCACTCCGAACGACATGTATTGTAAGATAATAAAAATATTTTAAACAATATTAATATCTCATTTATTCAATAAAAAAAAAATCGAAAAATAAAAAAATTGAAAAATCAAAAAATCGTAAAATCGAAAAAGAAATTCCGTAACGAAAATAAACCTAACATCCCCACTCCGACCGGCACAGCGGTGCGGCGTTGAAAGCCGTGCATCGTCTAACGTCGTGTAGACTAGCTGCTAACTGCTCATAACTGATTCTATTTCTTTTAAACACAATTTCGGAAAAATTGAATTTGAAAATGAATAATGATCCACAAGAATCCACAACAAAATATGGGACCACCATTGACGCGGTATTTTCTAGATATTTAGAGAATATCAAATCTCAATTTTATGTTTCTTACTTCAGTTACCATAAACCTATAGTTTCAATGATAAAAATTCCTGAATAACCTACATGTATTGTAAGATAATAAAAATATTTTAAACAATATTAACTTCTCATTTATTCAATAAAAAAAAAAAATGTTTTCTTATCGGTCAACACGCTCAAAAAGTATAACTTGAATTAATATTAAAGAAAAAAAAATACTGCATAAATAATATAAATAAATAATTATAATTGCATAAGTTGATAAAAAAATGCTATGCAATAGCTTTACCGCGGCAGTCACCGAGTGCCACACGTATTTTTTTATTTTATTATTATTAACTTGTATATAAGTTTTATCCGGAGTTCATTTTTAAAAAGATAAGGATTGCTTGATTTTTTCTCTCTCAGACTGAAATTTATTCATCCTATCCTCGTATACAAATTTCCTTAAATATTTTCTGTCAAACAACGATTTCCTTTTCCCAATTGAGCACTATTTTGGATTATCTTACAATAGCGAAAATTCATTTGAAGTAGTGTGCGTCTTAAAAAGCTCGACTCCATATTTTGGGCAAATCCGTATCCCTGTTACTTGACACTGATTTTGATAAGTGGACATTTCATTACAAAAAAAATCTGAATCGCCTGTTTATTGCAATCTAAAATTATTTGTTTCCGTTCCAGTTTTCCTCTTTTTATATTCGATACTCATTTTCTACAATCTGTTTTTTAGCCCGTGATAGACGCTTTTTCGTTAATTTCCCACCAAATTTTGGCACCTCATCTACTGTATAAACTGGAAAATGTTCTCGAATAGAGGCCGATCAATGAAGTTTGGCAGACCACGTCTTCGCCAGTGCAGTGTCAGTAACAGACGGAAATAAATAAAAGTAGTTATAACTTTAAAATGTATAAAGATATAAGTATTTTATGCATTAGAATGTACAAAATAACTACTTTTAGAACACGTGCTGCGTCTAACACGTGCTGTACCAAAATTTCGAAAAATTATGATAATAATAAATAAAACAATTTACCGGGAATTGCCTTTATCCCTTTCCTGCTAGCGCTGCTGAACAAAAACAACTGTGACGCTTTAAATGAAATATTAGCGAAGAAGTATTTTCTATAAGGAGGGCATCTCAAATATGCCTATTTTACTGCACGGCAAAGGTGCGAAAGAATAAATTCTAAGACACGTGACAACTTGAAGTAAACTGTTCTTTTGCTAGCAAATGACTGAGCTGTGAGTTTAAGTATTTATAAAAAAAATTAAGCATTATTTTTCAACTTTTCAAAACTTTTTTATTATTTTATTTGCATAATTTGTATAATGAAAGGAATTCTTTGTTTAATATGTAGCAACTCTGTTAAACATTCCAGAAATATTTTTTCTTCTGCCTATTATTATCAAATTTCAGTATAAACAACATCCTGCAGTATTAAATAAATACTTTTAATAACATTGTTAAGTACTTTACTATATAAGTCAATTATTAATTTGTGATATTACCTTTTCAGTTTCCTTTTCATCTAGACGATTCAGAAAAGCTTGGCGAGATCCTACAAAAAAATATAACATTTATAAAGTTTTATTAAAGTTTATTTAACAAACACTTACTGGGTTCAGAACTTAATACAAAAATATCGGATTCAGTCAGTTCTAATTCTTTACAGTCGGCTCTGAATTGATTAACCAAGTCTGTAAATCCTTCAAAGAAACTTGAGCAATTTTCTGGCAATTTTACAGCTTGCTAAAAAGGAAAAATATATTTTATAAAATTATTTTGTAAATTCGGAAACAAATTTCAAAAATCCCCCTACAAATTATTAAGACCAACCCCGAATCCCAAAGGTGAAAACAAATACTTGGAAGATATGAAAAAAAAAAAAAAAAAGCCTGTCGACGCGGGATTCGAACCCAGACATATTTATTTTGTTTTGTACACAAATGCCCTTACCGCTAGACCATGAATACATTGACTGTCGAGAATCCTAGCAGCAATTTGATGCACTAGATCTCAAATCTTCAAATACCTAAAGGTATTCAGAGAAGGATTTTTGATATTTATTTCCGAATTTTCAAAATTATTCTACAACTGATTTCAGATAATTCTGACCTTTCGGATTTTGATTCTAAATTCTAGTGATGGGACTTTTCATGAAAAGTAAATTTTGGACTAGTCCGATGGACATGTCCACAAAAGAAGTGAAAAGCAATGAAAAGTAGTCGACCTTGGGCATAGAAGATACAGTTAAATCTCCATCCTGGATGTTTTTTCAAAAACAATATGGAAACAATATTTGTATTTTTGTTTTTTTAGGCATATCATTTGTAAAATACTTCCAACTTTTGGTTTATTTTGGTAATTTTTTCATTTTAATAAGATATAAAACAAATTCGAAAACATTGTTAAAACATATAAAAGTCAGTAATCATTTGTCATGTCTTCTTTTTGAAACTATAGTTTGCCTTTGTTTGTAAGAAATTCAAATTAGTTATGTTAATGACGCGCATGCGTAATAAATACACTTTTCCACTTTTAAAAAGTGCGTTTGGAGTAGTCGACTTTTCAGACTGGTCCATCGGACTTGTCCGTGGACTTTTCCAAGCGACCCATATCACTATTTGATTCACATTTTTTTTTAATCGACAGAAATGAGTATTAGAAATTTAAAGAAACCAACTTAAAAAACGTGCAGATGCGATCTCCACATCTTAACAAAATTTATATGGGACCACCCCTGAGGTACCCCCTTACAAACAAAAAAGAATCATATACATCGGACAAGGTGGTAAAGCATTATCGCTAAACATACATAAAAAATGAAGAGTTTGAGGATTTTCTCATGGACCCAATTATTAGATTTTGACCAAATTTGTATGGGACCACCCCTGAAGTAGTCCCTTTCTAACAAAAAAAGAATTTTTGAAATCGGACACCGTGTTAAAGAATTATCGCTAAACATACATAAAAAAAATATATCGCAACGAATTGATAACATCCTCCTTTTTTGAAGTCGGTTAAAAATAGCACAGCGGTTTGCAAAAACGGTTATTAAAATTTATGACAGACTCATCTGACGTTCATGTTATTCAGACAAACCGTACTCTAAAGCCCTGTCAAAGTTTAATAAATTTTAATAAACGTTCTAAACATGTGGTTATAACAAGTATCACTTTTCTTAACTGTATTAACATTATCGAAAATTTGATATATTAAAAATTGACTACCTTGAATTTTCCGTAGACTTTCTCGGCCATTTCCCTGACTTTCTCTGCTTGCTTTGTAAATTCATTCAAAGATTCATCGTTCATTTTCCACTCTCTAGTGTTTCCAACATATTTACGCAACCTCCTGACCATTTCAACTATATGAAGATGTTTTTTAAGTACAACGTCATCAAATTCAAGGTTACACATTTCTTCCAAATAACCCAAAGCCTCTTTTGGATCTGCTTTATCCAAACCTGAAATATCGCGAGTAGAAACAATATTTCATAAATATAATACAGTTCATTGCGCATACTATTCATATTTTACTAACAACAAACAAACCTAAACAATTTTTAATTTTCACATCAAGTCTCAATAATTCAGCTTCTAACTTCAGTCGCGCTACTCTCACTTTTTTATCCTCGAGCTGTTTTAAGGCAACCATCTGGTCTACTCCTTCTGCAGACAGTTCAATATCAGGAATAATATTTTCCATATCCTCTAATGACACTGTGCCTTCTTCAATTTTCTGTTTGGCATCCAAGACCCTTTTAGACACAGTTTCGTCATAGATAGCGCGATCATATTCATTGTCGAATTTTAGAGGCCACGTTAAATGAAGCTTTATTCCTCCCATTTTACCAGATGATAATTTTACTGGCAAAACTTGATTTGCATCATCCTCTCTTGGGTCGGGTTTCCTGTCTAAAAATTAGTTTAAATGTCTTACTATATTGATATCAAAGTAATGCTTATTTATATGAGATAAATAACATTAAATCTGAATCTTAAATATTTATACAGGGTCATTTTGAAACACATGTACATATTAAGACACAGTTTGATATTTGAACTGTCCTCGAAAGCACAAATAAATATTTTTTTTTAATACCTGTTAATAAAGGCATAATTCTAACCTTACTTACATTAATGTTGCCAACCGACATAAGGAGTCTTAGATTGTATCGATAAATACAAGGATTGTTTGATAGCTATGTGACCTAACGAAGTAAACCCAAGTTTTTTTAGACAAAAAACATTTTATTTTTCAATACAGCATCCTACTCGTTCCAAGTTTTCGAAAATAGCTATTTACAGCAGTGATTACCTCGGAATTAGACGAAAATCTCTTACCAACGAGCTTTTTCCAGATTTTGAAACAGATGAAAATTGCTGGCAGCCAAATCTGGGGAACAGGGCGAGTGAGGCATGAATTCAAATCTCAATTCATGAATGTTGGACATTGCAATCACAGACTTGTGAGCAGGTGCGTTATCCTGATGGAAAAGTACATGTCAAATGAGGCCGTTTCACTTTTATTTTGTAACTAAGTTGTTGCAAGAAATTAGCATAGGCAATTATTAATTTCCCTTTTTTTAAGTAATCAATTCCACGTGAATCCCAAAACACGTCTGCCATAACCTTTCCTGTCGATAAAACCTTTTTTGTCTTCTTTGGTGGTGGAGAAGTAAAATGCGTAAAAAAAAATAAATACTTTTTTATTTACTAACAATTTAGACTTCTTGACATTTATGAGTAGTTTATGATTAATTGATGTCACTTAGGTCTTGATTTACCAAGTTAACTACATTTACATAATTACAGTGGCGTATTTTTCCGAAAATCCAAAAACTGGAATTACAACTGCAATAGATCCGTAAAAGATAGTAGAAATATCTGTTCAAAAATGACAAGCATTTCTTCACAGATACTTGTTAGTCTCTTAGATCCACCCCGTATAATATATAGTAAACATAATAACAACAAAATATTTTAATATTAAATTTTTAATTTATACCATAATTTAAAAAATCTCACAATATTAAAGCTAGTCCTGAATACAAGAATACAATTTCAACGGTTTTCGAGTTCCTAGAAAAACATATTGCATAGATTGTATCTATCTCCCTCATGAAAAATTTTCAATAATTTAGTTTTAAGTTCCAACTCTAACAGGTAACTTTATGAGCATAGTTAAAATAAGTCGTTAAAAACAAAAACAAGTGTTCTATAAAACAAGCGCTATCTCTTTACTGCATAAAACAAACGCAATAAATATCATGCTATATTCTAAGAGGCAATCAAAAAAATCACGTCTAAGGTCGTCTCTTCGACCAATCACATCAAAAAAGGACACAAGCTTCTTTACACTCGACAAACAAACTAAAAGCCACGAGACTCTTTTTGACCTCCGACCATTCATACCTTTATTTTTTCTTCCGTCGCACACTGGGGCAAGAAGCCCTCAAATTTGGCAATAAATAAAAAAATTAAATAGCATATACACTCTAGCTCATATTTTTTTCTGACATATTACTGTCCACTACATAATAAAACGAACAAGTGCGATCTTCTGTCTCACGTGTTTCATCACCACCCTCAGTCGAAGTTACTTATCTGAGGCGAGTATATATTCATTGTTATTTCGTAGTTTTTAACTTGTTTTTGTGCTGTGTTTAGGCTGTATTTTGATTTTTTATTTTCAAATTTCCGCCATCAAGCCTTTAAGTTCAGCTATGTATTATTTACATAAGTAAAAAGTTGTAGAAAAATAAACGTAATCTTATAATATTGGGGTTGAGTAAAATGAAGGTTAAACGTTAAAATTTTAAAATAGTCTTAAATACATGAAGGGTATTTGTTATGTTCCAAAGCAGTCCAAGCTTTAAATTTCGACTGGAAATCGTTTAGTTTCTGTGCACTTATTTGCACTTTTCTTCACTATTTGGGTTTTTTCAAAGTATATAAATATGTGGCGGGACGATCGTCAAAAACGAATTCTGTCTTTTTTAATATATTTCGTTTATTAATAAATCAATTTTATTGTCCTTAGGCTCATTTTATAGGCAACTAAATATGCTTCCAGACAGACATAACAAAATGCCAGAAATGTAAAATTTAAGATGGCCGACCTAATTGAAGAAAAAAAAAACGAGCCTAAAAGTAACCCATTTTAAGCTCGTTTTGCGTAATAATTATAAATTAAATATAAAATCTAATGAAAAAGTTAAATATATAACCTATTTTCTTTATTTTAAGACCTCTCCGAGCACGATTGGTCCATTCAATCGTAAGATATAGAAAATCAAAGTAGTCTGGTTTTTATGTTTTCATAGAAGCTTATAATAACACATCATTATGCTTTGCAACGCTGCTATTTTAGTTTTTGACCGATTTGGACTCAATGGGTCTGATTTGGTAGGTATGTAAATATACTTTCCGACCATTAAATTAAAATGGCGGAAATTTTAAATTCCAGGATGGCAAACCTAATTGAAATATGAGTCGATTTAGAGCTAGTTTATTTTTGGTAGATCTGAGAGCATAGTAAAAATGGTTTATTATTTAAAAAATGAAAATAAAAACAAAATACAGTTTTTTATAGCCCACCCGGTAAAAATAAAACATAACAGTGTTTCGCACATAACAATTTAATTTTATTTCAGGAACGAGGTTGAACACTATGTTTTTATCGAGAAAGAAACTTCTTAATATCATAAGAAGTTCTGGAAAGAATGAAATTAATAGAATTTGCTCACAACACCGCTAGATACTTTTTTGAAAAGTACCCACGGTCAATATGCCTCCGACATTGCACAAATACTTTATACATGGGCATGAAATAATATCTTCTGCTTTGTTGCCTATAGACCAATTAACAGAGAAAACTAATGAGGACGTCTTTAATTCGTTTTTACTTAGTTTCGACCTTGTAATCACGAGCAAACGAAAATTAAAAAAGAAAACCTGCAGCACTTTCCTAAAAAGGCAGTAGATTTTTTTAAATCTGGACTCGTCCAGCTTCATAGCCATGGTATATTTATGACACTGTATATTCTTATCACATTCTAAAGAGGATGAAATTTGATTACAATTATCATAGCTTTTCTAAATGAAATTATTATATTACATTTGTATTATCTGTATCTTTAACGTGTGGAGGGTGGATTACCCCCACGGTACTTAGGTCTCATTAGGCCCATGACATTTTTATTATATTATATGTTAGTATTACAAAAGCAAATACATAGAGGGCTTAATAGAATATACATTTTTATTATATTATATTCTTAATAACTTTTTTTTTTTAAGCAAACAAACACTTTATAAGCCCTCTATGTATTTTCATTTGTAATACTAACACCTCTACAAAGTAATATTTAACTTATAAATTCATAAAGAGAGCCTGAGATTTATTGCCAACTTTGATGGCTTGTTGCCCCAGAGTGCGTCGCGTACTCGACGCTATTCACTAAATCTAGAGATGTAATAAACCTGCTGTTTATTATAAATCGTAAATTTAAGTATCTATCATTGTCTTAACAAGATTCATTATTATGCTAATAATAAATACCTGAACAATACTTTTAATTTTACTATAGTTAATCAAAATAATGCCGAGACGCAATACATTCAATCAACTCTAATGCTTTCGGAAGTGATGGTATACCTTTGTACATGCCTAAACTGTGCTTACCTACTATCTTAGATCACATAACACATTGCTATTTCCAAGATTCTTGAACGAGTTGTGTATAACCAGTTATTTGAATATTTAACTACTCATAAAATCCTACCTGTACAACAATCTGGCTTCTCCACAAACAGCACAGTACCACTACTTCGTTACTAAAGCTCTGTGAAAATGTTATTCTTGCAATTGATCAAAGACTTGTTGTTCTAATTGCCTTGGATCATTCTAAAGCTTTCGATTTAATTGATCAAGAACTTTTGTGCGCAAAACTTCAATACTATGGATGTAGTGATATTATTTTATTTTTTTTTCAAATCGTATTTGTGGAATCGTACTCAGAAGGTAGTGATTGATAATAACTTCTCGGAATCAAAAATCATTATTTCAGGCGTCCCCCAGGGATCCATCATGGGTCCTTTATCATTCTTAGTACATACCTCTGACTTACCAAAAGTACTTAAGGATAGTTAAGTTCAACTTTACGCTGATGACACCCAGTTATTAAATTATTTCGAACCCCAAGATATACACAAAGCTAACAATCTGATTCAATAGGGATTTGCAGTTTCTATTACAATATTCAAAAGAACACAATCCTTCAAAAACTACTGCTGTTCTGTTTTGCAGTGTTATTGAGAGACCAACGAGCGCTAATTTTCAATACGTGTCACACCGTACATAAATTTCTAAACAAGTAAGTATTAGGCTCTCCCCCTTTGGTAGCAGTACCCGGGATGAGTGATAATTCCAGTAACCACTGAGGAAATATATATAATAATATTATTATTAATAATAATGAATTAAATATGACAAGTCTTTTTTTAGGAGAAAATCAAATGGGACAAATAATCATAGATTAGATACTTTTTTGTTGTATATGAATTGTCAAAGTTTAACTGCACATTTTGAAGAAATTAAAATTTTTATTATAACTAAAAATCCACTGATAATTTGCCTGTCAGAAACGCATTTAACTTCAGAAATCTGGAATAAATTTGTTTCTAGCCTTTTTCGAAGAATGGTGTGAGCTGAATTTAACTGATGCTAACTTAGAAGTTATTTTGGTTGGGGATTTCAATATTGATTGGTATAGTACTTCAACTTATTCAAAAAGATTAAAAATTATTGTTACTGATACAGGTTTTAAGAATGTGGTAAAAGAATTTACACATGCAAATACTCATGGAGGATCATTAATTGATTTAATTATTACAAACTCAGACATTACAACTGAAGTAATAGACACACCAAAAATCAGTAGTCACAGAAATATTATTGCAAAACTAAACAAACAAAATAAAACAGAGAAGGGAAACAATAGTTATTGAAAGTAGAGGTAGGTTTATTGATTATACAATTAATAATAATCTAAAAGATATAAAATGGAATTATTGGTTACATGATATTAATGAAAAATACAGATTTTTTAAATAAAATTTTGCAAGTTGTCAATGAAGTGGCACCAATAAAACAAGTTAAAATTTTACCATATTATCAGAACTGGTGGAATGATCAGGTTAGAGCTGCTACTAGTGTGAGAGGAAAAAGTTATAAAACAATTTATTACTAACAAATCAGAGGAAAACTGGCCAATATATTAATTTAATAGGAATAAAGCAGTTAATGTAATTAAACATGAAAAAGCAAATACTTGGAAACTAAAATAGATTTAAACAAGAGTAACTCTACTGAGATGTGGAAAACTATGAAATCTTTCATTCCAACAGCTAATATCACAAGCAGTTTTACTAATACTAATATTTAATTGACAATATTTGTGACAATCGTCAGGATTTTACTTTTCCAAATGCTTCAAATTATTACCATGTAAAGAGTATTGAACAAATATCTGAGCAGTTACCTTCTATTAATAATTATCCGATTATAACTCATCTAAGTGAAATAGAAACTTTTGTAAATTTTAAACTAATTAAAAGAAATATTATTTTCAATGTCAAATAAAAATAGTCCAGACGAAATATCCACAATTTTAATAAAATAATGTTTTGAGAGTTTATCCCAACCTTTATTACATATTATAAATTTTTCCATTGAAACAAGCTTAGTTACGGATGATATTAAGGTTGCTGCAATAATTCCGATACCAAAAATTTCGAATCCAAGGCTACCCATTTAAGACTGATAAATTTGATCAGTGCTGTTGGAAAACTAATAGAAAAAGTAATATATCTTCAAATTATTGATTATTTAGAGGGGAACAGTTTGATAAGTAATGTGCAATCAGGATTCCGTAGTAAACACAACTGTGAAACTGCTTTACAGTTGGTGTTGCATGACTGGAAGTTATCAATTGAAGATAATTTGTTTACACTGGCGGTGTTTTTGGATTTACAGAGGGCATTTGAGACTATTAATAGGGGTAGAGAATTAATGAAATTAAGAGCTATTGGTTTGGGGGTTGTGTACTGGACTGATTGGGATATTATATGGAAAATAGGAAACAGAAGGTTAAGGTAAATAATTGTGTTTCAGATACTATAGAGAATAATATGGGGGTGCCACAGGGTAGTGTTCTAGGTCCGCTACTGTTTTTAATTTATATTAATGACATTGCTGGCCTAGTCGTAAGATGCCCGATACACTTATTTGCAGATGATACACTGATATATTTTACCCATGAAAACACTGAAACTTGTTTTAAATAAATTAATTGTTCTATAAGTAAAATATATGATAATTGTAACGGAAACTCGTTAAAAATAAATTACGAAAAGACAAAGTAGATGTTAATTTGGGGTACTGCAAATTTAAAAAAATTAAATGTAGCATCACAGTGTTCCTGTTGATGGAATAAAGTTTCAGAGAGTTGAAAAATTTAAATATCTAGGGGCTATGGTTGATACAAATTTACAATTTAAAGAACATGCTAATAACGTCATCAAAAGCATATCATTTAAAATAAACTATTATATACAATTTTTCTTTCCTTCTTCATATCTTAAACCAACAAAATATATTACTGTCACTATAGGTACTATTTGCATTTTGTACCACTTTTAAAGAAAAAAAATTCAATGTCAAATATTTTGTGAACCAGTAGTATGACAATATGAAAACAATTAATGTGTCGTCAGCAAAAAATTGAACGGCACAGTTAATATGATGAATACGTTTGATATATAAAGTATAAATGGTCCCAAGCCTGACCCTGTGATATGCCGGATTGAAGTTGAAGTGGACATTTGACTATTAACAATGAATTCTTGGGAACGATTTTATGAAGTCTTGTGATGTTGCATCAAAACCATAGTAAGGACATTTATTTTAGCAGAGAAAGTTTGTGATTTATCGTATCGAATGCTTTGCTGAAAACTAACATGGTAAATCTGCTTTTCCTTATCATTGTTGTTCAAAGTGTCATCATATAGATATGCCAAAAAGGTAATAGTGCCAAAATTCTTCTGAAATCCACCTTAATTGAATTTCCAAGGACCTAACTAGTCATCCCCACCATCCAATCATCTATTTCCCATTTTTACACTACTACCCTTTTTAATATGTACATGCCTTTAAAAAATGTTCTGTATTATCTTTTAAATTTGAGATTTTGTATTTCTTAATAATTTGTAATTTTCATTAAATGTTAATAATCGTTGGCATTTTAGGCATCCATCTTTTTTATTAAATCAAAAAGAAATAATGTTATTCTATTTTTTATAATAACGAATTTTCAATTGGTTCTTCTTTAAAAAAATAACTTACCCTTGAAAAGCTTCTCAGATTTTTTAACATGTTCAGCCTGAAACATGAATTTTAAATAAGAATAATGGCGTAAAAACGTAACAACTTTGAGACTTACGTAAATTATATTATTTTTAAGGCTCTTTTCTGTCACTAAGTCTATTTTATATTGCTTTTCGACTGGTGTTTCTTCCACTTCCTCTTTTTCCATTACTTCTGATGTTTCTTCAATTTCAGTTGTTTCATCTTTAACACTTTCTTTTTCTGCGATTTTATCATCTTTAGGTTTATTTCTATAATTTAAAAAGCCAGATGTACTTCTTCGACAATAAAGTTCAATATATATTTTTAAAAGCTCGACAGATACTGTGGGTGAGGGAAACTAATATAATCATGTAAATTAAATTTGGTAAAAATATATTTGTTTAGAAACAATATTGGCTGTAATTTTTTATCACAACAGCAGAAAAATCATAGTAATCATGTTTGATTACAAGAGTGAGTTTAACCGCTTTTGCAATATTCATATTATTTTAGTTCTCACATTTTTCTCTCATTTCTCGATTCGCTATTTCAGCATTTCTAATTTCAAACAAACAACATATTTAATCAAGGGCTCAAATTGTCCACATCAAGCAACATTTCAACCAACACAATTTAAAAAATAATATGTATAAAAAATATTTACTCATCATTTTCTTCAGGTTTTGTCTCTTCCTTAACCTCTGCCACTTTTTCCTTCTCTATGTCAACTTTCGGCGATTTTGTTATTTTAGGAGATTTTTTAGGGGACACAGATTTATGTACTTTTTCTGGTTCATCAGTTGTTTCAGAGATTTCAGATTTTTGAACATCTACAAAAAAAAAACAATATATTCAATAATGAGCAAAAACAAAATGGCCAAACAATTAGAATAGCCACATTAACATTCTTTAATCAACAATGAATAAATTTTAATTCTACCTTCACTAACTTTACTCAGTCGTGCTGATTTCTTTTTCGGGGTACTGGTTTCAGCAGGTGGTTCCTGAGGTAGAGATCTTTTTCTTTTAATTCCAGTTTTCTTTTCAGTCTTCTCTGCTATACTATTATTAGCAGATGAAGAGTTTAATGATTCCTTAAAAAAATTATATAGACTGAACCCAAATTTCTTACTTATCTTTGTATGAGTAAAATACTTTTAAAATACGAACTTGGGTTTGCTGTAATATTATCAATAACAGAATATCGGTTTACTTACATTTGAGATAGAGTCATTGCTGTTTGGTGATTCATCTCCATCACCTCCATCTTCTTTGACAGCCTCTTCAATTTGTTCAAAAGCATCAATGTAATCTTTACGTTTCAGAGGTTTTTGAAATTTCTCTTTATTTTTTAAATAGTAGAATAGATCTTCACTTTTAATGGATCCCCTGTAATAATTTAAATATAATATATTAAGTTATTTATTATATTTATTTTATATTTAACACACTTAAGTCCAACTGTGCAAGGTCAATTTTGAGATGTAATAAATAGTAATCATGTTTTTTAGAAATAAGAAACAAGGTTTGATAAATAACAAGCTAAATAAATCACTTATAAAAAATGAAAAACTGACCTACAAAGTGAAATCTGGGGAAAAGCAAATTGAGTTATCCGAGAAGCTGCCAAACAAAAAGCAAAGTGATAACCTGTAAATGTAGGTATTCTACCTCAATAAAACACACAAACACATTTCCCATTATTGTTTATTTTGTTATAGTTTATAAGTAATGGTTGTCGTTTGTCCTGTATTTGCAACAACAAAAAAATATGATTTGTCCAACATATAAATTTCCTGTAAACTTATCAAAAATATTGAGTACATCCTATCTAATCAAAAAGAATTTAGAAAATGAAAAATATTCAAAACTTTTTCGCATCTTTATTGACAACGAAACTACTGAAAAAATGTATTAGTTTATTTTAGAGAAATATCGTATATGACAAAAATTATAAACAATGACAATCCCAAACAAATCTTATTGGAAGAATTTTCTTCTATAATCATAAGTTAGAAAAATTACCCACAGGCTAATTTTGGTAGGAAATAAACATTGAATAAACAATGAAGCTGAAGCTAGTAGACAAACCGCGCGGCGGTCCCATAATGTTTTGATATTGTTATTCGGCAAAATCTTTGGTTTAGGTGGACTTTAGTATCATGAAAGTTTAGAAATAAATAAAAATGAGTGTATTTATTGAAAAAAAAAAAAATGGATTAATTCAATTTGAATTATTAGTTAAAATAAGATAATCTTACACAAAGACGGGGACGAAACAAACACATTTACAATGCGATTATAAATATAATTTTTATACCAAATATTCATTAGGTTTTTGTTAATTGATTAAACAAAAAATTATGGTTGAGCAATGATTTAAAATATATTTGTTTGGTCTTTTTAGAGTCATGTGTTTTGTCGTCAATCGACTATGAGAACAAAGAGAAAAAAAAAACGCATTTAGCACGAGATTACACATACAATTTTTATACCAATAATTTAGTACATCACTAGCTATAAAATAAATAAAAAATCATTAAAGAGCAAGACATGTAAATATAGTGTTTAGATCTTTAAAGTCAAGCGTTTCGCGGATAAATATTACTCAATAACACCAACAAAAACAAACATTCCAAATACAATTTTTATACCAAAGATTCAATAAACAAGTATCAATAAAAAAATATTAAATTATCAAATAGCAAGACCTCTAATTACATTTTTTAGGTCTTTAAAAATGCGCTGTTTCGCGGAAAAACATTCTACCAAAATATCAAATGTCATTTTGATAAAGTAAGGTTTATCCGCGGAACCGCGCTTTTTAAAAGACATGAAAAACGTATTTACAGGTCTTGCTATGTAATGATTTAATATTTTTTTGAATTATAATAATGTATGGAGTCATTCATATTAAAAATTATACCTGGATTTTCGTGCTAAATATTAGTTTTTGTCATTTTGATAAAGTAAGGGTTATCCGCGGAATCACGCCATTTTAAAGACCTAAAAAACGTATTTGGAGGTCTTGCTATGTAATGATTTATTATTCTTTTATTCATACTGGACTGCACTATTCAAGTTTTGATCTGACATAAGAATTAAAAAGTAAGATAGTTGTTTGAGAAGTAAAGTCGTGTTCTATAACACTCTGATGTTAGATGTTTATAGTTATCAATGAAAAGGAGTTTTTTATTGAACACAACACCTAAATCTTTAATGATATTTAATGCTTGGAGTTCTTCTCTGTTAATTTTATAATTACCTCTTAATTGTATACAGGGTGAGTGGGGAGGAGCGCACCAAACTCTAGGAGTTATAGCATATTAACAAATAAACAAATTTACACATAAAAATTCTCTTATTCTAAATTTGAATAAGTATCTGGCATTTTGCAACACTAACAATCACATAAATTCGAAATTAAACGTTCAGTTACTGTTCACTGTACACTGACAGTTCATCAAAATGTCAGAATTATCAAATGCCTTTGAGCCTTGAACATATGGCATACTTTGATAATGTTAAAATTCAGAAGTGGAAAGCTAGATGAACATTTTTAATTACGCCATAACTTGAAAACAAATGAAAATCGGATAAGAACATATGAGTTTTTTTACATTATTTTCAGACGTATAATATACTCCTAGAGTTTGGTGCGCTCCTCCCGATTCACCCTGTATATTTTTCTAGTATATGTTATAACTTTACACTTGGATTTATTTAAGGACAAATCATTGAGTTTACAATATTTACATGTTATTAATATCAGACTAAAGTACATCTACATCGTTAGAGGTGCAAATTTTTAAAAATAGTTTTGTCATCTGCAAAAAGAAAAAAATTTGATGATTATAAACAGGATGAAAAGTAGAGGTGGTAGAATGGATATCTAGGGTACTCCTGAAATATTTATAAATTTGTTTGACACCACATTGTTATATTATTAGGATTAGTTAGATATTTGACAAAATTTATTAAATTTTCACTGAAACCTTAACAAATGCCTTTGGTATATCTGTGTATATCATGTCAATTTGACAATGATCAATAATTTGAGAAGCCACATAATCAGTAAAAATACAAAGATTGGTAACTATTGATTTTTTTTGTTTTAAAACCAACTGACCAGTCAAGCTTAAATTAATTTTAATAAAATTTATTTTGGGTTCATTCAATTTTAAGTTATATCTTTACAATATTTGTAAACAACTTTTTCAAATATTTTACATGGTGTTGGTAATATGGTTATTGGACTATAATTTTTAAACAAACTTGTTTCCCGATTTATGTATGGCTATTATTCCACCTATTTTGAACTGATTTGGAATATCATTTGTAGCTAGTGATTTATTCAATATTATTTGTAAAGGAATTACTAACAGTACTGAGTAAGCTTCGAAGAAGTAACTAGGCAAACCATCTATTCCTACTGAACTTTTTTGCTTTTAATGAATTTAAATGCCTTCTGTATGTCTTCTATTGATATATATTTTATTTCTAGGTCATCAAGATTATAGTCTTTATAGTCTACATTTTGATTTAGGGGACTTTTGTTTGTATTTTATGCAAAGAATAAACATAAAAGAGGCTAAAAAAGATGCAAAAAATGGATACAAGCCATGAGCCATCAGAAGAGATCTTACATATACAAAACTTAATTATATCAGATTAAAACAAATTCTGTTTATTATGTTATTTTAATTTAAAATGGTATCCTTTAGTAGAAGTACGAAAGCACGATTTAAGCAATGAATAAAAGTAGTTCTAATGGAGTTCCATTAAAAAAAAAAATGGATTATGACAAAATAAAAAAGTACCTCACTATAAACGGATTTGAGATTGCTGTTGTCAAAGATGATCAGAAAAGTCTATAAAAATTGTACCAGAAGATATTTTAAAGTATGACAATTTTACAGATTTTATTATTATTTCAATTTGAAAGTAGTCCCTAATGAACTTGAAACTGTAGAAATATTCCCTATAAGTAATAGAGATACTGATATACAGTTTCAAACTGATGTGATGCGAAATTGACATTTTTTTTTCTTGTTCTTTTATGTTTTATATAGTTGACATGTAAGTGTACTGTATCTTATGTATTTTTTATTGCATTTTAAATGTGAATATGTGACATGTAAAAAATAGTTTTTTTTTTGACTAAATAAACGAATTATATATAATATAAAATAATGTGAAGATTATTAAATTTACAATAAAAAAACAGAAGTGGTTAAAATTTCATATTAGGTATATTATACCACCACCATTTTTGAATCACAACATTGTCTAAAATTTCATTGTGAGGTACAACAAAAATGGGTGCTGGTGAACCTTTAGCACACAATTTTTATTTCACCAAATAAGAAAATAAACAACCACACAATGAACGATATCAGTTTACAATAACAAACAGCAATTAAAACCAGAGTGGAAATGTGAAAAAGTGTGGCTATCAGTGCAGAGTGGTGTTCACATCAGCTTTAAAATCCCTCTAAAGTACAAAATTGCCAATTAAAGTTACCTAAATATTTTATATGTTCTTCCTGTAGAGCTTGGATGGTAGTACTGATGGTCGTTATATCGCTCTCAATATATGGATATGCTATGTTAGTACATAAAAACACCCTAACTTCAAATAGAGCTATTGTTAATACACTTTTTGATATCTTGGAATTGCAAGGTTCAATGTACCTAACCATCTTAGTGCAATACTTATTCAAAACTGATAAAAGCATCATCTAAGCGCAATTTTCTCAAAACTGTGTTGTAACTTAAAACCTTGATTTCTAAGCAGCATTTTATCAATTGTAAGAATTTATCGCACATACTTTTTAAACTCTAAAAAAGTTTGTCGGCTAAGTTCTCTTTATATAAGGGCTTTTTAAATTTATTATTTGAAGCTATACATCAGACTTCCAATATTAAATAGGCCCTGATGTTGCTACATAATTTAACGGAAGCAGATGAAAATACTGTCACAAACCATAAAGTACTTACGTTTCTCCAGTGCCATAAAATTCCACATTGAATTTTTTACCATTCTCCGCGACAATCTAAAAAAGCTCAGGATAATATATAAATTTAAATATATTATTAGATACTAACGTGAGCCGGCCATGGGGGGTAACCCTTAACTTTAGCGAAGACTTTATCACCCACTTTGAAGTTTGGTCTTTTCATGCTTGTAAATTAATTAAATTTTCTTGGAAATCTACTGCATAAAAATATAATACGCAACTTGAGAGCAAAACGTCACGAAATTAATCAAATATGTTGAGTTTGTTAGTTATCTAGAAAATTCTTACTAAAAAGCTAAATTAGTAAACAACGATCAACAAACACTCATTTTTCAATGGCGCCTATTTCTATGACAGTTGACGTTGACAAGAGCTTTCTTTCATAGGCGCGTTCGGCAATACCACCTCTTTCTTAACACTTTTAACTCCGTACAATCCTTGCAGCGTTCGTTTACTTGAAGGAACAAAAAGTGCAATATGTGATCATGTGACTCGACCACATGACCACAACTCGACTAACTCGTCATGTGAATAGGGATGTTGCGATACCAGTAAAGTATCGATACTGGTATCGAAAGGAGTATCGGAACCAAAGTATCGATACCGGTATCGAAAGGGTATCGGAACAAAAGTATCGATACCTATATCGGAAAGAGTACAGAACAACCAAAAAAAAAAAAAAAAAGTCATAGGGTACACGCCGACATATCATACCATAAAGTGATCCTACAATAATATACATTTTGTAGTAAAATTATTGAAACGAAAGTAGTAGTATCGAAACAAAAGTAGTACTCATATGAGTAAAGTATCGAAAGCAAAGTATCGGATACTAAATTACCCGGTATCGAAAGAAAAGTATCGATACCAGTATCATATCAGTAGTATCGCAACATCCCTACATGTGACATGTGAAATAAATCTGTCGTTCACCATGCCTGAAATACGTCAATTTACTCGAAAATATTGAAGAAGTGCTAAATTGGTACAAAAGTACCGATTCTGACAGCCCTTTGGTCCTCACTCCACATTATTGGACACCACATAAAGAAATAAATATCAAATTACTCGACAACAAACTCTTTTAAAACTGCATTAATCTGATCGAATCATTAATCACTCCGTAAAATAGAGAATTCAAGCAGTTCTTTTCGAGTAAAAGGTGTGTCGAGCGGCTATATATCAAGCTAACGGGCACTCTGTGGCGGCACCACACAAGACCTGGTGGGTTTTTGTAGCTTTTTTGTTACGCTATTTGCGAATTTGTAGCTTAGCCCAGTTCACATTAGTAATCTATGGCCCAGGTCCAAAAAAACAGCGGATCCGCTAGCTTGAATTTCCATAGTAGCGGCACATATTCAGACCCAGCTGGTTTTTCGTAATTATTTTGTAGCTTTTTTGTTACGCTAGTCTCCCCTTTGTAGCTTGTACTGAACCTGAGAAAAGCGCGGATCCGCTAGCTTAGCGGATATTTGTAGCGGCACCAGCTCGGACCCGGCCCATTTTTTGTAACTTTTTTGTTACGCCTGTCTCGATTTCGTTGCGAGGCCCTGAACGTGAGTAATAAATATACTGGGGTAATAACCCGTAATAATCTCCATGAGCGTGAGAGATAAGTGCGTTAATTTAAAATCAAGTTTCGGCATCTACAAGTAATATGTGCAACTCGATAGTGTGACTATCTGTTGCTAGATGGCACCAGTATTGCATTTCACGAATTATTGCCATCTTCCACCCAATATATATTTTTGAGAAATTTAGATATAATCTCAAAATCGGACATTTTCAACGATATGTATATTAATTATTTGTCCGATATTAATGTAAAATACATATTGACAAGATTATTAAAATAGTTGTATGTCGGACGCCACTATTTTCCCGATTGGGTGTTGTCGGTTATTTTTACTGTTAAAACTTACTGCTAACTTCATACCGGTGGTAATACCTACCAAGAAATATACCTATTCTCACTATATACAGGGTGTTCCATCTCAGACGAGCCACCCCGTATATTTCTATCCCATAGTAATTGTAAAAATTTCCCGAAACACGTCGAATTATTTTCTTTGGGGGACATCTTTTGACGTATATTTGAGGATTGAACGAGCAACCCCCTATATAAGGGGGCGCTTCAACCCCTAAAATTGAATAGGGAAGAGGGGTTGAGTGATACTTCATTTGTAAGGTCCTGGAAGCCTCTTTACAACGGTATATGAAAAAATCACATTCTTAAAAAAATCAATTGTTTGACCATTTAACTTTTATAATTAAAAGGCCGGCATATACAGGTCACTACGGCCGACGGTCGGGTCGAAATCCCTTAGCTATCAAATCCGGTTAATAGGCCTCCATTTTCCTTTAATGCCTAGAAATAAATATATTGGCATTTATATAATGACCTATTGATAAGAAGTTAATGGGAAATTGCAGGCATTTTACCATATTAATATTGACTGGTGAATAAAGGTCATGTACTAGGCACATGACCAGACAGGCGATTGGATAGTGACTCTGACTAGTATATACTGTTTGAACTATAAAATCTATACAAAAAGAGAAACTATTCCGATATAGAATATTGCACACATTTTATTTAATTCAGATATAATATAATAACAGAGATAAAATGTCTTCTACAAAAATATTATTCATAAAATATTCTAAATTAATGTGAAAACAAGAAATTAGAATGAATATTGAATATCAGAAATCCAAGATTGGTCACATATGTCCACTCGTTGAGTACGTATAGCAAGTAAACATACAGTGTACTTACCCTTAATAAGGTAATCATCAACCAACATAATGCTGGGCCACTATCGAAAGTAGGCTTTTATCGTTTAATTGTCGTATTTTTCCCTCAATTACAGTAAAAGGCCAGCAATATCCCGGCAATTCATTGCTTGTCGGGCCAGTATGAAATTTGAATTGCTCAACGGAATGGCTTAACGCATTTAGTAGTCTCATGTTTAATCAGGTAAACATTTTTGTGTGAAACGTACTCTAAATTATTAAAATAGGTACAAATATCGCCAAAACCATGAGAGTAATCCGAGTTTTTATCAAGGGTACCTTTTTTTTGTAGCAAATAAGTTACGTACGCAGTACCTTTTTGTAGCAAATGAGTTACGTAATCCAAATTTTATACTCAAAACCCTTTTTTCCATTGGCGTAGAAATGTTGAAAGTGCAATTATTGAACAAATCAACTTTGTACCGAGGTAAGTTTATTTAAATCGGCCAATTTTAGTCCAAGGAATATGTGGTATATTTTTACTGAGAATTTTACATGTCCAAACGTTCTAATATAAATATATATCAAAACTAAAATTATGCCAAAATAATCAGCAAATCAATTATAAATTAATATTTTATTTTTTTTCTATTACAAAAGTTTAAAGGGATTTTTTTAGTTTCGGGAAAATAATAAAATAATAAACACGAAATTATATTTATTTCACATAAACATTTTTCAAAATATTAATTTTTTTTATAACCCTCAAAAATATCCTATTAAATTTATAAATGCAGCAATCACTAGAAAAGACAAAAAGTCAGAATAATGTACAAAATTTTACAAAAATAAGTAACTTTCTTTAAATTTATGTTTAATAAATAACATTCATTCTATATCTAGAAATAAAAGGTATCACAATAAGTACAGGTGGGTTCCAGTTGGGTCACTAGCTATAGTTAGATTAAACCTTAATATATTTTTTTTTTTGATTACACATTTGCCCTTACACAATGTCTGTCGAAATTATCTTGTGGCGATTTTGTTTATTAGAAATATAGAATACCATTTATATTTTACTCTTTTAAATCAGGCGTCAAAAACTTCCTACATTTTTTTTTAGATTGAGTCATTAGTGTGAAAACTACTAATAATTGAAAACTGTGAAGTTTTAAAGATATAAAACAACAGAATGGTTTTGACTTTAATAATTAAAATATTAAAAATGTTTAAATTTCATAACAATGGACTGGGAAAACTTTGCAATTAGAAATTTGTTGATAATAAAAAATTACCAAAAAAGTAAAGATAACATAAAATACTATACAATTCTCAATTACCTAAAATAATTCAACATATTAGTCCAACATATAGAAGAATTATTGCCTGTTATGAGCCAGTAGAAATGTATAATCTATATCTATACAAATTTTGCCATATATTTCTAAATTATTTTTTTAATTTGGCTCCTTATTATTTTATATATTTCATCATATATCTAACACTTCAGTATAAAGTCCACGCTAATTAACATTTAATTAATACTTTTGATATTTTGGAAAATCAGTAGTCATTCTAAAGAAACTAAAAATACTACTGATATATAAGTAGAATAATAGGTAACTACTTAGTTTTGGCATGCAATATTTTTAAATAGTTTCTCATAATAAAACTTAACAAATAAAACTTTTTTAATTTAGTTACTAATAAATCACTGCTCTCTGGATGTAACAAACCATCTATTTACTTAAAACGTATCTATTAATAATCAAAACATTATTTTTGATATTCTACTACTTCAATTCAGTAAAAAGATTGTACTAATGTAAATGTTGCTACTAATATAAATAAGCGAAATTATCGAGTTAATACTTTTAAATTAGGAAATAACTCATCTTGTGCAAATTTAAAATATCACATGTATTGGCAACAGAAACAAATAAGTTACAATTACTAAAATATTTTTTCATCAAAATAATCTAACCAAAAATACGAGGTTGGATCAAATTATTATAAATCGCAATTTCATTTAAAGTATGTTGTGCAACGGATTATAATTTTTTTAAGACCTAACATTATCAAAAAAAATTGAGAAGCAGTTCTTAAGAAGACTCTAGTTACAGAATTAAAAGAATGTGGAATCTAAACAAAAACTAGTATGTCAGCTGGAAGGACTTTTGCAACTGTATTTTTGTATTTCAAAGTTGTGCAAATTATTTTTCTACACAAAGTTTGTACTGTGATACTGCCAAATTTTGAATAAAACAAATCTCGCATATCGTCGTAAAAGATACGAATATTAATAATTCCGACGTGTTATAATATACCCGGAGAACTCCTGATAAAGCGAACGAGTTTTGTCAGGAATCAAAATAAGTTGTCTAAAATTAAAGCATCGTAAAACTGTTTTATCACAGTTTGAATTTTTAATATTTAATTTTATTTTATTAAATACAAAATATACCTATATATAACACCCGCCGAGTCAGCATCTCTACTATCATGTCGCAATAATGAGATCAGTATAAGTAGTTTTTCAAAGCAGAAACTTATATTAATTTATAATATTATTAATAAAAAAGTCAGTTATAAAATTAATTTAAAAAAACTGACTCCAAAACTGAAGAGTTTGATGGTGAACCTAGTTCGGCCCTGGCACTTATAGAAACAACTCGAAGGCGTTACGTCATTTTTCGTCACAAAGGCAAAGTCACAGTTTATACCTAAAGAATCAGTTCGCTCACTCTGCGTCGGCACTTTTGATCTCAATGTTCCAGTTTATACACTGCGCAACTCGGATTTGTATCCCTGGCGCATACAGAATCAAATCATAACCAATACAATATATGACAACCGCCTGAATTTGTATCCCTGGAGTGGATATTATTTTGGAACATTCAACTGGTCCAAGTGAGCTAACTGATTCTTTAGCAATAAACTGTGGCAAAGTGAGCGAGTCCTTACAGACGATTGGTTAGAAAACCCAAGCGACGAGAAGCAGATTACAAATCTCATTTTGCCAATCAACATCTTCTTTCTTAAATAGGCGTGCAGTCGTCATGTTTAAATTTTCTCGAGTACAGTGCTTTACTAAGGTTACAAAAATATAGTCTAGTGTTGTAGTGTTGTGTTGTAAAAGTTATACTATGGAATTACAAGAGTTAAATGTCGGCAATTTTATTTCATCACAAAGTAATAAAACCAGTGCAGTATTCACAAGGAAAAAAACGACAATCTCCAACAGATTCCACCATAAGATCTTAAAGTAATTTATATGGGACCACCCCTTTCAAAGAATCATAGAAATCGGACAATCTGGTAAAGAATTATCGATGATTATATATAAAAATATATTCCTTTTTTTGAAGTTGGTAAAAAAACGCGGGAACGCGATTTCAAATGGAACACAAATGAATTTTATTTAAACAAAAATTTGACATAGATTGGAACTTAAAACCTGGAATGTAATATTACATGACAAAGAAAAGGAAAAATCAAGCTTTATAAGGGGAAGAAACCTATTGATTCTGAAAAAAATCTAATTGAAAATGGCGGTTAGTTAAACTATGAAGAGTATACTGTACAATTATACATTATATATCTTCATTCTAGTTTAATTTATGGAAGCACTTTTATACCACGATAAAGATTTAAACCAAGTTCACAGGACAAGTGAAATTATAGAGGTGAACCTCAGTGGTTTATCTATTTTTTTTTCAAACACATTAAGTAAGGATCATTCTTGATTTTTGTTTTGTTATATTTACAAAAATTACATAAATACTGTATTATATCCATTCTAATTGATTATTGTTGGTTGCTAAAACCATTGTATGTGATGGTACCGCTACACTTAACGAGTAATATAATACGCGTGGCTGAGATAGTTCGGTGGTTTTAGGTAATTAAGAATTGGCAGTTTTTGTTTCGTATTGTGGTTGAGCTGAACGAAGTGTCTTTGACAATTTTTGCAGTTAAACAGAAGCTTTTTATGTTACCGGCTAATTGGCGTTGTGTTTGTTGTCGATTGTTGTCCTCATAGGGCTATTGTACCCTTATTATAATATAAAGTAACTCACGAAAAGTGTTATTATATCCTAAACGAATCTGGTCTCGAGCTAGCTAACGCATAATTGGCGCCCAACGTGGGGCATGAAATAAAAAAAAAGGCTGTAATAAATGTATCAGTAAAAGAGTGTAATCGCACTGTTTAGTCTTAACTTAAATAAAAACTGTTTATAACCCTTCTAAAAATATGTAAATTTTTTAAATACATCACTAGCCTTTATGTCTTTTATCACAAATTAAAAACTTCACTGTGACAGCACGATTTGGTTGGTAATTTTAAACAACCCGCGTTCGTTCAAACATGGTGTATGCGTAGAAAATTGAGCATTTGCCTGTGTTGACCATTTAAATATATATAAACCGTGTGCTAACCGATTAAAATTATTTTTTCTGTATATAAATTTGGTGCAATAATTGTCACAAGCCGAGAAAATAATCAAACTTTGTCAAAATTTTAGGTGTCCGTTTTTTTTACTGGTCATGGTCAATAAAATATAAAAAAAGTTTTGGCGGCTGCTGACTGGACAAGTCCTGTTATTTTGGGGTCCAACTGGGATCTTAATAAATTTTAGTTTTGAAAAACTACTTTTATATATATGGTGTAATAATTATTGCGATGTGATAAAAGTGTTGCTGTCGCAACAGGTCTTGTTATTGCATGCTTGGACTATTTCTTTTTTTATATTTAATACCATAAAAACTATAAATAATACAAATTAGAAACTGTGATAATACAGTTTTACGATGTTATGTTATGTTGGCAATGGGGTGTTAATACACTGCGACCTAAAAGATCTATTAATTGTGCCCCCTTGTCGCCAATGCAACAAGGAAATGTCTCAATGTCTATAACGACCCTTCCAATCCTATTTTCTCAAGGAAGTGTAGGATTTGAAGTGGCTTCAAGTTAGGTAAATCTCCCACTTCTATTTGATATCCTTCTAGATGTAGTGCCCTTGGATTCTGGAGTGCTACACATTCAGTTAGGATGTAAATGGAGGTTTCGTCCTCCTCCTCACAGAATCTGCACTCACTATCCTCTACTACTCTCAGTTTACTTAGGTGTCCTTTTAGTCGGCAATGCCCGGTAACCATGCAATATGTAGCCTGTTCTTGCTCAGGCAGATGCAGGCTTCCGATCTTTCCTGGTTATATTCACCCAGAAGTATCTTGGCCTGTGTCAGCCCCAAGAGATTGTTCCAATTATCGGTTCTTCTAATGCCCAATTCTTTTTTAATATCTTCTAATATTTTACGATGCGTTAATTGTTAATAACTTTTAAGAATCTTCACTTTTTTATCGTGGGCTCTCTGACTATAATGCATCATAACAACTGTGGCCTAGTCTGAAAAATTTTTATGGACTTCCCCTTAGTCCGGACAAACGACAACATTAACTAGACTAATTTTATTTCCAACAACCGAATTCGAATTTTACTTAACATAAGGCTTTAAATCAATCGGCCAGAAAGGTTATGAGGTCGGTATTTAAAAATTATTTCAAGGAAGTATAATTGCATTATTAATGCCAGTTATTATCTGTTCAATGTATTTTTCTGGTTGCAACTATTATTGTAGCTAAAACACCATTTATTAAGAAGTGCAATTGTGTAAAACATGCAACATAGTTGTACGAGCTGGTTAGTTCATAGAACAAACCATTCCCATTCAATTTAGTAGGCGTCTCGCCTTCTAATGAGACAGCTCTGCCAGCTTAACATCAAACATGAGCTGAATACTTGCAAGTAAATAAGGGCAGTCTGGATAATTGATTATAATTTGTTTAGACTACTAAAATAAACACTTAGACGATATTGTCCAGGATTTCTTGTGAATTTGGCTTTTTTCATGACCACTTTCATTTGTAAAAAGATTATATAGAAAAAATATATTTCAAGAAATTATAATTTGAACCAACCTCGTAAGGAAATAGTTGTTAGAAAAGTTTAGTATTTTACTAACATGTTAATTTGTGATGACAATGTCATAGACCCCACCTTCGTAAAATATAGCCACAATTACGTGCTCATTTTATAATATACTATTAAAAATTGAGGAATGATAAATTAATCCTTCATATGGCAGTGTGGATTATTAAGCTCAAACCAGTTGTGTGTGCAATAGTCAATCATTTATATGTATTAGGAATTTAAATCCTCTAGAGTTTCAGTCTTTTATTAAATATTTTAAAATAAATGTAATATTTTATTATATACCTATCGTATACAGTGTGCCCAAAAATAGCATCGACATATTGGCAATTCTTCTTATGAAAATAAAGCTGATAATTATAAATTTTACTGAGGTCCCCCCTCTCACCACAAAATTTTACGCTAATATTTAAACAAAGCCTTTATCGATGTATTATATGTACGTATATGTATCATAATTATCGAATACTTATTTTAATCCTGCTCGAAGGACCACAAAAAAACTTGAGAACTGTGTCAGTTGTTTGAAAATTTCATTTATGCTTAGATAATTCCCTAGTTTGCGAGAAATACCGACGCAATTCAATCGAACTAAGTATACGGAACGAACAGAAATAACATATTTTATCATAAAAAAATTCTAGCCGTCTGCTAAACAGAGATAGCGTCATTATTCATTTGAGATAAACATGTTTAATGCGTTTCACACCGTCGATGCCACAGCTCTATTTAGAAAAACAGACGTTTACCACAATAGACCCAATTACTTTAAACAACAATGATATAAGTTGCTTTTTTATAATTCATAATCACAAAAATAATGACCGATGTCTGAAGAGGGCCTATTTGTGATAATTAATTATTTTTTTAAATTAAATTTTGTTAAATATTTTAATGCTATTATTATAATTATTATTTAATTAGTAGAGTTAAGCTAAGAATAAATTAATGAATTTTGAAAAATGCAATAAAACATTTAAAAATTTATTTAAAAACGTCATACTGTTAAATCGATTATTTTTAATTGCGCCGTTGTTCTGCCAACCAGTGAATTGTTTAGACTTGAAGATTGACTATTGCGAAACTCGTGTGAATAAAATAAAGAGCGTTTTTATATATTATTAAGGACCCAACTAAGATATACGATTAACAAAAACATTAGAGGCATCTTAATAAACGTTTCACATATTTTCTAACATTTATCTAACATTAGCAGTAGTTGTTAAAGTAATAAAAACATGATCAGTTAAAATGTATAAAAATGTATATAGGTGAGGTATGGAGGTTTTGTGCAAATATGAATTAAAATAAATTGAAAGTCAAATACTTTGGGTATAAAGGAAAAATGGTTTCATTATAGACATGAAATGTTTTAGTTTATTAATGGAAACCGAGATCATATTGTAACTTAAAATATTGAAATTTGTATCAAGAACGTCTCTTCTTCAATTTATTCATAACGGAAAGCAAAAATACGAAAAAAAACCTTTTTTGAAACATATAATTTCTCAGTTTAAAATGGAAAAAATGGTGATCTCTGAATCTTAAAATTGAATTTGGAACCTTAAATGCAAATCAATCGGTCATTCCAAAAACCTAACAAGTCAGGTTTTGGCAAAATTGGGTTTATATAATGAAAAGTCTTGTCAGGGATACCTAGGCATTATGTGCAAAAATCACACAAGTCGCATTAACTGTTAGATTTTAAATTTTTGTATGCGTTACAAATACCATACAAGATGAAGATCTATGTGGTTTTTGCACTATTTTGTCTTTGCCTATTTATATTTAGATTTTGTTTTTTATTAGGTAATTTACTGTAAAAGAAATTCATCTTTTTTTAACAGATTGTGTAGATACACGTTTTTATGTTTGTTTGGGGCCTCTGTAGAGTTACAAGTATTACATATCATAAAATTTAACAGACATGCCAACAAAGTAGAGGTTTGTAATTTTAAGAGCTTAAGTATTTAGGGTTTTATTAATAGATGGCACAATAATATTATTATCTGTAAAAATTGGAGTTAGAAGGTTTTCATGTTAAGGTAACGTTATGTTGTTTTTGAAATGACCGATTCAATTGTTTTTTAAACAAATAAGACTTGTTTCTATTTACCTTGTTGTACACTTTATATTGATATAAGTTACCAGTTATCAATGTATTTCTTGTGACCAATTATTAGAGACCAAGAAAACATCCTATTTTCACAGCTAGTTTTAACTGATCACGTTGGTACCGAAAGATCTTTGTGTGAATATTGGTCTTAAAAAAACAAACTTTCGATGTTCACCCTAAATTCTTTGGAGTAAATAATTAGCACACAGAAAAGCCACATAATATATATAGTTTACATATTACATTATCGTTTTCACATTTCTAGTGTCTGGCGAGGTTTCATGCTCATTTCGTCAGAAGTAAGAGTGAGACAACCTACAAGAGCTACCAGCGTTCTGTCGAGCCAAGTGACTGGGTTTGGGTAGATGAGACCTCCTTCGTAGAAGCCCAGATGGCCTCCGTGAGATACTTGAATGTAAGCAGTGTTATTTTTTTCAGCTGAAAAAAAAAAATGTTATGTAGACTTAAAACAGAAAGTAAATAGGAAATCATAAGAATGATAATCTTAAACTTTATACAATTAATTCAATACTCTACATTATATTGAAATGTAGTGTCATTGAAATTAATAAAGATATTAAATATTATTTTAAAAAAATACCAATAATTGGAAGGAACTAAATTTAAAAAATTGTTATATCGCGTGAATGCCACTGAAGATTGCATAGGCCATCTACAAAATTTAGGCCACTTAATGTTATCGACTCTAAATACGCTAAATTAGTTATGACGTAATTTTGGTTCCACTGACAATTATTACAACAATAGTATTTTTTTGAGTGCGTTTTGTTCGTTTTGTTTACCTAAATTAAATTGTTTTTAAACTTTTATAAAAATGTATATTTCTAGAGCAAGTAGATAACATTTATCAAGAATATAATCATTTAGTAACCAATTACATACCTTTAAACTACTTATTACGACTTGCCAACGATATTTTATAAAAAAATAAGAAGATAAATAGTTATATATCAAAAAATATTGTTAAAAGTTTGGTTAGAATTAAATGTCAGTGGAATCAAAATTATGTTCATACTTTTGGATGTATACCTGAGTCACAGTATCTGTCTGCAATTTTAATCACAATATTCTAGTGGATAACTACCCATACAGCACACATTGTTTTAGAAGTGTTTTAGAAATATTTCAAGCAGAAGTTTCTGAAATATTTTAGTTAAATATTTCACTGAAAATGTTTCTGAAACATGGTATACATGTTACACAAAAGGTGACTAAACGGGTTATGTTGTTAAACAATTAACGAAAAATTTCTGATTTGTAAGAAGAAGATGGGATATGTAATTATTTTATTTCATCATGTTCTGTGATTTCATCCTATGTCCCTGTCCAGCCACCAGCTAGAAATAAGCGTATATTCTAAATAATTATAGATTTGAGGGCTACGGTCGATATTAGGGACAGTAATTTTGTCACTTTTTCCATAAAAATTAAGTAAAACCATAATATTTTTACAATTTTTAATCTTCTATAAGTGTGCACTAACCTAATTAAAGCAACAAATATTATTAAAACACATTTGTAAGCTAAAAAATTAAGAATATGCATTTATTCACGACATTCTCACGTAGCCATATTGTTTTTAATTTTTTCGATTTGACAGTCACACTAAGAGCGCCTGTGCGTGATTTTAGCGATGGTACCAATTGCTTTTTGTTATAAATATATTCATGTAATACCGTTCTATATCATTTTTTGTTTATGAATAATATGACAACTGATATTTTTATTTCTATAAATGTGGAGTTGTCAAACATAGTAAAAGAACGTACATAACAGGAATGACAGTGGCTGTTTTTTTAATAGCTCTAGGCCAGATGATAAAACCAGACTATAAATGTGTTTATTTGAGACTTTTCATTTCAATTATTCAATTTAAACTGTGTCCAGGCCGTTGGAGTCTATGCCGGTCGGCGTAGGGTTAATGTTTTTTGGTGGCGGCTAAGCCGCCACCCTACTATAAGTCGTTGCTTCGTTTTCTTGTTGCATATTTATGGACTGGTATGCGCAATAGCAAGAAATTATGTAAAAAAGTTTACGTTTTCAATTCAATTTGAGCTGTGTCCAGGCCGTTGGAGCCTATGCCGGTCGGCGTAGCCAGGTACGGGTTAATGTTTTTTGGTAACGGCGAAGCCGCCACTCTACGACTTATCGTAGGGTGGCGGCTTTGCGTCGTTGCTTCGTTTTCTTGTTGCATATTTATTTATGGACCGGTATGGGCAATCACAATTTTCCATTAACTACTAATTTTATCACAATCCGGCAACGTTGCAATTATATTTTCCAAATTTGACAGAAACCATCGAGTTTCCATGTTTACAGTCGTCAAAATACTGATTTTTACAGGATACACATACTAAAGGTATGCTGACTTTCGATTCAAAATTCGTCCAAACCGCGCATGACGTAATGCGGGACGAACTTTCAAGTTATTTTGACACTTTTCGATTTAGTAGTGTAAAGTAATTTAATAATTTATATGTTTTTGTGTTAGTAGTGACTATATTTTCCTATATATAACAGGGAAGAACTAAATTAATGTTTAAAATGCTGGGCTGCGTAGTTGAGATATTTCCGAATGCCACAAAATATGGGTAAATTCTTATCGAAGAAAGGACAAACTTAATTGAAATTGCTCTATCAATTTTGAGGAAAGTAGTTGTGAAATTCCTCTTAAACATAAACGCAAGAAAAGGAAACTGAATTCCATCAGGTGCACGGGCCTCATTAAGCAAAGAAAATAAATAGGTATTTAAAAATTTTAGCAGATAAAACAGTAGTTTCCTGTCCCAATACAACGGTCCTTTTGAGGTAATGCCATGCATGAACAGGACACGAACATATATAAGAATAAGTTAAATGAACAGGAAAATTGGTTTGAGTATTTTCAAAGTAAACTTGACAAAAAATGTTTAAATTTACCAAATAAAAAGTAATGTTTTTGTGTACTTACTTTTTGTAAATAAATAATTTGTTTCTGCACACTTTTTTTTTTATTTCACATAATAAGAAAAGAGACTGCAAGAGAACTACTACGCCCAGAAAGTACAAATTTGAGGCAAACTTGTATTTTTAGTCTATATCTTTTACTTATCTTATGGCCAGGTTATGTATTTTGTCACAAAATACCTATAATTTATGAGAAAAATTAATATTTTTATTGGTATTATTTACCTTAAACCTTCATATTTGTAAACGAATATATTGCAAAATAACCAATAAAGCTGTTTTAACTGCATAAAATCTAAAATTGGCAAAATATCGAATTTTAAACACTATCTCCCATTTAATGCTTATAATTCTATGTTCCACGTGACGTCACAGTCAGTCAGCTGCATGCGCAGGAACATACCGTTAGTCCGTGTATCGTGGATTTTTATAGAAATTAAATAATTTTTTTTGGCTTAAATAATGCATTTACCGCAATTTTTTTTTAAATGTACTCTTTAAAATACGCTCTTTCTGATAAAAAATAAATTTCTTTAAAATTCCACTGGACCTAAAGTCGTCCGTACCCGATTTGAGTTATTGGTTTTTGATATCATGCGTTGTGAACTTGTTATATGGGAAGCAGAATGTCTTTAGAAATTGAGGTGAGAACTACATAAATAATGCTTACTTAGTTGGATCTTCATGTTTTGTTTAGACATGAGTATTGTTTTATTAATATTAATAAAACTATTGTTAATCAAATAATTTGTAAAAATCCTTTTTAATTGCCTATATTTTGTTTCAGATTAGTGCATTTAAAGGAATTGGTGGAAAAGAAGCAATTTGCCAGTAAAAGTAACCTCCAAGTTATTCAACGTTTCCAGAATAAAGTATTAAGAAACATCGGCGATGCATCCTGGTACTGGCGTAATACTGATCTTCATAGGAACCTTAAAGTGGAGACTGTTGAAAATACAATACAAAAATTTTCCAGTAGTCATCAACAACGACTGCTTCGACTTAGAAACCTTGAAATTATCCAGCTCCTCAAAAATGCCAATCTAATAAGAACCAGGCCTTTTGAGTTAGTTCAGTGATGTTAGATTAAAACAGAGTATAGTGCGGTTAAGTGTTATATGTTAATGGTAGTGTAACTAAATAATTAGACTCTAAAGTACACTATATAGTGAGTAGAATCTTAATTTATGAAGTTTTTTATCCCTAAATAAGTTAGGTAAAAAATTGCTAATTGATCTCAATGATTAGATTATAATAATCCTTGTTTCAAATTAGGGTATTTAAAGGAATTGAAATGAAGCAATTCGCTTCTATATTTTATGACATATTGTTTAAAACTTATTTATTTGTTTGTTTAAGAATAAGTGTTTGAGTTTTGTGTATTTTAAATAAACATGTATATTTTTAAATGTCTTTTTTTAGTCTAATAATATATTAGAAAAAAAAAACTAGAATACATTTCTAAAATATTACTATTTAATATTTCTAAAAGATTTCAAATTTTCATTTCAGAAATATTATATTTACGTTTCAGGTATATTTCAGAAATAATTCTGGGATGTTTCATAATATTTATACAACATTGCAATGTTTCAATGTAACATTGTTGAAATATTTCCGAAATGAGTTTGTGCTGTATGAGTACTCTTATCTAACAGTGTAGAAAGGAGTGCTAAAAAACCTTAGATAGAACGTAGGACACTGCGCATTGCTAAAAAACCTTAGATAGAACGTAGGACACTGCGCATACAGCCACTTTCACACAAATCTGTCATGTCAACGAGAATTAATTTTATATAATGAACTTTAGTATGTAATGTATAATAAAAGTGCAAAGTGTAAAGCTGATAAAGGAATCTTACAATCCTAGAAAGACGAGCAGTAGCATGTATTAATAATAACGGACGACATTTAAAACAAATATTGTAGTATAATGTTTTCAGTCTTATCGTTAAAGAAGCATTTTGTTTTTTCATTAAAATGTCGTATCAAAATAGATATAGGTACCTATGCCGTTTTCATCTTATTTATCTTACTGCGGATTTGATTTGGCAACAAACGCAGAATAATTGAAATTAACCCATTTTTAAAGATTAGATTTTAATGTTAACATTGATGCCATTCATCTTGTCACTTTTAACATTTACCTTATTTCATTAACACCCTTTATTATAGATCGTAGATAGGATTAGTTAGGTTTTATTAGAGAAAAAGTGTTAAGTCTTCACTTATTTAATATATTTAAATTTAAAGTAATTGAATCGTTTATTTCGGAAACAACCTAAGTAATTTTTTGAGAATTTTCAGGTGGTGAAAAAAAAAAAAGTTTTGAACTAGGACCAGGACTAATGTTGTTTCAGAAATAAACGAAAATTTTAAATAACTAAAGATGTTTACGGAAGTTAGGTTTCTTCTACATTAATCGTGAAACTACAATGTTAAAATCCCAATATGGACTAAAAGTGACTTAGATTGTTTCTGAAATAAACGATTCAATTATTATCATCTAGTATGAGAAAAACTTCCGGGCACTTTCAAATACCAGCCCTTAAAATACAGTCCACACGATTCAGAGTCGGTGCTTGCATGACCAAGAAGAGGAGTCTGCCTTAGGAAGTCAGGATAACAAAAATTGAAAGGTAAGACCCGACTGGCGAAGCTTCAAAATTTTATTTATGGACCGCGACATACCAGCATCTTAGCCAAAACCGATTCAGGAAAGTATTAGAAATCGTTTATTACTTCTATGTCTAGTGATATCCATCTCTTTTGAGTTTTGCCTCATAGTCGCGTCAAATTAGCATGAAAAAAGTGAAAATGGACAACTTTTTGCGGAGAGATCCGATTGAGATGCGGTTTTCTGCAAAATGTTCAGGAAACCGTCTATAACAAAAGTTATATCTAACCTCTGTACGCTCGCAAATTCTTAATTGTTTATTTAACAAATGAGGCATTTTTGTTAGAGTGTTGATGAATGTGGCAAATGTCACACACGGTTCAACGAAAATGTTCTCTCGGGGGTTTTCGAGGTCCCTCTTTATCACTTTGGTGTCAGATTTATTATTTATTACTAAATTGTTGTAACTTGACTAATTCACAAATGAAAAACTCAACCCCCGAATCACTAGAGAACCAGAATTTTTTCCAGCATTTCTGGCTTGTTAAGGCGAACCATCGGCACAAGATTTTTGCAAACATAATTGTTTATTGTTCGATTTTTGCGACCTCGCTTATTAACAAATTAATAACTCAAGACCCGAAATCGGTAGAGAACCGGAATTTTTTTTGAGGCGAACCATTGACACAAGATTTTTGCAAATATAATTGTTTATTTTTCAATTGTTGTAACCGGGTTGATTTAACAAATGCATAATTCTACCCCCGAAATCATTGGAGAATCAAAATTTTCCAATAACCCTGGGTTACTGAGGCGACCCATCGGCACAAGGTTTTTGCAAAGATAGTTTTTTATTGTTTAATTATTGTAACCTGGCTAATTAACAAATGAATAATTCTCGACTGACAAATAAGTTTTCCGAAAAATTGCTCATACCCGTGTACAAATAGAGAGAAGTGTTTACAGAATAGTTCGAATCTGTACAATTAGTTTGAAATCATATTTGTATGTCCTTGGTGACTCTCAGAACATTGCGGTTCTCTCTCTGGGCGGTCGGCAAACATCAAAGAGTCTACATGTTATGTCCTGTCTTCGTACCGACTCTCGCGATTTTTCTCGAATTTCCGACCAAAATTGTTACATTATCGACTTATGTAGTTCAGTCTCCTGTCAGTGTTTGTGTCGGCTAGATCGATCTCCTGAGTTTTTCTCGCAATTCACCAATTTCACGTTTGTGAATGATGCTACCGATTTCGGGAGTCGAGTTATTAATTTGTTAATTAGCGAGGTGGCAACAATCTTACAATAAACAATTATATTTGCAAAAATTTTGTGTCGATGGTTCGCCTTAACAAGCCAAAAATGCTGGAAAAAATTCCGGTTCTCTAGTGATTTCGGAGGTTGAGTTTTTCATTTGTTAATTAGCCAAGTTACAACAATTTAGCAATAAATAATAAATCTGACACCAAAGTGATAAAGAGGGACCTCGAAACCCCCCGAGAGAACATTTTCTAGATATTTTCGTTGAACCGTGTGTGACATTTGCAACATATTCATCAACACTCTAACAAAAATGCCTCATTTGTTAAATAAACAATTAAGAATTTAAGAAATGAATGTGACGTATTTAAAGTGTGTAGGTAGTTTTATTAATATTAATAAAACTCAGTAAAAGTAGTCTTAGCGCTTTCAGCCGGTTAGGCCATCACACGTGTTGGGATGAGCCCCCACGTTTCTTTTCAATTTTCAACCACCTGTTAGGATTGGTTTTGCTTCGTTTCAAGCCTCAAGTTATGGTTGAGAACCAGGGACCGTATTGTGGCAGCCCTTTGAATCTAATAAATAAAATTTTAAATAATTAATTTTCATGTACCTTCTATATTTACTGACAAGTAAGTTGTAATGTTTTTTTATTTCTTGTTCAATGTTTAGGAATATCTCGATTTGACTATTGTTATAGCTCCGTTTTTTTTATCTTTGTAGAGTCTCTGATGATGGCCTAACCGGCTGAAAGCGCTAAGACTATTTTTACTGAGTTTTATTAATATTAATAAAACTACCTACACACTTTAAATACGTCACATTCATTTCTTATTACCCAGTGTGTACACACCACTCAACCTCTTCTTCAATTAAGAATTTACCAAAGAGGTTAGAAAGGGTAGAGGTAACATAGGAAGCATTTGTCGCTGCGCGAATTTTGCCAAAACCGAAAAACTGGGTGGAAGGAGTAGGGAGATGTTCTGGGCCGGACTTAAATATTTGTATTGTAGTACCTAATTTTGGTGCATAACTAAAAGATGAAAAATTATGAGACGTTTTTTTGACTTTATTTGTTAGCACGATTCATGTATGATGAGGGAAATAACACTTTATCAATATATAACTTGCTAAGGGCCGATTTCACCGTTGTGTCAAACGAAGTTTAAATTATTAAACGAAGATTAAAATGACATTGTTAATGTAAAAATGTCATTTTAAACTCCATTTAGTAATTTAAACTTCGTTTTTGTTAATATGAAAATGTCATTTTAATCTTCGTTTAGTATTTTAAACTTCGTTTAACAAAACGGTGAAATATACCCTAAGTAAAAGTTTATAAAATTATTGCAACAAAATAGCTGTTGAGACAAAAAGTTATCGAAACAGCCAAAGTACTTTTTGCTCGAATTACACACAAGATTTTTTCTACGATCACACCAAAATAAAATAAATAATTAAATTTTATTAGAAATGTGTTACCTTTTCGTTCGTTATAATATTTTAAGTTTATTTGACATAAGCCTAGTCTTCGAAGAGAAAAAATGTTTTGGTACTTATATGCCGGTAATTATTTATGATTTAATTATTTCCAGAAAATACCGTTCAATGAATTAAAATATTAGGAAGTCAATTAATAGGTATTTATGTAACCAGTTACGAAATGCCTTATTTTGTGTAATGAGTAAATATTTGCGGGACGAGCGGAGCGAGTTCCCGCAACATGAACGACTTACACAAAACGGCATTTCGTAACGTGTTTATATACAAGATTTTTTCTAATTTTGACGTGATTATTTATAAAATTGTGTTCAAAAATTATTCACCATCATTCTTGTGTAGGTACTTCCAATCAAATATTTTAGAAAATTGTTGTATTTGATTGCTCTACGACGTTTTTTTTTTTAAATAGTAATAATAATAATAAGGGACATGTGCAGTGTTTCCGATCTAATTTTTGACATTACCCGGGAGAAATTTGAAAAAAAAACATTTTTACTCATTATCCTTAAAGAAGTACGTCAAAATTTTACCCCCAACATTTCTGGGCAGTTTTCAATAACGGCGTTATTTTAAAAATAAAACGCAATTTACAGCTTTTCTTTTTTGTTGTTAAACGTAATGTCATATTTTCAAATGTGAAATGTCACTACTCATTGCCTTTTTTTCGATATTTGGTTATTTCGATTTTTCGTTCTTAGGATTTTTCGATTTTTTATTTTTCGATTTTTAGATTTTTCGATTACTCGATTTTCGATTTCACGATTTTTTTCAACTTAAAAACCAAAAAAGAGGCAGTTTTATTTATTTTCATTTCGTAACTGGTGACATATTCAACTTTTCGTAATCAGTTGCATAATGTTTTACTTTATGCAACTGGTTGCATAAAGTAGATCTTTTGACACTTGCTGCGATTACAAAATATATTACTTTATATGTCAAAATTAGAGAAAATAACAGAATGTAAATTAAATGGATAGTTCCCATATTAGCGAAATATTTGACGGAGACCTAAACACATAAAACACAATTTAAAAAATTTATTTCAAATTTTTCTTTATTTTGACTCTCATTTTGACTTTCAATAGGTAAACATGATAAAAAAATCGGCTTTATATTATGCTCCGATTTCACATATTCAATTTTATAATTATAATTTGACAATATTACTGCCCATCTACGTAGCCTGTTGGCTGAAAATTGGGGTATACATTTAGCTGGGTTAAAAATAGTTACCAGAGGTAAGTGATCTGAAACTAGGATAAAGAAATGTCCATATAAATATTCATTAATTTTATTTAAGCCAAAAATTATTGCAAGGACCTCTCTTTCAATTTGGGAATATTTTTGTTCGGACTTTGATAAGGTACGCGAAGCAGAAGCTACAGATTTCTCAATATTTTTTTCAAAAACATGACATCATGGCCCTTATTCCCACATTTGATGCATCTACGAATAATTTAATCGGCAACTCAGGCTAAAAATGCATAAGAGCATCATTTGTTGTTAATTTATTTTTGATTTATTCCAAAGATTTCTTGCAAGAATTATCCTAAATCCATTTCACCCATAAAAAATAAAATAAAAAAAGTCCTAAAGCAAAATCATATCCTCCTTCCCGTTAGTGACTTAAAAAAATTACTTCTCAAAAAACTATCCTTAAGCCAGGTCCCTCCATTTTGTGGCGATAGTACTGTTTTTTTTTATTGTGAATATTTTCTTCGCGGACCCCTCACAAAGGCTTTCGGAGCCCCAGGGCTCCGCGGAGCACACTTTGAGTAACACTGTTATAGAGAATTACTAAATAAATAGTTTTGAGAAAACTATTGAAATCAGTTGTGAAGTTTGAAACGAATAAATTGGCAATAAAATTGATATTTTTGTATTTGATTGTATGTTTCTCTTTTCACTTCCTAAAAAAAGATTCCCCATAAAACAAGAAATAGTAAACAGTTTATAATAATAACCTTTATTTGCTACTTATAACATGTACCAATGACCAAGTCCGATTCTGTTTATTTTCAAATCAACAAATATGGACGTCGACATAATCCTTAAAAATTAAATATCTCACCGAAATAAATGTAAGTTTCTTTTATCTCCGTCACATTTCGCAGGTTTATTATAAATAAAGCTTTTTACAACACATATTGGCATTTTCAACGTTAATTTCCAAAATTTAAGTCAGTAAAATACCAAATTAATTCTCGTTGACACATTAAATTTGGATGGACATCTGACATGTGATGTTCTCAACTGTAGGTGAGTTCGGGCTGCGCACTCCAAAGTGGAGTGGAGCAAATAGGCGTAAACGGAGTGCGCATATGGTTTTCTCCTTTTACTCTCAGAGTTCAATGTCAGTTGTCAATGTGATATACTAATACTTAAAACCTAATCGTACTTATCAGTAACAACCGTATAAGTTTCTTCCATATTAATGGTATGTACGGGAATCAAATAAAAAGCATTTTTACTTAAGAATTAGTCACAATTATCTTATTATCGATTTAAATCACCTTATGCGCATGCCCGATCCACACTCCACTCCACGATCTCCGAACGGTCAGAGGAACTTTTATTTTAACTCCTTCCGTACCCGAACGCTTTAGGTACTTTAGGAGTGAATATAGTGAAAAGAGTGCGTAGACCGAACTCACCATATGATTGGTGGGTGTGAATCATTTCGAAATAGGATTATGCGCAGTGTCTTATGTTCCATCTAAGGTTTGTATAATCTAAGGAATTTACGTGCGTACATAGGTTAGATATACTTTTTGTTATAGACGGTTTCCTGAACATTTTGCAGAAAACCACATCTCAATGGAATCTCTCTGCAAAAAGTTGCAGGTAAAATGCTAATTTGACGCGACTAAAGGAATACAAGGTACAAGAAATGCTTTTAGTGTTGTTGATGAAAACTTAATTTCCTAATTTCGTTTATACAAAACCCTTTGCTATTTTGCAAGTGCTTTTATGTAGAAAGGAAACTACTTTATACTTCCTTTATAATTTGAGTACATGTATTTTTTTAACAGTGTATACAGTGTGTGAGATATAGTTGGATCTATATGGGATTTTTTTTTAATGTTGCAACTGGGAAAATTGTCGTAGGACTTATTTAAAAATTTAAAATAGCTCACATCAAAGTTGGCTACTGACATTAGTTCTGTTAAATTCGCATTTTTTTTTTGAAAATCGTTCAATACTGGCTTTTTTTTAATAGGCAAATTTTTTTAGAGAAACTTGTTTCTAAAAACATTTACGTTAACATACCGATTTTGAACGAGATATCCCAAAAATTTTAGTTTTTAACATTTTTTTGATAAACCCTTGTAACTGACAATTTTGTATTCATTGAAAAAGCTTTAAAGGGACGAAATAACAATTTCAACCAATTTTTGTTAAATATGTAGGTTTTTTCCATCGTTACATTAAAAAAATCTTGTATTGATCTAAATTTAAGAAATACATATATAAAACAACATTATTAGTAAAAAATAGTTAGGTATTATATTAAACTCAAAAGAAGTAAATTGTAATACTATTCATTCTACAGGGTGTCCGCCGGGAAGGTATACTACTTTGTTTTGCCGCCATTTTGGTAAACATTAGTCTTCACAGTTCATATTTGGCAGTCGTGAAGTAGACACGTGGCAAATTTATTATGGACAAATATTCGATAAAACAACGTGTTTTAATCGTTAAAACATTTTATCAAAATCAATCATCGATTACTGTGACGATGAGAAAGTTACGTGAAATTTTTGGAAGAAACAACGTGCCAACAAAACGCACTATTTATCGTGTAGTGAATTATTTCGAAGAGGGTCTGTAGGTGATAGGCCCAAGTATGGACCACAATGTACTGCAAGATCGGCTGAAAACATTACTGCTACTCAAGAAAGTGTTCAAAACAATCCATCAACCTCAATTCGACGCCGTGCTCAGGAGCTTGGTCTTCAAAGAACAACTTTGGCCACAATTTTGTACAAGGATTTGCATTTGTTTCCATATAAGATTCAGTTGACACAAGAGCTTCTTCCACAAGACCATTTAGGTCGCCGTACATATGCCAATAGGAGGTTACAGCTCGCCCATGACAATCCCGATTTTCATGAAAAAATCATAATGAGTGACGAGGCACATTTTCATTTGAATGGATATGTGAATAAACAAAATAGTCGGTTCTGGGCAATGGAAAACCATCAAATTACCTTTGCATCCATTAAAAGTGACAGTCTGGTGTGCAATTTGGTCAGGAAGAATCATTGGATCTTACTTCTTTGAAAATGAAAACGGCGTAACGGTAACTGTGAATAGGGAGCGATATCGTGATATGATTGAAAACTTTTTAACGCCACAACTGCATGCTCTGGGCTTAATTAACATGTGGTATCAACAAGACGGTGCCACATCGCATACAGCCAGGATTACAATGGAATTACTGCGAGACCTCTTTCTACAACAAGTTATTTCAAGAAATGGCGATGTTGATTGCCCTCCACGGTTGCCTGATTTGACTGCTCCGGAATTCTTTTTGTGCGGATATCTGAAAAGCAAGGTTTATTCAAACAAACCAGAAACGCTTGAGCAACTCAAACAAAATATTCGTGATGAAATTAATGAAATACCGCGTGAAATGTGTGAGAATGTAATGAAAAATGTGCTCAAAAGGCTCGCATTTGTGAGGCTAACAGAGGCGGACATTTATCTGATATTGTATTCCATACATAATTGCCGACATTAAATAAAACATTTATCAATATAAGATCCATTCTCTTTCATTTAATCAAAAATTATAAACAAAGTAGTATACCTTCCCGGTGGACACCCTGTATATCAGCGACAGTTCTTAATAAATTTAACATTAAGTTCGGGTACACGCAAAACAAAAGTATTTATAGTAGATTGAAAATATAATAAAATATACTTGATATTCTAAGAATCGTATATGCAAATAATTACACACCGTTTAAAAATGTTTAGAATGCAATTTAATCAAAACAATGTTATATTAAGTGAAATTGTGTATTTTAATGAAAAATCACGTCGCGAGCAATATACCTATAAAATAATGTCTTCTAACTATAAATTTGCACCCAAGTAATTAAATACTTGAGTGTAAGGGGTTAAAGAAAAGGTCCTTTCTCACAAGTCAATTTAATTGGCGACTGGTTTCGAAGCTGTCACTTCATCATCAGGCACACCTTGACTATTTCCATAAAGGAAGCGCTACATAAAGTTTAACAAAACTAGAAAAAATATATTGACATGAAAATTTTTGTATACTTCATACAATATAAAAACCAATGCACGTCATCTATGACGTATTTCCTCTACTGCAGTAATACCAACAAATGAAATATTACGATTTGAAGGTCTGATTGAACACTAGTTGAATTGGCGGGCGTATTTACTATCAAATCATGACGATAAATATTCATTTACTTCTTTTTATTATTAAGTTGCAGTTGCAAATAAACTATTACAAGTATAAAATTGTTTTTATCATCCTTATTGTGGTTAAATCACGTTATTTTTTAATTCTATAACATTAAATTCCTACGCCTATGAGTTTTCAATTGTATAGTGACAACTAAGTTTATAATAAAGTTGCATGATACACACACTAATGGTTTGCTGACTTTCGATTCAAAATTTGTCCAAACCGCGCATGACGTTATTTTGATACTTTTCGATTGAATAGTGTAAAATAATTTAATAATTTATTTGGTTTTGTGTTAGTAGTGGGTATATTTTCCTATATATAACAGGGAAGAACTAAATTAAGGTTTAAAATGCCGGTCTGCGCGGTGGAGATATTTCCGAATGCCACAAAATATGGGTAAATTCTTATCGAAGAAAGGACAAACTTAATTGAAGTTGCCCTATCCACTTTGAGGAAAGTAGTTGTGAAATTTTTCTTAAACATAGACGCAAGAAAAGAAATCTGAATTTCACCAGGTGCACAGGCCTCATTAGGCAAAGAAAATAAATCGGTATTTTAAAATTTTAGCAGATAAAACAGTAGTTTCCTGTCCCAATATAACGGTTCTTTTGAAGTAATGCCATGCATGAGCATGACATGAACATAAGACAGAAGATAAATGAACAGAAAAATTGGTTATGAGTATTTTCGAAGTAAATTTGACAATGTTTAAATTTACCAAATAAAAAAGTAATTTTTTGTGTATTTACTTTTTATAAATAAATAATTTGTTTCTGCACACTTATTTTTATTACCACGCCCAGAAAGTACAAATTTGAGTCAAACTTTTTTATTCTATATTTTTTACTTATCTTGTGGCCAGGTTATGGATTTTGTCACAAAATACCTATAATTGATGAGAAAAATTAATATTTTTATTACTATTATTTACCTTAAACTGTTCTTTTAAGAACAACCATATTGCCTTCCTCGCAGGTTTAAAAATGCCAAAGAAATTAAATAGCCGATGTAAGGAGCTCATAGCTTCATTGATACAGTATTTTGAACAAGAACGCAATAACAATGATCCTTTACTACCTTTAACTGCTGTTAGAGAAGTTTGTACTGATATTGTCTAGAAACATCAAACTAATTTCATTTTTTAGCGTGTATCGGCAGCACTTAACTTAAATTTGTCCACTGTAAGTGCTATTTCTCAAGCAGCTAAGAATGAATTGTTTTGAAATCGCCTCCAATTATTATTACACCAAACAGCGATGATAGTGATTTCAGTAGCAATAAATCTGAATAACAATCTCAAGAGACGTCGAAAGAGACATTGTTACAATTACGGTGATGATTTGGAGATGAAAAATATTTGTTTTCATTTTTAGATACCCAAATATTGTTCAGGTAGTTAAAAAATAACTGCAATATTATAATAATGCTTCTACATGCTATATTAATATAATTCCATAAATCAAATTTTGATATTATTTTTTAAAAACCTTACCCAACTGATGTTCTTAATAGATTCATGCTTATACATAGAAGTTACTACTGACTGGTATTTCTTATTGGCTAACTAGTTGGGGAGCACAACGTATAAAAATAGCTTCCCGTGGGAAACTTCATGAAGGGAAGGTGTCCGTGGTGTTGTTTTATCAGAAAAATGATGTATTTCATTAATTTTTATGGTGACACCGTCACAGATGTTGCGTTTGTTTGGAGTGCGTCAAACAAAATGGCCGCCATAGCAATATAAACAATGTGCGTTATCATCGCCGCTTTTAACCGATTTCATTTTTTTTAGCTTGTTAGAAAGGTAATGTAAAGAGGAAAACAATTAATTCTTGAAAGTATTGCGAAAAAACAATATTTTGGTTGCTGGTTGGATTTAAAGTGAAAAAAATTAAAAAATATTCAGTTATCTTATTTTTACCAAAAGAATATATGGTTTACGTTATATTAGTTTATGTATTTAAAGAAATTTAAGTGATACATTTGCACATATATTTTAATAAAATTACAAATCGGCCTCATCATTATCAACTTCATCACTACCTCCGTCGGCAAAATCAGGCGGATACAAATTATCACAAGTTGATTGGTCTGCATTACAACTACACATTTCTGTGCAAGGCATATTGTTTGCCAAACATTTACATGGTGGTGATTTTTAAGACACGAACATCTAATCAGTTAAAGAAGAGACTCTGGAGCACATGGTTCTTCACACATAACAGGGGTAAGCACTCCCTCTTCCAAATACCAGCCGTGTCCAACTGGATTAGGGATGACTGCATTTGGTTGATCATCTTTTGACCACATAAATGCTTGAAGGTTACCTCTGTTAATTGCGGGTACAAGGGAACCTCTAGTGGGGGGTAACTTATCTCCAAGGGCTTGTTTGTAAACATTGACTATTGTAATTCTGCAAGTGATTTTGTTAGAGCTTGCTTTATAAACCCGACAAATAAATATTTCTAGTTGATGCAAAACATCATCAGGTACTAATTCACTGGTACCAAGTTTCTGCAAGGCAGTAAGTTCTTCTTCACTCGCAGAAACAAACAACTTCCAGTATGACAACTTTCGTTATCCAAACAAACTTCCGGTGGTGTCACAACCTGATATTGCATGGAACCCGGGCAGTGCTGAAGATTTTACTGGTCCGAGTGAATCATATATATGTTTTTAACTGATATTGCCTCGTCTGACGATGGTACAAAAAAGGTGTTTTCCGGAAGCCTTGCATAGCGCCTCGCTAGAAAAACTAAAATATCTGTATCTTTAGCAAACACCAGTAGTATATCTGCACCTCTAACTTATGTATTAATAACATGAAGTATAATTTTTGTGTTGGCTTCTTCTTGAGTACTCTTTAAACAATCCATAGAGCAATGCGTCGCAGAAACTTCAGTGCGCCATAAAACAACACATTTTTTGCGGATTTCTTGGCATGAATTAGAATAATTGTATGTGCAAGATAGGTGGTTAATTCATCGTTGGTATGGGTATGTGACAACAACTTTTTCAAATTTATCTTTGATATGTCAGTTGTGTCACATATTTTGTACTGTTTTTTATTGATTGGTCCAAGTACGTGCCGAAAATAACATGAAGTTCATCATATTGCCAGTATTTCCTTTGGATCATTTGGGTGAACAAATCTGCAAGATCTTTACAAGTTTTCACTGCGCTAGTTTTATCGAGAGCCTGCAGTTCTCCCATTCTCCCATTGCATAGGAATATTGTTTTCAGCTAATACAAATACCTTTCGATCAAAATAAAATAAATTGAAATCGGTTCAGCAGAGACCGAGATATGTCACTTGGTTCATAATGAAGCGGCGGCCATCTTGGATGACGTCATCACAGCCACACTCAACATCTGTGAAAGTAGCACCATCGAAATTATTGAAGTGTATGTTTTTATCTATCGAATAGTACCACTAGTACCTTCCCTTCATTAACTTTCCCACGGGACACACAATATTTCCGTACTAAACATCACAACCATTTGCAGCTCCTTTTCTATAGCTACAATTGTCGAAACTTTCAAAGATTCCCCAATTATTTTCAAAATTTGGCAACGGTGTGGAGTTGTATTGTATGAAGTATAGTTATGAATCTTCCTAATAGTTACAGGTAAGTCTTGAAGGCTAAATGGTAAGCAAATATTGCATGTACATTTTTATTAGGGTTATGTAGTTTCAGCAATTTGTTCGTCATACAATGAGTCACAATATTATGCCATATATAATTTTTAATTTTTTTTTTTATGAATAAATGTTACCAATGTATAAAAGTACAATGATCTTATGTTGCATAAATCCCTTTCATAAAGTAATCTAGTTGAGTATCGACTATAAATTTTTGTAAATAAATTTGAATTATAGACAAAGATTTTTATGAATTATCATATAATGATTCCCAAATCAGTATTTCATATCTTAAAAGTGATTCCACTAAGGATTTGTTTACCAAAATCAAAATATCTCTGGCACGTCCACTTCAATACACATTTTTTGATAAAACATTTTGGGTTGTGTTTGGTATATTGTTAATCAATTTTCACTGCCGCCAAATTATTGAATTTTTCACAATCAATTTGTGACATCCAAAGGAAATTTTGTCTCCATAATTATTAAAGTTTTTAGTAGATTTTCGTCACCATGTGTTGTTCAATAAACGTCTTCTTTTAATATTTTTTCCTATTGTCAAGGAGTTACCTCAATTAGTTAATATTCATATTTATTCTTCAGATTATGATATTTCAAAATTCAGAGATCAAGCGTTCCACACAAATGCCTCTTTTTGCGGTGCATAGTACACATCTACGTAAATTATAACACAAACGAACATATTTGTGCTAAATACAAAACACAACGAAAAAATTCACTGATGTGGACACGGCTTTAAACTTTAAAAATTTGTATATTAATTTTCTAATTCCTTTTGTGGATTCCATTTTATATTTCTATCGATAATGATTCAACTTCTTTTATGTCTCCAAATATCATTAATATTAATGTTGTGAAATTAGATCTGTTTATGTATGTAATGGTCAATGCTATATAATTGGTCTTATCTGCATTTAAAGACAGCTGATATCCATTCAACCACAGCTTTATAACATTTATATCTTCTTGAACACTTTCCTTAGTAACTTGCTAACCACATCAACTAATAAATTACTACATACTAAAATAAAGTTTGAAAACAATATTTTTACACATTCAAGGATATCCTACATATTAATCTGTTTTAATATCTACTCTACATGTACTTCAATAACACCTTAGATATCACGTTCCTGACATTGCGACAATAATTTTTTATTGATTTAATATTTAATTTGAAAAAAAAAAAAAATATATAAAATAAGAAAGATCACTTACATGCGAGTTTCTTAACGGGGTCCAGTAAAGGTTCGGGTACAATAGGATCATCAGTAGCATTAATGAATATCATGGGAACTGTTATTTTTTCGAAATATTGTTTGCTTGAACTCCATTTGTAATATTCTGAAATAGTTGTAAATTCATGTACCCTTCTTGCATAAGCCTCGTCCAATTCCGGTAATGTGGCTGCCGAAATAATTTCGTGTTCGTTCAAACTGTAGCGTTTTTTTAGATCCTCGGACAAAAGCATTTTCCGATGACGCAGTATCGTATTTTTTAGATTTTCCGTCATGACATATAGGTAGAATCGCCTGAAGTTTTGCCAGCTCAGCATATGCCTAGTACCCCTAAAAAAGTTTTATTATAATTAAAAAAAAAAAAAAAATCCAATACAAAAGAAGAAAAACAAGAAAATCTCAAAGCCATTTGTCACAAAATAATGAGCCTCCCTTCGAAAAACTACTCCTTTGGCAAATGCAACAACAGGGTTTGTCTGCAAAGACTGCGGCGCTCCAGTTGCCAGCAGCACGTTATTCGGCGGGGGGATTTGTGAGATAGGGGTCTAAGCTAAACTGCATCATATTTGACTAAAGTCGAGGGGTAAACACATCAAAAAAATGTGTACACAAGAATTCCTAACATAAAGAAAACCTGAGAATTCCTAGAATACCTGAGAATTCCCGGGAATGCATGATAATTTCCAGGAATACCCAGACTTCCCGGGAATACCCAAAGACTTCCTGGGAATACTCATAAAATACTGAGAGAATAACTGGGTATCTCCAAGTAACGCTCAAAAAATATATGAGAATAACCAAGTATTTCTAAAAATTTCTCTAGAATTAGTAAATAATCCTTAATGAGGTCCTTAAATTATTAGAAATTTAAACAATTGTTCCGGATTTATTAGATTAGATTTAATTAGGACCGAGGGACATGTGGCCTCCCCCACCTCGACCTTATCAGATCTATTGAGGATATCCTTTAATCGTTGTTTAGAGTACCTTGTCTAATTCAGTCTTTTGTAGTAGACGCCATAGACTAGGAAGTTGTTCTCCGGCTTAGCTAGTTGCCATTGGTTTTTCTTCTCCAAGTGTAAGGAATTTTATGATTAGCATTTTTTTCCCTCAAATTAGATTATATTTTACTTTTGATAAAACATGAGAAATAAAAAGATGAGATATTAACTGTGGGAAAAATATATTAACTTTGGAAAAAAATCATGTTAAAAATAATACATTTAATTTTTTAACATTCCGCTTCCTTAATATTTAACAAATGAATGCACATACAGGGTGGCTCACGCTCAACGGGACGGATTTTTATGGGAAAACGACCAAAGATATAAAAAATTCGTTTGGGAGGAATACTTAGGTTACAGACGGCTACAATTTAAAATTTGTTAGATGTATACAGGATGTCCCACATAAATGAAAAAAAATTAGTTCATTAAAAATTATTCAAACAAGAGTAAACAATTATTAATTTCTGGGAGACTTTTTTTCCTTAAAAATTCAAATAAATCGAAAACTAATAATAATAATAATAGTAATAGGGAACCTTTAGTTAACTGGCATTATTTTTGATGTAGTTTTTAATTCTAAAATAAAAAACAGGGTGTTCCATTAAAAATAATATATGTATATTTTCTCTTATGTGGGACATCCTGTATACATCTAACAAATTTTAAATTGTAGCCGTCTGTAACCTACGTATTCCTCCCAAACGAATTTTTTATATCTTTGGTCGTTTTCCCATAAAGCTCCGTCCCGTTGAGCGTGAGCCACCCTGTATAATCGTCAAAACTAAAAAAAACTTATTTGGTTTTTTTAGAACATTCTCATAATTTAAATATTTTATAGCAGCGTGTGTGGCCAAAAATTCAAATCTGACAAAATATCGAAAAAAAGTATGGTTCAAATAGATAAAAATTACTAATATGTTTTATAAATTTTTATTGAGACATTTTTATTTATTAAAAACGTGTTATTTATTTAAAATAAAACAAAATAATAAAAACTAAAATCAAATTATTTAAAACTCTTAATAAACTGTTACCCGCTTATATTCTTTATATATTTTCCTTATTTCTTCCTTTGTTTCTTTGGGTATACTAAACGGTCGAAAACCTAGTAAAGTTATTGACCCGAATAGGATGAATTCCTTTTTAACTGTTTGTATAACATCCTTGTTAGGCCAATAATGTACCATGAATGATCGTAGTAGATGGCGTAATATTTATCAGTTTCCATTAAATTGACAGTGCTTTTCTTGTAATTTTTAGAGTCGGCAAATTCTGGGACTCCCCTAACTCTTATAATCCTATCCGAACTTAATTTATTGGATTGCTCGTCTAGTAACCAACATATTGTTGTTTTTCTAATTGTTTTAGATTTATTTCAAGTTTTTATGTGCACTACATTTTTTTTGTTTTAGTATCACTAACATTCAGAGAATGAAAGTTTTTCAAAATAATTCCTGCTTCAGAAGTGGCCTCAGTCGAGGTTTCATCCTCGGTCTCAGCTTAGACTTCAATAATTTCTTGTTCTCTGTCAGCTTCGCTTTCTGAGATAATATTTTGAAAAAGTTCTTGACCTTCAATTATGTTATCACTTTCTATTAAGTTTTAATTTATAATTAAATCATCATTCGAGTCACTGTCAGAATGAACGTTTTCTTTGCCTTCTTCATAACATTTTATGTACTCTATTCTTTATATACCGGCATATTAAAATTTTGACAAGACATTTTAACAGCATTTAAAGCAACATTAACACATTTTTCAATAGCTGTTTTATTTAAAAATTCGTTTAAGTTTGGGTCTAAATTATGTTTATAATTGTTCTCTCTAGGGAATATAATTTTTTATACAGTCTTTTTTTTTCTTAGGACTGTATGACTACGAATTGTTATATAGTCATTAATGTATTCTAGTTTATTGGTTCTCTTATTTCTAACACACTGAAATTAACAAGTGTTTAGAAAGTGGATGTCATAGATCTCGTAGCTCTAAACAGTTTTTCACATGTTTAAGAACTAAATAGCCATGGCAAAAACATTTATTATGAAGTATTTTCATCAAATTGTTTTTTTTATTTTTAAAAAAATTATTTAACTTTATAATAAGATGTGTATTCAGTTCCATACATAAGTAGCTATTTAATGTTACAAAATTATTTGATAAACTCAGGTTTTCTTCAGAGATTATCCATCCCTTCCAAATTCGCAAAAAGAACACAACATACCACATACAATAAATTCTAGTATAAATCGACATATTTTTATCCAAAAACGCCACTTTGATCTTGTTCATTAAATTTAAGTATTCGACGGTCCTAGCGCATCATGTTTTAACAAATTTTGCACCATTTCAAAACACTTGTACTGTTATTAAATTTTCTAATAACTTTTTTTTGAACCTTCCTTTATGAGGGTTACTTGGAGAACAATTTTTATAGAGAGTTGCCCAAGAATACCTGATAATTCCCGGGAATAACTGAGAATTTCCGGTTATACCTGAGAATTCCCGGGAATACCTAAGAATTCCCGGGATTACCCAGATAATACCTGAGAATTTCCTAAAAGATGTACACAGGAATTCCCAATGTATTTACCCCTCGGCGAAAGTCGCGTCCACAATAAATCCCCTGTAGTAATGTCACAAGGATACAAGAAATAGCGTTGAGCAAAAATACTAGAAGATAGTATCGCATAAATATGTTATGCCTGGCATCGCTGTACGACGAGACCGAACGGTGTATTAATTATGAACAGCTTAATTTTAGCGTCCCCTATTGACTGAACCGATCCTTTCTCAAATTTCTATTTGTAGTAGCCCACGATAGCCCGTAAGAAATGTCGGGTCAACGTGGACCTCGATATCCAATCACAAGTCAGTGATTTTGCTCAACTTATGTTCTAATTGGTTCTTCGGTACGCTTCTATGTTTCATTGCCGTGTTAAGTGATCCCAGATTGACAATGTTTGCTTATTGTGTTGTATTCACATTAGTGTTTGCATTTTTGGTTTATAAAAAAAATGGCTTTTTGAAGGCCTTTTGAAAGTGATTGAAATAATGTAATCCCTGAAGGTATGTAAATAATTATAATTTTTAAGTAAATAGGATCAGTTGCACCCCAAAAACAACTAAATTGATATTTAAATACCCACATAAATTGTAAAATTTAAACAATTCAAAGTCGGCTTTGGCAGTTTATATTATTGTTTACCTATACAGGGTGATTCAGAAGAACAGGTAATATTTTATCTGCTGATTCTATAGAGCAAAATGTTAATTTTTGGCTCAATAACTGGGGGTCAAATATTAACACATACTGAGAAAATGTAAAAACTGTACGAGAACATTTTATTAAAAAAAGTAACAGGCTGAATTAAAATTGGAAAATAATGTATCTAATTACGGTGTCATAAAAAGAATACACGTTTTGACAAAAATTTCAATAGTTATTATAAGCCAGGAATGTCTTCCAAGAAAAAAGTCTAGATCACTGCATGATGAAGAATATAGAAGAAAGGTTTATAATTTTTATTTTAATAATATCGTGCCGCATTTTCAAGTGATTAAAAAGGAAATAAAGTTGGTTCCCGGTTTCCCTTACAAATCTGACAAAACTACTAGAAAAGTGCTCCATTCTTTGGGTTTTAGATATCGTACCTTAAATAGAAGACAGCATATATTATGGAATCTCAAAGAATTATGATTTTACGTAATGAATACCTCACTAGAATAGATGAAGTTCGTCGGCAAGATATATTCGTAGTGTATCTTGATAAGACTCGGTGCGACACTCATGATATTATAAAAAAAAGGATGGAGTGATGAATCTACTCAATGTTCTGTGAATGCTCTTTCAAATAGAGGAAAACGTAATATAATATTACATTCCATAGAGTATTTCTTGCTCATTCTTGCATTATAAACCTGAACGGCACGTCAAGTGAAGATGATAGTTCTGATGAGATTTTATTTTCCATTTTGGTTATATTTTTACGTTATTAAACGTAACCGCGTATCTTTTGGTTCATGTTATTTTGGAAAGGAATATGGTATTGTTCCTGTTTTCCTTCTCTAGGCATGTAATACTGACATGGTATAAAATTCCTTTTTGACTATACAATAGACAATCTCAAATAAAAGCGTAACATACAAATAATTAGGTCCGACCTTGAGCCGCCGTTACAGGTGTCTATATATGAGTTCCTTTGTTGTGCCGAAAGAGAAAGAATATCTTTTAACTCCAACTATACTCATATAATTTAGAACGAACTTCCTTACAGGTAAATCGTTTGTTACATTAATTGAGGCCCAGTTGTACCATTTGAGTTCAGGCGAGGTTCAACTAAACTTGGTTTTGATTGTGACATTTGGGTATTGTTAGTACGATGTTTGTCACAGTCTAAACTAAGTTCACTTGAACCTCCCTTAAACTGGAGTGGTACAACTGGGTCTGATAGTCATAACTTTATGTGTCTGCCTCTTAATTTTATCAGAAAACATTTTATTATTTTTGTATACAAGATTGAGAATTTCTTTCATGAAAATATTTAAAATAAACTAAACTCTTTGAATTTATTAATTAATAAATTATTATAAGTATAATTTTTAGACATGGTATAATCTAATCTATGATTTTTAACAGAAGTATCTTGCAAATATATGCAATCCGGATATTCGTTTTACCAATTAAACATGTTTGTGTTGAAATAAAGATAATTTTGATCAAAACATATTCACCCTTTATCTATGCAGTTAGTTTATTAATAGTTGTGTTGTAATAAACTACTTTTTTTGTAGATAAGAGCAGTGTCGGATTGGGACCTCCAGGGCCTATCCATCAATTTTTTTTCTTGATTTCTTCATTAATTGAAGAGCAAAAAAAGGTCCTGCAGTTAGTTTATTAATAGTTGTGTTGTAATAAACTACTTTTTTTTGTAGATAAGAGCAGTGTCGGATTGGGACCTCCAGGGCCTATCTATCAATTTTTTTTCTTGATTTCTTCATTAATTGAAGAGCAAAAAAAGGTCCTCTTTTTTGATGCTATTTCCGAGGTATTACGCAAATTACGTATTTGATTCTTTGTTCTTCTCAAGGAACCACTGCCTGAACGAGGGCCCATTGACCGAGCGAGGGCACACTGCTTAAAGAAGGACCTACCGGTCCAAAGACCGGTAGACAGACGGCCCAATCTGACACTGCCCAATTTATTTTTTTTTTTTTTTTTTAACAGAAACTTATTGTGAATTCTTAAATCCAGATACATTTTTTAAATTTTATAAAAAAATCAATATCTACTGCTTAAATAACTCGTAAACTAATCCATGAAAGATAATAGGTCAATCCAAAAAAAATTAAATATTAAATAATCATTAATTTAATGAAAATGTGTGTGATGAATGGGTTTAGAAAAGTCACTTAATTGCTTATGTATTTACATATTTGATATATAAATTATAAATTTTATATCTACCGACAATTATTTTAATATTATGTTTTGTGAAGGATGTTAATGAATCATCAACATAAATATAAACATCGATAAGAGTTGCAAAATTAATAGGTAACTTTTTAAGTCGTTTTAAAGGCGCGTTTTCGAATTAAAAAATAGTTATGATTTGTGAAATGTAAATAAGAAATATGTTTTAGTTCAGTTAAATAAATCAATGTGGATTTCTAATTCTGATACTTACTCTAAAGCGCAATATCCTTGACAAATTGAAATGCCGCCAATCACATTCGGAGGCTTGGGTTTGCTTTCTCCTAAATATTTTGTAACCAAATTTCCTCCAAGACTAAAACCTACACATACAACTTTGGTATCAGGGTAACGGACAACTAGGTTTCTGACCATTGCTTGAAAATCGTCGGTTTTACCTAGAATATAAAAAAATATATATAAAATTAACTATTTTTAGAGAGATAAAGGTATATGGCAGACAAGATTAGATGTCTACAGATTAGAGAACACGCTTGGAAAAAA